>CM060945.1:81931811-84331811 GCA_030765085.1 Allium cepa
ACGTCGTTGAAAGAATGGTGCCAGACATTGTAAAACAAATTGAAATTGGAAAAGATGTAAAACTAACATATATAATAGTTACGTTAAACATTTAACGTTTAAGACATATTAAATATTTAACTTCACATCACAGGTAGAAAGATATAGAATGAAAATTGGTGCATTTGGTTCTACAAAAGCATGCGCAGCCATAAAGACATGTTTTCCCGCTCAATGGTGGTCCATAATTGGAAGAGAGGATGCTCCAAATTTAACACGTTTAGTGATGCATATTTTAAGCCAAACAGTTTCATCTTCAAACTGTGAAAGAAACTGGACTACATTTTCAATGATTCATACAAAATTACGAAATAGAATAAAAATGAAAAATCTTGAAAAATTGGTATATGTGCATTACAGCATGAGACTAAGAGTAAAAAATCCAAGATGCCGCGACACTGAAAGTCGGTTGATCGATCTAGACTATATATTCCATAAAGAGGATCCATTAGCAGAATGGACTACTGAAATTGAACCACCCTTGTTGGACAACGACCCTTGGATGACCAATACATTGAATGATGCAGTCGCTGCTGTTGATGGTATACCTGCATGAGCAACAAAGAGTCAAAGCAATGAAAATAGTAGCAGTTCGTCAAATGATGATCATGGTAATGCAGGTGGAAGTGGCGTTGGTTTAACAAATAATTATGGTATTGGTTCTAGTGAAGGTGGTGAATTATATAGACCAACTCAAGCATATTGTAACGACCCAAAATTTTCGAACTGGAAAATTTCAGATAGTTATGAAAAGAAGAAAGAGATAGAAGAAGAAGAGGAACAGAAACACCAACAACTCACATTTGCAGCGGACAAATAAATAACAGTTTACAGAAGAATACTATATCTAATTATTACATTTAATATACATCAGAGTTACTCATATATACAGACACTGGAAATATACAAATCATGTCTCAGATACACAATGATATAAATACAGCGGAAAACACTTTATGCGCTATCGCACCCAGCTCGCCTCCTGAGCTCCAGAACGTACCTACCTGAAAATCTGTAGTACTCTGTCTGACCCGAGCATTACATCAAAGTAACACCGGGTCAGACTGGAAACCAGCGTGAGTAAACCCATTTAACATGGAATACAAAAGTACACAACTCATATAAACCCGGGTCACTTATATCAACTTTCACTCCACAAGTTGTTATAGACATCACTTATTTCACACATCAATTTCTAAGTTCCAGATCTTAGATTATATGGTCCCATTCCACTTAAATCATTTCATTACACCCTATTGATTTCACGTATCAATTTATAAAGAATCGAAGTGGTTTCGGGTATTAACTAATACCCGACTCCGGCCTCTTCGAATCCAGTTCATCTTAACACATGTCATTCAAGTAAAATGCAATTCAACTTTAAATTAAAGATGTCACCATTACTCAGAAAATCATCATTAATACATAACCTCGTTATCATTGCCCACCCAACACATCATATCACGAACCATTTCATATCAGGGGTGTCAATATCAATCAATTCAGAGCATTTAATTATCATTTAATCATACATAAGCAAGATACACTATCTTGAATAAATCTAATTAGCCATAATCGAATTAAATCAATCACCTTTAAGTCCTGCTTATTAATTAATCACACTCCAATTGATTTACCATCCCATAATCATCCATCTTAGTAAATTCTCCTTGATTAATTATTCTTTAATTACATTAAGATTTTCATCACTATCTAATTACCCCAATTAAATAATTATACTTAACCACATTCCATGAATGATTACCCTTAATTAGTTAATTGTATAATAAACTTAAGTTAACGTCCTTCATTAACAATTCTTTAATTACTTCTCTACAGTAATTAAATTTAGATTAACCATTATTGATTACAGATCAACTTAATTAATTTAATTAAGCTCCAATTAAATTAATTAATACTTAAAGCACCTAGCTTATCTTAAATCTGACTTACTTATCATTAATTTATTTTGAATTAATTATTTAATCTCCCATAAATTTCCTTCCTTGATAAACCATCTCTGATTAATTAACCTTTAATTATATTAAGAAGTTTTTCCTTTAATTAATTAACCAATTCCACTAATTAGCCTTTAATTACTTTTATTAATTACATTAATTAATGATCTTCAATTTACTTATTAATTAACTATCATTAATTAATTATATTGATCAATTATCCATTCATTAATCAAGACCTATACTACCTTAAGATAAGTTATTATCTTACTTAATTTTCGTCACTAAGTTTTCATTTGAAAACACTTTTGAATAAAATTAGATAACTATCCTATTATAGAATTTTATTAAAACAAACAAATTAAATTCTAAAAAAAACATTTGGCTTTTCTACTTATATTGAGACTTGTTTAAGAACTTAACTCACTTATTATTCTTATCAAAAGAAAACTTGTCTAAAGGTTTATTATAAAACTTGCTAATCAACTTATACCTGTAAATTTGCTAACTCAAATTGCTCATGCCTTTAAACTTTGGTTCACGTTTTAAATTTTATGCCCAGGTTTATTTTCCTTGGAAAAAAAATCCTTGGCTAATACCTTATTAATTGGAAACTTGAAACTTGATAACGTCCTGGATTGAAGCTTATCCAAATTCATTACTTAGCTTCAGGTCAAAGATACCCAAACCAACAATAAATCACGCGAATGCCTTGAGAACGAAAACGAGATCCGTCCCAAATTTCCCGAGAGTCTTCCCCTTCCTCCATTCAAACTCCAATCGATGTATCTGTATTCATGTGCACGTGCACTACGATCTCGGCCATCTACGATCGAAGTTCTGGCCATCGACCAGTCCGCTACAACCCACGCACACCACCAGAGCATCCAGTATCCCTAAACAACAACGAGATTTAAATCGCGCCATCTGACTCGCAACTGATCAAAACAACACACACGAAACGCCCCCTTCCTCCTCCTCTAATCATCAGAGAGCACGCGCTCCATGTCAAAGCATCGCCTGACTTCCACGCTATCATCCCCTTGCATGCCGTGCCACTCGATCAACCCGATGTGGCGATATCACCTCGTTCCCAACCCTGTTCAAAAACGCGAGCTAAACCCTATTTGCGCCTCGATCCTTCATTTCCCATAATACAAAAATTTATGAACATTTTTCCCGATATCAGTAGACGCTCCTCCATCTCTGGTCACATCCTTGACATCCCAAGATCCTTCGACCATCTAGAATCGCTCAAAACCCATTTATAGGTCATTTAGCCACTGCTCTCAGCATATTCAAAGAAAAATTACCATCCTTGTTTTAAAAATCTTGTTTTCGTATGGTAATTCATGTTATATGCTTGAATCAACAATTTATGACATTCGATTTTATCATGTATGTGCATGTTCATCAGGACTATGAAGTTTTCAGGCACACCTTGATCTTATTTTGCTGGAGATAAATTTTTAACTTTGATTTATGACCAAACAAACATTTTGTATTCGAAACTTTCAGCCTAACAGAGATCAAGGGGTGTGGTATTTGGGTTTTTGATCGAGCCTTTATGCTCTGAATCAAGAAACAGAGATGGTTTTCAACATAAACAGGCATTCACACCTACAAATATCTATACACAGAGGAAATTTATGTATATATATGCATAACAACGCAACTTCAAATCTCATACTTGGAAACAAATAAATATATATATGTAGTTTGATTTAAATTGTTTACTCACTTGAAGAAATTTGCAACCAGAGAACTCTTCCAGTTTTGAAAACCTGTATTTTGATCTCCCCTTTGAATCTGTTCTGCCCTTCCCTTTTTTTTATTCAGCAGATGTTTTTGGACTTGAAGATAGAGTGATGTTTATATTTTTGGTTTACTATGTTTGTTTTGAACGAAATGAATATGGATGTATAAATAAAGGAAGGCTTTGTACAGGTAGGTGTTTACTGGAACAAGCAAGTTCTATTTCCTTTTTTATTTTATGATTTGATTCGAGATATTCTTTAGCTAAGGAGGCTGATATGATATTTGTTCGCCTCCTTATTTGACCATGCTAGATTTTGTAAGAAATTTGAAATGATTCAATGTTGTGCTAGCATTAAATGTGAATGTACTTTATGTTTACATCTTCATCCTATTTTATCTATGTCCACGTACAAGATTTCTTTGCCTGGTTATAAATATATTTTGAACAGATCAAAACTTGGGTTACTCACAATATGATATGCTTTAAAATATGCTGCCTGCTTCCTACTTGATCCATTCGAACCTGAGCTGCTTTGATTTTATTCTATTTTTAATTTGTAGTGGCAGCTTGTTTATATTTTATTCTTCTCTGGTTATTCTTTCTTTTTGAATGCCAGAATATGGACAAGGCAAGAATATGTATCTACATACATAGTGAAAGCATGCAGTGTAAGCCTGAGACCTTTGTACAGGCTATATTCTTTATATCTTTATTTTATTTTGAGTGATTTGATTCTTATCCAACCTGATTTGATTAAATATGTACTTGACTAGATATTTTCTTTTTTGATGATGTCACCTACCTTGTCTACACACATTACTACCTGAATTGATATATAGATATGCAAACATATTTTTATTCTTGCATTTGTTTTTTCATTATCCTACACATATATATTTGCGTTCATACCTATTTCATTTACTTAGACATAGTTATATACTTATGTTTATATATTTACGTTTATAACCATAAATTTGTTTTATATTTATGTTCAGTATTTATAAGATCTATTTTATTTTAATCAGATATGTTGTTGTTAGAATAACTTCTCAATTTTATTTCTGTTTGAAATTTAACTATCAACTCTTTGGTTTATAACATATATATGCATTTATATATTTTATATTTATATTTAATATGGGTAGAATTGTTTTATTCTAAATTTTCAAATCAATTTCCTTTCAAAAATACAAATCCATACAAATAAATGGCAATTATTTCAAAGGTCATATTCAATTTAAAATGATAAGTTTACTTTTTATTTAAATAAGATTAAATATCTATTAAAATAATACTGCTAAAATACTGGGTCGTCACACATATTAAAAAAGAAGGGGTGTGAGCGGCAATCCTAACCGAAGAGATAGTAATTTAAATGTTGAATCCGGACATCAACATGATTATGAGCACCACAATCCATATACTTCAACTGATCCACCAACCTATAGGTATTCTACTTCTGACTATATGTAACGACCGTAAATTTTGAGAAATTAATTGCTCAATTTAATTAAGATTTTCTAATTAAATTTAGGAAGAAATAAAAGTTTTAGATTTTATATTGAAGTGAAAAAAAATTTAAAAAAAAAGAAAAAAAGAAAAAAAATAAATGGCAACAGTTATTTGTATGTAGTAAAAGCTTATGTATGTGATTAATGGGTAACGGTAATGCTAAATTGTATGTCACCTATTGTTAATTGAATTTGAAATGAATTTTTAATAAATGTATATAAAATAAAAACATAGATTTATTTATAGGTTAGGAATTGATGTAAAGAAAGTTTAAAACCAAGTAAATAAATTTTTGAGAACATTTAATAGCAATTAATGTAAACTTAATAAAAGAAAAATTGGGAAAGGAATTCAAAATTATGTTAACTAATGAAGAATACGTAATTAATTGTAAATTTATACAATCAGTGTCCGTTAAGTAGTTATAATATTTATAGTTGATAATAAACGTTACTTAGTTATTATTAATATGGTAACGGAGGTGTGAAGAAAAATTTAATAGAAATGTTGGTTATTTTATAAAGTAATTAATAGAATGTAAAATATAATGTTGTAAATTTAATAGAATGTATATTATTTAAAACCCTTAATTAATGGGTTTAATTGATAGAAGTACACATTTAAAACGTAATATCTATTCAAATTTAGATGTAAATAGGCGTATATTAATGCAATGAAATAAAATTAGCATTATATATTGAATTATAATCTGGATTGAAGTAACGAACTTATAAATGCAATTAAAAGCACACAGGTTGCAAATTTATATAGGTTGCTTATTTATTTAATGAGTTAAAATAAAATTTGGTAATCGATTACAAATAAATCTTAATTTTACGTTGGTTAATGTAAATTAAAGTAACAGTTGATGTAATAAAGGATGGAACCGAGGAAAATTAGTTAAGTGGATTTAAAATCTTAATTTATGGGTGAAATTGGCAAATTTCAATATGTTGAATTTGGTAGTTATTACACAATTAGTGGAAATAAAAAAGTAATACGAATAAAGGTGAAACGGAAGTATCAATGTAATGAAACTTAACCAAATGTAAATATGTTTATAGGATAATGATTTGTTTGAATAATAAGAAAAGGGAATCAAGATTTGTTTATTTATTTGAATAAAATAGGGTAATTGGGTTTATTTCAATTAATTGAAATTAAATGTTTAAATATTACGTTAAAGGAGTTTAAGATGAAAATTGAGAATAACAATGTAATAAACCATGAACCAATTTAATGTATCTACTTAGAGATAATGGAGTGATTAACAGGATTTGAAAACCAAATAAATGAATTTCTTGGGAAATTAAGTTAATTTCTGGATAAATTGAAAATTTAAACTTAATATTGTAAATTGGGAATTTTCAATGATAAATTGATGTAGAATTTTTTTTAAAAAGGATTATAAATTTACCAAGTAATCCAAACTGATTGAAATTGTAAATAATTAAAGTAAATTGTAAAATTTGATTTAATTAACTTATTTTTAATTTATTTAATTAACTAGAAAATAGCCATTGTGGCCACTGACTCGGATTTCGAAGAAACCAGTTTCATCGGATCTGTAACGGTGAATTATTGTAGGATTTCAAGTTTCGTATCGATCAGACTTGTCGTTTGATCGTATGGGCTTGAAATGCCTTGAAATCGATAAATTGAAATCAATTGAAATCAATGGAAATATTGATTTTTGCATAACTTCTCCATACGATGTAATTTGAACCTGAAACCTTTTCCATCGTGTTTAAAATATTTTAAAACACCTATTTCGATATATGGGCTGACCCAATTTCATTCCGGGGTCGAAACGGGCTTTTTGGGCCATACATCGTTTAACGCGTATATTAATTGAGCCCACCCATTCTAATTTTGATTTTTGCCTATAAATTTACTGCTATAAACCCTAGGCTCCTTATTTCCCATCTGTTTGTACGTAAAATTCTTTCTCTCCTCCTTAATGGCAAACAAACCAACCCTAGATCCAATTGCAAATTCAAAAATCAAATGAAAATTCAAACTTCATAGAAAAATTCAAAAAAAAAATATGTTGAAGCCCTCGAAGTGCGTAATCTTCTGATGGAATTCGTTTTTCGTTTTGGATTGTCATTTGACCGATAAAAATCAAACAATTCTCAGCCATTCACTTTGGGTTATGGCGTTTAACGGTGGATCTCTAGCGATGGTTCGATCGGGGTGTGCTGCTGTGTAGAGGGCGACTAGGGCTTTCAATCCATACGGCTAACCCATGTCAGAGGTGCTTGGATTTGACGGAATTGGTGAATTAGGGCACGATGGCGGCCGGCCTTGAGAGGCGTTTTGGGCTTGCGCGTGGGGCCGAGGTGGGCGGCTGCACTAGGGGGAGAGTTCGACGTGGTCAGATCGTAGCGTAGGCGAGGCTTGGAGGCGCGATGAGGGATGTTTCATCGGCGGTTGGAGGTGTTCGAACGCGTGAAGGTCTGCAGTAGGGTTTCGTTTACGCATTAATTCACGATGATGACGTGGCATGATTTACGTGTGGTAATTTTAGTATTCTATTTTATTTTAATTTAAACTTTTAATTCATCTAACACGCATAACTTTAGCCTATGTTATCCGTTTTACGTGCAGTTTTTTTGTTAAGATCGTATCAAAATTTCTGACGTTTTGGCACTAGTTTGGACGGATTTGGAGGCTATGCGAATTTTGGATTTAAATTGGATTTAAATCCAATTTAAATTCAAAAGGTGAGTGTTTTAACCCACTCACAACTTCTAAAATTTCTTATGTTTGTTAAATTCATTTATGATATGAGTAGAAATTTAGTTATGACTGTTTGGCATACTTTTATTCATCATCTCAGTTAAATCACATTTATTTAATTAAATTTTATTTAATTATTCATTGCATATAAACTGCCAGTGAAATTTGTTATTTATTCATTTATTGCATATAAACTCTCAGTTAAACAGTTATTAAATTTATTATTGAATATAAACTATTAGTTAATACCTGTTATTTATTACATGTTATATATTAATGTATTGTTTGAATTTGGATGATGATTTTGATAAATGGTTGATGGTTGATATTGGATGATTGGATGCTGTATTTTATATCGTTATAAACTGCAAGTTATTATGCATTTTCATTTTATTCGGGATTGCGGTTTGAAATGATATATAACCGTAATTTTTATTTTCAAATTGCGGATTGAAATGATAAATATCCGTATAACTTGACCATAGGATAGAAAATTTTATACAGACACCGTGGTATCTATATAAAAATATTCTGAAAATGATTTCTATGGTTTTGTAAAGGAATATACGGGTTATATAAATATTGATTTTGATGTTGTATAAATGTCAAATTTATATTTTGATGCTAGCTATATAAAAATATGCTTTGAAATATAAAATAAGCCCAATATTAAAGTTTGATTATTTTATATAGTATGGTTAAATGAATATTGTTTTTTGAGATTTAATAAATATTACTTTTATATATATAGTTAAATTCATGTCTGTAACTATGTATGAATTTGGTAAATAACAAATAGTTAATAATGGAGTTGATTTTTATTTAAATAAATATGGTTAAGTGATTAAATCATACTTTAATATAAAAGTTATCAAGATTTAAAATAAATTAAGATTTGAAGGTAAATTGGAGATTTATTTGAAATTGAGAGGTATTTAAGAATTTAACTCCATAAGTTGATGTAAATGTATTAAACTTGAAATTTTAAAAGATAAGATATTTATAACTGGATTTTTCCAAAGATTGAATTAAATGAATACTTCTAGTATAAATAAATTGAAGGAAATATTTAGTTATTGGAAATTTGAGTTTATTTAAATGATTATGAATTTATTGCGCAAATATTTCGAAACTAAATTATAGGACATTGGAAGTTTGAAATATATGGAAATTTAAACGGTTTATTTGGAAATTCAAATCTGTATTTGGAATTGATTTGAGAAATAAAAAAAAAATCTAATTTACTTTATAAATAAATTTATATTTAAACCATTTAAGTATTAAAAATTTTGTTTTGAAGCTATGGGTTTAAGGTATATATTTTTGAAAATACTATGATTTTTGAAAAGGATATATTTGAAATAAAAATGATATCATATTGATTTGGGTGTTAAAATGGAAACGATATCGTAATTATATGGTTTTGAAATGGATACTATATTCTGGTTTTAAGTATAAACTATTTTGAAAAGACCGCGGTGTTATAATAACGATTGGTTGTTAAAGAGACCGGGATCGGAAGTTGTCATACTCTCTACCAACTCCGAAAACCACATTAACAACCGTGTACGCGGTGGAGATTCCAGAATGAAGTAGGATGGTGGCGGCGTTTCCTTTGAGGTAAATACATGGACCCAACTCCCATGAGTTGGTATAAGGTGCCTAAAACAGGAGCGATCGACGGGTTAATTGAGGTAGCACCTTTGATCGGACACATCCCTTCGATATTATACTTTGACTTTTGGATTGATTCGGTGGCCACTTTTGATTTTTTATTTTTGGGGGTGTGGCTCGAGCTGGACGGTAGCTGCGGCTATGTGTTACCACCGACCCGGAAGCGTAATTGGTATATCTACCCTGGCATTGCCTAGTTGTGTCGTGTCACCTACCATACCGAGCCTTTACTATAAGTTTCTATCTGCGTCGTACCTATGGAGTGTCTTCTCGTAGTCTCCCGATCAGGAGAAATGCAGGCACTGTATAGACTATTGACACTATTACGGTTAAGGTGGAAAATGTAAAGTCTTAACGCTATTTTAAAGTAAGTCTATTTTACAATTAGACACTATTATAATAGCGAAATATACTACATAGTAAATAGTTTAACGGATCCTTAAGAGATGTAAATCCCGAGCATCTCTTGCGTTACTGCACTCATATTATTTCTGTTAATTTAACTTACATAAGATATTTTAGTTCTAACTCGAGTGTTTTGTCTTTTCAATTCGCTCGGGTCAGTCCGAGCGTTTCAGGATTTGAAGATTTTATTCTGGAGGACGAAGACGAAGATTTGTAGTACTATTACATACTATATTATTCCACCACACTATTGTATTCCACTACATTATTGATATTCTACGGTATGTATAACTCTGTTATATATTGTGAGTATAATTAAATATTTTGAAAAACAGCTTCATGAACTGTATATTTCATTATTATATTTTATCGTTCCGCTGCAAGATTCTGTTTTGTTTTATTTCTTCCTTCTTTTTCTTACTTACCCCATAACAATCCGCCATTTCGTATGGTTTGAATTGGC
Organism: Allium cepa; assembly: GCA_030765085.1. Taxonomy (NCBI): domain Eukaryota; kingdom Viridiplantae; phylum Streptophyta; class Magnoliopsida; order Asparagales; family Amaryllidaceae; genus Allium; species Allium cepa. The sequence continues at coordinate 81,942,364 of CM060945.1, forward strand.
ACACGTGTCGATTTAAAGCGTGCGAAAAGGTGGGACGTTACAATGTGGTATCAGAGCTTTGGTTTAGCAATAAACCTTAGCTTTGTAGGGTTTGACTCTTTATTAATAGGGTAGTAATACCTTATGGAAGTCGCTGAGTGTATATATAAGAGAGCGTATTTTTTAGTGTTATAAAAAGGTTTTAATATTGTGTTAATCTGTTCTGTTTTGTATTTATAAATTCTGGTTGATGCATGGGACGCTATGACATCAATAGTGGTTTCTAAACACTTAATAGGACAGACCGACATAATATTTGTTTTAATATAGGTGAATGAAATAATTTTGCCTATTATATTTTCTATATATAAAGTAATAAATTTTATAAAGATTATATTTGGTTGTAATATATTGGTTGTTAGATAATGAAATTTATAAATAATAGTTGAAATAAGAGTTAAAACAAATAAATAAAATTGGAAATTTAGAACTTAAGTTCCTGGGTTTTGAAATTTCTTTTGAATTATAATAATAATATTATTAAAAGAAGTATTTTATGATATAAGTTTTTCTATATAATTTGAAAGAAATGTTTTTAAAAGTAATTTTGAAAAGATAAAGTTGTACTCCCCTCTCTGTCGCTGGAAAATAATTTCAGTGATGAGTGCACGCATCATCGACATTCATTTTCGAGTTTCGAAGTGGGAAGGCCACTGTGGTAGTTTTACTACAGATTTATTTTGATAACCAAATATAAATTTTTAATTGTTTTAAATATAATTGGATATCAGTTGTAAATATACATTCATCTATTATTTTAAAATAATTTGAAATTAAACTCGGAATTTGAATTCTTAAGTTTCCATTAATTAATGGTTTTAATTGCTTTAGTGAAAAGGAATTTAATTAATAATTGAAACCTCTAAAGGAAATAAGAGATTCAATGCTAAGTTATAAAGTAAATAAAAAGAAAATTCAAATTTGTAACATATAAAAAGAAAAGGATATTATTATTGAACATTTAATTAATTAAAAGAATTGAGAAAAACTTGTATAACTTACAATTGCATTCTTAAAGCATATATAACTTACCTAATATTAAAAGTTAAAATATATAAGATTTGAAATGGAAAATAGTACAAGTAAACTTTTGTAATGAAATTGTTCAATATATTGCTTTTATTAATAAGAATTGATGTTCTAGTTGTTATGGACTTAAGTATAATTGAAATGCTACTAATGTAATAGAAAAGAAAGGTAAGTATTATAAATAAATAATAAACTTAAGTAATAGGTTGAAGTTACCTATGAATAAAATGAGAATAAAAGTTGAATACTGAAAAATGACTATAAACTTAAGTTAATAAATTTACCTACTAAGAAATTTGATTAAATATGAATAATATAAATATAAAATGTAATGCAATAAATAGAATGTGGCATTATATAGATAGATGAAAATGAATTGGTAGGTAATGAATAGAAATAGATAAAAATAAATAATGAATGAAAAAGAAATCAAACAACAAAAGTATGAAATGAAATTAATAAGTATAAATTTGTTCTATTGTTGAAATTGTTGTGATTTGTTTTGGTTTATGGTTGTTTGGGTAAGGATACTTTAAAATTTGTTTGGATGTATGAATAATCTGTTTAGCTTCATCAGAGACTGTTGATTAAATGGTGCGCTTAGTAATTTATTTTCATCCTGTACAATTTGAAGTTTTAAACCCGAACAACCATTTGTTTTGTTGTTATGAATGAATGGTTGATTTGTGTTTGATGTGTATACTGTTGTGAAAGTGACTGATGTTTGTATTGATTTGTTTGCTTGTGGTTGAAACAACTTTAAATACTTCATTTTATATAATTGTTAACCCTTTTAGATTATACAAGTGAAATGCAGGTTATGGAAGCAATTGCTACTGCTTTTGGTTCCATAAAATAAGCGTTAATTGCCCGACAAATAGGTACATTTTCGGATTACGGTTTATAACGTTATCATATTATTTTTCCCGTGTTGGAATATATTTTATTTTGGAAAATATGTTATATATTGTTATATTTGATATTAAATTTTCTTCCGAATCTCTCCGTACAAAAGAGACTCTGCCGAAATTTTTCGGAAATTTTAGGCTTAGAAAATATTTTGAAAATGTTTTCCAAACCGTATTAGTTTGAATATAAAAAATTTAAATGTCTATAAATCTATATATATTATTTAAATTATCCTATTCTGTAAATTTATTATTTTGAATATAATGATTTGCATAGTAGATATTAATTTATAAGTTCCTCTTTCCCTTCTTTTCCTTTTCGGGGTTGGGACGAAAAGTGTTGAGTGGGGGAGAGTGTAACAACCCGTAAATTTTGAGAAATTAATTGCTCAATATAATTAAGATTTTTTAATTAAATTTAGGAAGAAATAAAAGTTTTAGATTTTATATTGAAGTGAAAAAAATAAATAAAATAAAAATAAATAAATGGCAACAGTGATTTGTATGTAGTAAAAGCTTATGTATGTGATTAAAGGGTAACGGTAATGCTAAATTGTATGCTACCTATTGTTAATTGAATTTGAACTGAATTTTTAATAAATGTAAATAAAATAGAAACATAGATTTATTTATAGGTTAGGAATTGATGTAAAGAAAGTTTATAACTAAGTAAATAAAATTTTGAGAACATTTAATAGTAATTAATGTAAACTTAATAAAAGAAAAATTGGGAAAGGAATTCAAAATTATGTTAACTAATGAAGAATACGTAATTAATTGTAAATTTATACAATCAATGTCCGTTAAGTAGTTATAATATTTATAGTTGATAATAAACGTTACTTAGTGATAATTAATATAGTAACGTAGGTGTGAATGAAAATTTAATAGAAATGTTGGTTATTTTGTAAAGTAATTAATAGAATGTAAAATATAATGTTGTAAATTTAATAGAATGTATAGTATTTAAAACCCTTAATTAATGGGTTTAATTGATAGAAGTACACATTTAAAAACGTAATATCTATTCAAATTTAAATGTAAATAGGCATATATTAATGCAATGAAATAAAATTAGCATTATATATTGAATTATAATCTGGATTGAAGTAACGAACTTATAAATGCAATTAAAAGCACATAGGTTGCAAATTTATATAGGTTGCTTGTTTATTTTATGAGTTAAAATAAAATTTGGTAATCGATTACAAATAAATCCTAATTTTACGTTGGTTATTGTAAATTAAAGTAACAGCTGATGTAATAAAGGATGGAACCGAGGAAAATTAGTTAAGTGGATTTAAAATCTTAATTTATGGGTGAAATTAACAAATTTCAATATGTTGAATTTGGTAGTTATTACACAATTAGTGGAAATAAAATAGTAATACGAATGAAGGTGAAACGGAAGTATCAATGTAATGAAACTTAACCAAATATAAATATGTTTATAGGACAATGATTTGTTTGAATGATAAGAAAAGGGAATCAAGATTTGTTTATTTATTTGAATAAAATAGGGTAATTAGGTTTAATTCAATTAATTGAAATTAAATGTTTAAATATTACGTTAAAGGAGTTTAAGATGAAAATTGAGAATAACAATGTAATAAACCATGAACCAATTTAATGTATCTACTTAGAGATAATGGAGTGATTAACAAGATTTAAAAACCAAATAAATGAATTTCTTGGGAAATTAAGTTAATTTCTAGATAAATTGAAAATTTAAACTCAATATTGTAAATTGGGAACTTTCAATGATAAATTGATGTATACTTTTGTTTAAAAAGGATTCTAAATTTACCAAGTAATCCAAGCTGATTGAAATTGTAAATAATTAATGTAAATTGTAAAATTTGATTTAATTAACTTATTTTTAATTTATTTAATTAACTAGAAAATAGATCAGATTTCGACGAAACTAGTTTCGTCGGATCCGTAACGGTGAATTATTATAGGATTTCAAGTTTCGTATCGATCAGACTTGTCGTTTGATCGTATGGGCTTGAAACGCCTTGAAATCGATAAATTGAAATCAATTTGAAAGTATTAATTTTCGCATAACTTCTCCATACGATGCAATTTGATCCCGAAACCTTTTCCATCATGTTTAAAACATTTTAAAACACCTATTTTTATATATGGGTTGACCCAATTTCATTCCAGAGTCGAAACGGGCTTTTCGGGCCATATATCGTTCAACGCGTATATTAATTGAGCCCACCCATTCTAATTTTGATTTTTGCCTATAAATTTACTGCTATAAACCCTAGGCTCCCTATTTCCCATCTATTTGTACGTAAAATTCTTTTTCTCCTCCTCAATGGCAGACAAACCAACCCTAGATCCAATTGCAAATTCAAAAATCAAATGAAAATTCAAACTCCATAGAAAAATTCGAAAAAATATATGTTGAAGCTCTCGAAGTGCATAATCTTCTGGTGGAATTCGTTTTTCGTTTTGGATTTTCATTTGACCGGTAAAAATCAAACAATTCTCGGCCATTCACTTTGGGTTATGGCGTTTAACGGTGGATCCCTAGCGATGGTTCGATCGGTGTGACAGGCCGCAAATCCGTACCCCTTGAATCAACACTATTCTATCTCTGTTAACTTAAGTGGCACAGAAATATGAACCATTTAGGTTTAAGAAGAAGAGATAGAAGAAGAAGAAGCTAAACAATATCAGAATCTCACAGTCGCAGTGGAATAAAATATAATAGTAAATATAGATCTTTACACAAAATGAAATGTATAACTGTTTTATACATCATATCATCAGAGTGTCTCATACAAACAATGTTTACCAGACAGACAAATCCATACAATCACAGCAGCGGAATATATATAGGTACAGATAATCCGTCTCGGACTCCAGCTCCTCTCCTGCTCCATAGCATCCTGTCCTGAACATATAATACTCGGTCTGACCCGAGCATTATAATGAAATAACACTCGAGTCAGTCTGGAATACCAGCTGATAATAATGCATCCAAATTGATTATTAAAGTTTCAAAAATCCTTTTGAAAACAAAAACATCTCGTAAGACCATGCCACAAATAAACATGTCGGGTTTTACCTTACGATAGCCAAATCACTTTTTATAGAAATCCTCTGATATTATAATAGGGTCTATATACAAATACTTATAAAATAGCCGAAATTGTTACATCTATTAAATTCCAGCTACTAGCCACAAAAGTGGGTAATACAAACAAAACTCGTACAAGGCTCGTAGGGAGAATGGATTTCCAACAATGACTAGGCACTGGGGTACCACCTGTCACAGTACGGGGCCTAGATCACTGTACCGAGGACCACTCCCGATCCCCTGCAACACATGGCCGGACCCATCCCTTACTGGACAGTTCCGAATAAGATCACCCTGCGGTTGGGATCAGCAACCGCACCACTAAGCCGAAATAAAAAGGGATGACCTTACTCTCCAGTGGGGGCTACCCACGAAGCCTTGCTGCAATCCCCTGATTTTCAGTCATTCCCATTTGATGAGGCTTGAGGCTAAGCGTTACCATTTAGAACGTTTCACTTAGAATGCCCATCGCCCACCTGACGATATCTCGAAAGCATTCATCCATACAAGTCCGTTCCGGGTTCGAACGGAACCGAAGGCACTATTCCTACTACATCCATTTTGGAAATATCCTCAGGATTAGTAGCGACTAGCCCTTGTACTTCACTGCTCCATCTTCGACTCCGAACACGTTTTTCCGCGAAACATACAAACCGGTTCGAAGTGGTTTTCGAGAAATAAATCTCGATCCCGGTCTCTTCGAAACGATCAACGCATTTGTCCAATATTGATAGTCGGTGATTTAACTATCAATTAACATTCACAAACATCCATCACACAATAAATAATCCCCGCATTATCTATTTGACTCAAATATCTCTTACAAGATATATTTTCAAATTTCAAAGCTCATTTCAAAACAATTTCCCAAAATTATTCCTTTTCACGGTAAATCCCATTACCATTTATTCCCATTGGAAAGACTAAGCTTAAACATTTTGCTTTAAAAATAGTTAAAATACTTTATACTGAAATATACTTTAAAATATGAAAATTTCTTCTGTTTATTTACTCAAAATATAATTTCAAAACAATTTTAAAATGGCATTATGTAATAAGATATAAACTGGATTTAAATAAGGGTTTGGTTTACTAAATTTAAAAATGGAGTTTAAAAGAATAATACTAGCCTTTACCAATAACTTAAAACAAATGATTATAAAAAAAGTTTATTAATTTCTTCTTTAAAATAACCATTTCTTAAAAAAACTCTTTAAACAATTTAAACTTTAACTTTTAATTAAATAAATCTTTTAAAACACTAACTTGTTTTTTTCACGGGAAAACACTTTCCCGTTCAAACATCCCAAAGTATCCTTCATATAAATTCAACCGATTTATTTCAATTCAATTTATGTTTACAACCTAAATTCCCAATTCCATACTTATCTATATCTTCATTCGAAGTTCAATCTCAATTTCCCATATCCGGAAATTCATTTTCAAAATATAGGTGTTAAATCATTCTTAAATAAAATAAAATTTGGAGAATTTTTCAATGAAAAACCATATTTAAATTTTACTTAAATAAAATCCCAATGAAAAACGACATTTCAAAATATTCTATTTACATTTAAAACTGTTAATTTAAAGTCGGAAGCTTCTTTTTAACATATTTTAATTTTCCCGGATAACACTATTCATTATTAAAATAACCCATCGTTGTTCTAAACCAAATTGTAATTTCCATAGAATTCATTTCTAGAAGACTACACTTCACATTTGTCAATTGGTAAATTTCCACTGTATTTCAAATCTCAATTTTACCAATTTTACACTTTCCATCCAAATCAGATTTCACATTTTATTCTTTGAAATTCTATTATTAACAATTCATTTTATTTTGTAAAAACCCAATTTAATCCATTCATAATTAAATTCTGTAATTATAATTTATACAACAATTTCACAGTACAATTTAATTTCAGATTTGTCAATCACAACACATAATCAGGCATCATTATCAATTATAAAATAATTGTTACATTGTGAGGAATCCAGTTGGATTCCTCTAATCTGTTTCCCTGCATCCACAAATATTAGCACATCACATATATAAATATCAATCCAGACTGATAGCAACAATTTTATTCAAACAATCACACAGGTATTCAAATATTAACTATTTAAATTAGCTAGCATCTAGATGTGAGTGAGAATAACTCACCTTGAGTTTCGAAACGCCGAGCATTCAAATTTTACATTAAATCGACCACGTTCGATTTAATGCAAAATTTTCACCTGCTCAGAAAAATTCTGGAACTGCTCCATTGCGTAGATCGCGTCTCTGCGATTCCGACGCTGCAAATTTCGTTAAATTCTGACAACGTATGAATTAGTTAGGATTTTATAAAGTTTTGAATCGAATTTTAAAACAATTTCCTTTTTAATTAAATTTGCAATTACCCAACAACAACAGGCCGTCACCACGAAACCAAGCCCGCCCTCCTTCTTCCCACTCTAGCACGCGACCCACCCAGACTTGAACAAACCCATTGCCGATCCTAGGGTTCAAAATCGCACCCCCTGACTCCACGATAAATCGATCGGCTACCACCAAACGGAACTCCTCAACCCCCTCGACGCTCAAGCCAAGTGCGGTGCCTCCACGTGCTGTCGTTCTCTCGAGATTTGCACCCAAACGCGCCGCCTACTTGAGCAGATTCTGGCCTCCACGGCGCCTTGATGGCGATCTCCACCGTTCAATACATGGTGCTTACAAAGCTCTTTGATTCTCTAGTTGAACGTTCTCGAAATCGTGGCGTGGATGTGGAGATTTTGAGGAAAACAAAACGATCGTTTCCGGCCATTAAAATGGTATAAGCGGCAGCCGTAACAAATTGCTAGGGTTAGGGCTAAAACGTGATCTTATAAATGTTAATTAATATTATTTTAATATTATTCTCACATTTATCGAACTTTTACAAACGAACTCCAAATCTCACGTACCAACAGGCGTTCCTAAGGTTTTTCTGCATTCTGGACACAATGGAATAGGTTTCGTAAGCTAATTCGATCATACGTGCGAGTTACGGGATTTAACGATCAATTTAAAATTAAATCGGTTAAATCGATTCCTAAGCGTTTCGTGCTGCCACGGTCAAACGACAACTCCGATTGCTACGAAAATTGAAATCCGATAATAACTAACTATTACGGATCCAATGGAACTGGTTCGTCGAATTTCGAGACTGTGCCCTAGAAGGCTATTTTAACTCGTCTATCAAATCGAGCGATTTTCAAAATTGTCAAAAACGCATAAAATTTCACTTTTAAAATTTTAGTACCTTAATAATAAATCATATAAAATATATAATCACATTACAAATCATTCTGGCTCATTCCGGACCCAAAATCTGATTAATTGCATTTTAATAATATTAAATTCATTTTTAAATTAATATAAAATCCCAAATATTAACTTATCAACTTAAAAATTCATCTAAACTTCCCACCATACTATTTACACTCAAATAACTCAAAATAAAATTTTAAAACCATTCTTACCACTATTTACATCCAAATTTACCTTTTTATCCAAAACCCGAATATTTAATTATATTTTTCCATTATTCAAATTCAACCGGAATTACTATAATTAAAACTATAGCTTATTTCATTGATTGAACCCAAATCCATCCATTACAAAATCAATTAAGAATCCACATTAACATTTAAAACAAATTAAATGTTCAAATTCAATGGCTTAAAAATCCGGGATGTTACAATCGGGGTGTGCTGCTGTGTAGAGGGTGACTAGGGCTTTCAATCCATACGGCTAACCCATGTCAGAGGTGCTTGGATTTAATGGAATTGGCGAATCAGGGCACAACGGCGGCCGGCCTTGAGAGGCGTTTTGGGCTCGCGCGTGGGGCCGTGGTGGGCGGCTGCACTAGGGGGAGAGTTCGGCGTGGTCAGATCGTAGCGTAGGCGAGGCTTGGAGGCGCGATGAGGGATGTTTCATCGACGGGTGGAGGTGTTCGAACGAGTGAAGGTCTGCAGTAGGGTTTCGTTTACGCGTTAATTCACGATGATGACGCGGCATGATTTACGTGTGGTAATTTTAGTATTCTATTTTATTTCAATTTAAACTTTTAAATCGTCTAACACGCATAACTTTAGTATACGTTATCCGTTATACGTGCAGTTTTTTTTGTTAAGATCGTATCGAAATTTTTGAAGTTTTGGCACTGGTTTGGACGGATTTGGAGACTATGCAAATTTTGGATTTAAATTAGATTTAAATCTAATTTAAATTCAAAAGGTGAGTGTTTTAACCCACTCACAACTTCTAAAATTTCTTATGTTTGTTAAATTGATTTATGATATGAGTAGAAATTTATTTATGACTATTTGGCATACTTTATGAGTAGAAATTCATCATCTCAGTTAAATAACATTTATTTAATTAAATTTAGTTAATTATTCATTGCATATAAACTGCCAGTAAAATTTGTTATTTATTCATTTATTGCATATAAACTCTCAGTTAAACAGTTATTAAATTTATTATTGAATATAAACTGTTAGTTAATACCTGTTATTTATTACCTGTTATATATTAATGTATTGTTTGAATTTGGATGATGATTTTGATAAATGGTTGATGGTTGATATTGGATGAATGGATGCTGTATTTTATATTGTTATAAACTGCAAGTTATTATGCATTTTCATTTCATTCGGAATTGCGGTTTGAAATGATATATAATCGTAATTTTTATTTTTAAATTGCGGATTTAAATGATAAATATCTGTATCACTTGACCGTAGGATAGAAAATTTTATACAAACACCGCGGTATCTATATAAAAATATTTTGAAAATGATTTCTATGGTTTTTTAAAGGAATATACGAATTATATAAATATTGATTTTGATGTTATATAAATGTCAAATTTATATTTTGATGCTAGCTATATAAAAATATGCTTTGAAATATAAAATAAGCCCAATATTAAAGTTTGATTATTTTATATAGTATGGTTAAATGAATATTGATTTTTGAGATTTTATAAATATTACTTTTATATATATAGTTAAATTCATGTCTGTAACTATGTACGAATTTGATAAATAACAAATAGTTAATAATGGAGTTGATTTTTATTTACATAAATATGGTTAAGTGATTAAATCATACTTTAATATAAAAGTTATGAAGATTTAAAATAAATTAAGATTTAAAGGTAAATTGGAGATTTATTTGAAATTGAGAGGTATTTAAGAATTTTAACTCCATAAGTTGATGTAAATGTATTAAACTTGAAATTCTAAAAGATATGATATTTATAACTGGATTTTTCCAAGATTGAATTAAATGAATATTTCTAGTATAAATAAATTGAAGGAAATATTTAGTTATTGAAAATTTGAGTTTATTTAAATGATTATGAATTTATTGTGCAAATATTTCAAAACTAAATAATAGGACATTGGAAGTTTGAAATATATGGAAATTTAAATGGTTTATTTGGCAATACAAATCTATATTTGGAATTGATTCGAGAAATTAAAAAAAAGCTAATTTACTTTATAAAGAAATTTATATTTAAACCATTTAAGTATTGAATATTTTGTTTCGAAGCTATGGGTTTAAGGTATATATTTTTGAAAATACTATGATTTTTGAAAAGGATATATTTGAAATAAAAATGATATCATATTGATTTGGATGTTAAAAGGGAAATGATATCGTAATTATATGGTTTTGAAATGGATATTATATTCTGGTTTTGTGACGACCCGGAATTTTCAAGCATTTAAAATCGGAATATTTAATTGGTTTTAAATATTCAATAGAGTAATTTTAACTTGAATTACGAATATCACAATTTAATTGATAATTGAATTATTAAATTAAATAAGTAAAGTTGGGTAAATTGTTGAATCTAGAATTTTAAGCCTCTTAAAAATAATTTGAAGGCTTGTAAAATTTATATTGATAATACAGAGAATAATAGAAGCTGTAAAATTGAAATTAACATTGATTTGTTCGGTTTTGTAATTTTATCGTTTAAATTGAATATAGAAATAGCCTTCCGAGGTACAGTCTCGGAATTCGACGAAACCAGTACCATTGGATCCGTAATATTGAATTATTATCGGATTTCAATTTTCGTAGTTTTTGGAGTTAGTGTGTGAGTGTACGATATATAAGTGCGCTAAAAATTTAATTGATAACAATTTAAGGAAATTTAATTTAATTTATCAGGCTTCTTGTATACGCCATTTTCAATCCCTTCCCCAGCACGCTACTTTCTCTTCAATTTCGTGTCTTGCCCTTTTGTATATACGCTAGCGCATACCAGAACGAAAATAAAATCATTTTTCGCGACTCCCCTTGTATTTCGAAATCAACAATGGCCGGAGCCATTAGTTTCTAAATCTGTAGACCGAAAATAAAAATAAAATATAAATCAATTAGGGCTGGCCTCTAATTCTCCTCCATTCGAATAGAATGCGAGCTCATTCCTTCAAATCCTATTGCTTCGAGCGCGAGATTTTCCAATCGCTCGTACGATGCGGTCACGTTCTAATTCAGGGAGGGGGGGCGACCGAGTTTCCTTGAGTCAAATCGATTTGAGAATCGCGCGCACTCGCGAGGTCGTAAAGAGGAAGAGGGGTTAAGGGGGAAATCGAAGCACGATTGTGGGAAACTCGAGCTTGAGTTTGGGAAGCATGGCCGAACTCATCGAGATCTGTTATCGTTCCAGTTAACGAGGAGGCTATTGAGAGTGTTTCAGGCGACGTGAGGGGTGCTGGCGAATTTGGGCATGTGCTCGGGGAGTTCGTCTCTTCATGCTGTCAACAGGTTCGAACTCAAAATTTGTAAGCATGGGCTAGTTGAGAGTGTCAATCGGGGAAGATGCAGGCTGTTCGTCAGCGATTTGGTGAAGGTATATTCTGTTAGTTAAGTTTTAGCATAAATCTGTTGGTATAATCATAGTAATTAGGAAGTATATTAACAGATATATATGTATAAGGCTCTTAAAAAAAAGACATAAAATAAAAATATTTTAAAACAGCAAGTTATTTTATTTACTAATTGAAACAGTTTATTTTATTTTAATAATGGATTTGGTGGAAAAAAAATGGTTTAACTAACCTATTTAAATTAGTTACTAAAAGATCTGAAAAAGGAAATTAGTTTAAAATTAAGTCATTAGTCAAATTTTAATTCTGGGATAAAGTTAAATTTATTAAACGGTAACTGGTTTCTCGATTAGTTCGAATATTAATAAAATAATCTAATGTTTGTTCAAGGTCATGAAAAAACAAGTCGAGATGGATATGATGGCAAATAAAAAGCAAAGGTGAGTTAATCTCACTCAGTTAAATTTAAATTTAAATGATTAAATTTGAACCATTGGTTGATTGGATGAATTGATTGATTATATTATAGTATATACTACATCTTGGGATGTTTGATTTATATTGTGCTATAGTATGGTATACTTTGGAATTAGCATATTTTATTATGCTAATATCTGTGGATGCAGGGAAAACAGGTTGGAGGGATCCAACGGGATCTCTCAACATTTATTTAAATTATTTAATACCTTCTGTTGTTGTGATTATTTGATATTCCATGATGGATTATATTGAAATATTGAATGCTATGGTTCGATTGGATATAATGAATTACCAAAAATATATAAATTGGATTTTGGAAAGGAAATAAAAGGAGTGGATTTGAAAGTAAAATAATTATATATATATAAAAAGTTGAATATATTTAAGAATGAATTGGAAAGGAAATTTTTGAATAAACAGGAAGTTATTGAATTTTAAACTTCAATATTTACATTTAAAAGAACAAAACATTTATTTAATATTTAAGATTTAATTTATTGAAAGAATAAAGAAGAAATTGGGAAAAGCTGAAATTTGTATATTTCGGTTAAAAGATTTAAAATCAAATGGAAAATAATAACAATAATAATTAAATGCATAATTAATGAAATTTGAAATGAATTGAGTAATTAAAGAAACTTATTTCAAATGGAATAAATTGGGAATCAATTTGGAAAGTTGATTTAAGTGATTGAAGCTGGAATTCTCCCTGGATAACTAAGTACGTTTTCAAGTAAATTTTTAAATATAAGTTAATATTTTTAAAATTGTTTTAAAAGGTATGTTTTGAAAAATTTATTATTTTTAATATTTAAATTCTAAAGTAAGTATTTTCTCAAATCTATTATAGTAGTAATTATTTAAAAAAAGTGACTTAGTATTTTGTTTCAAAAGTGGAAATCTAGTTTTATATTTTATTAAGTAACTTTATTTTCAAATATTCATATAAGACGTATTTTAAACAAATTATTAAAAGTAGTTTTAATTTAAATGTTTTAAAAGTATATATTTCAAAGTAAAGTGTTTTAAATTATTTTAAAAATCTAGTTTTGTGCTTGGTAATTTCAGAGGAGATAGTAAATAATTGGGAAAGTTTATTCTGAAAGGAAAGATGGTTTTGGAACTGTTTTCAAGGGATTGAAAATAGAAATATATCTTGTGAATATATTTTTGGGATTAATAAATAATTTGGAAAATTATTGGTTGATGGTTGTTTGTGAATATTAATTGATAGTTAAATAACCGACTATCAATATTGGACAAATACGTTGATCGTTTCGAAGAGACCGGGATCGAGATTTATTTCTCGAAAACCACTTCGATCCTGTTTGTATGTTTCGTGAAAACTATTTTGGATTCGAAGATGGAGCAGTGAAGTGCAAGAGCTAGTCGGTACTAATCCTGAGGATATTTCAAAAATGGATGTAGTAGGAATAGTGCCTTCGGTTCCGTTCGAACCCGCGACGGACTTGTATGGATGAATGCTTGCGAAACATCGTAAGGTGGACGATGGGCATTCTAAGGAATATATTCTAAAAAGGTAACGCTTAGCCTCAAGCCTCATCAAATGGGAATGGCTGAAAATCAGGGGATATGCAGCAAGGCTTCGTGGGTAGCCCCCACTGGAGGGTGAGGTCATCCCTGTCTAGATGTCCCTTTATTTCGGCTTAGTGGGCGGTTGCTGATCCCAACCGCGGGGTGATCTTGCTCGGAACTGTCCAGTAATGGATGGTTCCGGTCTTGTGTTGCAGGGGAGTTAGGGTGGCTCCTCGGTACGCTGATCTTGACCAGGTACCGTGACAGGTGGTACCCCAGTGCCTAGCCATTAGTTGGAATCCATTTTCCCTACGCGCCCGTACGGTTTTGATTGTGCCCAACTATTGCTGAAACGTGAGATGCAAGCATTTCAGCTAGATTCTATTTACTTTCTATAGACACTATTATAATATCAGAGGATTTCTATAAAAATTGTTTTAGCTATCGTAAGGTAAAAACCCGACATGTTTATTTGTGGCGTGGTCTTACGAGATGCTTTTGTTTTCAAAGGATTTTTGAAACTTTAATAATCAATTGGGTGTGATTTTCTCACGTTGGTATTCCAGACTGACTCGGGTGTTATTTAACTGTAATGCTCATGTCATACCGAGTATTATAGGATACAGGTCATGATGCTGTGGAGCTCAGGGGACGAGCTGGATGACGATACGTATTCTCGTACTTGTTTATATATATATATATATATATATATATATATATCGCTGTTTGAGTTGTTGTGTGTCTTGAGTTGTTGTGCATCCTTTGTATGATATTGATGTTGAGCTGTGATTGATGTACTCTGATTGATGTAATATATAAAAACAGAGATATATTGATTGAGTAAAGATTATTTATTATCTATCATATTTTATTCCGCTGCGATGGTTAGATTCTGATGTTGTTTCCTATTTTCTTATTCTACCTCTTCTTCTTAACCCAAATGGTTCGTATTTCTGTGCTACTTGAGTTGATTTAGGTAGAATATTGTTGACTCAAGGGGTACGGATTTGTGGGCCGTTACAGTTGGTATCAGAGCTTAGGTTGGTGATAACCTTGGCTCTGGTGGGGATTACTCATAAAATAGAGTCTGTAGTAATCTATAATGAGTTTGAGCGTATTAATAGATATGAGCGCGTATTTGTTGGTGAATATAAATTGTTTTAATATTGTGTTGATTGGTTTATTGAGGGGCATATGAACCTTCGTCGACACAGTCTGCGCAGCTGTATCAAAGGGGTTTCTAAACACTTGAATAGAACAATCGACACGGTATTGTTTTAAAATGTGGGTAAATGAAATAATTTTACCCAAAATATATTTTGATATAAATAAAAGTTTTATAAACTATTTTAGCTGATATATGGTTGCTTGGATGTTAGGAAGAATAATATTAAAGCAATACCATTGTTAAGTGAAAATTTAAGTAGAAATTGATAATATAACCGAAATTTAAGGGAATAAATTTATTATAAAATGAAACTTATAAATATGAATTATAATTGTAATTTATAAATTGAAATATAATCAAATAAGAATTTGTATGAGCATAAGCTGTGCAAATGAATTATAGTAAAATTGATTTAAGTAGGATTGGAAAATTTAAATCCTGGAGATTTTGGAAGTGTTTTGAAAATAAATAATAGCACAATTGTTTTGGAGATATTTCTGAAAGGAAATTTGTGTAAAAATGGATTTTGGAAGGGAGATAGCATTGAATTCACTTCAGTCACTGGAAAATAACTTCGGTGATGACTGCAGCATCATCGATGTTCATTTTTGAGTTTCTAAGTGATGGATTGCTGCCAAATTGATTTGTTCAAAAAAGTTAGTTGTTTTTGAAAATCTCAAAAGAAATTTGTTGGGAATAAAACCAGGATTGGTTTAAAACTTTGAGAAGTATGATTTGAGATGTTGGAGATTTCAAGATAAGTTGAAAACCAAAGCCGGGTATTTAAAAATCCTGTTGAGATAGGTGGTAAGCTTATGAATTGAGATGAATTTTTAAATCAGGAAGGAAATATAAGCTTGAATGTTGGAATTTAAATTTAACATGAAAAGTTAAAAATGAGGTTAACTTGGATTGGAGAATAAAATTTAACCGGATTGAAATAAATCGAATAAGCTGAAAATAATATCCAGATGTATTCGAATCAAGTTGAAATCAAATTGAGTTAAATAATTTTGAGTTAAAGTAAAATTGAATTGGGATGAGAATTTAATTGAATTAATGAATGGAATAAAATTCCTACCTGAACAAATGGAAAACAAATGGAAAATAATTTGGATAAGGATTGGAATGGAAATAAATAAATTAGAATAACTTGTAAAGGGATTGAAATTCATGGAATAAAATATGCTTGAGTTATAAATGAGTGTAAAACTCGAGTCAAAAATAAAAGAATAATATATTCAAGCCTATAATGAATGGAATAGTGTAAATAATAAGTTGTGACTTATAAAATTGAAAATGGAATACAAATCCAAAATAAATATTGTTAGATGAATTGAAAAATAAAATAAAAATCCAAACTTGAATTATAAAATAAATGCGAACTTAAGAAAATTTAAATGAAGAGATTTTGAGATTTAAATCAAGTTCTGAATTTTAAATAGGGAAAGAGCTATTTAGAGGATGAAATATGTAATGAGAACCCAATGTAGTAAAGTAGAAGCTGAATTATAAGCTAATAATGAAGATTGGAAATAAAACTCAAGTTATAAATTGAATTCGACTCAAATTGTTGAGTGAAGTAAATGAGACTGAATTGTGAGTTCATAAAAGTGGATGGTAATTTGAAATGGATAGTGGAAACAGAACTTGAGTTATAAACTAAAATTTAACTTGAAGTGTTAGAAAATTAAATATAATTGGAAAGGTATCGAATAAAAATGAAAGTGGATTAAAATAGTAATGGTTTGTATTGCGAATAAAATCCAAATATGTGGAAATGAATTGGATATGGCCTTGGAATCAATTGAGTTAAGTAGAGTATAAAAGAGGAAATTTACTTGTAAAATGAAAATGAGCTTAAGTGTAAAATTTGAATAAATTGAAGTAAATTGACTTAAGCTGATTAGATGGAAGAGAGTTGAATTTAATTCAACTTCAACAAAGTTTAATAATATTGGATTGGTTTTAAATCAAGTGAAAATAAATTTTTAATCGAAATAAAATTCGGTGAGTTATAAATCATATTAATGGAATGAAATTCTAGAATAAATAATTGTAAACCATTGAAAATTATTAAGGAATTGAAATAACTTGAGACAATAAGGAAAATGGAATGTTTCGAGTTTATAGGACGGTTTAAATGAATGTGGATAAACTAATTATATTGAATAAATAAATGATGGAATAAATAAGTATCAAATGAAATGTGGTTTAAATAAGTTGAGAAATGGTTATTGAATGAAATAGCTTGGATTGTCTTCGAGCTAAATAAAATAGTTTGGAATAAACAAATATGGAATGAAATGCAAATAAATGGATTGTAAATGAAATTTAAATGGAATGGGTCGAGCTAAATAAATGGTTGTGAATGAATTAAAATAAAAAGGGAATCAATTGGTAATGGAGATGGAACCTAAGTTGTTAATGGTTTGAATGGACTAGTTTGGTTAATAAAATTGAAATGCAATGAAACTGAGAATATATGGATTGTGAATAAATTCGAAATGGAATAGAATTAAGTGTAAGTTGAGTCGGAGTCAATTTAAATTGATTATAAAACTCAAGTGCTTATTTATTCACATAAATCTCGTCAAATTGCAAAGAATAAATTGTCATTGAATGTAAATAGAAGTTATTAAAATGCCTTGGATGGATAGGGTATAATAAATTGATTTTGAAAGCAATTGAATTAAATATGAGTTCAGTTTGCTTAAAAATAAATTGTAGGTAAGCGATTGAGTTTTTAAACCATTCGAATTGATGAAGTTGTGTATGAATGGATTGAAAACCATTCAAATTGCATAAAAATGGTTCATAAATTAATTGAAACAGTTGAGTTAGTGTGAAAGTGATAAAAAATTGCTTACGGAAAAATGTTTGATGTGCATTTCTTTAGAATTCATGAGTTTAACCATTGTAACTACGTGAAACATAGTTAAACTGCATATATTTGACACTTACATGTTTAAATTGAGTAAGTACAGGTACCTGGGAGCCGTGAGGCTGGATTTGGTTGTGGTATTTGCTAAAAATAATAGGCCGCTTGCTTAAAATGCTAAATAAGGTACACCTACACAATTAAAATAGGAAATATGAACTGTTTTTGGTTTTTCCGACCGTGTGGGTCGATGTATATATATTTATCTCTTTTGTCAAATTGCAAAAGCTCCTCCGTACAAAGGGGACTCTACCAAAATTTTTCGAAAATTTTAGGAGTTAGAATTTTTTTGAAAACTTTGGAGAATTTTGTTAACGACAAACCATTTCAAACTGGAAATTGAAATAAGTGAACAAATGAGGCTAAATTAAAATGACATGAATTTGTTATAATAGAAAATAAAATTTAAAATATTCATAATTAACGATAAACTGAATCCATATGAAAATGAAAGAATCAATTTGAATGAAATTAGATATAAACTAAAGTGGTAAGATGAAAATAAATAAAGAAGCACATAAAGTACTTATACTAACTTAAGAAGGGAATGGTGAATTCTTGAGTGGAAATTGATATTTCAAATATATTCTGAGTTAATATTTGGATGAATGAATATTGACATTGGAAGGAAGTCGAGAAAAAAAAATATTTTGGGAATATTGTGATTGGATATTAGTACTAAGCAGGATATGCAGGTATTATAAAGGGAAAAGACATTTGGATTTGATTTCAAAAGATAAATTTGAAATGCTAGACAAAAAAAAGGTATGTATTTAAATTTGGTGTGAAATTTGATTGGGTTTTGGATTGAGCCACTTGGCTTTTTTTTTTTTTTTTTTGAATTTAGGAGGCCGTTGAGCCATTTTGTAGTTGTACCGAGCTAGCCACACAAAGGAGACGCTGGCGAAATTTTTCGAGAATTTAGGGAGTTAGAATTTTTTTTTGAGAAAATGTTGATAATTCAAAATTTGGTTTTAAATTGAAACTTGAATGGTTAAACAAATAGTATAATTTGAAATTAGGGAAAGTTTGACAAGTTAATTAGAATGATAATGGGTCTTCTATATAGAAAATAGTTGGTAAGACGTTGATTTGTTAGAAACCGTTTGGTTTCGGGGAAAAAGTAAATGGGTATTGGGCCATTCTTCCTAACTGGTAATTTCGAGGACGAAATTCTTTTAAGGGGGGATGAATGTGACGACCCGCAATTTTCAAGCATTTAAAATCGGAATATTAATTGGTTTTAAATATTCAATGGAGTAATTTTAACTTGAATTACGAATATCACAATTTAATTGATAATTGAATTATTAAATTAAATAAGTAAAGTTGGGTAAATTGTTGAATCTAGAATTTTAAGCCTCTTAAAAATAATTTGAAGGCTTGTAAAATTTATATTGATAATATAGAGAATAATAGAAGTTGTAAAATTAAAATTAACATTGGTTTGTTCGGTTTTGTAATTTTATCGTTTAAATTGAATTAAGAAATAGCCTTCCGAGGCACAGTCGTGGAATTCGACGAAACCAGTACCATTGGATCTGTAATATTGAATTATTATCGGATTTCAATTTTCGTAGTTTTTGGAGTTAGTGTGTGAGTGTACGATATATAAGTGCGCTAAAAATTTAATTGATAACAATTTAAGGAAATTTAATTTCATTTATCAGGCTTCTTGTATACGCCATTTTCAATCCCTTCCCCAGCACGCTACTTTCTCTTCAATTTCATGTCTTGCCCTTTTGTATATACGCTAGCGCATACCAGAACGAAAATAAAATCATTTTTCGTGACTCTCCTTGCATTTCGAAATCAACAATGGCCGAAGCCATTAATTTCTAAATCTGTAAACCGAAAATAAAAATAGAATATAAATCAAATTAGGGCCGGCCACTAATTCTCCTCCATTCGAATAGAATGCGAGCTCATTCCTTCAAATCCAATTGCTTCGAGCGCGAGATTTTCCAATCGCTCGTACGATGCGGTCACGTTCTAATTCAGGGAGAGGGGGGGCGACCGAGTTTCCTTGGGTTAAATCGATTCGAGAACCGCGCGCACTCACGAGGTCGTAAATAGGAAGAGGGGTTAAGGGGGAAATCGAAGCACGATTGTGGGAAACTCGAGCTTGAGTTTGGGAAGCATGGTAGAACTCATCGAGATCTGTCATCGTTCCAGTTAACGAGGAGGCTATTGAGAGTGTTTCAGGCGCGTGAGGGGTGCTGGCGAATTTGGGCATGTGCTCGGGGAGTTCGTCTCTTCATGCTGTCAACAAGTTCGAACTCAAAATTTGTAAGCATGGGTTAGTTGAGAGTGTCAATCGGGGAAGATGCAGGCTGTTCGTCAGCGATTTGGTGAAGGTATATTCTGTTAGTTAAGTTTTAGCATAGATCTGTTGGTATAATCATATTAATTAGGAAGTATATTAACGGATATATATGTATAAGGATCTAAAAAAAAGAAATAAAATAAAAATATTTTAAAACATCAAGTTATTTTATTTACTAATTGAAACAGTGTATTTTATTTTAATAATGGATTTGGTGGAAAAAAATGGTTTAACTAACCTATTTAAATTAGTTGCTAAAAGATCTAAAAAAGGAAATTAGTTTAAAATTAAGTCATTAGTCAAATTTTAATTCTTGGATAAAGTTAAATTTATTAAACGGTAACTAGTTTCTCGATTAGTTCGAATATTAATAAAATAATCTAATGTTTGTTCAAGGTCATTAAAAAACAAGTCGAGATGGATATGGTGGCAAATAAAAAGCAAAGGTGAGTTAATCTCACTCAGTTAAATTTAAATTTAAATGATTAAATTTAAACCATTGGTTGATTGGATGAATTGATTGATTATATTATACTATATACTACATCTTGGGATGTTTGATTTATATTGTGCTATAGTATGGTATACTTTGGAATTAGCATATTTTATTGTGCAAATATCTGTGGATGCAGGGAAAACAGGTTGGAGGGATCCAATTGGATCCCTCAATATTTATTTAAATTATTTAATACCTTCTGTTGTTGTGATTATTTGATATTCCATGTTGGATTATATTGAAATATTGAATGCTATGGTTCGATTGGATATAATTGGGTATAATGAATTACCAAAAATATATAAATTGGATTTTGGAAAGGAAATAAAAGGAGTGAATTTGAAAGTAAAATAATTATATAAAAAAAAGTTGAATATATTTAAGAATGAATTGGGAAGGAAATTTTTGAATAAACAGGAAGTTAATGAATTTTAAACTTCAATATTTACATTTAAAAGAACAAAACATTTATTTAATATTTAAGATTTAATTTATTGAAAGAATAAAGAAGAAATTGGGAAAAGCTGAAATTTGTATATTTCAGTTAAAAGATTTAAAATCAAATGGAAAATAATAACAATAATAATTAAATGCATAATTAATGAAATTTGAAATGAATTGAGTAATTAAAGAAACATATTTCAAATGGAATAAATTGGGAATCAATTTGGAAAGTTGATTTAAGTGATTGAAGCTGGAATTCTCCCTGGATAACTAAGTACGTTTTCAAGTAAATTTTTAAATATAAGTTAATAGTTTTAAAATTGTTTTAAAAGGTATGTTTTGAAAAATTTATTATTTTTAATATTTAAATTCTAAAGTAAGTATTTTCTCAAATCTATTATAGTAGTAATTATTTAAAAAAAGTGACTTAGTATTTTTTTTCAAAAGTGGAAATCTAGTTTTATATTTTATTAAGTAACTTTATTTTCAAATATTCATATAAGATGTATTTTTAACAAATTATTAAAAGTAGTTTTAATTTAAATGTTTTAAAAGTATATATTTCAAAGTAAAGTGTTTTAAATTATTTTAAAAATCTAGTTTTGTGCTTGGTAATTTCAGAGGAGATAGTAAATAATTGGGAAAGTTTATTCTGAAAGGAAAGATGGTTTTGGAACTGTTTTCAAGGGACTGAAAATAGAAATATATCTTGTGAAGATATTTTTGGGATTAATAAATAATTTGGATAATTATTGGTTGATGGTTGTTTGTGAATATTAATTGATAGTTAAATAACCGACTATCAATATTGGACAAATACGTTGATCGTTTCGAAGAGACCGGGATCGAGATTTATTTCTCGAAAACCACTTCGATCCGGTTTGTACGTTTCGTGAAAACGATTTTGGATTCGAAGATGGAGCAGTGAAGTGCAAGGGCTAGTCGCTACTAATCCTGAGGATATTTCCAAAATGGATGTAGTAGGAATAGTGCCTTCGGTTCCGTTCGAACCCGGGACGGACTTGTATGGATGAATGCTTGCGAAACATCGTCAGGTAGACGATGGGCATTCTAAGGAATATATTCTAAAAAGGTAACGCTTAGCCTCAAGCCTCATCAAATGGGAATGGCTGAAAATCAGGGGATATGCAGCAAGGCTTCGTGGGTAGCCCCCACTGGAGGGTGAGGTCATCCCTGTCTAGATGTCCCTTTATTTCGGCTTAGTGGGCGGTTGCTGATCCCAACCGCGGGGTGATCTTGCTCGGAACTGTCCAGTAAGGGATGGTTCCGGTCTTGTGTTGCAGGGGAGTTAGGGTGGCTCCTCGGTACGCTGATCTAGACCAGGTACCGTGACAGGTGGTACCCCAGTGCCTAGCCATTAGTTGGAATCCATTTTCCCTACGCGCCCGTACGGTTTTGATTGTGCCCAACTATTGCTGAAACGTGAGATGCAAGCATTTCAGCTAGATTCTATTTACTTTCTATAGACATTATTATAATATCAGAGGATTTCTATAAAAATTGTTTTAGCTATCGTAAGGTAAAAAACCGACATGTTTATTTGTGGCGTGGTCTTACGAGATGCTTTTGTTTTCAAAGGATTTTTGAAACTTTAATAATCAATTGGGTGTGATTTTATCACGCTGGTATTCCAGACTGATTCGGGTGTTATTTAACTGTAGTGCTCGGGTCAGACCGAGTATTATAGGATACATGTCATATGCTGTGGAGCTCAGGGGACGAGCTGGATGACGATACATATTCTCGTACTTATTTATATATATATATATATATATATATATATATTTCGCTTTTTGAGTTGTTGTGTATCTTAAGTTGTTGTGCATCCTTTGTATGATATTGATGTTGAGCTGTGATTGATGTACTCCGATTGATGTAATATATAAATAGAGATATATTGATTGAGTAAAGATTATTTATTATCTATCATATTTTATTCCGCTGCGATGGTTAGATTCTGATGTTGTTTCCTATTTTCTTCTTCTACCTCTTCTTCTTAACCCAAATGGTTCGTATTTCTGTGCTACTTGAGTTGATTTAGGTAGAATAGTGTTGACTCAAGGGGTACGGATTTGTGGGCCGTTACAGGTTTTAAGTATAAACTATTTTGAAAAGACTGCGGTGTTATAATAACGATTGGTTATTAAAGAGACCGGGATCGGAAGTTGTCATACTCTCTACCAACTCCGAAAACCACTTTAACAACCGTGTACGCAGTGGAGATTCCAGAATAAAGTAGGATGGTGGCGGCGTTTCCTTTGAGGTAAATACGTGCACCCAACTCCCGTGAGTTGACATAAGGTGGCTAAAACAGGAGCGATCGACGGGTTAATTGAGGTAGCACCTTTGATCGGACACATCCCATTGATATTATACTTTGACTTTTGGATTGATTCGGTGGCCACTTTTGATTTTTTATTTCTTGGGGTGTGGCTTGAGGTGGGCGATAGCTGCGGCTAAGCGTTACCACCGACCCGGAAGCATACTTGGTATATCTTCCCTGGCATTGCCTAGTTGTGCCGTGTCACCTACCATACCGAGCCTTTACTACGAGTTTCTATTTGTGTCGTACCTATAGATTGTCTTCTCGTAGTCTCCCAATCTGGAGATATGCAGGCACTGTATAGACTATTAGCACTATTACGTGTTAAGGTGGAAAATGTAAAGCCTTAACGCTATTTTAAAGTAAGTTTATTTTACAATTAGACACTATTATAATAGCGAAATATACTACATAGTAAATAGTTTAACGGATCCTTAAGAGACGTAAATCCCGAGCATCTCTTGAGTTACTGCACTCATATTTATTTCTGTTAATTTAACTCACATAATATATTTTAGTTCTGACTCGAGTGTTTTGTCTTTTCATATAGTGATATATAGTGATATCTCGAGTGATCAAAATAGTCAAGCTACATATACAACGCAACATGATGAACCATCGTCTTTTGATAATATGATGACGACATTTATGGACCCAGGACAAATGCAAAATGGTTATCCACCATATTATACAACACAAGACGATGAAGAAATGAAACGACCTGACTTTCTTACCACAGAAAATCGCATCATTTTTAAGAAAGAAAGGGATAGAAAAGAGAATAGAAAGAAGAGAAGAAAGAAACAACATCAGAATCTAACAACGGAACGAATAAATTATATTAATAACATAAATATTACATAGTTTACAACCATTATCAGAGTTACACAGATATACATCACATGCTAGACAGTTATAAACACCTGTTTAGTTATACAACTCAATACAGCACAAGAAACTACTCAGAGAAAACTACACAGCGGAATACTATATATATCTACATGCAGAAGCCTCCTACTCCATTGCTCCTCCATAATTCGTCAAAGAAAACCTGAATCCCTTGGCTACTCGTAAAAATTTGAGTACCCAAGAGTTTATGAAAAACAAAAATAAACTCCGGGTCAGACATGGGTCTGGTGCGAGTAACAGGTTAAGGTTGCTTAACTTTTAAAAACCCTTTTGAAAAGAAAGGTATCACGTAAGACTTCCCACACATAAACATGGAAAAGTTTTTACCTTACGCTAACCAAAACATTTGATAGGAAATCCGATGATAGTATAATAGGTCTAGGGTTTTCAAATAAATAAGAAATAGCAGAAATTGTTACATTCATTAAATTCCAGCTACTAGCCACAAAAGTGGGTAATACAATCAAAACCGTTGGCACTTATTGGATTTTGGATTCCATACAATGGCAGGGCTACTAGGGTACCGCCCGTCACAGTACGTGGCCTAGATCAACGTACCGAGGAGTACGCCCGCTCCCCTGCAACACAAAGCTGGACCCATTCCTTACTGAACAGTTCGGAACAAGACATCCCCGTGGTTGTAGCTAGCAACCACCCACACAGCCGAACATAAAGGGACTTCTAAACAGGGGTAAATCTTGCTCTCCAGTGGGTGCGACCCACGAAGCCTTGCTGCACCTCCCCTGTTTTAGCCATTCCCAGTTGAGGTCCACCCACTCCGGCCTCCAGTTCCTCTACACACCAACTACCCATTCACCAAACATCAAAACACTCGATCAACCCTTTACCTCAAACTGACCCAAGCCTTAACCCCATTCAAAACTAGGGTTTAAACAAAGATTTTCAAACTGCTTCCAATCTAACAAATTATATCCTCATTTTTGATTTTTCTAAGGATCTATGATCCTTCCTCTATAACTCTGAAGAATCCTGAGTTTCCTCAAGTCACAGATTGCAAGCACTTGCTCAAAATCATTTTTTAGTTCAAGAACAAACTGCTACTGAATCATACACCTAAAAATCATGATACTTGATTTAAAAATCAAGTTCCAGTTTAGATATCTGATTTGTAGTACTAAATTACAATATCCATTTGATTAGGTTTTGATAAAAATAAACATGCATTATGTTTTTTCCTATTTCCAGAGTCAAAACTCATATTTTTAACTTACTTGAAATTTTTAAACATGAACTTAAGAAAATAAAACAACTTTACTTTGCATCTTTCATTTTAACAGACAACTAATTAAAAGGTAAGTATAATTAATAAAATTTTGCCTGAAAAAAATCAAAACAGAATAGAAGATAAAGAGTAGTATGAACATAAATCATTTCCACATCAACAACTACGGATAACACAACAATACTATTTCAATTCAGTAAAACCATGCAACTTATTTAAAATTAAGATTTAAATGTTACTCACATTAATTCAATGCAGATCTCAGTTTTGACTTCCTTTTGAATTTGCAGGAAAATGGTGCAGGTGTTTATGCTAGACCTTGTCTTACTTCATGTCTGAAATGATATGCAGTTTTGCTTATGTTCCCTGACTAAAATGCTTGCATGCAGATGTATTTGACAAGCTTCAAACTGAGGTTGTGCATAAAAGATGCAAGCACGATCATCTCCAGGTTTTAAGAACAGGATGCAGGCCCTTTTTTTTAAAGTGATATGCAGATCGTTGCAGATTTGTGGATTTTGAGGATATTTCAAATTTGATTTTTGATGAGGGGTTTAACTTGCAATTTGCAAACTGATTTTGGAAGTGATGTTACAAGTTTTATTTTGAATATGCAAGTTTTATGAATAGAATGCAGGTTTCATAAATGCATATGAAGAAAGTGAGTTTTGATCTTTGTTTTGATTAAACAAATGAAAAAGAGTATGCATGAATGAAGATGCATGCTAAACTAGATGTATTTTCAGATTCAATGAAATAAAAGAAAAATTAAAACAAAATATAACACTTGTACAAAGGTTATACACTTGTCAAATTGTTATATTAACTTTTAAACACATGTTAAATGGATGTTAAAGAATGAAACACTTGTCAAATGAATGAAATTAAGAGACCACATTTGTCACCTTTTTTAAAAATGATTAGTATCTAATTTACAAACTAATGTGTGTATTAGCTTAGTTTTAAATTTGTTAGTTTATTTTTAAATATGTGTATAAATTTACAAAAGAAATAAAAACAAACAATGTTTATAAATAAACTTATACATATAGAAATTAAAACAATTAAGATTTTATACTTTTGAATTTAAATTCAAACAAAATTCAAAAATCAATTATTTTCAAATCAAGTTATGAATATAAATTCAATTTGAAATAAAAATTACAAATCCTATTCAAAACTTATCTATAAAGACAATACAATATTAATATTGCTTTTATAAATATCTTATTATTAAATTAAAATTATTTTACAAGAAATTATATTTTTATTAATAAAATATCCATTTTATTAAGCCATAAAACCTTTTGTTGAACTTATTCTAAATTTAAAACTCAATCTAATTTAATTTAAACATTTAATATTTTTCTCATCAATTTTAAAGTCATATATTTATTTATGAAATAGTTTTAAAAACTCAATACTAATAAAAATCAAAATTTCCAATTTATAATGTATATATTAGAATTTTAAAACATGATTCAATTATTAAATTTAAACCAAAATCATTTATTTAACTTTGAAAAGCTTAAATATTAAATAAAACAAATTTTCCAAATTACTACAAATATTAAAACTAGAAAATATACTTTACTTATTAATCTATTTAAAATATAAACCCTATATTTATATTGCAAATAGAAATCAATTTATATTTTTAAAAGATAAAATAACCAATTTAAATATTTATTGAAGAAGATTATTAAATTTATTTGAATAATTATTAACAGAATTTCAATATCAATTTAATTTTAAATACAGATTATTAAATTGATATTGTTAAAAATTCCGGGATATTACAATCCTTCCCCCTTAAAAGAATTTTGTCCTCGAAATTTAAAACAAAGGTAATTTAATAATGTTATTAAATTTTAAAATTTTAAACACAAGCATATACCAAACATATGCTAACAATCAAAACAACCAATTCAACCAATCAAACAAATTTAATTATCCAGACAAAATTCTGGATAGAATTTTATCGAGATTCCCCAGGTGTATATATATACCGGGATACTCGCTCCAGAGAATCCAAACAATCAATACTATGAAGCTACAAAGCTCCTATTCAACTATATCTATAACACTAAACAAGATATCAGACTACAGACGAGTCTGACTCAACAGCCAAAACTCCAGAACCGCTGGTTCCACAACCAGAGATAGATCATACACGTACTCCCTCAGAGATACGTGAAACTCATCGAATCCCAGTTATCCAAACTGGCAGTCCAATCCTGTAGATCAATCACTTATTTTCCAAGATCACAGAAAAGATTCAAAACACTTCAGAGCTAACTTCCCAGCCTTACCCAATCTTATAGCTCACTTAAGATCAGAGAAAACTTATCCAAAATCAAATCTCTGACTTCAGAGTCCAAACTCCTCCGTCTCAAATCCACCAAACTCTTCGGACGATCCTGGGCTATACACAACCTTACTGATCAGCTCAACCTTCGCTGATGCTTCTAGAAAAAAACTAGACCAATCAAAACAACAAAATGACCTCCTCAAGATCAACCAAAACCAAGAACTCAAACTCAACTCCTCAACATCAGAAGACAACAACCTCTTCTGTCCAGAAAAGAAAAGCAGATACACTTCCAAACTGCTTCCGCTGCTCAACTCTGATCCGAAGTAGAAGAGAATGTTGAAGAAGAACACGAGCACATCTCAACAACACATCCCATAAATATGTTCAACAAATCCATAAGAATCATTCAGAAGTTCCTCCAAAACTCCGAGCTTCTACACCAACTCAACTCTTGGAACCATTCTACTAGTAAGCTGAACCACCCGTACCACTCCTGGAATCTTAGACGATAAGAAATCTCAATCTCCAGATGCGAACCAAACTCTGACTTCCTGAAGACATCCATAAAAACTCAGATAACCCAAGAGAACACTCAAACAATCGCAAGTCACTTTTGCGATCAACCCAAACCAAATCCAAGAAAAAAACTATTCTCCCTTAACCAAATAGAACAGCTTACACTTGACTAGCCAACCCATCGAAGAAACGGGTCCACTTAACTTCTTCTAAACTCCACTCCAGAAAAACTGCTAAGCCAGAAGATCTCTTGCCAATACCGAGAACACTTCAAACTGGACTGGTGCCACAGATGCCAAAGAATTTCAAAACTAACCTCTTCGAGAAACTCGGACCTCAAAGCAAACAGAAACACCGGCTGAGCACAGCCACAACACTGAAGCAGACTCACTTCCTTAACTTATTCCAAAAAAAACATCTTCGGGAACATCCATAGTCACTGCATTCATCACGCAGCTACTACTTCCTGAGGTATCAAAATACCATTACTTGCTTCTGCCCAGCCGACAGATCCAAACTCTACTCATCATCTTCATAAATGAACTCCGAACCTTTACGGGTTTCCTTCAGAGATTAATGAAGTTCTTCATCACTACAGAACTCTCTCGAGACGGTATAAGGTCTACAGTCTCGACAATTACACTTCCAACTTCAAACATTCAAACTCCAACCAATGGTAGTCGTGTTACACACACTACTACCCCATCTACCTTTATAACTTATATTGGAAAACCTGAACAGGTAACCCAACAGATAGGTAGATATATATATATATATATATACATATATATATATATATATATAAATTAAAAGTACGCTCTCTCAAGAAAGACACTACTACAGAGACTAGGTATTCACTCAACCTAATGCTCTGATACCAAGTGAAACGACCCGACTTTCTTACCATAGAAAATCGCATCATTTTTAAGAAAGAAAGGGATAGAAAAGTGAATAGAAAGAAGAGAAGAAAGAAACAACATCAGAATCTAACAGCGGAACGAATAAATTATACTAATAACATAAATATTACATAGTTTACAACCATTATCAGAGTTACACAGATATACATCACATGCTAGACAGTTATAAACACCTGTCTAGTCATACAACTCAATACAACACAAGAAACTACTCAGAGAAAACTACACAGCGGAATACTATACATATCTACACGCAGAAGCCTCCTTCTCTATTGCTTCTCCATAATTTGTCAAAGCAAACCTGAATCCTGACCTGAATCCCTTGGCTACTCGTAAAAATTTGAGTACCCAAGAGTTTATGAAAAACAAAAACAAACTCCGGGTCAGACATGGGTCTTGTATGAGTAACAGGTTAAGGTTGCTTAACTTTTAAAAACCCTTTTGAAAAGAAAGGTATCACATAAGACTTCCCACACATAAACATGGAAAAGTTTTTACCTTACGCTAACCAAAACATTTGATAGGAAATCCGATGATATTATAATAGGTCTAGGGTTTTCAAATAAATAAGAAATAGCCGAAATTGTTACATTCATTAAATTCCAGCTACTAGCCACAAAAGTGGGTAATACAATCAAAACCGTTGGCACTTATTGATTTTGGATTCCATACAATGGCAGGGCTACTGGGGTACCGCCAGTCACAGTACGTGGCCTAGATCAATGTACCGAGGAGTATGCCCGCTCCCCTGCAACACAAAGCCGGACCCATTCCTTACTGAACAGTTCCGAACAAGACAACCCCGTGGTTGTAGCTAGCAACCACCCACACAGCCGAATATAAAGGGACTTCTAAACGGGGGTAAATCTTGCTCTCCAGTAGGTGCAACCCACGAAGCCTTGCTGCACCTCCCATGTTTTAGCCATTCCCGGTTGATGAGGCTTGAGGCTACGATTACCTTTATAGGACACATCACTTAGAATGCTCATCATCCACCTGACGATGTTCTGAAAGCATTCAATCCATACAAGTTCGTTCCGGGTTCGAACGAAACCGAAGGCATTATCTCGTTACACTCATTTTGGAATCACCCTCAGAGTTAACGACGATAACCCTTGCACCCTGAACCACCATCTCGAACCTATAAGTACTATTCTGTCAACTCATTACGGAATCACCAACAGAGTTATACTGACGTATAGTCCTTACACCTCAAGTCTTCACAAATCTCCATTTGGATTCATGACCTAACGTTATTTGGAATCGATGTGGTTTTCGGATATCCAAATATGGAAACCCGATCCCGGTCTCATCGAAATCCAAAGCGTGTCTTTTAGGTCCAAGTTGTTTTAAAGTTTTTAAAACAATTCAATTACAGTATCTATATACACACAGATAGATAATTCATAAATCACAATTGATAATCAACATTATCAAATAACAGGTAATCCATATCATCAATATCATAATAGCAATCCATATATCACCATCACAATAGATAATCTAAGTTGCCATCACAATACAACCAAGCATCCATACCATACAATATTATTTATCTCATTACTGAGATTACATCCATTCAAGACAATTGTTCACCCATTCATCCATAAGTAATGATTTATTCATTACAATATAATTAATTTAAAGTGAATTAAATTAACTATCGCTATCTCTAATTAATTTCAAATAAATTAAATTAATTACTTCACCAATATAAATCTTTCTTACTTAATCATTTAATTGATTACAATTAATTAATTTATCATTCAAAATAAATTACCTTAATTAATCACTCTTGATTAATTACCCTTAATTAGATCAATGTAATAGCCAAATAATAATTAACCTTTAATTACTTCAATTAACGATAATTAATTACCCTAATCCTTAATTAATTACATTAATTAATTACCTTTAATTACTTATTATTGATTAATTAATCATAATTAATCAACTTTAATTACATCATTAATTATAACAATTAATGATCCGCTTTTATTAATTACCTTAAGTAATTAACTTATAATTATTAATCATCATCACAGATTAATTACATTTAGTAATTAATTAGCTTAATTACTGTATTAAAACAAATTAATTATCCTTTAATTAATTTCTAAATTAATTTCTTGGTTAATTACTAAATAATTAATCCAAATTTCTTCATTCTCCAACATCATTGATTAATTACAACCTGAAATTATTAAACAATTAATTAACTAAGTAATTTCCAAATCCTCAATTACATAAAGTAATCTTTATAAAAACCCAAGTGTATAAAACTAACCAAACTTAATTAATTTAAATTAAACAATCTTATTAAACTAAATTAATTACATTAAGTAATTAATTTCTTAATTACTTTACTAAGTAATTATACTCAAACCATTCATAATTAATTATTATTAAATTAATAAATCAAATTAATTATAAAAATTAATCATATTAATTAATTAATAAATAATCCTGGTTAATGACCTTCATTAACCATTCTCTAATTATTTCATTTAGTAATTAACTTAAATTAATTACAATTTAAATAATCTTTAATCATTAAAGTTAATTATTAAATTAATTAACCTTGATTTAAAACTTAATTACATAATTAATAATATTCATTCATCATTAATTAATAATCTAATTAATGATCTTAATTATAGAATGATTAATCATTAATCAATTATTAATTCCAAATTCAATTAATTAATTAAATTAATTAATTACCTTATTAATTAAATTAATTCTAAAACATTAATCTTAATTTAAATTTCAAGATAAAACATAACTTAATTATGTCTAAAACAATTTAATTGAAACAAAGTACTTTTTAAACTACTTTTAAATTTTCATTTTAAATACAAATTTTAAAATAGAACAATTTTAAAACTTATCAAAGTTTAAATAATTTAAAAAAATTTAAATTGCAAATCAAACAAGTGCTATGAAATTTTTTAAAGTTAAATTGATTTCAAAATTTTAGAATTTCAATTCATTCTTAGTTTAAAACTTTCAAATTTAAATCTTCTTTTAAATTTAAAACTGAAGTTCATTTTTAAACTCAGATTTCCAGATTTCAAGTAAATCTTCAAATCTTACTCATATTTTAAAAAAAACTCATAATTAAAAGGTTTAAACTATTTACCAAAATGAAATAGTTAATTAAGTTAAATTTTTGAAACTTTTAATTTTTATTTAAAAACTGGGATTTTGAATTTAAATCAGAAATTCAAACTTGAATTTGAATTTAAACTTAAACCTTACCTTAAACATAAAACTACAGATTTTAAAAGAAAATTAAAACCCAGATTTAAAACCAGTTTTTCTGAAACCTGTAAATTACAGTGTAACCCGAGAAAACCCAAATTTACTTCGAGTCTAATGCATCTCCACTCCGAGTCACCCATCCACCTACTTCGAGCAAAACCCCACATCTCCCCTGTAACACAAACAAACCCAACATACTTCACCAGAATCTCATCGCCGTGCATATGCACGGCGATCCTCGCCCTCTCTGATCATCAGAGACGATCAAACCACAACCAGAAACCCATCAATACCCTAACATCATCACCAGATCGAACAAATAAACAAGAATTCAAAATTTAAGCTCTAAAACCCCAAACCTGAAAACATGTTTCATGTTTTATACCCAACTTGTCAATGGCGAATTCTAGTCGCTCCGACCACCTGAGGTCCACCCACTCCAGCCTCCAGTTCCTCTACACACCAACTACCCATTCACCAAACATCAAAACACTTGATCAACCCTTTACCTCAAACTGACCCAAGCCTTAACCCCATTCAAAACTAGGGTTTAAACAAAGATTTTCAAACTGCTTCCAATCTAACAAATTATATCCTCATTTCTGATTTTTCTAAGGATCTATGATCCTTCCTCTATAACTCTGAAGAATGCTGAGTTTCCTCAAGTCACAGATTGCAAGCACTTGCTCAAAATCATTTTTTAGTTCAAGAACAAACTGCTACTGAATCATACACCTAAAAATCATGATACTTGATTTAAAAATCAAGTTCCAGTTTAGATATCTGATTTGTAGTACTAAATTACAATATCCATTTGATTAGGTTTTGATAAAAATAAACATGCATGATGTTTTTTCCTGTTTCCAGAGTCAAAACTCATATTTTTAACTTACTTGAAATTTTTAAACATGAACTTAAGAAAATAAAACAACTTTACTTTGCATCTTTCATTTTAACAGACAACTAATTAAAAGGTAAGTATAATTAATAAAATTTTGCCTGAAAAAAATCAAAACAGAACAGAAGATAAAGAGTAGTATGAACATAAATCATTTCCACATCAACAACTACGGATAACACAACAATACTATTTCAATTCAGTAAAACCATGCAACTTATTTAAAATTAAGGTTTAAATGTTACTCACCTTAATTCAATGCAGATCTCAGTTTTGACTTCCTTTTGAATTTGCAGGAAAATGGTGCAGGTTTTTATGCTAGACCTTGTCTTACTTCATGTCTGAAATGATATGCAGTTTTGCTTATATTCCTTGACTAAAATGCTTGCATGCAGATGTATTTGACAAGTTTCAAACTGAGGTTGTGCAGAAAAGATGCAAGCATGATCATCTCCAGTTTTTAAGAATAGGATGCAGGCCCTTTTTTTTAAGTGATATGCAGATCAATGCAGATTTGTGAATTTTGAGGATATTTCAGATTTGATTTTTGATGAGGGGTTTAACTTGCAATTTGCAAACTGATTTTGGAAGTGATGTTTAAAGTTTTCTTTTGAATATGCAAGTTTTATGAACAGAATGCAGGTTTCATAAATGCATATGAAGAAAGTGAGTTTTGATCTTTGTTTTGATTAAAGAAATGAAAAAGAATATGCATGAATGAAGATGCAAACTAAACTAGATGTATTTTCAAATTTAATGAAATAATAGAAAAATTAAAACAAAATTTAACACTTGTACAAATGTTATACACTTGTCAAATTGTTATATTAATTTTTAAACACATGTTAAATGGATGTTAAAGAATGAAACATTTGTCAAATGAATGAAATTAAGAGACCACTTTTGTCACCGTTTTAAAAAATGATTAGTATCTAATTTACAAACAAATGTGTGTATTAGCTCAGTTTTAAATTTGTTAGTTTATTTTTAAATATGTGTATAAATTTACAAAAGAATAAAAAACAAACAATGTTTATAAATAAACTTATACATATAGAAATTAAAACAATTAAGATTTTATACTTTTTAATTTAAATTCAAACTAAATTCAAAATCAATTATTTTCAAATCAAGTTATGAATATAAATTCAATTTGAAATAAAAATTACAAATCCTATTCAAAACTTATCTATAAAGACAATACAATATTAGTATTGCTTTTATAAATATCTTATTATTAAATTAAAATTATTTTACAAGAAATTATGTTTTTATTAATAAAATATCCATTTTATTAAGCCATAAAACCTTTTGTTGAACTTATTCTAAATTTAAAACTCAATCTAATTTAAACATTTAATATTTTTCTCATCAATTTTAAAGTCATATATTTATTTATGAAATGGTTTTAAAAAATAGGAAAATAGGCACAAGGAAAAAGTTACAAAAAAATTTAGTCTCAGGGACGGTAGGTTTTTTTTTAGTCTGAAGGACACTTTATAGTGTAAACAGAAAATGATAGCTACATCTATCATTCTGTGATTTACACTACAAAGTGTCCTTCAGACTAAAAAAACAAACTTGCCGTCCTTGAGACTAAATTTTTTTGCAACTTCTTCCCTATGTCTAAAAACCCCTTTAAAAAATCAATACTAATAAAAATCAAAATTTCCAATTTATAATGTATATATTAGAATTTTAAAACATGATTCAATTATTAAATTTAAACCAAAATCATTTATTTAACTTTGAAAAGATTAAATATTAAATAAAACAAAATTTCCAAATTACTAAAAATATTAAAAATACAAAATATACTTTACTTATTAAAATTAAAACAATACCAATCTATTTAAAATATAAACCCTATATTTATATTGCAAATAGAAATCAATTTATATTTTTAAAAGATAAAATAACCAATTTGAATATTTATTGAAGAAGATTATTAAATTTATTTGAATAATTATTAACAGAATATCAATATCAATTTAATTTTAAATACAGATTATTAAATTGATATTGTTAAAAATTCCGGGATATTACAAGAAAATTATGAAAGCAATCCATACGTAGCTTCGAGAAATAGTTTCTGAATGTAGTAGTGTTATATGAAGCATTATTATTTTATTGTATGCTATATTTCTATATGAATTTGAATTGCTTATCGTTATGTTTTCATTAAAAATGCAAAAATCCAATATCAGGACCGAAACCGTAACAAGCAAATTTTCGAAATTGACCGAAACCAACAAAATTTCAAATGACCGAAACTAAGACCAAAACCGAGTTCTCGAACCTTGGTTAGAAGTTACCACCACATTAGACAATATCAGTAATTTCAAATGCACATAATAATTCTGATCAAACAGATTAAATGGAGTTTGTGTTTATCATAGTAAAGCAGTACAGCTTTTGTGGCCTAAAGCTTTTCTGAACTATTTATTTTGTCTATATTTCCACCCGATAGATGTACGTGAATGTAAATCCATTGCCCATAAACAAATGTTTTCTTCATTTAACATATAACGAAGAAAATATCAGTGGGTATCAATAATTTACAAGAATAAATTACTCATGTTGGACTAAATTTTATTACTTTACCGCATTAGAAATTTCTTTGGAACATAAAATAAAATTTCCAGTTCATTTTTTATCATGTTCACAATAAATTCATTTTATTATTATTAATTATGCTATTTTAGAATATAATAATAATAATTAGACCATTTACTCTAATGAATCACAATCAATGATTATTTTATTTAATTTTTTAAAGATACTAAAATACTATGACAAATAATTCAAAATTAAAATAAAACAAAATAAAAAGTTTCATAAATACTCTCATATAGATCAAGTTTTATATTGAATTCAAAGATTTACTGGAATAGTTCAAACTTTAAAAGCTTTCAGTTTTTCCAAACAAGCGAATAAATCTAATTTTCCAACATATTTGATTAAATATCTAAAAAAGTTTCTTTTTTTTGAAATACAACAAAAATATGTATCCATTAAGTAAATAAAAACAAATGAGAAAACTGCAAAATATGTTGTTACAGGGAAACATTAATTGTTTTGATATAAAAGATATTCCACTCTCTCCCCAAATTATCCTTTTCATTCCCATGCATCTTCCCAAATCACAATTTTTCATCTTCGATCTAATACCATGCTTCTTCCTCCTCTTTTGGATGCCACATCGCTTCTACTGCCGCCATACTTCTTTCCACTACAGCTCTCTTTCCAATTTTCATCTGTCTCTACATCTCTTTGACTGACACTAGTTTTTACCTTTTGAAAGGCCGACCTTAATTTGCTCCAGAACTCATAAATTTCTATTATGAGTTGTTTATGGAGATCGAGGTTTAAGACAAGGAGCAAACATAGAAGATTGACATGTAGAGTGAAAAGAGTTTCTTCCATCTTCAATTTTAACAACTATTTTCTTAAATTGAAAAAAAAATGTTTTTATAATACGTTGAAAAGAAAGAGAGTTAGAAACTATAGAAAGAGTAAATTAATAATTATGTATTGTTTTTATAAGGGACTAATAAGTGACTTGATTCTCCTTATAGTAAAAATATTGAAAAAGAGATTTTTTTCCCCTCCCCTTATCCAAAATAATACTCTATTCAACAATTTCCCAAGAAAAATATCCATTAAAATAAGAATTTTATTTGAAAAATGCCCATTAAAAATAAGAATATTTTTATTTTTGAAAAATCTAGTATAAAGATTTTTACTTGTAGACCATGAAGGGTTTGCATTTGTTCTTTTAAAATACTTTTAGGTAATTAAGTGAGTTTATACTATACTATAATTTGCACTAACATCTTCCATATTTCATCTTGTTGCCTAAACCATTTGACTATGCTGTGGGAATAAAAAGGTACTGATTATTTTTTTATAGATCATTTCTTTTTGATCGTACATTTATCAAATAAGGTAGGAAGGATTTGAAACATTTCTAAAATTTAAAAGATCTCAACAAGTTTAAAATGTTAAAAGCTTGATATTTCATAAACTTCTAAAATATGTCAACGTCTTTTTAGTGTTTATAAAATCAAAGCAAAACTTCTGATAATCAAAATTCTTGAAATAGAAGTTCAAAAAATTCAAACTTCATTGTAAACAACTCATATAAATTTGGATTTACATATTTAAAAGAAGTAAAAATCTATTAAAAAAGTTCAAATAGTTCAACAACCATATTAAATATTAAAGAACACAAAATTCTGAACAATTTAAAGTATTCAACATCATCATCATCCCTGACCTTTTTCCCAATTGAATGGGATTGACCACATGAGTGCCCATTCTCCATTAATTTCTATCTTGAATTGTACTTTTTATTTTTTTATATCATTTTTAATGTTTTCTTTCTGTTTTAATTCAAAATTTTCCTTTCATATAGATATTATTCCCTCTTTTACGGGCGCGTTTACTTGTTTTCTTTGTATGTCCTCCTACGATATAAATCTTCTTTCCTCCTCATTTACTGGTGATATTTTTAGCATTTTTATAAATTTCTTATTTGTAACTCTATGACTTTAGTAATTTCTACCATACTCTTAACATTCACATTTTTCATATGTTTATTTTCTTTTTAAAAGTTTAACATCCTGCTCCATACAATATAGTTAGTCTAGTTACTTATCTATGAAAATATTCTTTCACTTGTATCAGTTTTATTCGATATATGTTAATTCATTTCCTTATATCCTTCTTTACCTCTCAATTTTTTGTATTATCAATCACAGGTATTTAAGTATCATTATTGTTAATTTTCTGATTTTGTATTGTATTATTATCCCTAAACATCTTCTTTAGCATGATTCAGAAAAATTTGACAAGGGTGTAACGACCCGTATTTTTACGGATCGAAGGATCGTAGAATAGTTGTTATTAGGTTGTTAGTGTTGTTAAGTCGTTTAGAATTTAAGTTGTTTGGAGCTTAAGTCGTCCAGAGATGAGTCGCCCAGGGTTAGGTCGTGTTGTAGCATGAGTCGGTGGAGCGACTTAGAGGATGGAGCGACTTAAGGAAGGTGACCGACTTAAAGAGTAAGCGACTTAAGAGATTGGCCGGTTTAAAAAGTGAACGACCTTTAGGATTTGACCGACTTAAGGGTTAACGGCTTAAGGTAGTTAGTGACTTAAGGAGGGTAGCGACCTAGTGGTTAGCGGCTTAAGGGGTTGAGCGACCAAAGAGAACTAGCGGCAACAACCTAGGAGATTGAACGGGTTACGACCTAAGAGGGAGATAGGTTGGTTGGACGGCTTAAGGAAGATCGTTTAGGTCGTGAACGAGTTAAGGTTTGGTCGGCTATGCCGTGTTATAGTTAGGTCGGTAGGTCGTCCCTTGTGTTGAGTCGTTGAGTCATCCCCTGTGTTGGGTCGTCCCCTGTGTTGAGTCGTTGAGTCGTCTCCTGTGTTGAGTGTTGAGTCATTGAGTCGTTGAGTGTTGAGTCGTTGGATTGTTGAGTCGTCCAAACGACTTAGGACTTAGGAAGGAACGCGACTTGCATGTTAGGTCGCGTGTGTGTTGAATCGTGTGTGTTAAGTCGCGCGTGTGTGTTAAGTCGCGCATAGGCTTGAGTCGTAAGTAGGGAGGTCCATTGAGTCGGTAGGCCGTGGGGATTGATGAGTTGTAAGTCGTGGGCCTTGATGAGTCGTGAACGACTCATAGGGGCGAACGGCTTAAGGATTTGGCCTATAAATATACGGCCTTATCTCACTTTTTGGGATTCGGATTTTGAAGCGACTAAGTGCTGCTATTTTGAGAGCTCAACTACAACACTTCTTCATTTCTTTTCTCCACTTTAATTTAGTGCTTCCTTCCATCCAAGATTGAAGATCAAATCGAAGATCCAAGAGCCAAAGTTGAAGATCTCCATCCATCGAAGAGAGATTTCATCGTTTGAATCGAAATCTTGTCGGATCAAGCTAGATCCTTTGCTGTCCTGATCTGGAGTTTGTTGCTTTTGAGGTGTTTAGGTGATTTGGTGAGTGGTGGTTATCTCTCACACGGACCCAAAAAAGTATATTGGATCGGTGGCTTGTTTGTTTGTTAAAGATAGCGATTTCATGCATTTTTCTTAAGTCTGCATGTAGATCCATCGTTCATAAAGTTTTGATATCCATTTTACTACATGTTAACCTATGCTAGTTCATTCATCAAGATATAACTTAGAATTCATGCTTGTTAGATTTGGACTCTTTATTTACGAAATTGCCATTATTGTTATAACTGTTTATTTAAATCTTGTTTGAATGATTGATTACTTGGATTAATGATTGATCTGATTGATTGTTATAAATTAGTTGATTGATGATTTGAATTCGGACAAGTTGGTCGAAGATGATTCAAAAGCTAAGTGGAAAGGCTCCTGAATAAGGAAAGCTGCTCGTGGCATATGAAGCGGGTGATAAATCTAATATGGATAGATTTGATGATGATGTTGAGATGGGACTTTGCTATGATGTGAAGAGGCAAAGCATGATGTTGAGATGGGACTTTGCTGCAATGCGATGAGGCAAAGCATGATGTTGAGATGGGACTTTGCTATGATGCGATGAAGCAAAGCATGATGTGAGATAGCCTTGGTTTAATCCAGACGGGATCATCCCAAGCATGTTGATAACTCGGTGATATGGTTCGAGTTTGTGGATAATGGTTGGCTTGAGAGGCGCTTGAGCTAGTATGGAAATAGTCGTCGAGGAGGATGACTAGAAGGCTGAGATCTCATCGTTGTTGAAGGTTCTAGCATGCTCAAAGCAAGAGTACGCTGGGCAGATTCGATAGTCCCAAGACTAATAGTTAATGGTCTAGTACTCTGGGCAGATTCGATAGTCCTAGGCACGGGTCACGATGACGTGCAGAGTTATGTCTAGAACCGGGGTTACCATTAGCCCTTGACGGACGGATGAAAGAATGAGCCGGTCATTCAATTAACGGTGATATCGAGGCAATGATAACAGTGATAGCCAGAGTCATGGATGTCTGGATGCTTTGGTTGTATCGTCACTCGGTCTCAAGAGCGATGTTTTGTGGGTGCTTATCTGATCTTGGTTTAGGCCTTGGGGGTTTGTACTTGGAAAGCATCGACCTTGACTCGAGTGATAATTGCTTTACTTTAATTGTCTGCTTTGCTATGTTTGTTTCTGCTTAGTGTGTCTGGGGGCTATCACTGTAGAAAGAGGTGTGGTGGGATGGTTGGGTTCCTATTCCTTTTTACCCTTTATGCTCTTTTGTATGTTTGATAGTTGATTTACTGCTCACTAGGACTTTTGTCTGACTCAAGGTTTTATGTTCAACTCTTATTACCTTGGGCTGTTCATCCATTCTGGGATGGGCAGACTAGGTAGCAGGTGACAGGTGCTGTTCTTAGTGACCAACGCTGTTGATGACGAAGACGAGCTGGAGGCTTTTGCATATTGTTTTCTTACTATATGTACTGGATGTTCCACTGTTTGTATCTACTCTGAGTGATATGTAGTGAGGCTTGCTGTATTGACTTTTCAGATTGTTGTACCAAACTATTATGAGTTTATATGATGAGATTCTGTTCTATGGAGCTTCACTATGTATACTTTTCTATTGTATTTTATCCATGCGCTGTGAGTAATACGATAGACTATTCTATGTTTACCTTACCTTGATGATCGTCCATGGCGACCTGGCACACTTTCAGCGCACTATTCCCTTGTTTAGTGCAGGAGTCATGGGCGGTCGTCACATTTTGGTATCAGAGCTTTGGTTAATCGATTTTAGCCAACGCTCGCTGACGTAACTACGTATGAGAGACGTAACTGTAATTTTGATGGTTGATTACTATATATAATATAGTAGCTTAGAGGGATTTGAACTTCTTATGCAGTTGTCTCTCAGGGTGTATTAATCATTTTCTTATAGATATTAGGAATGAGTCGAAGAGGGAGACCAGCTTCTAGGGAAGGCCGTGCTGTTGAGGGGGCTGCTGATTATGCTTCTATGTTCGAGGCTATGATGACTTCGATCATGAGAAGGATGCCAGTTCCAGGGCCATCAGTAGATGTTGGAGTTCAGGTTCAAGCCCCAAAACCAGTGGATTTCGCTAAGCTGTGTAAAGACCATACTGCTCTCGGAGGAAAGGTTTTCTTGGGGACAAAATCAACCATAGAAGTCCAAAGATGGATTGATGCTTGTAGAAGGATCTTTGGTGACTTGGGAATTGAGGATGCAACTAAGAGGAAGCTTGCATCAAGACAGCTTCAAGGAAGAGCTTCTGATTGGTGGAATTCTATCACCATTGATACTCCAGAGGAAGAAATCACTTGGGTGCAATTCCAAGCTAGATTTGAGGCTAAGTTCATTTCTACAGCTCAGAAATCTGTTCTGTCAAGAAGTTTGTGGAACTCAAGCAAGGTGGAAGACCAGTTCTTGAGTATGTTTCGGAGTTTGAAGCTTTGTCCAAGTATGCTCGGTTATATATTGAATCTCCTTATCGGAAGAATGAGAAGTTTGTGACAGGCTTGGACAGTTATCTTGGGAGGCAGTTGGTGGATCATTTGGATGACCCATTTGAGAAGCTTATGGAGAAAGCTCTCAGGCATAAGAATCTGTTTCCTAAAGAAGGATCTGTTGTTGCTGTAACCAAGGAAGGGTCTAAACCACAACAGGGTGGAAACAAGAAGAGGAAGCAGCAGCAACAGAAGGGTAAGGATGGCCAGAAGAAGCCGAATGGTGAAGTGACCTGCTACAACTGTCAGCAGAAGGGTCATCTCTCCAGAGATTGTAAGAATCCGAGAGTGCCGGTGAAGTGCCACAACTGTGATAAGCTGGGGCATATCAGGAAGAATTGTCTGGAACCGAGGAAGGACAAATAGATTGCAAGCTTATGCTTTGGGGGCTGTGCCATCGTTTTCGAAAGCTCCTACTGCGGAAGAGAAAGGAAAGAGTGTGGTGGTTCAAGGTACTCTTTCCATTTGTGGTGTTCCAGTTAGTGTTATTTGATACTGTGGCGTCGCACTCCTTTGTTTGTAGTGAACTTGTAGGCCGATTGGGTTTGGAACCGGATATTGTTGATAGACCATTGGTTGTGACTAATCCAGTTGGGGTTTCGTCTTGTTTGTGTATGGTATGCCGTGGTCTGGTTGTGTCGAGTCATGATTGCTCTTTTGTTTGTGATTGTTTTGTTCTGAATTTTGTGGGGTTAGGAATTATTTTGGGTAAGGACTGGCTTAGGAAGTATGCGGCAATGGTTGATTGTAAGAGGCTGGAGGTGAAAGTCGAGAATGTGGAGGGGTGAAAGGTTGTGATACGATGTAAGCATGAAGAAGGCGTCTTCATGAGCTTCATGTATTCGCTGGTTGTTCCACGGGATGGACTGTCATCGGTGCCTATTGTGAATGGATTTGAGGATGTCTTTGACGAGGTCAAAGGGTTACCGCCGCATAGAGAGATCGAGTTTCGTATCGATCTAGTTGAAGGAGCCAGACCTGTTGCGATGCCTCTTAGGCGGATGGCGCCTAGGGAACAACAAGAGCTGAAGGTGCAAGTTGATGACCTTTTACAGAAAGGATTCATTCGGCGTAGTGTGTCCAAATGGGGTGCACCAGTTGTGTTTGCAACCAAAGCGGATGGATCGTTGAGGTTGTGTGTGGATTATCGTGAGCTGAATAAAGTGACTAAGAAGAACAAGTATCCATTGCCGAGAATAGATGACTTGTTTGATCAGCTTCACGAAGCTAAGGTGTTTTCTCAGATGGATTTGGCAACGGGATTTCACCAGTTGAGAGTGGAAAAGGATAGTGTGCTGAAGGCTACTTTTAGGACACCATTCGGTTTCTATGAGTGGCTGGTAATGTCATTTGGATTGACCAATGCACCAGCATATTTTGTGGATCTTATGAATAGAGTGTTCAGAGATCAGTTGAACAAGTTCGTACTTGTGTTCGTGGATGATATTCTGATTTATTCCAGAACTGAAGAAGAGCACAAGACGCACTTGTGGATTGTTTTGGAAATCTTGCGGAAACAACAACTGAGGGCTAAGTTTTCTAAGTGTCACTTCTGGAAGAGTGAAGTGAGGTTCTTAGGCCATATTATCTCTGTAAATGGAATAGCGGTTGATCCCGCCAAGGTGGCAGCAGTCCAGGATTGGATTAGGCCTAAGAATGCATCTGATGTGAGAAGTTTTCTTGGATTAGCAGGATATTATCGTCGGTTTATCAAAGACTTTTCCAAGATAGCTGCACCATTAACAGGATTGACGAAAAAGAACCAAGTGTTCAGATGGGATGCTAAGTGTGAACAAGCTTTCGAAATCCTGAAAGAGCGACTGACAAGTGCTCCTGTTTTGACTATTCCAAGTTGAAATGATGAGATGGTGGTTTACACCGATGCATGTAGT
The DNA here is from genome assembly GCA_030765085.1 of Allium cepa. Taxonomy (NCBI): domain Eukaryota; kingdom Viridiplantae; phylum Streptophyta; class Magnoliopsida; order Asparagales; family Amaryllidaceae; genus Allium; species Allium cepa. The sequence continues at coordinate 81,986,503 of CM060945.1, forward strand.
ACTGGACTTGAAGCAGTGCTAATGCAGAAGGATGAAGTTGTTGCATATGCAAGTCGACAACTGAAGCCGCATGAAAGGAATTATCCGACTCATGATTTGGAGTTAGCAGCGATTGTTTTTGCTCTAAAGATGTGGAGACATTACCTATTTGGAGTCCGATTTGGGTTGTTTACAGATCATAAGTCATTGAAGTATCTTTTCTCCCAAAAGGATTTGAATCTTCGACAGCAACGATGGCTAGAGTTTTTAGCATCATATGATTTTGGTATAGCCTATACTCCGGGAAAGGGTAACGCAGTGGCAGATGCGTTAAGTCGAAGACATGCAGGATTGGGAGCCATGTTTTCGGAATGGAAGAGCCTTGATTATTTGGCTGGATTTGACTTCAGGCCTATATGTGAATTGGAACCTGAGATGTAAGCAAACTTATCGATAAGACCTACTCTGGTGGAAAGAATTGGCGAGAGCCAAAAGCGAGACGATAAGCTTGTCAAGATTATCCGTGATTTGGAATCTGGATTGGATCCAGAGAAGGATAAAGGATTCGAGGTCGATCGAGAGGGTTGGCTTCGGAACAAGGACGACTAGTTGTTCCCGATATAGATGAATTGAGAGATGAAGTTCTGAAGGAAAGTCATCACTCGAAGTTGACAATTCATCCAGGTGGAAATAAGATGTATCAGGATATGAAGAGAACCTATTATTGGGAAGGAATGAAGAAGGATGTTGGAAATTTTATTTCCAAATGGATGAACTGCCAGTTGGTAAAAGCCGAACAGAAGAGGCCCAGTGGATTGCTTCAGCCATTAGAAGTTCCTACATGGAAGTGAGAGCAAATATCGATGGATTTTATCGATGGATTACCTAGAACCAGAGCAGGAAATGAAGGGATTTGGGTTATCGTAGATCGTTTGACTAAGAGTGCAAGATTCATTCCTGTTTGATCAACTAGGACTGCATCTAAATTGGCTGAGTTGTATGTTAAGTGGATAGTTCAATTCCATGGTATTCCGAAAAGTATAGTGAGCGATAGAGACCCATTGTTCATTAGTGGATTTTGGAAGCTTCCAGGAAGTTTTGGGAACCGAGTTGTGTCTGAGTACAGCTTATCACCCTCAAACAGATGGTCAGACCGAGAGAGTCAACCGAGTTTTGGAAGATCTCCTCAGAGCATGTGTTTTGGACTTCGGAGGATCATGGGAAGATTATCTTCATTTGGTGGAATTTTCATATAATAACAGTTACCAGTCAAGTATTGGTATGACACCATATGAGGCATTGTATGGAAGACCGTGTAACTCTCCAACATGTTGGTTGGAAACAGGAGAAAAGTTAATACTTGGGCAAGAAATGATTCAACAGACTTCGGATTGTTTAGAGATCATCCGGCAACGAATGAAGGCAGCCCAAGACCGTCAGAAAAGTTATGCCGATAAGCGTCGTAAGGATTTGGAATTCGACGTAGGAGATATGGTTTTTGTGAAGATTTCTCCTCTAAAGAATGTTATTCGATTCGGGAAGAAAGGGAAATTGACTCCGAGATTTGTTGGACCATTCCCGATCATCGAGCGAATTGGAAAGCTCGCCTATAAATTGGAGTTACCAAAAAAGATGTCGGGTGTGCACAATGTTTTTCATGTATCGTATCTACGGAAGTATGTGCACGACTCGAATACAGTGGTTTCTGCTGATAGCTATGAAGATTTAGAAGTTGATCCAGTTGTTAGAAGACCTCATAAGCCGCTTCGTGTTGTGGGAACCGACACGAAACAGCTTAGGAGGAAGGTAGTCAGGTTGCTCAAGGTACAACGGAGTGATGATGTTAACGACTATACATGGGAGGAGGAAGAGAGGATGAAGGCAGCTCATCCTGAACTCTTCGAGGTATGGCCCTAAGGTGTCGTGACATCTCATGAATTTGTAACTTGTTCTAGTTTTAGAATTCTGCATGTTAGGCTAGTAATTGGATGCATGGTTTGTTGATTGCTATGGATGGTAGGCATGCAGAATAGTTTTGGTTGCTCTTGTTTGTTTGGAATTTCAGGGGCGAAATTCCTAAGGGGGAGAGAATGTAACGACCCGTATTTTTACGGATCGAAGTATCGTAGAATTGTTGTTATTAGGTTGTTAGTGTTGTTAAGTCGTTTAGAATTTAAGTTGTTTGGAGCTTAAGTCGTCCAGAGATGAGTCGCCCAGGTTTAGGTCGTGTTGTAGCATGAGTCGGTGGAGCGATTTAGAGGATGGAGCGACTTAAGGAAGGTGACCGACTTAAAGAGTAAGCGACTTAAGAGATTGGCCGGTTTAAAAAGTGAACGACCTATAGGATTTGACCGACTTAAGGGTTAACGGCTTAAGGTAGTTAGCGACTTAAAGAGGGTAGCGACCTAGTGGTTAGCGGCTTAAGGGGTTGAGCGACCTAAGAGAACTAGCGGCAACGACCTAGGAGATTGAACGGGTTACGACCTAAGAGGGAGATAGGTTGGTTGGACGGCTTAAGGAAGATGGCTTAGGTCGTGAACGAGTTAAGGTTAGGTCGGCTATGCCGTGTTATAGTTAGGTCGGTAGGTCGTCCCTTGTGTTGAGTCGTTGAGTCGTCCTCTGTGTTGAGTCGTTGAGTCGTCCCCTGTGTTTAGTGTTGAGTCGTTGAGTCGTTGAGTGTTGAGTCGTCCAAACGACTTAGGACTTAGAAAGGAACGCGGCTTGCATGTTAGGTCGCGTGTGTGTTGAGTCGTGTGTGTTAAGTCGCGCGTGTGTGTTAAGTCACGCATAGGCTTGAGTCGTAAGTAGGGAAGTCCATTGAGTCGGTAGGCCGTGGGGATTGATGAGTCGTAAGTCGTGGGCCTTGATGAGTCGTGAATGACTCATAGGGGCGAACGACTTAAGGATTCGGCCTATAAATATACGGCCTTATCTCACTTTTTGGGATTCGGATTTTGAAGCGACGAAGTGCTGCTATTTTGAGAGCTCAACTACAACACTTCTTCACTTCTTTTCTCCACTTTAATCTAGTGCTTCCTTCCATCCAAGATTGAAGATCAAATCGAAAATCCAAGAGCCAAAGTTGAAGATCTCCATCCATCGAAGAGGGATTTCATCGTTTGAATCGGAATCTTGTCGGATCAAGCTAGATCCTTTGCTGTCCTGATCTGGAGTTTGTTGCTTTTGAGGTGTTTAGGTGATTCGGTGGGTGGTGGTTATCTCTCACACGGACCCAAAGGAGTATATTGGATCGGTGGCTTGTTTGTGTTTTAAAGATAGTGATTTCATGCATTTTTCTTAAGTCTGCATGTAGATCCATCGTTCATAAAGTTTTGATATCCATTTTACAACATGTTAACCTATGCTAGTTCATTCATCAAGATATAACTTAGAATTCATGCTTGTTAGATTTGGACTCTTTATTTACGAAATTGCCATTATTGTTATAACTGTTTATTTAGATCTTGTTTGAATGATTGATTACTTGGATTAATGATTGATCTGATTGATTGTTATAAATTAGTTGATTGATGATTTGAATTCGGACAAGTTGGTCGAAGATGATTCAAAAGCTAAGTGGAAAGGCTGTTGAATAGGGAAAGCTGCTCGTGGCATATGAAGCGGGTGATAAAGCTCATATGGATAGATTTGATGATGATGTTGAGATGGGACTTTGCTATGATGCGATGAGGCAAAGCATGATGTTGAGATGAGACTTTGCTGCGATGCGATGAGGCAAAGCATGATGTTGAGATGGGACTTTGCTATGATGCGATGAAGCAAAGCATGATGTGAGATAGCCTTGGTTTAATCCAGACGGGATCATCCCAAGCATGTTGATAACTTGGTGATATGGTTCGAGTTTGTGGATAATGGTTGGCTTGAGAGGTGCTTGAGCTAGTATGGAAATAATCGTCGAGGAGGATGACTAGAAGGCTGAGATCTCATCGTTGTTGAAGGTTCTAGCATGCTCAAAGCAAGAGTACGCTGGGCAGATTCGATAGTCCCAAGACTAATAGTTAATGGTCTAGTACTCTGCGCAGATTCGATAGTCCTAGGGCACGGGTCACGATGACGTGCGGAGTTATGTCTAGAACCGGGGTTACCATTAGCCCTTGACGGACGGATGAAAGAATGAGCCGGTCATTCAATTAACGGTGATATTGAGGCAATGATAACAGTGATAGCTAGAGTCATGGATGTTTGGATGCTTTGGTTGTATCGTCACTCGGTCTCAAGAGCGAAGTTTTGTGGGTGCTTATCTGATCTTGGTTTAGGCCTTGGGGGTTTGTACTTGGAAAGCATCGACCTTGACTCGAGTGATAATTGCTTTACTTTAATTGTCTGCTTTGCTATGTTTGTTTCTGCTTAGTGTGTCTGGGGGCTATCACTGTAGAAAGAGGTGGAGTGGGATGGTCGGGTTCCTATTCCTTTTTACCCTTTATGCTCTTTTGGTATGTTTGATAGTTGATTTAATGCTCACTAGGACTTTTGTCTGACTCAAGGTTTTATGTTTAACTCTTATTACCTTGGGCTGTTCATCCATTCTGGGATGGGCAGACTAGGTAGCAGGTGACAGCTGCTGTTCTTAGTGACCAACGCTGTTGATGACGAAGACGAGCTGGAGACTTTTGCATATTGTTTTCTTACTATATGTACTGGATGTTCCGCTTTTTGTATCTACTCTGAGTGATATGTAGTGAGGCTTGCTGTATTGACTTTTCGGATTGTTGTACCAAACTATTATGAGTTTATATGATGAGATTCTATTCTATGGAGCTTCACTATGTATACTTTTCTATTGTATTTTATCCATGCGCTGTGAGTAATACGATAGACTATTCTGTGTTTACCTTACCTTGATGATCGTCCATGGCGGCCTGACACACTTTTCAGCGCACTATTCCCTTGTTTAGTGTAGGAGTCATGGGCGGTCGTCACAAAGGGAATTCAAAGAAAAATACAGATATAAAGTTGCGTTCAAATAAATTACATTAGTTTCAAAAATAACAACAAATAATTTAAAGTAAAATTCAAATTAATGTAAGAAGTTTTATGTTTCTTTATGAAAAGTCAAAGTTTTTTTAACTACAACTACAACTAAGCCATAATTCCCAAACAAAGTTTTTATAACAAAAATAGGAAAAATTTCTAACATCAAAATTTATAAGAAATCAAAAGTCGTTTCAAAATATTTAATTTCGTCCAAAATTTTTGAAGCCCTAATATCGAATTTGTAACTTTTGAAAAATAAGCCGCTTTTAACATAGTTTCCAAAAATAGTAACAAGTTCGGAGATTTTCTTTTAAAAGTAAAAATTTAAACATAGTAAAAAGCTTTTTGTTTCTTTATAGCAAATTTAAAGTTTTTATAACAAATGAAGTGCTATTTTTATAATACATCAAAATTTATGAAAGAGAACCTTTGTAAAACACATTCTTTTTAATTTTCAAAATACAGAGCGGCCTCCTCAAAAATAATTTTTTTAAAAACACTCTTGTTTTAGTTTCAATCAAATGTAAATATTTGCACTTTTCCACAAAAGAAAATGGTAATTTTGATCATAGAAACATTGGATTAAGTTTAGATTTAATTTTCGAATTTTTTAACCAAAAATAAAATAAGGGTGTAATTTAAAATATGTTTTTGAGGAACGTTTTTCATGTATCAAACTTGAAAATAAGGAACGTGTAACAGCCTGCAAATCCGTAACCCTTTGAGCCGACCATATTCTCCATTAGTTCAACTCAAAGTGGACGGAAATACAAACATTATGGTTAAAGAAGAAGGAGGTAGAAGAAGAAATAGAAAATAACATCAGAATCTCACAATTGCAGCGGAACAATATCTAATAGATGAATGACCGATCTTTATACAAAAAGAACTATATCTGTTTCATACATTACATCATCAGAGTACGACACAATCAATAGAAAAATACTGGACAGTTATGATTACTTGTCCACACAAAGCTGAATATACGACATACCATACACAGCGGAAATAAGTCAGATATGTGTGATACGTCTTGCCATCCAGCCTGTCTCCTAAGCTCCTGAGCATCTTATCATGTATCCTATAATACTCGGTCTGAGCATCATAGTAAAATAACACCCGAGTCAGTCTGGAAAACTAGCGTGAAAAAACACAATCAATTGGATTATTAGAGTTTTCAAAATCCTTTAAAATCAAAGGTATCTCTAAGACCACGCCACAAATAAACATGCCGGGTTTTTACCTTATGATAACCAAAACATTTTTGTCAAATTCGTCTGATATTATAATAGTGTCTATAAAAAGTAAAATAGAATCTAGCTGAAATGCTTGCATCTCACGTTCCAGCATAGTTGGGCACAATCAAAACCGTACATGCGTTTATTGGATATTGGATTCCATACAATGGTCGGGCTAACCGGGGTACCGTCCGTCACAATACCTGGTCTAGATCAGAGTATCGAGGATCCCTTTCGATCCCCTGCAACACAAGACCGGAGCTACCCTTTACTGGATAGTCCGAATAAAATCATCCCGCAGTTGGGATCAACAACCGCCCACACAGTCTAATAAAAGGGACATCTAGATGGGGATAACCTTACCCTAATTGGTTGCTAACCACTTAGCCTTGTTGCACCTCCCGTGTTTTAGCCATTCTCGATTGATGAGGCTTGAGGCTATGCATTACCTTTTTAGCACACACTCATTTAGAATGCTCATCGTCCTCCTAACGATGTTCTGATAGCATTCTTCCATACAAGTTGTCCTAGGTCTGGATAAACCAAATCACCATCTTCATCATCTTCACGGTCTTCATTCGCTACGTTCAAACCGGATCGAAGTGGTTTTCAGGTAATTAAACCCGATCCCGGACTCTTTGAAACGGTCAGCGCATTGGCCAATATTGATAGTCGGTTATTTAACTATCAAATAACATCCACAAACAACCATTAAGCCTTAATAATTTCCCAAATTATTTATTTCAAATTATATTCGTAAAATATTTTTCTACAATTCAATCATTTGAAAATAGTTTTCAAATCACTTTTTCTCTCACAGAATAAATTTCCAACCAATTATTTTATTTCCACTGAAAACACCAAATCTTATTAAATTAAGATTTTAAAACAAATTAATCACTTTACCCAAAAATACATACTCAAAAAATTTTAAAATAAAACAACTTAAAAGACTTTATTCAAAATAAAAGTTATGAAATTCTATACTAATTTTTCAAATAAAAACTTTAGCCAAACTGCTTTTAAAATAAAGCTATTTCATAAAATAGATATATTTAGTAATTATCTTTTAAATTGTAATACCAATTTAACCTTTAAAATAATTACTACTATAACTAACCTAATAAATGTTTACCTTTAAAATTTTAAACAACTTAAATTATAAATTCCTTAAAAAAACATTCTTAAAAACAACTTTAAAACCTTTAACTTATACTTAAAATATGCTTTGAAAACATACTTGGTTTTTCAGGAAAATACACTTTCTATTCCAATATAATCCATTTAATTAGTTAATAAATCCTTCTTGATTTATCCCCATTTAGTTTACATCTCAAACCCGTAAATTTACTTTTCCTCACTTTTTAAAAATAAACCACTATTTATTTTTAAACAAATCACCCTTTCCTTTTAAATTCCCACCGTGAATTTATACTTTCAAATCTATCCACTGATAAATACTTCACTTTTATTTATAACCCAGTTTATAAATTTCACAATCTCATTCTCCTTTTAATCACAGTTTCAACACTTAGTCGGTTTTCAAATCGATTTTCAAAACTAACTCCATTTTAAAATAAATTCCTTTACTTATCCAAATATATTTCGAAACCTATTAATTCCATATTCACCCCTTTATTAAGATTTAAAATCTTATTTAAATCTGAAAATTAATTTTGTACTTAATTTCAAAATTCTCGTTTTATTTCTCCCAAACCATTTAAAATCCTAAATTTAAAATAAATTCTTCAATTTTTAAACAATATAACTTAAATTCTCAAAATTCGTTTATCCCCATTTATTCAAAAATCTTTTTCCCATACTCGGAAATTTATTCGATAGGATTTTTAAAAATCAAGTTTTTATTCTTTTCCATATTCATTCTTTTAATTTATCCAATTCCCTAAAATTGTTTTAAAATTCTCTTTTATTTTCTTTCAAAAATTCAATCTTTATATTTTTGATATCTCTATATACCCAAATATATTCAACAAACCAAGCAATCAATAACTTCAATTTTTAATATAATATATCATTGTTATCAAATAAATTATATCACTGAATATGAAAATAAATTCCAATATTTTGATGAATCCAGTTGGATCGCTCCAACCTGTTTCCTTGCAACCACAGATGTTAGCACAATATAAAATACCAATCCCACTTCGAGTGGATATCGCGGTATAAAAGGTCATCCGCTATTATGCGAGGTGCGTAGGGTCTCATCCGCTATATAATGCGGAATATCAATCACTCCAATATATATATGCACTATTATATATAATATCACATCCAACTGATAATAAATTATCAATTCAAACAATCTACCATTTGTTTAAATTTTAACTATTTAAATTTAAACAGTAATCCAGATGAGTGAGATTAACTTACATTTTCCCCAAACCGTTTCGTCTCTCCACGATTTTGGACCTTGTATAAGCATTATATGGTTTATTAATATTTGAACTAATCGAGAAAATTTTATTTTTACCCTTTAATTAACCAATTATTTAACTAATAGGTTTTCCTATAAAAATCCTTTAGGAACTAAAATAAGTTAATTACACTAATTAATCTCCTTAATACACTATTTTCTAATAAAATAAAACTCCTTTTAAGTTTATATATTAATTTAGAAACATGATTGTTTTATAAAGCTTACTGTAATATATATATATATTCTAACCGAATTCTAAATAAATTCCAAAATAGTTTATAACTAAAATATTATTTTTGTAAGTACATTTCCTTCCAAATTAAAATACAAATTAAATTTTAAAAACAACAGGGAAAGCTCATACCCTAAGAAAACACAGCTGCACGCCATAATTTCCCAACGATTCTTCGAACCAACCCAACACGACACCATCACTGTTCACCATATTCGAGCCTCCAACGAAAACGCCCCCTTCCACAACTCGAACTGCCATAGACCGAATGACCAGGTCGCGACCACCAATACGTCCGACTCCACCGCATATTCGAAATCGAACTCATACCTTTAATCGAACTCCGCTTCGTCGAACTCGAACAGGCGCCCCCAATCCAAATGCGGCCCAACTGCCTCGACCCACGACCCCACTCCGACCATCATGATTCCACGCGAATCCCCTTCCCCAATTACTGTCATCCCATCGGCCGTGCTAGCTTTGAGTTCGTGAGTTATACTGGAAGAGGAAAGGAGATTTATATGATTTGTTTTTTTCTTTTCTGGAAATTGACAAAGAGGATGTCGCCATTTCCCTCTTTTTTTTGATTAAAGAGGAGTGGCTCCATTATTTTCGAGGAACGTAAAGGGAATGAAAATATGAAGGTGATTTTATTTTGAATTCGGCCATTCTTCTTCGTTTTGATTTTAGTTTGAGGGGGGAGGGAACGATATTTCGTTTTGTTCGTTCGGCACTTCATTATTCTCGAATTCAATTGTTTTCTTTCGAAGAGAACTCCTTGCTGTTTTAAAAAGAAAAAGGGGAGGGAGACAAAATTTGATGGTTGCATGAAGAAACTAGCTACGGTACCAGGAAAAAGTTGTGATGGGGAAGGCAAATAGCAATGATCTAGATTGAATTTCAGCTGGAGTTGACTAGTATAAATATATATTCAATTAAATTCAAATCGTCTCGATTTACATAGTCTAAAATTTCAAACCCCTATCGAGGCGTGCCGCTGGGCGTTTATAATGTTATACCTTTATTTCGATCACAATTGAAAATGTTTCGAGTCCTAATTCAATCGTATGGAGAAGACAGCTTTTTGAACCCAGTTATTAAATTAAATTTTTTGATATAAATTTCAGCGCGTTTATATACCGTACGGCCACACGATAACTCCAAACACTATGAAAATTAAAATCCGGTAATAATACACTATAAAGGATCCAATGGAACTAGTTTCGTCAAAATCCGAGATTGTGCCTCGGAAGGCTATTTTTAAATGTCAATTTAAACGATATATTTTTAAAATTGAACAAAACACTTTTAAATTTAATTTTAAAAGTTCCATTACCTTCAGTATTATTAATATAAATTTATATGTCTTTGAAATATTTTTATCAAGCTTAAAACTGAAGATTTAATATTTTACTCAACTTTCAATTGTTTAATTCAATAGTTTAGCTACCCAACCAATAGTTATATTTGAAGTCCAATTTAAAAATCTGCACTTGAATATTTGAAATCAATTAAATATTATAATTTCAAATGTCCAAAATCCTGGGTCGTTACATTCCTCCCCCCTTTAAAGAATTTCGTCCCTGAAATTGCTAGTTAAGAAGAATGGTCAACTATCCAGTTTTCAACAACTTTCCAAAACAATCTTTTTATTTAAGACATACTATCACTTTTACTAACTTTCCAAACCCATCCATAGTTTCCAATTAATATTATCCCCTCAATAATTCAAATTATTCTTTAAACCAAATTTTAAACTTTCAAAATTTCTCAAAAATTTTCTGTCTCCCTAAATTTACGAAAAATTTCGCCAGCATCTCTTTTGCGCGGCTAGCTTGGAACAACTACAAAATGCCTCTACGGCCCTAAATTTGCAAAAGAAAACAAAAGTCAAGTGGCTAGATCAGAAAATCATCAAATTTCATATGACAATTTGAAATACATACCTTTTGTCGGGCAATCAAAATTTATCTTCTAAAATCAAAAACACCAATTTCCTTTTGCTTTCAAAACACATGTATCCTACTTAGCAATAATATCCAAACACAGATTCAAAATCATTTTATTCACTTCTTTACTAAATTTTCAATATTTTCTTTACTTAAGCCCATACGATGCACATATATCATCCGTACGCAATATCAAATCTGATCGCTTAATCGATCACACAATTTCACTTACGAACTAGCATCGTCCACCCGATTTCCTAGTGCGGACTCAGATCTGGTTTCTTGATCAGAAACCGTCATTCTCCTTGCATAGTCATATACTATGATAGAGAGTTTCCATAATCAGTCAAAAATCCATATCCGAGGTTCGCCGTTGAAAATCGAGTGAAAAATCCCAACTCGGATCGATATAACTATCTTGAAAATCTATGCTCAAATCTGGATCAAATCGTTATGCGAATAAAATAATATACGTGCATCCTACGTATTTATCTCAGTTTATTATTAGCTATATCAATTTCTTTTTATTCACATTTACTTTGATTTCTATTCACTTATTTAAAACTATCGTTTCACATACCCTTATTAAACCTTTATTCACATATTTACTTGGTATATTTCTCAATTCTAAACTTACTTAAGAATTTCACCCTTTTCTTCTTAAGTTCAATATAAATATTTTATGTAATTCCTATATTTATTTTCACTTCATCACCTAAACTTTTATATCTATTTTCATTTTACTTAATTTTTCAATTCCATTCTGAATTCAATTTGGCTTCAATTCTTAATTTATTTCCAAATCACCTTTAATATTGAATTCTGTCCACCTTATCTCAAACTCATTCTTAATTAATCATTTCTTTAAATTAGTTACACTTACTAATTTATTTTAAATCTTAATGGATTTTATTTCCCAACTTTAATTATTTTAGTCCACTTTGAATTAATTCTATAACTTCACTTTACTTTGCACAATTTAAATTAAATATCATACCAATATTCAATTTCCGTTCATTTTCTTATCATTTCACTTAATTGGTTATTTTATCTCATTTATTTTTACATAATTCAAATTTAAACATTATTCAAATGTTCAGTTCCAATTTTCATTTAGTTACACTAAATGAATTTGTTCGTTCACAAATTTATTTCCAATTTAATAAATTTTATTTCCATGGCCATTTCACTTAGTCTACTTAGAACTTTCCTCAAATTCACTTTTATTTAACTTGATTCAGTTAAATTCCATTTCAATTCAAACTTAAACTTCTATAAGTTTTCCAACTTATTTACATTCCATTTACTAATTTCTTTAATTTACTTTATTTAATTGGTTTACGTTTCTAATTTATTTCGTTTTCACACCTACTTTAATTTAACTCTTCTTCAAGTTAAATTTTTATTCTAACAGGCTTCAATTTTATAAGTTTCCAAACTTATTTATATTCCATAAACATTTTAAATAAGATTCCAGAGTCTTTTAAACAATTATTCAACATTTCCCAAAACATATTTGAAGCCAATTATATGTACATAATTCATTTGCATATCAAATTATCCTTGAATTTCAAAACCAAATCCATTTTGCAAACAACTCCAATTTAAAATATTTTGGTAGCAATTCCTCTCTTGGAAACTCGAAAATGAACATCGATGATGCTGTAGTCATCACCGAAATTATTTTCCAGCGACCGAAGTAAGTTCAGTGCTTTAATTCTTTTTGAAAACATTTCAAATAATTTCACTTTATTTATAAACATTTTTTATAAATTCCATAGTCTCGTTTCCCGTTTACAATGGTTTCACATCACTTAAATCCATTATAAATCAATTTTCTAAATTAAATTCGATTTATAATCAATTTCTTAAATAAACCAAACTATATTCCAAAACAAACCAAATCACGATTTTACTTCTATTTCGTAATTCAGAAACTTATTAAAGATTCGGTATAACCAATTTTATCTCTACTCCCAAATTCACTTTTATTTTCTCAATCTGCTAAAAATCTCGATTTTTGAAACCATTTATATTTAATCAATTATAACTTAAGAATTATTGCTTAAAATCCTTTATATACATCATTCCAAAAGCTCTATTTACAATATCACGAAATAGATAAGTACAAATTTAAAGTCAAACCATTAATTTTACCCAATCAATTCCTTTAACTAATCCAAAACTATATATAAATATTTAATTTCGAAATCCCTTTTAAATTTCCTTTCAAATTTAAAACATATATTTATGGTATTTTAAAATACCAAAATCTAGGCCAGTGCTTCCATAATATCATTAAATTTAGATCACACTATAATCTATCACAGATTATTCAACATATCATATATCACTATATATGAAATTAAATTCAATATTTTTTAGGAATCGAGTTGGATCCCTCCAACCTGCTTTCCTACATCCGCAGATGTTAGATAAATCACAAAAATACCAATCCCGCTTCAAGGCGGGATATCGCGATATATAGGGTTATCCGCTATTATGCGGGGCGCAGTGGGTCTCATCCGCTAAAATATGCAGGAACAATCAATCCGACTAATAATATGTATACTACTATATATATTATAACATCCAACTAATAATAATTATTATCAAATCATCCAATCAACCAATAATTTAAATTTTCAACATTTTAAATTTGAATAGCAATCCAAAAATGAGTGAGATTTACTCACATTTTGTTTTCAGTTATCGCCTTCACTTCTGATTTTTAACTAGCAAAAAAAATTTAGAAGCTCCAAATTCATCCGAACTGTTTCATTGCGAAGCTCTCGTCACCAAGATCGCAACGCAAGAAGTCTCATCCAAATTCAACCTCGTATGCATGAGTTATAAAAAATTTAAGTTCGTCAATAATATAATTTAATTAAATACTAATTTAATTTTTTAATTAAATGAAAACCCATTAACAAACCAAACCCGACCCACCTAACTTCATCTTCCCCAAAAACGAAAACTGCCTATTCCTTTTACAACCCAACTGCATAACCTCATGCATGCACGTGCACGAGCCTCCCTTCCCGCCATTGATTAATTCGAGTTCACCCACATATCCGCATCGTTGTCCACCTTCAATTGAACCCCTTCGCTACAGCCCCGCCCACCTAAATCGAAACGCGACACCTCGAAATCGCGTTCCACTGTACCATGTCACGACCACTAACTGAGAATCGTACGCCACCAAAATCGGCACCCAAGTGCTAATCTCCACCACGAATTCATATACGCTGACCAAATCATGAATCGATGCTTGCATCTCTGAGAAACTCAAACCATAGCTCCACTGCCTACTCGACCATACTGTCGACTTTCAAAAATAGTTGCCGCACTTCAACTCAAGTATACCAGAGGGAAGCTTAGGTGAAAACAAGATCTTTGAAACAAATGTCGTATTTTTTTGTTCAGTAGATTTCAAGAAATTGATTTTTGATTTTCTTTTTCACTATAATCGCTGCTATTTAAAAAAAAGAGGGAAAGCAATTAAAGAGAAAGGTGGCATATAGGGTGTTGTCTACGGTGTTTTGAAATGAAGGAAAAAGGCAGATGTGAAGATGGTCAATCAAATAAATATATATAAAAAAATATTATTTAAATTTTCAAACCGTCTCGATTATGTAACTTAAAATTTCGAATCCTTATCGAGGCGTGCTGTGACGCCCCACCTCTGTACCCACGCTAGCCAAGAACACTACGGTGTAATGCTGTCAACTAGCACGGAGAATAAGGCTGTTGAGGAGCGACCATCCGTGTAATTGCTTTGCGCGAGCACCGGTATGTCAGATAGTACAACATGCATTTTATTTCAAGAGGAAATCCGACATACCTATACAAACATAAAGCTACTACACAGTGGCTATAATAATCTTCGGAAACAAATATAGAAATAAGCATAACACAAATCAGTTACAGATAATTCATATCACAAAGGCGGAAGAAGATATGAATATTACACGAGGACATGGAAGTGTATATCAGAGTAGTGGTCAAAAAAGATCCACAATATCACAAAAGAATAGTTACACGAACTACACCAAAGAATAAGTATACATTATGGAGTCTATATCTCAAATGTATACAACAAAAACTACTAATCTAAGTAGTTAACCAAAAGTCAAGGAGGTAATCCTGGATGTAAAGTCAAGCAGAAGCACCTGTAACATCTCGGTCTGACCCGAGTATTTTTTAATAAGAAAATAATAAACGGATCAGTCTAACTATAAATATCAGATGAAACGATATAGTGTAAGAGATATGACTAAACACATAATAATCACAATGCCAAGCTGTGATATATATAAGTAATTGAAAATCAACAAGAGATTAATCAATATCACAAAATCTACACAAGAATCAAAGAAATGTCATACTCCTTATTTCGTTCATCAAACCACAAATATTGACGATTATATCAATGTCAATCACATAAGTCAATGACACACAAATTCACCAATGCACAAATATTGATAAAACTTATCAATGGAAATCACGAAAATTGGTGAAAAAGAAAATTCCAGAATTCAACACACGAAATCCAGAAATCACAATAAATGGATGGCCAATCCCATAAACTGGACATCGACGCACCTAGAAAGACACGCCCCATGCATAGTCGAACATCGACACACCTAGAAAGATACGCCCCATGCTCTAGCATCGACGCACCTAGAAAGATACGCCCCATGCATAAATAAACATCGATGCACCTAGAAAGATATACCCCATGTAATGTCTAACATCGATGCACCTAGAAAGATACACCCCATGCAAAGTCGAACATCGACGCACCTAGAAAGATACGCCCCATGCATGGACGAACATCGACGCAACTAGAAAGATAAGCCCCATGTCCCAACTTATTGAGCCGATTGCTCCACAAAGTAAACAAACATCGATGCACCTAAAAAGGTACACCCCATGCATAATAAAAATTGACGCACCTAGAAAGGTACGACCCATGTGAAAACAAACATCGACGCACCTAGATAGGTACGACCCATGCAAGAAATGAGACGAAGCTCAATAAAATGAGGAACAGTCCTCCACATAGACAAAGAGACATCGCACATTGCTAGTCTAAACCATAAATGATCGTCATGATCAAAGAGAAGTGTCAATTACAGTAAGCTAGTAAATATATGAGCTTAGCTTCATGTCCCATAACCACTAGCTTAACTTAAATATTTACGAACAAATTGTAGATCTCCACTAGAAAATTGTCACAAGAGATTCAATCGAACAAATCCAAGAATTAACCAACGAAGTAAACGCAAGCGTTTCATACCACTCGTTTTACTAAGTCGTTTAATTAGATTTCTCATACGAGTGAGGTAAAGGTTTGTATATACTAATAGATTAGAAATCGGTTTGAGAAAACGAGCTTTGTAATAAAATAGTGTTGAAATCATTTAAAGAAAGAGTTTTGATATTTACTACTAGTATAGAAAACCTTTATATTTTTAAAGTGAAAAATCACAAAGAAGATTATAGAAACAATCAATCACCAAAATTCACATTCGAAGACGTGAATAAAATCCAAAGAAACCGATAAAGAATCCATCGAAACGGATATTCAAAAATCCCTACAAAGGAGTCATCAAAGTCATAATAATTGATAACAACAAATCAGATCATCACGAATCGATTTAAATTGGAATTCTCAAGCAAATAGGCAAATAGGCAAAGAGAGTGCAGATTCAGACGTCTGAAATCAAGGATTCAGACGTCTGAATCTGGAAAATAAATATTTTCCAAAGACAGAATTCAGACGTCTGAATCCTTGAATCCAGACGTCTGAAATAGGCACTTTTTAGCCTATTTCCTTTCTGGTTCCAAACGAACCAATTCAGACGTCTGAAACCATATATTCAGACGTCTGAATCTAGGAATAGAAATCTTCCCAGAACAATATTCAGACGTCTGAATATTACGTTTCAGACGTCTGAATGAGGGGTTAAGGGCATTCCCTGAACCTAGGCCAAAAATGGCCAAACGGATGCCGGAAGCGATCGATCGAGCGACGACGACTAAGGAATTACGTCGAGCGACAACCCAGCCTAAACGGCTCCTCAAATATCAATGTCCAAATATCCATAATAGGATTTTCATAGATTTTGATTTCAAAACACCAAAAATTGGAATATACACCAAATCAATCCAAACCAAAATCAATTACACAAGAATAAGTGTTAGGAATTCATACCTAACAATCGAAGATAATTACAGACTAAGATGTGAGATAAAAATCTCACCTTTGAACCCAAATCACTGAAGGAGAAGCTTTTAAAACAAGCTAAGATCGATTCCTCTTCAATAACAACTCAAGAAGCTTCAATCTAAGCTTATAAGTAAAATATTTCCTAAATTAGGTTTAGGAAATTCTGAAATTGTAAGGAGAATGAGTTGGAGAAGAAGAAGGGGATGGTTACCAATGGGTTCACTTGAATTTGGAGCTAGAAGTTGGATTTGCTAATGAAGTCTAGGGTTTTGGAGTTTTAATTTCCCATTCTCTTACACCATTGTTGCTAAAGCTTGAGTGTTTAAGCAAAGAGGAGAAGTTATAAAGAGAAGGGGGGTTGGGCTGAGCTAATAAGGGTGCAGTCCAAACCAAAGTCATAAACGGGAAAAAGTAGCAAAAATCAACTATCTCCAAACATATCGAAGCTTCTAGTCAAAAAGGTCGCAAACGGCATTTTGAACTCAATGGAAGGGGTCTCGAGTTCTAATTCGACTGTTTGCAAAAAGTAGCTTTTTGGACCAAAATCCGACGAACAATAAAATATTTAAATAAAATATTTAAATATACAATCGATAAATATGCGGATTGTTACACGTGATGCTAGGTGTTTATAATGTTATACTCCTATTCCGAATAAAATGAAAAAGGTTTCAAGACCTAATTCGATCGTATGAAGAAGATAGCTTTTTGGACCCAATTATTATATTGAATTTTCGATATTAAATACAGCGCGTTTCTATCCCGTATGGCCAAACGATAATTCCAATGCTACGAAATTCGAAATCCAATAATAATACACTATTATGAATCCAATGGAACCAGTTTCGTCGAATTCCGAGGCTATGCCTCGGAAGGCTATTTATATGCGTTAATTCAAATGATATATTTTTAAAACTAAACAAATCGCTTTTAAATTCATTTTAAAAAGTTTTATTATCTTCAGTATTATTAATACAAATGTTATAAGCCTTTAAATTATCTTTAATAAGCTTAAAACTAAAGATTCAATAATTTAGCCAATTTTCAAATTCAATAATTAAATTATCCAATAAATCTTTATATTTGAAATTTGGGTTAAAAATTTAACTTTTAAATATTTAGAGATGATTAAATATTCCAATCTCAAATAACCAAAATTCTAGGTCGTTACATAAACTCTTTTAATATACAAACTATTTTAACATATAAACTATTTTTCTCATATAAACCATTTTAATATATTAATAATTTTTAATACATAAACTATTTTAATCCATAACCTATTTTAACATATAAACTATTTTAATATATAAATTATTTCTAATATATAAACTATTTTTAACATATAATCTATTTTAATATATAAACTATTTCTAATATATAAACTGTTTTAATCTATAACCTATTTTTAAAATATAAACTATTTTAATATATATTATTTTAAATTTATAAACAAATTTAATGTATATATATTTTAACATCTATACTATTTTTAATGTCTAACTATTCTTATATATAAACTACCTTCAATATTCAAACTGTTTAAAATTGGAATTGTTATGATTAAGATTTTATTGATTTAAACGTGAATATCTTGATATGATGGTTTAACCTATTTTGTGATTATGATTTTGAAAATGAATATGATTTAAAGTGAATAATGACTTCGAAAGTGAATACGATTTCGAAAATGATATGATTTTGAAGTGAATATGACATTTTGATATCAATTATGAATCGGTTTTGGAAATGTGAAAGAACCAACGGTGTGAAATAGGCGTTTGATTGTTAAAGAGACCGGGATTGGATATTGTCATACTCTCTTCCAATGCTGAAAACCAATTTAAAAACCATGCACGTGGTGGAGAATCCAGAATGAAGTAGGATGGTTTGGCGAACGCTACTATATGAGGTATGAAAGTAGCCTTGACCCCCTCGTGTCAGCCCGAGCATTTCGGCATTGAAGACTCTATTTCTGGAGAACGAAGACGGAGATTTGTATATTATTTATTATATTTATTCCACTGCATCATGTTGTTCCGGTGCATTATTTATTATTCCTACTCTATGTATAACTCCGTTCTATATTGTAAAACGGTAGTAAAATGTTATTTGCAAAATAGCTTCATGAACTGTTTATTTGATTATTATATTTTATCATTCCGCTGTGAGATTTTGTGTTTTGTTTTTTTCTTTCTTTTCTCTTACTTTCTTATTTACCCCATTAACAATCCTCCCTTTCGAATGGTTTGAGTTGACATGTGTGGTTTATTGTCGATTTAAACCATCTAAAAAGGTGGGTCATTACAGATTTACAATTTCAATGAATTGAAATATAGAAATTAGAATCCCAAATCAAATTAAAGCATCTCTAATTAATGATTATCAAGTTTACTAATATACAATCTAAATAACAAAAATTTGGAAATAACCTCTCGATTCCATTAATATTTTATTACATAAATTTTTGGGATTGTTCTCCCTAACTTTTATATCTAGGGTGTATGTATATTATTTCATCAAAATTAAATAATTTCTAAATCTATAGGCAATGATTTCATGTTATATTAATTTATTTAAGCCTACATTTCAACGGTTTTCACATAGGTTTCAACGAAATAAATTTAGTATTTCCTTTTAGGAAATGAATATGCGACGCTAAGTCGCATAGCCATATATATATATATATATATATATATACATATATACATATATATATATATATATAGAAAACAAGAAATAAGAAATAAATTTAGTATTATGTAAATTGTATAATTTTCCACCCATCTTTTGGCTATCAAATCTTCAGATCCAAATCCATTCCTCTTACTTGACTCGTTATTCTTTTTAACCAAAAATGTGTATGTGTATACACCATTAGAATTACAGATCTGAGAGATGATTTGAGTTAAGTTGAGTTTAAATTTATAATTCTAGAATTTACCTATTTTTTCAAAATTGATTCGTTCCTTCTCTTCTTCTCCTTTTATTTTATGTCCTTCTCCAATACACAAACACACACACACAATATATAATTTCAAGAAGTATTGGAGAAGGAGAAATATCAGGGCACCACAACTTAGTTCAGAAATACGAAAATAAAGTAAGGGGCTAGGACTATATTTATGGGCGTTGAATCAACTGTACTCGTTAGATTAAAATTTATTGAATCTGGACCATTAGGCCAAGATTCAAATAGCCATCGGCTCTAACCGACTGGTCGATAGGCGCGGTCGACCGGCCATATACGGTCGTGGGATTTTAATTTCCCGTCAACACATATTTATAGTCTATTAACATTTATTTCCTTATTTCTATTTTAAATTATTTTCGATCTTAAATCTTCAAACATCAATAACTTCTCCATTTGAACTTTGATCGTGAAGCTTTATGTATGATAGTTACATAGAAAATCGCTACAAACACGATAACGTAAGTTTTGTGGCCAAATTTTTATGTTTTCTCAGATTCTATTTTTGAGCCTTAAATATTTATTTATTAATTCTTTTATTAATTATTATTTATTTTACGTGGTATTACATTCTTCCCACTTAAAAGAATTTCGTTCTCGAAATTCCTCAAGGACAGAACCATGTAACATAGCGTGCAACTAATCTAAACTACCCAACCAATTTTGTAGCCAATCACGTACAATGCATAGTGTATCACCACAGATATCGTATGTATGCCAAATAATACTAAGCGACGCCTCATATATGAATGCATTCTTTGAAATAATTTTGAAAAGATGGCACAGACAACTTATATAGACTGGCTATTCTACTTATTTGCAAGTTTTCAAAAATCAAATTCCTTCTTTTCACACAACAGTTTCTGTGCTCCTACTAATAGAAGTATGGTTCAACCCATTTTGCATCCAATCCCTACTATCCAATACCTAACAAATAATTTCTAACATCCAAATTTTTTTTAAATTCGGTTTTTCTAAATATATACTCTTATGTCGGGAAAGGAATTTAGATAAAGTATTTTATATTTACACCCTTCTTATATGTACCAATTCAGTTGTACCTTGGAACCTTTTCTTTTTCCCCTAAATCCTTTTCAACTTTTTCCAAGTATAATTCTCATAAGCAGGTTTATTTTAAACAAAATTATTTTTTAAAAACTAGTTTTTTTACTATTAACAAGGTATGGAAATGGAAATTCCAAAGCTAAAACAACTTTTTCTCTTATTATATCATCTATGTTTTGTATACTGTTATACTTACCGAATAGTAAATTCATATTCACGAATGCATTGGCCCTTCCTACACTAAGCATTTGGCATTTGAAAAACAAAGATTTCCTAATTTTTTATCCAAAATATTTTACCTTTTTAATTGAATTTGTAAAACTGTTTGAATTTTTTTGGACATGGTTTTTCAAAAGCATTGCCTTTACACCTTTAAAATAAATCAAGTCACATCTTAACATAACGCAATTTGGACTCAGTAAAAATGTTAACACATATGATTGACCATAGTATATTACATGGTTAATATTAAATCTCGAAAATCTTTTCTTTTATTTCAAAACAACAAAAAACACACAAGTATATTTATAAATTTTAGCTTTTAAAGCACATGGAATAAATGAGTTTCACAACAACCAATGTCCTCTATATGTGTTTTCCATCTCATTACCCTTTTCTCCAATTGTAGTAATCAAAATCTCTTGATACTTTTGGTATTTATCTTTCTTAATTTTGATCTTTCATACTAGTATAGCCTAGAACTATCAAAAGTGTATTTTGATAACATTCCTCATTCCTTTATGGATTCTTTTTATGGCTTTCACACATATCCAATAAATCATTCCTAGATTCATACTAATATTCCATATATTCAATATGAATTCTTTGTTGCTACTCTATGAACATTTGTAGCTATTTAATTCATAGCCTTAAGTTTTACCCCGTCTTACCTAGACAGTCATTCATATCTACTCCATATCAAAGTTGGTTTGGTTTTCACCACTCTTTATATTACTATACAGTCATAAAGTACTTCACCTAAAAAAAATCTTTGTAAATATTGAAAGTGCGGTGTGTATACAATTATATGTGCTAATATAGTACACACGGATCGTGTAATATGGACTATAATATAAATGCGGAAAATAGATGATAGTAGCAAAGCGAAAATAAAAATAGAAAAATCACACCAGAGATTTTTATACTGGTTCGGAGCACCGTCCTACGTCCAGTCCCAGACTCCTATCTGGATTTTCACTATTAACTACCTCGCTTCACCCGGAGGAACAGGTTTACAATACCCGAACAGCCGAACGGGATTTCACGCCTCTAATACACTGAGGACTTCAACACTTGCCTCTTACAACACGAGGACTTCAACACAAACAAATACAATTGTTGTTGACAACTTGTGTTCTTGAAAACACGGATTTGTCACTAGTAGTACAACCTTCCTATAATCTTATCCTCAAAGAATATGAATGATGTTTTGTGAAGATTAAAGAAGGTATATTGCTTATTGAATCAAAAGGTATAAAATAGTTTCAATGATTCAATAAGCTATTAATTAAATGAGTGCTTTTAGAATGCAAGAATGTTAGAAAGTAAGATCAAAGAAAGCATATAATAATCATATATATTCTTTGAATCAACGATTTAGATGAGTATATATAAGAAGAAATAGTTGTAACTCTTGGTGAAACAGTTGCCATTAAGAGTTGTGATTATTGGTGAAAGGTAGGAGATGCAACTCTTGGAGAAGAGAAGTGTCTTTTGGAAAACTTGCTTTCTGTTTAAAAACGGTCGACAGGTCAAAAAATGACCGGTAGACAGGATTTTAAATATATAGTCGTTATGTGCATGTGTGCACGTTTATTGTGCACATTTAACAGGAACGGTCGACCGTTCATTTTTGGACCGGTCGACCGGTTTCTGTTAAGTTGCCTATTTGAGGATAGATTTTAACAAGTTTATTACTATTATAACATCAAATAATCAATCTATAATCTAGAGAACCATATGAAGGTCTTGATTTGTCGATTGCCTTTATATTGTTGTCAGCAATCAAAATCTTCATAGAAGCTTTGACTCAACATTCTCCCCCTTTTTGATTGATGACAATATATAGCTAAAGTATTGAATCTCCCCCTGAATATGTGATTTCCTGCAGACAATTATTAGCACCTTTCTCTCTGCAAACAATTATTAGCACCTTTCTCCCCCTTTGTCATCGACAAAAAGGAGTAAACAAAAAAGAATATGAACTAAAAAAGAACAATGCATAATACATATTAAACATAAGATGTTTTTGAAAACTACCATACATGCCATAGTTCAATAAGATGGACACTAGTTAGTACAAGTGTCACAGATGTTTTTAAAGAACTTAAAAAAATAAACAAACTAGCTTTAGTCCGACTGAATCTCCTCCTCATCATCTTCATCATCATCATCGTTATCATCGTCATCGTCATCATCGTCATCGTCATCACCTCTAGACGTCTCTCCATGACCTTGTCCGCTTGTACCAGCAGATTCCTCGGATGTTGACCAAGTGAAAGTGGGAGGAGCCGGACGCTTTCCGGGGTCTTGATGTTGGGTAGATACAGATGTGCTACATGATATAGCATCCCATATAGCACTGAAGAAAGACTTGACCTTGTTGAATCGTTTGTCAATTTTTGAATCCATACGTTTGAGTCTCGCTTCAAGTAAGAATTGATTACGAGCGATGGTTTCAAGAGATTCTCTTGTAGACGACTTAGATTTCAACAACCTAACTTCTCCGGAATAAGGTCGGGAAGATGGAGCTTGTTGTGCTTGTGTACCTCGTTGTTGCCATTGTTCGAATGGCATAATCTGAACATAGGGAGGAGGAAGTTTCATGCGCATGATGGTAGTGGAGTCAATACATTTTGGTGTAGATGTTGCTGAATCAGGGGCTGTTACTCCACATGCTAGCAATATGCGCATAACATACTCATTATAGAAGAAATGAGGTCGAGTGGAGTTATTCACTTTTAAAATTTCATCGAAAATCATGTGAGCCCAGTTGATTTCGATTTCCCCGTATATAGCACAAAGAGCCTTGAAATTTTCCTTGTAGACGGCATCATAATTTCCTAATCGAGGAAATAGAGAGTGCATCAAGACACGATGTAATAGCCTTGCTGTCGGTCGTAGCCCAATCGATTTGGTGCCGTCACTATTATCTTCTATAAACTTATGGCTAGTGCTATTTCGGGTGAATACTTCACAAAATGTCGATGAAAATTCTTCACCTCGATTTGGTATTCCAAGAATAGAAGCTATTCTATCATGAGTAAGATAAATTCGTTTGCCGCAAACTACCGACCAAATAACTCCATTTGGATTATCCGGTGTATATTCTTCTAAATTCATATTTGCGTAGAATAATTTAATCATTAAGTGATTAATTTCTACGCTATTATCTGAAAAATCTATTAGAGGAGAAATATTGGAATTGTTTGCTAAACGACGAATACCGTATGAAGTGAAGTCTTCGAATTTGATGAATGAGCCCGGATGGAACTTATAATTTGTCATTTGATTCCATCGAGTTACGGCAACTGGAGTTTCAAGCCACTTTCTGGCAGAGAGAGTTAGAGATGAAGATTCTGAAGATGCTCTTTTCTTTGATTTCTTTTGTGGTGGAGCCATTGATGAGGATTTGAGAGATTTGGAGCTTGAGAAATATGAACTAGGGTTTGGGAATTGGGAAAGCTTTCAGTTAGGAAGTAGAAAGAAATGAGTGTGGGGTAAAAATATATACGTGGAGTGTATAAAAAAACTGTAAAATGCTCGACCGGTCGACCGCCTAATTTTTACCGGTCGACCGTTTTCAACCCGAGAGCCTTTTTGGTCGACCGGTAGAAATTACGGTGGTCGACCGGTTTTGCTCTGTGTTGAAATCTGATTGTTTTCGCAAAATTTTTGAAAAAAAATCGATTGCATATATTTTATATTATATTATTATTACAGAATATATGATATTACAAGAAATATATATGAAAACAAAACAATATACATTATGAAATTCTAATGAGAAGGAGAGTTGTCATTAGAATTTTTGTTGTCTTCAATGCGTTTAGCCCTTGGACTCCACTTATTTCGAGCTCCTTCATTCTCGTTATAATTTCTATCCCAAGAGTTTTGGAGTCGTTGAAGTCGATGGCCTGCATGGCATTGGTTCATGAACATCGTGCTTGTTTGATCCGCAGAAGAACGATGCCATTCTTTCTAAGACGGATAAACGTGCCGACGTACGTTGTTGTTCATGATAGAGTTGGTTTTGTCCATAATGCAATTGTCTCTGTAGGTCGATTTGATGCTTTTGGTAGTGATGTATCTCATCGATTTGTGCCTTCGTGCGCGGAGAGCAAAATAGTGCTTTCTTTACACGTTTAGATGATGGCGTATGACCAGGAGTGCGAGAACAATGGTGATAGCACTCCGGTTTCTGTTTCGGTGTAATCGGAGAGTAATTCTCCTCCGAATCCGAGCTTGTGATTGAAATATGAGGTTCTTGTGCGCATTTGTCACAAATATGAGCCATGATAGCTTGTGTATGATGAATATAATTTTCAGAAAAGAAATGAATGATTAAAGAGGTAGTTTCAAAAGTTTATATAAAAAAAAGGTTTGTTAAGAGCTTGTGGTTTGAATTTGATAAAAAGAATTGGCCGTAAACATAACCAAAGTTTTAAAATATTTGTTTAAAAATAGGTAGAGATGGTTATAGTTCTGATTTTTAAGATTGTTATGAAAAAAAATATAGCTTAAGAATGTAAATAATTTGTTCTATTCTAGATCTTTTCGAGATACTAAGCCAAGCTCTCTTCGTAGTTTAATAAAACTAGATTCAAGTAAAGGCTTAGTGAAAATATCGGCTAATTGATTGTCAGTATGAACATACTTAAGACATATATTTCCTTTTTCAATATTATCTCTAAGGAAATGATGACGGATATCAATGTGTTTAGTTCGAGAGTGATTCACTGGATTTTTAGAAAGATTTATAGCACTTGTGTTATCACAGTATATAATAGAATTTGATAAATGAATATCAAAATCTTGAAGTGTTTGTTGCATATATAGTACTTGAGTACAAGCAAGAGCCGCTGATATATATTCAGCTTCAAATGTTGATAGTGAAACACAATTCTGTTTCTTACTAAACCAAGAGACAAGTGATTTTCCAATAAAATGGCATGTACCACTTGTACTTTTTCTATCCGTTCGTGAGCCACCAAAATCAGCATCACTATATGATACTAATTCAAATGGACATTCTTTTGGATAGAAAAGACCAAAATCTTTGGTATTATTAAGATAACGAATTATACGTTTCACTGCTCGTAAATGTGATTCCTTTGGATCGGCTTGAAAACGAGCACATAAACAAACACTCATTAATATATCTGGACGACTAGCTGTAAGATAAAGAAGAGAACCAATCATGCTTCGATATAATTTCTGGTCAACATTCTTACTATTTTCATCTTTTTCAAGATGTGTAGTTGTACTCATAGGAGTTGGTTTACCAGATGTATTTTGTAATCCGAAGCGTTTGATAAGATTTTCACAGTATTTTTCTTGATTGATAAAAATACCGTTTGAAAGTTGTTTGATTTGAAGTCCAAGAAAATAAGATAGTTCTCCCATATGAGACATTTCAAATTCTTTGGTCATAATACTTGCAAATTCCTTGCAGAGTTTATCGTTTGTTGAACCAAAGATTATATCGTCTACATATATTTGGATAACCAGAATATCTTTTCGAGAATGTTTAATAAACAAAGTTTGATCGACTTTGCCTATTTCAAAACCTGAATTAATAAGATAGCTACGTAATCGTTCATACCAAGCACGAGGTGCTTGTTTTAAACCATACAGAGCTTTCTTAAGTTTGAACACATGGTCAGGATATTTTTCATGTACGAACAACGGAGGTTGTTCGACATAGACATTCTCTTTGATAAATCCATTGAGAAAAGCACTTTTGACATCCATCTGATAAAGTTTGAAATTATGATGACAAGCAAAAGATAATAGAATTCTAATAGCTTCTAGTCGAGCAACTGGTGCAAAAGTTTCTTCATAATCGATACCTTCTTCTTGATTGTATCCTTGTGCTACTAATCTTGCTTTATTTTTGGTGATATTTCCTTGTTCGTCAGCCTTATTTTTATAGACCCATTTAGTACCAATTACTGACTGATCAGTTGGTCTTGGAACAAGTTCCCAAACGTCATTGCGCTCAAACTGATTTAGTTCTTCCTGCATGGCAATGATCCAGTAATCATCTGTAGCAGCTTCTTTTGGATTCTTGGGTTCGATATTTGAGAGAAAAGCGACATGACCCATTTGATTGAGTTGACTCCTTGTTCTGACATGTGATGTTATTTCACCTATTATATTTTGGGCCGGATGGTCTCTTAATATTCTTGGTGATGTTTGTAATTCACATATTTGAGGAGCATTCTCAATAATTACTTCTGAGTCAGAATCAGTATTTGAGATGATTGGATTATTAATGACTATTGATTCGTCATCATCTGATATTGTGTGAGGATGCTGATAGATTTCATCAAAAGATACATGAAGTGATTCTTCAATAGTTTTGGTTCGTTTATTAAATATCCGATAGGCTTTACTTCGTTCCGAATAACCGACAAATATTCCTTCATCGGCTTTTGGATCGAATTTTCCAAGCTGGTCTTTCGTATTTAAAATAAAGCACTTAGAACCAAAAACTTTGAAGTATGAGATTTTGGGCTTTCTTTTGTTAAACAATTCATAAGGAGTGTTCTTGGTAAGAGGTCTTATGGACACACGATTTAAAACATAACAGGCGGTTGCGACAGCTTCTGCCCAGAAATGTTTTGGTAAGGTAGTTCCATTTAATAATGTTCTTGCACATTCTTGTAGAGTTCGGTTCTTTCGTTCTACTACTCCGTTCTGTTGTGGAGTTCTGGGAAACGAAAAATTATGATATATACCTTTCTTTGTACAAAAATGTTCAAATTCATTATTTTCAAACTCTCCGCCATGATCACTTCTTATATTTTTAACTTTAATCCCTTTTGATTTTTGAATTCTTTTGACGAAGGACTTGAAATGATTGAAAGTATCACTTTTATTTTTTAAGAAAATTGTCCATGTATAACGAGAGAAATCATCAACAATTACAAGCACATATTGACTGTGATTTATTGATTGAACTCTAGTAGGTCCAAATAAATCCATGTGCAGTAACTCAAGTGGTTGTAATGTTGATATGACTTTCTTGGATTTAAACGATGATTTGGTCAATTTTCCTAATTGACATGCATCACAAATGTTGTTAACTTTAAAACTCATTTTGGGTAGTCCTCTAACTAGATTGTTTTTGGCTAGCTTGTCAATAGTTCTGAAGTTTATATGACAGAAACGTTTGTGCCATAGCCATGGATCATTGTCATTAGCCACAAGACACATATCTGAATTATGATTAATATTCATATTTAGAATATATATATTTCTGTCTCTATAACCTTCAAAAACTAAATTATGGTCTTTATCTAAAATACTACACTTATTATTTGAAAAGGAAATTATAAAACCCTTGTCACATAACTGACTAATACTAAGTAAATTGTGTTTCAAATTTCTAACTAGCATGACATTAGTAATAAGAGGTAAGTTAGATGTACCGCAATTGCTCACATCGCCTTTGCCGATGATATAACCTTTTGAATTGTCTCCAAAAGTGACTGAGCCACCATCTGAGTATTTAATATTTGTTAATAAGCTTTTGTCTCCCGTCATATGTTTTGAGCAACCACTGTCCAATATCCACTTTCCTCTTTTCTTCAGTGGGACCTGCAAAAAATAGAATTAAGTTCATGGTACCCACTTTTTATAGGGTCCTAAGAGTTAGGTCTTAGGAGTCCAAACCCATTTGGGTCCGGTATCCCCTTTATATATATAATTGTTATTAAAATGTACAGTATTCATGAAATGCTGAATGTATTTGTTCCTAATTAAATTATTATTTGTTTTAGGAACCCATATTTTGATAGTCTTAACATTTCTCTTTTGAAATTTCACAACTGGTTTTGGTTTGAAATATAATAAACTAACATTTTTCTTAGCTTCAGTTTTTTGTACTTTTTTCTTCCTTTTATTTCTAAGATGTTTCTTAGTTTCATGTTTGTTATATCCCAAACCTTGTTTATCTGAAATAGATTGTGAACTTTCAATGATTTTAGTCAAATTTTCTCGACCTTTGTTAAAGTTAGAAACATTTTGAGTAATGTCATCAAACTTTGTTTGTAAACTAGCTTTTTCTAGGTCTAGAATTTTAACTTTTGCTTTAAGTTCATGATTTTCAGTAGTGAGAGCATTATTTTTCTCTTTTTGAGCTTCTATTTCATGACTCAAAAGAGATATTTGAGAGTCAACATTAGATGATGATTCTTGAATATTTCCAAGTTCTTCTTCTAATATTTTCTTCTCATCTTTTAACATATCTCGTTCAAACTCTGCTCTACTTAAATCTGCTTTGACTACTTTTAATTGACGTTTTATGTCTTTATATTTGACTATCAATTCAGCATTAATATCAAGTAATTCATCAAATGTAGGAATTTGTACCTCATCTTCTGTTGCCATAAAACAAACATTAGCTTGTTCATTCTCCGAATCACTTTCACTTTCTGATGAAGATGACTCTGAATCATCCCATGTTACTGAGAAGGCTCGTTTCTTTGATTTGTCCTTCTTATATTTGAATTTGTCATTTTCTGACTTTTTCTTTTGTTCTGGACAATCCTTCTGCATGTGTCCCTTTTTATGGCAGTTGAAACATTCTATAGCAGATGAAGATGGTTTATTTGATCCAGGTTTCCTTTTATTGTAGCGACTGGCTTTTCGATATTTTAGGAATTTTTTGAATCCTTTTGCAATGAATGCCAAATCGTCATCTTCAGAGTCAGATTCATTTTCGTCTTTCTCAACATGAAATGCTACATTTTTCTTTTCTTCTTTCTGTTCTTTTCTAGCCTGCAAATTTGCTTCATAGGACATTAAATTTCCTATCAATTCATCTGGCTTCATGACGGAAAGGTCATTAGCTTCTTCAATTGCTAATACTTTTCCTTCCCATTCATTAGTCAGAGAATGTAGGACTGTTGAAACAACATCAAAATCAGAATACTTTTGTCCTAACCCAATAAGTGCATGGTGAATAGTTTGAAACCGTGAATACATTTCATTGATTGTCTCATTTGGTTTCATTTTGAAATTTTTAAATTGACTTTTCAGCATTGCTATTTTGGCTTGTTTAACCTTGTTAGTACCTTCATGAGTGATTTTTAGCGTTTGCCAAATTTGATATGCAGTAGTGCAGATACTAACACGGTTGTATTCATTTTGGTCTAATGCACAGAACAACATATTTATTGCTCTTGCATTTACGGCTGCTGCCGTTTTCTCAGCCACAGTCCATTCTGAATAATCAGTTGTTGGATTCACTATTTCTCTTTGAGTAGCATTCCAAGCATCATAGCTACTTGATTGCATAAAGAATGACATACGTGTTGCCCAATAACTATAGTTAAGACCATTGAAAAATGGAGGTCTTTGTGTCGATTGCCCTTCCGTGTAAGTGGTGTTTTGAGTGCTAGTACTTGCGTTATTTGCCATATTACGAGAATATATCAAATAACTGTGTTACGGTTATATGATGACCGAGCTCTGATACCAAATGAAAGTGCGGTGTGTATACAATTATATGTGCTAATATAGTACACACGGATCGTGTAATATGGACTATAATATAAATGCGGAAAATAGATGATAGTAGCAAAGTGAAAATAAAAATAGAAAAATCACACCAGAGATTTTTATACTGGTTCGGAGCACCGTCCTACGTCCAGTCCCAGACTCCTATCTGGATTTTCACTATTAACTACCTCGCTTCACCCGGAGGAACAGGTTTACAATACCCGAACAGCCGAACGGGATTTCACGCCTCTAATACACTGAGGACTTCAACACTTGCCTCTTACAACACGAGGACTTCAACATAAACAAATACAATTGTTGTTGACAACTTGTGTTCTTGAAAACACGGATTTGTCACTAGTAGTACAACCTTCCTATAATCTTATCCTCAAAGAATATGAATGATGTTTTGTGAAGATTAAAGAAGGTATATTGCTTATTGAATCAAAAGGTATAAAATAGTTTCAATGATTCAATAAGCTATTAATTAAATGAGTGCTTTTAGAATGCAAGAATGTTAGAAAGTAAGATCAGAGAAAGCATATAATAATCATATATATTAATTCTTTGAATCAACGATTTAGATGAGTATATATAAGAAGAAATAGTTGTAACTCTTGGTGAAACAGTTGCCATTAAGAGTTGTGATTATTGGTGAAAGGTAGGAGATGCAACTCTTGGAGAAGAGAAGTGTCTTTTGGAAAACTTGCTTTCTGTTTAAAAAGGGTCGACAGGTCAAAAAATGACCGGTAGACAGGATTTTAAATATATAGTCGTTATGTGCATGTGTGCACGTTTATTGTGCACATTTAACAGGAACGGTCGACCGTTCATTTTTGGACCGGTCGACCGGTTTCTGTTAAGTTGCCTATTTGAGGATAGATTTTAACAAGTTTATTACTATTATAACATCAAATAATCAATCTATAATCTAGAGAACCATATGAAGGTCTTGATTTGTCGATTGCCTTTATATTGTTGTCAGCAATCAAAATCTTCATAGAAGCTTTGACTCAACAAATATAACTTAGAATTTTTTTTATTCAATTCAACATTTGCTTGGTTTCCCAATGAAGCCATGAAAAATTCCTCATTTTAACCAACTTTAACTGTAGGTGTCATAATTTTTAAAACTATAAATTTAGGAATTTAATTTTAAAAGATATTTCCTCCAAACAACACATTATTTTCTTCTTTGCAAAGTAAGAGTCAAGTTTTTATTGCATGAATGGTCATCAAATAATTTCCCTTTTAAGGCTATTTTACAATGGAGATTTACTTCTTAATAAGTAGGATTTTTAACTCAAATCATTTATTAAGTTTTGCATTCAAAAACTAAATTGTTATACCAATCCATTTTTCAAAAATGTATTATTATGGTGTTTCTACAGCATCGTTTACAACTTTAAAAATAAAATAAAAACTAGAGTAGACAAGAACAACTTTTACTCTATTATTTTCCTACTACTCGTGGTTTTTCCACTTTCAACCTCAGTAGAGAATCTAATAGCCTATATGGGGTACTTTTAAAAGATATGTGCAACTACTGCACATATTTATGGAAAGTATCCATTTTTCCTTTATTTTGCCTTTAATTTCTTAAATTGTTTCTAACAAGCTTCCTAATGTTGCTACTATTTAAATTTACAGGAAAATATTATAAAGGACAAACTTAAAGGCTTCTTTGCAAGCTAGGATAGCCTACTAATAATTTATTTTCAAGGACAAAAGCGTTAAAATATTTTAAACAACCCTAACTGTCATGCGCGCTTTCTCTTCTTCGATCTCATTCGTTTTCCTCTTTAATTCTTCTTCGTTTTTTCTTTTTTGTGTTCAAATTTGAATTTTCTTCTTCGTTCTTCTTTATTGTGGTGCGTGATTCACTCATGTTATCAAGATTTTGATTCTCCTTTCTTTCAATTCAATATAAATTCTCAGATTTAGGTATGATTCTATTTTTTTCTACCTTTTCTTCTATCAGTGTTTTAATTTGGTCGTTTCTAATATTGTTTTGTTTTTCTTTTTAATAATTGAAATTAGTTTTGCTGCTATGTTTTCTACCATATTCTATGAAAAATTTGGGCTGTAGTAGCAGGTTTGTTCTCTTATATTTTCTTTTATACGCAACATTGTTTTTTAATCTGGTTTAAATCGAATGTTATTTGCTTTCTGTTCGTTGATGTTTATATTAAATACGTATTGATTTGGATGGAAATTTATTACTATATTTAGTTCATTGTTGATCAGTGTTTAGGTATCATTTTAAGTTTTTGTTAATATCATTTTACACAATAATGAAGTTTTGAAGTGTTTTAATGTTTTGTCTGTGTATAGATGATGATGTGTAGCAAATAATAGATGGATTAAATTAGTGTTTTGTTAGTATCAAATATTTCATGAAGTATGTTTTTGTATCAGTTTTACTATAGCATCAAATATTTCATGAAGTATGTTTTTGTATCAGTTTTACTATTAGTTTGAGGTTCATATTTTAGATATTAGTTTTATTGTCAGTAGGTATCAGTTTTGTAAGAACTGTTTTATTTTTTTATGATTTGTTACTTCTTTTTTTTGTTTTATAGTGGTGATAATAGCCTTATATGTTTGTTTGTATTCGATGATAATACTTTCAACACTCGATTGTCCATTGATTGTTGTTTTTATAATTTGAAGAATAACGTTTGTCGGTATTGGTCCCAATTAGCTCCTTCATCCATTGAGATTTCTTATGTGCTTGAGAATAAAGTTATAGTGGTTGATTCTGATTCTGATTCTGATTCTCAAAGTATACTTTGTTTCCAATTGTATAAGAAGAGCGCATTCTTTCAGTTTACCGTTAAGATCAAGGGTTCTCAATTGAAAATTTTGGTGGTGGTTCTACTTCCATTTCATCTAATCTTCTTAGTTATTCATCTTCTAGTGGATCTTTGTGTTTAAATGTTGTTCATAGTAAAAGTTATTTGAAGGATATGTTGAAGAGAGGTTCAAAATTATCCATTTCTGATTTTGTTGGTTTTTGTTTTGGAGGAGCTAATGATTTTAGGGAACTTTTGATGGCATACCAAATTCAAAAGGGATATGAATTAATGTTTTTTTAAGAGCTGTTCTAGAAGAATTACTAATATTTTCTCTTCATCTACGAATGGGTGTCTATATAAAGTTTATGCTTCTTGTGATTCCGAGCAACTTAATAGGTTTTTCATTAGAAGTTTGAATAGTGATCATTTTTGCACGGCTGGACTTAGAAAATTGAATAATCCACATCTTTCTATTGCATTTGTTGAATCGTTGGTTATTGATGAGATTCATGATTGTTCTAGTAAAAATCCTAAAGATATAATAGATGATTTCAGAAGAGAATGCAATCTTGAGCTATCTTACTCTTTTGCTTGTTGTGGAAAATAACTTGCTTTGATGGAATTGCATGAAAATGATGCTATGCCATGCAATGATTTGAGTTGGTATTTAGAAGCATCGAAGAAGTATAATCTAGGTAGTTGAGTTTTGGTGCTTGTTTACTTGGTTTCAAGCATTTTTGACCTATGATATTTTTAGATGCTACTCAATTAAAGGGACGGCCGGGCGTTTTGATAGGTGCTACTGCAAAAAATGGTAATATGCTTTGATGTACAGTATCAGAATTTAGTTATCCTTTTTTAGTTATCGATTTTTAGTTATCGGTATCAATTCTTAGGTATCACTTTTTTGTTAATGGTAGCAGTTATTAGGTATCAGTTTTTAAGTTAAGAGTTGATTGAATTTTATTTTAATATGTGTTTAAAACTATTATATGCAGGTTTTTTCCATTTAGCTATGGGTATAGTTTCTCTAGAAAATGTGGATAATTGGAAATGGTTTTTGAGTAATTTAAAACAAATGCTTCAAGAAGATCATGATTTTGGTTTTATGTTGGATTGCCATCAAGGCCTAATTTAGGAATTCATGAAGTTTTTCCTTCAGCCTTTCATAGTTATTACTATCCTCATATGGAGTAGAATCTACTTTCAGCAGTTAAGGCAAATAATTTGAATATGTCTATCATTGATTTGTTCAGGATGTTTTCTAGAACTTCTAATTTGTATGAATTTGAAGAAGCACATTCTAAATTTTGTGAACTTGGCGGTGTTGCTGCTGTGATTTTTTTAAAGGATAAGCCTTTTTATAAGTGGGCTGATTTGTTTCTTTTGGGTAAACGATATGGTGAATATAGTTCAAACATTGCCGAAAGTTTTAATAGTTGGATTTTAGATGAACATGCCTTGCCTATTACTTTATGCTTAGATGGAGTTCGAATTAAAGTTATAGAACAAATGGCTAATAGGAGAGAATAGTGTCGACTATGGAATACTACTCTTTGTCCTTTTATTGAATCTCTTTTAAGTGAATTGATTGAATAAGAATTTGCATGGGATGCATATAAGTCTTCAAAGTTTTTTTTTGAAGTGAAATCGTCAAACTCTCATCATGTTGATCTTAACGAGTGGAATTGTAGTTGCAATCAATGGAAAGTTACAGGATTTCCTTGTGCTCACGCTATTAAGTGCATGAACAAGTCAAAGTTGTCCGTTTATGATTTTGTTGAGTACTATTTCACCATTGATGCTTATCATTCTTTTTATGCTAATTCTATTAACCCTATTCCTAATTTTGATAAGCCAATTGTTGATGCAAGTGTTAAAGAAGTTATTAAGCCACCGAAGGAGAAACGAGGTGCTGGTAGACCTTTTTTTTTTTGAACTGGTACTTTATATACAACAAATCATTGGGACAACATATCCCATGTCAAATAAACATTCGAAAGCAAGTTTCGAACTTGTGACATCCTGCGCCAAAGCCGAATCAATTAACCACTTGGACAAAGGTGCTTATAAAACGAAAAGGAGGATTCACATGTTATCAAAATAAACAAAATAGATGTGGTGTATGCAAGCAATATGGTCACAACAACTATAGTTGTCTAGCTTCTAAGAAGATATAATTTGATTGTCAAGCTTCTAAGAAGATATTCTTGGTTTTATGTCTTTTTGGCAATTTTATGTAATTGAACAATGTTATATAAGTGTATTGGTTTATCATATCCTAAATTTGACATTGACTTGATCTTTGTAGTTGAACTTTGTTATATGGTATCATTTTTAGTTTACTATCGTGTGTTTTGGAATATATATGTTGCATGGGAAGTATATATGTTGTTCGGTTTATTTATTTTGACTAGATGTTTAGTATCAGTTTTTGATTCTATTAGTTTCAGTTTTAGGTATGTAAAATATGCGGTATAAGTTTTTGTATGGTATTAGTATCAGTTTTAGATATTACAAATTACAGTATTGGGTTTTGGGTGTTTTTAATCGGTTTCAGATTAAACAACTTGGTATCATTTTTTGCATGCAATTTGTCTCATTTGTACATGATGATTTTTTTCTACTTTTGAAGTGAGTGAAATTATTTGTTTGCTTAGTTATGAAGTGCAAAACTGTATAAAGGATTATGAGCTTAAATGTCAATATATATTGTATAGTATGTTATGGTGAACACTTGGTAACTCAATATATGATGTAGAAGTGTAAAAGTGTAGTTTGGCATACTGTTATTATCTGATTATTCCAAACAACAACTTGGTGTCAATTTTGCACATACATAGGAATCATTTTTGCTATAAATTATAGTGGAAATAATTTATAAAATGAAAAAACATGAATTTCATTCAGACAGCTACTACGTATGAGTTTGCACTATTTTGGTATCTCTTTTGATATGCATGCCTGTAAACTAGATAATTAAATTTATAAAGCATCATATTATATTAGACAACTGCTGGGTATCATTCTGTCATAAATATAGGCATCATTTTTATTATATATAATATTTAAAACAATTTATAAAATCATGATGTTTGAATTTTAATCATACAGGTACTAAGTATGAGTGCTGCATTATTTTTTATATTACTTTTGTTATATATTATAGTAAAGTAAATTTAATTTGTAAAGGTTCATGTAATATGCAACAGCTAATGGGTATCATTTTGCAAGTTAGGTATCAGTTTTGTTGTAAATAACATTTAAAATAGATAATTTATAAAATAATCAAGTATTAATTCCAATAATACATGTATGTGAAAAAAATAGTATCAGTTCCTGCACATTGTTGGTATCTGTTTCATTTGTAAATAGAAATATATTTATAATCACAATAGAACATCAAGCGTGGAGAAGTTAAACAAAACTAATTTTTGCAATGTCTGAAATAAGTATGTAGCCTTTACAGCAAATTGACATAATACCAAGAATTGTTTGCATCAACATTAAAAAAGATCTAATTTCTATTACTTTTAACACAAGATCTCAAATGTATATTAGGGCAAATGAACATAACAGCAGGTTTTGCAAACAAATTCACTTCTTTTGGTTTTTTGTTCTTCTAGGCTTGACATGTGCTTGGACAAATTCCAACAGTGCTCATTGTCCTTCAGTATTGTATGCACTTTTTGCTCTTGTTGACAATATTTGTTCAGTTTCTATTTTGATCGGTATTCAACTTCTGTTGAGTGAAATGATGAATATCATTACCTATGTGCCATAGTCAAGCCTGTTTGAACCAAAATATATTGTTAGTATCAGTTTGCGTCACTTGTATTGTCAGGTTTGTAACTAATATAAAATATTGTATTTCAGAGATAATGGAACAAACGGATAGTATGCTTTGAATTAAAGTATTTAACAATTTTACTACCACACTTAGCATCTGTTTTAGTACAAGTTTTAGTGCCTGTAGGTATCATTTTAAGATTTTTTTTGGTAATTGTTTTATTTTAGTTTTGATTATCTATACGTTTAATATCAGTTTTGTGTATTCACGTATCAGCTTTGTTTACGTAGGTATCAGTTTTGTTTATGTAGGTATCAGTTTTTTTTCTGAACCAAATGTTTATTGAAATAAAAGATAATATCTTTTGTATGAATCAAATTCAATTCAATGTAAAAGGCATACAAAGATGTATAGTAGTTTGTATGAAAGATTATAATGCAAAAAGACAACAAGTTTTAATAATGAGTAACTATCAATTGAGTATCACTACTAGTTTCAATACTAGTGTCAATTTTGTTCTCAGTAGGTATCATTTTTACTAGAAAAAAACTTGCGTGTCCTCTCCTTGCCACACACACTTGATTTGATGCATCTCGTTTAGCTTCACCTCCATATCTTATATATTATTCTTTTTCCAGACTTTTTGAAGCATTTCTGTAACGACCCGTTAAACTTGATAATATTAAATGAATTAAATTTATATAATTTCCAATCTAATGTAGAATAAATGTAGGAGTTAGATAGTAACTGGAATTAAAAAGTTAACAATTGAAATGTTTATATGGCAATAGATAGAATAACGAAAATTTGAGTTGTGGTTATAAGATTTAATTGGTTGTGAAATTAATACTAGAGGAACGCTAAATGAAAACTTTAGCAACGGCAATTAAAGCTTAATTATTGTTAAATTGAATGAAAACCTAACTGAGATAGTGTAAGATGTATATCTTTGTGTAGTTGTATATGTATAGGAGATTTAAATGTATAGTTAATTATGAATTGTAGAAACGGTTATTTAATCTAATTGTTGAAAAATTAGGTGAAATATAAATAGGGAAATAGCGTAATTGTTGCACTTGAATAAAAATAAATTTAAGAATTTATGACAAGAATTTAAATTTCCTATGTGTTTATATATATTGGTAAAATTGTAACTATGGGAATTTAGGAAGTAAAATAAATGGCAGTGAGGGATAACCAATTCAATGCAGTACAAAGGCGATTGGAACGACTGTTGGTTTAATGGAGTATATATAAACAGTGAAAATCATTATAATCTCTTAATTTAATACGATTGTTTAATTAACACTAAAAGAATAAAGTTTAAATAGTATTAATGTAATAAAAACTTTAATAGATTGCAATTGTATAATGGAAGTAAATTGTTAATAAATGAATGTAAATATTAACAAATTTATGGAAATAAAATATAAAGGAATGTTGGATAGAACATAAGTGAATGAAATTTGATAGTACGTTAATTTGGAGGTAAATTAAGAAAGAATAACAACCATTATAAATTTCCTAACTTATTTGTCAATGAATGTATTTGGGAATAGAGTTCTTTTATATGTTGAATAGTTATAATGTTGTTATTAAGAATGAACGTTAATTTATTAAGTATAAATATAGTAACGGAAGTATGAATAAATTTATAGAAACGTAAGACTTACTTTAAGGTAATAATTGAGTGTAGACTTTTGAAATAGATTTGACAACAATAATTATTGTTCGTTACCTATCTTATTTGTTGTTAAGTTTATTTCGAAATCAAATTCCAAATGTATTCACTAAAATTTTGCAGTTGCGTAGTTTTGGTTTGTAATTGCAGTAGTTAGTTCTATAAGGTGAGGTCTATACTAATTTTATTTTAATTGGACCATTGGTTTATATGGACTTTAGAAAGCGAGATTTATAATTTTTAATTTGAGTATTAAATTCAACAAATGGTATTTATTATTACAAATAAAATGGAATTAAACGTAAAATATTAATTAAAATGGAATTTATAAACATTATAGTGAAATTTTGAACTAATGTTAGTAGCATCTTTATTTTAGGTAAAAGTTTAGAATATAAAGGTTAAAAATCTATCTGCTTATTTGTTAATGGGATTAGGATCGGTAATAGGTGGTAATAATTAAATGAATGTTACACTAATTGAAAGTGGAGTAACGTTCGTTTAAAAGTTGAGAAATTATAGGAGCATATTTATTAAGCGTTACTTTAAAATTTATGTTTGATTGTGAAATTTATACGAGAAGTTGCAAAGTAATAATTAAGAAAGAATACATATAAATTGTTTATAACCTAAAAATTAAGGGTAGTTAAATGTTGAAATTGAATCTAATCAATTGGAAACTTAATTAAATTGGGTTCAATGTAAATAAAGGGTTATTTTAAGAAATTGAAATAAGTATTATAATTGGCAAATTTAGTTACTTTAAAGTGAAACGGAAGATATTAACGCAATAGTTTGAATGCAATATTTAATTCATCTAATTTATATTAAAGATTCGTTAGATTAATTTAATAGAAATTTTGGGACATTTAATAGATAATTGCTGATTTTGAATGGAATTAAAGGAATTACTGAAATCGAAATTTAGCAACTTTTAAACCTTTGCAATTGATTTTGAATATAAAGAGTCAATGGAAATTTGTGGATTAATTTATGAATTCATGAAATCAGTGTATTGACTTAGTTGTAACTATATGTAAACGTACGCAATAAGGTTGTGCAATACCAATTATTTGGATTCAAATTTATATTAAATATAATGTTGGTAGCAATTGGAATTTACCGTTTTGCAAAATAAATGAGAAATCAAGTCAAATGTAAATTATATCGTAAAGGATAAATTCATTTAAACAGTAAGATTTTTAAATAAATAAACGTTTCACTTAGGTTTCATTTGGATAATTTATGTAGTTTAATGGGAAAGCAATTGAAATTGATTACCCTAAATTTGTGCAGTGAGGGTAGTTTTGATTTGTCACTTAAGATGGTAAATTCAATAAAATGTGATAAATGTAGTTTTAATTAAATTATGACGATTGGGTATTTAAGAAGTGATAAACCAAAATTTATTTATTTATTTGAAATTAAATTGTGGATTTATTTCAAATAAGTGAAATTTATGTTTAACTATTACATCAATAGGAATTAATCTAATTTAAGGATATGTTAATGTGAATTGGGCAAAAGGGTGTTTGGACTAGAGAATAATAGATGGGAAGTAGACAAGATTTAACGTTACAACCATTTATACAAAATCCAGGATGTGTGTAGAAGTATTTATGGAATAAAACGTAAACAATTGTTGGATTAAAAGAGTAGGAATCAACATTTATTTATTTAATTGGATATAACTACGATAGTATGATTTATTGCATTTAAATGAAATCTAATATATAGAACATTGCCTAAAAAGGAAGAATAGATAAAAATTAGTGATAAATCTATATACTATATAAGATTTATTGATTTAAAGACAAAAGGGGCAAGATGTATAAATTAGATTAAGTGCAACCTTCAGTAAATAAAATTTGATGGAATAAGAACATTTGGGTAATTTATTTCCAATTAAATCAATTCACGTTTCAAAATTTAATGCTAGATTATTACATATATGTTTATGCCTAAATTTAAACTTATGTTTAGATCCAATCCGATCCATCTATTATTTTTCCGTCTTGTCTATATATAACCTGTTATAAACCCTAACCACTCCTTATTTTCATTTTTCTATACGTAGATCTCCTTCTCAACTCCTCATTC
The DNA here is from genome assembly GCA_030765085.1 of Allium cepa. Taxonomy (NCBI): domain Eukaryota; kingdom Viridiplantae; phylum Streptophyta; class Magnoliopsida; order Asparagales; family Amaryllidaceae; genus Allium; species Allium cepa. The sequence goes on from CM060945.1 coordinate 82,027,702, forward strand.
TAATGGAAGAAAAAAAAACCTAATTCTCAAATTCCAAAAAAAAAAAAAATTCCAAGAAAAAAAAAAAAATCGGATCTGCAGCAGCTTCTGGTCGCGCTTCGGGTTTCAGGGGAGAAAACCCCAGAGCAACTTCGGGTCAGGAAGAAAATGACTCGGGTCGCTCCGGGTCGTTTTGGCGAAAACTCCAAGCAAACACCGGGGAATTGAGGCGGCGCACCGAAGTCGAACCCGAAGTCGACCCAGGACCAGAATTTTCCATTTTTCAAATTTTCATAACTTTTGCATACGAGCTCGGATTCGCGCGCGGTTTGTTTTGATGGGATCGTATCGGAATTTCTGACGTTTTGGCACTAGTTTGGATGAATTTGGATACTGTCCAAATTTTGGGTTTAAATTGGATTTGAATTCAATTTAAATTCAAAAAGGTGAGTGTTTTAACCCACTCACAACTACTAGAAGCTTTTATGTTTGTTTAAATTAATTTTAGAAATGAATAGAAATTTATTTATGAGTATTTGGCATGTTTATTTTATTCATATCTGTTGAATTGCATTTATTTAATTTAACTGTTAATTTAATTAATTTATTGCGTATAAATTTACAGTTAAAATTTATTTGTTTGTATATGAACTGCTAGTTAACAGTTATATAATTTATTACTGAATATAGACTGTAGATTAATAGCTGTTAAATTTAATTTGAACAAAATTGCCAGTATTACCTGTTATGTAGTACCAAAAATAATATTGTTACTGATTGATATTGATTGATGATTGCGATTTGGATGATGGATGATGTTGATGAATGGATGTTTATTGTATATCATTAAATTGAAAATTATCATGCATATTTCATTTCATTCGGGATTGTGGTTTGAAATGATATATAACCGTAAAATTTTATATCTTTTAAATTGCGGATTGAAATGATAAATATCCGTATCACTTGACCATAGGATAGAAAATTATATACAGGCACCGCGGTATATATATAACTATTTAAATGTGATTTCTATGGTTTGGATGGAATACGGTTTATAATAATCTTAAATTTTATATTGTATAAATATTTTTCTTCCATATATATATACATATGAAGTTGAAAATTTTGAAATTAAAAGGTGCATAAAAATCTTTATTAAAAATGGAAGAAAATTAAGAAAATGGAGTTTAATAATTTATATCATATGTTTAAATGTTAAGTTTGGAAATTTTAAGATATGATATTTATAATTGGATTTTTCCCAAAATAAATTGAAATGAATATTCTAGTATAATTTGAATTGGGAAAAATATATATATTTTATTACTAGAAATTGAAGTCTTATTATTTATGGATTTTATATGAATATTCAAGACTAATTAATAGAACAATTGATTTGTTGAAAGCATAAAATCCAACTTTAGTTTGAAATATTGATGCTCAAAATGGATATACGTATATATAAATAAATTGAAGTGGTTTTGGAACTTGAGAGAGATAATATAAATTTTGGTTTAGACTTTAATAAAGAAATGTATTTGTAAAGCCATGAGAACTATTTTCTTTACAAAGTAACATTTAAGTTAAACCATTTAATTCATATACCGTTGAATGTCCAAACCATTCAAGTTTTTAGAAGTTATGGTTTTAAATTATGATTTTCAAAATATTATGCTTTGAAAATATTTGATTTTCAGACGTTATGAAGTTAAAGCATTATGATTTTGGAAAAGAATTATATTTGGGATAAGTGATAAAATATGGTTTTGGGTTTTGAAATGATATCGTATTCATAGTTATGAAATGGAATGTTTATTCTGATTTTTAAAGTATAACCTAGTTTTAAATGGCCACGGTGTTATAATAACGATGAGTTGGCAAAGAGACCGAGATCGGATATGGACATACTCTCTGTCGATACCGAAAACCACTTTGACTAACCGTGTACGCGGTGGAGATTCCATAATGAAGTAGGTGGTGGCGACGTTTCCTGTAAGGTAAATACATGGACCCGACTCCCGTGAGTTGGCATAAGGTGGCTAAAACAGGAGCGATTCTCAGGCCAATGAGGTCATTCCTCTGATCGGACCCTCCTCTTCGATATTATACTTTGATTTTGGATTGATTCAGTGGCCACTTCTATATTTTGATTTTGGGGAGTTAGTCCGAGGTGGACGGTAACTGCGGCTACGCGTTTCCACCAGCCTAGATAGCAATTGGTATATCTACCCTGGCATTGCCTAGTTGTGCCGTGTCACCTACCATACCGAGCCTTTACTACGAGTTTCTATTTGTGTCGTACCTATGGAGTATCCTCTGGTAGCTTCCCGATCAGGAGGTATTACGGTACTGTATAGACTATTGGCATTATTTGTGTTAAGGGCTATATGGGTAACCCCTTAACGCTATTAAAAAGTAAGTTTATTTTATAAATAGACACTATTATAATAGCGCAATATACTACATAGTAAATAGTTTAACGGATCCTTAGGAGATGTAAATCCCGAGCATCTCTTGAGTTACTGTACTCATATTTATTTCTGTTAATTTAACTCACATAAGATCTTTTAGTTCTGACTCGAGTGTTTTTGTCTTTTCAAATTCGCTCGGGTCAGTCCGAGCGTTTCAGGATCGAAGATTTTAGCTTTGGAGGATGAAGACGAAGAATCCGTATTATATTATTTATAGTATTGCACCACACTCTAAAATTTCCGCTGCATTGATTGTATTGGTATGTGTAACTCTGATATTCATTGTATAAGTAAAATAAATATTTTGTAAACAGTTATCATGAACTGTATATTGATTATTATATTTTATCCTTCCGCTGTGAGATTCTATTTTGTTTTATTTCTTCTCTGTTTTTCTTATTTACCCCATAACAATCCGCCCTTGCGTATGCTTTGAATTGGCACGTGTGTCGGTTTAAAGTGTGCGAAAAGGCGGGATGTTACAATTTCTTCAAAAAAAATTCTCTACTAAAGACAAAATGATAAAAGGTTAGGTTATGTCCACTTTTTTTTATTGTATTAAGTAATTTTTTTAAATATCATACCAATTTCATAACTTCTTTCAAACAAGAGCTTTTTATCATTTGATCTTCTAGTTAGTATAGAACCTGCATGACACCATTGCATTGTTGGGTATGTCAAAGTGACTAACGTCCAATGGTTTTCACAATGCAAAGGAAAATAAACATCTTCTGCATATTTGTCCTCTACAATTTTTTCAAGCATAGGCAGGACCAAACTTTTTTTAACACCTTTTAGATCACAAATAACTCCTTTCTATTGAATATGAAAATAAGTTACAATTTAATGTATAAAGCAATTATTTTGTACTTATGTAACGACCCAGAATTTCAGTAATTCGAAATTGGAATATCCAATTGACTTCAAATATTCTAAAGTTAATTTTATAAGTTAAATAGATTATATTTCAAATATAATGATTTAATTGATAATTAAATTGTTTAATTTAGTATTTGGATTTATGGAAATAATTGAATGTTGAATTTAATATGAATGAAAATGATTTCTAAAGTTGATTTAAATTATATTTAAATAAGAATGAAGTTTGTAAACTTTTAGAATTGATTTAAAAGTGAATAAATAGAAATTGGAAATTTATTGATTTGATTAACGTGTAAAAATAGTCATTTTTGACACTGTCTTGGATTTCGATGAAAATAGTTCAGTGGATCCGTAATAGTGAATTATAGCATGCTGTTGAATTTTGTGTCGATTGGACTTGTCGTTTGATCTTGCGAGTTCGAAACACGTAGAAATTAATTAAAGGGAATTTAATCAAAATAATTCGATTCTGAAATTCTATCTTCTGTATATGATGGAATTGATCTCCGATGTATACCCCATGGAAACCCCATGGAAATTTAAAGAGAAATTTGAGCTTTGAGATATATTAAAAAAAAATCAAAGAATATTTTGAGAATATATTTTATAAGAGTAATATTACTTTTATAGAAATAATTTGAGAGTGTTGGGTTGTCCATCAAGTAGTTAAGAGTTCTTGTCGATACGCCTGATCAACGTTATCGATTGGAATCTCCTAAATGCTATGATGAGGCAATCAGACACGATGGTTTGTGATTTAAAAAAAATGAGATTTTTAAAATAATATTTGAGATTAAATATTAAATTTATTTTTGAATGGTAATTGCAGCCATTGATTTTTGAGACGAGTAATAGAGTGGCGAGGCAGTTTTGATCGTTGATCAACTCTGCAGCCAACAGATATATTTATTTATTAAAGACTCAATGGCGAGGCAATGCCATTTATTTATTTATTTAAATTATAAAGATGAGAATATAAATGAGAATTTTTTTTTTGTGCTTTATTGGAAGTCTATTTTGAGATTTTAGAATCTATAATATATACATTGGATGTTTAAGAGAAGAGTTATAAGAGAATTTGAAGATTGTTTCTTTAAAACCATTTAAGTGGTTTAATAGAAAGAGTAAAGAGAATTTAAACCCTTAATTTATTTTGAGGAATATTATTATGCATTTACAAATTTCTTTGGAAATTAATTTTGAAGTAAGAGAAGAAATTTGGACTTTTAGTTTGAGTTTAAAATTACTTACTAAGTAGTATAGTAAAGAGTTTGAAAATTTTCAAATGTTGGAAATTGAGATTTAAAATTTAAAAGAAGCTAAGATTTAAAAATTCTAAATATCTTGGATTAAAAATTAATTCGAGCCTATTTCCTTGTTTCTTGAGTATATTCTATCTTTGAGCTATTATTAACGACGTGCATTTTTTCACGGTCGTTCGAGTGGGTGGCCTTGTGAGAAGCCATCTTGTGATTTATCAATCTTGTATATTGTGTTATGAGGATGTTCTTTCCGTATTATTATGCGGAAAATTTTGTAGATGATCTTCTTTATTGTTTAGAGTTCGGGTTTGAGTGAGTTTGATCCCGACGCTATTAATAGAGTTTTGAGCAATCAATCATTTTCGATTGATTATTTGTTGAGCATCCTATTGAGTTTTGATTCAAAATGGAAGATCTTCGAAATTCTTTCGAGTTGCTTGGAAAATTCGATGGTTTGCTAATCACTACATTAGCATATGATAGGCCATTGAATTAACTAAGTGAGTTTTTCCTTGTTTCTTTGTACCATTCTATATTGAGGATATGAATGATTTGGAAATCAAGCTTGTCTTTATCCTTCGATGATTGTATCTTTAGTGTTGTTTACAGCCTTTTCCTCTAGAAATTGCGAGGACGCAATTTTGTTAAGGAGGGGAGTCTGTAACAACCCTGGTATTGGAGATTACTAATGATATTAAATTATAATGATAGTTATAATTTAATATGGTAAATAGAATATAATGAAGAAATAAATTTGGTATAAATTGTTTATTTCAAACAAACAATACGTATGAAGTTAAATATTGGGTTTAAAATTCATTGTTTGGTATTTTGGTTAAATAAAATGGAAAATATTGGAATTTAGGTAAATTTGAGTTAATAAATTTACCAAGTAATGTATTTCAACATTTAATTGTCGAAATAAATGCAAATTGATGGAAATAAAGTTTTAAAAACTTTATTTTGAGGTATTGGAGTGAAATTAGTCATTTACTATATTTTAATTAGTCAATGTGATAATATTGATAATTATTGTCAATATTAGCCTTTTATTGAATATAAAATGAAAAATATGAAGAAAACATGTCCTTTAATAAAATAAAACATGAAATATTGTGTAAAAATATTGTTTTGTGGTTTTAAAAGTGTTAGAATGATTTATTAAAATTTATTTGGCTAAGAGAATAAATTTTGATCAAGTTATACTTTAAAAATAGTGTTTTTACACTAAAATTGTGCAAATTGTAAAATAATGTTAAAATGGGGATTTATTGTTAAAATAAATTTTATTTTGTCACAATAACTATTTTATTTCAAAACAAATTGATCTATGTATTTTATTTGGCTTGAAAATGTAGTATTGTATGAATATAGTGTAAAACAGGTTAATATGTATACATAACCTTGCAATCCACTAAGTATATTTTTCTCATGGGCTTATTTGGGTAGAAAATTGACCCAATAGACTTTACTAGAGCCTTCTTGCTTGAGAAAAGAAAAACTGTACGTAGATCATTTGTCCTCCTTCTCCAAAAACATTCAGAAAGAAAAATAAGAAGACAAAAAAAACAATGGCTTCCTCAAACTAAATCAAATTTCCACCCAATTTTCAGCGAATCTTAAAGAGAAATCATCTAAATTAAGAATAAAAAGGTAATCTCTTTCCAATACCAAATAGTTTTCATCATAATCTGAGAACTTGAGATGTGAATTGGCTTATAATTTGCTTTTGTTGTCTTGCATGTTTGTTTTCATGTTTCTTCAGGTTCTTAGGGCTTCCATCCTCACCAAAGATCAAAAATTTCTCCCAAATCACTGCCTTATCTTGCCAAAAATATTCTATAAGTAAGGTAAGGGTTTCTTACAGCAAGCTAAAGCTAAAAAAAAAAAAAAATCAAATTTTGCTATCAAAGTATTGCTTGAAACGTTCAATTTGTTGAACAAGTTTTCTCTTTTGTTGGCTGGAATTGTGCTATATTCAAAAAATCATATCTACTTCAATTTACGGCAAATTTCTCTCAATTTTCGATATGTTGTCGTAGTTGGTCTGAGAAACAATTCTGGAAATTTTCATTCAATTTTGATTTGTTTTGATATTGGAAATTATTGGTTGAAATTGGCCAAAAATTTGATCTCTGTTTATGGCCGAAAATGCACCATGTTCATAAAATTATTTCTTTCTCAGTTTACTGCCAATTCCTCCTAATTTTTGATATGTTGAAGTAGATGGATTTTAAAACATTTCTGCAAAGTTTCACTGATTTATGATTTGTTTCGGTATAGAAATTTGTTTGTTGAATTCGGCCAAATATTCATCCCTGTGTGTAGGCCGAAAATACACCATATTCATAAAATCATATCTTTCTCATGTTAAAGCAAATTGCTACCAATTTTGGATAAGCTGTAGTAGTTGGTATGGAAAATATTTCTGGAAATTTTGATCGAATTTTGATTTGTTTTGATATTGAAAATTATTTGTTGACATCGATCAAAAATCGATCTCTGTTTGTTGGCTGAAAATGCACCTAGTTAACAAAATTATATCTTCTTCACTTTAGAGCCATTTGCTCCCTATTTTGGATATGCTTCTCTAGTTGGACTATGAAATGTTCCTAAAAAATTTCATGTGATTTTGAGTTGTTTTGTTACAGAAAATCATTGTTTCAAAACAGCCAAAAATATTGTTTTTTTTGTGCTTGCTGAAAAGAGTTATGTTTGAAAAATCGTAACTCTTTCATTTTGCAGCGAATTGCTCCAAATTTTGGATATTTTAGAGACCTCATGTCATAGTATAATGAAGCAAAATTTGGTGAAAATCTAGGTTGCTTTGGTTTTCCAAATTATTGTCCAATGTTAGCCAAAAACTAGGTTGTTTGGTAGATTGTTCTCGTTTTTTTTTTTGCGCTTTCGTTAGCTGTTTCACTGCAAATTTCGATGATTTTAAATATTGTTTGAATAAGTTTGATGATGAATGTTTAGTATTATTATCTGATAATGGATTAGCTTGATTTTGGAAATTTTTAGAATTTAAATTTTATTTAAATTCTATTTTAATCTAAATATCGATAAATATCGGTATTTGAAGAATTTGATGGTTTTAATTGATTTTGGTTTTGAATGAGTTTCTGAATTTTTTTATAAATTATGGTTAATTATATAAATGTTTTAAAGACATTTTAAAGGGTTTAAAGCAATTATTCATTTTTTAAAAAGGTATTTTATAAATAGATAATCTATTTGATAAATAGATTTTTCCTTATAAAACTTACTTAAAAATCTCTAAAAATTGTTTAAAAAACCCGTTTTCTCTATAAAATTATTCTAAATATATTATAGCCTAATTAGATGATTTTCGATGTATAAGAATGAGAATTAAACGATTTGACAAAAATACGTGGTATGGGACATGTATTTTCGCCTCATCGCTTAATATCGGACTTGTACTGTCGAATCGGCTTTGAAGTACTGTTTTATGATATTTTTACCTGCCAAGGACATGAGGCGGGTTGTTATGATGAATTGATGATGGTTGTGATGTTTAAGATGGACTTTTACTTGTCGATGAAATGAGACAAGTCTTGATGTCACTTTAAACTCATCAAAGAATGAGACACGATGAGTTGGGTGCTTTACACTCGCCAATGAGACGAGGCGGTGTACGTTTGATTTGGATTTTTGTGAATGTTTTCTAATGTGGCATCGACTGACGATTAGTAAACTAATAGGTGCGAATGTATGGTATGGGACGTACATTAACACCCATTGGGTTCCTATTCGAGATGCTGTGACACATTCAAGATGTTATTAGTACTACAAACCGAGTATAAGATTGGAATCATTACGATGTTCTTGATGTCATTACTAGATTCCAATCATCATGATGTTTGCTCGGATTTTATGATTTGGGTGTCATCGCGATATTCGACTATAGTCAATCAAGATGATCACGATGCTAAATGTTAATGACTCCAAGTCATCACGACGTATGGTACCAGATAATAGTAGTACTAGTCAAGATGAAAAGCACGTGCAATTTTCTATGAAGTTTTCTATGTTCGATTTCACCTTATTATGATGTGTTATTTGAACATGGCCTTAAGTATGATATAGACTACATTCATATTATTCTATATGGTGATTTCGATTATGATTTCCTTTAACTCTTAATAAGTTCTTATGATTGATTATGATGATTTGATGTTTCTTTATGAAGTTGTTATATGGTTCTCATCCCTTATCCACTTTACTTAGAGATGTCCTTAAGAGAAACCATATGCATGTTACTTATTGAATTCCTTTGAAATAGATAGATGAATCCCCGATGTCCCCTTTCTTATAAATGATATGATGAATACCAGTCATTCCGTTGGCAACAACGGAGTGATTCTCACTATTCCGCTTATTATTGAGATCCTTACTACTGATAAGTTAGCTTGCCTGACCCATGTGCTTTTCACTCGGGTCAGACCGAGTTGCAGGTTAGTTTGGATTGCTTTACTTCTTGGATCAGCTAGATCGCTTTTGTTGGACTTATCATTTTGGCTTGGATGTCGTTTTGAGTCGTCTGCTTTTATGTTATCTTATTGTATATTATTTTGTGGGATGGGTTTATATGTGATTCAGTAGACCTTGCTACTTACGTATGATGTATTATTATGGAAATGTATGGTGATGTATGTATATATATATGTACTCTGATCCGGGTTTGCTGTTCTGTGACTGATGTCTTCTATCTGCATGTATATTACATTATTTCTGAAATGGTCCGAATCCACCATGGTGTGCATTAGTTAGGGACTAAGCGTGTCTACCACTTATGAGGTAATGAAAAGAAAAAAAATCAAGACAAAATTGACATGCTTAGCTCTTAACTAACGTATTACTATGATGGTCGCCCTTAACCAGCCCTATTCTCTGCATTAGTAGACAGGATTACTTAGTAATTCTCTTTACTAATGTAGGTCTCGGGGTGGGGCGTCACAGGGCTGACAAAATGGCTTGGAGAGGTGTCAGCTACCTTGTCATGAGGACGAACTACTTTGGGAGGTGTTAGCGACCTTGTCTGAGGCTTCGGCCGTTTGAGTTTAGCACGTGCAACATTGCTTCGGCATCACAATCGGGGGTTTGGCCAATTCGTATTTTTCGAGTTTTCGGTTTTATTATGATTTCACCTTTTTAAGATATTTTATTACATCGATAGCCTAGTGCTATATGAGATGTTATATATATGGTGATTTCAATTGTAATGTTTTGAACTCTTATCGAGTTCCTTGAGTTATGAGTTTGGATATTTTCAGGATTTTATAGGATATCCTTGGTTTTGCCATTTTGGCGAGTTGAGATTGAGATTTATATACATTTATACCGATGAGATGAGGTATAATTGAATTTGGAGATTCATCTTTAATTTAGTTTTGGATCATCCTATTTGAATATGTTTTATGTTTGCCATTTTTGCAAGAGTTTGTATTGATGTTTCTCCTTTTGAGGAGATACGATTCATGGAACCATGGCGACATTTTGGGATATCGACGATGATATGGGGCACTTGTGTTTGATTTGAGTATTGAGTTTGAGTTACCTCCTTCGAGGTATTTGTTCACTTAAGTAGCGTTTGTTACTTAAGTGTTGAGCTTATGAGTTTATCGATTCATTCTTCTCTTTCGAGAAGAAGTATCTTCATGTTTATTCTGCTTCATATTACCGATATTGACTGATTTATGTAGCTAGACCGACCCGTGTATTTATACTCGGGTCAGACCGAGTTGTTTCAGGTATCATCTATTGGACTTAGCTTGAAGTTGATGTTGGATATCATCTCTCCTTTCCCTTGAGTAATTTTTGTTCTTCCGCATACTCTGATGTATTGGATTCAATGTATAAGGTGTAGTCGAGTACCACCTTTATTGTATTCATATTGTATTGTACTAAACATGTATCAGTGTATATGTATATATATGATGTTGATTATTGTTCTGTGATGTGCTTTACATTTAGTTATTGTATTTTGTTCTGATAGATCCATTAGCCACCTATAGTTTTGGATTAAGCATTTACTGTGTATGTCGATCCATTGAGATAGAAAAAAAATCATATTGCATTTATCGACGTATTCAATAGATGTTTAAGACAAAGTTATAGATGGTCGCCCTTAACCAGCCCTATTCTCTGCTTTAGTAGACGGAATTACACGTTAATTCTCTTTACTAAGGTGGGTCTCGGGGTGGGGCGTTACAGCATGGTATATGTTCGAAATAGGGTAAAACATTTGAAATGCCAGGCTGCACACTTCGTTTGAAGTTCGAAAATATTTTGGATGAATAGTGTCGAAAACTAGTCTATATAAGGATCCAAAACTAAAACCCTAGCCTCTAAATTAGGGCCAGCCGCCACTAACATTTCAATGGCCATAAATTCGTCATCTTCCTCCTTCAATAACTCACAATCCATCGAGAATTAGCAAAAACTCCCAACTATAAAGTGAAAGATCTCGTCGAGCTCAAACTATCCAATGGTGGTGATCTGATTTAACACAACGTGGAGGAAGATAGGAGCTTGCGTTCGTGTGGCGTTCGAATGAGTTTTGTGAGCGCTATTTAGGGTCGAAGGAGGCCGAAGTTGGATCGTAGGTGAGGCGAGGCGAGGCGCACGCATTGGTAGTGGTTGATCGAGGGTTAGGCGAGCGGTTGAGGAGCGGTAAGCATTTGAAGTGGTCGACGAGTGGGTTTGCACGACTTGGGAAGAGTTGACGAGGGGGGAGATAATTAAACGGTGATTAATTTAGTGAATGATGTAATTGATTATTTTATAAAATCATGTAACTTATAAAGGGTATAAATCTTTCACACTCGGTCAAAATCGAACAAAATGAATTGCATTGGATGCGTAATTGCAAATACTATATTTTAGCGCTGGTTTGGGCAAATTCGAAGCATGTAGAAACTTTGGGTTAAATTCAAACGCCTGTTCGTTTTTAATTGAAATAAATGCTGCAACAACGAGTGCAACAAAAGTGGGTAAAACACACTCTCTCTGGCTCGCTTATATTTTTATATAAGCGAGAATAAATTTATTTATGATGATTGATGCTTGTTTGGATGATATATGATATATTATATATAGTTGGTTTGGATATATACTCCCAATTATTTTAGTGGATGTGACCCTATACGTTCTCGTGTATGAGTGGATGACCCTTTGTACGTGCATCTGCCTCGAAACAGACATTACACATATTCAAATATGCAAATTTGTTGTAGGTTACAGGTTGGAGGGATCAATAGGATTCCTCACCACTGTTGATTTATTTTCATATATATGATGATGACATATGATGTTATAGATGTCATGATGATGTTTTAATGTGATTTGACTTATTTAGTGCTATGGTAGCACTGAGCCTTGTTTTCGATATTTAAGAAATATTGAAATTAATGATTTTGAATTGAAAAGAATTTTGAAGTAATTTTGGAAGTATATACGTTTCACGATTTTTGATTATCAAAAGAAAGGAATTTGTTTTTAAATAAAAGGTTATGATTTTTGATGTTTTAAAAATACAGTTTTGAGAAATACTTTGAAAATGGATTTTTGAATAAGTTTATATAAGAGATTTATAAAGGTGATATTTTTATAACTAAATAAGTTGATTTATAATGGAAATTTATAAATGTTTAGTAAGTGGGCTTGAAGTTATTTTGTAAGTGGATTTGAAGTTATTAGTAAGTGGTTTTTAAGTTGATTTACTAAATGGATTTATAAATGGATTTAATAAATATTTTTTTTTAAAGAAATGGATTTTATAAATAGATTTTGATAATAAAAGGAGTTTTAAATTAAGAATGGATTTATAAATAGAATTTTGTAAATAAAGGAATTTTATAAAATAGAAGTTTTATAAAATTTAAAGGAGATTTATAAAGATAGTTTTATAAATATGGGAATGTTTTATTTTGAGATGTAAAATGGATTTTCATTTAAAGGAATTTGGAAGTGAAATTTTGATGAAGTAATGATTTTAAAGTAAATTTGTCTTTTGGAAGTAATGGTTTTGGGAGGTGATGGTTTTAAATGCATTTAAATGGTTTGAAATGTTTTAAAATTGGAATTTCAACATTTATTGTTGAAGTAGACGTTTCAGGGAAGTTAAGGAAGGCATGGACTATAACACCGTTTTTATAGTAAATGATTTCCAAAAGGAAATATTTAATATATATTATATGGGATTTACACATCTATTTATTTACCGAATCCCCATACTAGTATTTTGGGTTGTCGTAATAATGTTTTACGCAACATTCATTTTTACCCAAATAACCGAGTTTTGAAGAATAACTTTCCTTAAATGATTTTGTGTGTGTGTGTGTGTGTGTATTTTTGGTTTAATATATGGAAATATTTTCTAAGTGTTGAAAATGAAGCGATTTGTGAATATGCTTATACTATACATATAAGTATATGGAAATGTTTTACAATATAGTACGTTTTGAAATGGTTTTGTGAATACATCTTTTCCAAAGATAATTTAAAGTAAATATTTGGAAAGTGATTTAAGTAATAGAAGATTTATTAAATAGGCCTAGTGATTGCTTATGGTGCTAGATATGATTGTTTGTTTGCTTTGATAGTTAAATAACCGACTATCAAATAAATTTGGCTTATTCATCGTTGTTGGTTTGGAGAGACCAGGGTCGGATTTATCCAAGAACCACTTTGGACCAACATATAGGCGTTCGATGTGCAGGTTTGGAAGATACTGATATTTGGGATTTTCATAGTGAAGGGCTGCTTGTTGATAGTTTGGGGATAAACTCCCAATATAAATATAGTAGCAGTATTCTCTCCATTATAAAATATCCGATACAAGGACTATTCGCTACTAATCCTAGGGTAACTCCCTACAGGATGTGGTAAGAGAGTGCTTTCAGTTGGTCCTGTTCCTGGACAACTTGTATGGATGGATGTTTGACATTGCATTTTGAGATTGCATTGTTGACTTTTATAAGCGTACATCTGTTTGGTGGCGGAGAAGGAAACTTCTCTTAACTTAACATCCTTTTCTGAGACGTATGAGCTCAGAGATTGTATGTTTGTGAAGTCAACAAGTGATTGATAGAATTTTAGTTTGGCATTCAAAGAAATATGATGTGCTATGTGAAAGTTAATCGTGACCTTTGGCCTCACGACCGAAAATGACCGAAACATGGTAGATGCGGCAAGGCTATGTGGTTCCCAACCATTATGGTATGATCATCTCCTTCTAGATTTGTTTCTTCCCGCTATGAAGTTCGAGATGTAAATTATTATGGACGTATGCTATGAGGGACCTCGGATAGGTCAGTAACGACCAGGGTGATGATGACACATTAGGTACTACCCAAGAAGAAATAGCCCAGTCTTGTGTTGGTAGAGGACCATTTATTGGACATCGGTACATTCCTCTAGGGATGTACTACCAGAAGGCAGTCCCTTCACATGGCCACTTGTTGGAAATCCATTATCCACTACGTGCCTCCCAGTTTGTTTGTAGAACCCACGTTTGTTGCTAGTATTGTTGGAATTTAATAATGTAACAATTTTGGCTATGATTCATACTATTTGTATACTAGACACTAGTATAATACAACATGATTTGATATGAAAGGTTTTAGTTATCGTAAGGTAAAAACTCGTCTGTGTTTATGTGTGGGCGTGTCTTACGAGATACCTTTTATTTGATAAAAGTACGCTTTGATAACTTTAAAATAAATTCAATTGAGATGAATTTTCTCACATTGGTTTACCATACTGATCCGAGCATTCTTCCCTTTCAATGCTCGGGTCAGACCGAGTATATTTACATATATAGATTTGGATGCTTTGGAGCTTCAACAGGAGAGATAGAAGTCTTCTAATCGTATTCCATGTATATGTTTATTTTTCCACTGCTTTGTTATTTAATTTATCAAAAGTCGTAAGGACAGGTTATTATAACTATCTAGCCTGATGATTAGTGATTGATTGTTGTACTTTCATTGATGGATGTATATTACATTACAGTTTCTGTTTTGTAAAGATCCTTGATATGATATTATATGTTTTTCCATTGTGATTGTGAGATTTCGTAATTGTTTCAGTTTCATTGGTTTTCTCTTTCTTCTTCTTTTATTTCTTTCTTATCTTCTCTTCTCTCTTCTTCCCTCTTCTTTCTTTCTTTCTCATGATTATTCGTATTTTCCTTCGGTTTGCGGCTGGACATGTGCAGTTACTGTCGGCTTTGAACGGGATGGATTTGTAGGTCATCACAACTGGTATCAGAGCTTAGGATTTTGCTAAGACCTAGGCTTTGTTGGGTACTCACTATAGGTAGGGTCATGTAACGACCCAGAATTTTATTTAATTAAAATTTGAATATTTAATTAATTTTAAATATTTATAAGTGAATTTTTAAGTCAAATAAATTTTTATTTGAATTATTGGATTTAATTGGATAATTAAATCGATAATTTAATATGTTAAATTATGGAAATAATTGAAAATATAGTTAAAAATGATTGTAAATAATTTGGAAAATTTTATTTAATCATACTGGAGTTATAGAAATATTTTAGAACTTTTAAAATCGAATTTAAAGTTAATTTGTGAAAATTGAATATTTTAATATTTAATAATCGACTGTAAAATAGTCAATTTTTGAACAGTCTCAGAATTGAACGAGACCAGTTCCATTGGATCCGTAATAGTTAGTTATTACCGGATTTCAATTTTCGTGTCAATCGGAGCTATCGTTTGATCGTGGCAGCTCGAAACGCATCGAATCGTTTTTAATTTAAATTTGGCGAGTCAAAATAGCCATTTTTCAAAAAGTCTCGGAATTCGACGAAACCAGTTTCATCGGATCCGTAATGTGATATTATTGTAAGGTTTCAAATTTCAAGTCAATTGGATTTACCGTTTGTCCGGTACAAATTAAAACGCCTAGAAATCGGTTTAAATCGGTTTAATTCAAATTGAGCGTTTTCAGCCATAACTCGCACATACTTCCGAATTAGCTTCCGAAACCTGTTCCATTGTGTCCGGAACGCGGGATAAACCCTAGGTACGCTGGTTACGGCGTCTAAATCGGAGTTCGGAATTCCCGGGATGAATAGTGTTTACGCTTGCTTTTCCTATAAATACAACCTCACTCTAAAATAAATAAAAAAAAGAAAAACCCTAGCCAATATTTGCAGCCGCCACCCCCTCCCCTGAACGGCCAGCAGTTCATCAAATTCATTCCTCCAAATCTCCTAATCCATTCACTTTTATCACAAACTCTAAACTAAGAAATCGTAGAGCACTCTGAGATCTCGGAATCCAACGGTTATGATCGTTTAACTCGAAGCGGATTGGCGGCAAATTGGGTTCAAAGGAGGCCGTTCCTCTTGCGTGCGCGAGCATCTAGGTGGGGCCGAGCTTGCTGGGGATGGGGCCAGAGGTAGAGGTGGTCGTGCTCTTCGACATGGGAGTGGTATGATGATGTATAGTTGAGTGATTTGAGTGAAAATGCTAACCCTAGCTAACTAGGATGGGTTCGGCCTCATTTCTATCACCTGGAGATGAGAACGCAAGGGGGAAGAAAGCATATACACGGCCAAGATCAGTTTGCAGTGGATCCAAGGGTTCTTGATGGCTTAGGTTTAAAAATAATTAAGTTGTTGTAATTATAATTATATAAATTGTGTACAAACTTTGAAAAATCATAACTTTTTCATACGAGGTCGAAAAAATGCAAACTCAGATGCGTTGGAATCGTATGGACGAGCACTACGCGATGGAGTTGGTTTGGAGTCGTTTGGAGTTAGTGAGAATTTTGGGTAAAATTAAACGCGCGTTTAATTTTATTCGAAATAAAAGCTAAAACGGAAATTAAAATCAAGGTGAGAATTTCTCACTCAATCGAATAGATTTCGATTTTATTTTAAATAGTTAGATTTAAAATATTTGAATGCATGTTTGAATGATGACTGTAAATTATTGATTGTTAAAATAGACATTATGCGCCGTTAGTAAGCGGATGTTATTTAATAAAAACATATACCGCGAATATTTCATAAACAGTGAAATTGGTATTATATATAATATCAATATATATATATATTGGCATATGTATATATTGCAGTTGTTGATTTCCCGCATTTTTTGTTTAGCGGATGAGACCCTATTACGCCGTTATTAAGCGGATAATATTTAATAAGAACATATACCGCGATAATTTCGTACTGGAGCGAAATTGGTATTGTGCTAATGTTTTTGGATGCAGGAAACAGGTTGGAGGGATCCAACTGGATTCCTCAACAGTTTTTAGTTTATTTCAGATATATTGATATTTGATGGATTATTATATCGATATATGATATCGTTGTAGTCGTGATTGACTATTTGGTGTGTAGCATCATTGGACCCAGATTTTGGGATTTTAAAATGGTTTTAAAGTGATTTTTGAAAATATACTTTATTTTTGGAATTGATCCATTATAAATAAATAAACGTTATAATTTTTAAAGTTATAAAAATTATGGTTTTTGTGAAATATAGTTAAAAAGCTGATTTTTAGAAATACGATTAAAAGTCGATTTTTGAGAAATATGAACTAATGATTTTATAAAATAATTTAGATTGGATTTTTGAATATATTATAAAAGTTTAAATATAGGATTTATAAAATTTGATTATTTTATAAATCGAAGTGGTGAATTTTTAAAGGAATTTAAAGACGTTTAAAAGAATAATATAAATTAATTTATATTGAGAGATTTATAAATGGATATTTATAAATTGAATTATGGACATTATAAAACGAGTTTTTATAAGTGTTTGAATGTAGTGAAAATGAATTTCCTAAATGAATGAAATTTATGAAATTATAAACTGTGAAGTTATAAATGAAATTTTATAAGCAATAGGTTTATAAAATTTATAAAGTTATCGAAAGAATGAATTTTGGATAAATAAACAATCTTATAAGTTAAGATTAATAATTTGGGAAGTTAAATGAACGATTTTGTAAAATAATCGTTTTATAAGTATTTAACTTATAATATAAACTGGAATAGGTTAATAAAGGAGTTTGTAAAAGGAAGTTTAAAGATAAATAGAAATAGAATTTATAAACGTTGTTTTATAAATTCGCAAACGGCCTATTTTGATGAGTTAATTGTTATAACTTATAAATGGAGTTATATTCACATTTTTGAATAGTGAATAATCCTTTGAATTAAAATGAATAAAAGGATGAAATTGTTAACGTAGTTTATTCACGTTTTTGAATAGTGAATAATACGTTAAAGAAAATGTTTTGAATGTGATGTTTTAAATAGAATTAAAACGATCTAACGATGGTTTAAAACATGTTGAGATTCGAAACCATAGATTTCAACATTTATTGTTGAAATAGACGTTTTCGAGAAATAAAAGGAAATGGTGGACTATAACACTGTTGTTATAGTAAATGATTTCCGAAAGGAAATGTTTTGTATAGTATTGGGATTTATATATCTATTTTAATTCCGAATCCCTATACTAGTGATTTTGGGTTGTCGTAACGATGTTTTACGCAACATTCGTTTTGGCCCAAATAAAAATGTTTAAGTGAATGATTTCCTTAAAGAATGAAATATATACTTAATTCGATTTAAGTATATTGAATATTTTCTAAGTGTTGAAAATAAAAGAGATTTGTGAATTACTTATGAATAAATAAGTATGGAAATATTTTCCAATATGAAGTGAATATTTAGAATTTATCTTTTTGAAGATAAATTGAAAATGAATAATTGAAATCGTATATGCATGAATATTTTGAAATATAAATTCATTATGGAATTTATATGTGAAAGTGAAATTTGTTTGAAAATAAATATTGATTTATTTTTGAAGTGTTGGAATTTTATATCTTGTAAAGATATTTTGGAAAATAAATAATTTGGAAAATTATTTGGAATCTGGTGATGTATGCATATCAATTGATAGTTCGATAGCCGACTATCAATATTTCCCTTTGATTGGGTATTTGATATGATTGATTGAATTTGAATGCACACTTATTTTGAATAAGCGCTCACTATTCGGGTTAACCGGGAAAGGACCATGGGGTCGTATAACCCATTCCGAATATGTGATACGTCGTTGTGAATTGCATTTGAAGATCGGTGTTGAAGACCGAGTATTTGTGAAAGCGATAGGATGACCTATCGATTGTCTCTGCACTGGGTAGCTCCTGGTATAGAGATCTCTTAAGTGATGGGAAATTCGATCGGGATTGTGAATACCCGTATTGCAAGAGCTTCGTAAGAAGTGCCTTCGGTTTTGTTCGAGCCCGGAACAAACTTGTATGGATTGTATGCCTGACATTACAATTTGAGATATAAAGCCGATTTCATTCAAATATATTTCCGTTGGTGGCGGAGAATTTATTCTTTGCTTAACACCCTTCTTTGAGACGTACGAGCTCAAAGGTTATATAGTTGAAGTTATCAGCAATATATCCCATTTTGGTAATGTGACATGCTGAGTGATGCTGAAATGATCATTGTGTTGATTATTGTGATAGGATCATTTATTTGATCGTCTATCTTAGTGATCATTGTGTTGATCATTTGTTGACCCAAAGCATGGCTTTTGTATAAAGTATGTTTTTGTGGACGTGACTTCGTCGAGCCTCACATCCCGTAATGGTCAAAACAGGAAAGAAGCAGCAAGGTTATGAGGGGTAGCACCCTTTAGGATGTGTCCATTTCCTTCTGGAAAAGGGTGGTATCATGGTATGGAGCCCAGATACTTACTCATGTTGAAAACACTTTATGATTGTGTGAATTGATTACGAGCGCTCGGTAAAAGGTCCCAAAGGACCGGGGGATGGCATATTCGTGTCAGTAGTTACCCAGTTAGGGGTAACCCGGCCTTGTGTTGGCAGAGATCCGGTTTGGTTCTCGGGGATGTCTTTCCAGAGGCATTCTCAGTGGCAATGGGAAGTTCCTTGGCCTGACCATTTGTTGGAAATCCAAAGAAACAATACGTGACTTGTACGGTATTAGTTGTAGAACCTGCCATTTAATATGGTAGCTATTAGTAGGCATAATATAATGGTACCTATGCTGGCTAAGATTTATATTCTACTTTCGAAAGGATTTGTTCTACACTATGCACTAATAATAATATCAAATGCTCTTTTTAAATGCGTATCAAGCATCTTTGACTAACATAAGAAGAAATCTCCTCCAAGTCTGCGTTTGCATTGTGTGTGTGGTGGGAGGTCTTATGGTAGTTACACTTTTAAAAGCATTGCGAATTGAATTTAAAAATATTCTTCTATTTTGATTTTAAAGTTAAATAAACTGTTTTGAGTTCTCACACCAGTCACATGACTGACTCGGAGTTTATTGTTTTCCTTCCTAAACTCTGGGTGCCCACCAATTTTCCACACGGGCAGTCAAGAGTTAGGTTTATCAGGATATTCTGGATATTCTGGAGTTGCTGGAGGCAAGCTGGATGGCATGGCGTATTACTAATATAGTATTTCTTTTTCCGCTGCACTATTTGATGTTGTACACTCTGATGATGTGATGTGATGAAATGTAATGTAATAACTGATATAGTTCTTTGTTTAAAGATTATTCATTCATTATTATATGTTGTTCCGCTGCGAATTGTGAGATTCTGATGTTGTTCTGTTGTTTTCTGTTCCGTCCTATTTTCTTGTTGTTTTCTTTTTCCTCTATTCTCTTTTTCTTCTATTTTAAAATTCTTCTATCTTCTATTTTTCAAATTCTCTGTTTTCTTTCTCTGTTTTCTAAAAATTGTCTATCTTCTTTTCCCTCTATTTTTCTTTTTCTTTCTTCTTTTTCTCTCTTCTTTCTTTTCTTTTCTTTTTAAAACCCATAACATCTCGGTTTTCGGCCTTCGATATTCGGCAGTCGATAAAGTGAGTGTCGATGTTGAATTTTCGAGAGTCGAAAACCTGTTTGTTACATTTGGTATCAGAGCTCTGATGGTTAAGCGACAACCATGGTTCTGTAGGGTTATTACTCATTAGAGATAGAGTCAGTAGTACTCTAGAATGAGTTTGAGTGTAATAATAGCTATGAGAGCGTATTTGTAGTGAATATGAAATTGTTTTATATTGTGATGATTGGTTTATTGAGTGGTATATAGATTCTGGTTAATGCGAGTAATTAACGTTATTGATAGGGATCTATAAACACTTGAATAGAACAATTCGACACAGTATTGATTTTAAATTGGGTAAATGAAATAACTTTACCTTGAGTATATTTTATATATGAAGAAATAATTTTTCAAAATTATTAAAGTGTATATAAGTTGATTGTTAGGTTGTTTGAATAATCTAAATTAAAGAATAATTGTATAAGTAAAAGAATTATAAGAATTGAATTATAATTAAAGTGATTTACAATTGTGAAATAAACTTATATATATAAGAAGTGAAATTATATGAATATGAGTTGTAAATAAAGGTGAATTTAAAGTTAAATGAAGTATAACTTAAGAATTGTTGAATGGAATTGATTTTAGTATCGAAGTAAATAATCAAGTGGATTAAATGGATATGAACTTGAGTATATAAATAAAAATTCAACTTTAGAAATTGAATTGAATGAATGAATTGAATGTTAATCAATTGAATGTGAATAATTGATATGAAATAATGAATAAAAGTGTTAATTCATTAAAATCTAATGTTATTAGAAGTTGAATAAATTGAATGAAATCAATTTAATAAAACCAATTGGAAAGTAAAGATGTTAAACCAAAATGAATGTAAGTGAAGCAAGGAAATTTGGTTGTAATTGATATACATTGGTTGTGTTTGCACAAAAAATGGACAAACACCTCCAAGTCGTATTATTTAGTTGATTATATGTAATTTTCAATGATTTTAGATGAGTATGTAAATATGAGAAAAGTAGGGGCTGAAATGTAAAAGACACACAGATTTATAGTGGTTCGGCCAGAATGTGCCTACGTCCACTTTATATGTTATTATCCTCTTTCTTTCAGGTTACAAGTACAATGCGTTGTATACAAGTGTATGAAAGTAGTTTGAAAGTTCCTTCCTTGCTTGAGCTCTCAAACTTGTCTGCCATTGTTGTACCCCTGCCCCTCTATTTATAGAGTGAGGTTGAGGGCAGGGGCCTTGGAAGCATATAGCTGCTGGTGGGCCCGGGCTGAAGCAATCTGGACTGGCAATCTTCTGGTTCGGCAAGGCTTCATTCGGCTATGAGCTTGGACCGGTGGTAGGTGTGCATGTGGACCGGCAGGGGAAAGGAGAGGGTTGGTTCGGTGCTTGCCTGGTCCGGTGGTAGGAGTGTGAGAATGTGGACCGGTAGTCGTTTGGTCCGGTTATGTAGGTGGTTCGGTGGTGGTGGTCCGGCTGTAGCAGGGGAGTTGGTTCGGCTACCGGATGGGCATGCCGAATGGCACTTGAGATTTGCCCGAATATGGTTGGTCCGGCTACCGGATGATCATGCCGAATGGACCCTTGTCCTTGCTGGATGAAGAGTGGGTCGCGACTCCGGGTGAAACCAATGCTTCTTAGTCTCGAGGTCTTCTGGGTGAGAATTCGCCCAACATTTGCCCCCCAAAGTGGGGCGCGTGCTTGCACGTGTCGCGCTTTGTTTCCCGGTGATAGAAAGGCTTGTTTCGTAACGCCATGGGCTGGACGTTCGTATCCTGCTGATGTCCTGCAAAGGAATTTACAGTTTTAGTGTGGTTTCAAATAACGACCGTTCGTGGTCGGAATATCTGAGATGAAGTGAACTGTGTCGCTCGGGACGAGCAAGTGTGCCCCGAAGGGGCTTAGCATCGTCGATGCCAGGTTCACGTTAGAGTGGGTCCCTGGGTCGTTTGCCAAGGTGGTTTATCGCCAGCTCAGAGCATGCCTAGGGATCGTTCGCGACCCCGTACATGTGTAAGTAGCTTAGCCATTTCACAATTATCAAATATCCATTTGACCGATGGGCTTAAAAATGCATGTCAAAGTGTAAATTCCCACGATGGTAGGGTTAATAGCCATTCAGAGCGTGCCTATGGACCATTCGAGGTCGCGTACACGTGTAAACGATTTAATCCACGTCGGTGAGGATTTTACGACTTATTCATCGTTATCATAATCTTATTTTATTAGTTAGTTCTGGAGTTTGGTACTTATCTGAGGGAGGCGCTTTGCACGCCACTAGTTTTTAGTTTCTGCTGGTAGACACAGCTCCATTTGGCGTTGAGTAGGTATATGTTTTCGTTTGATCCGAGGTAGGTGTGGTTTTCATTCGGTTAAGGGTTGATCCGGTATGGAGGGTTTCATTTGGCATGTGGTAGGAGGGATACTTTTATTCGGTGCTTGGTTGGTCCGGTGTAGAGAGGTTGAAGGTTTCATTCGGCTGGGGATTGGTCCGTTAGGCCGAATCGTTTGGTCCGGTGGTATTGTCACCGTCTATATATAGGGGCTACACCCCCTTAGTTTTTCTTTACCGAATCAACAAGCGCCGAACCACTTCATTGCCGAACCAGGTGTTTGCCGAACCAACCTTATACCGAACCAGGTATATACTTATTACCGAATACACACGTATGTCTTCGCTTCACCGAATGGGACTACGGCCTTGGGGCCGAATGCCTTGTGCACCGAATGCACTCGATATAGCACCACCGAATGAACATGATGACCGAATGTGATGGAAACCGAATGAACTTGGAAACTGAATGAACTTGGAAACTTTAGTTTGCGAATGAAACCCCACACTTGCACGCACTTGTTTGTTTACTTTTCTATGTTCCCTGTTCTAATGCCATGCTTTCCTTGTGTTGCAGAAAATGTCTCGCAAAGCGGAAACACGATCGGATAGAAAGAAGTCTAGAGGCACAGGAGAGCCTTCTTCTTCCTTGCCCCCAGTCCAACCAGGATCCGGGCAACACCGACCTATTCCGAGGTCTCTAGTGGACGGATATGGTCCACAGGAACTTTTGGTCTCTCCCCCGGATTGCTTTCCTAGCTCCCTAAAGGAGGAGCAACTTGACGTCATATCCCGTTCCTTCGGGATAGATAGGGCTCTTATGCTGCTGCCGGGAGATGGAGTGATGCCATATAATCCTCCCGAGGGCTACTTCGCTTTTAGCAGATACCATTGCATGTGCGGCGCTATCCCCCCTATCAACGCTTGGATAGTAAGCTTCACCACATATTTGAAGGTGGCTCCCTTCCAGCTTCAGCCTAACTCATATGCTATCCTGGTGAGCCTCTTTGTCATCTTCCAGAGGAGGTACGGGCGTCCTCCTTCTAACCGGGAGATCCGATACTTGTACAACCTGAGAGGCTATAAGAAGGGGTCTCCGTATATTAGTCTGGAGGCGGCCGTACCCTTCAAACCAGTTCTGGACTTATATTCCAAGTTTACCATGTTCAAGAAAGAGTGGTTCTTCATCAAGGACGATGCTGTTTCTTTCCGCCTTTTCACTTCTGGCTGTAAGATGGATTTCATTTATATTTTCCATGTTTTGACTGTAGTGTTTTTTCTGACATGCT
The DNA here is from genome assembly GCA_030765085.1 of Allium cepa. Taxonomy (NCBI): domain Eukaryota; kingdom Viridiplantae; phylum Streptophyta; class Magnoliopsida; order Asparagales; family Amaryllidaceae; genus Allium; species Allium cepa. The sequence goes on from CM060945.1 coordinate 82,051,854, forward strand.
TCTATTTCTGGCTAGCGACAGGTGGTATTGCAGTTGTGGAGGATGATTCCTTGGTGCGAATGGCTGCTGAACTAAAGGCTATTCCGGCACGGGACCGGTCGGCCTCCTTCTTGATCAGGAACGCAACCCTCTTGGAGTATAATTTGATCTTACCGCACCAGTCCGTGGTTAAGCAAAGAGACACGGCTGAGGAGAAGGCTGCTAAAGCTAAGGAGGGGGATAAGGTAAAGAGCGGTAAGAGGGAGCCTTTCGCAGAGCGTCCCGTGGTCGGGGGGAAGAAACTGAGGAAGTCCGATGGCCCTTCTCCAAGTACTTGCCCGATTGTCCCGGAGGAGGAAGGTGTAGAAGAGGAGGAAGGAGGCGAAGTTGGAGAAGGGTCGGAGGGTGGAGGAGATGGCGAAGGTCAAGGTGGTAGTGGTGTTGCTGCTCTAACCTCTGAACAAGACCTCGAACTGGATGAGGCTCTCCGTCGGGCCTTCGGGGAGTCGGAGGGAGAGTCGGAAACGGAGAAGGGAACGGAGAAGGCAAAGGAAACCGGCAAAGCTGTGGCTGGCACTGACCCATCCTCTAAGGGTTCCTCAGCTAGGGTGATTCCGGCGATGCAAGGTGAACTTTTGTCTTCTGCCGATTCTATTTTCGATAAGGACTTAGAAATTTTTTACGGTTCACTTCCGTCCTGGAATGAGATCCAGGACTTATTGCAGTATCCCACTCCTCCGCCGGGTTTGTATAACAGATGTGTCTCCTCACTTTTCTTTCTTTTTAACTTAGCACATTTTTTGAATTGCGGATTATTGTATGTTCGTAACACTTGTTCTTTATTCCAGGGGCAGGCCAGGCGGGTAAAACGTCGGATGTTCGACACCGCCTTGAACAATTTAAGTCGAGGAGAGCTTCCGCGAAACCTTCTACTGATCGCACTGGGGACGTAGTCAAGTACCGCCCTCTTCTTGGGGTCATCGAAGAGGGCATTCAGAAAAGGAAGCGGAGCCGTTCCTTATTTGAGTCTTCTTCTGCTTCGCAGCTTCCTACTCTGTCTCCCCCTACTCAGCCTCCTCGTGATACTACGGAGGAGAGCACGGAGCCCTGCCCCCCTCCTCCTCCTTCCAAGAGTTCTACTGTCATTCATATAAGGCGTCCCGATGTGCCTCGCCCCGTGCCTCGTGACCCTTTTGCCGGCCATCCTGATTTAGACCCAAGTTTTCGGGACATTTCATTCGATGAGACCACGGGCGAGCACCTACTTCCCCGCAACCCCATGGTAAGAGTGCTGGACGAGGCCAAATCTTTAGATCTTGATTTACTTACTACACGGGTAGTCACCATGGGGGATGAGGCCAAGGCTAATATCGACCGGGTGGCCGCAGAGACCAAGAAGTTAATGGAGCATCATGCTAAGTTGGTCAAGGCCGGGGAAGAGATCGGGAGTGCTAACATTCGGTTGAGGTTAAAGGTTGCCGATCAGGCCAAGCAACTCGCCGACCAAGCCATCCAGATTTCCCAGCATGAGGAAGCCTCCAAGCGTCTGAAAGAGACCATGGAGAAGGCCAGTAGGGCGGAATTACGGAAGATGGAGGTCGCTTGCAGGGAACGGATTAACATAGCTATCGCAACGGTGGATGAGGTTCGAAATGCGGATCTCGAGCGGGTAGAGGAGTTGTCAGGGAGGCTCGAGGCTGCGGAGATGGCTCAGGCCGAGTTGAAGGAGGAGATGGAGGAGATGAGGAGGTCCCTCAAGTTGAAGGAAGAGGAAATGAGGAGGTCACTCCAGGCTGACTGCTTGAGATACCAATCAGAGAGGGACGTCGCCATCACCAAGTTGCAAGCTTCCGAGGCCCGGGTGAGGGAGTTTGAGGAAAACGAGGGGATGATGGATGAGATGTTGCAGGATATGTACTTCCACACTTGGAAGGAGGGCGGCTTGTCTTGGATGGACGATTACCCTCGGGTCATGGCCAAGGTGTATCTCCAGGCTTTAGAGGAGGCCAGGGTGAATGCGGGTAAGGAAGGCGGAGAGGCTTTCAACTTGAGTGCGGTTACTGCTCAGTTCTCAAAGGAGGAGCAAGCGGCGGTGAAGGAGGGGATGCGGCTACTCGCTGCAGAGGAAGCGGGCGTGCAGTTGGATGATGAGGATCAAGCGGCGGATGCTGGTGAGTTATTCTTTTCCCTTTCTTTTCTTTTCGCGTTTTCATAACTTGATCGTTCGTTTAATGAATTCCTCTTCTGATCTGGACAGGTGGGACTTCAGATCCACATGCTGGGGGCTCCGATCCTGCGGCTAAGTAGGCTGGGGGAGTTGGTGATGGAGTGTGGATGCATCTGCCATCTTTTTGTTTCTTTTTTATCACTGTTCATGTTAGTCTTTGATATGCAACTGTAATAAAATTATTTGCAAAGAATAACTTCGTGTGATCTTATAATATGAGCTGATTTTGTCATGTTTAAATGTTGTTGCTATCTTTATGTGCTGTGTGAGAAGTATAATTATGTATATGCCTGTGATTCCACTTGTGTTTGATGTTAAGTTTTTGCTTGAAATATAATTTCACGTTTTGCAATGTCAGTGTATGAATAAGTTATAGTTACGCATTTATGTACAAGAGAAGAGAGTACCGCCCTTTATGTTTTATTCGCAGGCGGTAGCTTTGAGTGTCTTGTGTAACTGTTCACGGGTATAGCAGAGCGCCCTGCTACCCAGCACGCAGGCTTAGAGCCTCATGAGTGAATGCTTCCTATTTGGTTTCCTGTACTTTAGAGTTTGTTATACAGGATAGGAGAAAAATATTTAAATGAAATGGAAATATAGTAAAAGTAAAACTTCCAGTCACGGAAGGCCGTCGATGTGCTTAAGTTCGTGGCAAACGGGTTTTGTAGTCACTTTCCCTAGCTGTGGGTCTTGGAGACATTTGTCACCCATCTTACGCCTCCGCGGGGAGTTTTCTTTTTTACCACAGCCGCACTTAAGACACATCGGAGCCGAGATCGCGCACGGTAACTACCCGAACCATTATGGTCCGTAATCGTGGGTATTATTCGATTTACCGTGGCCGGCTAGCGTGGGTGCCGTTGGCCGTGAACTACCCCTGGCTGGCCACACCTTATGTTGGGGCTTAAAGTAGGTTCACAGTTACCGACGAGCCGAACGCCGTAATGAGCTGCCATCGGCTATAGTCGGCCTTTATGATGACTTATAATCGGCTCATTACAGTTGGCTTTGAGGGCAGGCGCGCAATGAGTTAACCCGCAGCAGAGGGATGCCGGGGCAAAAGAGTCTCATTGGCGAGTGCATAGAATCGTAGCGTACCTGTTAGGCCTAGTCCAGATGAGGCCGCGGTGCGTCTTGAGTGGAGATGCCATAGAATTTTGTTCAACAGAAAGGGATAACGCTTAACAAGTAGCCAAGACATAAAGGAACAAGTTAAAAAGAGACAAGATTTTTTAAAGTGGTTCGGCACGAAAATGCCTACGTCCACTGATTCTCTTTGTTAATTCACTTCATATGGGCAGTACAAGTTAAGAAAAGTATCGACGGAGGTGTCGGATGTTCCATGCCCTCTGGAACACCTCTCCGTCCACTGTTGACAAAATGTAAGCTCCGTTGTGGAGATCTTTGTGAATTACATATGGTCCGTCCCAGATGGGGTCCAGTGCCCCGGGGCGCGGAAAGATTCGCCTGAGGACAAGATCTCCTTCTTGTAAGCTGCGATGCTTGACTTTGGAATTGTATAGCGCTGCCACTTTTTGTTTGTGAGCTGCTGCTTTGAGTGCTGCATCGTTTCTCCTTTCCTCAATCAGATCCAAAGACATGAGGAGGAGTTCTTCGTTTTCTTCTGGGTTGTAGTGGATCCTACGGTGGGAAGGCACAATAGTCTCAACTGGGAGCATTGCCTCCGATCCATATGCCAAAGAGAAAGGAGTATGTCCCGTTGATGTTCTGAAAGATGTGCGGTATGCCCATAGTGCCGTAGGAAGTTCGTCCACCCAAGCGCCTTTTGACTTTTCAAGTTTCTTCTTGATTAGGGTTTTGAGAATTTTGTTGACAGCTTCAACTTGTCCGTTTGCCTGAGGGTAAGCTACTGATGAGAAGCTTTTATGAATTCCATGCTCTTGGCACCAGTCGGCAAATTCTTCGCTGTCAAATTGGAGTCCGTTGTCTGATACGATCTTGAGGGGGACTCCATACCTGCACAAAATGTTTTTGATCAAGAAGTTGATAACTTTTGCTGAAGATATTTTATTTAAAGGTTCCGCTTCCACCCATTTGGTGAAATAATCGACTGCCACTATAGCATATTTGGCTCCGCCTCGGCCCGTTGGCAGTTCGCCAATTAAGTCAATTCCCCATACGGCAAAGGGCCAAGGGCTGGTCATTTGAGTAATTTCGTTTGTGGGTAGTCGAGGGATCTTGGCGAACTTCTGACATCTGTCGCATTTCTTAACGAAGTCTAGGGCATCTTTGTTTAGTGTGGGCCAGTAATATCCATATCGGAGTATCTTTCTTGCCAAAGTCTGTCCTCCAGTGTGATCTCCGCATCCTCCCTGATGGATGTTTGTTAATATCTCCTTGGCTTCCCTTCCGGCGACGCATCTTAATAGGGGGCTAGAGAAGCCACGCCGGTAGAGGATGCCTTCTTGCATTGTGTAGTGGGGAACTTTCCTCAAGATCTTCTTGGCTTCGTCACGCCTGTCGGGTAGTATGCCATCTTGCAAATATTTCCGGATAGGAGTCATCCAGGTTCCTTCTTCGATTGCAGTTATCAGATTCGCTTGTTCGAAACTCGGGGCTAGCTGCCTTGAGATTACTAGTGCTCCGGGAATGGTGCTGTCCTTCATACTAGCTTGCTTTGCAAGTTCATCTGCCTCTTGGTTTTCTTCTCGAGGAATGTGTTTGATTAGATAATGGTCCAATCGATCGAGCAGCAGTCTGGTTTTCTTTAGGTATGCTGTGAGCCGTTCTCCTCGAGTCTGGAATTCTCCTAGTACCTGGTTTACGATAAGCTGAGAATCACTATGAATACATAAGGAATTGATCCCAATTTCTAGGGCCAGTTCCAATCCCGCTATTACTGCTTCATATTCAGCATCGTTGTTAGTGGCCGTGAACTCCAATCTTAATGCATAGTACAACTTTCTTCCCCTGGGGGTGACGATCACAATACCTGCCCCCGAGCCTTGTTCGTTCGATGCTCCGTCTACAAAGAGGTTCCACTTGATGTTTTTTGCTACTTCGGATTGTTCCTTGCCTTCGTTGGTAGTGAATTCGGCAATGAAATCAGCCATGGCTTGTCCTTTGATAGCGGTGCGGGGATGGTAGGTGATATCATACTGACTTAGTTCGATGCACCATTTGAGGAGTCGCCCAGAAGTGTCAGGACGATGGAGCACTTGTCTTAGTGGTTGATCGGTTAGAACCCTGATGGAGTGAGACTGGAAGTAGTGTCGCAGTTTCCGTGACGCGATCAATAAACAATATGCTAACTTCTCAAGTTTAGGATATCTGGCTTCTGCCCCCGTAAATCTCTTGCTTACAAAGTAAACCGGACGTTGTGTGCGGTCTTCTTCTCTTACCAAGGCGGCGCTTAGAGCATGAGATGATACAGCGAGGTATAGGTATAACACTTCACCTTCATTTGGAGTTGAGAGTACTGGTGGTCTCTGAAGGTGTTCGATTAGGTTGAGGAAGGCTTTTAAGCATGCGTCGGTCCACTCGAACCTCCCTTTGTCTTTCTTGAGTGCTTCGAAGAAAGGGACACACTTGTCAGTTGCCTTGGAAATGAATCTGCTTAGGGCGGCCACCTTTCCGTTTAGGCTCTGCATTTCTTTTCGAGTGGAAGGTATCCTTATTTCTTTTAAAGCTCGGATTTGTTCAGGGTTTGCTTCGATTCCTCTGGCGTGGACGATGAATCCTAAGAATTTTCCCGATGATACTCCGAAGGAGCACTTTAGAGGATTCAGCTTCATTCCATATCGGCGAAGTACCCGAAACATATCGTCCAGATGGCTTACATGGTCGTTGGCTTTCCTGGACTTCACCAACATGTCATCCACATATACTTCCATAGTACGTCCTATCAGTTCTGCGAACATTTTGTTGACGAGGCGTTGATAGGTAGCTCCAGCATTTTTGAGTCCAAAAGGCATGACTTTGTAACAATATAATCCGCGGTCGGTGATGAAGCTAGTGTGGTCCTGATCGGGAGCGTGCATGGGGATCTGGTTATATCCGGAGTATGCATCCATAAAAGATAGGAGTTCGTGCCCAGCTGTGCTGTCCACGAGTTGGTCAATTCGGGGAAGTGGGAAGCAGTCTTTCGGGCAAGCGTCATTCAGATTGGAGAAGTCAATACATGTTCGCCACTTTCCATTGGCCTTTTTTACTAGCACTGGGTTAGCGATCCATTCTGGGTAGATGGCTTCCCGTATGAAGTCATTAGCAAGTAGATTTTTTACTTCCTCATCAAGGGCTGCTGATCGCTCTGCCCCCATGCTCCTCTTTTTCTGCTTTACTGGTACCTTGGTGGGATCGATGTTCAACATGTGGCATGCTACGTCTGGGGAGATTCCTGTCATATCGGCATGGGTCCACGCAAATACATCTAAGTTGTGGCGGAGAAAGTCAATGAGTCGATCCTTCAATTCCGTTTTCAGCTGAGATCCGATTTTTAATAGTCTACTTGAATCATGCTTATCTACCGATACGAATTCCATAGCCTCTGCAGGCTCGGCGGTAGCCTCCTCCTCTTTATCCCTGGGGTCTAGTTCATTGAAGGGATCGCTTGTGTATCGAAGAGGAGGGGCTTTCTTTAGTTGCTATGCCTCCAAGCTTTTCATGCAGAGAGTAGTCTCTGCATCTTTTCCTTTATTCTTTCTGCGGTTATTGCGAAGTTCAGTTACGTAGCAGTCTCGGGCAGCACCTTGATCTCCTTCTACTTCTCCTACTCCGTTGTCTGTTGGAAATTTCATTTTCAGGCACCAGGGGGCTAATACAATCTGAAAGTCAGACAAGGCTGGTCTTCCCAAGAAAGCGTTGTAAGCCGAGTGGTTTTCTATTAGTACGAACGTTTGTTTTCGCACAACGGAGCGGGGATGACTTCCTATTTCGACGAAGAGGTCAAGTTGCCCGAGGGGCATTTTTGCATCTCCAGTGAAACCGTGCAGTGGTTTGTCACAGGGGGATACATCCTTCATTGATAACTTCATTTTGTCGAAAGCATGTTTGAACAGGATATTAACGGAGCTTCCTGTGTCTATTAGAATCCGAAAAACTTTAGCTGGACCGAACCAGGCAGAGATGACCATAGGATCCATATGTGGGTACTGTCTTCCTTCCAAATCACGCCTACTGAATATGATGTCGTCGTTTTCTTTTCGTTTCGGGTGGCGTTCCTCCGTAATGGAGTTAACATATCCTTCGGCATTTCTAAGCGACTTGCCGTACCTTTCCATCTCTGCCCAACTTCTGTCGGCAATGTGTGGTCCTCCTGAGATGGTAAGGACTACTATCTTCTCTTGACTAGAGCCACTGGTGTTGTGATTGTTGCGACTCCCTCCGCCTACTTCTGGGAGGGGTTGCTTTGAGTTCTCATTGGCAGGAGTTGGAGTCCTGTTCTGACTTTTCACATAACGTTCCAGTCTTCTTCTTCTAATGTGTTCTTCGATCAAGTCCCGAAGATGGTGGCATTCATTGGTGTCATGTCCGTGGGATTCGTGGAAGCGACAGAACTTTCCGGACTTGAGTGCGTTATCTGATTCTTTCTTGTGCGGGGGGCGCTTGTATCCGAGTTCGCCCTGAGTGGCTAGGTAGATGTTTTCGATTGTTTCATTCAAAGGAGTGTAGGAGTCAAATCTTGGCCCTGGTCGATATTGGCGCTTCTCACCCTTTCTGCCCCCAGCATTGTCTCTAGATTCATTTCTTCGAGCGTCCTTAGCTGCAGTGGGAACCTTGTCCTGAATTATCTTGCCTTGTTGCCCTGGCTGCCTCTCCGTAGCAGCGTCTTCAAGTCTCATATACTTTCCAGCTTCATGGAAGAAATCAGGCAAGGTAACTGGTTTTTCCTTAGTTAATCTTCTGGCAAACTTGGTGTCTGGATGCACACCACTACAGAGGGCCATTAGAGTGAGTTTTTCATCGGCATCTTGAACTGCTGCCGCTGCGGCGTTGAACCGTGTTAGATATTGTTGTAGCGTCTCTCCGGTTTTCTGTTTGACATTGGATAGAGAATAAGCATCCCTGGGTTGTTCCACATGGATGCGGAACTGGCTAATAAACCTTTCTTTTAACATCTCCCATGAGTTGATGGATCCTTGGGGTAGATGGCAGAACCAGGAGGTAGCTAGATCTGATAGGAATAGCGGAAAGCATTTACATAATACTCCTTCTGTTGCTCCACTCATGAGCATATGCTGGGTGTATCTCTGCAGGTGTACGATGGGGTCGGAAGTTCCTTTGTAAGGTTCCATGGTTGGCATTTTCCATTCCCGGGGAGTGATGGCAGTTTCGATACTTCGGGTAAAGGGACTGGTGACCCTAGCGCCTATTCCCCGGTCCCTTTGCTCCCGTTGGACACATTCTCTGAATAATCGTGCCATCCGCTCGTCAGAACTTGGAGCGGACAAAAATGAGCTCGGTTCTTCCCTGCGGGATCTATCTCGTCCAGATGACCTGTAGGGATGGTACAGTCTATCACCTCTAGCATTATCCAGTGGTTGTCTTTGGCTGCTTGGATGCACGCTAGGACCAGCTACAGTTGCCCCCTGCCTTGATCTTCCCCTGTGGGGTTCTGTTTCGAGCACATCCATGGGGTCAACTTCGGGCTGGGTTCTAGCTCGGCTCCGTTCAGCGGGGTTTCTATGATTAGGTGGCATGACTGGCTCAGCTACATCCGACCCTCGCCTGGTGCCTCCCCCGCTAGGTTCGGTTCCAAGGGCTTCCTCGAGTCGGAATTCGGGCTGAGTCCGGGCGCGGCCCCTATCATCGTTTTTCCTGTTGATAGCTTGTTCGAAGAGTGAAGACCTTTGTTGCCTCCGGGATCCTCCGGATTGGGATTCACCCCATGATTCAGTGTTGCGGTTGGACTCTTCAGCGTCCCTTAAGCGTGTCATGAGTTGGTCCACCAAAGTTTCTTGTTGGGATGTGAAGCGGTTAGTTACTTCAGCCACAACCCTGTCCAGATCTGCCCTAGTGATTGGTTGTTCCGTTGCGGGACCAGTTGGATTTTCCTGATTTTCATCTGGTACTGCTGTTGAAGTGGGCTGATCTGTGATTGCTGGATCTGGAAGGCTGCTAGTTGCGATGTTCTTTCCTTTGTTAACATCCCTTCTCTGTTTGGAAGGCATGATTTCTAAGCAACGAGTGATGTCGTTAGGAAAAAGGTTGAGTGGGAGAAGATGAAGTTTGAGTTCAGCTCTCAGTGAAAGCACCAAAAATGTTTGCACAAAAAATGGACAAACACCTCCAAGTCGTATTATTTAGTTGATTATATGTAATTTTCAATGATTTTAGATGAGTATGTAAATATGAGAAAAGTAGGGGCTGAAATGTAAAAGACACACAGATTTATAGTGGTTCGGCCAGAATGTGCCTACGTCCACTTTATATGTTATTATCCTCTTTCTTTCAGGTTACAAGTACAATGCGTTGTATACAAGTGTATGAAAGTAGTTTGAAAGTTCCTTCCTTGCTTGAGCTCTCAAACTTGTCTGCCATTGTTGTACCCCTGCCCCTCTATTTATAGAGTGAGGTTGAGGGCAGGGGCCTTGGAAGCATATAGCTGCTGGTGGGCCCGGGCTGAAGCAATCTGGACTGGCAATCTTCTGGTTCGGCAAGGCTTCATTCGGCTATGAGCTTGGACCGGTGGTAGGTGTGCATGTGGACCGGCAGGGGAAAGGAGAGGGTTGGTTCGGTGCTTGCCTGGTCCGGTGGTAGGAGTGTGAGAATGTGGACCGGTAGTCGTTTGGTCCGGTTATGTAGGTGGTTCGGTGGTGGTGGTCCGGCTGTAGCAGGGGAGTTGGTTCGGCTACCGGATGGGCATGCCGAATGGCACTTGAGATTTGCCCGAATATGGTTGGTCCGGCTACCGGATGATCATGCCGAATGGACCCTTGTCCTTGCTGGATGAAGAGTGGGTCGCGACTCCGGGTGAAACCAATGCTTCTTAGTCTCGAGGTCTTCTGGGTGAGAATTCGCCCAACAGGTTGTTATTTGATTGTTATATGATTGTATAAAAGTCATTAAGAGTTAATGAAATTGGAAGCTATGTAATTGAAATTCAAATTAAAGTAAATAGATTTGAATAGAATTGGATGTGAATTGGATTTAATTAGTGAATGTAAACTAATTGAATTGAAAATGAATGTTGATAAAAATCCAATGTTAATGAATCAAATATGATTTAAAGTGGAAACCATTTCATTGAATATTAATGAGAATATGAATGAATATTATTGGTTATGGATGTAGTTGGTTGATGGTTGAATGTATATTGCTATTGTTGCATTTGCTATGTGACATATATAGTTGATATGTTGCTATATGTTGTATATTGAGATTATTTGCATATGTGCATGGTTCTCATGTTGTTTGTTGAGTGTTTAGTAGGTGCGGATCGCGTTTGCTTCGCATTTGGAGTTCGCTTTTGCGCTATATTAGCCGTATATGCTTGCTAATAAAATATAAGGTACATATCTCGGATTAAATATCGTACTTTTATACTTTTTCCCTTCGGGATGCCTCATTACTTGATGAGATGTATATTTGTGATATATATACTGTCATTTTTTTTTTCGGATCGAGCCGCGCAAAGGAGACTATGGCGAATTTTTCCGGAAATTTAAGGCGTTAGAAAAATTTTGAGAAAATTGGGAAAATTTTGGAAAACTTTAACTTTGTTTTAGAATTGAAAGTTAAACAAGGTAATTTGTTTTTGAAATGATAACTAAGTATGATTTGGAAAACTTAGTAAAGAATTGTAAGAAGTTTAATTATGAATTTTGGAAAAATAAATAAATTCTGTAATTTTCTTACTTGTGATTTCGAGGACGAAATTCTTTTAAGGGGGAAAGATTGTAACGACCCAGAATTTTATTTAATTAAAATTTGAATATTTAATTAATTTTAAATATTTATAAGTGAATTTTTAAGTCAAATAAATTTTTATTTGAATTATTGGATTTAATTGGATAATTAAATCGATAATTTAATATGTTAAATTATGGAAATAATTGAAAATATAGTTAAAAATGATTGTAAATAATTTGGAAAATTTTATTTAATCATACTGGAGTTATAGAAATATTTTAGAACTTTTAAAATCGAATTTAAAGTTAATTTGTGAAAATTGAATATTTTAATATTTAATAATCGACTGTAAAATAGTCAATTTTTGAACAGTCTCAGAATTGAACGAGACCAGTTCCATTGGATCCGTAATAGTTAGTTATTACCGGATTTCAATTTTCGTGTCAATCGGAGCTATCGTTTGATCGTGGCAGCTCGAAACGCATCGAATCGTTTTTAATTTAAATTTGGCGAGTCAAAATAGCCATTTTTCAAAAAGTCTCGGAATTCGACGAAACTAGTTTCATCGGATCCGTAATGTGATATTATTGTAAGGTTTCAAATTTCAAGTCAATTGGATTTACCGTTTGTCCGGTACAAATTAAAACGCCTAGAAATCGGTTTAAATCGGTTTAATTCAAATTGAGCGTTTTCAGCCATAACTCGCACATACTTCCGAATTAGCTTCCGAAACCTGTTCCATTGTGTCCGGAACGCGGGATAAACCCTAGGTACGCTGGTTACGGCGTCTAAATCGGAGTTCGGAATTCCCGGGATGAATAGTGTTTACGCTTGCTTTTCCTATAAATACAACCTCACTCTAAAATAAAAAAAAAAAAAAAAAAACCCTAGCCAATATTTGCAGCCGCCACCCCCTCCCCTGAACGGCCAGCAGTTCATCAAATTCATTCCTCCAAATCTCCTAATCCATTCACTTTTATCACAAACTCTAAACTAAGAAATCGTAGAGCACTCTGAGATCTCGGAATCCAACGGTTATGATCGTTTAACTCGAAGCGGATTGGCGGCAAATTGGGTTCAAAGGAGGCCGTTCCTCTTGCGTGCGCGAGCATCTAGGTGGGGCCGAGCTTGCTGGGGATGGGGCCAGAGGTAGAGGTGGTCGTGCTCTTCGACATGGGAGTGGTATGATGATGTATAGTTGAGTGATTTGAGTGAAAATGCTAACCCTAGCTAACTAGGATGGGTTCGGCCTCATTTCTATCACCTGGAGATGAGAACGCAAGGGGGAAGAAAGCATATACACGGCCAAGATCAGTTTGCAGTGGATCCAAGGGTTCTTGATGGCTTAGGTTTAAAAATAATTAAGTTGTTGTAATTATAATTATATAAATTGTGTACAAACTTTGAAAAATCATAACTTTTTCATACGAGGTCGAAAAAATGCAAACTCAGATGCGTTGGAATCGTATGGACGAGCACTACGCGATGGAGTTGGTTTGGAGTCGTTTGGAGTTAGTGAGAATTTTGGGTAAAATTAAACGCGCGTTTAATTTTATTCGAAATAAAAGCTAAAACGGAAATTAAAATCAAGGTGAGAATTTCTCACTCAATCGAATAGATTTCGATTTTATTTTAAATAGTTAGATTTAAAATATTTGAATGCATGTTTGAATGATGACTGTAAATTATTGATTGTTAAAATAGACATTATGCGCCGTTAGTAAGCGGATGTTATTTAATAAAAACATATACCGCGAATATTTCATAAACAGTGAAATTGGTATTATATATAATATCAATATATATATATTGGCATATGTATATATTGCAGTTGTTGATTTCCCGCATTTTTTGTTTAGCGGATGAGACCCTATTACGCCGTTATTAAGCGGATAATATTTAATAAGAACATATACCGCGATAATTTCGTACTGGAGCGAAATTGGTATTGTGCTAATGTTTTTGGATGCAGGAAACAGGTTGGAGGGATCCAACTGGATTCCTCAACAGTTTTTAGTTTATTTCAGATATATTGATATTTGATGGATTATTATATCGATATATGATATCGTTGTAGTCGTGATTGACTATTTGGTGTGTAGCATCATTGGACCCAGATTTTGGGATTTTAAAATGGTTTTAAAGTGATTTTTGAAAATATACTTTATTTTTGGAATTGATCCATTATAAATAAATAAACGTTATAATTTTTAAAGTTATAAAAATTATGGTTTTTGTGAAATATAGTTAAAAAGCTGATTTTTAGAAATACGATTAAAAGTCGATTTTTGAGAAATATGAACTAATGATTTTATAAAATAATTTAGATTGGATTTTTGAATATATTATAAAAGTTTAAATATAGGATTTATAAAATTTGATTATTTTATAAATCGAAGTGGTGAATTTTTAAAGGAATTTAAAGACGTTTAAAAGAATAATATAAATTAATTTATATTGAGAGATTTATAAATGGATATTTATAAATTGAATTATGGACATTATAAAACGAGTTTTTATAAGTGTTTGAATGTAGTGAAAATGAATTTCCTAAATGAATGAAATTTATGAAATTATAAACTGTGAAGTTATAAATGAAATTTTATAAGCAATAGGTTTATAAAATTTATAAAGTTATCGAAAGAATGAATTTTGGATAAATAAACAATCTTATAAGTTAAGATTAATAATTTGGGAAGTTAAATGAACGATTTTGTAAAATAATCGTTTTATAAGTATTTAACTTATAATATAAACTGGAATAGGTTAATAAAGGAGTTTGTAAAAGGAAGTTTAAAGATAAATAGAAATAGAATTTATAAACGTTGTTTTATAAATTCGCAAACGGCCTATTTTGATGAGTTAATTGTTATAACTTATAAATGGAGTTATATTCACATTTTTGAATAGTGAATAATCCTTTGAATTAAAATGAATAAAAGGATGAAATTGTTAACGTAGTTTATTCACGTTTTTGAATAGTGAATAATACGTTAAAGAAAATGTTTTGAATGTGATGTTTTAAATAGAATTAAAACGATCTAACGATGGTTTAAAACATGTTGAGATTCGAAACCATAGATTTCAACATTTATTGTTGAAATAGACGTTTTCGAGAAATAAAAGGAAATGGTGGACTATAACACTGTTGTTATAGTAAATGATTTCCGAAAGGAAATGTTTTGTATAGTATTGGGATTTATATATCTATTTTAATTCCGAATCCCTATACTAGTGATTTTGGGTTGTCGTAACGATGTTTTACGCAACATTCGTTTTGGCCCAAATAAAAATGTTTAAGTGAATGATTTCCTTAAAGAATGAAATATATACTTAATTCGATTTAAGTATATTGAATATTTTCTAAGTGTTGAAAATAAAAGAGATTTGTGAATTACTTATGAATAAATAAGTATGGAAATATTTTCCAATATGAAGTGAATATTTAGAATTTATCTTTTTGAAGATAAATTGAAAATGAATAATTGAAATCGTATATGCATGAATATTTTGAAATATAAATTCATTATGGAATTTATATGTGAAAGTGAAATTTGTTTGAAAATAAATATTGATTTATTTTTGAAGTGTTGGAATTTTATATCTTGTAAAGATATTTTGGAAAATAAATAATTTGGAAAATTATTTGGAATCTGGTGATGTATGCATATCAATTGATAGTTCGATAGCCGACTATCAATATTTCCCTTTGATTGGGTATTTGATATGATTGATTGAATTTGAATGCACACTTATTTTGAATAAGCGCTCACTATTCGGGTTAACCGGGAAAGGACCATGGGGTCGTATAACCCATTCCGAATATGTGATACGTCGTTGTGAATTGCATTTGAAGATCGGTGTTGAAGACCGAGTATTTGTGAAAGCGATAGGATGACCTATCGATTGTCTCTGCACTGGGTAGCTCCTGGTATAGAGATCTCTTAAGTGATGGGAAATTCGATCGGGATTGTGAATACCCGTATTGCAAGAGCTTCGTAAGAAGTGCCTTCGGTTTTGTTCGAGCCCGGAACAAACTTGTATGGATTGTATGCCTGACATTACAATTTGAGATATAAAGCCGATTTCATTCAAATATATTTCCGTTGGTGGCGGAGAATTTATTCTTTGCTTAACACCCTTCTTTGAGACGTACGAGCTCAAAGGTTATATAGTTGAAGTTATCAGCAATATATCCCATTTTGGTAATGTGACATGCTGAGTGATGCTGAAATGATCATTGTGTTGATTATTGTGATAGGATCATTTATTTGATCGTCTATCTTAGTGATCATTGTGTTGATCATTTGTTGACCCAAAGCATGGCTTTTGTATAAAGTATGTTTTTGTGGACGTGACTTCGTCGAGCCTCACATCCCGTAATGGTCAAAACAGGAAAGAAGCAGCAAGGTTATGAGGGGTAGCACCCTTTAGGATGTGTCCATTTCCTTCTGGAAAAGGGTGGTATCATGGTATGGAGCCCAGATACTTACTCATGTTGAAAACACTTTATGATTGTGTGAATTGATTACGAGCGCTCGGTAAAAGGTCCCAAAGGACCGGGGGATGGCATATTCGTGTCAGTAGTTACCCAGTTAGGGGTAACCCGGCCTTGTGTTGGCAGAGATCCGGTTTGGTTCTCGGGGATGTCTTTCCAGAGGCATTCTCAGTGGCAATGGGAAGTTCCTTGGCCTGACCATTTGTTGGAAATCCAAAGAAACAATACGTGACTTGTACGGTATTAGTTGTAGAACCTTCCATTTAATATGGTAGCTATTAGTAGGCATAATATAATGGTACCTATGCTGGCTAAGATTTATATTCTACTTTCGAAAGGATTTGTTCTACACTATGCACTAATAATAATATCAAATGCTCTTTTTAAATGCGTATCAAGCATCTTTGACTAACATAAGAAGAAATCTCCTCCAAGTCTGCGTTTGCATTGTGTGTGTGGTGGGAGGTCTTATGGTAGTTACACTTTTAAAAGCATTGCGAATTGAATTTAAAAATATTCTTCTATTTTGATTTTAAAGTTAAATAAACTGTTTTGAGTTCTCACACCAGTCACATGACTGACTCGGAGTTTATTGTTTTCCTTCCTAAACTCTGGGTGCCCACCAATTTTCCACACGGGCAGTCAAGAGTTAGGTTTATCAGGATATTCTGGATATTCTGGAGTTGCTGGAGGCAAGCTGGATGGCATGGCGTATTACTAATATAGTATTTCTTTTTCCGCTGCACTATTTGATGTTGTACACTCTGATGATGTGATGTGATGAAATGTAATGTAATAACTGATATAGTTCTTTGTTTAAAGATTATTCATTCATTATTATATGTTGTTCCGCTGCGAATTGTGAGATTCTGATGTTGTTCTGTTGTTTTCTGTTCCGTCCTATTTTCTTGTTGTTTTCTTTTTCCTCTATTCTCTTTTTCTTCTATTTTAAAATTCTTCTATCTTCTATTTTTCAAATTCTCTGTTTTCTTTCTCTGTTTTCTAAAAATTGTCTATCTTCTTTTCCCTCTATTTTTCTTTTTCTTTCTTCTTTTTCTCTCTTCTTTCTTTTCTTTTCTTTTTAAAACCCATAACATCTCGGTTTTCGGCCTTCGATATTCGGCAGTCGATAAAGTGAGTGTCGATGTTGAATTTTCGAGAGTCGAAAACCTGTTTGTTACAGGTCAGTAGCACCTTAGATTGAGTTTGAGCGTATTATATATATAAGCATGTATTTAATAGTGATTATAAGAGGTTTTATATTGTGTTTACTTATCCGTTGAGTTGTTTATGAATTCTGGTCGGTGCGTGGGACGCCATATGTTCGATATGGGTTTCTAAACACTTAAACGAGGCAAGTTGACATAATATTATGTTAAAATGGGGTAAATGAAATAATTTTACCTAAATTATATTTTATATATGAATGAATAGTTTTTAGAATTATTATAGTTATATATGGATGTTTGATTGTTAGTGGATGGTAATACTTGATTATTATCATCCGTTGTTTTTGAACTAACAGAAGTAGTTATTATTATAAATATAAATAAAGATGAACAAATAAGAAATGGTTTTACATAACCAAAATGAAAAGTGAAGTTATATATAAGTATAAATTTATAAACGTGATTTATATATAAAAAGGATTTTAAAAGAAATAAATAGCATCTAAACTCACTTTCGTCCCTGGGAAATAATTCAGGTGATGACTGCAGCATCGTTAGTACTATTTTCAGGTCTCTATGTGATGAATTGTTATCGTTAATGATTTTCTATTGAAGTTATGCTTTGATAAAACTAGTTTTACTTATGAAATTTCAAATATGAATTGATAAATATAAGAGAAATAAATTTTTGAACTTACAATTTTGGAATAGAATAAATAATAAATAAGTTCACAACTTATAAATTTGAATTGGATAAGTGAAACTAAATTTTAAAATGGTTGATTATTTTAGTTAAGCAAGTAAAAGAAAATTTGAATTTGAGATATGAAATAATAAAAGAATTAACTTGAGCAAGGTTAAATAAATGAAGTTAAATAATTGAGTGGTGAAATGTAGTAATGAAATAAAGTTTGACTTAAAAAAGTTAAATGGAAGTGAATTGAGCTCAAATGAATTAGATAGAATAATGAAACTTTTAGTAAGTTAATTTATGTAACTTATGGATTTGAATACTAGTAAGCTAAGAAACAAATGTATAATTTGTAGAATGTGAATACTAAGAAGAAAAGAAATCTAATTTTGAATTGAATTATAAATAATGAAATTTAACTTAAAGTTAAGTAAAATGGGATGAAACGAGTTAAATGATTAGAATTAGAATTTTGAATTGAAGATGAACATAAGTTATAAATGCAATTAAACTTGGAGTTGTAAAAAGAAGTGAATAAGTTTCAGAACGTTGTTTGATAGAAAATAAATGTGAATGTTAAGGAAAGTGAATTTGGCAATGGAACTAAGAAATGGTAGTTTACTTAAGTAAATTGTAAAGTAATAATATACATTTAACATCCCGCCTTTTCGCACGCTTTAAATCGACACACGTGCCAATTCAAACCGTACGAAAGGGCGGATTGTTATGGGGTAAATAAGAAAAACAAGAAAGAAACAAAAAGAAAACAGAAACTCACAGCGGAAGGATAAAATATAATAATCAAATATACAGTTTATAAATCTGTTTAAAAAAAACATTTGATTATATTTATATAATACATATCAGAGTTATACATACCAATAACAATGCAGCGGAACAGTATAAGTGTAGTGCAATAATATAAATAATAATAATACAAATCTTCGTCATCGTCCTCCAGAGCTAAATCTTCAAATCCTGAAATGCTTGGACTGACCCGAGCGAATTTGAAAAGACAAAAACACTCGAGTCAGAACTAAAAGATCTTATGTGAGTTAAATTAAAAGAAATAAATATGAGTGCAGTAACTCAAGAGATGCTTGGGATTTACATCTCCTACGGATCCGTTAAACTATTTACTATGTAGTATATTGCACTATTATAATAGTGTCTATAGTAAAATAACCATACTTTTAAATAGCGTTAAGGCTTTACATTTTCCACCTTAACATGTAATAGTCCCAGTAGTCCATCCAATATCATAGTCCCTCCTGATCGGGAAGCCACCATAGGATACCACACGGGCTACGAGAGAAAACCAAACTCGTACAAGGTGCGATAGGGTAGGTGACACGGCACAACCAGGCAATGCCAGGGTAGATATACCAATTACGCTTCCGGGTCGGTGGTAACGCGTAGCGCGCAACTACCGCCCACCTCGAACAAACTCCCCCAAATCAAAGAAATCAAAAGTGAAGGTGGCCACTGAATCAATCCAAAGTTAGAGTATAGTATCGAAGGGAAGTGTTTGATCAAAGGTGCTACCTTATTAACCCGTCGATCGCTCCTGGTTTAGCCAACTTATGCCAACTCACGGGAGTTGGGTCCACGTATTTACCTCAGAGGAAACGCCGCCGCCATCCTACTTCATTCTGGAATCCACCGTGTACACGGTTGTTAACATGGTTTTCGGAGTTGGCAGAGAGTATGACAACTTCCGATCCCGGCCTCTTCAACAACCAAACGTTATTATAACACTGCGGTCTTTAAAAATAGTTTATACTTTAAGACCAAAATATAATTATCCATTTTAAACCCATAAATATGATATCATTCCATTTCCAAAACAACTCATTTTGATATTATTTTATAAAACCCAAATCAATAATATCATTTTTATTTCAAATATATTTCTTTTCCAAAATCATTCTGCTTTAAAATTTATAATATCTGGAGACCAAACATTTGAATTATAACTTTCAAAACATAATACTTCGAAATTCATAGTTTAAAACCATAACCTCTAAAACTTGAATGGTTTGGATATTCAACAATATGTAAAATAGTTGATTTTAAATTACTTTATAAAGTAAATAATTTCCACGCCTTTACCATTTATTCACTTTAAATTATGTCTAACCCCATAAATCTAGATTCTCTTTCAGTTTCAATAAAACACTTCGATTCCAATATATTTCAAACTTAGTTTTAACAATTTCAAAACTAAGGTTGGAAATTTTCTATTCAACCATTCATTATTCTATATTTTAGTCTAAAATATTTTCATAATAAATCCATAATCAGTTTAAATAAAACTCATTACTAACAACTAATATTTCCTTCAATTTATTTATACTAGAAATATTCATTTGATTTATCTTGAATAAAAATCCAGTTATAATATCATACCTTAAATTTCCAATCTTAATAAGTTTACATCAACTTATGGAGTTAAATTTTAAAATAAGCTCAATTCCAAATAAATTTCCGATTTATCTTCCAATCTTAATTGATTTAAATCATTTAAACCCTATATATATACACAATATCTTAAACCTGTACTAAATCATATAATATAAATTATCAAACTCCATTATTCAACTTATTCATTTTTATTTAACAAATTCATACATAGCTTAAATTCAAATTTTTAACTATATATGTATATATAAAATAATATTTATAAAATATCAAAATTTAATATTTATTAAACCGTATCCTATCCAAACCATAGAAAATCATTTCAAAAATAAACACATATATATATATATACCGCGGTGCTTTTATATAATTTTCTATCCTGTGGTCAAGTGATGCGGATATTTATCATTTCAATCCTCAGTTTAAAAATAAAAATGCGCTTGTATATCATTTCTAACCGCAATCCCGAATGAAATGAAAATGCATAATAAGTTGCAGTTTATACAATATAAATACAGCATCCATTAGTCCATCATATCAATCATCAAACATTCATCAATTTATCATCCAATTCAAACAATCACATCAATAAATAATAATTAATTACTAATAGTTAATTTTCCAATAATGAATTAAATAACTGTTTAACTGTATTTTATATGTAATAATAAATAAATTTAACTAGCATGTTTTATGCAATAATAATTTTTACTAAAATTTTAACTAACAGTTTTAATGCAGTGAATAAATTAATTAACAATTAACTGGCAGTTTTAAATGCAATAATGAATTAAATAACGTGTAAATTAAATGAATGCAATTTAATTGAGAAAATGATGAAATATATGCCAAGCAGCTACAAATAAAATATTAAACACACATAAATTAATTTAACCAACATAAGAAATCTTAGAAGTTGTGAGCGGGTTAAAACACTCACCTTTTGAATTTAAATTGAATTTAAATCCAATTTAAACCCAAAATTTCAACTGTCTCCCAATCCATCCAAAACAGTGCCAAAACGTCCGTAACTCTAACATGATCCCAGCAAAATAAACTACGCATGAATCCGTGTGACGCCCCACCTCTATACCCACGCTAGCCAAGAACATTACGGTGAATGCTGTCAACTAGCATGGAGAATAAGGCTGTTGAGGAGCGACCATCCGTGTAATTGCTTTGTGCGAGCATCGATATGTCAGATGGTATAACATGCAATACTTTATCAAGAAGAAATCTGACATACCGACACAAACTCAAATCTACTACACAGTGGCTATAATATCTTCGAAAACAAATACAGAAATAAACATAACATAAATCAGTCACAGACAATTCATATCACAAAGGCAGAAATAGATATGAATATAACATATGAAAGTGTACGTCAGAGTAGTGGTCAAACAAGATCCACAATATCAAAAAGAATAGATACAAGTGCTAGACAAAAGAATAAGTATACATCATAGAGTCTGTATCTCAAATGTATACAACAAAAACTACTAAACTTAAGTAGTCAGCCAAAAGTCAGAAGATGGTTCCAGTTAGGAAGCCATGAGGAAGCACCTGTAATATATCAGTCTGACCCGAGTATTATTTAATAAGAAAATAATAAACGGATCAGTCTAGCTATAAATATCAGATGAAATGATATAGAACAAGAGATATGACTAAACGTATAATAATCACAATGCCAAGCTGTGATAAATAAGTAATTGAAAATCAACAAGAGATTAATCAATATCACAAAATCTTCTCAATGATAAAAAGGAATGTCATACTCTTAATTTCATTCACCAAGCCACAATAAATGACATATATATCAATGCCAATCGTTAAAGTTGGTGAAACATAAATTCCAGAATTCAACACACGAAATCCAGAAATCACAAGAAAAAGGATGGTCAATCCCACAAACTGGACATCGACGCACCTAGAAAGACACGCCCCATGTACAGTCGAACATCGACGCACCTAGAAAGATACGCCCCATGCTCTAGCATCGACGCACCTAGAAAGATATTCCCCATGCACAAATAAACATCGATGCACCTAGAAAGATACATCCCATGCCTAAATAAACATCGATGCACCTAGAAAGATACACCCCATGTAATGTCTAACATCGATGCACCTAGAAAGATACACCCCATGCAAAGTCGAACATCGACGCACCTAGAAAGATACGCCCCATGCATAGACGAACATCGACGCAACTAGAAAGATACGTCCCATGCCCCGACTTATTGAGCCGATTGCTCCACGAAGTAAACAAACATCGATGCACCTAGAAAGGTACACCCCATGCATAATAAACATTGACGCACCTAAAAAGGTATGACCCATGTGTAAACAAACATCGACGCACCTAAATAGGTACGACCCATGTAAGAAATGAGACGAAGCTCAATAAAATGAGGAACAGTCCTCCACATAGACAAAGAGACATCGCACATTGCTAGTCTAAATCACAAAGATGATCGTCATGATCAACGAGAAGTGTCAATTACAATAAGCTAGTAAATATATGAGCTTAGCTTCATGTCCCATAACCACTAGCTTAACTTAAATATTTACGAACAAATTGTAGATCTCCACTAGAAAATTGTCACAAGAGATTCAATCGAACAAGTCCAAGAATTAACCGACGAAGTAAACGCAAGTGTTTCATACCACTTGTTTTACTAAGTCGTTTAATTAGATTTCTCATACGAGTGAGGTAAAGGTTTGTATACACTAATAGATTAGAAGTCGGTTTGAGAAAACGAGCTTTGTAATAAAATAGTGTTGAAATCATTTGAAGAAAGAGTTTTGATATTTACTACTAGTATAGAAAACCTTTATATTTTTAAAATGACAAATCACAAAGAAGATTGAAAGAAAAATCAATCAGTAAAATTCACATTCGAAGACGTGAATAAAATCCAAAGAAACCGATAAAGAATCCATCGAAATGGATATTCAAAAATCCCTAAAAAGGAGTCATGTAACGCTTCGATTTTTCGTTGCCGAAAAAACGAATAGTTATGGGTTTTAAAAAGAAAAGAAAAGAAAGAAGAAGAGAAAAAGATAGAAATTAGGGAGGAGAGAAGAAGATAGGAATTTTTTTTTAGAAAACAGAGAATTAGAAAAACAGAAGATAGAAAATTTTAAAAATAGAACGGACAGAAAGGAAACAAAAGAACAACAACAGAATCTCACAATTCGCAGCGGAACAACATATAATAATAAATGAATAATCTTTAAACAAAGGACTATATCAGTTATTACATTACATTTCATTTCATTACATCATATCACCAGAGTATACAACATCAATAACATCAAACAGTGCAGCGGAAAAAGAAATACTATATAAGTAATATGCCATGCCATCCAGCTTGCCTCCAGCAACTCCAGAATATCCAGAATATCCTGATAAACCTAACTCTTGACTGCCCGTGTGGAAATTAGTGGGCACCCAGAGTTTAGGAAGGAAAACAATAAACTCCAAGTCAGTCATGTGACTGGTGTGAGAACTCAAAACAGTTTATTTATCTTTAAAATCAAAATAGAGGAATATTTTTAATTCAATTCGCAATGCTTTTAAAAATGAGACTACCATAAGGCCTCCCGCACACACACACAATGCAAACGCAGAATCGGAGGAGATTTCTCCTTATGATAGTCAAAGATGCTTGGTACGCATTTAAAAATAACATTTGATATTATTATTAGTGCATAGTGTATAACAAATTCATTTCAAAAGTAGAATATAAATCTTAGCCAACATACGACCATTATCGTATGCCTACTATAGCTAACTATGTTCAATAGCAGGTTACCGCCACATTCCATAGCAGGTTATACAACTAAAACCGTACAAGTCACGTATTGTTTCTTTGGATTTCCAACGAATGATCAGGCCAAGGAACTTCCCATTGCCACTGAGAATGCCTCTGGAAAGACATCCCCGAGAACCAAACCGGATCTCTGCCAACACAAGGCCGGGTTACCCCTAACTGGGTAACTACTGACACGAGCACGCCATTCCCCGGTCCTTTAGGACCTTTTCAACCGAGCGCTCGATATCCAACATCACACCATAATAAATAGAGTGTTTTCAACATGAGTAAGTATCTGGGCTCCATACCATGATACCACCCCTTTCCAGAAGGAAATGCACATACCCTAAGGGGAGCTACAGCAACCCCTAATAACCTTGCCGCATCTTTCCTGTTTTGACCATTTCCGGGATGTGAGGCTCGACGAAGTCACGTCCACAAAAACATACTTTATACAAAAGCCATGCTTTGGGTCAACATATGATCAACACAATGATCACTAAGATAGACGATCAAATAAATGATCCTATCACAATAATCAACACAATGATCATTTCAGCATCACTCAGCATGTCACATTACCAAAATGGGATATATCGCTGATAACTTCAACTATATAACCTTTGAGCTCGTACGTCTCAAAGAAGGGTGTTAAGCAAAGAATAAATTCTCCGCCACCAACAGAAATATATTTGAAAGAAATCGGCTTTATATCTCAAATTGTAATGTCAGACATACAATCCATACAAGTCTGTTCCGGGATCGAACAGAACCGAAGGCACTTACAAAGAAATCCTTGCAATCCGGATATTCACAATCCTGATCGAATTTCCCATCACTTATGGAATCTCTATACCAGGTGCGACCCAGTGCAGAGACAATCGATAGGTCATCCTATCGCTCTCGCAAATACCGGTCTTCAACACCGATCTTCAAATGCAATTCACGACGTATCACATATTCGGAATGGGTTATACGACCCCATGGTCCTTTCCCGGTTAACCCGAATAGTGAGCGCTTATTCAAAAATAAGTGTGCATTCAAATTCAAACAATCATATCAAATACCCAATCAAAGGGAAATATTGATTGTCGGTTATTGAACTATCAATTGATATGCATACATCACCAGATTCCAAATAATTTTTTCCAAATTATTTATTTTCCCAAAATATCTTTATAAGATATATAATTTCAACACTTCAAAAATAAATCAATATTTATTTTCAAACAAATTCCACTTTTCACACATAAATTCCATAATGAATTTATATTTCGAAATATCCATGCATATTCGATTTCAATAATTCATTTCAATTTATCTTCAAAAAGATAAATTCTAATTATTCACTTCTTATTGGAAAACATTTCCATACTTATCAAAAATAAGTAATCGACAAATCTCTTTATTTTCAACCTTTGAAAATATTCAATATACTTAAATCGAATTAAGTATATTATTCATTCTTTAAGGGAAATCATTCTCTTAAACATTTTTATTTGGGCCAAAACGAATGTTACGTAAAACATCGTTACGACAACCCAAAATCACTAGTATAGGGATTCGAAATTTAAAATAGATATATAAATCCCAATACTATTCAAAACATTTCCTTTCGGAAATCATTTACTATAACAACAGTGTTATAGTCCACTATTTCCTTTTATTTCTCGAAAACGTCTATTTCAACAATCAATGTTGAAATCTATGGTTTCGAATCTCAACACATTTTAAAACATCGTTAGATCGTTTTAATTCAATTTAAACATCTCATTCAAAACAATTTCTTTAACATATCATTCACTATTCAAAAACGTGAATATACTTCTTTAACAAATTCCATCCTTTTATTCATTTTAATTCAAAGAATTATTCACTGTCTAAAAACGTGAATATAACTCTATTTCTAAGTTATAACAATTAACTTATCAAAATAAGTCGTTTGTGAATTTATAAAACAACGTTTATAAATTCCATTTTGATTTATTTAAAAAAAAACTTCCTTTTTATAAATTCCTTTATTAACATATTTCAGTTTATAACTAAATTATAAACTAAACGTTCATATTATAAGTTAACTACTTATAAACGATTATTTCACAAAATCGTTCCTTAGAATTTCATAATTATAAATCTTATAACTTATAAGATTCATTTATTTATCCAAAACTATTATTTTAACAACATAATAAATTTTATAAACTTACTGCTTATAAAATTCCATTTATGACTTCTCCGTATAAAATTCTATAAATTTCATTCTATTTATGAAATTCATTCACAATTTATTCTAACACTTATAAAAGCTCGTTTTATAATTCCTACGTTCTAATTTATAAATTATCAATTTATAAATCTTTAATATAAATCAATTTATATTTTTCTTTTACAACGTCTTTAAATTCCTTTATAATTTCATCATTCTGATTTATAAAATAATCAAATTTTATAAATCCTATATTTAAACTTTTATCATATATTCAAAAATCCAATCTAAATTATTTTATAAAATCATTAGTTCATATTTCTCAAAAATCGACTTTTAATCGTATTTCTAAAAATCAGCTTTTTAACTATATTTCACAAAAACCATAATTTTTATAACTTTAAAAATTATAACGTTTATTTATTTATAATGGATCAATTCCAGAAATAAAGTATATTTTCAAAAATCATTTTAAAGATCATTTAAAAATCCCAAAATTTGGGTCCAATGATGCTACACATCAGATAGTCAATCACCACTACAACGATATCATATATCAATATGATAATCAATCAAATATCAAAATATCTGAAATAAAATAAATACTGTTGAGGAATCCAGTTGGATCCCTCCAACCTGTTTCCTGCATCCAAAAACATTAGCACAATACCAATTTCGCTCCAGTACGAAATTATCGCGGTATATGTTCTTAATAAATATTATCCGCTTAATAACGGCGTAATAGGGTCTCATCCGCTAAACAAAAAATGCGGGAAATCAACCACTGCAATATATACATATGCCAATATATATATATTGATATTATATATATAATACCAATTTCACTGTTTATGAAATATTCGCGGTATATGTTTTTAATAAATAACATCCGCTTACTAACGGCGCATAATGTCTATTTTAACAATCAATAATTTACAGTCATCATTCAAACATGCATTCAAATATTTTAAATCTAACTATTTAAAATAAAATCGAAATCTATTCGATTGAGTGAGAAATTCTCACCTTGGTTTTAAATTCCGTTTTAGCTTTTATTTCGAATAAAATTAAACGCGCGTTTAATTTTATCCGAAATTCTCACTAACTCCAAACGACTCCAAACCAACTCCATCGCGTAGTGCTCGTCCATACGATTCCAACGCAACTGAGTTTGCATTTTTTCGACCTCGTATGAAAAAGATATGAATTTTTGAAGTTACACGTGTTTATATACATAGATTTATAACATAATCTTATAAATCTTTATACCCAAACCAATCTAAGCCATAGGATCCAAAGCAAACTACATCAGGCCGTCCCCCTCATCTTCCCATTTGCGTTCCATCTACAGATAATAGGCCGCACTCCATGAACCCATTAGCTCAACTAGGGTTTTGATTTGCTCTCACCTCACTCGATATTAACACGATCAGGATACACCAACGCGAAGCCCATCTCCTCCACCATGTTCGGCCCCCACCCCATGAAGCTCGGCCCCCTATTCCACCCTGTAGGGCGTGCGCACCTGACCACGAACGGCCCCCCCTAGACGCCACCACATCGCTCCGTTTTACATCACAGCCGTTGGATCTTGAGATCTCGACGTGCTCTTCATCTTTCATGTTGGGAGTTTCGTCTAATAGTCGACGGATTTGGAGATTTGGAGGGAGGAAGTTGATGATTTTCTGGCCATTCAATTGTAGGTGGCGGCTAGGGTTAATTAGGGTTTGTATTTTTTTTTTTTTTAATTTTTATGAAGAGGTAGGGGCTATTTATAAGGAACGAGCGACACTATTCATCCCGGAAATTCCGAACTCCGATTTAGACGCCGTAACCAGCGTACCTAGGGTTTATCCCGCGTTCCGGACACAATGGAACAGGTTTCGGAAGCTAATTCGGAAGTATGTGCGAGTTATGGCTACAAACGCTCAATTTAAATTAAACCGATTTAAATCGATTTCTAGGCGTTTTAATTTGTACCGGACAAACGGTAAATCCAAACGACTTGAAATTTGAAACCTTACAAAAATATCACATTACGGATCCGATGAAACTGGTTTCGTCGAAATCCGAGACTTTTTGAAAAATGGCTATTTTGACTCGCCAAATTTAAATTAAAAACGATTCGATGCGTTTCGAGCTGCCACGCTCAAACGATAACTCCGATTGACACGAAAATTGAAATCCGGTAATAACTAACTATTACGGATCCAATGAAACTGGTTTCGTTCAATTCTGAGACTGTTCAAAAATTGACTATTTTACAGTCGATTATTAAATATTAAAATATTCAATTTTCACAAATTAACTCTAAATTCGATTTTAAAAGTTCTAAAATATTTCTATAACTCCAGTATGATTAAATAAAATTTTACAAATCATTTTCAATCATATTTAACTCTATTTTCAATTATTTCCATAATTTAACGTATTAAATTATCGATTAAATTATTCAATTAAATCCAATAATTCAAATAAAAATTTATTTGACTTAAAAATTCACTTATAAATATTTAAAATTAATTAAATATTCAAATTTAAATTATTAAAAATTCTGGGTCGTTACAAGTCATCAAAGTCATAATAAATGATAACAACAAATAGGATCATCACGAATTGATTTAAATTGGAATTCTCAAGCAAATAGGCAAATAGGCAAAATAGTGCTGATTCAGACGTCTGAAATCAAGGATTCAGACGTCTGAATCTGAAAAATAAATATTTTCCAAAGACAGAATTCAGATTTCTGAATCCTTGGATCCAGACGTCTGAAATAGGCACTTTTTAGCCTATTTCCTTTCTGGTTCCAAATGAACCAATTCAGACGTCTGAAACCATATATTCAGACGTCTGAATCTGGGAATAGAAATCTTCCCAGAACAATATTCAGACGTCTGAATGTTATGTTTCAGACGTCTGAATGAAGGGTTCAGGGCATTCCCTGAACCTAGGCCAAAAATGGCCAAACGAGTATCAGAAACGATCGAACGAGCAAATGGCGATGGCTAAGGAATTACGTCGAACGACAACCCAGCCTAAACGGCTCTTCGATACGCCTCAAATATCAATGTCCAAATATCCATAATAGGATTTTCATAAATTAGACCAAAACACCAAAAATTGGAATATACACGAAATCAATCCAAACCAAAACCAAGTGCACATGAATAAGTGTTAGGAATTCATACCTAACAATCAAAGATAATTATAGACAAAGATGTGAGATAAAAATCTCACCTTTGAACCCAAACGATTGAAGAAGAAGCTATCGAGCAATGGTAAGAACAATCACTCTTCAATTCCAACCCAACAAGCTTGAATCTAAGCTTAAAGGAGAAACATTTCCTAAATTAGGTTTAGGAAATTTCTGAAATTGAATGGAGAAAGAGTTGGAGAAGATGAAGGAGATGCTTACCAATGGGTTCTCTTGAATTTGGAGCTAGAAGTTGGATTTGCAAAGCAAGCTAGGGCTTTGCAATTTCTATTTCCCATTCTCTTCCACCATTGTTGCTAAAGCTTGAGTGTTTAAGCTAAGAGGAGAAGTTATGAAGAGAAGGGGGTTGGGCTGAGCTAATAAGGGTGCAGTCCAAACCAAAGTCATAAGCGGGAAAAAGTAGCAAAAATCAACTATCTCCAAACATATCGAAGCTTATACTCAAAAAGGTCACAAACATCATTTTGAACTCAATGGGGGTGGTCTCGAGTCCCAATTCGACTGTTTGCACAAAGTAGCTTTTCGGACCAAAATCCGACGAATGATAAAATATTTAAATAAAATATTTAAATAAAAAAATCGATAAATATGCGGGTTGTTACAGACTCCCCTCCTTAAAGAAATTGCGTCCTCGCAATACTTAAGAAGAAAATAAGAAGTAACAACCATAGAAGCATATCAACACAAAAGAAATTTGAAATAGGAAGTTCACCATAAAGAGCACGAAAGAGTAAGTCCAAACGGGTTCGCTCGATGAATTCTCAAGATTCCCAAGAGTAATCCCTAGGATTTGAGAACCATTGAACTCTCACAAGAAGAACACCTTTATTTCGAAGTCGTTTGAGCTCCGAAGCAATAATTCGAATAGGATGTTGCTCAAAAATCAAATCTGGTGAAACTTCAATTTCCACAATATCACCGGGCTCAAGAATGGAAACCGGAATCCCTAAGGCATTTCCGTAGATAAAAGACGTGGGGAACGTCAAGAATAGCAGAAAATTGAGTCGGTGCAACGACGTAGTACAAAAACGGTACGCCCGAGGAACTAGAAACTCAAATAATTTGGGACATCAGCGTAGTACAAAAACGGTACCCCCAATGTCAAAAGCAAAGACATTGATGTAGTACATACGGTACATCCAATGAATCAAATAGCAAAAACATTGATGTAGTACAAACGGTACATCCAATGAATCGAATAGCAAAGACATTGATGTAGTACAAACGGTACATCCGATGAATCGAATAGCAAAGACATTGATGTAGTACAAACGGTACATCCAATGAATCGAATAGCAAAGACATTGATGTAGTACAAACGGTACATCCAATGAATCAAATAGCAAAGACATTGATTTAGTACAAACGGTACATCCAATGAATCGAATAGCAAAGACATTGATGTAGTACAAACGGTACATCCAATGAATCGAATAGCAAAGTCATCGATGTAGTACAAACGGTACATCCAATGAATCAAGATAAGACGGAACATCGATGTAGTATAATAACAGTACATCCGTTGAACCGAACACCCTAAAAGAACATCAGACGCAAGTCCATGAAAGAGGTGAGATGAAACTCAATAAAACGAAGTACATCAAAATGCCCGATGAACTTGATAAAAAGAAAATTCCATTCCGACAACAGCAAAGAATCAACAACTTGTTGCCTTCGACCAAGCGCGTTGTCAACACGATTTCCCTTTCGGGAATAAAAGAATATCAAGATCATAAGATGCTAGAAACTCGAGTCAACATGAAGTTCCTTATGAGAAAATAAATATTCCAAAGATTTATGATCGGGGTAGAGAACAGATTTCTCATCCAAAAATGATGATGCCAAATTCCAAAAGTAAAAACAATAGCCGCGAGCACTAGATCATGAGTGGCATATCTAGTCTCGATAAGCTATAATGATTTAGAAGCACAAGTGATTGCACGTTATCTCATGTAAGAGAACGGCATCCAAACTAGTACGATAAGCATTGGTACAAAAGACAAAGTCTTGGTTCCCCCTCGGGAATCACAAGAACAAGAGTATCGAAAAGAAAGAATTTCTTTTAAATAACCTTCTTTCCTGAAAAGTTAAAACTTTCAAAATTACATTTATCATTATGTAATAATCTTTCTAGAAAAATTTACTATTTTCAAGTTAATATACTGTGTCTGATTGTCTCATCAAAGAGTTTAGGAAATTCCTATCGATAACGTTGATCAAGCGCGTCGACCAGAATTCTTAAAGCACTCAACGGGCAATACAATCACAAAATCGTATTCTATAGGATAAGTAAGTTTCTCAAAAACTTCTAAGAATATTCTTTGTTCGTTTTAAGAACAAAAATCCGGTTATACTTCTAAATAAATCTTATGAAAAAGATTTTGCAAAATTTTAAATTGCTATTTTCATCCAAAAATTAATAAATAAAAGAATGGTCTCATCGAAATATTCATAGAATATTTGATATATAAAATGGATGAAATAAGCTGGAAAAATTGAATGACAAAATAAGTCATTCATTAGAATCATAACGAGTGCGGAGTGCGTAAGTGGAACGCTAACTCACGCGACTCGTAGCCAAATGAAAATCGGTCGCAAGGTCAAACTGAAAAGACCTTAGCACCACACAAAAGATTACTTAGGTGATAATTCTAAGACAAGTCCAAATAAACCGGAAAATTTCACAAACTATTTAGATGAGAGAAATAAAACTTTCCTCATCATGAGGGTTTAAAGAATAAAATGATGCCTGCAAAAATTTGAAATCGAAATCACAAGGAAAAATAGAAATCTGCTTAACAGATAGAAAATGTCGAAGATGAATAGTTCACACGGAAAAATAGGATATGGGCTTCACAACGATTAAGCCAATCCTTACAAAAAAAATCAATTCCGAAGCCTAAGTAAAAATATCGGCTCGTAAAGAAAAACCACATAAAATAGTTTCGACATCAATAGAAAGCAAATTGAGTGTTGCGGATCTACCATCCGGATTCGCAACTCTCAAAGAAGTCACCAAGCCCAAAATATTTTCAAAGAAAAAGAATCGACAAGTTCTTTTGATATAAAATAGTGAGATGAAACCCATATCAAAAAGAACTCAAATAAAAAGATCACAAAATAAATGTAATCAAGGATTAAATGAGAAATACCTTGACCACGAGAAGTGTTACTAGGGGCTTGCACAATATTTAGCTTTCTCATGTCCTTATTCGAAAGTTTGGGACATGCAGATAAAAGATGACCCGGTTTCTTGCAATTGCGACAAGAATGGGGTTTTGGACACATGTTCGCATAATGTTCCTTAGAATTACAATTGTAGCATCCTCCACGATTAGGGTTTGGAGTCTTTGCTACAAAAGTAGTTTGCTTCACTCTCTTATTGGGATTAAGGCTCTTGAACTTAATATGCCTCTTCTTGGAAGTCCCAATATCACAAACACTTCCTTTACCAACCTCTCCATGAAGAAGAGTAACATCCACCAGCCGATTGAAAGAAACTTCAAGTTTCAAAGGTAGAACCATCTCCGGGTTCTTACTCAAAGCATAGATAAACTCTTGATTCTTTACAAGATCCAAAAGTTGTTGAGCAGACATGAATACTCCATCCTGAGGAGTAGCACTAGATTGACTGGCGCTGGGACGGCCTGGTCTAACCATTTCTCTTCTTTAAGAAAGAAAGAAAAAAAGAAGAGGAAAAAGTTATTCTCAAAATAAATATCAAGCAATCTTGATAGATAAAACAAGGAATCATAAAAGAAAGTAGGATAGAACGGTACGAAGACCCGAATAAAATCCTAAAGCATGACTCCTAAGATGGACTTAGGACGATGATCCTTGTTATAATATTCCATATTGTTCCGAAGTTTGGCTCTGATACCAAGATGTGACGCCCCACCTCTATACCCACGCTAGCCAAGAACATTACGGTGAATGCTGTCAACTAGCACGGAGAATAAGGCTGTTGAGGAGCGACCATCCGTGTAAATGCTTTGTGCGAGCATCGATATGTCAGATGGTATAACATGCAATACTTTATCAAGAAGAAATCCGACATACCGACACAAACTCAAAGCTACTGCACAGTGGCTATAATATCTTCAGAAACAAATACAGAAATAAACATAACATAAATCAGTCACAGACAATTCATACCACAAAGGCGGAAATAGATATGAATATAACACATGAAAGTGTACATCATAGTAGTGGTCAAACAAGATCCACAATATCAAAAAGAATAGATACAAGTGCTAGACAAAAGAATAAGTATACATCATAGAGTCTGTATCTGAAATGTATACAACAAAAACTACTAAACTTAAGTAGTCAGCCAAAAGTCAGAAGATGGTTCCAGATAGGAAGCCATGAGGAAGCACCTGTAATATCTCAGTCTGACTCGAGTATTATTTAATAAGAAAATATTAAACGGATCAGTCTAGCTGTAAATATCAGATGAAATGATATAGAACAAGAGACATGACTAAACGTATAATAATCACAATGCCAAGCTATGATAAATAAGTAATTGAAAATCAACAAGAGATTAATTAATATCACAAAATCTTCTCAAAGATAAAAAGGAATGTCATACTCCTAATTTCATTCACCAAGCCACAATAAATGACATATATATCAATGCCAATCGTAAAAGTTGGTGAAACATAAATTCCAGAATTCAAAACACGAAATCCAGAAATCACAAGAAAAAGGATGGCCAATCCCACAAACTGGACATCGACGCACCTAGAAAGACACGCCCCATGTACAGTCGAACATCGACGCACCTAGAAAGATACGCCCCATGCTCTAGCATCGACGCACCTAGAAAGATACGCCCCATGCACAAATAAAGATCGATGTACCTAGAAAGATACATCCCATGCCTAAATAAACATCGATGCACCTAGAAAGATACACCCCATGTAATGTCTAACATCGATGCACCTAGAAAGATACACCCCATGCAAAGTCGAACATCGACGCACCTAGAAAGATACGCCCCATGCATAGACGAACATCGACGCAACTAGAAAGATACGTCCCATGCCCCAACTTATTGAGCCGATTGCTCCACAAAGTAAACAAGCATCGATGCACCTAGAAAGGTACACCCCATCCATAATAAACATTGACGCACCTAAAAAGGTACGACCCATGTGTAAACAAACATCGACGCACCTAAATAGGTACGACCCATGTAAGAAATGAGACGAAGCTCAATAAAATGAGGAACAGTCCTCCACATAGACAAAGAGACATCGCACATTGCTAGTCTAAATCACAAAGATGATCGTCATGATCAACGAGAAGTGTCAATTACAATAAGCTAGTTAATATATGAGCTTAGCTTCATGTCCCACAACCACTAGCTTAACTTAAATATTTACGAACAAATTGTAGATCTCCACTAGAAAATTGTCACGAGAGATTCAATCGAACAAGTCCAAGAATTAACCGACGAAGTAAACGCAAGCGTTTCATACCACTTGTTTTACTAAGTCATTTAATTAGATTTCTCATACGAGTGAGGTAAAGGTTTGTATACACTAATAGATTAGAAGTCGGTTTGAGAAAACGAGCTTTGTAATAAAATAGTGTTGAAATCATTTGAAGAAAGAGTTTTGATATTTACTACTAGTATAGAAAACCTTTATATTTTTAAAGTGACAAATCACAAAGAAGATTGTAAGAACAATCAATTAGTAAAATTCACATTCGAAGACGTGAATAAAATCCAAAGAAACCGATAAAGAATCCATCGAAATGGATATTCAAAAATCCCTAAAAAGGAGTCATCAAAGTCATAATAAATGATAACAACAAATAGGATCATCACGAATCGATTTAAATTGGAATTCTCAAGCAAATAGGCAAATAGGCAAAATAGTGCTGATTCAGACGTCTGAAATCACGGATTCAGACGTCTGAATCTGGAAAATAAATATTTTCCAAAGACAGAATTCAGACGTCTGAATCCTTGGATCCAGACGTCTGAAATAGGCACTTTTTAGCCTATTTCCTTTCTGGTTCCAAATGAACCAATTCAGACGTCTGAAACCATATATTCAGACGTTTGAATCTGGGAATAGAAATCTTCCCAAAACAATATTTAGACGTCTCAATGTTATGTTTCAGACGTCTGAATGAAGGGTTCAGGGCATTCTCTGAACCTAGGCCAAAAATGGCCAAACGAATATCGGAAACGATCGAACGACCAAATGGCGATGGCTAAGGAATTACGCCAAATGACAACCCAGCCTAAACGGCTCTTCGATATGCCTCAAATATCAATGTCCAAATATCCATAATAGGATTTTCATAAATTAGACCAAAACGCCAAAAATTGGAATATACACGAAATCAATCCAAACCAAAACCAATTGCACATGAATAAGTGTTAGGAATTCATACCCAACAATCGAAGATAATTATAGACAAAGATGTGAGATAAAAATCTCACCTTTGAACCCAAACGATTGAAGAAGAAGCTATAGAGCAATGGTAAGAACAATCACTCTTCAATTCCAATCCAACAAGCTTGAATCTAAGCTTAAAGGAGAAACATTTCCTAAATTAGCTTTAGGAAATTTCTGAAATTGAATGGAGAAAGAGTTGGAGAAGATGAAGGAGATGCTTACCAATGGGTACTCTTGAATTTGGAGCTAGAAGTTGGATTTGCAAAGCAAGCTAGGGCTTAGGAATTTCTATTTCCCATTCTCTTCCACCATTGTTGCTAAAGCTTGAGTGTTTAAGCAAAGAGGAGAAGTTATGAAGAGAAGGGGGTTAGGCTGAGCTAATAAGGGTGCAGTCCAAACCAAAGTCATAAGCGGGAAAAAGTAGCAAAAATCAACTATCGCCAAACATATCGAAGCTTATACTCAAAAAGGTCACAAACATCATTTTGAACTCAATGGGGGTGGTCTCGAGTCCCAATTCGACTGTTTGCACAAAGTAGCTTTTCGGACCAAAATCCGACGAACGATAAAATATTTAAATAAAAAAATCGATAAATATGCGGGTTGTTACAATCCGAGCTCGTATGAAAAAGTTAGGAAAATTAGAAGATTGAAAAATTCTGGTCCTGAGTCGACTTCGGGTTCAACTTCGGTCCACCGCCTCAATTCCTCGGTACTTGCTTGGAGTTTTTTCCAAAACGACCCTGAGCGACCCGAGTAACTTTCTTCCTAACCCGAAGTAGATGCAGCGTTTTTGCCTCTAAAACTCGTAGCGTGACCAGAAGTTGCTGCAGATCCGCAAATAATTTTTTTTTGAAATTGGATTGGAAAGATTAGGGTTTGCAGTGGAGTGATGAAGAGCATACGTTCAGAATGAGGAATAAGCAATGACCTAGGGTTTATAACCACATATATATAGGCAAACAGAATAGAAAGAATGGGCTAGGTTGGATTTGAGTTTTGAACGATACTTGACCTGAAAAGCCCATTTCGATTCCGGAACGGAAAAGGGTCAACCCATATATCAAAATATATGTTTAAAAATATTTTAAACGCGATGGAAAAAGTTTCACGTCCAAATTCCATTTTATAAAGAAGTTATGCTAAATTCAAATTTTCTAAATTGATTTCAATTGATTTAAATTGCATAAATTTCAAGGCGTTAAGAGTCCGTACGATCAAACGACAAATCTGATCGCTACGAAACTTGAAACACTATTATAATTTACCGTTACGGATCTGAAACTGGTTTCGTCAAAATCCGAGTCAGTGGCCAAAATGATTATTTTTCTATTAATTAAATAAATTAATAATTAATAAAAAAATTCAATTTTTAAATTTCAATCTTAAAATTGATAGATTTTTCACTTTATATTTCTCAATCAAATTACAATGTTTTAACCAAATTAAAAGTCAATTTAAAGTTGATAAATTTAACAAATTTCGGTGTTTATCTCAAATTCATTGAATTTAGAAATTGTAAATTAAATTTTCCAAATTTCATTTAATTTCCTTTCATTCTATTATTCAGTCTATTATTACCAAAAGATGCAATTTACATTGGTTTGTATCTATTGCATTAATATTCTCAAATTTCCTTCGTAATTTTCATTAATGTAGTATTTTAATATTAAATTCCACTATTTTAAAATCTTACCCTTGTTATTAGAGTCTTATAGAATTTTATATTTCAAACAAATAAACAATTTTCATTTTAGAGCTAAAATTAACATTTATTACATCTTATAGAATTAATCATTTCAAATGGCCAATCACATCTACCATAACTGCACAAATTATAAACTAGTAGATTTTTGTCATTTTTAATCCCTTAGATACTTAATATAGCTAAAAGCAAATTCACATATAATTTTAGTGTCAATTACTCCATAAAATACAGTGTTCAAATGTCAACTGCAATTAATCCAATTAATTGCAAATTAATTCCAATAAATTTGATTTTATTAGATTACAACTTAATATTCACTCAATTATTACTCAACTAACATAGTTAACGTTGTTTCATATTTCATTACATTAATATTTATATATACATCTTAGATTTGTATCAACGATTATACTTAAAAATGTGAATCTTGTCAATTACGCGTATTAATTAAGGTTTTCAACTCAATCAACAAAATTTCCTAAGTCAAATCCCTTTTTACCAAATTTGACAATCCCTAACCATTTGTACTACATCCCATATTAATATAATATTTATTAGATTTTATTTCAAATTAACGTACAACTTAATTTCCCTTAATTGAGATCTGATTCCCAATTTTTTTTATTTAACATACTAAATGAATAAATAACCTAAATAAATGGTCACCCACTTACTTCTTCCATTTATAAGTTTACTACTCACCCACCCAGGTATAAATTCCATATATAACACTAATTAATTTCCATTAACAATGCATTATCCAATTATCATAAATTTGTTCAATATATACTCTTGTTTACTTAAAAATAAATTTATGTTTTCCATAAATTCTCATTCGCTCTTCCGTTACGAAATTAAAAATCATTAAGAAATGTTTATTATCAAAACAACATTAATTTATTACCTTCACATCCCACTATAAATCAGCGTAACCATTAATACCACACATATTATAATTCCTTACACCATACTAATCTTATTTAATTACCATTAACCATCTATTTTGTACAATAACTAAATGTTTACATTTGTTACTTATATTTAGTATTTATAACCAAGCATAGCATGTTTAGATACAATGAATTGGAGTTTCATTAAGATTGTTGACACTTAACTTGTATTAACATTGTCTCAATTTAAATTTAGTTATTATTCCATTATAAAATTGCAACATTTTATTTCTTTCAATATTAATTCATAACATATTATTAAAACCACAAAATTAAAACATCAAAAATTTATGGGTCGTTACACTCTCCCCCACTCAAAACTTTTCGTCCCCGAAAAGGAAAAAAAAGGGAAAAGAAGAAATAAGAAATCAATATATCTTACTTAAAATATTAAAAACAAATAAGTTTACAAAATAAAATAATTTAAATAAAATATACCAATTCATACCTATTTAAAATTTTATATTTTTTTAAATTAAATTATTAAAGTTTGTTAAACATTTTCAAACTTTTCTAAGTCCAAAATTTTTGGAAAATTTTGGCAGAATCTCCTTTGTACGGGAGGCTCGGGAGAAAATATAATATCAATAATACAATATACAACATATATTTTTCAAAATAATATATATCCCCACTCGGGAAAAATAATATAATAGCTCTATACCGTAATCCGAAAACGTATCTATTTGTCGGGCAATTTACGCTTAATTATGAAACCAAAAGTAGTAGCAATTGCTTTCATAACCTGTATTTCACTTATATAATCCAAAAGAGTTAATAATTATACAAAATGAAATATTTAAGCATTGTTTCAATCGTTAACAAACAAATTTATAAAAACATCAATCATTGCAACCATAACATATAATCATCACATAAAATTAACACAAATCAATCAATCATACATATCAAACACAAATAGTTGTTTGGGTTCAAAACTTTTAAATTGCACGGAATGAAGAATAAACTACTAGAGCATCATTTACTCAACAGCCTTAGGTAAAACTAAATAGATTATTCATTCATCCAATCCAAATTTAAAGTATCTTACCCCAAACAACCATAACCCAAACAACAACAAATCCAAACAACCATCAACTTTACTTATTATTAATTTCCTTTCATACCTTTGTTGTTTGATTTTCCTTCTATTTATACAATGATTTATCTTTTTAATTTACATTTATTTCTAACAAACTTTTAATTTTATTTACTCATTCAATGTTTGTTTCATTTAATTTCACTTATTACTTACAATTATTTATTTTCATTAATTCAGGTCATGTAAGTTTCTTTTATTGTATTACATTTATGCATTTCTCCATTTCATTCATTTATTTAATGCTTACATTTCTATTTTATTTAATTATAGTAATCCTTTTTAATTACATTTAAATTTTTAACCTTATAACATCAATTCTTATAAGTAAAGGATTTCATTAATTCATTTACTAAGGTTTGCAATCATTTATTTATATTACTTACTTTTTCTATTATATTAAATTACTAGGATTTCAATCATACTTAAGTTATAACCCTACACATCAATTCTTATTTATTAAAGAATTCCATTAATTATTTTCATTATCTAAAGTTAATTACTTGTATAATATCTATTACATTTTCTTATTAACATTTTCAACTTTTATATATTTTGGTAAGTTATATATATGCCATTAAGAATGCAATTGAAAGTTATACACGTTTTTTCTCAATTCTTTTAATAATTTAATGGTTCAATAAT
Source organism: Allium cepa (assembly GCA_030765085.1). Taxonomy (NCBI): domain Eukaryota; kingdom Viridiplantae; phylum Streptophyta; class Magnoliopsida; order Asparagales; family Amaryllidaceae; genus Allium; species Allium cepa. The sequence continues at coordinate 82,091,715 of CM060945.1, forward strand.
TCCATCTTTGTTTTATAAGTTACAATTTCAAATTTACCTTTAATTTCATTCATGACCTAGCATTAAATTCCTTATTTTAATTAAAGACTCTAATTATTAATCGGTTACATTTCATTTCACTACAATAACGGAAACTATTAATAAATAGAAAACTTAAGAATTAAATACCGGGTTAAATTCAAAATCATTTTAAAATAACAGATAAATATATACTTATAACTTATATATATCCAATTATATTTGAAACAGTTTAAAAATGATAAATTTTCTCAAAATAAAATTGCAGTAAAACTACTACAGTGGCCTTCCCACTTCGAAATCCGAAAATGAATGTCGATGATGCACGCACTCATCACCGAAATTATTTTCCAGCGACAGAGAGGGAAGTACAAAACTTATTCTTTCCAAAATTTTTTTACATATCTTTCAAATTATATTGAAATACTTATATCAGAAAATATTTCTTTTAACAATATTATTATTTACATTACAAAATCATTCAAAATAAAGTTTCAAAACCTCGAAACTTAAGTTCTAAATTCCCAATTTCATTTCCAATCTTATTTCAACTATTTTATTTATTTTTCATCTCCTAACAACCAATATATAGCAACCAAATATATATCTTGTTTATAAAATTTTACTTTATATATATAGAAAATATAATAGGCAAAATTATTTCATTCACCTATATTAAAACAAATACTGTGTCGGTCTGTCCTATTAAGTGTTTAGAAATCCCTATCGATGTCATAGCGTCCCATGCATTAACCAGAATTTATAAATACAAAGCGGAACAGATTAACACAATATAAAACCTTTTTATAACACTAACAAGTACGCTCTCTTATATATACACACTCAGCGACTCCCATAGGATATTTCTACCCTATTAATAAAGAGTCAAACCCCACAAAGCTAAGATTTATCGCTAAACCAAAGCTCTGATACCAACTTTAACATCCCGTCTTTTCGCACGCTTTAAATCGACACACGTGCCAATTCAAACCATACGGAAGGGCGGATTGTTATGGGGTAAATAAGAAAAACAAGAAAGAAATAAAAAGAAAACAGAAACTCACACCGGAAGGATAAAATATGATAATCAAATATACAGTTTATAAATCTGTTTTAAAAAACATTTGATTATATTTATATAATACATATCAGAGTTATACATACCAATAACAATGCGGCGGAACAGTATGAGTGTAGTGCAATAATATAAATAATAATAATACAAATCTTCGTCTTCGTCCTCCAGAGCTAAATCTTCATATCCTGAAACGCTCGGACTGACCCGAGCGAATTTGAAAAGACAAAAACACTCGAGTCAGAACTAAAAGATCTTATGTGAGTTAAATTAAAAGAAATAAATATGAGTGCAGTAACTCAAGAGACGCTTGGGATTTACATCTCCTAAGGATCCGTTAAACTATTTACTATGTAGTTTATTGCGCTATTATAATAGTGTCTACAGTAAAATAAACATACTTTTAAATAGCGTTAAGGCTTTACATTTTCCACCTTAACACGTAATAGTCCCAGTAGTCCATCCAATATCATAGTCCCTCCTGATCGGGAAGCCACCAGAGGATACCACACGGGCTACGGGAGAAAACCAAACTCGTACAAGGCGCGATAGGGTAGGTGACACGACACAACTAGGCAATGCCAGGGTAGATATACCAATTACGCTTCCGGGTCGGTGGTAACGCGTAGCGCGCAGCTACCGCCCACCTCGAACAAACTCCCCCAAATCAAAGAAATCAAAAGTGAAGGTAGCCACCAAATCAATCCAAAGTCAGAGTATAATATCGAAGGAAAGTGTCCGATCAAAGGTGCTACCTTATTAACCCGTCGATCGCTCCTGTTTTAGCCACCTTATGCCAACTCGCGGGAGTTGGGTCCACGTATTTACCTCAGAGGAAACGCCGCCACCATCCTACTTCATTCTGGAATCTCCACCGCGTACACGGTTGTTAAAGTGGTTTTCGAAGTTGGCAGAGAGTATGACAACTTCCGATCCAGGTCTCTTCAACAACCAAACGTTATTATAACACCGCGGTCTTTAAAAATAGTTTATACTTTAAAACCAGATAAAAATTATCCATTTCAAACCCATAAATACGATATCATTCCATTTCCAAAACAACTCATTTTGATATTATTTTATAAAACTCAAATCAATAATATCATTTTTATTTCAAATATATTTCTTTTCCAAAATCATACTGCTTTAAAATTTATAATATCTGGGGACCAAACATTTGAATTATAACTTTCAAAACATAATACTTCGAAATTCATAGTTTAAAACCATAACCTCTAAAACTTGAATGGTTTGGATATTAAACAGTATGTAAAATAGTTGATTTTAAATTACTTTATAAAGTAAATAATTTCCACGCCTTTACCATTTACTCACTTTAAATTAAGTCTAACCTCATAAATCTAGATTCTCTTTCAGTTTTAATAAAACACTTCGATTCCAATATATTTCAAACTTTGAGTTTTAACAATTTCAAAACTAAGGTTGGAAATTTTCTATTCAACCATTCATTATTCTATATTTTAGTCTAAAATATTTACATGATAAATCCATAATCATTTTAAATAAAAATCAAATTACTAACAACTAAATATTTCCTTCAATTTATTTATACCAGAAATATTCATTTGATTTATCTTGAATAAAAATCCAGTTATAATATCATACCTTTAAATTTCCAATCTTAATAAGTTTACATCAACTTATGGAGTTAAATTTTAAAATAAGCTCAATTCCAAATAAATTTCCGATTTATCTTCCATTCTTAATTGATTTGAATCATTTAAACCATATATATATATACAATATCTTAAACCTGTACGAAATCATATAATATAAATTATCAAACTCCATTATTCAACTTATTCATTTTTATTTAACAGATTTATACATAGCTTAAATTCAAAATTTTAACTATATATGTATATATAAAATAATATTTATAAAATATCAAAACTTAATATTTATTAAACCGTATCCTATTCAAACCATAGAAAATCATTTCAAAAATAATTTTTTATATATACCGCGGTGCCTGTATATAATTTTCTATCCTATGGTCAAGTGATGCGGATATTTATCATTTCAATCCGCAGTTTAAAAATAAAAATGCGGTTGTATATCATTTCTAACGCAATCCTGAATGAAATGAAAATGCATAATAAATTGCAGTTTATACAATATAAATACAGCATCCATTAGTCCATCATATCAATCATCAAACATTCATCAATTTATCATCCAATTCAAACAATCACATTAATAAATAATAATTAATTACTGACAATTAATTTTCCAATAATGAATTAAATAACTGTTTAACTGTATTTTATATGCAATAATAAATAAATTTAACTAGCATGTTATATGCAATAATAATTTTTACTAAAATTTTAACTGATAGTTTTAATGCAGTGAATAAATTAATTAACAATTAACTAGCAGTTTTAAATGCAATAATGAATTAAATAACGCGTAAATTAAATGAATGCAATTTAACTGAGAAAATGATGAAATATATGCCAAACAGCTACAAATAAAATTTTAAACACATCATAAATCAATTTAACCAACATAAGAAATCTTAGAAGTTGTGAGTGGGTTAAAACACTCACCTTTTGAATTTAAATTGTATTTAAATCCAATTTAAACCCAAAATTTCAACAGTCTCCAAATCCATCCAAAACAGTGCCAAAACGTCCGTAATTCTAACACGATCCCAGCAAAATAAACCGCGCATGAATCCGAGCTCGTATGAAAAAGTTAGGAAAATTAGATTGGAAAATTCTGGTCCTGAGTCGACTTCGGGTTCGACTTCGGTCCACTGCCTCAATTCCCCAGTGCTTGCTTGGAGTTTTTGCCAAAACGACCCTGAGCGACCCGAGTTACTTTCTTCCTAACCCGAAGTAGACGCAGAGTTTTTGCCTCTAAAACTCGAAGCATGACCAGAAGTTGCTGCAGATCCGCAATTTTTTTATTTTTGAAATTGGATTGGGAAGATTAGGGTTTGCAGTGGAATGAGGAAGATCATACGTTCAGAATGAGGAATAGGCAATGACCTAGGGTTTATAACCACATATATATAAGCAAACAGAAGAGAAAGAATGGGCTAGGTTGGATTTGAGTTTTGAACGATAATTGACCCAAAAAGCCCGTTTCGATTCCGGAACGGAAAAGGGTCAATCCATATATCAAAATATATGTTTAAAAATATTTTAAACGCGATGGAAAAAGTTTCACGTCCAAATTCCATCGTATGAAGAAGTTATGCTAAATTCAAATTTTCTAAATTGATTTCAATTGAATTAAATTGCATAAATTTCAAGGTGTTTCGAGTCCGTACGATCAAACGACAAGTCTGATCGCTACTACACTTGAAAAACTATTATAATTCACCGTTACGGATCCGATGAAACTGGTTTCGTCGAAATCCGAGTCAGTGGGCAAAATGATTATTTTTCTATTTATTAAATAAATTAATAATTAATAAAAAAAATTCAATTATTAAATTTCAATCTTAGAATTGGCAGATTTTTCACTTGATATTTCTCAATCAAATTACAATGTTTTAACCAAATTAAAAGTCAATTTAAAGTTGATAAATTTAACAAATTTCAGTGTTTATCTCAAATTCATTGAATTTAGAAATTGTAAATTAAATTTTTCAAATTTCATTTAATTTCCTTTCATTCTATTATTCAGTCTATTATTATCAAAAGATGCAATTTACATTGGTTTGTATCTATTGCATTAATATTCTCAAATTTCCTTCGTAATTTTCATTAATGTAGTATTTTAATATTAAATTCCACTTTTTTAAAATCTTACCCTTGTTATTCGAGTCTTATTGAATTTTATATTTCAAACAAATAAACAATTTTCATTTTATAACTAAAATTAACATTTATTACATCTTATAGAATTAATCATTTCAAATGACCAATCACATCTACCATAACTGCACAAATTATAAACTAGTAGATTTTTGTCATTTTTAATCCCTTAGATACTTAATATAGCTAAAAGCAAATTCACATATAATTTTAGTGTCAAGTATTCCAGTAAATACAGTGTTCAAATGTCAACTGCAATTAATCCTATTAATTGCAAATTAATTCCAATAAATTTGATTTTATTCGATTACAACTTAATATTCACACAATTATTACTCAACTAACATAGTTAACATTGTTTCATATTTCATTACATTAATATTTATATATACATCTTAGATTTGTATCAACGGTTATACTTAAAAATGTGAATCTTGTCAATTACGCGTATTAATTAAGGTTTTCAACTCAATTAACAAAATTTCCTAAGTCAAATCCCTTTTTACCAAATTTGACAATCCCTAACCATTTGTACTACATCCCATATTAATGTAATATTTGTTAAATTTTATTTCAAATTAACGTACAACTTACTTTCCCTTAATTGAGATCTGATTCCCAATTTTTATTTATTTAACATACTAAATGAATAAATAACCTAAATAAATGGTCACCCGCTTACTTCTTCCATTTATAAGTTTACTACTCACCCACCCAGGTATAAATTCCATATATAACACTAATTAATTTCCATTAACACTGCATTATCCAATTATCATAAATTTGTTCAATATATACTCTTGTTTACTTAAAAATAAATTTATGTTTTCCATAAATTCTCATTCGCTCTTCCGTTACGAAATTAAAAATCATTAAGAAATGTTTATTATAAAAACAACATTAATTTATTACCTTTCACATCCCACTATAAATCAGTGTAACCATTAATACCACACATATTACAATTCCTTACACCATACTGATCTTATTTAATTACCATTAACTATCTATTTTGTACAATAACTAAATGTTTACATTTGTTACTTATATTTAGTATTTATAACCAAGCATAGCATGTTTAGATACAATGAATTGGAGTTTCATAAAGATTGTTCACACTCAACTTGTATTAACATTGTCTCAATTTAAATTTAGTTATTATTCCATTATAAAATTGCAACATTTTATTTCTTTCAATATTAACTCAAAAAATATTATTAAAACCACAAAATTAAAACATCGAAAATTTATGGGTCGTTACAATACATAAGAAGAATTTTAAGTAAAATGTTTATAAACTTAAGCAAATAATTTTATGGAATGATTTTGTATTAGAATTTAACTAGAAGTCTAAATAAATGAAGATTAACTTAAGTTAAATAAAATGGAATGATTTTGGATTTATGGAAATAATTGAATGTTGAATTTAGTACGAATGGAAATGATTTCTAAGGTGATTTAAATTCTATTTAAATTAGAATGAAGTTATTAAGCTTTTAAAACTTATTTAAAAGTGAATAAATTGAAATTGGAAATTTATTGATTTGATTAACATGTAAAAATAGTCATTTTTGACACTGTCTCGGATTTCGACGAAACCAGTTTCATTATATCCGTAATTGTGAATTATAGTATGCTGTCGAATTTCGTGTTGAATGGACTTGCCCTTTGATTATGAGAGTACGAAATGCCTAGAAATTAATTAAAGGGAATTTAATTAAACAAATTCGATTTTGAAACTCTATCTGCTATATATGTGGGAATTGGCCTCCGATATATATTCCACTCTATTCAGAAAAAGGATAAAACATTAGGAACGTCAGGCGGCATGCTTTGTGAATATTCCGGGTGAATAGTGTTGAAAACTTGCCTATATAAGGGCCCTAAACTAAAACCCTAGCCTCTAAATTAGGGCCAACCGCCACTAACATTTCAATGGCCATAAATGTGCGATCTTCCTCCTCCAATAACTCACAATCCATTGACAATTAGCAAAAATTTCCAACGACAAAGTGGAAGATCTCGTCGAGCTCTAGCTATCCAACGGTGGTGATTTGATTTAACGCAACATGGACGTGGAGAAGAGCTTGCGTTTGTGTGGCATTCGAATAGACTTTGTGACGCTGTGGGGGGTCGGAGGAGGCCGGAGTTGGATTGTAGGTGAGGCGAGGCTAGGCGCATGCATTAGTGGTGGTTGATCGAGGGTTAGGCGAGCGATTAAGGAGCAGCATGCATTTGAAGCGATCGACGAGTGGGTTCGTGCGACCTGGGAAGAGTTGACGAGGGAGGAGATAATTAAATGGTGATTAATTTAGTTAATGATGTAATTAATTATTTTATAAAATCATGTAACTTATAAAGGGTATAACTCTTCCATACGAGGTCGAAATCAAACGAAAGTAATTGTGTTGGATTCGTAATTGCAAACACTACATTTTAGAACTAGTATGGATGAATTCAGAGCATGTTGGAATTTTGGGTTAAATTCGAACGCATGTTTGTTTTTAATCGAAATAAGCAATGCAACGATAAATGCAAACAAAGTGAGTAAAATTCACTCTCTCTGGCTCTCTTTTATTTTTATAAAAGCGAGAATAAATTTATTTACGATGATTGATGCTTGTTTGGATGATATATGATATTATATATATATATATATATATATATATATATATATATATTAATTGGTTTGGATATATATTCCCGCATATTTTAGCAGATGAGACCCTATTTATTCCCTTGTATGAGCGGATGACCCTTTGTACGTGTATCTGCCTCGAACCAGATATTGTACATATTCTCATATGCATATTAGCTACAGCTTTCAAGTTGGATGGATCCAACAGGATTCCTCACCACTATTGATTTATTTTCATATATATGATGATGATATATGATGTTATGGATGTCATGATGATGTTTTGATGTGATTTGACTTATTTAGTGCTATGGTGGCACTGGACCTTGTTTTTGATATTTTGGAAATATTGAAATTGATGATTTTGAATTGAAAAGGATTTTAAAGTGATTTTGGAAGTATATATGTTTTATGATTTTTGATTATTAAAAGAAACGAATTTGTTTTTAAATAAAAAGTTATAATTTTTGATGTTTTTAAACTATAGTTTGAGAAATACTTTGAAAATGGATTTTTGAATAAGTTTATATAAGAGATTTATAAAGGTGATATTATTAAAACCGAATAAGTGATTTATAATGGAAATTTATAAATGTTTGGCAAATGAACTTGAAGTTATTTTGCAAGTGGATTTGAAGTTATTAGTATGTGGTTTTGAAGTTGATTTAGTAAATAGATTTATAAATGGATTTTATAAAAAATTATTGATTTTTTTAAATAAATGAATTTTATAAATGGATTTTGACAATAAAAGGAGTTTTAAACTAAGAATGGATTTATAAATAAAAAAATTTAAATAATGGATTTTTATAAATTAGAAGTTTTATAAAATTTAAAGGAGATTTATAAAAATAGTTTTATAAATATAGGAATGTTTTATTTTGAGATGTAAATATGGATTTTTTATTAAAGGAGTTTGGAAGTGATATTTGATGAAGTAATGATTTAAAAGTAAATTTGTCTTTTGGAAGTAAGAGTTTGGGAAGAGATATTTTTAAATGGTTCGAAATGTTTTAAAATGAGATATGCATCGGAATCATAAATTTCAACATTTATTGTTAAAGTAGACATTTCAGGGAAGTTAAGGAAAGCATGGACTATAACATTGTTGTTATAGTAAATGTTTTCTGTAAGGAAATATTTTATATATAGTATATGGAATTTACGTATCTATTTAATTACCGAATATCTATACTAGTATTTTGGGTTGTCGTAACGATATTTTATGCAACATTCTTTTTGACCCAAATAAAGTGAGTTTTGAAGAATATATTTCCTTAAATGTTTGTATATACACTTATTTTTTGTTTAATTATACGGAAATATTTTCTAAGTTTTGAAAATGAAGTGATTTGTGAATATGCTTATATTGTAGATATTAGTATATGGAAATGTTTTCCAATATAGTAAGTTTTGAAATGGTTTTGTGAACATATCATTTCAAATATAATTTAAAGTAAATACTTGGAAGTGATTTAAGTAATAGAAGATTCTTTTAAATGGGCCTAGTGATTGCTTATGGTGCTAGATATGATTGTTTGTTTGCTTTTATAGTTAAATAACCGAATATCAAATAAATTTGGCTTATTTATCATTGTTGGTTTGGAGAGACCGGGGACGGATTTATCCAAGAACCACTTCGGACCAACGTATATGCGTTCGATGTGTAGGTTTGGAAGATATTGATATTTGGGATTTTCATAGTGAAGGGCTGCTAGTTGATAGTTTGGGGATAAACTCCCAATATAAATATAGTAGTAGCAGTCTCTTTATTATGAAATATCCGATGCAAGGACTATTCGCTACTAATCCTAGGGTAACTCCCGATAGGATGTGGTCGGAGAGTGCCTTCGATTTGTCCTGTTCCTACACAACTTCCATGGATGGATGTCTGACAATGCATTTTGAGATTCCATTGTTGATTTTATAAACATAAATCTGTTTGGTGGCAGAAAAGGCAACTTCTCTTAGCTTAACACCCTTCTCGGAGACGTATGAGCTTGGAGGTTGTATGTGACGCCACACCTCTGTACTCACACTAGCCAAGGACACTATGTGGTAATGTTGTCGACTACGAAGTATAAGGCCGTTGAAGAGCGACCATCTGTGCAATTGCTTTGTGCGAGTACCGATATGTCAGATAGTATGTCATGTATTTCATTTCTGGAGGAAATCTGACATATCAAATAAAAACTCAAAGCTACTACACAGTGGCCATGTGGCCTTTGGATGCAAATATAAAATAAGCATAACGCAAAATCAGTCATAGATATTCATATCACTAAGGCGGAAACAGATATGAATATAACATATAGAAGTGAATATCATAATAGTGGTCATACAAGATCCGCTACATGCCAAAAGAATAGGTATATGTGCTACATAAAAGAATAAGTATACATCAAGGAGTCTCTATCTCGAATGTATAAAAACAAAAACTACTAAGCTAAAGTAGTCATCCAAAAGTCAGAAGCTGATCCCTACTAAGAAGTCAAGTGGAAGCACCTGAAACACCTCGGTCTGACCTGAGTATTATTTAAGAAAATAATAATAAATGGATTAGTCTAGCTATAATTATCATGTAAGATGAGACAAGACAAGAGATATGACAAAAATATATGATAACAATAATACCATGTTGTGACAAGTATATAATTGTAACAATGAAAATCATACAATATCTCAAGTTTTCTCAAATACCCCAAAAGAATTGTCATATTCTTTATTTTATTCACCATGTCACAAATATTGATAAAGATTATTATTTCAAATCACAAATATTGGTGAAACACAAATTCTGGAAATCATCAATTAGAAATCCAGAAATCACAAAAAGGGGGGAGGCCTATCATAAATGGGAGCATAAAAACTCACCGACATGTGTATTATAAACGGGACGCTATCCCATAGGTCACTAACCCATAGAGCCGGTGCAACAACGTAGTCCAACGGAACGCCCAAGTAACCTGAAACACAAATAAGTCGGAACAACGACGTAGTCCAACGGTACGCTCGATGAACCGAACCCCATAAAGCAGTTAAAAGACCATGGGTCGCTAGCCCATAAAAATGATACGAAGTTCTGCAAAACGAGGTATAGTCCCCTACGTAGACAAAGAGATATTACATATCGCTAGTCTAAACTACAAAATGATCATCATTGATCAATAAGTGTAAATTACACTAAGCCAGTAAATAAATGAGTTAGGCTTCATGTCCCATAACCACTGGCTTAACTTAAATATTTACGAACAAATTGTAGACTTCCACCCGAAAATAAGTGTAAATTACACTAAGCTAGTAAATAAATGAGTTTAGCTTCATGTCCCATAACCACTAGCTTAACTTAGATATTTACGAACAGATTGTAGATTTTCACTCGAAAATTGTCATGAAATTTCAATCGAACAAGTCCCAGAATTAACCGATAAAGTAAACTCAAGCATTTCATACCAGTTGTTTTGCTAAGTTGTTTAATTGGATTTCTCTTACGAATGTGGTAAAGGTTTCTATATACTAATAGATTAGAAAATGGTTTTAAAAACGAGCTTTGTATTAAAAGTAGCATTGAAATCTTTTTTGTGAAAGAGTTTTAGTATTTACTACAAGTATAAAAACCTTTGTATTTTAAAGTGACAAATCATAGAAACGATTGTCAAAAAAATATATCATCAAAAATCCACATTTCAATAACATTCATCAAAACCATGGAAATCAGTGTCAAATCCATCAAATGGAAACACCAAAAATCTATAAAAGAAGTCATCAAAGTCAGTATTGATTGATAATAGCTACTCGGATCGTCAAAGATCGATAAAAATTGGAAATCCACTCAAAAATAAGCAAATAGGAAAAATTTAACAGGACCAGACTGAAAGTCTACGAAGTGGATCGTGTAATGTATATGCAAGTATATATGACAAAATATATGATGCAATTAAAATAATATTAGTCTAAGTAAATATAGAATAAGCACACCAGGATTTTATACTGGTTCGGACCTCCCGTCCTACGTCCAGTCTCGAAGCTCACCTTCGGAATTCTACTATCAAACACCCTCCCTTCGCCTGGAGGAATAGGCTTGGTTACAATAAGCTGTTCTTGTCAAAGTGTGTTCTAATATAACACGGATGTTGACCAATTAGTACAATTTCTTCCAATATATCTCTAAGGAATATTATCTATGAGAAACTGTGTATATGGAAGAGTGAATACAAGTAAGAATTGCTAGAGTGCAGAGATCAAGAATAGAGTATAGAATCAGAAAGCATAAGTGAGTAAGGTAAGTAAGTTGAGTAAGTTCTTCTTGATTCTTGATGTTCTATATAGTTGTAGACAGATATCTTGAGTATTTGCGTCCATTAACGAGTGCTCTACAGTTGCTTCTGTTGATGATGAAAAGTTGCAGCGAAGAGAAGTGGAGATGTCCATTAGAATGTATTAGTTGAAGTTCTTGTTTGAAATCCGAGTTTGAAATTAGACGTCTGGGATATGTTTCAGACGTATGATACTATATATATTTTTGAATATAGTAGTAGATCAGACGTCTGAGTGCAATTGCCAGACGTCTGGTTCGGCCTGTCTATTATTCTAGAGAACTGTTTTAGACGTCTGGCTTGTGCACCCAGACGTCTGATATTGTGCATATCAGTTTTAATGCTCTTTTTCTTGTGCTTCTTTATTCCTATCGACTTGTAGTTTCTTGTAGTGTCCTTTGAGCCTTGTTCTTGTCTTTCTAGTGATGTTGTTCTAGCAAGTACTTGTATATACAAATGTATATTCGATTTCCATTGTATAGTTGTTGTCGTCGAAACCGTAGATTTGATTTCCTAACAATCTCCCCCTTTTTGATGATGACAACTATACAATGTCTGAAGGGTTTTGCTTATTTTTCGAGAGATTGATTTTAGTGAAACATAATATTATTATTTGTGAAACACAATACAAATATATGTAGATAAAAGTACAATGAGAATAAGTAAATTTATTTAGATGAAGATGGAGCATTGCGATCTTCAGACTTGTCATCCCTCCATGGCTTGAGTGGAGACCATATATTTCCACGTTCGTTGGTCCCCTGGGGAACCGAAGAATCGCCTAGGTGCATGATCCAAAGGTGTACGATAAGAGGCAGAGGGATCCAAAGTTCAAATGATGATCCCTTAGGGTAAAACAAACCGTATTCTCTAGTACTACATAGATATCGTAAGATACGTTTAACAACTCTTTGATGAGATTCTTTTGGTTTTGCTTGAAATTGGGCACAAAGATATACGCTCATCATAATGTCGGGTTGACTAGCCTCAAATAAAGTAAGGAGCCAATCATACTACGATATAATTTTTCATCAAAAGCTTTTCGTAAGTTTATCCTTCTTCTAAACATACCATTCAAACCATATTTCATTCAATACTAGATGGTGTTTATTTGGCCAAATAAAAACACCAATATATTCCAGTTCTTTACGTTATAATTAAAAAATGTAATTCAAAAATAATCCATTTATCAAATTTCACACATATATGATTTAGTACTAGAAATAAACTTAGAAAAATAAACATAAACAAATTAGTGGCAATTCGAGTTGCTATATCGTCAACCTAGATCCAGTTCAACCAATCTAATAGCATTTCAAAATGCTATATCGTCATCCTAAATTAATTGCATCAATCACCAATTTCAACAATCCAAACAGCATAACCAAATTTTATTTGCTATGAAACATTACTGATTAACCAAATGAGTGAGTTTTACTCACCTTTAGTTTTAAATTTTAAATCAAATCAAACAACGTTCGATTTAACCTAAAATTTTAGCAATTCCCAATTGTCTCCAAATCAGTTCTAGATGTAGTGCTCATCGCCAAGATTCTGTCACAACTTGTTTCGTCTCATTCTGAAAACGTATGAAAAAGATATACACTTTATTAGATTCCACGAATTTATAATATATTCAAATCTACAATTTCTTTTCTTTAATAACCTAAAATTAATCTAGCCGTTCATTCCTGGAGAAGAAATATGGACTGCGAAATTCCTTTTTTCCTTCTCTTCCATTTACGTGCGCACGAGACCAAAGCTACCGTTCCCCTTGCCTTCCGTGCCATTTACGAGCTGCGTCTACATGATGAACTCTTCTACTGGCTGGAGCTTCGATGAACTCGGCGCCTCCAAAGCCTCGATTTTTTTCACCCAACAACCCACTAATGCATGCTATTTTGTGCCTCCACGGTGAATGAGAAATGATCACGGCCGTTGATCTGGTCAAGCTCGACGAGCTCTTCATCTGTCCAGTTGAAAGTTTTTCATGAAAATGAATGGATTACGAGGAATTTGGAAAGAAAGGTCGAAACTTTTCGGCCATTGAAAATTATAAATGGCGGCGGTTGTAAAAGATAGGGTTAGCATTAGGTTTGGGTGTGTGTGTGTGTGTGTCTACACATAATGCACTATTTAAAAACCCCGTTCACACTTGATTTTTCCCAACCTCCAAACGAAGCGTGCCACCAGACGTTTATGATATTTTACCCCTATCCCGAACATAATGGAACAAATTTCAAGGCCTAATACAAAGCATATGGGAGTTACGACTTTAAATGACTGATTTTAAATTAAATGCCTTAAATTAATTTCTATGCGTTTTCAGCTCCCACGAGCAAACGGTAAATCTGATTACAACGAAATTTGAAATCCGACAATAATACACTATTACAGATTTAATGGAACTAGTTTCGTCGAATTCTGAGACTATGCCCCGGAAAGCTATTTTAACGTGTCGATTAAATTATGCAATTTTCAAAATCGACGAAATTACTTGAAATTCAAATTTTAAAAACTTACCATCTTGGTTATAATTTAAATAGAATTTATATCCATATTAAAAACCATTTAGATTCATATTAAATTACATATTCAATTATTTTCACTATCCCAAATATTAGTTTCGCCATTAATTTAATATATAATATTTCAAATTTGAATTTATCGACTTTTAATTACATTTAAAAGTCACTATCATTATTCTAGTTCAAATAGAATTCAAATCTACTTTAGAAATAATTTACATTCACATTTAACTCCAGATTCACATATTTACCCAGATTCAAATATTAAATTACTATTTACCAAATCTATTTAATTGCTATATATTGAAATTTAAATCAAATTTCCCAATTCAACCAAAATTTCCATATCCAAAATCAATTAATATTTCAAATTCCACATCTAAAATAAATTAACGTCAAAACCAAAAGACCAAAAATTCTGGGTCATTACATTCCCCCACCTTTAAAAGAATTTCGTCCCCGAAATTGCCAAGATAGAAAAAATGCTCAAACCCGTTTCTTTTCAAAACCTATTCGATTAAAATTCTGTTATTACCATTTCCTAAATATTTTAGACTCACTAAAATCCACTAATTCCTATTTATTCATCAAATTTCATTATTTTAGGCTATAATTTGAAATCAAATTTAGTTAATGAAATTTTCCAAACTTTCAAAAAAAAATTATAACACCCAAAATTTTCGAATTTTTTTGGCAGAGTCTTCCCTATACGGAGCTTTTACAATATCACAAATATGATAAATATATATACATTGACCCACATAGTCGAAAACACAATAAATAATAATATTTATTTCATTTTTGCTTTTAATGCGTAAGTGTACCTTATATTAGCGTTATTAAGCGAGTTTGCTTAATCTATATGCAAATACGCAACCAAAATAAACCAAACAGCTTCCAGTGCCTATACTTACTCAAATGAAACACATAAGTTTCGTTACCATGAAATTTTCATAACATTTCATTCCTTTAATGATCTTAAACAAATGTTTTCCATAAAACAACATATTATAACATGTATATTTCGAATTAGTAAACAAGTACAATGTCCAAACATTCAATTATCCATTTCCAATCAATGTATATTCAGTTTTTTTCAATTTCAAATTGATTCACAACCAATTCATTCGCATTCCATTCATATTCATATTCCTTATATTCAAATCCATTTTTTTAATCTCGGAATCATTCGATGTAAATCGATTCTTCAAAAATTCAATTTAGGTTCATGCACTTGCATTCCTATTAATTTCACTTCCAACTTATTTTACATCTTTTCCGTTTACTTCCAATTAATTCACATAGTGTTATTCACTTCATTTTATAGTGAATGGTATTTTATTCCATGCTAATTTATTTATAAACCATTTCATAAAATTATTTTTAAGGTTTATTATAAACATTCCACATCGCTATTTAAATTCATATTCAGCTCAAAAACTGAAGTTCATACCCAATCTTATTCAATCGATACTCCAAGTCTATATGTGACTTATTTACTCTTAAATTGAATTCATTTCTTGTTATCAAATACTTAACCATTTTAACTTGGACTGTAACATTTCTGGTTTTTAGCCAGATTTAAATTTGATAATTAATATAATTTTTGGGGATAATTTGTGAATTAATTGAGAATTAATTTGAAAATTTGGGGATAAATATATATATATATATATATATATACGTATAAATTGAATTTTGATTTGAAATTTTATAAATAAAATTGGATATAAAAGCTTTAACATACACATATATCTTTTGAAATAAAATGGTTTATATAAAGATATTTAAACTTAAGTTTAAAAATTTGAATAAGATTTGATTAAAAAAAATTATTGTTCTTTCTTTTACAATACACATGAGATAAATTTAATTTATATATATATAAACCTTTGAAAACATAAGAGATAAATTAATTCACAAATTATAAAATGAAAAGGTTTAAAACATAATTTATAAACAAGGGTTTAAACACAATTTAATCACAAATGACATTTGTAAAATAAAGGAAACATGTAATAACAAATGTAAGATAAATAACAATATAGATTAACAAGTGTTAACCAAATTAACAAGGTGGAAATTAGCCACAAGGGCCTCTTTAGCAAGTGGAATTAGTTTCTAGGATACACGACTAAAATAATTACTTTCAAAGACAAAACACAAAATAATTAGTTTCTAGGGCCTAAAAACTATGAAATTATGTCCTTGAAAGTAATTGGACTGCTGACTTTGTCCTTGAAAGTAATTATTCTGCTGACTTTGGCCTTGAAAGTAATTTTTTTGAATGTATGTCCTGGAAACTAATTGGACTGCAAAGTTTGTCCTTCTGGTGAAATGACCCATTGACAAGTGGCAATCCTATTCTTTAAAATTTTAATAATGTAAATAAATATCAAAAGAAGTGAAACCAGGCTTGAATACTCTCCACTTCACAAACCAAAAAACAAAATTGAATCAAAAACAAATCAAACCTAAGAAAATAATACAAACCAAAAAGGAAATCAAAGAAAAGATTCTACTCAAACTTGATCAAAGTACAACTCAAAGTAAAGCAAATCCAGTTTCAAGTTAAAAACAACTACAAATTCAAATCAAATTCAAAAGCCTGAAGCAATCAGATAAGAATCAAGTACAAGTTTCAAAAACAAAAGCATTCCAGATCAAAGCAATTTCAAATCTGAATGCAAAGTGGATTCAAATCATAATGCAAGCTAATCCAAAATCAGAAAGGCATCAAAACAAAACAAACTCAATAATCAAGCAGATCATCTCAATAATCAGGATGCAAATAAAAAAAATCAGGTCCTGATCAAAATTTCAAGTTTCCAGGTTTTCAAAGCTTCTCTGTTCTTCTATGACAAGTAAACTCTTAAAACCTGATATAGCTTGAATTAGCAAGTAATAATCTTATGAAGTATAATATAAAATATGCTTTGTGTGTTGTTATTGATTGCAAGTATGTATGAATATTAACATTTGTGCATATGTCTGAGAACAGGCAAAAATATGCCTCGTTGATACATGATAGGATTTATAAACCTGTTCAAAAATTCATATCACCTAAAGAAATCAATATTAGGTTTTGACCTCTAAATAAAATTTGCTTGTACTTGTCAAATTCAAATTATAAAAATAGTCTCAAGCATTTATACTAAGCAATTATTTCTAAAATAAGATATCACAGTGGTAAACAACATTGTATCAGAAATTCGAATGATTTAATTTCAAGTTCTGATTATATTAACTAATTTGAATTGAAAAATGTTGATTTTTGATCATAAAATTTAGATTTTTAAGATTAGAGTTAACGAGATTTTTCGAGGTGATCAGATTCGGCATTTTCGTCAATATCCGACGATTAATGAGGAGATAATGTCGTGTTCGATCATGGAGAAGGCTGAAAGGTTGGTAATCATCAAAAAAATGATCACTGAATTTCTCGAACGCTATGGTGGCTGAACGAGGACAAACTAGGGTTTAAAACCCAAATTGGTCAGGGTCAGGGAACTTGGCTTCTGCATCATCTCTGGAGGATCGGGGTTCAACGGTCCAAGGGGAATTGATGTGTAGGTGTGTGGAGCAGCTTGGGGTATGATCGTGAGGTCGCCAGTGGCCGGAGGTGGCCACACGAGGCGGTATTGGGTGTTTGAGTTGGTTCCAATGGCGGTTTAGGTAACTAAATGTCGATATCGTGTTTAATTCAAAAGCTCGATGGCCGGAATCGAGGGAAGTGGTCGAGAACGATTTGCCGATGATGGCATCGATGATCAATACGGCGATGTTCATCTGTGCATGTGCACATGAGATTGTGTGTACCAGTGGTAAGAAAAGGGAGAAGAAGAAGGATAACCTTCAGGGTTGTCTCGGGGATTTACGAGTTTGGTTCTGGAAAGTTTGGATTGTGGCTCGGGTTTAGTTTCGGGGTATTCGAATGGGTTAATGTATTTTTAACAAGTTTTAAAATTAAATCAAAACAAAGAAAAGTGGCTCGGGGAAGTACCCGTGGGTTTTAGGATTTGACTCAGGGTGAGTCTCGAGGGTTTTCAAGTTTGTCTCCGTATTTTTTGCGTTAACCAAGTTTTAAAATTTTATATTAAAACATGTTTTCAAATTTGAATTAAATCAAGTTAAACTCTTCCTTGATTAATTTTTTTTAATAAATGTTTTACTTGGTTTTGAAATTAATTAAAGGTTTAAAATAAATTATTTTAAATTTATTAAGCCTAAGGTATTTTATTTTATACCTTTTGTTTTCCATTTATTCTTAAGGTTATTTAATAAGTTAAATAATGTAATAGTTAATTAAAGAAGGTGAAATGACTTTAAGTAACTTAAAGGATTTTAAATTTAATTTGTATATTATGAAATTTATTCCAAAAGTTTATTTAATAAGATTTAAATACTATAATTAAGAAATTAATTAAGATAAATAGTTTATCTCTTAATTAATTAAGGTCTTGAGTAATTAAAGAGTGATTAATGTATGTGATTAATTAAAGCATAATTATTTAAAGGTTAATTACTCAATGTAATTAATTAAAGGATTAATTACTTAAAGATAATTACGTAATGCAAGTAATTAGAGGATAATTAAATAATTAAAGGTTAATTATTTAATAATTAAAGGTTAATTAATCGATTGATTAATTCATGATTAAAGGATAATTAATTAAATGGTAATTAATTAAGGGTTAGTTAATTAATTAATAAATGTAACTAATTAAGGATATTAATTAAATGGTAATTAATTAAGGGTTAATTAATTAATGTAATTAATTAAAGATAATTAATTAAAAGATAATTAAATAAATAAAGGTTAATTATTTAATGATTAAGGGTTGATTGATTTATTAATTAAGGTTAATTTATTAAAGGTTAATTAATAAATAATTAAAGGATAATTAATCAAAATGGTTTATAATTAATTAATGTTAATTAACCAAGATTAGTAATTTATTCATAAGTAATTAATCTGGTTTAAATTTATCAAGTGGTTTATTGATCTTACTTATGGATGTTTGGATTGTATGGAATGCTTTGAGTTGTTTGATATCCTTGATGTGTGATGATCTGTGATATGATTAAGCTGTGAACTGTGATTTATTTATCTGTGATGAATTTACATATTTATCTATGAATCTGTGAATGAAGATAAGCATTATAGGAGTATACCGCTTATCTGTATTGTTGTGCTTAAATTGATGATGGTTGTGATATGTTATTGTTGTGTGTAAAACCCCTGGACTACACCACACACACATAAATATTGCTTTCACGGGAAATCGGTTAAGTCACAGATATTTTAAATTTAAATATTATTTTGTTGTAATAGTTGAATTTTGAATCCAAATGGTTTTGGAAATGGAATTGGGTTGAATATGAAAAGCTTTTGAAAAGGAAGTTTTGAAATGGAAATTTACTTTGAATATAATATATCTAGTTTAAGTTTTGAAATTATTTTGGAAACTATGATTTGAAAGGGTATACAAATTATACAATATATATATGGATTTTTAAACCACTTTGAAGTATATTAAATGAATTATTTTGGGAATTTAAATTTAATTCAAATAGAACTTGCCGAGTATACGGCAGTTCGCTGATTTTCCAATGTATACTTTGAAAGGCTATAACTTGAGTTAATTTAATCGGATTTTCCAGAAACGAAAAGCATTTTTTTTCAAATGATAATAACTTTTATATAAAGGAATGAATTTCTAGTTTTGTAAAGGATTTCAAGTTTTTTTTTTAAAAATGAAAGCTATGAATGAATCTTCGTAAAGGATTGGTGAAATTTGTAAAGTGAATCTTTTTGTTTAAAAGATTAAAAGTGGAAATTTGTTTAAACCATTCAAAATAAAGGTTTTAGAATTTAAGTTGTGACTTAACTAAGATCCCACTATATCCATATGCTTTTAAAAATAAGCGCTCATTATTTGGTTTAGCCGGAAGAGGACTTTATGTCATATAACCCATTTCGAATAGTGATACGACGAAATAGATAGCATTTGAAGACCGGTGGTAAACACCGAATATTTTCGAAAGCGAAAGGATTACTTGTCGAATGTCTCTACACCGAATGGCCCTGGTATAGAGATTTGATCACCCTTTGTGATGGGGAGTCCAGACGTGATTAGGGATTATCCGGATTTTCAAGGGCTTCTTTTGAAGTGCCTTCGGTTCTGTTCGAACCCGGAACAGACTTGTATGGATGTATATCTGACGTTACACTTTAAGATGTAAAGCTGGTTTCTATCAAATACATTTTTGTTGGTGGCGGAGAATTTATTCTCTTAGCTTAACACCCTTCTCTGAGACGTACGAGCTCAGATGTTATGTAGTTGATGGTTACTAGTGATATATTCCCAATTTGGTAATGTGGCATGCTGAGTGTTGTTGATCATTTGTTGATCGAAACATGGCTTTTGTGAAAAACGTAGCTTTGTGGACGAGACTTCATCGAACCTCACAACCCGAAAATGGCCGAAACAGGAAAGATGCGGCAAGGTTATTGGGGGTAGCGCCCCTTAGCGTATGTGCATTTCCTTCTGGATAAAAGGTGGTATCATGGTATTGGAGCCCAGATATTTAACCTATATGGTTGTTGGAATTTTGTTGGTGACGAGCGCTCGGATAAAGGTTGGTTACGACTGGGGAATGACATACTCGTGTCAGTAGTTTCCTAGTCACAAAGGTAAACCGGCCTTGTGTTGGCAGAGATCCGATTAGGTTCTCGGGGCGTCCCTCCAGAGGTATACCCATTCGGTAAGGAAGTTCCTTAGCCTGGCCATTGTTGGAAATCCAATCACCCAATACGACCCCTTTACGATTGCAGTTGTATTACCTGCCATTCTTAAATGGTTGCTATAGCAGGCATAATATAATGGTACCTATGCTGGCTAAGATTAATATTATACTTTTGAAATGTTTTCTGTACCACGCACTAATAATAATATCAAAAGGATTTCGCGTATCAAGCATGTTTGACTATCATAAGGAGAAATCTTCCCCAAGTGTGCGATTGCATTGTGTGTGCGCCGAGAGGCCATATGGTAGTTTCATTTTCCAAAAAGCATTGCGGGTTTCTTTTTACTTTTTTTGTTTAAGATAAATTGTTTTTGTTTGCTCATACCAGTCCCATGACTGACCTGGAGTTTATTGTTCTCTTTCTAAAATCTGGGTGACCATAATTTTCCACACGGGCAGCCTAGAGTCAGGTTATCAAAAGATAGTAGATATGGATCTAGAAGTCTTTGGTTCGACGATTGCATTGGGGATCGCATTTGCTATAAGTTCAGAATAATGGTGGTTCGAGCTATCTTTGCTTTGGAGTTATGTTACCTAGTTTGCTACATTACAACTTGATGGCGATTCGAGCTTATGTATTAGAGATCTTTGGAGTTTGGCCTTGAAGATGTTATCTTCCGCTGCTGTTGTCGTTTGTCTTCTGCTGATGTTTCTTTCCACTGTTGTATCTATCTCTGATAGTGTTTATTATATCTATTGTATCATATTGTATCAAATATTGTATCCATTTTTCTATCAATGATATATTTATTTCTGTTTCCGTTGTTTTGTTCACTTAATGTGTTATACTCCGGCGAACCAGATTCGGCATTCGAATCTCCGATAGTCGAATACAAGTGAGGTATTTGATGTCGATTTTCGAGAGTCGAGTCAGGGTCGTTAAATGGACATACTTTTCCACTTTCTCAGTTTAATAAGTTATACAAACTTATTTATTCACAATTCTCTAAGTTTCCACTTAAGTTTACTCACATTCCATATTTATAACATATAGTTATATAATCACTTACAATTCATGTTTATATAAAATTTATTCAATTCCAGTTCACCCCCTTTATAATTCAAATTTTTGAATTTCCATTCCTTTACCATAATATCGAACCATTTTCATTTTGGTTTTACCATTGCATTCTCAATTCATAAGTTGAAGAACTTATTTACTTAAAATCTTGTATTGCATACTTGAGTCCATTCACATCTTATAATCATAACTCTGGATTATATATCACACTATACCTTAAGTGTATCCATTCCATTCAATAATCGTAACTCATAGTTATATAACCATTGTACATATCAAACTTTATATGCAATTCGATTCAAATCCAATTCAATTTCAATTAACTTAACTCGGATTAAATTTCAGCCATCTTATTCATTTTAACTACTCAAGTTAATTTTAATTCTAGGATTGAATTCACACATTCCATTCTTATCTATATCAATTCCAAATTATAAGTTCAATAACCGATTTTCTCCTGACTTTACAAACCATTTAAATGGAAATCCCAGACTTCAATCACCCGGTTTTATTTCAAAACATTTTGAAATTATAAATAAGCATCTACCCATTTTTGTATATCAAACCATACTCTCAAAATTTTAAAATAACTTGGTTTTGACCAAACAATTTCCTTCTGGAATTCTTAAAACAAAACTTTTTACTAAACAAGTTCATAAAAAATAATCATAGCCAATTACTACGGTAGCAATCTGTCACTTAGAAACTCGAAAATGTACACTGATGATTCGGTCGTCATCACCATAATTATTTTCCAATGACTGAAGTGAGTTCAGTGCTTCCTTACTTTCAAAACCCATTCAAAACATAGCTTATTGGTATCAAAGTTCTTCAGCTTCAAAAACTCAGTAGTATTCAACTTGCCTTAGTTTTGAGCTTAGAGGGGAACAATATTTATCCGAAGATGTTTATAAAAATTAAAAGTCCTACCACTAAAGTGAAAGATCTTATAACAAGATCTATCAGTGAAGATTTTCCTACTGTCCATAGCCTAAAAGAGATCATCACTTGCGTTATCTAAAGCCATTTTATACATTAAGGTTAACAGATTGAAAAATTAAATAAGCGCTGAGCCGTTTAAATTTTTGGAAAAATAAAAATTCCACTTAGTTTCTTTCTCAAGCTGACATAGTTCAGATATAAAAGCATTTTGATTTAAAGAGAAATTAAACGGTTCATGGAATTCAATTTTAAGAGAGGTATGAATGAACCATGGGTGGAACTAGACAAAAGTAAAAATTTTATAATGGATTATTCTTTCCATTCTCAAACCAAAATATGGAGGAAAGAACACTAGTAGAAAATATGAATTGGCCATTATAAAAGTACTTACTTGTACATTTTTTCTAAACATCATTTCTATCATTAGTCATCTTCTAAAACCGTTTACAAAAAGATATAATTCAAATCCTCAATGTAGATAATGCCAAGTCCTCCCTAACTCTTGGATCTAAGAATAGTACTCCAAGAAATAAAATGATAAAGAGAGTCCTTCTTAAGCACCTTTCCAAAGAAATCTCTTTCTGTACTATCAATTTTATATATAATCCATTGAGAAATTTTGTAAAAGGAAAGCCAATATATAGATTAAGATGATAGGACAAAGAGAAACCTTTCCATTTAGAATGTCGATGATCAATATTTTCAATTCGAGGAATCCCCTCATCATGTTGAAGCTTATCTAGTCTCACTATGATACCAAGGTAAGATAGACGTAAGCTACCAACCTTAAAATTAAGAGAACAAACTATATTAGCAGCATCAAAACCATAATCACTAAATGGAATAACTGAACATTGGTTGAATTTGATTTTCACACCAGACATATTCTCAAAACCATGAAGAATAAGCTTTAAAGTGGCTATGAAATGAGCTTGGGGAGAATAAAAACTATATTATCATTAGCATTGTATAGAGAAGAAACTCTCCCATTAGCATAAGAATCTGCTATAGACTTCAGTAACCCTGTATTAAATTCCTTCTGATTCATATGAGCAAAGACACGGACAATATTGATAAAAAGGGGAGATAAAGGGTCATTGTCTTAGTACACTTAGAGATATTTTTCATACCCATGTTTCCATGTACACAAATAGAAGATGTACCACTTTCAAGGGTACTTCTTGTCCAAGAAATCCATTTATTTTTAGCATCTAGCATAAAGTACCTCAAACAAAAAATTTCCAAATGAGACCAAAAGGCTTGATGAAATCTAGCCACGATATAGAACATGAAATTTTCTCTTTCTTACAGTATGACATAACTTATTGAACAATAGTAAGACTATCTAGAATGTGCATGTTTTTATAAAAGCTATTTGAGTTCTAATTATCAACAAATCCATTTTGGTTTGGAGTCTGTTAGCAAGCGCTTTGTTTATGATCTTTTTTTTAACTCCCCCATAAAGGGGACCTCCAGAAGGGCTTGCGGACTGATCAACTCTATAGGGGAGATTAAGCCACTTCAACTCTTGGTACATATAAAACCCCGAGTATTATCTTTTATGAGAAATGTCTGAAAGGTAAGGCTCGTACCTGGATCTATTACCAGATCTAGGCATCCCTTTGGTAATGACCTGAAAAGCAGAATTCAAAAGACTAGTAGGCCAAAAATCTCTCAATTTCATGGCACCTTCTTTTTGGGATAAAAGAATCACATCAGAAAGATTTAAACAATGTAATTAAAGATCATTTGTATAAAACCCATTAAAAGAGCAACAAATTCATCTTTAATACAGTCTCAAAATTGCTGAAAAAAGAAAAAATGGAATCCATCACTGAATTTCTTCCAATAAATAAGGGAAGCTCGGAGTCTATGCCATTGATTGATAAGACATGAATGCACGGCCAAAACTTATGAAGATACCTTTATATAATTTACTCCCATCTATGTCTATGAACGTTTTTACTTTTATGGTAGATTTATAAAGTTACTTTGAGTGGTAGAGTTAATGTTTCCATCATAGTAAAATCTTAACTTACTTATTAGATAATATTCTATAGCATTAGGAAACAATAAACATTTCGCCTACTAATTTGAAATTTCTACTATCTTCATAAACCATCATGAAATTTAAAGGTAATATGCTCATTATTTTTCCTTCATAAAATGAGCAGTTCAATGAGTTTTTAAGGCATTTTTGATTTAAAACAGAATTAACTAATTCTAAAATTATAACAACATTGTATAAGATGACATATGTTAAGGCACTAATTAATAAATGGTTTGATGAAATGAGAAGAGAGGAAAAACACATATGTTCCAGTAATGCATGAGAGAGGAAGTTGGAAAGAGGTAGTTTCCTTAATTTAAAAGGAGTCAAAAGATCGTAGAAATCTAGAAACATAAGCGCATAAAATAAGGTATGAGATAAGTTGTATTTGGAGTGGGCAAAGGTGCCACATATGTTCCAGTTTCTTTTATATAACAGATTCTAAGCAAATATTTTAGCCAATCTATAAAACATAACCCTTGAACAATGTCCTATAACCGAGAAAGTTATATTCTGTAACAACCCGCATATTTATCGAGTTTGTATTTAAATATTTTATTTAAATATTAACTCGTTAATCGGATTTTGGTCCGAAAAGCTACTTTTTGCAAACGGTCAAATTAGGACTCGAGACCACTTCCATTGAGTTCGAAATGTCGTTTACAACTTTTTAAGTATAAACATCGATAGGTTTGAAGTTAGTGAAATTTCACTAACTTTTCCCGCTTTGGACTTTGGGTTAGTTTAGCCTATTAAGCCCAAGTTCCAACCCTCTTCTCCTCACTCTTCATAAATTTCCTAACTAATCAAGCTTTGGCATTAATGGTGGAGGGAATGGGAAATTAAAACTCCAAGCACAAATTCAATTGCAAATCCAACATTCAACTCCAAATTCAAGTAGAAGATATTGGATTCAAGCTTTGGATTGCTTCTCCTTGCTTTCAAGCTTCATCTTCATAAACTTTAGTGCAAAGGTGAGATTTTTATCTCACAATTCTAGTCTATAACTATCTTGGGTTGTTGGGAATGATTCCCTATCATTTTTGCATGCATGTTAGCATTTGGTTTGGATTGGATTGGCAAAAAAAAACTCCAATTTTTAGCGTTTTGTTGAATTTTCTGCACTTGAGTCGCTGAGTCGTTCACCCTTGAGTCGCTGAGTCGTTGGACCCTTGAGTCGCTGAGTCGTTGGACCCTTGAGTCGCTGAGTCGTTCACCCTTGAGTCGCTGAGTCGTTGGACCCTTGAGTCGCTGAGTCGTTCACCCTTGAGTCGCTGAGTCGTTGGACCCTTGAGTCGCTGAGTCGTTCACCCTTGAGTCGCTGAGTCGTTCACCCTTGAGTCGCTGAGTCGTTGGACCCTTGAGTCGCTGAGTCGTTCACCCTTGAGTCGCTGAGTCGTTGGACCCTTGAGTCGCTGAGTCGTTGGACCCTTGAGTCGCTGAGTCGTTGGACCCTTGAGTCGCTGAGTCGTAGACCCTTGAGTCGTTAGGTCGTATGACCCTTGAGTCGTTAGGTCGTTAGACACTTGAGTCGTTAGGTCGTTAGACCCTTGAGTCCTTAGGTCGTTAGACCTCATTTTATCTTCACTAGGTCGTACCGTTTTGGTCGGGGCGCTGCCCCGCACCCCGCCGGGGGCGCTGCCCCCTGGACCCCCGCGACCTGACCGGGCAGGTCGAACCCCGTAAGCGGTGGCGTTGCCCCTGCACCCCCACCTTGGGGGGTTGCCACCCCCCCCGGACCCCCCCTCCGTAGGGGATCTTATCTGAAAAACATTGAGCTGATTTCCTGGGATTTTATTCGCATCTCCGTATGCGATCTTTGTGACTGATTGTTTCTACACTTGCTTATGTGTTTTGTCACTTTATAATATAAAGGTTTCAATACTAGTAGTAAATATCAAAACTCTTTTAACAAACAATTTCAACTCTATTTTTAATAACAAAGCTCTTTTCTTAAACCGTTTTCCAATCTATTAGTATATACAAGCCTTTACCTCACTCGGATGAGAAATCTAATTAAACGACTTAGTAAAACAAGTGGTATGAAACGCTTGCGTTCACTTCGTCGGTTAATTCTTGGACTTTTTCGATTGAACCTCTTGTGACAATTTTATTAGTGAAGATTTACAGTTTGTTCGTAAATATTTAAGTTAAGCAAGTGGTTATGGGACATGAAGCTAAACTTCTATATTTACTAGCTTAGTGTAATTGACACTTCTCGTTGATCTTGATGATCGCTTTATGAATTAGACTAGCAATTGCGCGATGTCTCTTTCATTGCAAGGTTAGACTAGACACCACTTGTGTGATTCCATTCACACATACCTTTCTGCTTTTTGGTTAGTCTTGACCTCATTCTGTGTGATTCCACTCACACATGTGGGGTAGCTCCCCATGGTCTTCGGACCGTCATGTGATAGGCCTCTTTCCCTTTTTATGATTTCTGGATTTCTCGTGTTGATTTCTGGAATTTATGTCATTGACTTGTTATGAGTACAAGTTTAGGGTATGATGCCCTCTTCGAATCTTTGAGAAGATTCTTGTGATATTGATTATCTCTTATTGATTGATCTTCTGTTGATCATTATTTACATACTTATAGTGGTATGTCGTTATGGATATTTATGTTTATGCCATATCTTTTATGTTATATCATGTCATCTGATATTTATAGCTAGACTGATCCGTTTATTATTTTCTTAAATAATACTCGGGTCAGACCGAGATGTTACAGGTGCTTCTGCTTGACTTCTTCCCAGGGATTCATCACTCTGACTTTTGGCTAACTGTTTAGATTAGCAGTTTTTGTTGTATACACTTGAGATATAGACTCATAGTTGTATTCTTTTGTATAGCACGTGTTGCTATTCTTTTGTATTATCGTGGATCTTACTGACCACTACTCTGATGTACACTTTCATGTGTTAGTTATATATTCATATCTTCTTCCGCCTTTGTGATATGGATATCTGTGACTGATTTGTGATATGATTATTTCTATGTTTGTTTCCGAAGATTATTTATAGCCACCGTGTGATAAGCAATTACATGGATGGTCGCTCCTCAACAGCCTTATTCTCCGTGCTAGTTGACAGCACTACTCCGGAGTGTTCTTGGCTAGCGTGGGTATAGAGGTGGGGCGTCACAGCTTGGTATCAGAGCCAAACTTCGGAACAATGTAGAAAACTTAACAAGGATCATCGTCCCAGGTCTATCTTAGGAGTCATACCATAGGATTAATTCGAGTCTTCGTACCGATTCATCCTATTTCCTTTATGATTCCTTGTTTTATCTATCAAGATTACTTGATGTTCATTGGTAAATAACCTTCTTACTTCTCTTCTTTTTTTCTTTAAGGAAGAGAATGTCTAGACCAGGCCGTCCCAGAACTGGATCATCTGGTGCTGCTCCTCCGGATGGAGTTTTTATGACTGCTCAACAGCTTCTTGATTTAGTAACTAATGCTCAAGCAGCTGGAGCTAACCCAGAACCCACTCACCCAAAGTCGGGATTTGCACGCTTGTGCAGCGATTACACCAACTTGGGTGGGAAGCCCTTCAAAGGTTCGGAAAATATCATCGAGGTCCAGGCTTGGTTAAAATCATGTGATCGAATCTTCTCTCGCATGAACCTTATCGATCTCCACCGCGTTCAGGTGGCTTCCAGCATGCTCCAGGAGAGAGCATTGGACTGGTACGAACTCCTTATTTCAGAAATTAATGAAGCGGATCTCACCTGGGAGCAATTTCAGGGACGCTTCGAGTTAAAGTTTGTACCAGAAGCTGGGAAAGTAACCTTGGCTCGACGTTTTATAGACCTTGTTCAAGGTCAATCCTCTATGATTGATTACGTCGCAGCCTTCGAGTCGCTTTCCAAATATGGGGTTGAATACATCAACACCCCATTGAAGAAGAACCATAGGTTCGTTTATGGCTTAAATAAGAGTCTTAAGAAGCCACTGCTCCTGAAACTAGAAGTCGCATTTGATCAACTCGTCGATATCGCTCTTCGTCTTGAAGAGGCTGATAGAGAGAGTGATGTTGAAGTGGAAGGCGCTAAACCAAACTTCAACAACAAGAAGAGGCCAAACAAATTCAAGGGTCCTTATCCCAACAAAAAGGGTAAGCAGGCAATCCCTGCGGCAAAGCCTCCTTCTCCTAGTGGTGCGAGTTGCTTCAACTATGGGTCTGGGGATCATTATGCGAATAAGTGCTCTAAGCCCAAATCTTGTCGCTATTGTAAGAGCCCAAATCACTTTATACATCAATGCCTCAAACGTAAAAGCAGGAATGAGGGAAAGTTAAATGTGGCTCAAGCCCCTGGCAACACATCTGGTGGCCAAGGTATTTCTCATTCCATTCTTGATGGTATTATTTTATTTCATGATCAACCTATTAGAGTTCTCTTTGATACCGGTGCATCCCATTCTTTTATATCAAAGGAACTGGTAGACACTTTTTCCTTAAGTGTTACTGCATTGATGACTTCTTTAAAAATTGCGAATCCTGTTGGTGGATCCGCAACTCTTAGTTTGCTTTGTAAAGATGTGGAGATTATTTTATGTGATTTTTCTTTCCTAGCCGATTTGCATGTCATGCGTTACTTAGGCTTTGGAATAATTTTGGGAATGGATTGGCTTAACCGTTATCAAGCCCATATCCTATGTCCTGAGCGGACTATTCATCTCCGACATCCACAATCTGTTAAACAGATTTCTGTTAATCTTAAAGATTCAGAATCCTGTTTGGTGGCATCTTTATATTCTTTAAATCCTCGTGATAACGATGATGATGATGAAGATGATATTATTTCTCGTATTCATGTTGTTCGTGAATTTTCCGACATATTCGAGCCCGTTTTAGGTTTGCCACCTAAACGAGCAATTGAGTTCAGAATTAATCTTGTTTCTGGAGCTCAACCTATTACTCGTCCTCCTTATCGCATGTCCAATAAGGAAAATGAGGAGATGCGTAAACAATTATCTGAGTTGGAGACGAGGCAATTTATTCGCTCTAGTTCCTCGCCTTGGGGAGCTTCGGCTATTTTCGTAAAGAAATCCGATGGTACTCTGAGGCTCTGCGTTGATTATCGCAAGCTTAACGATCTTACTATTAAAAATAAATATCCTTTACCTCGGATTGATGATCTATTCGATCAGCTTAGTGGTGCTAAGGTCTTTTCACAATTGGACTTGGCTACCGGTTTCCATCAGCTTCGTATCGCTGAGGATAGCATTCCTTTGACATCATTCCGTACTCGATATGGATCTTATGAATGGCTTGTTATGCCATTTGGGTTAACGAATGCTCCAGCTTATTTCGTTGACCTCATGAATCGAGTTTTCAAAGATTTCCTCGATCGGTTTGTTCTCATATTCATTGATGATATTCTAGTGTATTCAAAAACCGAGGAGGAACATGAGAAACATCTTAGGATTGTATTGGAAACACTTAGGAGTAATCAATTAAAGGCGAAATTTTCTAAATGCCACTTTTGGCAATCTCGTGTGAAGTTTCTCGGTCATATTATTTCCGAATCCGGGATATCCGTGGATCCTTCAAAGATCGAAGCGATTCAAGATTGGAAGAGACCGGAGAGTGTGACAGAGATTCGTAGTTTTCTCGGATTGGCGGGCTATTACCGCCGTTTTATTAGAGACTTTTCTAAGATTGCCATGCCTCTTACTGGCTTGACTAAGAAGGGAGTTAAATACATTTGGTCGGACAAATGTGAAGCCTCTTTTCAGAAATTGAAAGAACTCCTTTCCGATGCTCCTATTCTTGTGATTCCCGAGGGGAATCAAGATTTTGTTGTTTATACCGATGCTAGTCACGTTGGTTTGGGTGCCGTTCTTATGCAAAAAGAACGTGTTGTTGCTTATGCTTCTAGGCAATTGAAGCCGGCCGAGACTAGATATGCCACTCATGATCTAGAGCTCGCGGCTATTGTTTTCGCCCTTCGAATGTGGCGTCATTATCTATTGGGAGAGAAATTTATTCTTTACACGGATCATAAGTCTTTGAAATATTTATTTTCTCAAAAAGAACTTAATTTACGTCAACAGCGTTGGCTCGAGTTCCTTGCACCTTATGATCTTGATATTCTTTATACCCCCGGTAAGGGTAATCGTGTCGCCGATGCTCTTAGCCGTAAGCAACAAGCAGTTGTTTCTATGATGATATCCGAATGGAACGATCTCGAGATCTTATCCACTTGTGAGATTCGAGAGCGCGTATCCGATTTATGCTCATCGCTTGTTTTATGTAGCCTTGAGGCTCATCCTTCTCTTTTAGACCGCATTCTTGAAGCTCAAGGGCTAGATTCTGAATTGGCTCTTCTTGGCAAAAATGTTAAGGATAAAATTGATATTGAAGGTTTGAAAGACTTTGATATTGATTCTCGTGGCGGCATTCGAAAATTTGGTAGACTTATCGTACCAAATATTAGAGATCTTCGTAAAGATATTTTAGAAGATTCCCATCGTTCTAGATTCACCATTCATCCTGGTAGTAGTAAAATGTACGCTGATATGAAGCGACTTTATTATTGGGAGGGAATGAAATCTGATATTGCTAACTTTGTTAAGTGTTGCATGACTTGCCAACTTGTCAAGGCCGAACATCAAAGGCCTGGTGGGTTATTGCAACCTTTAGAAATTCCAATTTGGAAGTGGGATCAAATTTCCATGGACTTTATAGATGGCCTTCCCCGTTCTCGTTTGGGTCATGATAGCTTATGGGTGATTGTTGATAGACTTACTAAATCCGCCCATTTTATTCCGGTTCGGTCTAGCCGAACCGTTCCTCTTTTGGCCAAACTATTTGTCAAGGAAATTGTAAAATTGCATGGAGTTCCTACTTCTATTGTTAGCGATCGTGATCCATTGTTTACTAGTGGATTTTGGAAGAGTCTTCAAAAAGCTTTAGGAACGAAGCTTAATTTTAGCACCGCTTATCACCCCCAGTCCGATGGACAAACCGAGCGTGTGAATCAAACTCTTGAAGATCTTCTTCGTGCTTGTGTGCTTGATTTTGGTGGAAGTTGGGAAGATCATATTTCACTTGTTGAATTTTCCTATAATAATAGCTTCCAATCTAGTATTGGTATGGCACCTTTCGAGGCACTCTACGGAAGGCCATGCCGATCTCCTTCTTGTTGGCTTGAGGCCGGTGAGAAGCTGGTTTTAGGTCCAGACTTTATTCGTGATTCCACGGAAAAGATTGAACTTATTCGACATAGGATGAAAGAAGCCCAGAGTAGACAAAAATCCTATGCCGATAATCGAAGAAGGAAATTAGAATTTTCTGTTGGGGATCCTGTTTTTATTCGTGTTACACCTATGAAGGGTGTTGTACGTTTCAGTCGATCGGGGAAGTTAGCGCCTCGATATATTGGGCCATTTCCTATCACTGAACGTATTGGTTCCATGGCTTATCGCCTTGCATTGCCGGCTCATTTTTCTGCTATGCATGATGTATTTCACGTTTCTCAATTACGGAAATGCCTTCGGGATTCCGATTCTATTCTTGAGCCTGCTGTTGTGGAAGAAATTGAAGTTTCGCCGAATTTAACTTATGAGCAGCATCCTATTCGAGTTATAGCTTCTGAGGTTAAACGACTTCGAAATAAAGATGTTCCGCTTGTGAAGGTTCAATGGTCCTCAAATCCTAAGGATTGTTCTTGGGAATCCAGAGAATTCATCGAGCGTACACATCCGGACTTGCTTACTCCTTCTCCTTGAGGTGAACTTCTTCTTTCAAAATTCCTCTTGTGTTAATATGCTTTTATGGTTGTTACTTTTTATTTCCATCTTATATATATTGCGAGGACGCAATTTCTTTAAGGAGGGGAGTCTGTAACAACCCGCATATTTATCGAGTTTGTATTTAAATATTTTATTTAAATATTAACTCGTTAATCGGATTTTGGTCCGAAAAGCTACTTTTTGCAAACGGTCAAATTAGGACTCGAGACCACTTCCATTGAGTTCGAAATGTCGTTTACAACTTTTTAAGTATAAACATCGATAGGTTTGAAGTTAGTGAAATTTCACTAACTTTTCCCGCTTTGGACTTTGGGTTAGTTTAGCCTATTAAGCCCAAGTTCCAACCCTCTTCTCCTCACTCTTCATAAATTTCCTAACTAATCAAGCTTTGGCATTAATGGTGGAGGGAATGGGAAATTAAAACTCCAAGCACAAATTCAATTGCAAATCCAACATTCAACTCCAAATTCAAGTAGAAGATATTGGATTCAAGCTTTGGATTGCTTCTCCTTGCTTTCAAGCTTCATCTTCATAAACTTTAGTGCAAAGGTGAGATTTTTATCTCACAATTCTAGTCTATAACTATCTTGGGTTGTTGGGAATGATTCCCTATCATTTTTGCATGCATGTTAGCATTTGGTTTGGATTGGATTGGCAAAAAAAACTCCAATTTTTAGCGTTTTGTTGAATTTTCTGCACTTGAGTCGCTGAGTCGTTCACCCTTGAGTCGCTGAGTCATTGGACCCTTGAGTCGCTGAGTCGTTGGACCCTTGAGTCGCTGAGTCGTTCACCCTTGAGTCGCTGAGTCGTTGGACCCTTGAGTCGCTGAGTCGTTCACCCTTGAGTCGCTGAGTCGTTGGACCCTTGAGTCGCTGAGTCGTTCACCCTTGAGTCGCTGAGTCGTTGGACCCTTGAGTCGCTGAGTCGTTCACCCTTGAGTCGCTGAGTCGTTCACCCTTGAGTCGCTGAGTCGTTGGACCCTTGAGTCGCTGAGTCGTTCACCCTTGAGTCGCTGAGTCGTTGGACCCTTGAGTCGCTGAGTCGTTGGAACCTTGAGTCGCTGAGTCGTTGGACCCTTGAGTCGCTGAGTCGTATGACCCTTGAGTCGTTAGGTCGTTAGACCCTTGAGTCGTTAGGTCATTAGACCCTTGAGTCCTTAGGTCGTTAGACCTCATTTTATCTTCACTAGGTCGTACCGTTTTGGTCGGGGCGCTGCCCCCTGGACCCCCGCGACCTGACCGGGCTGGTCGAACCCCGTAAGCGGTGGCGTTGCCCCCGCACCCCCCCTCCGTAGGGGATCTTATCTGAAAAACATTGAGCTGATTTCCTGGGATTTTATTCGCATCTCCGTATGCGATCTTTGTGACTGATTGTTTCTACACTTGCTTATGTGTTTTGTCACTTTATAATATAAAGGTTTCAATACTAGTAGTAAATATCAAAACTCTTTTAACAAACAATTTCAACTCTATTTTTAATAACAAAGCTCTTTTCTTAAACCGTTTTCCAATCTATTAGTATATACAAGCCTTTACCTCACTCGGATGAGAAATCTAATTAAACGACTTAGTAAAACAAGTGGTATGAAACGCTTGCGTTCACTTCGTCGGTTAATTCTTGGACTTGTTCGATTGAACCTCTTGTGACAATTTTATTAGTGAAGATTTACAGTTTGTTCGTAAATATTTAAGTTAAGCAAGTGGTTATGGGACATGAAGCTAAACTTCTATATTTACTAGCTTAGTGTAATTGACACTTCTCGTTGATCTTGATGATCGCTTTATGAATTAGACTAGCAATTGCGCGATGTCTCTTTCATTGCAAGGTTAGACTAGACACCACTTGTGTGATTCCATTCACACATACCTTTCTGCTTTTTGGTTAGTCTTGACCTCATTCTGTGTGATTCCACTCACACATGTGGGGTAGCTCCCCATGGTCTTCGGACCGTCATGTGATAGGCCTCTTTCCCTTTTTATGATTTCTGGATTTCTCGTGTTGATTTCTGGAATTTATGTCATTGACTTGTTATGAGTACAAGTTTAGGGTATGATGCCCTCTTCGAATCTTTGAGAAGATTCTTGTGATATTGATTATCTCTTATTGATTGATCTTCTGTTGATCATTATTTACATACTTATAGTGGTATGTCGTTATGGATATTTATGTTTATGCCATATCTTTTATGTTATATCATGTCATCTGATATTTATAGCTAGACTGATCCGTTTATTATTTTCTTAAATAATACTCGGGTCAGACCGAGATGTTACAGGTGCTTCTGCTTGACTTCTTCCCAGGGATTCATCACTCTGACTTTTGGCTAACTGTTTAGATTAGCAGTTTTTGTTGTATACACTTGAGATATAGACTCATAGTTGTATTCTTTTGTATAGCACGTGTTGCTATTCTTTTGTATTATCGTGGATCTTACTGACCACTACTCTGATGTACACTTTCATGTGTTAGTTATATATTCATATCTTCTTCCGCCTTTGTGATATGGATATCTGTGACTGATTTGTGATATGATTATTTCTATGTTTGTTTCCGAAGATTATTTATAGCCACCGTGTGATAAGCAATTACATGGATGGTCGCTCCTCAACAGCCTTATTCTCCATGCTAGTTGACAGCACTACTCCGGAGTGTTCTTGGCTAGCGTGGGTATAGAGGTGGGGCGTCACATATTCAGAAATTTTGTGTCTTTATATCATAATAAGAGTATACTAAATTGCATAAAATACTTACCGAAATTTGATTTTATTGAATAATAGTATGCAAGAATATATATATATGTGTGTGTGTGTGTGTGTGTGTGTGTGTGTATTGATATGTTTTCGTCTACCATAATGACCATTCAGATGATATGACGAAAAAAATAAAGAACGTATTTTTGAAGAAAATGCAAGATTACGAAATTATAAGAAAATAATGAAATCTTCCGTCATTTTACCGTCGATGTTAGTCTAGGTTGACGCAATTTGGGATCACTAATTTTATAGAATTAACGGGTATAATATTCCATCATTAACCTAAGGAATAATGCATTTTCCATTGAATTTCATTCCAAATGAGATTTTATTTTTAAACCAAGAAATAATAAAAACAAGAGGAATTACATTCACACTAACTTTGAGGCGAGATGTGAAAAGACACCCACTAGTTCCTTCAAAACTAGTGAACCCGAATTGTGCCATTTTGAACTAACACAACCATTAAATAACGGAAAATTTTGATATTTTGTTAGTATTTTCTTTGTTTCCTTAACTTACTTGATCTTAATTCTTTAATGTATACGATATCATATATAGAATCGTTATTTATGGAAGACTGAATCACATTGAGTTATTATAAGACCGTTTTATCTATTATATGTAAAATAAAACCATACATTATGTTACTTTCAGGTTTTTGAATTTTTCTATTTATTTATGTACATGTATAATCTATTAGTGATTATATGTAACATAAAACCATACATTGTGGCAATCCTTATTAAATTCAGTCTAGAGAAATCAAAAGTAGCTGATATGGTCAAATGTTATGTAACGTTGTACATGGTATATGCTACCAAGTGATATCTAATGGTCATCAATACTATAATGGTGCAGTAAATTGATATAATAATGACATTATTGAATGTATGCAAACTAATGCTTATTAATTCCACTTTCCAACACATCTAAACTTATCTCACACGTTATACATATTGAATTGATTTTCAAATTAATGCTTATTAAGTCCATATTGAGTTGATACAATAACAAACATTGACTTTCATTATGGATATGTATAACGTATAAATTAGATTTCCATTTACCATGATGATATTTTAGTATTGTATCTTTATCCATATAATTTATTCATCGACAAGATTAGCTCATTGATATAGTCAAAATAAACTAGCTAAATCATTTCCAACATTGTAAAACCATTTCCTTTTGATATTTATATCATTTATTTATGGTTTGCATAACCTTGAAATTCATAAATCTCCAAATATGGTATACAATAAATCAAGGTATATTCATTTATTAAAATTAATTAATTAGAATCAACTAGTTAAATCGTTTCGAATATTGTAAAACCATTTCTGTTTTAATATTTGTGTCATTCATTCGCATTTCAATGCATAACCTTCAAATTGATTATAAATAAACATATATTTTCTCCATATTCCATATAAAGGGAATTTTGAAAGTTCGCGGTCGGAACAAAAGTCTGCGCTTCTAGACCAACTATTAATAATGATACTGAATTAGAATTAGTAACTAAGCATTTTGGCAAACATATCTAGTTTATTATTCTAATTATGAAAACAAAAGTATAAAAGTGAACCTTATTTTCAACTAGCATGGGTCATACATATAAACTGCCTGTAATCATCAAACCTAAATACTACAACCATATGTCTTTTCTTATTCCAAATAAAAACATGCATCATTAAGTTTGTTTAAATTGACGCATTTAGTGCATTTATGAGAATCAGTTAATTAATTGTTTCCATAACAACCATGTTTAATGCATTTATGATAAAAATTTACTAATGTGAGGTCTAAAATGTATATTAGTGTCATATTAAAATTTATTTCAATACTAAAACTAACATAAACATCTTAAAGGAGCATACTTTATTTTTTATTAATCAAAATTTCCTAAATAATCCAAATCCTTACATATATCCAAATTACTTAATCAAAAGTTAACTAAGGTAAAATAATAATATAACCGGATTTATATTTCTTGCATAAATGGTTCTAAATTATCTAGATCAATATAAATCTCATTAAAAACATTAAAAGAAGATAACAATACATAACAAATCTAAAGTATTTCACACATTAAAATACATAAATTATTTACAAAGTAATACAATGATAAACATGTAGATGCTTGAACCAACATAAATTATTTCTGAAATTTAGAGGAATTTAGATTATTTTCCAAATATTTAATGATTCCAAAATCCTTATTTATTTCACAAATAACATACTGATCATTTAGATCTATCTTTATATAATAATTTAACAAATCGGCCTTTAAATTTACAATATTTAAAAATTGAATACAATGGGGTTTCACACCGCAGAATCCTTCACTCTACCTCACAAAACGCATTACCAGAAAATGCTTGATATATAGATCAAATAGATCTAAAAATTAAGTTAGAAAATACATGAATTCAACGAATCCTAAATGGAGTTCATTCAAAGCTTACTCACATTAAAAAGGCAAATTCTATTCAAACATGTAAATTTTCTTAGTAGTCCCTCCTTAAAATAATTAAATTTTAAAGACAAAATCACTCTTACTGTCTTTCTATTCAAAGTAGCATTTTATTATATTACTTTTAATCAGCTCCAATCAACTCCTTCCACTAACCCTAAATTTTAAAATATCCAAGCATTGAAATATTTTGTTCAATTTTAATGATTTTGATGAGGAAAATGAAATGCTAAAGCAATTGCAAGAGGTAATTAATTTTTTATATAAAACCTTTTAATTTTCGAAAAAGAAATTCGTTGAAGGACGATTACGTGCGTTATGGTTTTGTTACGAAGTGAAAATAGATAGAAATACGAAAAATAAAATAATGATGGGGGCTACCCGGTACAGATTTGGATATTCCATTATACTTTTCAATTAATTAATCATGAAACCCCAGATTTAAATAGGTAACCTATATTGATTTGATTGTGAATAATTCAAAGGAAAGTAAATGAATTACCAGAAGCCATACTTGAATCCATGGTTTAAAAAAAAAGAGAATTTGGTTTAGATTTCCATATTCCCACAAGCCCTAGATCTGGTATTCGATCTGAATTCATAATTGCTGCTTTGTTGAATTGATTAAGAAAGTGAGACAGATCAAAAAGATAAAAGTGGGATTTGGTCTTCTAAATTATCACAAGTCTACATGTTTATTTCTCTTTATAAGAGGGTAAGGAGAAAAGTAGAACTTGGGTAATTGGGTACCACAACCACACACACACGCGCGCGCATATACATACATACATACATATATATTAGTGTGATATTTTCATTTTGACCGTACAACAAATTGAAAATCTCTTTGTTCTATACGCATTTTTTCCATGATAGTTACATATTTATGCCTTAAATAATTTATTACTTTAGTAAATCACTTTAATTAGACTTTACACCAAAACAACATAACATATTTGAGTTAGATGGAATTGTGACTCAATACATTACTTATAGGGGTGACTAATTGCCTATAGAATTTCGAGAGTGATTAATTGCTTTTTTTATTATATTAAAGAAGGCAATGCATTATCAACATGGGAAAGAATTATGGAAATATTAAGTTGCTTCTTACAGAAGGTATTTTGTCTAGGCGTAGTGGAAATGAGGCTAGGGTTCTAGTAAAAAAAAGCTAGGTTTGATTCCTACCATGCGTTTTCCAATCCTATATAAATTTACCCAGGGGCATGGAGGCTTGGATCAGCGGACGGCTTTACTATACCCTTCTCAAGAGTATACCATCCCGCCAGTTTTCCTGGGTTTTCAAAAAAAGATATTTTGTCTAGGCTATTATAAATAGGCATGTTCATTAGATGTATGACAAGCACCATTGTCCAAGTGGTTAATTGATTCGGCTTGGTGTAGGATGTCAGAAGTTCGAAACTTGCTTTCGAACGTTTATTTGACATGGGATATGTTGTCCCATTGATTTGTTGTATATTAAGTACCAGTTCAAAAAAAAGATTTATTTTCTGAAGGTTTTAAGGATTCAGCTATCTTCCCAATTATTAGGTGTTCTATACAAGGTTTTAAGGATTAGCTATCCTCCTAAGTCTTCCCTACATAATATGCAACATAACATAGTTATGGATACATGTACCACCCAAATATACAAGGCAAATGAGAAAAAACCAAAGGAGATGCATTCACCGCTACATATTCTATTTAGTTACCTGTAGTTCAGACTAGTTGTTTGGTAGTAACATAACAATAGACCGCTTATGCACCCGACTATATATGTTGAGATCTTGCCTTTGTTGTCATATATATATATATATATATATATATATATATATATATATATATATATATATATATCAGCGGAAATCAAGCATATTCCTTATTTCCATCTTTTGAATGTGGAAAACCCGTATCAAAAGGGTCTAGTTTAACCTTTATTTGTATTTTCTGTAAGAAAGCTTCATTTCAATTTTTTTTCAAGAGTTAAATATGAATTTTAATGGCATGTTAATATGATCGAATTTTTTTTAACTTTATTTTAATTTTTCTATAATGGTGCACATAAGCAAATTTTTCCAAGAATATCCATAAATTTATTCGAATATTTGCCGAATATTATTTAATTATTAGAAGTAAATAAACTTTAAATATTTTCACTTTTTTCCGAAATACGACAAAATTAAAAAAAATAGATTTTTTAAAAATATTTTTTTAATGAAAAGCCCATGTGTATTTTAAACATAAAGATGATGTTTTCGCTTTATTAGATCTATCATCGGCATACCTTTTTTTTCATATGAGAGTGATTTGGTTTAGGGTTAAATGCCCTAATCTCAGTCTTGCGCATGCATCCAAACTTGTTAGCACA
Organism: Allium cepa; assembly: GCA_030765085.1. Lineage (NCBI taxonomy): Eukaryota > Viridiplantae > Streptophyta > Magnoliopsida > Asparagales > Amaryllidaceae > Allium > Allium cepa. The sequence continues at coordinate 82,132,266 of CM060945.1, forward strand.
GAACCATATGAGCATAAAGTATAAATCTGTTGGCATGTGAGAAAACATCATATGTTATTATTTCAACTACAATCAAGTACTTTCAAAATTGCAAAAATAACGATCACATAATAAATAGGAAATTTACATAGATTTCTTACCATAGTCAAATTCAAACTCATACAGCATCTTAATACTTAATCTCCTTAAAAAATGCACTGCTCACCCTATAATTATAACACCACCGTTGAAAAACGTAATATGTCTATCCATTTTCTATAACCACATTCATCAATCGAATTGAAAAAAATAAATTTAAAAATTACTCGTTATATTTAAAAAAATCAAATCGAATTAACAAATTCAAATCAATTTAAAAATCAAATCAGGACATAGGGAAAATTCCGTAAAATCCAAACATTTAGTTAACAATATTTCCAATAACATCCAAAAAATCATAACATCTCTTTATTGAGGAATAAAAAAATATTCATAATAACAACTGATATATCATTATCAATAACAAACAAAAAGTACGTCCCTATGGTACTAAATATTAATAAAATAGTAAATAATAATAAGCAATGGGGTTTGAAGCAATATGTCATAGTATTGAAAAATATTAAAATCTTAATAAATAAGTGCACCTTGGTTGCTTTAAGAATATTTTATTATCTTTTATTTTAAAAATTACAATAACTAACTCAAATAATTTTAAACCCATATCATCATTTTTCTTCTGAAAATAATAATATTTCACTTTGATATATCCGAAGATGCCTTTTAAATAGTAATTAAGTTATCATAAAATCAATATTTTGAAACCACTCGTAAAATATTATAAGTTACTAAGTTTTTTCAGGTCTCATAACTAACAGTTATTTCTATTAAATTCACTTAATAAACAATGATAACTCTATAAAGTCATTAAAATTCATTTCATAAACTGACATTTATGGCAATAATTTTGCTTAAACTCACTACATATTTTCACTTACTTTATATAATTATATAATAGTTATAACATTTTTATCAAGTTTGTCCATTCTTAATCAAACTTAATACTTAAAATGTTCAACATTAATTGCTAACTAAAGTCACGTATATGAGTTGCAAAACTGATATATTCTGTCTCTAAAATATCGAGCAATTTAATTGGTTTTTAATATGTTGTAAATTTATCAAATTAATTAGTATAATTGTTATACTAATTAGCGAGTGTTTGATGTAACATCCTATAAAATTTTATAAAAATTAATTAAAAAGAAATTATTCTATAATATGTAAAGCCAAAATTGGACTTTGTACAAGCAATATAATTTTGCCACGAAACTTGAATTGTCGTATTTATTGCGATTTTTCGATGGACCTTCATATAAAGTTTTCCAATCAGAGCTTAAATGAATTTGTTTTAATATTTTAAGATTTCAAATTGAAAATAATTATATATATATATATAATTAAAGAAATAGATATAATTAATCAATGTTAATTAACCTTAACATCTGTGTAATATTTAAGCATAACTAACATCAAATAGATCGGTTAAAATTGGGGAAAGTTGGTTGTATAATGAATAAATCAAATGATAGAAATTTTGTAACAAATATAGGCAACTGATCGACCCTTAATTGGGACCGATCGACCCGTGGCTATATAGTGGTCAACTTCTTATGTGGTAGCGGCTATAAGTTGAACCTAGGCTAATGACCTGGATTTAAAATTATTTAGTCTAACAGTTGGAATTGATTCTATCCCCTATAAATACCGGCCTAAACCCTCACTTTTCTTCTCATATTTTCTGAAGCAACGATGAAGCTCTACCATTTTCCTTTCTCCATGAATTTTTAAATCTAAATAAAACTATTGTCTATATATGTATGTACAAGTGGAGAATAACGGAGAACAATAGTGAAGAAGAAAAGGATCGAATCGAGTCATTAAAGACAAGGTAAATTATATTTTCAAATTCAAATCTAAATTAGATTCAAATCTTTTCCTAGATCAAGATATCTGGTAGATATATGTTTATGGCTATTGTACGAATTCTGTTTACGATAAAAAGGGTGTCAAACTGGAATAGCATAAGGTAGAACTGGAGATTCAGAAGCTTAAAAGTGAGTGGAATATATATATATATGTGTGTGTGTGTGTGTGTGTGTGTGTGTGTGTGTGTGTGTAATATTAGATTTATATCGTTATAAGTCTTTTACTTGTATGAACATAATTATTTAAGTGCTGCAGGCCTAATTAGATGCATGTAAAGAATTTGAAAACCATGTCTCCATATTCCATGAACTGTTTATTTGTATTAAATATTACTACTTGAATATTGAAATTTAGGATGTAAGTAGTAGTGTTGTAATAACCAGCTATTTTGAACCATTCAAATCATCAATCATCCATACATATTGGACTTGAATTGCTGAAAACAACAGATTGTTAATTTATATTTGGCAAAACTTAGCATATACAGTAAATAAATCAATCACAAAATTACAAATATGGAGTGATATAACAATAAGCAGCGGAATAGATAAATAGTAGTTCATGGAGCTACTATATAAACATTAGAGTTTGAAACAAATACAACAGAAAATCCCAAATACATAGAAGTCACTAATACAAAAGCAACTGACAAGTCTGAACAAACGACTGGAAAAAATAAAAATAGATGATAGCTGAATAGATTAAAGATAGATCTTCAAGCAAAGCTCCAAGTTCTAAAGATAAGTCTCAAATGCTTTGACACTCAGTCTGACCCGAGCATAACACTACAAAATACACACTGTTTAGCGACGGCAAAAAGCCATTGGCGGCCGTCGTGAGCCGTCGCGAGCCGTCGCTAAATGCCGTTGCAAAATACCTCGTTGCAACCAAAGAAAGCGACGGCCTTAGCGACGGCTCCATTGTTCTTTTTGCAACGACTTGTAATGGCTAAATGTCCATGTGGAAGCAACCGTTGGGTTGTTGGTTTCCGGGGTTGTTGACGTAAACCATTACAAATCGTTGCAAATTGGTGGTCGCTTATTTTGACCAAATGGTCGTCGCTAGCCGTTGCAAAACTGGAATATTTTTCCAGCCAATTTGCAGCACCTTCAACCCTCAATCTCAATCACTCCAAATAATATAATTCCATCATTTCACACATATAATACCATTCCATCGTACCATATAATCAATATCAACACAACCAAATCATCAAATATTGCATATTCTAACATATATTTACAAAATCATATAAGAAAATCAACATAACCAAATACGAAAATCCACCAAACCAAACCACATTGTCCAACTATCAATCACAACAACCAAAATACCAAACCCACAAAAACACTAAGTATCAATCACAACATCCATAGTACCAAATGTCAAACCCATCATAATATGTACACACACACACACATATATAAAGCGTACCTATCAAAACAAACTAGCTAAGCATCATCATCATCTGCACCTCCTTCCCCGGGCATTGACCCATGCTCCTGATAGAACGCAGCAATACGCTTATCTATCTGCGTCGCCAACTGACTCTTCCGCCAATCTTGAGCTCATCCAATTGTGTTTGCATCCGAGCAATCTCTTCCTCATCTATGGATCTCTTATATGACCTTTGAAAATTAAGAGCCTGTGAAATAATTCAAGTGAATAAGAAGTTCATGACATACAATAACAATAGGAAAACTCAAGTTATTGGTTATAAACTCAAGTGAATGAGAATTTCATGGCATACAGGTTTCTACTGTGTAAACGTTGAGTGCATACCATATTGCCGAAACTGTAACGCCTGTTTCGACTTTCCGATTCAATGATTGAATCCCATATCCGATTAAACTCATCAACTGTAAGTGACTCCCGTCCACTCACTTGTATCGCTCGTGCATACTCTGCATTATATCTCTCCTACAGTTACGAACAGATATTTGACACAATTGCTATACAATTTAATTATTTACTGTGAAATAAACGAATATGAAATATTTTCATTACAGAAATAAACATATTTACCATTACAGAAGCAGCCTTGTCGTCCGACCAATCATATGAAACATTCCCATCCTCATCTGTGTGCTCCACTGCATGTGTGACTCTGAAGACCTCAGCCGTTGTGGGCTCCCTACCATACTTTGCCCACTGAATATATACAAGAATAGGTTATATTGATAATTTGCATGAGTATATACAAGAATATATTATATACAAGAATAGAATATATGGTAAAGAGACACTAGTAAATATATACATGCATAACATAAATATTGGTTAATTTATTTACCAATTCCTTCCTATGTTGTTGGAAGGATTTCGAGCCACCACGATGTAAAGCGGGATTTTTGTTCCTATTAGCCTTGTTTCTTTCCGACAATTCCTATTAATTTACACACTATTAAGTAAAATAATTCAACACATTTAAATGTAAAAATATAGTGGCAATATAACTTACTCTGAATGCTTCAAATTCCCAATATTGTTGGAATCCAGCCCAAATATCATCCCCCATCCAACTTGGCTTTTTCCCTGAACTCTTAGCCCTTGACAGAGTCTCTCTGTAATTTTTCCGCATCTTTTTATTCTAATGATTTACAAAAACATCCATATCCTGCGGATCCACACGTACAGTTGCCTGCATATTGAATTATCATACGTGTTATGTAAAAGAGATTGTATAATTAAAAAACAATCAGCAGAATAGAATACGTAAAACTGATATCATAAGGCATGATGGCATATTGTTTTTGGTTTCATATAAGGCATAATTATATATTACAAAATTGTATTTACCATAAGATCAGCCCATATTGCGTTTTTTGTATGTGTTGGAATGTTATCCCATTGAGGCCAACACCCGGACATCCTATTCTTGTATGCCTCCTTCGATACTTGTAAAATGAAATCGGACGGCTCCACCTCGAACCCTCTGTAGAAATGTTGATGTATATATTCAATGTATTTCATATAATATAATTCAAATAATTTTGATACATACCCGACACTTCTCAAAACTATCTCCGCAACTCGACGGAGATGTGGCTCAGAGGTACTCGGACCTGCTCCAAGTGAAGGTGACCGAGATGCACTACGTCGATCACGTCGTCTATCAGACATAACTGACAAACATATATACAGTATCACATAATCGTTAATCAATATCATCAATCAATATCACAAGCATTACATAATCATAAATAATCATCACATAATCATCAATCAATATCACATAACATAAGCATCGCATAAACATTACATAATCATCAATAAATATCACATAATCGTTAATCATCGCATAATCATCACATAATTATTAATCAAGTGATAATCATCACATAAACATACTCTACACATAATCATCGAAAAAAGCGTACATGAAAAGAATAATGCATAACTCAGAATAATACAGATCATATATAGTCATCATTATTATTACATAGCTCAGAATATTACAGAACATAGTCATTATTGTTAATACATAGCTCAAACTTATACAATAAGCGATGCCATCTATGATCAGTCTTCGTCATATTCTGTGTAACGACCCAGGATTTTTAGTAATTAAAATTTGAATATTTAATTAATTTTAAATATTAATAAGTGAATTTATAAGTCGAATAAATTTTATTTCGAATTATTGGATTTAATTGGATAATTAAATCGATAATTTAATATGTTAAGTTATGGAAATAATTGAAAATCGAGTTAAATATGATTGAAAATGATTTTTAAAATTTTATTTTATCATATTTGTTATCCCGCTTTTTGGGCAAAAGCCGTGATACCAAAAGATTTGTCAAAAACAGAAAATAGTTCGCCTCAGAGATTGGTCGTATTTCACCTCACTATGGATATCGATGAATTCTGTCCGAGCCCGGATCGGGCCACAGTTAATAAGGCATGACAAGAAAGACCATAGAAGCCAGCATTTCAAATTTCAAGTCAATCCGAGGTCATATGCTCAAGTGATGATGGATTCAAGTTAAGAAGGTACACATTGCTCGGTTCGAACCCATCATGTTCGAACCCATCATATTCGAACCCATCGTGTTCGAAACCATCTGTTTCAAACCCATCATATTCGAACCCATAGGAAGAGGCGACGTTCGAATCCATCAGCCAACGTCTCCCTTCGAATCCATCAAGCCAATTCATGCTTCGACTCCATCACTACTTCGTATCCATCACCACTTCGAATCCATCCATCAACTTCGTATACATCACTACTTCGAATCCATCCATCAACTTCGTATCCATCACTACTTCGAATCCATCCATCAACTTCGTATCCATCACCACTTCGAATCCATCCATCAACTTCGTATACATCACTACTTCGAATCCATCCATCAACTTCGTATCCATCACTACTTCGAATCCGTCCATCAACTTCGTATCCATCACCACTTCGTGTCCACTCAAGCTTCGAACCCATCACAAGCTTCGAGTCCATGCTGTCTTCGAACCCTACACGTTAAAAACAACTTCGAATCGATCCAGAGCCATCGATTCGAAGCGTCGCTGCCCCCTCATGCAACAGGTTCGATTCGAACCTATGGTTTCGAACCGTATGGATTCGAACCATATGGATTCGAACCTATGGGTTCGAACCATATGGATTCGAAACATATGGGTTCGAACGACCCATAGGATCGTTTCGAAGTTGCCAGCGTACCGAAATGCATCACCTTGAATCGATCATATCTCTCAATCCCTTGATCCAAATGCCATGAAATTTTCACAGAAGCTTGATTACATGATGAAGAACGTCCACGCCAAGTTTCATCGCAATTGGACAATTTTTTGATCGATTCGAAGTTCACTTCGAATCGATACCAAACTGGGCACGCATTCCAAGAACGCGGGCCTGTGGGCCCCCAGTCACGTGCCAAGTAGCCTCTCCAGGTTTTAGGCGGGATTTTGACCTTCCACACCTATAAATAGAGCCCCTGGTCATTCAGAAAAGGGGGAGGAGATTCAGAAGAGAGAAAGCAAGTCCAGACTCTGCTGAATTCAATCCTATTCGTCACTATTGCTGTTGAGTTCAGAGTTCAAAGCTATAATCCGTTGTAATCAATTAAGATTATCAAGTTCAAAGCTACAACCCGTTGTAATTGAATAAGATCATCAAGTGAAGCAATAAAGAGAAAACCTTCAAAGTGGACGTAGGCACGAACGCCGAACCACTATAAATCCTGTGTTTGTAATTATTGTCTGTGAATTATTGTGATTAGTTGCTTAGATCTGAATTCTATATTGATTGTTGCTGAGAACTGTGTTGATTATTATTAATTTGAGTACGTAAACGGGTGCTTTCGCGGTATTGGGTGTTTGTGACCAATTTTGGCGCAAACATTTTGGTGCTTTCACCGAGAAGGCTAATTCAGGAAGAAGTTGAATTTGAAAATTCAGGAGTTCAGATCTAGAAATTATGACAAGACAATCGAGTAGAAGGCCAAGGCCTGAGAGAAGTGAACCACAAGGAAGTCAAGAGGCCTCCTCAGGAGGGAATCAAGCATCAATCTACATCACTAGGGACGAAATGGAGACAATGATAAAGAGACAGGAGGAGTTGATTCAGAGCTTATTCCAACAAATTGGACAACTTGGAACACAGAATAGAGAAACTGATGGAGTTCAGAACGGAGCAGGACCATCCGGAATAGCACCTGGATCAGGAGGCGCACACTTGGAGCACGAAGATCCAGTCCCGGAGGGAGAGAGAGGAGTACCCACGCAACCTGGAGGCAACAGAGGAATGAACGCTCAGTCAAGGGGGCAGATTCCAGAATTCCCTCGTGAACTCGGGGGGCAGGTTGAAAGTAATGAACGAAGATTGCACCTCGGTGACAACGACAGATTGGCGGAGATGGTTAGAAGAGCTATGAGAGGCGGTTTGGTAAACAAGGATTTGGAGGATGTTAATAGGAGTCCTTTCACTTCGGCGATTAGACAAGCTAGAAACCCACCGGATTTCAAGTTACCATCGTTGGACACGTATGACGGGAGAACGGACCCCACGGTTCATCTAACAAAGTATATGAGGCATATGGAAGTGCTGGGGGCATCAGAGGAGGTTATGGCCCGGTGCTTTCCATTATACTTGACGGATATTGCAGCATTGTGGTTTAGGCAATTAGAGAATGGATCCGTCGGAACGTGGAATGGTTTAATTGAGAGATTTATGAGGCAATTCAGGGTTCACATTACGAGACCCAAGAATGTGATGACTTTGGCAACCCTAAAGCAAAAAGCCGGAGAGACCTTGAGGAGTTATCTAGCACGATTCAATGCAGCGGCGGCGTCAGTGGACCGAGCGGATCCGTCCATGGTGGTAATGGCAGCTGTGTCCGGAGTAGCTGACGGCACAGAATTCAAGAATTCATTGACTAAAGATCCACCCGTGGATCTAGAGGAATTCTAAAACGAGGCAGAAAAGTTTTTACGTTTAGAGGATGCGAATACAGAAAGAGAAGAAGGAGAGGGAATAGAAGTTTATATGCTTAAAGACAAAAAGCCTATCGAAAAGGACTCAGACAAGGATAAAGGAAAACGAAGGACTGAGGATTATGATGACAGGTCAAAACGGCAGCGGAGAGAGCCGCGATTCACTACTTACACCGAACTGACTGAGAGTTTGGAATGCATTTATCAGGATACCAAGGAGCAGATTCCGTATCGCAGACCAATGCGGAGGGATCCAACCTCAAGCGAAAGAAAATCAGATAAGTTTTGCGTATTTCATGAATTAAACGGTCATAACACTAATGATTGTAGGCATCTGAAGGACGAGGTGGAAGGACACATCAGGAACGGCATGCTCCTTCAGTATGTGAGGAGGCGAGCTTCAGCGGAGGAGCCAGAGCGGCCACCGTCTACATCAACCAGGGGCAACCCTGAACCAGGACGTCGTTTGGTTATCAATTAGTTAAAATAACGATGAACAAGTCGCAAGCGCCCACTAACGCAATCGAATCATTTACACATGTACGAGATCGCGAACGTTCTCCAGGCATGCTCTGAGTGATCATTGAATGTTTCGTAGTGGGAACTTACACTTTGACATCTTTGCTTTGTTTTTATTTCATGTTGATTTGGACATTTGAACTTGGTTTGTTTGGACGTTTCAGTTTTTAAAAACTCATCCGTTGAATAGATATTTGATTCTGATAACTCTGAAATGGCTAGGCTACTAGCACATGTACGGGGTCGCGAACGGTCCTTAGGCATGCTCTGAGATAGTGATATACCTAAACAAATGATCCAGGGACCCACACGAACGTGAACCTGGTATCAACAGTATCAAGCCCCCCCCTCCGGGCACACTGATTCGCCTTCAATAGGCACACAAACAATCCAGTAACTCACCCGAACGTGACCCTGGCATCCAAAACATCAAGCCCTCCCGGGCACGCTTTCTCGCCTCGAATGGCACCCGACCGCGAACGGTCACAAATCGCCTCGAACGGCACCCGACTTCGAACAGTCACAAACTCGCCTCGAACGGCACACGATCGCGAACGGTCACAACTCGCCTCGAACGGCACAACTCACTTTACCTCAAATGACTCGATCGCGAACGGTGTCCGCCACCTGATCGCTGACTATTACACCTTACCTCAAATGGCTCGATCGCGAACGGTCGTCATTTGAGGACCACCACTTGACCGCGCACTGTCGCACTTTACCTCGAATGACTCGATCCCGAACGGTCGTCATTTGAAGTTGAGCGCTTGACCTTGAACGGTCGCATTTCACCACAGATTACTCGATCCCAAACGATCGACACATGGATTTAAGCATCTGACCGGGCACTGTCGCACCTTACCTCGAATGACTCGATCGCGAACGGTCGTCATTCGAAATTAGGCGCTTGACCTTGAACGATCACATTTCACCACAAATGACTCGATCCCGAATGATCGACGGACGGATTTACGCGCTTGACCGCGCAGGGTCGCACTTTCCCTCAAATGATTCGATCACGAACGATCGTCATCTGAAGTTAGGCGCTTGACCATGAACGGCCGCGCTCCATCCCGAATAAACTCGATCACGAACGATCGTCATTTGAGGACATATAAAACTATCATGTTCTTTATAGGTTGACGACAGGATATGAGCATCCAGCTCAAGGCATTGCAAAACACACCTTGCTACCGCAAGGCATGTTTTGGGGGGCAAAATGTTATCCCGCTTTTTGGGCAAAAGCCGTGATACCAAAAGATTGGTCAAAAACAGAAAATAGTTCGCCTCAGAGATTGGTCGTATTTCACCTCACTATGGATATCGATGAATTCTGTCCGAGCCCGGATCGGGCCACAGTTAATAAGGCATGACAAGAAAGACCATAGAAGCCAGCATTTCAAATTTCAAGTCAATCCGAGGTCATATGCTCAAGTTATGATGGATTCAAGTTAAGAAGGTACACATTGCTCGGTTCGAACCCATCATGTTCGAACCCATCATATTCGAACCCATCGTGTTCGAAACCATCGTGTTCGAAACCATCTGTTTCGAACCCATCATATTCGAACCCATAGGAAGAGGCGACGTTCGAATCCATCAGCCAACGTCTCCCTTCGAATCCATCAAGCCAATTCATGCTTCGACTCCATCACTACTTCGTATCCATCACCACTTCGAATCCATCCATCAACTTCGTATCCATCACCACTTCGAATCCATCCATCAACTTCGTATACATCACTATTTCGAATCCATCCATCAACTTCGTATCCATCACCACTTCGAATCCGTCCATCAACTTCGTATCCATCACCACTTCGTGTCCACCTCAAGCTTCGAACCCATCACAAGCTTCGAGTCCATGCTGTCTTCGAACCCTACACGTTAAAAACAACTTCGAATCGATCCAGAGCCATCGATTCGAAGCGTCGCTGCCCCCTCATGCAACAGGTTCGATTCGAACCTATGGATTCGAACCGTATGGATTCGAACCATATGGATTCGAACCTATGGGTTCGAACCATATGGATTCGAAACATATGGGTTCGAACGACCCATAGGATCGTTTCGAAGTTGCCAGCGTACCGAAATGCATCACCTTGAATCAATCATATCTGTCAATCCCTTGATCCAAATGCCATGAAATTTTCACAGAAGCTTGATTACATGATGAAGAACGTCCACGCCAAGTTTCATCGCAATTGGACAATTTTTTGATCGATTCGAAGTTCACTTCGAATCGATACCAAACTGGGCACGCATTCCAAGAACGCGGGCCTGTGGGCCCCCAGTCACGTGCCAAGTAGCCTCTCTAGGTTTTAGGCGGGATTTTTACCTTCCACACCAATAAATAGAGCCCCTGGTCATTCAGAAAAGGGGGAGGAGATTCAGAAGAGAGAAAGCAAGTCCAGACTCTGCTGAATTCAATCCTATTCGTCACTATTGCTGTTGAGTTCAGAGTTCAAAGCTATAATCCGTTGTAATCAATTAAGATTATCAAGTTCAAAGCTACAACCCGTTGTAATTGAATAAGATCATCAAGTGAAGCAATAAAGAGAAAACCTTCAAAGTGGACTTAGGCACGAACGCCGAACCACTATAAATCCTGTGTTTGTAATTATTATCTGTGAATTATTGTGATTAGTTGCTTAGATCTGAATTCTATATTGATTGTTGCTGAGAACTGTGTTGATTATTATTAATTTGAGTACGTAAACGGGTGCTTTCGCGGTATTGGGTGTTTGTGACCAATTTTGGCGCAAACAATATTGAAGTTAGAACGATATTTTAGAACTTTTAAAATCGAATTAAAAGTTAATTGGTGAAAATTGAATATTTTAATATTAAAATCGACTAGTGAAATTAGTCAATTTTTGAACAGTCTCAGAATTGAACGAAACCAGTTCCATTGGATCCGTAATAGTTAGTTATTATCGGATTTCAATTTTCGTGTCAATCGGAGCTATCCTTTGATCGTGGCAGCTCGAAACGCATCGAATTATTTTTAATTTTAATTTGGCGTGTTAAAATAGCCATTTTTCAAAAAGTCTCGGATTTCGACGAAACCAGTTTCATCGGATCCGTAATGTGATATTATTGTAAGGTTTCAAATTTCGTGTCAATTGGATTTACCGTTTGTCCGGTACAAATTAAAACGCCTAGAAAATCGTTTAAATCGGTTTAATTTAAATCGATCGTTTATAGCCATAACTCGCACAGATGTCCGAATTAGCTTTCGAAACCTGTTCCATTGTGTCCGGAACGCGGGGTAAACCCTAGAAACGCTGGTTACGGCACGTGAATCAGAGTTCGGAATTTCCGGATTGAATAGTGTTTGAGAAAATCCTATAAATAGCCCACCTTCACAATAATAAAAAAAAATATAAACTAAACCCTAGTTCTATATGCACAGCCGCCACCATTGAATGTAAGGCCGAAATTTTCTCAACTTCTCTTCCCCAAATCTCTCAATCCATCAGTTGTTTGCAAAAGATGTTAACTACAACATTGTAGATCGTAGCAAGAGCTACGAGATCAACGGTCAAGATCGTTTTTAGAGCCACGGATTGACGGCAAATTGAGGTGGAAGAGCCGAAGTTGCGCACGCATTTCAAGGCTCTAGGGGGGGCCGAGCTTCATGCCGTGGATGGTGAAGATAGCTCTTGCGAAGGGCTTCGATATGGAGGTGGTTTGATGAAGTTTTGTCGAGTGATGGAGGTGCAAATTCAAACCCTAATGTCAAATGATGGGTTCGGCTTTGGGTTGCTCGACCTGGAAAGAAGACGTGGGGGAAGAGAAGGAAAGAAAGGCCAAGATGGAAAGGTAGTGGATCCAAGGGCTGTGGCATGTTAGGGTATTAAAATTATAGAGTTATGTTGTAATTAATTATAGTTTAAATCGTGTAAACTTCAAAAATTGATATCTTTTTCATACGAGGTCGAAAACGCGCGAAACCAGTTGCGTTGGAATCGTATCGTCGAGCACTACGCGATGGAATTGGATTGGAGTCGTTTGGAGTTAGTGAGAATTTTGGGTAAAATCGAAATAAATCGCTAAACCGAAAATAAAATCAAGGTGAGAACTTCTCACTCAATCGAATCAGTTTCGATTTTATTTTAAATAGTTATATTTAAAATATTTGAATGCATGTTGAATGATGATTGTTATCTATTGATTGTTAAAATAGACATTATGCGCCGTTAGTAAGCGGATGTTATTTATTAAAAACATATACCGCGAATATTTCATAAACAGTGAAATTGGTATTATATATAATAGCAATATATATATATTGGCATATGTATATATTGGAGTTATTGATTTTCCGCATTTGTACAGCGGATGAGACCCTATTGCGCCGTATATTAAGCGGATAATATTTTAAATCCCATATACCGCGATAATTCCGTACTGGAGCGGAATTGGTATTGTGCTAATGTTTGTGGATGCAGGAAAACAGGTTGGAGGGATCCAACTGGATTCCTCAATAGTATTTATTTTTGATTTCAGATATTTTGATATTTGATGGATTATCATATCGATATATGATATCGTTGTTGTCGTGATTGGCTATTTGGTATGTAGCATCATTGGACCAAATTTTGAAAGGATTTTTAAAGTGATTTTTGAAAGTATACGTTTATAAAATATTTTTGGAATTGATCCATTTTAAATAAATAAACGTTATAATTTTTAATGTTATAAAGATTATGAATTTTTGAGAAATATAGTAAAAGGCTGATTTTTGAAAATATGGGGTTAATGGTTTTATAAAATAGTTTAATCGGGATTTTTGAAATTATTATAAAGAGTTGAAAATATAGGATTTATAAAATTTAATTATTTTATAAATCAAAATAGTGAAATTATAAAGGGGATTAAAGATGTTTTAAAATAATAGTATAAATTGATTTTATAAACGATTTATAAATTGATATTTATAAATTAAAATATTTGAATTATAAAACGAGTTTTTATAAGTGTTAGAATGAATTGTGAATGAATTTCATAAATGAATGAAATTGATAGAATTATAAACGGTGAAGTTAGAAATGGAATTTTATAAGCAGTAGGTTTATAAAATTTATAAAGTTATTGAAAGAATATATTTGGATAAATAATTGAATCTTATAAGTTATAAGATTTATAATTATGAAGTTTGAAGGAACGATTGTGCAAACAAATAAATTATAGGTGTTTAACTTATAATATGAATTTTGTTTTATAATTGAGTTATAAATTGAATAGGTTAATAAAGGAATTTATAAACGTTGTTTTATAAATTCGCAATGACTTATTTTGATAAGTTAATTGTTGAAACCTATTAATGGAGCTATATTCACGTTTTTAACTGTGAATAATCCTTTGAAATAAAATGAATAAAAGGATGAAATTGATTAACGTAGTATATTCACGATTTTGAATGGTGAATAATATGTTAAAGAATTTGTTTTAAATGTGATGTTCTAAATAGAATTAAAACGATCTCACGATGTTTTAAAATATGTTGACATTCGAAACCATAGATTTCAACATTCATTGTTGAAATAGATGTTTTCAAGAAATAGAAGGAAATGGTGGACTATAACACTGTTGTTATAGTAAATGATTTCCGAAAGGAAATGTTTTGTATAGTATTGGGATTTATATATCTATTTTAATTCGAATCCCTATATTAGTGATTTTGGGTTGTCGTAACGATGTTTTACGCAACATTCGTTTTGGCCCAAATAAATATGATTAAGAGAATGATTTCCTTAAAGAATGAAATATATACTTAATTTCGATTGAAGTATATTGAATATTTTCCAAGTGTTGAAAATAAATAAAATTTGTGAATTACTTATGAATAAATAAGTAGGGAAATGTTTTCCAATATAAAGTGAATATCTTAAGAATTTATTTTTTTGAAGATAAATTGAAATAAATAATTGAAATCGTATATGCATGGATATTTTGGAATGTAAATTCAATATGGAATTTATAAAAGAAAAGGGAATTTGTTTAAAAATAAATATTGATTTATTTTTGATGTATTGAAATTATATATCTTGTAAAGATATTTTTGGGAAATAAATAATTTGGAAAATTATTTGGAAACTGGTGATGTGTGCATATCCATTGATAGTACAATAACCGACTATCAATATTTCCCTTTGAATGGGTATTTAGTTGTGATTTGTTGAATTTGAATGCCACACTTATTTTTGAATAAGCGCTCACTATTCGGGTTAACCGGGAAAGGACCATGGGGTCGTATAACCCATTCCGAATATGTGATACGTCGTTATGAATTGCATTTGAAGACCGGTGTTGAAGACCG
This sequence comes from Allium cepa, assembly GCA_030765085.1. Taxonomy (NCBI): domain Eukaryota; kingdom Viridiplantae; phylum Streptophyta; class Magnoliopsida; order Asparagales; family Amaryllidaceae; genus Allium; species Allium cepa. Next base: position 82,147,531 of record CM060945.1, read on the forward strand.
GATCTTTTTGAAAGCGAAAGGACAACTCGTCGATTGTCTTTGCACCGAGTAGCTACGGTATAGAGACTCCCTATGTGATGGGAAGTCCGGACGTGATTAGAGATTATCCGGATTGCAAGGACTTCTTTGTAAGTGCCTTCGGTTTTGTTCGATCCCGGAACAGACTTGTATGGATTTAATGTCTGACGTTACAAATTGAGATATAAAGCAGATTTCTTCCAAATATATTTCTGTTGGTGGCGGAGAATTTATTCTTTTAGCTTAACACCCTTCTCTGAGACGTACGAGCTCAGAGGTTATGTAGTTGAAGGTTATCAGCGATATATTCCCAATTTGGTAATGTGACATGCTGAGTGTTGCTGTGAAATGATCATTGTGTTGATTATTTGTGATAGGATTGTTTATTTGATCGTCTATCTGGTGATCATTTCTATGATCATTTGTTGACCCAAAGCATGGCTTTTCTATAAAGTATGTTTTGTGGATGTGACTTCGTCGAGCCTCACACCCCGTGAATGGTCAAAACAGGAAAGATGCAGCAAGGTTATGAGGGGTAGCGCCCTTTAGGATATGTGCATTTCCTTCTGGAAAAGGGTGGTATCATGGTATGGAGCCCAGATACTTACTCATGTTGAAAACACTTTATGATTGTGTGAATTGATTGCGAGCGCTCGGTTGAAAGGTCCCAAAGGACCGGGGGATGGCTTATTCGGTCAGTTGTTACTCAGTTAGGGGTAACCCAGCCTTGTGTTGGTAGAGATCCGGTTTGGTTCTCGGGGATGTCCATCCAGAGGCATTCTCATGTGGCAATGGGAAGTTCCTTGGCCTGATCATTCGTTGGAAATCCAAAGAAACAATACGAGACTTGTACGGTTTTAGTTGTATAACCTGCTATGGAATGTGGCGGTAACCTGCTATTGAACATAGTTAGCTATAGTAAGAATACGATAATGGTCGTATGTTGGCTAAGATTTATATTCTACTTTCGAAATAAATTTTTCCTACACTATGCACTAGTAATAATATCAAATGTTCTTTTTAATGCGTATCAAGCATCTTTGACTATCATAAGGAGAAATCTCCTCCGATTCTACGTTTGCATTGTGTGTGTGTGCGGGAGGCCTTATGGTAGTCTCATTTTTAAAAGCATTGCGAATTGACTTTAAAAATATTCCTCTATTTTGATTTTAAAGATAAATAAACTGTTTTGAGTTCCCACACCGGACACATGACTGACTCGGAGTTTATTGTTTTCCTTCCTAAACTTTGGGTGCCCACCAATTTCCACACGGGCAGTTAAGAGTTAGGTTTATCAGGATATTCTGGATATTCTGGAGTTGCTGGAGGCAAGATGGATAGCATGGCGTATTATTAGTATATAGTATTTCTTTTTCCGCTGCACTGTTTGTTGTTGTTGTTGTACACTCTGATGATGATGTAATGTAATGTAATGTATAAAATGTAATAACTGATATAGTTCTTTGTTTAAAGATTATTCATTTATTATTATATGTTGTTCCGCTGCGAATTGAGAGATTCTGTTATTTTTCAGTTGTTTTCTGTTCCGTTCTATTTTCTATTCTCTTTTCCCTCTATCTTCTATCTTCTTATCTCTTCTTCTCTCTCTTTCCTTTTCTTAAACCATAACATTTCGGGTTTCCGGCCTTCGATTTCTCGGTAGTCGATAAAGTGAGTATCGATGTTGAATTTTCGAAAGTCGAAAATTTCCGGGACGTTACAGGTGGTATCGGAGCATATGGTTAAGCGACAACCATGGTTCTGTTGGGTATTACTCATTAGAGATAGAGTCAGTAGTACTCTAGAATGAGTTTGAGAGTAATAATAGCTATGAGAGCGTATTTGTTAGTGAATATAAAATTGTTTTATATTGTGATGATTGGTTTGTTGAGTGGCATATGAACCTTCGTCAGCACGGTCTGGACAACTATGCCGAAGGGGTTTATAAACAATTGAATAGAACAATTCGACACAATATTGTTTTAAATTGGGTAAATGAAATAATTTTACCTTGATTATATTTTTATATATAAAGGAATAATTTTTCAGAATTATTAAAATGTATATAAGTTGATTGTTTAGTTGTTCGAATAATCTAAATAAAAGAATAATTGTATAAGCAAATGAATTATAAGAATTGAATTATAATTAAAGTGATTTACAATTGTGAATTAAACTTATATATATAAGAAGTGAAACTATATGAATATATTTATGAATATGAGTTGTAAATAAAAAAAAATGAAATTCAACTTTTGTAATTGAATTGAATTAATGGATTGAATGTTAATCAATTGAATGTGAATTAAGTTGATATGAAATAATGAATGTAAGTGTAAGTGTTAATTCATTAAAATCTAATGTTAAAGGAAGTTGAATAATTGAATGAAAATCAATTAATTAAACCAATTGATAAGCAAAGGAATTTGGTTGAAATTAATATACATTGGTTGTTAGATGATTGTTAGTTGATTGTATATAATTCATTAAGCATTAATGAAATTGGAAGCTAAATTAATTGAAATTCAATTGGAAGTTAAGTGAATCTTAAATAGAATTGAATTTGATTTGGAAGTGAACCAACTTGAATATGAATTAGTGAATATAAACTAATTGAAAATGAATGTTAGTAAGAACATCCACCGTTAATGAATCAAATGTGATTAAATTTAAAACCTATTTCATTGAATATTATGAGAATATGAATGAATATTTATTGGTTATGAAGGTAGTTGGATGATAGTTGGTTGATGTTTGAATATATTGCTTTTGTTTCATTTGCTATGTTGACATATATAGTTATTATGTTGCTATATGTTGTATATCGATACTATTGTCTATATGCATGATTCTCATGTTGTTTGTTGAGTGTTTAGTAGGCGCGGATCGCGTTTGCTTCGCATTTGGAGCTCGCTTTCACGCTATATTAGCCGTATATGCTTGCTAATAAAATATAAGGTACATATCTCGGATTACATACCGTACTTTTATACTTTTTTCCCTTCGGGATGCCTCATTACTTGATGAGATGTACATTTGTGATATATACTGTCATTTTTTTTTCGGATCGAGCCGCGCAAAGGAGACTATGGCGAATTTTTCCGAAAATTTAAGGCGTTAGAAAACTTTGAGAAAATTTGAAAATTTTGAAAACTATAACTTTGATTTAGAAGTTGAAAGTTAAACAATAGTAGTTGTTTTTGAAAAGATAACTAAGTATGATTTGAAAACTTAGTAAGTTATTATAAGAAGTTTGACTATGGATTTTGGGAAAGTTAATAGATTCAGTAACTTTTCTTACTTGTTAATTTCGAGGACGAAATTCTTTTAAGGGGGGAAGATTGTAACGACCCAGGATTTTTAGTAATTAAAATTTGAATATTTAATTAATTTTAAATATTAATAAGTGAATTTATAAGTCGAATAAATTTTATTTCGAATTATTGGATTTAATTGGATAATTAAATCGATAATTTAATATGTTAAGTTATGGAAATAATTGAAAATCGAGTTAAATATGATTGAAAATGATTTGTAAAATTTTATTTTATCATATTGAAGTTAGAACGATATTTTAGAACTTTTAAAATCGAATTAAAAGTTAATTGGTGAAAATTGAATATTTTAATATTAAAATCGACTAGTGAAATTAGTCAATTTTTGAACAGTCTCAGAATTGAACGAAACCAGTTCCATTGGATCCGTAATAGTTAGTTATTACCGGATTTCAATTTTCGTGTCAATCGGAGCTATCGTTTGATCGTGGCAGCTCGAAACGCATCGAATTATTTTTAATTTTAATTTGGCGTGTTAAAATAGCCATTTTTCAAAAAGTCTCGGATTTCGACGAAACTAGTTTCATCGGATCCGTAATGTGATATTATTGTAAGGTTTCAAATTTCGTATCAATTGGATTTACCGTTTGCCTGGTACAAATTAAAACGCCTAGAAAATCGTTTAAATCGGTTTAATTTAAATCGATCGTTTATAGCCATAACTCGCACAGATGTCCGAATTAGCTTTCGAAACCTGTTCCATTGTGTCCGGAACGCGGGGTAAACCCTAGAAACGCTGGTTACGGCGCGTGAATCGGAGTTCGGAATTTCCGGATTGAATAGTGTTTGAGAAAATCCTATAAATAGCCCACCTTCACAATAAAAAAAAAATATAAACTAAACCCTAGTTCTATATGCACAGCCGCCACCATTGAATGTAAGGCCAAAATTTTCTCAACTTCTCTTCCCCAAATTTCTCAATCCATCAGTTGTTTGCAAAAGATGTTAACTACAACATTGTAGATCGTAGCAAGAGCTACGAGATCAACGGTCAAGATCGTTTTTAGAGCCACGGATTGGCGGCAAATTGAGGTGGAAGAGCCGAAGTTGCACACGCATTTCAAGGATGTAGGGGGGACGAGCTTCATGCCGTGGATGGTGAAGATAGCTCTTGCGAAGGGCTTCAATATGGAGGTGGTTTGATGAAGTTTTGTCGAGTGATGGAGGTGCAAATTCAAACCCTAATGTCAAATGATGGGTTCGGCTTTGGGTTGCTCGACCTGGAAAGAAGACGTAGGGGAAGAGAAGGAAAGAACGGCCAAGATGGAAAGGCAGTGGATCCAAGGGCTGTGGCATGTTAGGGTATTAAAATTATAGAGTTATGTTGTAATTAATTATAGTTTAAATCGTGTAAACTTCAAAAATTGATATCTTTTTCATACGAGGTCGAAAATGCGCGAAACCAGTTGCGTTGGAATCTTATCGTCGAGCACTACGCGATGGAATAGGATTGGAGTCGTTTGGAGTTAGTGAGAATTTTGGGTAAAATTAAACGTCCGTTTAATTTTATTCGAAATAAATCGCTAAACCGAAAATAAAATCAAGGTGAGAACTTCTCACTCAATCGAATCAGTTTCGATTTTATTTTAAATAGTTAGATTTAAAATATTTGAATGCATGTTGAATGATGATTGTTATCTATTGATTGTTAAAATAGACATTATGCGCCGTTAGTAAGCGGATGTTATTTATTAAAAACATATACCGCGAATATTTCATAAACAGTGAAATTGGTATTATATATAATAGCAATATATATATATATATTGGCATATGTATATATTGGAGTTATTGATTTCCTGCATTTGTATAGCGGATGAGACCCTATTGCGCCGTCTATTAAGTGGATAATATTTTAAATCTCATATACCGCGATAATTCCGTACTGGAGCGGAATTGGTATTGTGCTAATGTTTGTGGATGTAGGAAAACAGGTTGGAGGGATCCAACTGGATTCCTCAGCAGTATTTATTTTTGATTTCAGATATTTTGATATTTGATGGATTATCATATCGATATATGATATCGTTGTTGTCGTGATTGGCTATTTGGTATGTAGCATCATTGGACCAAATTTTGGAATTTTAAAAGGATTTTTAAAGTGATTTTTGAAAGTATACGTTTATAAAATATTTTTGGAATTAATCCATTTTAAATAAATAAACGTTATAATTTTTAATGTTATAAAGATTATGAATTTTTGAGAAATATAGTAAAAGGCTGATTTTTGAAAATATGGGGTTAATGGTTTTATAAAATAGTTTAATCGGGATTTTTGAAATTATTATAAAGAGTTGAAAATATAGGATTTATAAAATTTAATTATTTTATAAATCAAAATAGTGAAATTATAAAGGGGATTAAAGATGTTTTAAAATAATAGTATAAATTGATTTTATAAAGGATTTATAAATTGATATTTATAAATTAAAATATTTGAATTATAAAACGAGTTTTTATAAGTGTTAGAATGAATTGTGAATGAATTTCATAAATGAATGAAATTCATAGAATTATAAACGGTGAAGTTAGAAATGGAATTTTATAAGCAGTAGGTTTATAAAATTTATAAAGTTATTGAAAGAATATATTTGGATAAATAATTGAATCTTATAAGTTATAAGATTTATAATTATGAAGTTTGAAGGAACGATTGTGCAAACAAATAAATTATAGGTGTTTAACTTATAATATGAATTTTGTTTTATAATTGAGTTATAAATTGAATAGGTTAATAAAGGAATTTATAAACGTTGTTTTATAAATTCGCAATGACTTATTTTGATAAGTTAATTGTTGAAACCTATTAATGGAGTTATATTCACGTTTTTAACTGTGAATAATCCTTTGAAATAAAATGAATAAAAGGATGAAATTGATTAACGTAGTATATTCACGTTTTTGAATAGTGAATAATATGTTAAAGAATTTGTTTTGAATGTGATGTTCTAAATAGAATTAAAATGATCTAACGATGTTTTAAAATATGTTGACATTCGAAACCATAGATTTCAACATTCATTGTTGAAATAGACGTTTTCGAGAAATAGAAGGAAATGGTGGACTATAACACTGTTGTTATAGTAAATGATTTCCGAAAGGAAATGTTTTGTATAGTATTGGGATTTATATATCTATTTTAATTCGAATCCCTATATTAGTGATTTTGGGTTGTCGTAACGATGTTTTACGCAACATTCGTTTTGGCCCAAATAAATATGGTTAAGAGAATGATTTCCTTAAAGAATGAAATATATACTTAATTTCGATTGAAGTATATTGAATATTTTCCAAGTGTTGAAAATAAATAAAATTTGTGAATTACTTATGAATAAATAAGTAGGGAAATGTTTTCCAATATAAAGTGAATATCTTAAGAATTTATCATTTTGAAGATAAATTGAAATAAATAATTGAAATCGTATATGCATGGATATTTTGGAATGTAAATTCAATATGGAATTTATAAAAGAAAAGGGAATTTGTTTAAAAATAAATATTGATTTATTTTTGAAGTATTGAAATTATATATCTTGTAAAGATATTTTTGGGAAATAAATAATTTGGAAAATTATTTGGAAACTGGTGATGTGTGCATATCCATTGATAGTACAATAACCGACTATCAATATTTCCCTTCGAATGGGTATTTAGTTGTGATTTGTTGAATTTGAATGCCACACTTATTTTTGAATAAGCGCTCACTATTCGGGTTAACCGGGAAAGGACCATGGGGTCGTATAACCCATTCCGAATATGTGATACGTCGTTATGAATTGCATTTGAAGACCGGTGTTGAAGACCGGATCTTTTTGAAAGCGAAAGGACAACTCGTCGATTGTCTTTGCACCGAGTAGCTACGGTATAGAGACTCCCTATGTGATGGGAAGTCCGGACGTGATTAGAGATTATCCGGATTGCAAGGACTTCTTTGTAAGTGCCTTCGGTTTTGTTCGATCCCAGAACAGACTTGTATGGATTGTATGTCTGACGTTACAAATTGAGATATAAAGCAGATTTCTTTCAAATATATTTCTGTTGGTGGCGGAGAATTTATTCTTTTAGCTTAACACCCTTCTCTGAGACGTACGAGCTCAGAGGTTATGTAGTTGAAGGTTATCAGCGATATATTCCCAATTTGGTAATGTGACATGCTGAGTGTTGCTGTGAAATGATCATTGTGTTGATTATTTGTGATAGGATCGTTTATTTGATCGTCTATCTGGTGATCATTTCTATGATCATTTGTTGACCCAAAGCATGGCTTTTGTATAAAGTATGTTTTTGTGGACGTGACTTCGTCGAGCCTCACACCCCGTGAATGGTCAAAACAGGAAAGATGCAGCAAGGTTATGAGGGGTAGCGCCCTTTAGGATATGTGCATTTCCTTCTGGAAAAGGGTGGTATCATGGTATGGAGCCCAGATACTTACTCATGTTGAAAACACTTTATGATTGTGTGAATTGATTGCGAGCGCTCGGTTGAAAGGTCCCAAAGGACCGGGGGATGGCATATTCGGTCAGTTGTTACTCAGTTAGGGGTAACCCGACCTTGTGTTGGTAGAGATCCGGTTTGGTTCTCGGGGATGTCCATCCAGAGGCATTCTCATGTGGCAATGGGAAGTTCCTTGGCCTGATCATTCGTTGGAAATCCAAAGAAACAATACGAGACTTGTACGGTTTTAGTTGTATAACCTGCTATGGAATGTGGCGGTAACCTGCTATTGAACATAGTTAGCTATAGTAAGCATACGATAATGGTCGTATGTTGGCTAAGATTTATATTCTACTTTCGAAATAAATTTTTCCTACACTATGCACTAGTAATAATATCAAATGTTCTTTTTAATGCGTATCAAGCATCTTTGACTATCATAAGGAGAAATCTCCTCCGATTCTGCGTTTGCATTGTGCGTGTGTGCGGGAGGCCTTATGGTAGTCTCATTTTTAAAAGCATTGCGAATTGACTTTAAAAATATTCCTCTATTTTGATTTTAAAGATAAATAAACTGTTTTGAGTTCCCACACCAGTCACATGACTGACTCGGAGTTTATTGTTTTCCTTCCTAAACTCTGGGTGCCCACCAATTTTCACACGGGCAGTTAAGAGTTAGGTTTATCAGGATATTCTGGATATTCTGGAGTTGCTGGAGGCAAGATGGATGGCATGGCGTATTATTAGTATATAGTATTTCTTTTTCCGCTGCACTGTTTGTTGTTGTTGTTGTTGTACACTCCGATGATGATGTAATGTAATGTAATGTATAAAATGTAATAACTGATATAGTTCTTTGTTTAAAGATTATTCATTTATTATTATATGTTGTTCCGCTGCGAATTGTGAGATTCTGTTATTGTTCAGTTGTTTTCTGTTCCGTTCTATTTTCTATTCTCTTTTCCCTCTATCTTCTATCTTCTTATCTCTTCTTCTCTCTCTTTCCTTTTCTTAAACCATAACATTTCGGGTTTCCGGCCTTCGATTTCTCGGCAGTCGATAAAGTGAGTATCGATGTTGAATTTTCGAAAGTCGAAAATTTCCGGGACGTTACATTCTGATTCAGACTCGGTCTCATACTCTATATCATTTTCTTCGGTACTTACAAATGCATCTATTAAAACATTCGATTCATCAGTCAACAACCCTAAATCAATGTCATCGGTTATCACTATTTCAGTATTTGGCTCGAGATCCGCTCGATACGTTGCTTCATCTGGAATATTATTTCCATCAAACGTATATCTTGCCTTCGTTTTAAAAACAGCTCACCAGTCTGCTTTATCTTTTTTTAAGGATGGATATGGAGCAAAATAAACTTGTAAAGCTTGCTTAGCTAATACAAAAGGATCATACTTATAGTAATGCGACGTATGCCTTATTTCAATTAGCTTATCATCTTTGTGCACGTTAATCCCAGAGCCAGGAACATTGCTAAACCATTTGCATTTGAATAAAAAAACTTTCTATGCAGGTTATATATAATATGTCAACTCTAAAACTTGTGTTAAGACGCCATAAAAATCTTTTATATGCTCCTCTGGATCATCACTTCCTTTGACAAATACACCACTGTTATATGTTAATTTTTCAGCTCCGTAATCTTTGGTGTTGAATTTAAATCCATTGACGAAGAATATTAGATAAGTCTTGACATTTCGTTTTGGTCCGATAGCAAAATGTCGCAATCCTTCGTCAACAACACAGTTTTCTATATCATGAACGTAGTTTGAAAACCATCCAGCAAATTGTTTACTGAGATCGCCAGATGGATGTTGTGATTCATATATGCTGCAAATATGTAATATATTCCTTTATAATTAATATATACATGTATAATTGAATTATATATGAATTCATAATTACCTGACAAATGGTGCAACTTCAGCACAATTTAAAAGAACATATGTGTGTGCCACATGGTAATCTCTATCATCTAACCATATTTCCACACATTTTCCAACAGGTCTTCCATGTTGTTTAAAAATAGATAACATTGTTTGAGAAGAATCCTGCTGAATAGTGTCTTCATTACAGGAACACTTACGCACGATAAGTTCACATCGTTACTAAAGTAATGCGGGGAAAAAAAATAAATCTTCTTCTTCAAGGTACGATTTGCAAATCGAACCTTCTACTCGTGCTTTTTGTCTAGTTTTTTTCTTCAAATGATTCAGGTACCTAAAACAAAATTAATTAAATTCATATAGTGGTACAAAAACAGAAATTAATTAAATTACCTCTCAAATGGATACATCCATCCATATTGCACAGGACCACGAAGGAGTGCTTCAGATGGAAGATGCACATGTAAATGCTCCATTACAATAAAGAACCAGGCAGAAATATTTTCTCCAGTTTACATAGAAGTAAATATTTTCTCCAGTTTGAATAGAAGTACAGGGATTTCTGCTTAAAGTTTACGTATACGATCTACCTTTAACGTCGTAGAACAAAGCTGTTTATAAAACATACTCAGTTCTGTTATAACACTCCATATTTTTGCAGGCAGCAGTTCTTTGAAAATTACGGGAAAAAAATACTCCATCATAATGTGGCAATCGTGACTTTTCATCCCACTCAATTTGCTGTTTTTAAAGTCAACACATCTACGGAGGTTAGAAGAAATCCCATCAGGACATCTAAGTCCTTCCACCCACTTTAGAACGAGTTTTACTTGCTTATTGTCTAGCTCATAGCATGCTTTGGTTTTCTTATTATCGTCGTATAATTAAAGTTCGGGCTGCTTACAAAAGTGTAATATATCACGTCTTGAATTCGCATCGTCCTTGGTTTTCCCCTTCACATTCAAAATTGTATTAAACACGTTGTCAAACACGTTTTTTCGTTGTGCATGACGTCAATGTTATGTTAGAGTAGGAGATTTTTCCAGTATGGTAACTCCCAGAATATACTTTGCTTGCACCAGTTATGAATGACCGATTTACTTGGAATCTCAGCCTCTACCCCAGTTTCATGTATCTTTGGGTAGTCTTTTACAATTTCATATACCTCTTCTTATGTCCAACCCTTAGGTGGTAGCATACTCTCTACTCTGTTAGCTTTAAAGTTCTTTTTATCCTTTCTAAATTTATGATTGATATGTAGAAAACACCAATGACAGTCAAACCAAGAATTTTTTTTCTGTACTTTAATGAAAATGCTCGTGTTTCATCGATACAATAAAGACAAGCTAGACGTCCAGATGTGCTCCAACCTGAAAGCACACCATACGCTGGAAAATCACTAATAGTACATAATAAAGAAGCAAACATACGAAAATTCCTTTTTCTCGAAATTTCATACGTTTCAACTCCTTCATGCCATAGTGTTTTCAACTCATCGATTAGTGGTTGTAGATAAACATCAATTCCTTGAGTCGGAACATCGAGACCGGGAACGACAATAGTTAGAAACATATATGGAGTTTTCATACACATCCATGGAGGTAAATTATAAGGAGTAATAATAATAGGCCATGATGAATATTTACTACCAAACTGAGAAAATGGCGAAAATCCATCCGTACATAAGCCAAGCCTAACATTACGGCTCTCTACCGCAAATTCAGGATAAGTCTGATCGAAATATTTCCATGCTTCTCCATCAGATGGATGTATCAAAGTTCCTTCTTCTGGTGTTCTCACACTGTGCCATCGCATATGACATGCTGTAGAAGAAGATGCATATAACCGTTGAAGTCTGGGAGTGATGGGTAAATAATGCATCCTCTTATATGGAACTTCTTTTCCTTTCTTTTTTCTGGTTTGTATCTTTCCTCGTTACATATTCTACATTTAGTAAGATGAGCGTCTTCTTTCCAATACAGCATGCAACCTTTTACACATGTATCTATCTTCTGGTACGGCAATACAAAAGCAGACATAATTTTTTTTACTTTATAATGACTATCACACATCAAATTATTAGGTGGCATTATCGTTTTGCAGTTTGTACAACTGCTCCAAATGCAGCTTCTGTAAGATTAAATTTCGATTTCATAGTGATATATTCGGCGGTTACAGATAATTCGGTTCCGCTTGTACACCCATCCCACAATGGCCTCTTAGCAGAATCCAATAAATCATAAAAAAAATTAGCTTCCGCGGTCGGCTCTTCGTCAACATTTTCGTTCCCATCATCACTTTGGTCAAAGGTAGAAAACATTGATCGTGCAGCATCTTGCATCATGATTTCTATAGGATTGGTCATAGTATTATCGTCCTTTAACACTACAGGATTAGGTGTAGGTTGAACAAGTTCTCCATGACGATCCCGTAAGTAATAATTCGGCATAAAACCAAATTTGTACAAATGTACTTCTACTACATCTGGTTTCCAATGCTTCAGATGTTTGCACTTTCTACATGGAAAATGAATGTCTATGTTATTTCGATTATTAGATTGAGAAAATCTAATAAATACGTGTATACCGTTACAGAAACGTTCTTTTATTGATCCTTTCATATCTTTTCGAGGTTCATACGTCCAACTACGATCGAGAAAATAATCGAACATATTTCCTGATTTGTAAAATGTAGGTTAGAAGATTGAATAAAACACTTCATATTAAAGTATTGTAAAAATTCATATATAACCCTTTACTATTTTAACAAATTCAAATAAATACTGCATTAAAATTTTCAATTCTTAAGTTTATTGTTTTTTTTACTTTGGCGGCCGGTTATCCTACTTCCTATTACAAACACAATAACGCAATCATATTTTATAAATCATTTTAGGTTAAAAGATTCTAAAAAAATTCGGCAGCACTTCCCTTTTTTCCCTATATCGTACACAAATGCGTGTACACAGGGAAAAAAGAAAGTGCCATCGAAATTTTTTGAACTGTTTAAACTGAAATGATTTATAAAATATGATTACTTTATTGTGTTTGTAACTTGTCCAAATACTAGGACAAATCCAACAAATGTTGTATCGGATGAATATAGATGTCCGTTCTGTGGAAAAACGAATATCCATATAACAATCATATACAACACTTGTTAGACGGAGCCAAAAATTTTCTAAGGGGTTCACATAAATAAAGCACAAATTAAAAAATATTAATATTGAAGTGTTAGTGGTCTGTAGTGAAATAATGATCTTAATTTTTTTGTAATGTAGCCAAATAAAATTCGTTTAATTATGAATCAAAATCCATGGGAACTATCAGTAACTCGAAAAATATTGCTTATCTCACAAATGGGAACTATGAGTTACCATTTTAACAACTACAAAAACTATTTTATATTTCATTTAACTATTTAAATATTTATTAATTAAATCTAAAATTTTAAAACGTATTTTAACTTTTGTTAACTACATAAATTTTAATTAACGATTTTATGAACTAAATAAGTAGTTACCGCTTACAACAGTATAACAAGCATTCTCGTAAACTTATCAATAAACATATTATTCAATGATCATGTATTATTTTTTGGATTTTAAAGTAGCCATAATTTTTAACAATAAAGTGAACAATAAATTCTCTAATTATCATCACCTAGTACGCAATAATCACCATTTTTCAAACACATAAACAACTAATTTTCTAAATTAGGTTTACCACTATATATCCAATTCAAATAATAAACTATATATTATAAACTAATAACATATATTCATCAATTCCAAACCCCTAAATCATCAAATTCCAAATCCCTATATCATCAACTAATTTAATTTAAACCTAAATTAAACAAATATAATGGAAAAAAGGAGATACCAGCAAGTGTGGAGAGGTTCAAATTAGCGACGAAAGGTTGCGACGGCTCCTGGTGGCGGATAGCGGTGGCTGGTTGCAAGTGTGGAGGAGAATGAGCTGAGAGAATGGAAGAAAGGGAATGAAATGTTTCTCTCGGCTGCAGATCTGTATATTCGCGACAAGCGACGGTTAGAGACGGCCGCATTTTTTAGCCGTCGCTATGCTCCGTCGCTTTTGGAGCCGTTCCTAGTAGTGTAAAGAAAAACACAAAACAGTAGAGTCCAGGTTAACATTCTTATAATAGTAAATTGTAACGACTCCGAATTTTTGGTTATTTGAAATTGTTTATTTAATCGCTTTTAAATATTTAAAAGCTAGTTTTATAGATTTAATAATTTGAATTTCAAATATAATGATTATTGGATAATTTAATAATTGAAATTTGCTTAATTAATTGAATCTTGGATTTTTTAAAAGAGATAAAAAATAGTTTAAAGGCCTATAAAATTTATATTAATAAGAATAAAGATGAATAAAAATATTAAATTGGATTTATAAGTGATTTGCTCAATATTAAAAATAACTTGTATAAATTGACGAGTAAAAATAGTCTTCCGGGACATAGGCTCTAAATTCGATGAAACAAGTTCCATTGGATCCGTAGTAGTGTATTACTATCACATTTCAAATTTCGTAGAGTTTAGAGTTATCGTTTGGTCGTATGGGATAGAAATGCGTTGAAATTAATATTGAATATTCAATATAATAATTGGATCCAAAAAGCTATCTTCTCCATACGATCGAATAAGAACTCGAAACCTTTTCCATTGCGTTTGTAATAGGGTATAATATTATGAACGTCTAGCAGCACGCCTCGATAGGGGTTCGAGATTTTGAGTTACATAAATCGAGATATTTTAAAATTTAAATTAATATATTGACTAGTCAACCCCTCGCATCATTTTCTTTTCTTTCATTTTCAACCACTCTACACGCAACCATCTTGTTCTTCCCTCTCTATTTAAAACCAGAGCACGCAACAGTTACTGTAAAGAAAAATAAGTAAACAAAGCTTAAAAAATCATTTTCTCACAAAATACTCAATGAAAAATCTTGAAACTACTTTCAAAATTCTAGTTTAAGCATGAGCTTCAAGTTGGTATGTCGTTTGAGGGTTACGGCATAGTTTTCTTGTGATCATGTTCAAGGAAGTTCGACTAGGGTTGGGTTTTGCATGGCGTACGTGTAAATCTGAGTGCCGAGGGATGGATGGATGGGTTCGTGGTGGTGAGGTGCTCGCGTGGGCAACTTTTGGTGGCGTGCGGTTCACCGTGGGTGGTCGCGACATTTGGGGGCAGCAGGTCATTTCGGTGACGACGCATTCTGAAGGGGGGTTCGAGCTTCAATTGGTGGTGGGGGATGTGTCGAACTCGAGAGAAGGGATGCATCGACGTTTGTTTGAGGTGATTTCATGGAGGATCGAGCATGCGAGGGGGAGAAGAAGTTTTCGCCATGGAGGAGTTTCAAAATCTAGGAGCGGAAAGAAGCAGTTTTCGTTGGATGTTGGTTGTTTTTCTTTTTGGGTAAAGAGATCGTTAAATATTATAATTTATTATTTTAAATTAAATCGTTAACTTGTAAATTAAATAAGCTGTTCGTATTAGGTCCGATTGAGACTCGGTATCATATCGACAATATCTACATTTCGGAATCAAATTGGCTAAATTTGGAGCTTCTGTAAATTTTAGCTAAATTCGAACCCATTCATTATATTTAGGATCAATCATTAAATCTTCAGATGTCTTTGCATTTTTTTATTTTTTATTTTTGTCTAGGGTTTGCAAAATATGTTTTCTAATGAGGCATGGAGATGCGTATTTTTTAACGAGACAAAAAGGCTTTAGCTATGACTGTTATGGTTATAGTAACTGTTATCGATATGGAAAAACCATTACCTTATCGATACTATTTGTAAGTCAAAATAATTATCGGTACTTTACCGTTATCGATGATAAAATGTTCATTGGTATACCGGTAAACTTTAAACTGTTGTTTGATAATAGTAAATTTACCGATACCTAAAATTATCAAAATTTTATTACATTAAATTTTGATAATGATAAAAAGGTAAATATATTGTTACTAACTCTAATTCCATTAATGTTTATATAAACATTTTGACTTATTTTAGTTGGCGTAGAATATTTTCTTAGTTCACCACAAGTTATTTACAATAAAATGAAACAATAATTTTTTTTAAAACATGGTCCATCAATGACAATAAGTGCCAATCTCAAAGATTGAACTTACGACCTTTAATCTCGTAGTTCGAACTACCAACCAACTGAACCAACCCCGTTGACTTATATAAAACGGTAATTTTGCTAATCTTAAAATTTAAAGTTAGTAAAGCCAAAAAGAATTATCATCGTAAATAATACTGCAAGCATCTGCTTAAAATATGATGAACTATCAAAAGTTTTTTAATGTTAGAATTAATTAATATAGTGAGAAAACAAAAATAATATGATTGGTAAATTTACTGTTATCACTGACTTTGACATTTATTTCTCGCTAGTTTATCGTTAATAATGGTACATTTACCGTCACTAGTATACCGATATAGCTCGATGTTGGTTACCAACTGCTTGCTATTGGTATGATAATAATAAATTTTACATTAAAATATCAGCCTTAGCTTTAATTATTATGGACTGAATGAAAAAATAGAAGTTCATGGTAGGCATCACGTGAATATTTTTAATATGTATTAAAAATTTAATGGTAAAAAGAAAAGGTAAGTTCTATTCATACACCAAAAATCACTTATTATACACCGTTAATTTTCTATAAAAATCTGGTACTAAAATACACTTTTTTCTTAACTGCGGTTTTTAATTTTCTTCATATAATCCATCATATTAACCTTAAAATCAATGAAATTTAGTTCAATCTATATATTTTGATGAAAATCTTATTGACATATTATTTTATTGTGAAACTTAAAATTTCAATTAGGACTACATTCACAACTAATTGTTGTAATTTAAAAGTGTTTAATTTTTTCTATAATTAACATTGATTTTTTAAAAGTTGAGAAATATTTAAAAAAATTAGAAAAGTTACTACATTGGTGCAAAAACTAAAATTCATTTTGTTGAATTTTAACTTAATTTAATGTAAGAATTTCTTATTTTGCTTAAATAAGTTTTATGTTCGAAAGGAAGAAATTAAAGAAAATGAAAATAATGATAACTTTTAAAAGATATGGTCGTATATAAAGTAACATTTGATGTAAAATAGTTTATTATATTGTGTGAGGTACGTTTGGTAATTGGAACTGTATTAACAGAAGCAGCCAATCCAAAAGTGGCCTCTTGTGTCAATAACCCCAACTTTAAGTAATACCCTCCATCCTCGCTACCATGAGCCGCCTCGCCCCAACTCTCCGACCATCTCTCTTACCGCGTCTTTCTCCGAACCACAATCAAATCAAATCATTTCTAATCAACCAAGTTCAAATTTCCAACGTTCTCTCTCAGAAGAACTCATTTTTGATTCTTAGTAAAGAGTTCAAAAACAAGGTAAGTAACTCGAATCCGAATTCCATAGCAACCATCATCAAAAACCAAGAAAACCCAGTCCAGTCTATCAAATTTTACATATGGGTTTCAAATATCAGTGAAAAATTAGCCAAGGATAAGTATATAAAGGATGTCTTGTCGTTTGTTTTGCATAATAAAGGACCTGTTTTGCTTTCTGTTGAGTTGTTAAACGAGGTTAGGAGTAGTGGAATGAGAATAAATGAAGAAGCTTTATGCATTTTAATCGGAAGCTGGGGTAGTCTAGGACTTGCAAAGTATGCAAACGAAGTGTTTGTTAAAATCGCTGAGTTGGGTTTGAGTCCGAGTAATAGGATATATAATGCTGTTATTGACGCATTGGTGAAGTCAAATTCCTTAGATTTAGCTTATTTTAAGTTTCAGCAAATGGCTTCAGATAACTGCATGCCAGATCGGTTTACGTATAATAGTTTGATTCATGGAGTTTGTAAATTGGGAATTGTAGATGAAGCAGTTAGACTGATAAAGCAAATGGAAAACTTTGGGCACTCACCTAATGTGTTTACTTATACAATGTTAATTGATGGTTTTTGTAATGCAAATAAAATAGATGAAGCTGTTAGTGTTTTGGAGACAATGAAAAAGAAGAAAGTGGCTCCTAATGAAGCTACTTTTAGGTCTCTAGTTCATGGTATTTTTAGATGTTTAGAGCCTAAAAGAGCTTATATAGTTGTCTGTACTGTTGTCAAGAAGAATTCCACTGTCCAGAAGAATGCATGTAGTACTTTATTGTATTGCCTGTCAAAGAAAAACATGGCAGCTGAAACTAAAGATTTTATTTATAGTATGGAAGAAAAAGGTTATTTGCCAGATGCATCGACTTTTGGTTCTGTAATGTCGTGTGTACTAAAAGGTTTGACAAAGAACGAAGCCTGTGATTTGTTTGATAGATATGTGAAGAAAGGTGGGAAACCCGGATTCAGCACATATCTGGCAATGATCGAGTCATTATTGAATGGAGAAGTTACTAATGCATGTAGATACCTCAGAGAAATGATGATAAATGGGCTTGTAAGTAGTGTCGTATCTTACAATATATTACTCTATAGTTTGGTGAAAGGGCATATGATGGATGATGCGATGGAAATTTTAAAAGATATGACAGAGAAGGGATTTTCTCCAAATCTTGTCACTTTTAATACTCTTATATCAGGCCATTCTAACGCGAAGGATGTAAATGCAGCAAGAGATGTTTTAAAAATGCTGTTAGAGCATGGATTTAAACCAGATGTCTTCACTTTTAACGCTTTAATAGATGGCCTTTGTCGAGTTCATCAGATAAATGATGCTTTGGATTGTTTTCGTGAGATGATTAAATGGGGTGTTTCTCCTAATGTTGTTACATACAATATATTGATCCGTTCTCTTTGTATTGTTGGAGACACACAAAGATCAATGCAGTTATTTCAGAAAATGGAGGTTGAAGGAATCAAACCAGATGTTTTCTCATTCAATGCTCTGATTATAAGCTTTTGTAAAAAGAGAAATATTGAGGGAGCTAGAAGTATTTTTAACTCGATGTTGAGATTTGGTGTAAATCCAGATGGTTATACATACAACACATTTATATTAGCTTTATGTGATGCGTTAGAGGTCGAAGAAGCAAGAAACGTTATACATATCATGAAAACTAATGGTTGCAGTCCGAACTCGTTTTCGTATGAGTCAGTTATAAAAGCATTTCTTGTTGTGGGTCTTTTAAAAGAGGCAAAAGAGACGATTAGTGAATGTGAAACTAAAGGTATTTGTATTAACCTGTAATCCCTGTAATTTCGGATACAAGCAGAATTTAGTTTTTCTTACAGGATTACTTAAAGTGTCATTCTTTTTTCAGGTAATTTCTTAAAAGAAATTTATAAAGCTCCCTGTTTCACTTAAGCTATCTGTTTCTCATGCATATATTATTTCTTCTTTTTTACTAGGCTGTCAAAATAGTGGGGGCATTCAGCTTCCTTAATATTGATCGTTGTAAGTTGCAACTGATTATGATGATTATTATTATTATATTTTCTTTCCTTTCACTTATCACTACTTGCAATCATTCTTGCTTTGATTTGTTGGGGAAAATGCCCGTGGCAATGTATTGTTAGAAGTTACCTCCACATTAGATAATATCAGTAATTTCAAATGCACATAATAATTCTGATTAAACAGATTAAATGGAGTTTGTGTTTATCATAGTAAAGCAGTACAGCTTTTGTGGCCTAAAGCTTTTCTGAACTATTTATTTTGTCTATATTTCCACCCGATAGATGTACCTGAATGTAAATCCATTGCCCATAAACAAATATTTTCTTCATTTAACATATAACAAAAAAAACATCAGTGGGTATCATATTTTACAAGAATAAATTACTCATGTTGGACTAATTTTTATTATTTTACCGCATTAGAAATTTCTTTGGAACATAAAATAAAATTTTCAATTCATTTTTTAACATGTTCATAATAAATTCTTTTTTTTATTAAATATGCTATTTTAGAATATAATAATAATTATTAGACCATTTACTCTAATGATTCACAATCAATAATCATTTTACTTAATTTTTCAAGGATACTAAAATATTATGAAAAATAATTCAAAATTAAAATAAATCAAAATAAAAAGTTTCATAAATACTCTCTTGTAGATCAAGTTTTATATTGAATTCAAAGATTTCTGGAATAGTTCAAACTTCAAAAGCTTTCAGTTTTTCCAAACAAGCAAATATATCTAATTTTCTGATATATTTGATTAAAAGTCTAAAAAAAAATTCTTTTTGTTTTGAAATACAACAAAAATATGTATCTATTAAATAAAAATAAATAAATGAGAAAACTGTAAAATATGTTGTAATTTACAGGGAAACATTAATTGTTTTGATATAAAAGATATTCCACTCTCTCCCCAAATTATCCCTTTCATTCCCGTGCATCTTCCCAAATCACAGTTTTTCATCTTCGATCTAATACCGTGCTTCTTCCTCCTCTATTGGATGCCACATCGCTTCTACTGCCGCCATACTTCTTTCCACTTCAGCTCTCCCTCCAATTTTCATCTGTCTCTACATCTCTTTGACAGACACTAGTTTTTTCCTTTTGAAAGTCCGAACCTTAATTTGCTCCAGAACTCATAAATTTCTATTATGAGTTGTTTATAGAGGTCAAGGTTTAAGACATGGAACAAACAGAGAAGATTGACATGTAGAGTGAAAAGAGTTTCTTCCATCTTCAATTTTAACAACTATTTTCTTAAATTGAAAAAAAAAAATCGGAGATGAACAAATAAAAAAGAATTAGGCGGGATGGCAAATAATACGTCGAAAAGAAAGAGAGTTAGAAATTATAGAAAGAGTAAATTAATAATTATATATTAATTTTATAAGGGACTAATAAGTGACTTGATTCTCCTTATAGTAAAAATTTTTTTGAAAAGGAGATTTTTTTTCCCTCCCCTTATCCAAAATAATACTCCATTCAACAATTTCCCAAGAAAAATATCCATTAAAATAAGAATTTTATTTGAAAAATGCCCATTAAAAATAAGAATATTTTTATTTTCGAAAAATCTAGTATAAAGATTTTTACTTGTAGATTATGAAGGGTTTGCATTTGTTCTTTTAAAATACTTTTAGGTAATTAAGAGAGTTTATACTATACTATAATTTGCACTCCACATCATCCACATTTCATCTTGTTGCCTAAACCATTTGACTATGCTATGGGAATAAAAAGGTAGTGATCATTTTTTTAAAGATCATTTCTTTTTGATCGTATGTTTATCAAATAAGGTTGGAAGGATTTGAAACATTTGTAAAATTTAAAAGATCTCAACAAGTTTAAAATGTTAAAAGCTTAATATTTCAAAAACTTTTGAAATATGTCAACGTCTTTTTAATGTTTATAAAATCAAAGCAAAACTTTCGATAATCAAAATTCTTGAAATAGAAGTTCAAAAAATTCAAACTTCAGTGTAAACAACTCATATAAATTTTGATTTACATATTAAAAAAAAGTAAAACTCTATTAAAAAAAATTCAAATAGTTCGACAACAATATTAAATATTAAAGAACACAAAATTCTAAACAATTTAAAGTATTCAACATTGTTAGCACCAAAATTGGTCACTAACACCCAAATGTAAATGAAAGCACCAACTAACAGTAATCCAGAAAACAGCAACACAGATCACCAAATTAAGCAGATAAAAAGAAGAAAAGATAAAAGAGACGAAATTTTTATAGTGGTTCGGCAAAATCTATGGCCTACATCCACTTTATAATTTATTTATCACTCGTAGTTTCATATTACAAGAGATTTTGAGGAGCAGAGGAGAAGTCATATTTTCTATTTCATTTTCTTCCCTTTTTTTCTTTTGCAATACTTGGTGTCTTTGTAGCTGTAAGCCTTGACCCGGTGATTGTGTGGAATTGTAGTGACGCTGACTAGGCTGGTATTAATTGCAGCATAATCTTCTTATTTAAGATAAGGATGAAGGGAATTAAGGAATATTTGATATAGAAATGGTTGGCATTAATTAGTAATAAATAAGCAGGTTATCATGGCAATTTTGGGCATTAAATCCGGCTTTGGTGGGTACTGGTATTTATGGTGGAGATATGGCTGTTTTTTATTAATTATTTGAGGTAATAAATGCAAGGAAATCAGGAAGTAAATCTTTAATTTCTTCTTCAAGGATGGTGACTAATTTGCTGGATAACATTTGCCCCTCGAAGTACGCCTTGTTGGCAACGAGGTGTGCTTCGCTCAAGAACTTGTTTTGGTGAAAGCAAATTTGTTGGCATCAAATTCTCATCTCTCTGAATGTTTGAGAGATGTTAAGTGTCTGACCATTCCTGCATAAAGAGATAGAGTTAATCATTCATATTCGAGAGCATCCATATTCTAAAGAGAGCAGTTCTCAAGTCGCTTCTATAACCTTTGATTGAAAGCAAAGACGATGTTGTAAAGATTTTTGAAAGGTGTCACCCTTAGGAACGAATCAGAGCATGGCTGTGGACCGTTCGTGGTCGCTCATCACATGTGTAGGTCGTTCTCTAAGCACTAACCTTTACAACTAATTTTATGCAAGAAATCATTTTTTTTATGAGTGTCGCTCATGGAAAGGAATCAAAGTATTGGACCGCTTACATTCGGGATTGCTTACATGAGTAAATCGTGTTTGCGCCAAAGTTGGTCACAAACACCCAATACCGTTAAAGCACCCGTTTACGTACTCGAATTAATGGTAATCAACGCAGATCTCAGCAACAATCAATATAGAATTCAGATCTAAGCAACAAATCACAATAATTCGCAGACAATAATCACAAACACAGGATTTATAGTGGTTCGGCGTTCGTGCTTACGTCCACTTTGAAGGTTTTCTCTTTATTGCTTCACTTGATGGTCTTAATCAATTACAACGGGTTATAGCTTTGAACTTGATAATCTTAATCGATTACAATGGATTATAGCCTTGAAATCTGAACTCAACAGCAATAGTGATGAATAGGATTGAATTCAACAGAGTTTGGGCTTGCTTTCTCTCTTCTGAATCTCCTCCTCTTTTCTGAATGACCAGGGGCTCTATTTATAGGTGTGGAAGGTCAAAATTCCGCCTAAAACCTGGAGAGGCTGCTTGGCGCGTGACGGGGGGCCCACAGGCCCGCGTTCTTGGACTGCGTGCCCAGTTTGGCATCGATTCGAAGTGAACTTCGAATCGATCAAAAAATTGTCCAATCGCGATGAAACTTGGCGTGGCCGTTCTTCATCATGTAATCAAGCTTCTGTGAAAATTTCATGGCATTTGGATGAAGGGATTGAGAGATATGATCGATTCAAGGTGATGCATTTCGGTACGCTGGCAACTTCGAACCGATCCTATGGGTCGTTCGAACCCATATGTTTCGAATCCATATGGTTCGAACCCATAGGTTCGAATCCATATGGTTCGAATCCATAGGTTCGAATCGAACCTGTTGCATGAGGGGGCAGCGACGCTTCGAATCGATGGCTCTGGATCGATTCGAAGTTGTTTTTAACGTGTAGGGTTCGAAGACAGCATGGACTCGAAGCTTGTGATGGGTTCGAAGCTTGAGGTGGACACGAAGTGGTGATGGATACGAAGTTGATGGACGGATTCGAAGTGGTGATGGATTCGAAGTTGATGGATGGATTCGAAGTGGTGATGGATTCGAAGTATGAATTGGCCTGATGGATTCGAAGGGATACGTTGGCTGATGGATTCGAAGGGAGACGTTGGCTGATGGATTCGAACGTCGCCTCTTCCTATGGGTTCGAATATGATGGGTTCGAAACAGATGGTTTCGAACACGATGGTTTCGAACATGATGGGTTCGAACACGATGGGTTCGAATATGATGGGTTCGAACATGATGGGTTCGAACCGAGCAATGTGTACCTTCTTAACTCGAATCCATCATAACTTGAGCATATGACCTCGGATTGACTTGAAATTTGAAATGCTGGCTTCTATGGTCTTTCTTGTCATGCCTTATTAATTGTGGCCCAATCCGGGCTCGGACAGAATTCATCGATATCCATAGTGAGGTGAAATACGACCAATCTCTGAGGCGAACTATTTTCTGTTTTTGACCAATCTTTTGGTATCACGGCTTTTGCCCAAAAAGCGGGGTAACATTTTACCCCCCAAAACATGCCTTGCGGTAGCAAGGTGTGTTTTGCAATGCCTTGAGCTGGATGTTCATATCCTGTCGTCAACCTGTAAGGAACTTGATAGTTTTATATGTCCTCAAATGACGATCGTTCGTGATCGAGTTTATTCGGGATGGAGCGCGGCCGTTCATGGTCAAGCGCCTAACTTCAGATGACGATCGTTCGTGATCGAGTCATTTGAGGGAAAGTGCGACCCTGCGCGGTCAAGCATGTAAATCCGTCCGTCGATCATTCGGGATCGAGTCATCTGCGGTGAAATATGACCGTTCAAGGTCAAGCGCCTAATTTCAAATGACGACCGTTCGCGATCGAGTCATCCGAGGTAAGGTGCGACAGTGCGCGGTCAAGTGGTGGACCTCAAATGACGACCGTTCGCGATCGAGTCATTTGAGGTACAGTGAGTTGTGCCGTTACAGTGAGTTGTGCCGTTCGAGGCGGGCCTCAAATGACGACCGTTCGCGATCGAGCCATTTGAGATGAAGTGAGTTGTGACCGTTCGCGATCGTGTGCCGTTCGAGGCGAGTTTGTGACTGTTCGAAGTCGGGTGCCGTTCGAGGCGAGTTGTGACCGTTCGCGGTCGGGTGCCGTTTGAGGCGAGAAAACGCGCCCGGGAGGGCTTGATGTTTTGAATGCCAGGGTCACGTTCGGGTGAGTTCCTGGATTGTTTGTGTGCCTATTGAAGGCGAATCAGTGTACCCGGAGGGGCTTGATATTGTTGATACCAGGTTCACGTTCGCGTGGGTCCCTGGATCATTTGTTTAGGTATATCACTATCTCAGAGCATGCCTAAGGACCGTTCGCGACCCCGTACATGTGCAAGTAGCCTAGCCATTTCAGAGTTATCAGAATCAAACATTTATTCAACGGGTGAGCTTTTAAAAACAGAAATGTCCAAACAAACCAAGTTCAAATGTCCAAATCAACATGAAGTAAAAACAAAGCAAAGATGTCAAAGTCCAAATCAACATGAAATAAAAATAAAGCAAAGATGTCAAAGTGTAAGTTCCCACTACGAAACATTCAATGATCATTCAGAGCATGCCTGGAGAACGTTCGCGATCTCGTACATGTGTAAATGATTCGATTGCGTTAGTGGGAGCTTGCGACTCGTTCATCGTTATTTTAACTAATTGATAACCAAACGGCGTCCTGGTTCAGGGTTGCCCCGGGTTGATGTAGACGGTGGCCGCTCTGGCTCCTCCGCTGAAGCTCGCCTCCTCACATACTGAAGGAGCATGCCGTTCCTGATGTGTCCTTCCACCTCGTCCTTCAGATGCCTACAATCATTAGTGTTATGACCGTTTAATTCATGAAATACGCAAAACTTATCTGATTTTCTTTCGCTTGAGGTTGGATCCCTCCGTATTGGTCTGCGATACGGAATCTGCTCCTTGGTATCCTGATAAATGCGTTCCAAACTCTCAGTCAGCTCGGTGTAAGTAGTGAATCGCGGCTCTCTCCGCTGCCGTTTTGACCTGTTATCATAATCCTCAGTCCTTCGTTTTCCTTTATCCTTGTCTGAGTCCTTTTCGATAGGCTTTTTGTCTTTAAGCATATAAACTTCTATTCCCTCTCCTTCTTCTCTTTCTGCATTTGCGTCCTCTAAACGTAAAAACTTTTCTGCCTCGTTGTAGAATTCCTCTAGATCCACGGGTGGATCTTTAGTCAATGAATTCTTGAATTCTGTGCCGTCAGCTACTCCGGACACAGCTGCCATTACCACCATGGACGGATCCGCTCTGTCCACTGACGCTGCTGCTGCATTGAATCGTGCTAGATAACTTCTCAAGGTCTCTCCGGCTTTCTGCTTTAAGGTTGCCAAAGTCATCACATTCTTGGGTCTCGTAATGTGAACCCTGAATTGCCTCATAAATCTCTCAATTAAACCATTCCACGTTCCGATGGATCCATTCTCTAATTGCCTAAACCACAATGCTGCAATATCTGTCAAGTATAATGGAAAGCACCGGGCCATAACCTCCTCTGGTGCCCCCAACACTTCCATATGCCTCATATACTTTGTTAGATGAACCGTGGGGTCCGTTCTTCCGTCATACGTGTCCAACGATGGTAACTTGAAATCCGGTGGGTTTCTAGCTTGTCTAATTGCCGAAGTGAAAGGACTCCTATTAACATCCTCCAAATCCTTGTTTACCAAACCGCTTCTCATAGCTCTTCTAACCATCTCCGCCAATCTGTCGTTGTCACCGAGGTGCAATCTTCGTTCATTACTTTCAACCTGCCCCCCGAGTTCACGAGGGAATTCTGGAATCTGCCCCCTTGATTGAGCGTTCATTCCTCTGTTGCCTCCAGGTTGCGTGGGCACTCCTCTCTCTCCCTCCGGGACTAGATCTTCGTGCTCCAAGTGTGCGCCTCCTGATCCAGGTGCTATTCCGGATGGTCCTGCTCCGTTCTGAACTCCATCGGTTTCTCTATTCTGGGCTCCAAGTTGTCCAATTTGTTGGAATAAGCTCTGAATCAACTCCTCCTGCCTCTTCATCATTGTCTCCATTTCGTCCCTAGTGATGTAGATTGATGCTTGATTCCCTCCTGAGGAGGCCTCTTGACTTCCTTGTGGTTCACTTCTCTCAGGCCTTGGCCTTCTACTCGATTGTCTTGTCATAATTTCTAGATCTGAACTCCTGGATTTTCAAATTCAACTTCTTCCTGAGTTCATTTCTCAGTGAAAGCACCAAAATGTTAGCACCAAAATTGGTCACTAACACCCAAATGTAAATGAAAGCACCAACTAACAGTAATCCAGAAAACAGCAACACAGATCACCAAATTAAGCAGATAAAAAGAAGAAAAGATAAAAGAGACGAAATTTTTATAGTGGTTCGGCAAAATCTATGGCCTACATCCACTTTATAATTTATTTATCACTCGTAGTTTCATATTACAAGAGATTTTGAGGAGCAGAGGAGAAGTCATATTTTCTATTTCATTTTCTTCCCCTTTTTTCTTTTGCAATACTTGGTGTCTTTATAGCTGTAAGCCTTGACCCGGTGATTGTGTGGAATCGTAGTGACGCTGACTAGGCTGGTATTAATTGCAGCATAATCTTCTTATTTAAGATAAGGATGAAGGGAATTAAGGAATATTTGATATAGAAATGGTTGGCATTAATTAGTAATAAATAAGCAGGTTATCATGGCAATTTTGGGCATTAAATCCGGCTTTGGTGGGTACTGGTATTTATGGTGGAGATATGGCTGTTTTTTATTAATTATTTGAGGTAATAAATGCAAGGAAATCAGGAAGTAAATCTTTAATTTCTTCTTCAAGGATGGTGACTAATTTGCTGGATAACAAACATCATCATCATCCCTGACCTTTTTCCCAATTGAATGGGATTGACCACATGAGTGCCCATTCTCTATAAATTTCTATCTTGAATTGTACTTTATGTTTTTTTATATCATTTTTAATGTTTTCTTTCTGTTTTAATTCAAAATTTTCCTTTAATATAGATATTATCCCCTCTCTTACGGGCGCGTTTACTTGTTTCTTTGTATGTCCTCCTACGATTTAAATCTTCTTTCCTCCTCATTTATTGATGATATTTTTAGCATCTTTCTAACTTTCTTATCTGTAACTCTACGACTTTAGTAATTTCTACCGTACTCTTAACATTCTCATTTTTCATATGTTCATTTTCTTTTTTCTTTTTTAAAGTTTAACATCCTGCTCCATAAATATAGTTAGTCTAATTACTTTTCTGTGAAAATTTTCTTTCAATTTGATATTTTTAGCTTGTATCAGTTTTATCCAATATATGTTAATTCATTTCTTTATATCCTTCTTTACCTCTCAATTTTTTTGTATTATCAATCACAGGTATTTAATGTATCATTGTTGTTAATTTTCTGATTTTGTATTGTATTATTATCCCTAAACATCTTCTTTAACATGATTCAGAAAAATTTGACAAGGGAATTCAAAGAAAAATACAGATATAAAATTGCATTCAAATATATTACATTAGTGTCAAAAATAAAAACAAATTATTTAAAGTAAAATTCAAATTAATGTAAGAAGTTTTATGTTTCTTTATGAAAAGTCAAAGTTTTTATAACTACAACTACAACTAAGTCATAATTCCCAAACAAAGTTTTTATGACAAAAATAGAAACAAAGTAAATATTTGCACTTATCCAAAAAAAAAAAATAGTTTTGATCATAGAAACATTTGATTAATTTTAGATTTAATTTTCGAATTTTTTTAACTAAAAATAAAAATAAGGGTGTAATTTAAAATATGTTTTTGAGGAACGTTTTTCGTGTATCAAACTTGAAAAATCATCGTTTTAAATGTCATTTTTTTTCGGAAAAATAAATTTTGCAATTGTGAACTTGAAATTTTGAAAAATACTAAAAAAAAATTCCGTAGTTCTTTTTCGTTGTTGAAAAACTCAAACTTCTGTTACTGTTTTAGTTTTCATGACAACTGTTACACACACATATATACACACACTCATACACACACACATACATATACATACATACATACATACACACACACACACACACATATGTAATTGTAATAAAATGGTATTTGATGTCAGCTTTTATCAAAAGTTTAGAGATGAGCGACGACTATAAATACTTGAATAAAAATCATTATTCTTATACAGACACTTATTTGAAATATTCAGTCAATCAAGATTGAACTTGAGGATATGACTTCGTCATTTTTTTCCTTCTATATAGGTGGATCAGTTATAAGATCTCTATCGTTATATGATATGTATTTGTTGTCTTGCCCTAACATCATCTCCGATGATCACGATTAGGTCATTCGAAACAATGACCGAAGAAGTTTAGGTGGGTGCCTTCCGGTATGGATGAGTATTGATTGGAATGACTGTAGACAACTGTTATAGGCGGGAATCAATGGTCAGAAGTGATTAGATTAGGCTTGTTGACGACAGACTAAATGCAGAATTCAGGAACGGAGCCAGTGGTTAAGTTTAAGGTCAAAAAGTAAAATTTAGAAAATATAAAAGGGGATGAACAAATAAATGAAGTTGTTGACATTGGAAAAATTGTATTCCCCGACAACTAACATTTTTACGCTAAAAATAAAAGTATTTAGAACTCGATAAAAAATATATTAACGATAAAAAATTGACATAAATATGAATATCATGCTGTCCACGTCAGGATATGTTTGTCCATGTAAGAAAAGATTTGAAACATAATTTTCATTCAAAAATATTAATCCTACTAGTTAGTTGATCATACAAACTGAAATAGTTGAATAATAAATAATTCTCCAAAAAAAGAAAAAGAAAAAAAGAAACCAGAAACGAAAAAAAAAACAAAAAAAAGGCCAAGAAGATGAAGAAGAAGAAAGAAACAATTTTTCCATCCACAATATTCAACTTCGAACACTCACGTGAGAGAAGAATGATATTGACGCAGCGGATAACATGAAAACAAATTAAATCGATGAAATGTAGCAATCGGTGGATTGAGTATACTGTAATGCCCAAATTCGTTGATCCGAAGATACCGAATTCTAGCTATCTCTGACTCGTTGATCCGAAGATACCGGGAAAGAGATCTACGATTCTTCGACGTTGATCTTGCGCACAACATTCCGTGAATCGGCTTCACAAACGAAGATTCGAGCGCACTCGAATGACGTAGGTGGAGATAGGAGATCACACTCGACTATCAATTAGAAGAAAGCACAAAGCAATCAAAAGGAATTTTATTCAAAAGTCAACAACCATTACAAATGACATGACTCGCCTATTTATAGGCTTACAACACCACAACACTACACAAAGTACAACACGTTACAAACAGTTACCACATAACACGACTTGCCATAAGAAACACCAAACAAACGACTTAAGAGACAACGCACGCTACCTACAAAAAAAATTAACAAAAACGCGACCTAAAATTAACTCGGCAGCGACTTAAAATTAGGTCGGTAACGACCTATAATTTTGCAGCGACTTAAAAATCTTTCACACGACTTAAAATTTCCCATAGCAATTGTCGGCCCCGACTTACAAAAAATAAAGTCGTTCGCGACTTAATATTCTTCCACAGCAACCATAAGTCGGCCGCGACTTAAACTAAGGTCGTTCGTGACCTTCCCCTTCATTCGCGTATAGGGGAATTTCGATTCCAATTCATTCGCGACTTAGGTAGATCGGGAAAGGCTTTAAGTCGTGAAGGAAGTGGTTTGGGTCGGAGAGAATTAGGTCGTTGTTCGCGAATTAGGGTAGTGGGCGGCAGCGGGATGGTAGGTCGTAGGTCGTGATGGGGATTTGAGTCGTGGATCGGTGAGCTTGAGTCGTGGGGAGTTGAGTGAGCTTGAGTCATGGGTTGGGGATGAAGTTGCACTACACCACAAAAGGCTTTTAACAGCGTTTGATAAACGCTGTAATATGATACAACAGCGTTATTAGAAACGCTGTATAACGACATGCTGTCGTATATACATAACTTACAACAGTGTTTCTATAAACGCTGTTGAAACATCTCTGTGACAGCGTTTATTACGAGCTGTTAATAATGTTTTCTACAGCAATGTATAAACGCTGTCGTAGAGATATGCATTTTTTTTCCAATGAATTGACAGCAATGTATAAACGCTGTCGTAGGGATATGCATTTTTTTTCCAAAGAATTGACAGCAATGTATAAACGCTGTCGTAGTTCAACAATAATACATATAGTACAATTTAATTCAGATAGTACTCACTCCCCAGTTCAACAATAATACATAATACCATATGCAATCCAATTCAGATAGTACTCACTAATACACAACTTCATTTCAAAAACATATTATTTTATTGCATTGAATTTTCATTTACAATTACATTTGCTGTTACATTACAACTAAAAAAATTTATTCATGCACCTCTCTGTGCACACTTTCTTTCTGCAGCCTGCATACATTTCAGATACTCCCCCCTCTGCCTCAACACCCCCGCTGTCATCTCCTACATCACTTAACTGACAACTCAAACTGCCTCGGCCACCACTGCACATACCAATCTTGGTTCCAACCTGCCTTCACTTTGTATTCATCGCCATTCATCACCCATCACCATTCATACCTCCAGCAACATACAACCTGAACAGTGCATACTAGTGTTACACTCACCCATCACCAAACCAACTTGCCTTCACTTCATATCCAACACCCCACTATCAATCTACAAAACTGCTCTGCCTCGAATACATCATCACAGCCTGACCAACATCCCCATAACCACCTGACATCTTGCCTCATCAAACCCCCAGTAACCTACAAACGTGCTTCACCTCTATCAACACAGTCCCCGTCTCATCCTCCTCTACCACCTGACTCTGCAACTGTACATACCACTTCTATCATTCACCCTATACCACTTCCCTGCAAACCCTTACAACATATACTACTTCTCTGCAACACTTTCTACAAACTTCCATCATCATATTAAACTGCTGCCTTATTCAACTATTGGTACACACTTCCAGTACACACTTCTATCCCTGCCTACATCACCTCTAAACCATTGCCTTCCTCAAACTGCTTGGCAAATACCTACATCTTCCATCTGAACAATAGTAACCCACCTAACTGCTGCCCTACCAAAATCATAACCAACCAAATACATAACCGCCTTCCTTAATTAACACCATAACTGCATGACACCCATATGTGCACTGCCATATTATAGTAAAAATTTCCTCCTACAAACACAACTTCCTCCTGCATTGCCACATCACCATCAAACATACATCCTCTGCATCATCACAGATCCAAACTGCTGCAAACTTAAGTGAAAATGAATGAGCTTTTGAAAGATTAACAATTGCAACACAAACTTTTGTGATAGCATAGGAGATGATAAGAGGCAACTTGCACATAGAACATGCAATCAGAATAGCTACAACAGCTTGATAATGCCAGCAAGCTTCATATATATTTACCAATAATAGTTGATTAGCGTCAGCATAAATTTTCCATTATCAACACAATGCTCTTCATATATTCCTTTTTTAAAGTTCTACAGGCTAGTATTCCATAATTATTAAAATAACACTATAAGAAGAGAAGTTATTTCTTTGTATTTTGTTACCGGGTGCAAGTTGAAACATATAAAATGCAGCGATTGCTAGGATGTTGTTTTGGTCATGAATTATATCTAGCAACTTTTATCCACACATGGGATAATATTCTACCGCTACAATTAAAAAAATCACTTGTGTTGGATACACACACACATACATATAATTATTGAAAAGTCATGACAATATATAATATGTTTAAAGAGGGTTTAAAAGTTAGTATTAATCTATGTTTACAGGTATCATTATACTTCAGATGATGGGATATGGTGCACAAGATTCAAAAAATAATTATATATTAAATGAAATTCCTAATGAATGCAAAATAGTATAAATCAGAACTGATATATAATTGTGTTTTAGGATTGTCTACCATTATCTTAACTCTCCCATTATTTAGTTTGTGCAGAACACAACTGATGCTATTTTGTCTACTAGTGAAATTCATACTAAAATCATCATGAAAGCTAATATGATATGAGATATAATATGAGATAAAACATAATAAATTTCATTTATAGTTGATGAAAATACAAATAAGGAATAAATAGAATAAAATAGAAACAAAAAGTAGTGATAATTTTTCCTAAAAAGATCATTTGCTGCACATTTCTTTTAAACAGCATGCCCTTTGTGTTATATGCAGAAGATAATTTGTGGTGTAACACAAATTTAAGAAAACTATTGCAATATAAGTAGTGTTGCATTCCAATCTAATAGCAGTAGTTTGATTGGGCTTATCTATATAACAAAAGTTCAAATTCTGCAATTTCACATTTCCCTACAAATTCAATCAATGATCAAACAATACATCAAGTTTAAGATATATAGATTTACGACGATTAACATGTAACAAATGAAGGAAAAAACCAAAGTGATGAAGTGACCAAGGTGTTTAAATTCATACCAGAGGAAAAACAGAATTTAAAAGGTGTTGGAATTCCTTTCTCAAACAATCAAACAGGCAGGAGGAGATTTCCCAAATCGAAGAGCAATTAGACTGATAGATCGTTGGGATGTAGTGATGAAAGCTCATCAGGTTGTCTCTCAATCGCTAGAAAGCTCATGCTTATCAAGTTTTCACAGCTCTAGCTCCTTATGCTCATGATCAATCAGCTGCAATTCACCCCCACCCAACTGCAATTATTCTTGCCAAAGTTGATGTATAAATATATTAATAAATTGTTTGTGATAGCAGCTTGCTCAAATGCAATGTATAAATATATAAATAATTTGTAAACATAGTTAATTTTTTTAAAGAGAAACCTAAGTCTCTGTTATATCATTCTGTTCTATTATATCTTCTATAAAAGTAGATAAGGCCATATATATACTCTGAATTTTGTACCAGAAATGATAGGATTTTCTGTAGGTTCAACGCAAATTACTTCCAGTGCTGGATTCTTGGTTCTAAGGTACTTGCTAACACCAGAAATTGTACCTCCAGAGCCAACACCGCATACTAGTATATCTATCTTGCCTCATGTATCTTTCCATATTTCTGGACCTGAAAGGCAATTTCCTTACATTTTATGATTCATACTGTATATATCAAACATTAGTTGTATTTTGTCTACCTGTGCTGATAACATGTGTTGCAGGATTTGCTGGATTATCAAACTGGTCAAGAACATATGCATTTGCATTCTTAGCTTTGATCTCTTCAATTCTATCGAATGCACCTTTATCCCCAAGTTTCGAATCTTTACGAACAACAAATGTTAAAAGATGTTAAAGTGTATGATTTTCTTTTTACCATGAATTCAGAATCTGAGAATCAAATCCCCAGGCACGGGTTTGAAGAAAAAATGAAAAGTAAGAAATATAATGATCTCTTTGATTTATCCACATGCACGTTAGGATCAAATATCTACTTTATTTTTTTCTTTCAGTATTACAGGTAATTAAAAGGCTTGGTCATCCTTTTTTTTTTAAAGAAAGAATAGAAGGAAAAAAATGAATATATATACCGGTTATTGATACATCGGCACCCAAATATTTCATCAACATCCGCTTCTCAGCCGAGTAATGATCGGACATAACTGCAATGAACTTGTAGCCTTTTCTCAATCCGATGTACGTCAGAGCGATCCCTAAGTTTCCACTTGTGTATTCTACTAAATTTGTAACACCTGGTGTGATTAAACCCTTCTTCTCGGCATCCTCTATCATTCTACAACAAAGGGGAAAAAAGAACCTTTAAGCTGCCCTAAAATGCCGCTCAAATTATCATGCCCAACATCTTGTTTTTCCAACTCAATCTACAATAATGATAACATAACATAATATCAAAACTAACATATGCAATTTTTTTTGTGTCATTTAAAAGCTATAAAATGTTGCAATAGTAGTTTCTTTGTACTGTCTACTTTTGCTTCTGACTTAATAATCCTAGTTTCTCCCTCTATTCCATAATTTTCTTTGTACCTTTCTCCCTCTGTTCCATAATTGATAGTTCAGCTGAACCTGTATAGATGAATTTTCTTTTGATAACTTAAATTTATGTAAAAATATGGTATTACATATACTAAACGAAAAGAAAAAACCTGGAGCTCGGTGGTAACAGGATATTCATTCGTCTTAACATAATCCTTATCAATGAAAGCCATCATAGGTTTATCACACTCTGGTCCCATTACCATCCTGATGCCATACTTCCCCAACCAAAACAATAAATGCAAACGTGGGCTAGTATAATTTAATATCATTAAACACCATTGATTTTGTGATTATTAAATCGCCATTGATGAAGTGATTGATGTAAACAAATGTGGTATAAATGTAGATGGATGTTTATGTGCTTCAGTTGAATTGAGGACATGTATTACACGGTCAGCCCTACTTGTTATAATCTTTTGCTATCTTCCAAGTTTATCTTCCTTGATTTCAGTATTAG
Organism: Allium cepa; assembly: GCA_030765085.1. NCBI lineage: Eukaryota > Viridiplantae > Streptophyta > Magnoliopsida > Asparagales > Amaryllidaceae > Allium > Allium cepa. The sequence continues at coordinate 82,182,373 of CM060945.1, forward strand.
TTGATTATACTGCCATATCAGTAATACACTTATTACAAACTTCAGGTTAGCTGCTGCAAGTCAAATGTTGTCAAATCCACGAGTTCAGATCCTCTAAGATAATTATTACTTCTATCTGGATTACAGTTTAGTATGTTTGCTTCATGTCTGGGTTTGGGCTATCTAATTTGAAACAACATTTTCTCCAATTTTGAATCAAGTTAGATATGGTAGTGTGTCCATTAAACACACAAGGTTCATTTAATACATATCAAGATAAGACATTATTATTACATAAAAAGATATTTTGTTTAAATACAGGTATGCTCTTTTATTAAAATTTGTTCTTTGTATTTGATAGGGGTAAAAAGGTAAGTTTCATCATGTATATGTATTAGTACTTTGTTTTATGTTTTCCATATGTTTCCAATTTTCCAAACTATTCCTGTATATTATTTCTGTAAAAAGAATGATGCTATTATGTACTACATCTGATTATTCTTATCTGAACTTGAAGCCTTTTATATATTATAAATGTAGCCTTTTATCATTGTTTAGAGTTCAAAACATCTCATTAGAACAATTTCCTTAATAGTAATAATATATCAGATTATCACCCAAAACTCATTAAGCAAGGATAGAACTAAAAGTTTTAAAGAATACAAAGTAGAACAACACCATAATGACCCTAGAGACTGCATATGTTTTTGTACTGAATCATATACAGTCTCATAAAAGCGTCAAAAAAGCCAACAAGAAAAGCAACACAGAAACCACCTAAGCATAATAGGAGAAAGGACCATCAAACATATACAAATATAAAAAGACAACCATAGTAAAAAAGAGAGATTATCCATCATACAAAAAAGATAAAGTTGAACAAATAAATCAGCTGTCCTATATAGCAAGAAGTTTACTGTATTACAGGTAGAATCAGAGACATCTTATGTTTCATTTTTTTAGAACACAATGATCACTAAAGACCAAGAAACCAACTTCTGAATATTGCTTTCAGCTTTATTTATTTATTCTATATGAATGATAGAAGTCTTATGAGTACATTATAGTCGGAATAGCATAACTTTATAAACATAAAAATAAAGAAGAAAAAGCAAAAAAAAAAGATAAACATACAAACTTGGTCCACATTCATCGACCAGCAATCAAAAGTGAAACTGCAGAAGGTTGGACTGTGTAAGAGATCATTATAATTAGAAAAGGTGTTGTGGTTCAGAAGAGAACATTCAAGTTACTAGCAAACACAAATGCATGTAATTTGAATCGCTAGTGAATACGCACACACTATGTTGTGCTATGAATAACGTTGAAGAAAACTCTAGAATCGCCATAGTTTTGAAGTGTGTCTTTGTGTACTAATTGGAAGGAACATAATGACTATAAATACTTATAATTTAACTTTTGCACCATAAGTTGGAGTAAATCACCAAGTTAATCATGCATTACAGACATATTTTATTTTTCATTTTTTTTGTTTGCATACTTAATTAGCACAGAATACAGAAAGTGATTAATAAATTGATTCTATTTATTCACAGATGTACAAGGAATTTACTCAAATTATACGTCTAATTAATAAATTGATTCTATTTATTCATGCCGTTTCTGTTCTGTTAGGTTGGTTTATGGGTTTTTCTTGTTTATGGTTGGCTGAGTTAAACTACATTTCATAGTTTTAGCACAAATACTGCGATCATGTAGTGTTCTGAAAAGCAAAGATACACCAAGGAGTTGAATGAAGTTAAGATTGATAAAATTAAGTATTCAACACATGCTATCTATTTCAAAATTAAGTAAAAGATAGATAAAAGCGAGTTTATTTCCAAAAATTGACAAGTTTCTATTATGTTGTGGATGTTGGAATAGCTGAAAAGGTTGACAGGAACTAAAGCACCAGAATAATGGTTAAACATTTGGAGATAACCGTTGAATTTGTTTTACAGTGCTAGTATAATTTAATGGTTAAACATACCTACATCAATCACACAGGAAAACCTTCACAACCAACCAGAACCATATCTGCAACCTCTGCCTGCTTCAACAACCCTATCACCATCACTAGAAAATAACATTGTTCTTTTAAAAAAAACATTCCCCGTTCTTTCATTTGCATTTGCCTCACCACTTTTACTTTACAATTTCTGTTTACTTTCTATTACCCCTCCTAAGCATCCCTCTTCAACCGAACCTGCCTCAATCTCAACCAATTACACTGTTACAACATGACCATCACCCTCCTCAAACAACGGCCTACAATATGCGACCTGCAACAACAACATCCTACTTCCCTCGTCACCCAAACCATCCTGCTACAGCATTATTCCTTCCCATGCATATTTTCGTTTCCTCCCAGCCATCTGAACCACACCTTCGACCATCCCCTTCACTCCAGCAACTCCATGCATCACCTTACAACCTAAATCAAATACAAACTGCTTCTCAACCCCGCCTCAAACTGCTGTACCACAGACAGCAAACACCAAACTCCTCTGCAAATTGTCTCCCTCGAAACCACAAACCTGCCTGAAACACAACCATCAAATACTCCTCCATCACTGTGAATCACCATCCAAACCAACCACTAACACAGTTAACCTGCAACACACCCATCCCAACCAACTGCTGTTCGACCAACACTCTCCTTCTCCCACCACTATCAAATTCAATCCACACAATATAAATGTATCTCTATCTAATTCTACTCAATAATATAATCATTACATGTGTGCAAAAGAAACTAAGGAAATGCCTAGTTTTAACTCCCTCAGTTTTCCTATACTTGTTGTGAAAACTACTGCAAATAGTTAGGGACCATGAACAATAGAAAATAATTCACACAGGTACAAACAGAAACTAATCGTGACTTGAATAAGTATGCCAAGGAAATGTTACAAGGAAAAGAGTATGGTAAAAAAATTGATAACTAATTGTCAAGGGGAATATATTGAAACTAGCTAGTACACACTACACATACATGAACAGTTATTTAGTATTATCGAAATCCTCCACCCTCGGTTAACCATCAGAACTCATCACACTTCTATACTATAACTATAACAACGATATTCTGTTTCTGTTAACCAATCTACCTCAATATTTAAGCACAAGAATTGCATGTTGTTTGTTACTTAACACATAGCTTCAAACATATAATAAGTAATAATCAACTTTGAAATTATACTGAGTGGTACAACGAATCTAGCAAATATTTTTGAATAAATTATATAAGTATAGAAAATTTCAGCAATCAAATCATCCAGTGGACAGAGAGGTATCTGCAAGTTGCAGTCAAAACTTCTAGTGAAATTGATTATAAACAAACCCAGAGATAATGGATTATAAAACTTCTAGTGAAATTGAAATCAAACCTATATAGTAAAAATCGAAATCAGCATAGGATACGTAAAAATCAACTAACCCAGAAATAACAAAAATAAAATTAATGAAATTCGGAGTACCACATATGAAAAGAGGAGTTAGGTTACCAACGAACTCTAAGATCGAAGGAACTAAATTACAATCGAGCTTTGAGACAAATCGCGGAGATGAGCTGGTTTAAATTCTTTTTTCTTTCTTAGAGCTATGATAAAGGAGATGAAGCGAGAAAAAGACGACCGAGGGAAAATGAATTATTTTGGGAAAGGGTATAATGATAGGCGGCAATTAATTAAAATCTAATAACATTATCAGCGTTTGCCGCCAAACATTTTTTATGAATTTCTACTTTCCACTGCACTTAAGATTTAAACGCTGATATATTATGCAGTTAAAACTAAAATTTGTTGTAGTGTTGAGTTGTGAGTCGGTGAGGGGACTGAATCGTGTGTCGTGGAGAAGTGGCGTTAGGCCGGCTCCGGTTTAAGGTGTGTACTTCATCATCCTCCCCTTGATGGAAGGAATTCGTCATCGAATTCACACTCTCGTCATCTTCATCAAGTTCTTCCCCATAATACGGAACTAAGTGTTTGATATTGAAAACATCAGAAGTATGAATATTTTCCGGCAATCTTAATCGATATGCATTATCATTGATCCTTTTCAAGATTTCTACTGGACCACTTTTTCGTGCTTTCAATTTGTTGTAAGTTCCAACTGGAAAACGATCTTTCGTTAAAACTGCGTAAACAAAATCACCCTCTTTGAAGACTACACTTTTTCGTTTCTTATCCGCCATTTGTTTATACTTCTCATTTGTCTTTCCCAATCATTTCTGAACGATTCTATGGCATTCCGTCAACCTAACAACAAAATCAGCAGCCCGCTTAGTTGTCCCCTTTGGTTGTGGCACTATTGTAAAATCCAACGGCCCCTTTGGTAAGCTTGAATATACAATCTGAAATGGGCTAAAACCTATACTTCGGTTATTTGCATGATTGTGAGCAAATTCAGTTTGACACAACTTCACATCCCAACTCTTCAAATTGTCTTTCACGAGACATCTCAGTAAATTCCCCAACGATCGGTTAACCACCTCCGTTTGCCCATCAGTTTGCGGATGGTAAGCGCTACTAAAATTCATCTTTGTTCCGACCATCTTCCAAAAACTCAACCAAAAATGGCTTAAAAATCTAGTATCTCGATCGGAAACAATAGATTCTGGTAAACCATGCAATCGATACACCTCTTTAAAGAATAATTGTGCCACTCGAACTGCATCCGCTATCTTCTTACAGGCTATAAAATGTGCCATCTTCGAAAACCGATCAACCACTACATAAATGGAATCGTTACCCCTTTGAGTTCTTGGCAAACCCCAAACAAAGTCCATACTCACATCAACCCATGGTTTAGACGGTACATGTAACGGCATATACAATCCAGCATTGTTCGCAGTTCCTTTCGAAACCTGGCAGATATGACATCGCTCCACAAACCTTTTGACTTCCTTCCTCATGGATGGCCAAAAATAAGATTGAGAAATTAACTGCAAAGTACGATCTCGACCCACATGTCCTTCCTCATGTAACTCCTTGATAATCTTCAATCTCAAACTGCTCTCTGGAATACATAATCGATTTCCTTTAAACAGAAAACCATCAACCAACACAAATTCATCAGTACTTCCTTCCTTGACTTTCTCAACAAATTTCACAAAGTAAGGATCTTCTTCAATCAGCTCTGGCAGTAATTCAAACCCTGTCACTTCAACTTTCATTGTCGTTAATAAATGACTCCTCCTACTCAGAGCATCAGCTATCCGATTCGTCACCCCAGACTTGTGTTTGACAACAAAAGTAAATTGTTGTAAATAGGCAATCCACGATGCATGCCTTGCTGAAATCTTGTCCTGCCCTTGCATATGCTTCAACGCCTCATGATCAGTGTACAGAACAAATTCTTTCTGAAACAGATAGTGTCTCCAATGCTTAACAGCCTGAACAATTGCGTAAAACTCCACATCGTACGTGCTATACCTCATCTTTGCTCCTGATAACTTCTCACTGAAATAAGCAACGGGTTTCCCACTCTGACTCAAGACTCCACCGATTCCCACCTTCGACGCATCAGTATGCAATTCAAACAACAACTGAAAATCTGGTAAAACAAGAATCGGTGCTGTCGTCAATAGTTCCTTGATCTTCTCAAAAGCAACCCCCGCTTCCTCTGACCAAACAAACTGTTTCCCTTTCATGCAATCAGTAACCGGAGCCATCATGCTAGTGAAGTGTGGAATGAATCTTCGGTAGAATGACGCTAGCCCATGAAAACTTCTCACTTCCGTAATTGTCTTTGGCTGTGGCCAATTCCTGACTGCTTCAACTTTATTCTGGTCCACCTGTATACCTTCTCCTGACACAACATATCCCAAAAATAAAACACTATGCATCATGAACACGCATTTCTTCGTAGCAGCATAAAATTGTTCCTCACGAAGAATAATCAGCACTTCCCTCAAATGTTGAACATGCTCCTCCATACTCCTGCTATATATCAGAATATCATCGAAATATACCACCACAAATTTCCCGATAAAAGGTCTAAAGATTTGATTCATCACCCGCATGAACGTACTCGGTGCATTCGAAAGACCAAACGGCATCACAAGCCATTCGTACAACCCCTCTCTCGTCTTGAAGGCTGTATTCCATTCGTCTCCAGGTCTAATATGAATTTGATGATAACCGCTTTTCAAATCAATCTTCGTAAAGATAGTAGCCCCACTCAACTGATCTAGCAAATCATCCAACCTCGGCATTGGAAATCTATATCTCACAGTAATCTTATTCAAGGCTCGACTGTCAGTGCACACCCTCCACGTTCCATCCTTCTTCGGTACTAACAAAGCCGGCACAGCACATGGACTTAAACTTTCCTGCACACGTCCCTGTTCAAGCAACTCTTCCACCTGCCTCCTCAACTCTTCATGTTCCTTGGGACTCATATGATAATGTGGTCTATGCGGTAATACTGCTCCCGGAACAAGATCGATTTGATGTTGAATGTCTCTTAGTGGCGGCAACTCCTTAGGCAACTCTTCTGGAAATACATCCTCAAATTCTTTCAAAACTGGCTTCACTTCTTCTGGAATTTCAACCTCTTCACTGCTCTCACGCCCTATCAAAAAGTACACTTCAGGCTCCTCTTCAACCTCCTTGACAAACTCCTTCAATGATAGCAAAGTTTTCAGCTCTTCAATCTCCTCTAACTTGCTCTCCTTCTGTTGTTGCTTCTTGGGAACTAAAGTGATTTTGGTACCCTCGAACATGAAACTATAGCTATTAGCACGACCATCATGCTGCACTGCTCTATCGAACTGCCATGGTCTTCCCAACAACAGATGACACACATTCATGTCCACTACATCACACCAAATTTCGTCCTTGTATTTCTTCCCAATCGAAAATTTAACACAAGCTCTCCGTCCAACTTTCACCTCACCACCCTTCCTTAACCAAGCTAACTTGTACGGTTTAGGATGCTTCTCGGTTTTCAATTCCAACTTCTTCACTGCCTCTGTAGAGATAATATTATCACAACTCCCAGCATCAATAACAAATTTACAAACTCTTCCAAGGATAGTACAAGTAGACTGAAATATGTTATTCCTCAATCAACTGTCTTCCTCCTCTTGCTTCGGTGTCAAACAACTTCTCCTCATCATCAGTGAATACCCTTCATCTCCCGACAACAAGTCTTCCTCCTCAATCGGTAATGAATTAGAACACTCTGCCTCTTCTTCCTCATCCTCTGCTTCTGCTAACATAGTTCTCTTTTTCAGCTTCGGACACTCGTTGCTTTTATGACCCATCTCCTGGCAATTGTAACATTTGAACCCACTGCTAACCTTCGCCTTCTCACCCTCCTTCACAACTGGTTTGGCAACAATCTTAGGAACATTAGAACTTCCACTGACTCCCTTCACTTGATTGTTAGAATTAGTAAACACACCACCTCCACGCCTTCCCTGCTTCTCCCAAGCCAACGCCTTTTGGTGTGCTTCCGCCACAGATCTTGGATCGAACATATTAACCATATCCTGGATCTACATTCGTAACCCTCCAACAAATCTTGCTGTCAGCTGCTCTTCCGTTTCCATTATATCATTCCTGGCAATGAGTTGGTAAAATTCATCTGCATAGTCATTGACCGACTTCGTCCCCTGCCTTAGATTCTGCAATCTCTGGTACATGAGTGACTGATAGTTTTATGGCAAAAATGTAGCTCGCATCATTTTCTTCATCTTATCCCACTCAACAACCTTTGACTTTCCCATCCGTTCGCGCGTAAGTTTAGTTTGCTGCCACCATGCCAAAGCTCTCCCCCTCAACCTAGTAGCAACTAACTTCACCCTTCGATTTTCCGGAACCTCCTTGAAATCAAAGATCTCCTCCACATTTGATGTTTACCCCGTTTGATCAATGAGTTAAGACCTGAGACGACTCACGTCTTAAAGAAGCAGAGCGACTTAAGGAGTGGTCCGACTCAATAAGTAACCAACTTAACAAGTTAGCGACTCAAGGGAGTTACACGACTTAACGAGTCAGGGATTGGTCGACCTAAAGGAGTAAACAGCTTACGGAAGTGAACGACTTACGACATATAGGAGTCTACGACTTAACGGTTTAAGAAAGAAGGGATGGATCACGACTTAAGGCCTTCACGACTTAAGGTTCTTATCGACTCAATGGGTCTACGACTCAAGATAATTCACGACTTAAGGGTAGAAGCGACTCAACAAGCTGGCGAGTTAGAATTCAAGGCGGCTTAAGAGAAGCGGAACGACTCAACGAGTTACCGACTCAACAAATTCACCTACGACCTAAAACCACTGAGTCGTAGCCGCAGTCACAATCTTATGTCAAAGAGAGTTGACTCGTGAGCGACTCATGACTTGTAATTCTGAAGAAGTGAACCATTGAGGAACCAAGGGTTTAGTCAGATGAGTCGCCCACGACCCAACTTAACTCGACCACGGGTTACCATGAGTCGAACACGACTTAAGATCCAGAAGGAAGTTTTTTCTATAAATACCGACCTACCTCAAACAGGGAGGGGACTTTTTGGCCGACCATTTCAAGCGCCGATACTCTGCAGAATTCTCTATTCATTCAACACTTCAAGTACTCAAAACACCAAAGACACTACGACTATCTCCAAGAGGAAATTTACATCATTTCAACATGAATTTGGAAGATTATTCTCTATCAAAGTTTGATCTACTGGTCTAAAGTGTGTTGTAATTGAAGATTGTTGTTAAGTTGTAATCAAATTCAATAATAAAGAGAGTTAAAGTGGACGTAGGCTTACTCTAAGCCGAACCACTATAAAAATTGTTGTCTTCTCTGCTTTTTTTCTGTATTTTCTCTACTTGCTTGTAGTTCCCGTATACACGGGTGGTGCTTTCATCCAACTTTATTTCACACCGGGGTGTTAGCGTCTGATTTTCACGTTAACATTTTTGGTGCTTTCACTGAGAGGATCGAACCCAGGATATTTACATCATTGCTTCACCAAACTGTGAGGAAAGAATCTCCGTTAAGACCAGAACCTTAATAGAATTATGGCTCCCGGAAGGAAACGTAGATCTGCCAGATCTGATGATGTTCAAGAGAACACCGCTACTTCTCCTCCTCTTAGTCAGACAACTCCAACTGTGGGAGTTACACGAGCGGAATTAGATGCTGTGGTTTTGGGATTGAATCAACAATTAGAGGCTCAGAATGCTCAGAATACCTTGATATTGAATAAGCTAAATGATTTGCTCGGGGCTAATCGTCAGCCAACAAATAGAGAAGGAAACTCTGCTGATAGAGCTCAGGGTGTTAGAGGGAATACTTCTCAAAGGGCGGTAAGCCCCGTTGAAAGGCCACTTCCTCAGGATGGGGGATCGGGACCTCAACCGACCCTTCGTGGACGATTATCAAGGCAGAATTCTGAAAGAATGGCTGACGTTTTCCCCACAGGGCCTGTGGATGATGAAGTATTTTTCAGGGATGGTCCGTCAAATTATGAAAGAAAGTATGCGAAAGGACGAGGATGAGAAAGAGTGGGGCTTTGCTCCAAGCAAAACTCCATTCACTGAGAGGATTCTGAAAGCTGAATTCCCGAGAAAATTTGTTCCGCCCACTATTCTAGCTTACAAAGGAACAAGTGATCCTAACGAATTTCTGTATAAATATGACTGGCATATGACTGGCGCCAGGGCATCCGATGAGATTAAATGCCCATACTTCCCGGTGTATTTGGAAGGAGTAGCTTTATTATGGTTTACCAAGCTGGCAGTTAGATCCATTGATCAGTTCTTGGACTTAACTAAGAAGTTCAAGGAGCAGTTTCGGTTGTACGCCTCTAAAGCAAAGGACATAATGTCATTGTCAAATCTGGAGCAAAACCCAGGGGAATCCATCAAGTCGTTTCTGAGTCGATTCAACATAGCTTTGGCCGAGGTTGATAATGCTGAGCCATGCATGGTTTTAACATACTTGATGAGGGCAATTGATAAATCGAGCAAGTTTGGAGAATGGTTGAAAATGAAAGAACCAAATTCACTCGATAAATTCTATAAAAAAGCCGATGAGTTCATGCGCCTAGAAAGCCTTCAAGCACCGGCTAAGGTGGCATCAGCGGAAATTAAGAATGATAATAACGCTCCAGACAAAAAGGAATCCAATGCTCAGAAAAGGGGGAACGACGGCAGAAAGAAACAAGGGGATGCAAAGAAGGGTCGAGCTTTCAACTTCACACCCTTGACTGATACCCCTGAAAAGATCTTCTTTGCAACCAAAGATAATATCAGTTATCCTACGCCACCTAAGATGAGGGTTGGAGGTAAAATGGAGAAAAGTGGAAGATTCTGTCAGTTTCACAATCAGCCTGGTCATGACACTAACGAATGCCGACACTTGAAAGAAGTAATTGAGCGACTGTTGAAAGAGAACAAGCTCCAACAGTATGTTAGAAGGGGTAGGGACACAATAGCCTCATCGGTCCAAAGGCAACAAGTCCCCGCTCACCATCCAAGCTCGAGTGAGAAGGCCGTAGAACATGAGTCAGATAGGCCTGTCATTAATGTGATAACGGGAGGTCCTCACCCAGCAGGAAGGAGCTGGGGTGAAATGGAAAGGTATGCTCGTGCACTAAAGCATGCACCCGTAAAAGAAAGTGTTTCTGTGTTAGAGGATGCTGCGCCATTGAAACAACAGAAAACTTTCCCTCATGATATCATATTTAGCACCAGGGACTCTATGGGTATTGAAACCCCTACGATAGATCCTCTGGTCATTTCTGCCGGTATTGGCCCGACCACTGTGAGAAGAATTTTGGTCGATTGCGGGGCTTCGTGTAATATTCTCTTCAAGAAAACTTTTGACCAGATGAAGATACCAATGGTTGACGTTCAGGCTTCGTCATTGAAAATTGCTGGTTTCACTGGGGAGCCAAAGCAGCCGATTGGGACTATAGACTTGATTGTAGAGCTCGGAGAGGTGGTGAGAAAGGTAGCTCGAAGGCATACCTTTATAATTGTTGAAGAATTTTCTGCTTATAATGCTTTCTTGGGCCGACCGACTCTGGCTGCATTCAAAGCTGTTCTCGCCCCATGGTGTCTAACTATAAAATTTCCCACTGATAACGGAACTGGGATAGTTAAAGGAGATCAGAACGTGGGACGGGAATGCTATCTTGCAGAGCTACGTGAAACAAAGAGGAGAGAAATGGGAAAAGATGCGGTGCCTTCAGTCCGCATCAAAGAACGAACCTTGTAGCAACTACAGGTTGGTCCCTGCACTGGCGAACATAGCGGTGCCCGAAGAGAGATGGATCCAAGAAAAGCTAGTGCAGGGGAGAATAGAGTAGTGCCGGTAGAGGTGACAGTGCCGGTACCTGTTGACTTAAAGGACCCAAACAAGGTGCTGAATGTGGGTTCACAACTCAACACTACAGCTCAGAATATTCTGATCTCGTTCTTGAAGGCAAATTTAGATGTATTTGCATGGACTCATGCCGCCATGTGCGGAATATCACCAGAGATTGCGGTACACGCTCTGAACATCGATCCAAAATTCACGCCAGTAAAACAGAAAAGAAGAACTCAAGGTCCAGAGAGGTCAGCAGCGCTAAAAAAAGAAGTCGATCGACTCATGGAGAATGGTTTCATCAAAGAATCCGTTTACCCAGATTGGGTCTCAAATCCTGTCCTGGTTAAAAAAGCTAATGGGAAGTGGAGAGTATGCATTGACTTCTCAGATCTGAATAAGGCTTGCCCTAAAGACTGTTTCCCGCTGCCTAGAATTGATCAGTTGGTGGACGGAACGGCGGGACATGAATTGTTGTCTTTTATGGATGCTTACTCCGGGTACAATCAGATCATGATGCATGAGCCAGATCAGGAGGACACGAGCTTCATAACGGATGTCGGTCTTTACTGCTACAAAGTCATGCCCTTCAGACTCAAGAATGCGGGGGAAACTTACCAAAGGCTTGTTAACACCATGTTTAAACCACAGATCGGAAAGACAATGGAAGTCTATATCGATGATATGTTGGTAAAGTCAAAGAAAACAGTGGACCACATGGATCACTTGGCGGAAATGTTCGCGGTCCTCCGAAATACGGAATGAAGCTTAACCCATTGAAATGTTCATTCGGAGTGGAGTCCGGAAGGTTTTTGGGATTTATTGTGAGCGCTAGGGGCATTGAGGCTAATCCTGCTCAAATCACTGCCTTGAAGGAGGTCAAAGCTCCTAGAACAAAGAAGGAACTGCAGAGTCTTAACGGAAAAGTTGCTGCTTTGAGCCGATTCATTTCTAAAGCTACTGATAAATGCATTCCATTCTTTGACGCTCTAAAGAAAGGAAGAAAAATCTTTGATTGGACTCCCGAGTGTCAGAACGCGTTTGACGAGCTGGTTCGTCATATAGAAGTTCCTCCAATACTCTCAAAGCCCGACAATGGTGAAGATCTCTACATATATCTGGCAATATCATCTCACGCTCTGAGTGCAGCATTGGTTCGAGAAGATACAAGGATCCAGCGACCAGTCTATTATATTAGTAAAAGATTCACTGGGGTAGAGATGAATTACTCGAAGCTGGAGAAACTTGCCTATTGCCTATTGATTGCATCACGGAAATTGAGGCCGTATTTTCAAGCTCATCCCATCAAAGTCCTCACTGATCAACCTCTGAAGCAAGTCCTGTTTCGCCCTGAAACTTCGGGCCGTCTTTTAAAGTGGAATATTGAACTCAGTCAATATGACATCACTTACCATCCCCGAAGAGCTATCAACGGACAAGCTTTAGCAGACTTCATTGCTGAATGCATAGATAAAGGTGATAGTGAGGAAGAGGAAACTAATGACGTCCCGGTGAAATGGAAGTTATACGTTGATGGCGCAAGGAATGACTACTGTTCTGGGGCAGGGGTTGTCCTTGAAACCCCTGAAGGACGATCATTGTGTTATGCACTGAGGCTGGAATTTCCCTCGACTAATAATGAAGCAGAATATGAAGCTCTCATTGCAGGTTTGAGAATTGCTAAAGAGCTAAATATCAGAATATTACAGATCTTCAGTGACTCTCAGCTGATCGTATGCCAAGTCAAGAAGGAATTCCAAGCTAAAGGAGGAAATTTACCCGCTTATTTGTCAAAGTCCTGGGAGCTTCTTAAAGATTTTGATCATTATTCAATAAACCATATTCCCCGGGAAGAGAATATGAAGGCAGATTCCCTCGCGAAGTATTCAAGTACTGGTGAAGCTCAACTATTGGGATTAGTCCCCGTAGAAGTCATGTCAGCACCAAGTACGGACGAGATGGATGTTGACTGGATTATGAATATATCTCAGGAACAAGAATCATGGATGACTCCAATACTGGACTATCTACTCAGAGGTTCTTTGCCAGAAAATTCGAGAGAAAGACAGAAGCTTCTAAGGAAAGCCTCCAGATATATAGTCCAAGACGGCCGATTGTACAGGCGGGGTTTTTCAATGCCATTACTCCGATGTGTAACTAAAGATGAAGCCAAGACAATTCTAGCTGAAGTACACGGAGGGGAATGTGGAGATCACACGGGTGGTCAGACATTAGCAAAGAAAATTCTCCGTTATGGGTATTTTTGGCGAGAAATTAATCAAGACGCCGCTGTATATTCTCGAAAATGTGACAAGTGCCAGAGATTCGCCAAAATTCCTAGAGCACCTTCCACTGAGCTAACACAGATGGTCAGTCCGTGGCCATTTGCCATTTGGGGAATGGATCTCATTGGGCCATTACCAACTGCCAAATCAGGAATTAAATATTCTATTGTTGCAGTTGATTATTTTACTAAATGGGCTGAAGCTGAACCTTTGGCTACTATTACCTCTAAGAAAATGATAAATTTTGTGACTAAAAATATCATTTGCAGGTATGGTGTGCCGCAGAAAATAATCGCAGATAATGGTACTCAATTTGAAAGTGAGGAATTCCAGGACTTCTGCAAACGATTCAAAATCCAGAAGAGTTTCTCAGCAGTGGCCCATCCGCAGGCAAACGAGCAAGTGGAAGCAGTAAACAAAATCATCAAATCAACCATCCAAAAGCAGCTGAAAAAAGCAAAAAGCGGCTGGGTTGACAAGTTACCGCTTGCACTATGGGCATACAGAACCACCCACAAAACTGCGACTGGGCATACTCCATTTTCGTTGGCATATGGATCAGAAGCAATGATTCCAGTGGAAACTGAAATCCCCTCACATAGAAGAATCCATTTTGATAAAGATGAGAATGAAAAACTGCAATTGGAAGCACTTGACCTCCTTGATGAAAGAAGAGAAGAGGCTAGACTTAGAATTGCGGCCCATCAACAAAGAATAGCCAGGCACTTCAATTCCAAAGTTCGTCAGCGCAACTTTGAAGTAGGGGACCTAATTCTGAAAAGAATCATGACAGCCACAGGAGTGTTTGGGCCAAACTGGGAAGGGCCATATGTTATAGGCACGAAGCTTCTTGACGGCACATTCAAACTCACAACTGTCGAAGGAGAACCAATCCCAAGAGCGTGGAACAACAATCATTTGCGTCCTTATTTTACTTGAAAGCTTTGCTGAAATATTGTAAAAGAATTGCAAAAATATGATTCTTGTATTGAAAGAAATTGTAAAGCAAGTGAATAATGAAAAACTATAAAGTGGATGTAGGCCCAGTTTTTGGCCGAACCACTATAAATCTTGTGCTCTCTACTATTATAAACTGCTTTGTTTTATTTCGACATATAAAATACATTAATTGTGTCATTAAAATGTCGATTTAATAATGCAGGTCATGAAAGTAAAGCTTACCCATCCCAAGACCAAGCAAACACACACAAAACCATCAAAAATTTCCATACTCAAATCCTACAAAAGAAATGCTTCAAACAAGAGTGAGCAATGTGGGTGGAAATGGACCATCTCTAACTAACTATAAATGTTTGAACAAACAGCCAGTTAAGCAAAATGTGTCCACCACCACCAACTCATCTAACTGTGAAGTATATTTCTTTGGATAAGGGAAATTATTGGCAACTAAAAAGTGTTGACACTTGCAAAAGACAAGGAGGATCGCCAACATGAGTGGATGGCGAAAGAGACATGGGCGAGCTAGCATCAATCAACAAAAGACCTCTTCGGAGGCGCAAGCCCTCTACGGAGGCACAACTCTTCGGAGGAGAAAGACCTCGAGCGGGCCTAGCCGGAAAAAGAGAGATCTTTCTCGTTACAAAGTTGCGGAATGATCGTTCGATACACTCCCGTGAATCCGTCCAACCGAGAGAAAGAAACTCCAAACTTCCAGGCAAAAGTCCTACTCAGAGGCACACGTTTCACCAAGATTGAAATAAAACTTTCAAGTGTTGAAACGTGAAAAAAGCCCTCTTCGGAGGCCCATTTCACCACAGTTGAAATGCTAAAAGACCTCGGGCGGGCCAACCAGAAAAAGAGAGATCTTTCTCGATACAAAGTTGCGGAATGATCGGTCGATACACTCTCGTAAATCCGTCCAACCGAGAGAAAGAAACTCCAAACTTCCAGGCAGTAACCTAGCTCAGAGGCACACATTTCATCATCGGTCGATACACTCCCGTAAAATGAAATGTGAAAAGCCCTCTTCGGAGGCCCGCTTCCCAGCGAACAGCGAAAAATAAAAGCCTCTCTCATGGGGTAGAAACCAAAAAGACCTCTTCCCAGAGGCACAACAAAAGCAAAAAGACCTCTTCCCAGAGGCAGAAACAGAAAGACCTCTTCCCAGAGGCAGAAATGAAAATACCTCCTCCCAGAGGCACAAGCAAACAGAAAGACCTCTTCGGAGGCACACGTTTCACCAAGATTGAAATAAAACTTCCAAGTGTTGAAACGTGGGAAAGCCCTCCTCAGAGGTGTAATTTTTCAAAGGCACACTTTAACTCTCAAAGGAAGAATGATCCACCTATTCTGGAAAATTCTCTTCCTCAAAAAGAAGTTAAAGTACCTTTCAGATACCCGCTTTACCACACAAAAGAATTCATTCAATAAAATGTGTATATGCACAAAAGAAAAGGTGATATCTTCGAAGGATGAAGCGTAAAAACTTATTTGTACTCTGTTTTTTAATGAAATAATATTCCTCCAAGTATGGAATAATTATTCTCTAAAAAAAAGTACAAGTTCCTCATAAAATAAGATATTGCAATGAGCTTATGGTATAGGGGCAACATGGTATAACTACATCGGTAAAATTGCGCTCGAACAGTATACCACAAGCTCACTGCAATATCGTGCAAAGGAACTTGTACAAAAGTGAATAATAAATGCATTCTCAAATTCAAACAAGAAGTTTGTACAAATAAAGGATCATTTTATTTAATTCTGTTACAATTTCTTACAGATACAAGTTTCGAAATAAAGAAAACGGGGGCCGGTACCCGCACAATTTCCGGTCAGTACATGCAAAAAGCAAAAAGCAATATGAAAGCCATAGAACCAGAGCCATCATTTCTTCTTCCGTCCACCTTTTGAGCCCGCACCTGGCCGGATAACCAACTTCTTAGGCCAGCTTGTAAGAGTAGGGGATGAAGGAGAAAGGGGCTCAGTCGGACTTTCTTCCGTTTTTTCTTCGCCAGTTGAAGATCCCTTCTTCTTCTTCTTGGAGACCCCTGCTTTCCTCTCTTCTTGGATGAAGACCCACTCCCTGGAGAAAAAAGTTTAGCTAATGGTTCATCATCGGAACCATTTGCTTCTGGAGTCTTCTCACTCCTTTCAGTTTCTTCTCCCTTGTGTTCTTGTGAAGCAAGGGGATCGTCCAAGTCTTGGAGAGCTTCTATTTGCTCCTCCTGTGATCCCGGTTGCGAGGCAGAAGGAGGAGTCACCTGAATAGATGGAGGAGGAATAATTGGGGGAGGGGAAGTTTGAACAATGCTCGACGTTTTCTATACAGAAGGAAAAAAGTTCAAGTCAGTAAAAAGCGGAGATAAAGGTTCGCTGTGGTTCAAGAAGTAGTCAAGAAGCTCATCAAGCTCGTAAGAAACAGATGAGCAGTCTACTTGGGCAAGATTAACAGTAGGGTTACCTGCAGAAGTCGGTTTCCTGACATCAACTTCGTAAGCCTGTGCCTCGGCACTCTCGTCGCCTTCATCTCCACCTTGTATGCTTGTAATCTCGCTGGTAACTTTGGTCGGAGATAGAGAATGAGAACTGGAACCGATAATGTCAATATCGGCTGAAGGAGAAGGCTGAATCGGAGCAGTTGAGATAGTTTTTCCCAAATATTCTCCTACCGCCGTTTAGGCCCTTAATTTTGCAAGTTGTTCTCTCCCCCTGGCGAGAGCGGCGCGAGCATCATCATCAAGGTAATGCTCCTCAAGAGCTGACTCGGCATAGCCAGCGCCTTTACCGCCAAGCATATCGAGTGCAGCCTCCCAAACTTCAGCCAGAGTAATTTCATACTTGGGACCTAGAAAGGCGAGGCTACCGCGCCCCAGGATGCTATGCAGGTAGAAGTCAAATAATGTTGAGCTGATGTTGGTCCTCGTTGCCTCATGAGATTCTTCAGCTGCAATTTTGCCGGCAACGGCCTCATCACGCTCTCTTTCAGCTTTGGAAAGTTGAAGCTTAAGCATTTGAATCTCCGCCTCTTGGGAGCTGGTTTTCTTCCGAAGCTCTGCAATATCAGCAATATAGCCCTCACTGATTCTCTTTTGCACTTCGAGCCTGTCTTAGGCGTCTCTTTGGCTGGCATGAGCATCTCTCACTTGTTTTAGGAGCACTTCTTCTTTTTGAGTATAGGAAGTAGAGGAAGTAGCAAGCTCTTGTTTAAGTTCCTCAACTTTTGCTTCAAGCTCTTCATTGTAAGTAGCGATGCTCCTCATTTCAGTATCATGTTGCTCAAGAACCTTTTGCCATTCGGCTTTATCATTCTCCATAGTGAGCATGGCCTCTATATTTGCGCGGTTAACCCTTTGGAGCTCGTCAACAAGCTTTTGCCAGTTCGACATCCTTTCAATATCAAGCTTGACGGCATCGAGATTTCGTAACATGGCAGACTTGTCAATGGGGACCAAGTCAAGGCCGAACCTCACTCCCTTCAGGCACCACTGTGGAAACCGGCTTTGCAAAGTGGCCGGGCCCGGTCCAACTTGGAATTTAGGCCTGCTAATTATTGTTTGGATGTCTGTCTTCCCGAGAGCGGGAGAGCCGGAAGGAATGTCAAGCGAGACGGGGGAAGTAACCTTTTCAGGGGTTGCAGAGGTATGCTTCTCACCATGTCGGGCTCGCTTTCTTGAATCCTCAACCATATGACTTTTTCCTCGGTCATCATGGGATTTTCTCTTGTGGGAATCGTCGCCTCTCTGCGAAGAATCGTGGCGCTCCTCCCTCTCTCTTCTTTCATAACGCTCCTCTTGAGCCCTCTTCTCTTGAGCCTTTCGGGCGGCTCTTTCTTCATCGGATTCTCTGTAAGAGGGGAGGTAGCGCCTATAATCATATTGGCTACGCCTCCCGTAGCGCTGGAAGTCATCATATTAGGATCTGCTGCGTCCCATCGGAGGATCTGAAATAAAAAAGAGATAGGTTTTAGAAATCTTCAAAGTACAAAAAGGTCAGAAGCATAAAAGTGCCGAAAGATTCTAAGTGTGTGTAATGTGCAAACTACGTGCATCGAACTACGAACCACTCTTTAATTGTGGAGTAGTTGTGGGTGTAGAAGTTAGCATCAACTCTTGAGTTGACGGAGTCTGTTGCAGAATAGAAGTCGCCTCGACTACTGAAGAAGAAACCCCGATAGTGATAGGATCATCTTTAAAGATCTCTTGCGAGGTGGCGAAGAGGTCGCTCAGTCCTTCGAAAGTGTCGTCCCTGCTCTGCTTGACAGGGCTGGTTTTCTCGGCTTCTTCGTCACCAGACTTCTCTGAATGCGGAGGAGATTCCCGAGGCTCTTCTTCTTCAGTGACCGGGGCAAGTTTTCCAGATGACCCCGCGACATCAACAGAAGTGGAGCACTTCACTAGAGAAGCCTCAGAAGCAGGTTCTTTTGGTATGGATGTGTCTGTAGAAACGGGGGCATCCGACGCTCTAGCCGGAGAGTCTGGGACTTCATGGGGGTGTGTAGAGCGAGAGGTATGCAAAAGACCATATTTGTGCAAAAATTCATCCCTCAACAAGAATTTTACACTTCTCTCTTCCGCGGACACGACACTCAGTCTCTCAAAAACTTGCTTATGGCCTGGATCTCTGGATAGGGAAGGAAGTGCTGAAAAAGGAAAGAGTGGAATTAACGATTAACAACTCAAAATTCGAAGAGTTCGGAAATGGAAAATAGAAGCAGGTAATCTTACTTCCTACTCTCCAGATGGCATAAAACCCTGGGGGGCAGCGAACGAAGAAAAACTGATTTAAAAATCCATGAGCACTTTCGGGTAGGTCAGTCACGAGTTTGCGATTCCTAACACTCCTTATGACGACAATGGAGGGATGGTCTTTAATCTTGGTGAAAGAACATAAGTAACAAATTTCTTCAAAGCTCGGTAACTGACCCAGGGTTCTCATGAATAAAACACACAACCCCATCAGAATGGCGTAACTATTGGGGTGTAGTTGAAACGGGGAGATAGTCAATCGAAGTAGAAATTGCTGAAGGAACTTGTTGAAGGGAGGAATAGCACCGAACAAGCACATTTGGCGGTTGACAGCGACGAAACCACGGGGAGGGCTATCAGCAAAATCATTTGGCCCAGGCAATATAGCATCCGTTTCAACGATGCCAAACTGAGCACGCAATAAGCTAAACGTCCAGTAGTTTAAAGAAGTTGTGACTCTTTCCGGCGGAGAATCCAGTGGAGCAGCTGTTGGAAGAGCCTCTCCAATCTGTTCCGTTACTTCTTCTTGATGTGAGGCCATTCTACATAAGCAACTGGATATTCAAATTTGAAGGTGCACGTTTCCTAAAAGTGTGGAGTGTTGTGCAGAACTAATAAAAATAAAAAAAGTAAATATAACTGGAGTTAAGCTCGTCGACAATTGATTGGCTATCAAATTTCAGGATTTGTTAATTTGAAGTTCAAGTACAGTGTTAATGCAAACAGGAAAGTTTAGTTGACTATTCCGATGTTGCCATGATACTTTGCCTGAATTCGTTGTTTTAAAGCACTTCGTTCACACAATCTGTTCAAGTTGATTAATTGTTATTAACTAATCTGTCATTTAATGTGGGCAGTCAGTGGCAGTATATTCGTACCAATTTTCTGTAAATGTTGTATTAGACAGGTTATTAGCTTGCAAGAGTGACCTATGAAAAAATGCAACAAAGTTTAACAAGTTAAAGTCCAAACAATTCAGCACTCAGGCAGTTTATTTCAGCAAATCAAGTTAAAGTTCAAGGTTCAAGCAAAATTGTCAACTACGACAACTTAAGTGTTGAATCGGCGATGACTTAAGTGTTGGCAACGACTTAAGAAATTCTTCCTACGGGTTAAATCAAATCATTGGTTATCTGGCTAACTCGTCCACGACCTAAGGATTACGAGGCGAGTTAAGTTAGGTCGTTTCAATCTTGGATTGTTGGTGCCTTAAGTCGGCCATGCTCTAAGTCGTAAACCATGGAAAATAGAAAAGGCTTCAGTCCGAGGCAACGTGAAATTCTCCAAGTCCTATCCCGGCTACGACTTAAGACTTGTGTCGTGAAGGTTGGTAAGTCGGTCAAAGGACAAGTCACGATGGTTATTGAATTGCTCAAAATTGCTGCGCTCAAGATTACTGGATCGCGTCCAAGCTAGCGTCACGTTTCCTTCAACCGACCAACCTCTTCTCAAGTTAGTAACCCGTTATCCTCCTAACTCCTAACCCATTATCCTTCTAACCCCTAACCCGTTATCCTCCTATCTCCTAACCCGATAACCCATACAAGACCGTATCATCTCCTCTAAATTCATGGATCAACTGACTCAAAATATAAAAACCCATCGTCTCCTCCTTGCAAATCGTCTAAAAACTCAAATCAAACCGCTCCAAGCTTGTCAGAAATCAGTTATAACATGGCCCGAAATAAAACACGGTGCGAGGATTTGGATTGAGGTTAAGAAATGGGAAGTCCATGATCGAAGGGTAACGGTAATTGCGAAATAGAGCGGGCGATGAGTTTACTTACGTAGCGTAATGATGAAGATTGTAGGAATTTGGTTGGAAATGAGGTAAGCTGGATGAACTCGACTCTGAAAGCTTCGAAGGTTGCTAATGGCGGAAGTAAACAATTAAGCAGGAAGGTGAAGTAGAAGGAGCGACTTAAGCCTTTTATACGCCAGGACAGTGGAACTCGAAACGGCACACGCGGGTCAAGGAAAGTCGAAGCACGCGACCTACAACTTAGGCGCGCACTTCGAGGGGCAAATGTTAACCCCGTTTGATCAATGAGTTAAGACCTGAGACGACTCACGTCTTAGAGAAGCAGAGCGACTTAAGGAGTGGTCCGACTCAATAATTAACCGACTTAACAAGTTAGCGACTCAAGGGAGTTACACGACTTAACGAGTCAAGGATTGGTCGACCTAAAGGAGTAAACAGCTTACGGAAGTGAACGACTTCCGACATATAGGAGTCTACGACTTAACGGTTTAAGAAAGAAGGGATGGATCACGACTTAAGGCCTTCACGACTTAAGGTTCTTACCGACTCAATGGGTCTACGACTCAAGATAATTCACGACTTAAGGGTAGAAGCGACTCAACAAGATGGCGAGTTAGAATTCAAGGCGGCTTAAGAGAAGCGGAACGACTCAACGAGTTACCGACTCAACAAATTCATCTATGACCTAAAACCACTGAGTCGTAGCCCGCAGTCACAATGCTTATGTCAAAGAGAGTTGACTCGTGAGCGACTCATGACTTGTAATTCTGAAGAAGTGAATCATTGAGGAACCAAGGGTTAAGTCAGATGAGTCGCCCACGACGCAACTTAACTCGGCCACGGGTTACCATGAGTCGAACACGACTTAAGATCCAGAAGGAAGTTTTTTCTATAAATACCGACCTACCTCAAACAGGGAGGGGACTTTTTGGCCGACCATTTCAAGCGCCGATACTCTGCAGAATTCTCTATTCATTCAACACTTCAAGTACTCCAAACACCAAAGACATTACGACTATCTCCAAGAGGAAATTTACATCATTTCAACATGAATTTGGAAGATTATTCTCTATCAAAGTTTGATTTACTGGTCTAAAGTGTGTTGTAATTGAAGATTGTTGTTAAGTTGTAATCAAATTCAATAATAAAGAGAGTTAAAGTGGACGTAGGCTTACTCTAAGCCGAACCACTATAAAAATTGTTGTCTTCTCTGCTTTTTTTTTCTGTATTTTCTCTACTTGCTTGTAGTTCCCATATACACGGGTGGTGCTTTCATCCAACTTTATTTCACACCGGGGTGTTAGCGTCTGATTTTCACGTTAACATTTGACAACCAGTCTAAGAATTCTTCAGCAACCATCCCGCCTTTAAATTCTGGAATCTCCATCTTCATTCCCGATTCCCAACGTCGATCATCATCAATAACCCGATACTGACGTTGTCCCTGATCTCTATCTCTGAAATGAACACTTCCTCTTTCACCATCAAACTCCTCATCAAAGTCTGATGTATAGCGTTGTCGTTCACATCCTCCAACATATCTACCACCACTCCTACTACCAACATCCCTTCGATCCCGATCATCAACATTCCTCCTACTTCTATTATCAACACTTCTATGATCTTGATCTTCTCTTCTCTCCCGATCTGAATGTATCGAAGCTCTACTTCCCCCATGGTTCGATTCAGGTGAAACCCTTCTTCGATTTTGATTCATTTCAAGAATCATTCTCTCTAATCGACCAATTCCATCATTCAACTTTTCAGTGAAACTCTCGTTGATTCGTTGCTCCATTTCATCGGCCTCTTCTCTTCCATACAAGGCATTAATATTGCGATGACGTTGAGCTCGTCTCGGTGGCATGATTGAACTTCATAAAAAAAATTCAACAAATCTCCAAACTTCAACAAGTCAAAGCTTCAACACAAAATCAAACAAGTCACGGCTCCTTAGCTCAGCTTCAAACTTAACTCGGCAACAACAATGATTGTCACGACCTAAGGCTTAGGTCGGCTCAAACAATCTTCAACTATTTTGGCGCGCAAACTTCTAACAAGTCCAAATTCAAACACTTTCCAACACTTTGATCCAAAATGAAATGGATCGAAAGTCTTCCTCTTGTTGCAACTTCAAGATGAACACGATGAACAACTTCAAACTTCAAATACTTGGCTCCAAGGCCCGATTTAGCTATGATTGGCTAAACAGGCTCCGATACCAAACTGACGCAGCGGAAAATGTGAAACAAATGAAATCGATGAAATGTAGCAATCGGTGGATTGAGTATACTGCAATGCCCAAATTCGTTAATCCGAAGATACCGAATTCTAGCTATCTCTGACTCGTTGATTCGAAGATACCGAATTCTACCTATCTCTGACTCATTGATCCGAAGATACCGAGAAAGAGATCTACGATTCTTCGTCGTTGATCATGCGCACAAGATTCCGTGAATCGGCTTCACAAACGAAGATTCGAGCGCACTCGAATGACGTAGGTGGAGATAGGAGATCACACTCGACTATCAATTAGAAGAAAGCACAAAGAAATCAAAAGGAATTTTATTCAAAAGTCAACAACCATTACAAATGACATGACTCGCCTATTTATAGGCTTACAACACCACAACACTACACAAAGTACAACGCGTTACAAACAGTTACCACATAACACGACTTGCCATAAGAAACACCAAACAAACGACTTAAGAGACAACGCACGCTACCTACAAAAAAAATTAACAAAAACGCGACCTAAAATTAACTCGGCAGCGACTTAAAATTAGGTCGGTAACGACCTATAATTTTGCAGCGACTTAAAAATCTTTCACACGACTTAAAATTTCCCATAGCAATTGTCGGCCCCGACTTACGAAAAATAAAGTCGTTCGCGACTTAATATTCTTCCACAGCAACCATAAGTCGGCCGCGACTTAAACTAAGGTCGTTCGCGACCTTCCCCTTCATTCGCGTATAGGGGAATTTCGATTCCAATTCATTCGCGACTTAGGTAGATCGGGAAAGGCTTTAAGTCGTGAAGGAAGTGGTTTGGGTCGGAGAGAATTAGGTCGTTGTTCGCGAATTAGGGTAGTGGGTGGCAGCGGGATGGTAGGTCGTAGGTCGTGATGGGGATTTGAGTCGTGGATCGGTGAGCTTGAGTCGTGGGGAGTTGAGTGAGCTTGAGTCGTGGGTTGGGGATGAAGTTGAGTTGTGAGTCGGTGAGGGGACTGAATCGTGTGTCGTGGAGAAGTGGCGTTAGGCCGGCTCCGGTTTAAGGTGTGTACTTCATCAGATATGAATTGCTTAAGCTATTATTTTACTTCTTCTAGTTGATGGGTATTATTTTATTCAAAGTTAGTAAGACTGCAGTAAATCTTTGGAAACTTAAAATTTAATTTATTATTCATGGACTAATGAATCGGCTAATCTCTGTAGCTTGCTTATCAATCAGCCAACCACTTCAGTTTGCTTAATATAGTAAGCAATTATCCCCAACACAGGAGCACTGTTTATCTAACCATTTATATTGGATTTTCATATCTCGTAATTCCAGAAGCATCCTTAATAGTTCTTGACTATGTTGTTTACAACCATGATTAATAAGAGCATGTCACTCTCAAATCTTAACTTCTTAAAAGTTCTTATAATACATGTTCCGTTTAGAACGCATAACTTTTTTCAAATCAGAGACAGTACTGTAGTTTTAATGATATCTTGTTTTTCCCCTTCTATTTTGTTAACTGCTAACAAAATTGTTTGAGTGTTATTTCAGGGTCGCTTTAGAGAACCTGGCTATCAGATGCTATCTGAGAACACCCAAAGTAGCTTGCCATCCTAATGTTTACATTGTTTATAACTTTTACTGTATTTACATTGTATAAAGCTTTTTGAATGATTTTTTTTGAAATAAGATAAATCAAAATGTGTCTCTTCAAAAGATTAATCTTCTAATACTTTTGAATGATAAGTACACTAAATATCCTGTCGGTAAGTTTGGTACACACAGACATGATAACTACACTAAATGATAAGTACATTAAATATCAAAATGTGTGTATGTATGTATAAAAAAGAAACTGTTTGTTAGGATTTGATACAGAGAAGAGGTGAGAGATTAAACGGTAAAACAAAAACAAACTACATTGTTATTAACTTAATTGAAAGATAGAAATTACACAACTTCAAATAGACTAACCAACAATTACCCACTAATTAACCTATAGATGTTGATTTTAACCACCGCTTAACACGTTAATCGGAACATACCTTATTGACTGATTAAACATGACATAACTTCTAACACTGTTGATATTAAATTTTCCCCTCCCCTTGTCCAAAATAATACTCCATTCAACAATTTCCCAAGAAAAATATCCATTAAAATAAGAATTTTATTTGAAAAATGCCCATTAAAAATAAGAATATTTTTATTTTCGAAAAATCTAGTATAATTTTTTTTACTTGTAGACCATGAAGGGCTTGCATTTGTTCTTTTAAAATACTTTTAGGTAATTAAGAGAGTTTATACTATACTATAATTTGCACTCCACATCTTCCACATTTCGTCTTGTTGCCTAAACCATTTGACTTTGCTATGGGAATAAAAAGGTAGTAATTATTTTTTGAAAGATCTTTTTTTTATTGTATGTTTATCAATTAAGTTCGGAAGGATTTGAAACATTTCTAAAGTTTAAAAGATCTCAACAAGTTTAAAATGTTGAAAGCTTGATATTTCAAAAAAATCTGAAATACGTCAACATTTTTTTAATGTTTATAAAATCAAAGCAAAACTTTTTGATAATCAAAATTCTTGAAATAGAAGTTCAAAAAATTCAAACTTCAGTGTAAAAAACTCATATAAATTTGGATTTACATATTTAAAAGAAGTAAAACTCTATTAAAAAGAAATTCAAATAGTTCAACAACAATATTAAATATTAAAGAACACAAAATTCTAAACAATTTAAAGTATTCAGCATCATCATCATCCCTGACCTTTTTCCCAATTGAATGGGATTGACCATATGAGTGCCCATTCTCCATAAAATTTTAATCTTGAATTATACTTTTTGTTTTTTAATATCATTTTTAATGTTTTCTTTCTGTTTTAATTCAAAATTTTCCTTTAATATAGATATTATCCCCTCTTTTACGGGCGTGTTTACTTGTTTTCTCTGTATGTCCTCCTACGATTTAAATCTTCTTTCCTCCTCATTTATTGATGATATCTTTAGCATCTTTCTAATTTTCTTATCTGTAACTCTACGACTTTAGTAATTTCTACCATACTCTTAACATTCTCATTTTTCATATGTTTGTTTTATTTTTTCTTTTTTAAAGTTTAACATCCTGCTCCATACAATATAGTTAGTCTAATTACTTTTCTGTGAAAATTTTCTTTTAATTTGATATTTTTAGCTTGTATCAGTTTTATCCAATATATGTTAATTCATTTCCTTATATCCTTCTTTACCTCTCAAATTTTTTGTATTATCAATCACAGATATTCAGTGTTATCAAAGCCCTTTCCTAGGCGCGCTTAGGCTCCAAAAAGCCCTATGCTCCAAGCTAGGGCTTTTTTGACTTCTAAGGCGCCATGGATGCACGAGGCGCCAGAAAAGCCCCAAGACGCTGGCTTTTGAGGCGCTGTAAAAGTGCGCCTTGGGCTGCTTTGTTGGAGAATTTTTTTGGGTCCAATATGAGCCCAAATCATAACTTTCCTTCAATTTATCCACACCCAGTTAAATCACCCAGCTCAAAAACAAATTCGTTCCCAGCCCCGACTCAAAATCAAGTCGATCAAATTAAAATACGTAACGTTGTTCGAACTTCGAGAGCCGTTCAGACTGCTCGCCGCCTCATGCTCAAGGCTTCCAAAAAAGCCCTAGGCGCAAAAAAGTCATAGGCTTCAGCTTGACGCTTTTTTGCGCCTTAGCGCCTTAACTACCTTGCAGGTATTTAATGTATCATTGTTGTTAATTGTCCGATTTTGTGTTGTATTATTATCTCTAAACATCTTCTTTAACATGATTCAGAAATATTTGACTAGGGAATTCAAAGAAAAATACAGATATAAAATTGCGTTCAAATAAATTACATTAGTTTCAAAAATACAACAAATAATTTAAAGTAAAATTCAAATTAATGTAAGAAGTTTTATGTTTCTTTATGAAAAGTCAAAGTGTTTGCAACTACAACTACAGCTAAGCCATAATTTCCAAACAAAGTTTTTATAACAAAAATAGAAAAAATTTCTACATAAAAATTTATAAGAAATCAAAAGTAGTTTCAAAATATTTGATTTCGTCCAAAATATATGAAGTCCTAATATCGAATTTGTAACTTTTGAAAAATAAGCTACTTTTAACATAGTTTCCAAAAATAGTAAGAAGTTCGGATATTTTCTTTTAAAGTAAAAATTTAAACATAGTAAAAAGCTTTTTGTTTCTTTATATCAAATTTAAAGTTTTATAATAAATGAAGTGCTATTTTTATAATACATCAAAATTTGTAAAAGAGAACCTTTATAAAACACATTCTTTTTTATTTTCAAAATACAGAGCGGTCTCCTCAAAAACAAATTTTTTTAAAACACTCTTATTTTAGTTTCAATCAAAATGTAAATATCAGCACTTTTCCAAAAAAAAAAGGTAGTTTTGATCATAGAAACATTGGATTAAGTTTAGATTTAATTTTCGAATTTTTTTAACCAAAAATAAAAATAAGGGTGTAATTTAAAATATGTTTTTGAGGAACGTTTTTCGTGTATCAAACTTGAAAATAAGGAACGGATCCAAATTTCCACATATATAAAATACCATCATCATTTTAAATGTCAATTTTTTTCGGAAAAATAAATTTTGCAATAGTGAACTTGAAATTTTGAAAAATACTAATTTTTTTCCGTAGTTCTTTTTTTTTTGAAAAACTCAAACTTCTGTTACTGTTTTAGTTTTCATGACAACTGTTATATATATATATATATAATTGTAATAAAATGGTATTTTATGTCAGCTTTTATCAAAAGTTTAGAGATGAACGACGACTATAAATACTTGAAAAAAAATCATTATTCTTATACACACTTATTTGAAATATTCGGTCAATCAAGATTGAATTTGAGGATATGACTTTGTCGTTTTTTCCCTCTATTTAAGTGGATCAGTTGTAAGATCTCTATCGTTATATGATATGTATTTGTGTCTTGCCCTATCATCATCTCTGGTGATCGGAATTAGCATTCCGGTCGATGATGATCACGATTAGGTCATCCGAAACAGTGACCGAAGAAGTTTAGGTGGGTGCCTTCCGGTATGGATGAGTATTGTTTGGAATGACTGTAGACAACTGTTTTAGGCGGGAATCAATGGTCAGAAGTGATTAGATTAGGCTTGTTGACGATAGACTAAATGCAGAATTCAGGAACGAAGCCAGTGGTTAAGTTTAAGATAAAAAAAGTAAAATTTAGAAAGTAGAAAAGGGGATGAACAAATAAATGAAGTTGTTGACATTGGAAAAATTGTATTCCTCGACAGCTAACATTTTTACGCTAAAAATAAAAGTATTTAGAACTCGATAAAAAATATACTAACGGTAAAAAATTGACATAAATATGAATATCATGCTGTCCACATCAGGATATGTTTGTCCATGTAAGAAAAGATTTGTAACATGATTTTCATTCAAAAATATTAATCCTACTAGTTAGTTGATCATACAAACTGAAATAGTTGAATAATAAATAATTCTCCAAAACAAAAAAAAGGCCAAGAAGATGAAGAAGAAGAAAGAAAGAAAGAAACAATTTAGCCATCCACAATATTCGACTTTGAACACTCACGTGAGAGAAGAATGATACGAATTGCTTAAGCTATTATTTTACTTCTTCTAGTTGATGGGTATTATTTTATTCAAAGTTAGTAAGACTGCAGTAAATCTTTGGAAACTTAAAATTTAATTTATTATTCGTGGACTAATGAATCGGCTAATCTCTGTAGCTTGCTTATCAATCAGCCAACCACTTCAGTTTGCTTAATATAGTAAGCAATTATCCCTAGCACAGGAGCACTGTTTATCTAACCATTTATATTGGATTTGCATATGTCATAATTCCAGAAGCATCCTTAATAGTTCTTGACTGTTGTTTCCAACCATGATTAATAAGAGCATGTCACTTTCAAATCTTAACTTCTTAAAAGTTCTTATAATACATGTTCCGTTTAGAATGCATAACATTTTTCAAATCAGAGACAGTACTGTAGTTTTAATGATATCTTGTTTTTTCCCTTCTATTTTGTTAAGTGCGACAAAATTGTTTGAGTGTTATTTCAGGGTCGCTTCAGAGAACCTGGCTATTAGATGCTATCAGAGAACACCCAAAGTAGCTTACCATCCTAATGTTTACATTGTTTATAACTTTTACTGTATTTATATTGTATAAAGCTTTTTGAATGAATTTTTTTGAAATAAGATAAATCAAAATGTGTCTCTTCAAAAGATTAATCTTCTAATACTTTTGAATGATAAGTACACTAAATATCCTGTAGGTAAGTTTGGTACATACACATGATAACTACACTAAATGATAAGTACATTAAATATCAAAATGTGTGTATGTATGTATAAAAAAGAAACTGTTTGTTAGGATTTGATATAGAGAAGAGGTGAAACAAACTACATTGTTATTAACTTAATTGAAAGATAGAAATTACACAACTTCAAATAGACTAACCAACAATTACCCATTAACCTATAGATGTGGATCTTAACCACCACTTAACACGTTAATCGGAACATACCTTATTGACTAATTAAAACATGACATAACTTCTAACACTGTTGATATTAAATTATTGAATTATGAACATTATAATACCTTGTGAATGATCTGGAGTATGTGTGCATACTTAGAGTTTGCAATCAATTTGGTTCTCTGGGTATTACAAAAACACCATCATATGGTTTCAAGTTTGAACATGGATAAATATATATGTGTTTGATATAAGCTTCTTATTATTGTTGCTTGTAAGGGAAATAGTGTTTAAATCTTTAGATAAGAGGGTTTAAAAACCAAATCCATTTTATTAAAGCACGACAGCCAAATCCATTTTCTTGTTTAGCACCATAATAAACTTTTAAAATAATTCAGTCAAGTATAACCTTGATGACTTATCCGATTAAAATTATATAATTCATAATTCAAGTAATTGTTTTCACTAGCACTCGGTTTATCAAAAGTACTTTACAAATTATGTTGCAATTAATCAAATAATTAACATAGTACCCCCGTGGGAG
Source organism: Allium cepa (assembly GCA_030765085.1). Classification (NCBI taxonomy): domain Eukaryota; kingdom Viridiplantae; phylum Streptophyta; class Magnoliopsida; order Asparagales; family Amaryllidaceae; genus Allium; species Allium cepa. The sequence continues at coordinate 82,212,713 of CM060945.1, forward strand.
TCCGGGCCGTGTCTCAGTCCCAGTGTGGCTGATCATTTCAAAAGACCAGCTAAGCATCATTGGCATGGTCAGCTTTTACCTGACCAACTACTATTTTCCCTTATTCATAAGTACGCAGATAAAAGGGCTAATAAGAGTTCGAGAAGAAGGCCAGTTTTAATTTTGTGGAGCTTTGAATTGAATGAGAGTGAAAGAGATGGAGACTCATGTTTTTACTAGGTATTACCAATCTATGTACAAATTTCAAAATTTGTAGCAATTTTAAGAAGTCTTCGTAAGTTGTATTAGTACCAATGGTTGTCATAACAATGGCACACTATTCTATAGGTCTTTCTATTTTCAAACTCATGCTTTTAGTATTGTTTCATAGGTAGTTTTGTGATTTAATGATATATTGAACGGTGAGATACCAGAAATAAATGCGAGGATAAATTAGCGTGATAGAGATGTGTATGGTTGTATGAAGATATATAAAAAAACATTAGATGAAAATGTAAGGATACATTTGATTAAATGTAGATGATATCTCTTTAGAAGACTAGGTGAAAACAGACAAAGATGAAGGGGACAACAAAGGTTGCGGCTTAGCTAGATCTGAATGATGAAATGATGTTCGATCATGAAACACTGAGAACTTTCTTTTTTCCTTTTTAAATAAGACAGGACTGTCTATGCATTTCCAGAGAACCAATTCTAATTTATTGAAATTGGGGTAAAATGATGATGATGGGTTGTTTGCATCTGCTGAAGATCATGGATGAGGCAACTGCCTTTGGATTTTGGATATCTGTCGCATCCTTATAAAGTAACTTATCATGATTACATTGTAGAACTAAGCTCATCTTTATTTCTTTTATTAAAAAAAATCTATCTATTTTTTATGCATTAAAGCCGCTTTTAAAAATGTATTTCACATTTTAATATTTTTAAAAACTTTATAAGAATTGGGCATCAAAGCCGCTTTTAGAATACTGGTGCTGGTGCTCCAATGTAAAATTTTCAGGTAAAGGAAAATTCTTACTGGTGGACTCGGACTTTATCTAGGATGAAAATGGATTAGCTTTTAAATTTTTGAATGGAAATTTGTGATACATATCTCTCTGGGGAATATATTATGATACCATTGGGCAGGGTTGGCGACCAACAACAGCTTTTTTGATATTATACCTTGAGGAAGGCTCCATTCTCCACACTTTTTAGCAAGAGATTTTAAGCCTTGCAACTCGGGTAAATTCTAGGGCTTAAATATTAATTTGCCACGATGAAAATATCAAATTCCAATATCCCAAACACCAATCTCTGCCATGTCAACTGCAAGGTTCAAAACGTAAAACTTCATGTAAGTACTACTTGTTATGGTAACATCGTCCTTAATTGTTTATATGTGCTATTAACTAAAAAATTTGTGTGTGTAATTACCAGACTGACAGGAAAATTGATGAATACATGCTGAAATGTCTCTTTATCCAGATGAAATATGTAAGCAAAGAATTGCTTTTTAGCTTTGTTAAACTTCTATGTTAATATAGTTTTACTGTTAGTGTCATACTTGGCATATGTGATTTGTGGATGTATGGATTAATACTGTTGGTGATACTTACTGAATTTTGCAAGTGAACCCAAATGTTTGTTTGCAACATATATATGATATTGATTTTTTTATTTGCAGGTTTGCTACTTAATTCGTACTTTATTTTATTTTATTTATATTATTTTCGGTGAATACACCAAAAGATATAGAACTGAATAGATCATTAAAGAATGATCACATCTTTCACTGCTTTGCAGTTTCCATGTCATTGCTGCATATGGTCATTCTTCGTTGAAGGCACATTTGCTGACTACTGAAGAATTATGTAATATTGTTGGGATTCTATTGATTGGTGGTATGAAGTTTGGCTTGTATCACATCTAATCATGAGGTACAATTTTGTGATACATAGGACTATAAAATATTATATGTGTATGTTATATTTTAGTTGATCAGTATTCGTGACTCAACAAAGGTTTTGAGGGTCTTGTTTATTGAATATTGAGTTATTTAGCCTGAATAGCATTTCTATTTATTAGCAATATTTCGTAGTCAACTGTTTGGTGCATTTTCCGTCGCAGAGAAAACAGCTGTCCTCAATTGGCACATGTAATATTTAATGTTTAAATTCATTGAAGTTCGACTTGTAATACAGACATTTGGTTAAAAAGATAATTCAACTAATTTTTTTATGGATCAATTATAAACCAATTTAGTTTCAAAATGAAAACTAATTTTATTGGTTTATTTGGTTTAACCAAAGATTGTTCCATCTTAAATTCCTGCCCTACAACTTTTACACAATATATAACATACGAGTATAGAAAGTTTACATAATCCAATGATTTAGATTGCGTTAGTATTGTGTCCCATTGTATTTTTCCATGTATAAATTTATACTAAATAAACACGATCGTCACTTTTATTTCCTTGGATGATTATTCGTACAAACCAAACACAGCGCAAACGAAAAGAAATCCCTGGATCCATCGAAGCCCTTTTCAAGTGAATTTTTTTCCCTTTTATCAAATAAATAACTATATTATCAATTGTAAACATGGAGGACGATACGCCTCGTTATTTCAAGCACAACGATTTGGAAGTTGACGGGGAGACCATAGCTAAATTGTGAGGCGCAAGCTGTTTAGGGTTCATCGGAGTGTGGAGAATGGAGCTTTCGGGTGAAGAAGGAGGTGTTTGTGAAATGCAAATAGGTGTTTGTGGAAAATACAGTTATGTGACACTTACTAATACAAGTGCATATTCATGTATATGCTTTGGACAGTGATAAGAAAGCTTCTTCTCCAAGAGAGCACAATCGATACCAGTAATCTAAGACAACAATTTAGGTTTAAACTTGTAATTGTACTACAGCAGTTCAGTCTTGACTAATGGTGATCATGGAATGAGAAGAAGGGTTAATTGGAAAGGTCAGTACATCCATCAAGATTTCAAAACAATTCTAGTTCAAGAACTAGGACTGTAAGAATTTGAACATAAGAAATTGAGTGTATGTCATAACAACAATTGAAAATTTAACAGAAGGTCAACAAGGAAAATAAGTAGTTTAATAGCAAGAACTTCGTCATTTTTTTCCTTCTATTTAGGTGGATCAGTTGAAAGATCTCTATCGTTATATGATATGTATTTGTTGTCTTTCCCTAACATCATCTCTGGTGATCGGAATTAGCATTTCGGTCGATGATGATCACGATTAGGTCATTCAAAACAATGACCGAAGAAGTTTAGGTGGGTGCCTTCCGGTATGGATGAGTATTGATTGGAATGACTGTAGACAACTGTTATTGGCGGGAACCAATGGTCAGAAGTGATTAGATTAGGCTTGTTGATGACAGACTAAATGCAGAATTCGGGAACGGAGCCAGTGGTTAAGTTTAAGGTCAAAAAAGTAAAATTTAGAAAATTTAAAAGGGGATGAACAAATAAATGAAGTTGTTGACATTGGAAAAATTGTATTCCCCGACAGCTAACATTTTTACGCTAAAAATAAAAGTATTTAGAACTCGATAAAAAATATATTAACGATAAAAAATTGACATAAATATGAATATCATGCTGTCCACATCAGGATATGTTTGTCCATGTAAGAAAAGATTTGAAACATAATTTTCATTCAAAAATATTAATCCTACTAGTTAGTTGATCATACAAACTGAAATAGTTGAATAATAAATAATTCTCCAAAAAAAGAAAAAGAAAAAAAGAAACCAGAAACGAAAACAAAAAAAAGACCAAGAAGATGAAGAAGAAAGAAAGAAAGAAACAATTTAGCCATCCACAATATTCAACTTCGAACACTTACGTGAGAGAAGAATGATATAAATTGCTTAAGCTATTATTTTACTTCTTCTAGTTGATGAGTATTATTTTATTCAAAGTCAGTAAGGCTGCAGTAAATCTTTGGAAACTTAAAATTTAATTTATTATTCGTAGACTAATGAATCGGCTAATCTCTGTAGCTTGCTTATCAATCAGCCAACTACTTCATTTTGCTTAATATAGTAAGCAATTATCCGTAGCGCAGGAGCAATGTTTATCTAACCATTTATATTGGATTTGCATATCTCGTAATTCCAGAAGCATCCTTAATAGTTCTTGACTATGTTGTTTCCAACCATGATTAATAAGAGCATGTCACTCTCAAATCTTAACTTCTTAAAAGTTCTTATAATACATGTTCCGTTTATAACGCATAACTTTTTTCAAATCAGAGACAGTACTGTAGTTTCATTGATATCTTGTTTTTTCCCTTCTATGTAAGTGCTAACAAAATTATTTCAGTGTTATTTCAGGGTCGCTTCAGAGAACCTGGCCATCAAATGCTATCTGAGAACACCCAAAGTAGCTTACCATCCTAATGTTTACATTGTTTATAACTTTTACTGTATTTATATTGTATAAAACTTTTTGAATGAATTTTCTTGAAATAAGATAAATCAAATGTGTCTCTTCAAAAGATTAATCTTCTAATACTTTTGAATGATAAGTACACTAAATATCATGTCGGTAAGTTTGGTACACACACATGATAACTACACTAAATGATAAGTACATTAAATATCAAAATGTGTGTATGTGTGTATAAAAAAACTGTTTGTTAGGATTTGGTACGGAGAAGAGGTGAGAGATTAAATGGTAAAACAGAAACAAACTACATTGTTATTAACTTAATTGAAAGATAGAAATTACACAACTTTAAATAGACTAACCAACAAATACCCACTAACCTATAGATGTGGATCTTGACCACCACTTAACACGTTAATCGAAACATACCTTATTGATCAATTAAAACATGACATAACTTCTAAAACTGTTGATATTAAATTATTGAATTATGGACATTATAATACCATGTGAATGATCTGAAGTATGTGTGCATACTCTCTCAGAGTTTGCAATAAATTTGGTTCTCTGGGTATTACCAAAACACCATCATATAGTTTCAAGTTTGAACATGGATCAATATATATGTGTATGATATAAGCTTCTTATTATTGTTGCTTGTAAGGGAAATAATGTTTAAATCTTTAGACAAGAGGGTTTAAAAATCAAATCCATTTTATTAAACACAGTAGCCAAATCCATTTTCTTGTTTAGCACCATAATAAACTTTTAAAATTATTCAGTCAAGTATGACCTTGATGACTTATCCGATTAAATTATATAATTCATAATTCAAGTGATTGTTTTCGCAAGCACTCGGTTATCAAAAGTACTTTACAAATTATCTTGCAATTAATCAAATAACTAACACAGTACATTTTCCCTTATTAATGAGTACGGAGATAAAAGGGCTAATAAGAGTTCAAGAAGAAGGCCAGTGGTTTAATTATTTTAGTTTTGTGCAGCTTTGAATTGAATGAGAGTGAAAGAGATGAAGAAACTTATCATGCTTTTACTAGGTTTTACCAATCTATGTACAAATTTCAAAATTTATATCAATTTTCAAAAGTCTTCGTAAGTTGTATTGGTACCAATGGTGGTTATAACAAAGGCACGCTATTGTATAAGTCTTACTGTTTTCAAAATCATGCTTTTAGTATTGTTTCAGAGGTAGTTTTGTGATTTTGTGATATATTAAACGGTGAGATACTAGAAAAAATGTGAGGATAAATTAGTGTGATAGAGATGTGTATGGTTGTATTAAGATATGTAAAAAAATTAGATGAAAAAGTAAGGGATAGATTTGATCAAATGTAGATGATATCTCTTTAGAAGACTAGGTGAAAACAGACAAAGATGAAAGGGATAACAAAGGTTATGGCTTAGCTAGATCTGAATGATGAAATGATGTTCGATCATGAAACACTGCGAGCTTTTTTTATTTATTTTATTTAATTTATTTGTTTTCTTTTTAAATAAGACGGGACTGTCTATGCATGTCTAGAGAACCAATTCTAATTTATTGAAATTGAGGTAAAATGATGATGGATTGTTTGCATCTGCTGAAGATCATGGATAAGGCAACTGCCTTTGGATTTTGGAAACTCAAATTGCCAAAAAATATTGTTATTAAACTTAGGCTCTATATTAAACTTATTGCAATTTATACAGGTTTTGAAACTATTTGCAATTATAGGATAATTTCATGTCAGTGCTAATGTGGCATCTGTTATTTTTTTATACCGACTCTATGTTAAACTTATTGCAATTTATACTAGTTTTGAAACTATTTGCAATTATAGGATAATTTCACGTCAGTACTAATGTGGCATCTTTTATTTTTTTTATACCGACACAACCGACACTTGCCCATAAGGAAGCATACTGCCGCAATTGACAGTTGTGTCAGTGTAAAAAAGTTCGAATGCAATTCACATTTTGTGCCCATACGTTGGTTTGACATGTCGGTGTTTGTTGGGGATTTTGCGGTTCGAGGCAAATTTGATGGCGATTGCGATAAAGAAAATTTCGTACCTCCGACTTCAAGGATCTATGGAATAGATTCTTTCAGGCAATAGTTCAACCTACCAGGTACAAACAGATTATCGAACTATCGACTTTTAGGATTCAATGAAGCCCTACAACAACGTAATCGGATTCAAAGTTTGTACGACTTTGATCCGACCAAGAACACTTTAGAACGGTTTCTGATGATGCAATTTGTAGAGAAAGAGATGAAGAGATAAAAAAGAAATAAATCTGCAACGATTCAGCGTTTGCATCACCTTCAGATGTTACAAAATATTGAGTAATTGGAAGTGCAGCGATTAGCAACACTTCCTCGACGTCGCAGATTTGTGCAAGAGAAAGAAGAAGAGCGCTGGAAAAACTGTCTATAACAGGTTCTAGGCGTTGCTATTTATAGTGGTGGAAAGGTGTCTATTCGCCAAGCGTCACGACCGTTTGCAACGGTCGCGTCTATTCAGTTTGTAACGGTTCACAACGGTCTTGTCCATTCATTTTGTAACGTTCATAAAATGTTACAAAATTCCTGCCCTTTATTCAAATTCATAATTTCGGTTCTGGGTCCTTAACGGGCTGAAATCTGGCCCTTTACTGTACACATATGATCCAAAAATATTTTCGGATCCGTACCCGAAACCCGTCCAGGGTTCGGTCGGACGGACGGCGGCGTGCGTGTGGTGTTGCATGACTTCTCTCCTCATAACAAAGCAAACATGTGGGAGCCCCAAGGCTCCAACATCCACATGAGAAAGCTAAATATATACAAATATTTTCTTTGATTTTCTACAATGTCGGTCTTTCTTTGCTTCTTCTTTCTTATCTTCTTCTCTTCCAAATCAAAAACCAAACCCCAAAGCTTTTGAAAATTTTACAACAATCTCCCCCAATTTTCAAAATAAAAATAAATAAATAGGACGGCTGCATCACTAGAGTGACTTCCTACATACCCAAGTGAGATCAAGCCTATGTAGCTTTAAGATCAAGTTTTGCATCATCGTGAAAACCAACACATAAATAAAAGGTATCTTTTGGATTTGAACCTTTACTTAGTGTAAACCATTCAAAGCCTTATCGAGATTCTACGGTGAACGAATCTTGAACCAAGTATCCCTAATGATAAAACCGGAACAATCACACATGTTGATTTTCTTAGGTAAAGTGTTCTCTATTGCTCAGCACGTTAATGACCATATGCTTAAATCCTGGTTCATGTGTCTACTTAGAAAGTGCTCTTACATTCCTAGGAAACGGTCTGATTTCCATACTCATATAGGTAAGTCTCTTAAGGTGATTCTGCGATACACCTTTTAGGGTTTCTAGACTTATTAAGGATATATATCCATCCTTTGTTCTTGCAGAATCCAACACTAAATATTATGGGATTATCTATTTAGTGTTCCATAATCATTCTCTTAACTTGTTGATACCCATTGAACTTTGTCTATCCATTTCAAGACATATGTTGGGTTTCTGTTAAGGATGATCAACCTTCATTCACAGACCTTAGTCCCATTTCTTGTGACTTTATAGAAACCATTGCCTTCGGAAGACTCTTTGTAAGTGGGTCAACCAAGTTTTTCTTCGTTTCTATGTAGTCAACAGTTATAACTCCTCTTTTGAGTAACTGTCTCACCATTTGATGTCTTAGACTCACATGTCTAGACTTTCCATTAATTATATGTCTTATTAGACACATTGTATATCGTTGCTTGATTGTCACAGTTAATCAAGACTGCTGGAGATGGCTTCTTCCATAAAGGAATTTACATTAATAAATTCCTAAGCCATTCCGCTTCTTTACATGCATCTGCTAATGCGATCAATTATGACAACATTGTTGAGTCAGAAATACAGGTCGGCTTCTTGGAAGCCCAAGACACAGCAGCGCCTCCTAATGTAAAGATCCATCCAGTCGTAGACTTGGATTTGGATTCTACATTGTTCTAGGTTGCATCACTATATCCTTCTATTACAGCAGGATATCCTTTATAAGATAAACTATATTCAATGGTTCCTTTCAAATAAGCTAAAACTCTGGAAATAGCTTTCCAATGTTCAAAACCTGGATTACTCGTAAATCGACACAATACACTTATAGCATGTGCGATGTATGGTCTAGTGCAATGCATAGCATATATAAGACTCCCAATAACACTGGAATACTCCAGTTGAGAGATAGTACGTCCAGTGTTCTTTTTTAATTTAATACTAGGATCTAAAGGAGTTGGTGCTGGGTTGTCATCGTAATGACCATACTTTTGTAGAAATTTCTCTATGTAATGAGATTGAGTTAGTAATAACTCCCCCTCTTTCCTAACAATTTTAATTCCCAAAATTACATCAGCCACTCCTAGATCTTTCATATCGAATTTAGAAGACAGAAACGTTTTAGTTTCATTCACACAGGATATATTGGAACCAAATATTAGCATGTCATCAACATATAAACATATTATAACAATACCGTCGTTATTCGATTTGCTATAAATACATTTATCAGCATCATTAACAATGAATCCATATGACAATGCAACTTTATCAAATTTCTCATGCCATTGCATGGGAGCTTTCTTCAGGCCATAAAGAGATTTCACTAATTTGCAAAATTTCTTTTCTTGGCCCAGGGTTTTGAAACCTTTTGGTTGTTCCATGACGCAGCGGATTAATCAAACAAAACTTCAATCGATGAAATGTAGCAATCGGTGAGTTGAAGATACCAAAAATGCCCAAGTTCGTTGATCCGAAGATACCGAACTCTAGCTATCTCAAACACGTTGATAGCGCACTATACCGTGTTCAAAGATCTACGATTCTTCGCACGTTGATCTAGCGCACTAGATTCCGTGAATCGGCTTCAACAAACGTGGATTCGAGCGCACTCGAATGACGTAAGTGGAGATAGGAGATTACACTCAACTACCAATTGGAGAAGAAAGCACAAAGCGATCAACAAGAAATTTTATTTCAAAATCAACTACTCCAAATGTACAACACACACACCTATTTATAGGATTCCACAACACGGTCCCTTAAGTCGTGGCCGACTCATGTCCAACGACTCACGACTCATAACTAAGAGCACACGACTCACGACTCATCATGAGTCATTACTGACTTCACAACACAGCACGACTCATCAATATACGACTCATCCTCCATACAGACTCAACCTCAAACGACTTAACATATTACAGACATATACGACTCAAATCAGGCGACTCAAACAATTACACTACATGCCAACAGTACACGACTCAACGCAGCATGCGACTCAACAAGGTCGCGACTTATGACACAAACGACTCACTGTTACAACACATCAGACATAATACGCGACACAATAAGATACGCGAGTCAATTCTGGACGACTCATCTATGTCGTAACTCATTCCCGCCTTATGGCCTCCCATTACTATTATTCCTTTTTGCTTCCTGATGAGTCGTGAACGACTCATAGCCTTGCAATTAGGTCGTATACGACTCATCAATTCTGAGTTATTGAAACTCCCATTGAGTCGTGACTCGTGTCCTTCCTCTGTCTCCAGATCTCTCCTTGCTAAAACGTTCCCCTTCCTCCTGTTAAGCCGTAAACGACTTATGGATGAGTTATTGAGTCGTGTACAACTCATAAAACATGAACGACTCAAGTCCCTGATGAGTCGTGAACGACTTATCACACTACACCACAAATTCCTGCTAAGTCGTAAAACTTCCATAGGCCTTGCTGCATCATCCTCCCCTGGTTGAGAAAAATTCGTCCTCGAATTTGCAACTTCTTCCACAACAAATTCACTTCCATGATATGGAATTAAATGCTTGACATTAAAAACATCAGAAGTATAAACATCATCTGGTAACTTTAATCGATAAGCATTCTCATTGATTTTCTTTAAAATTTCAACTGGACCAATTTTCCGCGCCTTCAACTTGTTATAAGCACCCACCGGAAAACGATCCTTTGTCAATACAGCATAAACCAAATCTCCTTCTTTAAATTCAACATTTCGACGTTTCAAATCTGCAGACTTCTTATACTTCTCATTCGATTTCTCCAATCGTTCCCGAACGATTTTATGACATTCAGTCAGCTCATCAACAAAATCAGCAGCTCGTTTAACTGTTCTCTTTGACTGTGGTACAACTGCTAAATCCAACGGCCCCCTGGGTAAATTTGAATAAACAATCTGAAACGGACTGAATCCTGTGCTCCGATTTTCTGCATGATTATGAGCAAATTCTGCCTGGCATAGTTTCATGTCCCAACTTCTCAAATTATCTTGTACAAGACAACGCAACAAATTTCCCAATGACCTGTTAACAACTTCTGTCTGCCCATCAGTTTGTGGATGATAAGCACTGCTAAATTTCAGTTTCGTTCCCACCATCTTCCACAAACTCAACCAAAAGTGACTCAGAAAACGAGTATCTCGATCAGAAACAATAGACTCTGGTAAACCATGAAGTCGATAAATCTCCTTGAAAAATAACTGTGCCACTCGAACTGCATCTGCTGTCTTCTTGCAAGCAACAAAATGTGCCATCTTCGAAAACCTGTCCACCACAACAAATATCGAATCATTTCCCCTTTGAGTTCTCGGCAAACCCAAAACGAAATCCATGCTAATATCAACCCATGGCTTAGATGGTACTTGTAATGGCATATACAACCCTGCATTCGTTGCTGTTCCTTTTGAAACTTGGCAAATATGACATCTCTCCACGAATCTTTCAACCTCTTTTCTCATTGACGGCCAAAAGTAAGATTGTGAAATCAACTGCAAAGTACGATCACGGCCCACATGCCCTTCCTCGTGCAACTCCTTTACAATCTTCATCCTCAAACTACAATCCGGAATACATAAACGATTTCCTTTAAACAGAAAACCATCAACTAACATGAATTCATCGGCACTCCCATCCTTCACTTTTTCAACATATTTCACAAAGTAAGGATCTTCTTCAATCATCTCTGGCAACATTTCAAACCCCGTCACTCCAACCTTCATTGTCGTTAGTAAATGACTCCTCCTACTCAAAGCATCAGCTACTCGATTTGTCACCCCTGATTTGTGCTTAACGACAAAAGTAAACTGCTGTAAATAAGAAATCCATGATGCATGTCTCGCTGAAATTTTATCCTGTCCCTGTAAATGTTTCAAAGCTTCGTGATCAGTGTACAGAACAAATTCCTTCTGAAATAAGTAATGTCTCCAATGCTTAACAGCCTGAACAACAGCATAAAATTCAACGTCATATGTACTGTATCTCATCTTTGCCCCTGATAGTTTCTCACTAAAATAAGCAACTGGCTTCCCATTCTGACTCAGTACTCCTCCAATACCAACCTTCGAAGCATCAGTGTGTAATTCAAACAATAACTGAAAATTCGGTAGAACAAGAATTGGTGCAGACGTCAACAATTCCTTGATCTTCTCAAATGCAACCCCCGCTTCCTTTGACCACACAAACTGTTTACCCTTCATGCAATCAGTCACTGGAGCCATCACGCTACTGAAGTGTGGAATGAATCTTCGGTAGAATGACGCTAGCCCATGAAAACTTCGCACTTCTGTAATTGTCTTTGGCTGTGGCCAATTCCTGACTGCTTCAACTTTACTCTGGTCAACTTGAATACCTTTCCCTGAAACAACATAACCCAGAAATAAAACAGTATGCGTCATAAACACACATTTCTTCGTAGCAGCATAAAATTGTTCTTCACGAAGAATAAGCAACACTTCCCTCAAGTGTAGAACATGCTCCTCCATACTTCTGCTGTAAATCAGAATATCATCGAAGTAAACCACAACAAACTTTCCAATGGATGGTCTAAATATTTGATTCATCACCCGCATGAATGTACTAGGTGCATTTGACAAACCAAATGGCATAACCAACCATTCGTATAACCCTTCTCTCGTCTTGAAAGCTGTCTTCCATTCGTCTCCAGGTCTGATTCGAATCTGATGATAACCACTCTTCAAATCAATTTTCGAGAATATAGTTGCCCCACTCAACTGATCCAACAAATCATCCAACCTTGGCATAGGAAATCTGTAACGAACAGTGATCTTATTCAAAGCTCTACTATCAGTGCACATCCTCCAAGTTCCGTCCTTCTTTGGTACTAACAATGCAGGCACAGCACATGGACTCAAACTTTCCTGAATACGACCCTATTCAAGTAATTCTTCCACCTGCCTTCGTAACTCCTCATGTTCCTTTGGACTCATTCGGTAATGTGGTCGATGTGGTAACACTGCTCCTGGAACAAGATCAATCTGATGTTGAATGTCTCTAAGTGGCGGTAACTCCTTTGGTAACTCATCTGGAAAGACATCCTCAAATTCTTCCAAAACTGGCTTTGCTTCTTCGGGAATCTCAACTTCTTCACTACTCTCTCTCCCAATCAACAAAAACACTTCCGGTTCTTCCTCCACTTCTTTAACAAACTCCTTCAAAGTCAACAGAGTTTTCAATTCTTCAATCTCTTCTAGCTTGCTCTCCTTCTGCTGCTGTCTCTTAGGAACTAAAGTGATTTTAGTACCCTCGAACATGAAACTGTAACTGTTGGCACGACCATCATGCTGAACTGCTCTATCAAACTGCCATGGCCTGCCCAACAATAAGTGACAAACATCCATATCTACGACATCACACCAGATTTCATCTTTGTACTTCTTCCCAATCGAAAAATTAACACAAGCCCTTCGACACACTTTCACTTCACCCCCTTTTCTTAACCATGCAAGCTTGTATGGTTTAGGATGCTTCTCGGTCTTCAAGTTCAACTTTCTCACTGCCTCTGTAGAAATAATATTATCACAACTTCCCGCATCAATAACGAACTTGCAAACTTTCCCAAGAATAGTACATGTCGATTGAAAAATATTGCTTCTCAGCCAACTACAATCCTCCTCTTGCTTAGGTGTCAAACAACTTCTCCTCATCATAAGATTACAACCTTCATCACCCGACACTTCTTCTTCCTCCTCAACATATGGTACATTTGAATACTCTGCCTCCTCACCATCATCTGCTTCAACCTCTGCAACCATGGTTCTCTTCTTCGGCTTCGGACATTCGTTGCTTTTGTGACCCAACTCCTGACAATTATAACATTTGAAAACACTACTAGCCTTCGCCTTCTCAACCTCCTTCACCACTGGCTTGGTAACTGGTTTAGGAACATTAGAACTTCCGCCAACACCCCTTGCTTGATTATTGGAATTAGTAAACACACCACCTCCACGCCTTCCTTGTTTCTCCCAAGCTAACGCTTTCTGATGTGCCTCTGCAACGGATCTAGGATCAAACATATTAACCATATCCTGGATCTGCATTCTCAATCCCCCAATGAATCTAGCAGTCAGCTGTTCTTCTGTCTCCATAATATCATTCCTGGCAATGAGTTGGTAAAATTCATCAGCATAATCACTAACAGACTTTGTCCCCTGCCTCAGATTCTGCAACCTTTGGTACATAAGTGACTGGTAGTTGTAAGGTAAGAAAGTAGATCTCATCAACTTCTTCATCTTCTCCCAAGATTCTATCTTTGACTTCCCCATTCGTTCTCGAGTAAGTTTAGTTTGCTGCCACCATGCCAATGCTCTTCCCCTCAGCCTTGTAGCAACTAACTTCACCCTTCTATTCTCCGGCACCTCCTTGAAATCAAAGATTTCCTCCACATTAGACAACCAATCTAAGAATTCCTCAGCAACCATCCCGCCTTTAAACTCCGAAATCTCCATTTTCATACCCGATTCCCATCGACGATCATCTTCAACATCCCGATAAGAATTTCGAACTTGGTCTCGATCTCGATAATGAATACTAGTTCTATCACCTTCTTCAACAAAATCAAAAGTACGTCTACATCGATCTCGACCATTATCATCTCTTCGTTCATGCATGCTTCTTTGACTATGTCTCTCCTCATCTCTATATGCTTCATGGTCAAATTCCCGTTGACTTCTTCTTTCTTCATGTGCATAGTCATGATGATCTCTTCGTGATGAAATTGATGTTTCTCTTCTATCTCTACATGATTGTGGTGATACCCTCCTCGCTTCCGTAACCGATGGCGAAACTCGGTTTCCTCCATGGTTCGAGTTTGGTGATCTCCTCCTTTGATTCAAATCATTCATCAATCTCTCCAATTTTCCAATGCCTTCGTCAAACTTTTCATTAATATGTTGTTCCATAAGCTCGGCTTCTTCTCTACGATACAAAGCTTCAACGTTTTGATGACGATTGGCTCTCCTTGGTGGCATGGTTAAAAACTTCACAAACTTCAACAATTCAATCACAAGACTTCTAAATTTTCACACAATTTCACAAGGCTCGGCCTTGAACTTAACTCGGCAACACAATGCTTATACGACTCAAATAAGGTCGGCTTAACTTGACTCGGCTACCTCTCAAACACTTCTCTAGGCTCGGTTACTTCCCAAGTATACACGGCCTAAATCAAATTCAAACTCCTTGGCGCGCAAAAAACTCCAAGTCAAAATCCAAACAAAGTCCAACTCCTCGATCCAAAATGAAATGGATCAAACACTCCAAATTTGATGCAACTTCAATATGAACACGATGAACAACTTCAAACTTCAAAAACTTCAAAACCTGGCTCCAAGAATCAACTTAGCTATGATTGGCTAAGTATGGCTCTGATACCAAAACTGACGCAGCGGATTAATCAAACAAAACTTCAATCGATGAAATGTAGCAATCGGTGAGTTGAAGATACCAAAAATGCCCAAGTTCGTTGATCCGAAGATACCGAACTCTAGCTATCTCAAACACGTTGATAGCGCACTATACCGTGTTCAAAGATCTACGATTCTTCGCACGTTGATCTAGCGCACTAGATTCCGTGAATCGGCTTCAACAAACGTGGATTCGAGCGCACTCGAATGACGTAAGTGGAGATAGGAGATTACACTCAACTACCAATTGGAGAAGAAAGCACAAAGCGATCAACAAGAAATTTTATTTCAAAATCAACTACTCCAAATGTACAACACACACACCTATTTATAGGATTCCACAACACGGTCCCTTAAGTCGTGGCCGACTCATGTCCAACGACTCACGACTCATAACTAAGAGCACACGACTCACGACTCATCATGAGTCATTACTGACTTCACAACACAGCACGACTCATCAATATACGACTCATCCTCCATACAGACTCAACCTCAAACGACTTAACATATTACAGACATATACGACTCAAATCAGGCGACTCAAACAATTACACTACATGCCAACAGTACACGACTCAACGCAGCATGCGACTCAACAAGGTCGCGACTTATGACACAAACGACTCACTGTTACAACACATCAGACATAATACGCGACACAATAAGATACGCGAGTCAATTCTGGACGACTCATCTATGTCGTAACTCATTCCCGCCTTATGGCCTCCCATTACTATTATTCCTTTTTGCTTCCTGATGAGTCGTGAACGACTCATAGCCTTGCAATTAGGTCGTATACGACTCATCAATTCTGAGTTATTGAAACTCCCATTGAGTCGTGACTCGTGTCCTTCCTCTGTCTCCAGATCTCTCCTTGCTGAAACGTTCCCCTTCCTCCTGTTAAGCCGTAAACGACTTATGGATGAGTTATTGAGTCGTGTACAACTCATAAAACATGAACGACTCAAGTCCCTGATGAGTCGTGAACGACTTATCACACTACACCACAAATTCCTGCTAAGTCGTAAAACTTCCATAGGCCTTGCTGCATCATTCCATATATATCTCTTCTTCTAAATCTCCATTTAGAAAAGCAGTCTTTACATCCATTTGATGTATGACTAATTTATGAATTGATGCAAATGCAATTAAACAGCGTATAGAAGATATGCAAGCAACTGGATCATATGTATCCAAATAATCTACTCCATGTCTTTGCTTATATTCCTTGGCAACTAATATGTCTTTAAACTTATCGATGGATCCATTTGTATTCAACTTTTTTTGAATATCCATTTACATCCTATAGGTTTAGCACCAGGAGGTAAATCAGTTAAAACCCAAGTTTGGTTTAACATTATGGAATTCATTTGATCATTGATAGCTTCTTTCCAGAAATTGAAATTCTTGGAACTCATAGCCTCAGAATAAGTTTTGGGATCGTCATCAACGTTCATTTCATATTTAGTCACATTAAGGACTTCGTCCTTACTGCCTTCTACAAGATATGTAATGAAGTCGGGACCATAGTCCTTCTCTATTCTTGCTCTTTTACTTCTCTGTTGTTCAGTACTATTATCTGGTACTGACACTTCCTTACTGTTTTGAGCAGGAGCATAATCATCGTCATTGATATCATTAGTCATATTAGGTTCTGGACTAGATGATCTCAATGGGATCTCAAAAGTTTGATTTTCAAAAAATTCTACATCTACTGATTCTATAACTTCTAGGGTGTCAAGAATAAGGAGTCTATAAGTTATACTATTAAGTGAATATCCTATGAAAACACATTTAAATGCTCTATTTCCTAACTTTGGTCGTTTAGGGTTTGGTTTTCTAACATATGCTAAGCAACTCCAAACTTTAAGTCTAGTTAGGTTAGGTTTCCTATTAAACCATAATTCATAAGGGGAAATATTATTCTTTTTAAGTGGTACTCTATTTAAAATATAACATGCAGATGACATAGCATCACCCCATAGGTTATAAGGTAAATTAGAACTTATGAGCATGGCATTAACCATTTCTACTAAAGTTCTATTCTTCCTTTCAGCAACACCATTTTGTTGTGGTGTATATGGGGCAGTACATTGGTGAATTATACCTTGTTGTTTACAAAACAAGAAGAATTCATTTGAGAAATATTCACCTCCACGATCTGAATGTAATATTTTAATTTTAACTCCTAATTGTGTTTCGGCCTCTGCTTTGTAAAATTTGAATTTATTAAAAGCCTCATCTTTAGTTTTCATTAGATATACATATGCATATCTAGTATAATCATCAATGAATGTTATATAGTATTGGTTACCACCATAGGTGATATGACTTTTTAAGTCACCCACATCACTATATACCAAATCAATCAAACCATATTTCCTTTCTACGGATTTAAAGGTTTTTCGGTGTATTTTTTCTTGAACACATATTTCACATTTAGAGATGGTATCGAAATCACAATCAGAAATTAAACCTAATGTATTCATATTTCTAATGGAATTATTATTAACATGTCCTAATCTACCATGCCATAAATTAATAGAATCAACAATATAAACAAAAGATTTCTTTATTATATTCAACTTAATCATGTCGTTACAAGAGTATCCCAGTCCAATGAATCTACCATTCTTAGACAACATTAGCTTATTAGACTCATATACCATCTTGAATTCTCCTTTGTTAAGAAGGTATCCAGAGACCAAATTCTTACACATATCAGGTACATAAAATACATTGACTAATGTAAGAACTTTTCCAGAGGTGAGAGGTAGTTCTATAGTGCCTTTTCGCAGAACTTTGCTTGAAACCTTATTTGATCCAGTAACTTCGTCGGCTTCTCCTTTATTTTCTTCATAACTTTTGAACAGATTACGGTCTTTGCAAATATGAATGGTTGCTCATGTGTCGAACCACCAATCATTATCATTGCCACTAACGGAGTTCGCATCTTGCACTACAGTCACAAGCGAGTCTTCGACCACATTCACTTTTTGTTGTTTCTTCCGCAGACGGCAGTCTCGGGCATAGTGGCCGGGATTGTTACAAAAATAACAAGCACCTTTCTTTTTGTTGTTGGTTTTGGAATGATTTTTCTTTTAAAACTGTGTCTCATTCTTTGGCTTTAACTTATCAGTAATTTCAACATTATTTGCCTTAGAATGTGACTCAGTTTGCGGATTATCATCTAGATCGCGTTTGTGAGAGTCTTCTTCAATACGAAGATGACGCTGTAAACCGTCTAAATTATAATCCGTTTCCGCATGCTTCAACTTTTTCTTATAATCATTCCAACTATGCGGAAGTCTAGAAATTATAACTCCAACAACAAAAGATTCAGGGAGATCAATTCCAGCATCTTTAAGTTGATTCACCAATAGTAAGATTTCGCTTACTGTCCAATTATGGACTTATTGGTGACCATTTCGAAATCCATAAAATTAGAAATAAGAAACTATTTATTACTTGCCTCGGATATGCAGTACTTATTCTCTAGAGCAGTCCAGAGTGTCTTCGCTGTTTCCAAGGTCCTATGAGCAATATAGACTGGGGTAGATAGCGCATTCAGAATATGGCCTCTACATAGAAAAACATCCTCTTTGCGCTTTGCACGTTTAGCCTTTAAAGCAGCATCATCCTGATCGATTTCCTTCGGGATTTCTTCCAAAATGTATAACAACTTGACAGTGACCAAGAAAAATTTCATCGTCTCTTGCCAACGAGTGAAATTGTCGCCATCAAAATGCTCCAATCGAGTTAGATGCTGATTCATTACTTGTAAAGCGCTCGAACCTTCAATGGTTAAAGAACACTGTCTGAAATTTGTTGGGGATTTTGCGGTTCTAGGAAAATTTGATGGCGATTGCGATGAAGACAATGCTATACTTCCGACTTCAAGGATCAATGGAATAGATTCTTTCAGACAATAGTTCAACCTACCAGGTACAAATGGGTTATCGAACTATCGACTTTCAGGATTCAATAAAGCCCTACAACAGTGTAATCGGATTCAAAGTTTGTACGACTTTGATCCGACACAGAACACTTTAGAACGGTTTCTGATGAAGCAATTTATAGAGAAAGAGATGAAGAAGAAACAAATCTGCAATGATTCAGCGTTTGCAACACCTTCAGACGTTACAAAATATAGAGTAATTGGAAGTGCAGCGATTAACAACACTTCCTCGGCGTCACAGATTTGTGCAAGAGGAAGAAGAGCGCTGGAAAAATTGTCTGTAACAAGTTCTGGGCATTGCTATTTATAGTGGTGGAGAGGTGTCTATTCGCCAAGCGTCATGACCGTTTGCAACGATCGTGTTTATTAAGTTTGTAACGGTTCACAACGGTCTTGTCCATTCATTTTGTAATGTTCAGAAAACGTTATAAAGTTTCCGCCCTTTATTCAAATTCAGAACTTCGGTTCTGGGTCCTTAACGGGCTGAAATCTGGCTCGTTACTGTACATATATGATCCAAAAATATTTTTGAATCCGAACCCGAAACCCGTCCTGGTTCGGTCGGACGGACGGACGGTGGCGCACGCGTGGTGTTGCATGACTTCTCTCCTCACAACAAAGCAAACATGTGGGAGCTCCAAGACCCCAACATCCACATGAGAAAGCTAAATATATACAAATATTTTCTTTGATTTTCTATAATGTGGGACTTTCTTTCCTTCTTCTTTCTTTTCTTCTTCTCTTCCAAATCAAAACCCAAACCCCAAAGCTTTTGAAAATTTTACAACAGTGTTGACATGGTAGAAACTAGCATATAGTTGCAAATAGTTTCAAAACTAGATAGATCATTGTAGACTGCTCGCATCTTTCACTGCTTTGCGGTTTCCATGTCATTACTACATATTCATTGTCATTCTTCACTGGAGGCACATTTGTCGACTACTGAAGAATTTTGTAATGTTGTTGGCATTCTATTGTTTGGAAGTATGAAGTTTGGCTTGTATCATATCTCATAATTCTGTGTGTGTGTTATATTTTAATTGATCAGTATTTGTGGCTTCGCAATGGTTTTGAAGGTCTTGTTTATTGAATATTGAGTTATTTAGCGTGAATAACATTTGTATTTGTTAGCCATATTTTGTAGTCAACTGTTTGGTGCATTTTCCTTCGCAGATAAAACAGTTGTCCTCGATTGGCACATGCAATATGTTCTCGAATATCTAGTGTTGATCACTCTAACTTCATACAAATATAACAACCGCCAAGAAAAACTATGTTACAACCTTGATGTATCAAACTTGCATATAGCATAGCTTAGCTTTTCATACGTACTACATGGTAAAAGTTGATACATCAAATTTAATGTTTAAATTCACTAAAGTTTGACTTGTAAAACAGACATTCAATGTGTGATCCTATGTAATTCATGTTACTGTCCTTGGACAATTACGACGGTTCATTCAATTTGGTTGACGATCCACCAACATTCAACATAGCAATGAAATTTAAGATATGACATATGAGTGAGCTAACCATAGGGAAAAACCTTCTTGACATAACTTACAACAAAAGTGAATAAGTGGAATTCGAAATATCCAACGGTACCATATTTGCCTAGTCTCGAATATCCTCCTATTTCTAATCAATAAATCTTTAGGAGAAATCGATGAAACCAGATCAATTCAAATCATGGGTCTCCGAATTGAGAGAAATCAAGTATTCTTAATATTTCTTAGATTCGTGAACCAAAATTAGGTTTACCGTTTCGTTTGATTTTTTCTTTCCCTTTTTTCATCAAAAATGTTTCGTGAAATTCATGGCATTACTGCTTCCGGTTTGCGCCTAGTAGAAGAAATGACATAGAAAATATGAATCAAGAAAGATATATGAACCGTCGCAAATCTACATCAAAAAATCCAACAAAAGAGATAAACATACTAATGTGAGACGATAAAAAAAGCGTGCTCTGCTGGTGACATAGAAAAATGGATAAAAAAACTTATAATTCCATTTTTTTAATAATTATCAATTTTTATACGTTTTTACCAGTAAATTTTTTTTCAATTCAATTTATAATAACCGTGTGTTTTAGCTTTACAATATCCTTTCACTTACCTACGACTGTCCGACACCATTACTATATTCATTAATGGACATGCTATCATACAGCAATAAATGACTAAAGAGTGAAATTCAGTATTTGGATGCTTATTTGAGAAAGTAAAATAATAATGTATGTGAACAATAAACATGTAAGTTGATTTTGTATGATGACGAATAGTTACAAAAGAGATTTTCTACATGTCAATATTAACCTACCACACACGCACATGTATAATGAGATGATAAGACATAGAAAATATATTGTAACGACCCGCAATTCCGTACCCTTGAGTCAATGCTATTCTACATCAATCAACTCAAGACGAACAGAATTGCGAACCATTTTAATTAAAGAAGAAGAGGTAGAAGAAGAGAAAACAAAAAACAACATCAGAATCTAACCATCGCAACGGAATAAAATATAATAGATAATAAATGATCTTTACACAAAAGCAAATATATCTGTTCATATATTACATCATCAGAGTACATCAATCACAACTCAACATCAATAACATGCAACTGGATACACAACTACTCAGCACAGCAGAATATATATATATATAAACAAGTACGGGAATAAGTATCGTCATCCAGCTCGTCTCCTGAGCTCCACAGCATCATATCCTGTATCCTATAATGCTCGATCTGACCCGAGCATTACAGTTAAATAACATCCGAGTCAGTCTGGAATACCAACGTGAGAAAATCACACCCAATTGATTATTAAAGTTTCAAAAATCCTTTGAAAACAAAAGCATCTCGTAAGACCACGCCACAAATAAACATGTCGGGTTTTTACCTTACGATAGCTAAAACATTTCTTATAAAATCCTCTAATATTATAATAGGGTCCATTTACAGATACTTATTCAAATAGCCGAAATTGTTACATTATTAAATTCCAGCTACTAGCCACAAAGTGGGTAATACAAACAAAAATCGTACAAGGCTCGTAGGGAGAATGGATTTCCAACAATGACTAGGCACTGGGGTACCACCTGTCATAGTACGTGGCCTAGATCACAGAACTGAGTAGTACGCCCGCTCCCCTGCAACACAAGACCGGAACCATCCCTTACTGGACAGTTTCGAATAAGATCACCCTGCGGTTGGGATCAGCAACCGCCCACTAAGCCGAAATAAAAAGGGACATCTAGACAGGGATGACCTGACTCTCAAGTGGGGACTACCCACGAAGCCTTGCTACATAACCCCTGATTTTCAGTCATTCCCGGTTGATGAGGCTTGAGGCTAAGCGTTACCTTTTAGAACATATCCCTTAGAATGCTCATCGTCCACCTGACGATGTTCTGAAAGCATTCATCCTTACAAGTCCGTCCCAGGTTCGAACGCAACCGAAGGCACTATTCCTACTACATCCATTTTGGAAATATCCTCAGGATTAGTAGCGACTAGCCCTTGCGCTTCACTGCTCCATCTTCGACTCCGAACTCGTTTCCCACGAAACGTACAAACCGGATCGAAGTCGTTTTCGAGAAATTAATCTCGATCCCGGTCTCTTCGAAACGATCAGCGCATTTGGCCAATATTGATAGTTGGTTATTTAACTATCAATTAATATTCACAAACAACCATCAACCAATAAATAAATTCTCAAATTATTTATTAATCCCAAAAATATCTTCACAAGATATGTTTCCACTTTTCAAACCCATTTGAAAACATTTTCAAACTACCTTCCTTTCTCAGAATAAATTTCAAGTATTCTCTATTTCCACTTAAATCACCAAGCATAAAACTTTAGATTTTTAAAATAATTCAAAAACGCTTTACTTTGAAATATACTTTAAAACATTTATTATAAAAACTACGTTAAAAATACATACTATATAAATATTTGAAAATAAGGTTACTTTATAAAATATAAAACTAGACTTTCATTTTTTAAACAAAATACTAGTCACCTTTTAAATAATTATTACGATAATAGATTTGAAAAATATTTACTTTAGAATTTAAATATAATAAAAAATAAATTTCCTAAACATGCTTTTTAAAACAAAAAAGCTTTTAACTTATAATTAAAAATTTAATTTGAAATCATACTTGGCTATCCAGGGAAATATACTTCTCTTCACATCCCTTTAAAAATAAATCACGATTTATTTTTAAACAATTTTTTTTCCATTCCTTTAATAAATTCCCATCTTGAATTTATTCTTCCCAATTATCCACTGTTATTTTTTTCCTTTACTTTTATAAACCCAGTTTATAAATTTCAAAGTCCCATTTCTCTTTTAATAATCTCAATTTCACACAATTAAATCAATCTTCCAAATTGATTTCCAATTTGCTCCCTTTATTCCACAATCCTTAATTTCAGATTTTATTCCTTAATTATGATTTAAAATACTTCCAACCGAAATATCCAATTTTAGATTTCTCAAGTTACTTCTTAATCCCTTTAAATAAATTTAAACTTTGAAATTTAAAATAATTCTTCATTCCTTTAATTTATATCACTTAAGTTTACTATTTATTAATTTCCGCTTATTCAAAATTCCTTTCCCATACTCAGAATTAGTTATTATTATTTTAATATCACTTTCATTCCTGTTCCATTCATTCTTAATTTATCCAAATTCACTATAACTATTTTACTTAAAACTCCACACTTTTATTGTCTTTCCAAAACTCCAATTTTATATATGTTTGGATAACTTATTACACCCAGGTATATTCAATCAAACATAGCATTCAATATTCCAATACAATTCACCATAGAATATTAAATAATCACAACAGAGGATATTGAATAATTTAAATAAATGTTGAGGAATCCAGTTGGATCCCTCCAACCTGTTTCCCTGCATCCACAGACGTTAGCACAATACCAATTCCACTTCGAGGTGGAATATCGCGGTATATGGGATTTAATATAAAATATCATCCGCTATTATGCGGCGCATAGGGTCTCATCCGCTATAAAATGCGGGAAATCAATCATTTCAAGATGTAATATATACTATAATATAGCACATTAAATCAATTCAACCATTCAACCAATTATTTAAATTTAACCATTTAAATTAAAATTAAAATTCAGCTGAGTGAGACTAACTCACCTTTGCCCCTTTAAATTTGCAACTCAATCCAATCCATGTTGCCTTGGGTTTCCCGATTTGACCTTGAATAAGCAATTTTCATATGATTTTATTAACATTTAAACCAATTGAAAAAAATCAACTACCATTCAGTAAATTTAATTTACTAATTATTTTGTTTAAACTAAATTCCCTTTTTAAGATCTGTTAGTAACTAAAAATATTTTAAATAAGTTAATTGAACAAAATAAACCACCTAAATAAATTATTTTAGAATAATCTAGTAAATTGAAATATATTTGGGTATATTTATTTTATTCCCTTAACGAATTCTTTTTAGCAACTCAAAATTTAAATAAGTTAATTAAACCAGATAGACAAATTATTAAATTTTAAACTAATCTCTCCTTTATCAATATTTTTAGTGACTAAAAATTTAAACAAGTTTATTAGATACTCTAATCTTCATAAAGCATATTTATTTTATATATATATATATATATATATATATATATATATTATTAACACAGCGGAAAATAGGTGTATACATATATATCTATTTTATTTACCATTTTCAGGCTGTTTAATCTCTTACTGTAAATTTCAATCACTGGTTTATATATATACTCTCTACATATATATGTGTATATAATATTTTATCAAAACAAGCTAAATCGAGAAAACGAATACTTACTGCTTGGTTTGAACAGTGCTACCCAAACTCCAGATATCGAGTTCGCGAACATCGACGAACACGCGCGAGCCTCCCCCACCAGTTTGCGGCCACCCAGACTTCGATTCCCACCATCGCAATCCTAGAAATGGGCCGACGTCGAATCCCTTTGCTGTACTTCTCCCTATCGCGATGCCATCACCAACTCGGCGCTGTTCGAAACCCGCGAATCCATCGAAAATCCTATCACCAGCTTGAGCTCGACATTGCCGCAGTTCCTACCACAGCGAAACCCATAACGATGCGATCTTCTTCGACGTCGCGTAACCCTAATCGAATCGAACACGATTCGATTATCGTGCCAGCCGCCCCTTTTTCTTCTCCGATCTGAGAATATAGGATTCGATTCCACTCTCGTTCGATGATAGAAGGAAGAGGCATTCGAATTTATTTGAAAAAAGGTGGAAAATTTCTCGCAATTTCGTGAATTTTTGAGAGAGTGGGATGGATAAATGAGTTCGAACTGAAGAACGAAGAGGTCGACTCGATTTTGTTTTCGTGAAATAATTTGAAAAGAGTTCTGCTGGGAATACGTGACTTAACTTATGGTAGGGCAACGTGCTTCAGGAGTAGGGTGGCTGGAAAAGATAGAAAGGTGGCTGATGAGATGTATTTGACTATTGGAATATTATATTTAAATTTCAAATCGGCTATTATCAATTAGGTTTTCAATGTGTTCACCTACCATACGATCACACTGCAACTCCAAACACTACTAAATTTGAAATTCGATAATAATACACTATTGCGGATCCAATGGAACTGGTTTCGTCGAATTCCGAGACCGTGCCTCGGACGACTATTTTTAAATTCAATTTAAACAACATGATTTTAAAACTGAACAAATTACTTTAAAATTCCATTTTAAAAGTTCTATCACCTTCCGTATTATTAATATAAATTTTTCAAGCCTTCAAATTATTTTTAACAGGCTTAAAATTCCAGATTCAATAATTTACCCAATTCCGATAATTAAATTCAATATTTAATTATCAATACATATTGATATTTGAAATTCAAGTTAAAAATTAACCTTTGAATATTTAAAATTAATTTAATATTCTAATTTCAAACATACAAAAATTCCGGGTCGTCACATTCCTCCCCCCTTAAAAGAATTTTGTCCCCGAAATTGCTAGTTAGGAAGAATGATCCATAACTCATTATCTATTTCCTCAACCCAATAGTTTTTAACAACTTACCAAACAAATCTTTTATCATAGACCCACTAACCCTTTTTCTAACCTTTCAAACTTACCCAAAAGTTCCAAACAATATCACTTACTTATCAATTCAAATTTCAAATTCGAAACCGAATTTTGAATTACCAAAATTTCCTCAAAATTTTTCTAACTCCCTAAATTTTCAAAAAATTTCGCCAGTATCTCCTTTGCACGGCTAGCTCGGTACAACTACAAAATGGCACTACCGCCCCCAAATCTCAAAAAGAAAATCAAAAGCCAAGTGGCTAGTCCAAAAACCCAATCAAATTCCATATAGAAATTTAAACACATACCTTTTTGTCGAGCAATTCTATTTTATCTTCAAAAATCCCAATTTCCTTTTGCTTTTTTTAATACCTGAATATCCTATTAAGCAATGACATCCAAGTACAGCTCCAAAACCATTTTATACATTCCTTTAAAAAATTTCAATATTTGCTTTACTTAAGCCTGTACGATGCACACATATCATTCGTACGCAATATCAAATTTGATCGCTCACTCGATCACTCAATTTCACTTCCGAACTAGTATCGTCTACCCGACTTCCTAGTGCGGACTCAGATCTGGTTTCTTGATTAGAAACCGTCATTCTCCTTACATAGCCGTAAACTATGATAGAGAATTTCCAGAATCAATCAACAATCCATATCCAGGTTCGCCGTCGAAAATCGAGTGAAAAATTCCAACTCGGATCGGTATGATTACCTCGAAATTTTGTGCTCGAATGTGGATCAAATCACTATGCGAATAAAATAATATACTTACATCCTACGTATAAATTCCAATTGATTTGTCAATTATATCAATTCCCTTTTTATTCACTTATCCACAATTACCCCATTTCACAACTTCCAATTTTAATATTCATTCAATTATTCACCTAGAATAATTTTTTTCTCAATACCAAATTTACTTAAAGAATTCACTATTCATTTCTTAAGTCCAATATAAATATTTTACATACCTTTTATATTTATTTTCACTTTACTATTGAAGTTCATATTCATTTCTATTCACTTTCCCATTTGAACTCCATCTATTTCCAAACTCTGAATCTTGAATTTCATTCACCTTATCTCAATCAATATTCAATTGACCATTTTCCTTTAGTAGTTTCACTTACTAATTTATTTAAAATCTCAAATAAAAGTTTATTTGCATATTTTCCTATCTTTAATTTTCTTCGAACAATTACTTCGACTTCATCTTACTCTACATACACAACTTTAAATCAGATTTCAATATTCATTTTCAATTCTAATTGCCTACTAATTTAAACTGCTTGTCGTTAGTGAAAATTATCAAAATAATTCTAACTCCCAAAATTTTCGGAAAATTTTGGTAGAATCTCCTTTGTACGGAGGAGCTTTTGCAATTTGACAAAAGATATAAATATATATACATCGACCCACACGGTCGAAAAACAGAAAAACAATTCATATTTCCTATTTTTATTGCATAGGCGTACCTTTTTTAGCATTTTTAAGTAAGTGGCTATTTATTTTAGCTGTTAGCGCAGTCAAAACCAGTCATACGGCTTCCAACAACATGTACTAACTCAATTTAAACAGGTAAGTGACAAATATACAAAGTTCATTAACATTTCACTTTATTTCAATAGCTAAACACATGCATAACATAAGCCATACCCGCCAAACAGCACTTATAAGTGATTTATAAAGTTTTCAACCACCAATTCAATTGTTTTCACTCGCTTCCAACCAATTTTAATGCCATTTCATTCAATTCCAAGGGTTTACAATACAATTTCTTACATTCAGTTCATTTTAATCCAAACGAACTCACATTCATTACGAATTGATTCAAAAATCAATTTATTTGGCTTATATTAACTCATAAATTTTAATACAATCTCATTTACGTCAAATGACAATTACTTTTAGGCAATTTAAATGATATTTACTCAATAGAATATCCATTCTATTTTATAACTACTTAAAATTAATACCAATTCTATTTACACCTTAGTCTGTTCACTTTAATTTATTCCGTTCAATTTATTTCATATTCCATATCCACATTCGTATTATTTGAATCCATTTATAAATCTTGGAACAATTCATATTGATTACATCAATTTCTCATTACATAATCTATTTACAAACCAAACATTTATCACTACAATTTGGTATTCAACTCGCATTTAACTAATTCGAGTTCCATCTCCATATTTCATTTATCAATTAATTATCAATTCGTTTTGTTAAATGTTATACCCCATATTTGGGTTCTATTCCAAAAACACCCTTACTATTTACGGGAGTTCAATCTACTTTATAATTCAAGTTCTGGATTTTTTATCCATTTCCCAAAATACAATACAATTTCATTTTGGCTTATTTATTCCACATCTAACTTTTTATAAGTCGCATTTATTTATATCCACACTTTCATCTATCCACAATCAATCCCATTCGCATTTTACTTTTTTAACTCGGGATTATACCCTTTTATTTAGCCAGGTATTTTATTATTCCATAAACATTTTAAATAAGATTCCAGAGTTTTAAATAATTCCCCAAAATTTCAAAATCACCCTTGAATTCAACTATATCCAAAATCCTCTTCAATTTCAAAACCAAACCCAGCTTTGCAAACAACATCAACCTAAAACATCCAGGTAGAAATTCCTCTTTTGGAAACTCAAAAATGAACACCGATGATGTCGCGATCATCATCGGAATTATTTTCCAGCGACCGAAAGAGTTTATTGCTTGTATCTCTTTTAAAAACATTTCCAATTTTTTTTTTCCAAATCTCACAAGATTTCAAATGCAACTCCAAATATTTCCAAAATAATACTATTATCCCTCCAAATCTTTTGAAAACCATTTTCAAATTCAAAGGAATTTAAATGTTTTTTCCAAAAATCCCAAATTGCAATTCCCCTAAATCTATATTCAAACCTTCTCTGGAATTTTATCTCATTTCAATTTCAAATGTTTCTCTGGAATCCTACTTCATAATTATAATCACCTTTACAGTTTACATTTACAAATCATATTTGTATATGAAGTTTATTTCAATTTATAAATTACATTTATAATCTATATTTCAAATTCCATTTTATTACATGAATTTATTCTTCAACTTTGGTTATAAGTTTCAATTTCTTATTCAATTTCTACACAACAGTGTTAATAATTTAATATTATCATTCCTTAACAATCAAGCATCCAAATACTATAATACTTTACAAAAGTTATATCTTTTATATACAAAAATAATTTAGGTAAAATTTTTTCATTTACCCTACCTTTAAAACAATATTGTGTCGAATCGTTCTATTCAAGTGGTTAGAGATCCCTATCAATAACGTTAATTACTTGTATTGACCAGAATCCATAAACTACTCAATAAACCAATCAACACAATATAAAACCATTTTATATTCACTAACAAATACGCACTCGTATCTATTAATACACTCAAACTCATCCTAGAGTACTATTGACTCTATTTCAAAGAGTAATTTCCACCAGCGCCAAGGTTATCGCCAGCCTAAGCTCTGATACCAAGTGTAACAATCCGCAGTTCCGTACCCTTGAGTCAACGCTATTCTACATCAATCAACTCAAGACGAACAGAAATGCGAACCATTTTAATTAAAGAAGAAGAGGTAGAAGAAAAGAAAACAGAAAACAACATCAGAATCTAACCATCACAGCGGAATAAAATATAATAGATAATAAATGATCTTTACACAAAAACAAATATATCTGTTCATATATTACATCATCATAGTACATCAATCACAACTCAACATTAATAACATGCAACTGGATACACAACTACTCAGCACAGCAGAATATATATATATATATATATATATATATATATATATATTTATATATAAACAAGTACGGGAGTACGTATCGTCATCCAGCTCGTCTCTTGAGCTCCACAACATCATATCCAGTATCCTATAGAACTCGGTCTGACCCGAGCATTACAGTTAAATAACACCCGAGTCAGTCTGAAATACCAGCGTGAGAAAAATCACACCCAACTGATTATTAAAGTTTCAAAAATCCTTTGAAAACAAAAGCATCTCGTAAGACCACGCCACAAATAAACATGTCGGGTTTTTACCTTACGATAGCTAAAACATTTCTTATAAAATCCTCTGATATTATAATAGGGTCTATTTACAAATACTTATTCAAATATCCGAAATTGTTACATTATTAAATTCCAGCTACTAGCCACAAAGTGGGTAATACAAACAAAACTCGTACAAGGCTTGTAGGGAGAATGGATTTCCAACAATGACTAGGCACTGGGATGCCACCTGTCACAGTACGTGGCCTAGATCACAGTACTGAGGAGTACGCCCGC
Organism: Allium cepa; assembly: GCA_030765085.1. NCBI lineage: Eukaryota > Viridiplantae > Streptophyta > Magnoliopsida > Asparagales > Amaryllidaceae > Allium > Allium cepa. The sequence continues at coordinate 82,243,334 of CM060945.1, forward strand.
TCCCCTGCAACACAAGACCAGAACCATCCCTTACTGGACAGTTTCGAGTAAGATCACCCCGCGGTTGGGATCAGCAACCGTCCACTAAGCCGAAATAAAAAGGGACATCTAGACAGGCATGACCTTACTCTCAAGTGGGGGCTACCCACAAAGCCTTGCGGCATAACCCCTGATTTTCAGTCATTCCCGGTTGATGAGGCTTGAGGTTAAGCGTTACCTTTTAGAACATATCCCTTAGAATACTCATCGTCCACCTGGCGATGTTTTGAAAGCATTCATCCATACAAGTCCATCCCGGGTTCGAAACGGAACCGAAGGCACTATTCCTACTACATCCATTTTGGAAATATCCTCAGGATTAGGAGCGACTAGCCCTTGCACTTCACTGCTCCATCTTCGACTCCGAACTCGTTTCCCACGAAACGTACAAACCGGATCGAAGTGGTTTTCGAGAAATTAATCTCGATCCCGGTCTCTTCGTAACATTCGGCGCATTTGGCCAATATTGATAGTCGGTTATTTAACTATCAATTAATATTCACAAACAACCATCAACCGATAAATAAATTCTCAAATTATTTATTAATCCCAAAAATATCTTCACAAGATATGTTTCCACTTTTCAAACCCATATGAAAACAGTTTCAAACTACCTTCCTTTCTCAGAATAAGTTTCAAGTGTTTTCTATTTCCACTGAAATCACCAAGCATAAAACTTTAGATTTTTAAAATAATTTAAAAACGCTTTACTTTGAAATATACTTTAAAACATTTATTTTAAAAACTACTTTAAAAATACATACTATATAAATATTTGAAAATAAGGTTACTTTATAAAATATAAAACTAGACTTTCATTTTTTAAACAAAATACTAGTCACCTTTAAATAATTATTACGATAATAGATTTGAAAAATATTTACTTTAGAATTTAAATATTAGAAAAAATAAATTTCCTAAACATGCTTTTTAAAACAACTAAAGCTTTTAACTTATAATTAAAAAATTTATTTGAAATCATACTTGGCTATCTAGGGAAATATACTTCACTTCACATCCCTTTAAAAATAAATCACTATTTATTTTTAAACAATTTTTTTCCATTCCTTTAATAAATTCCCATCTTGAATTTATTCTTCCCAAATATCCACTGATATTTTTTTCCTTTACTTTTATAAACCCAATTTATAAATTTCAAAGACCCATTTCTCTTTTAATAATCTCAATTTCACACAATTAAATCAATCTTCCAAATTGATTTCCAATTTGCTCCCTTTATTCCAAAATCCTTAATTTCAGATTTTATTCCTTAATTATGATTTAAAATACTTTCAACCGAAATTTCCAATTTTAGATTTCTCAAGTTACTTCTTAATCCCTTTAAATAAATTTAAACTTTTAAATTTAAAATAATTCTTTATTCCTTTAATTTATATCACTTAAGTTTACTATTTATTAATTTCCGCTTATTCAAAATTCCTTTCCCATACTCAGAATTAGTTATTAGTATTTTAATATCACTTCCATTCCTGTTCCATTCATTCTTAATTTATCCAAATTCACTATAACAATTTTACTTAAAACTCCACACTTTTATTGTCTTTCCAAAACTCCAATTTTATATATTTTGGGTAACTTATTACACCCAGGTATATTCAATCAAACATAGCATTCAATATTCCAATACAATTCACCATAGAATATTAAATAATCACAACAGAGGATATTGAATAATTTAAATAAATGTTGAGGAATCCAGTTGGATCCCTCCAACCTGTTTCCCTGCATCCACAGACGTTAGCACAATACCAATTCCACTTCGAGGTGGAATATCGCGGTATATGGGATTTAATATAAAATATCATCCGCTATTATGTGGCGCATAGGGTCTCATCCGCTATAAAATGTGGGAATTTAATCATTCCAAGATGTAGTATATACTATAGTATAGCACATCAAATCAATTCAACCATTCAACCAAATATTTAAATTTAACCATTTAAATTAAAATTAAAATTCAGCTGAGTGAGATTAACTCACCTTTGCCCATTTAAATTTGCAACTCAATCCAATCCATGTTGCCTTGGGTTTCCCGATTTGACCTTGAATAAGCAATTTTTATATGATTTTATTAACATTTAAACCAATTGAAAAAAATCAACTACCATTCAGTAAATTTAATTTACTAATTATTTTGTTTAAACTACATTCCCTTTTTAAGATCTGTTAGTAACTAAAAATATTTTAAATAAGTTAATTGAACAAAATAAACCACCTAAATAAATTATTTTAGAATAATCTAGTAAAATGAAATATGTTTGGGTATATTTATTTTATTCCCTTAACAAATTCTTTTTAGCAACTCAAAATTTAAATAAGTTAATTAAACTAGATAGACAAATTATTAAATTTTAAACTAATCTCTCCTTTATCAATATTTTTAGTGACTAAAAATTTAAACAAGTTTATTAGATACTCTAATCTTCATAAAGCATATTTATTTTATATATATATATATATATATATATATATATATATATATATATATATATATATATATATTATTAACTCACTGGAAAACATGTATATATATATCTATTTTATTTACCATTTTCAGGATGTTTAATCTCTTACTGTAAATTTCAATCACTGGTTTATATATATACTATATATATATGTATGTATATAATATTTTATCAAAAAAAGCTAAATCGAGAAAATGAATACTTACTGCTTGGTTCGAACAGTGCTACCCAAACTTCAGATATCGAGTTCGCGACCATTGACGAACACGCGCGAGCCTCCCCCACCAGTTTTCGGCCACCCAGACTTCGATTCCCACCATCGCAATCCTGGAAATGGGCCGATGTCGAATGCCTTTGTCGTACTTCTCCCTATCGCGATGCCATTACCAACTCGGCGTTGTTCGAAACCCGCGAATCCATCGAAAATCCTATCACCAGCTCGAGCTCGACCCTGCCGCAATTCCTACCACAGCAAAACCCGTAACGATGCGATCTTCTTTGATGTCGCGTAAGCCTAATCGAATCAAACACAATTCGATTATCGTGCCAGCCGCCCCTTTTTCTTCTCCGATCTGAGAATATAGGATTCGATTCCACTCTCGTTCGCCGATAGAAGGAAGAGGCATTCGAATTTATTTGAAAAGAGGTGGAAAATTTCTCGCGATTTCGTGAATTTCTGAGAGAGTGATATGGATAAACGAGTTCGAACTGAAGAACGAAGAGGTCGACTCGATTTTGTTTCCGTGAAATAATTTGAAAAGAGTTCTGCTGGGAATACGTGACTTAACTTATGATAGGGCAACATGCTTCAGGAGTAGGGTGGCTGGAAAAGATAGAAAGGTGGCTGATGAGATGTATTTGACTATTGGAATATTATATTTAAATTTCAAATCGGCTATTATCAATTAGATTTTCAATGCGTTCACCCACCGTACGATCACACTGCAACTCCAAACAATACTAAATTTGAAATTCGATAATAATACATTATTGCGGATCCAATGGAACTGGTTTCGTCGAATTCTGAGACAGTGCCTCGGACGACTATTTTTAAATTCAATTTAAACAATATGATTTTAAAACTGAACAAATTACTTTGAAATTCCATTTTAAAAGTTCTATCACCTTCCGTATTAGTAATATAAATTTTCCAAGCCTTCAAATTATTTTTAGGAGGCTTAAAATTCCAGATTCAATCAGTTACCCAATTCCGATAATTACATTCAATATTTAATTATCAATACATATTGATATTTGAAATTCAAGTTAAAATTTAACCTATGAATATTTAAAATTAATTGAATATTCCAATTTCAAACATACAAAAATTCCGGGTCGTCACATATATTATTTAAATTGGAATGTGTGATTGAAATCATAACAAATGGAGATGCAGTAAGAATGAAGTGTATCCGATCCTTACTCACATACATATATAGCGACCGGCTATTGGAAGATAAAATAAAACATAATTGGTGGTACAATACATTTGAACCATTGAATATCTACCATATACCAAGTAATATACTGGACTTGATATCCCAATATATTTAGGTCTCACTCTGTAAACATGACTAATAAGACGAAGATAATGCTAATTGATTTTACAAAGAATTCAAATTTGAAATTTGACTAGACATATACTTAATACTTAGAGGCAGATTTTTATTCATTCCAGCTGGGGTGAGCGTTTGATTGGTCCAATGATGAAAATTGATAAACGAACTAAAACCAATAAAAATAAAAACAAATCCAGCAGACCGAATTAAGTTTGGTTGGTTATTCAGTTTAACCGAACTTAAAATGATTCACATTTTATATTCAGAATATTATTTGTACTGTAGAATAAAACATAGGTATATGTTTAAAACATTCTTTATTTAGTATTCATGTGCTTTTTAGTAGTAATTTTGATACATATATGATAAGTTAAATTTATTTAGAACAATAATTTTTTTTAAATTCATAGGTGAGCGTTCTCCTAGAGAAGGGGATTACTCTGCTATGGAGGAATTTGATCAATTTATTGTTAAATCAAACTTGATTGAGATCCCCCTCTCAAATAGAGAGTTTACATGGAGTAATGCAAGGGAGTCTCCATCTATGGCTCTTCTTGATAGATTTTTTATTTGCGATGATATTGAAGATAAATTTCCAATCTGTAGAGTCTCTGGTTTACCTTACACATACTTAGATCATTGTCCTACTATCCTTTCCTACGAGCATCATAGAGTTTTTATTAATAATTTTAAATTTGAAAAGATGTGGCTTTTGGAATCTAACATTGTGAATTTAATTAATGGTAAATGAATTTCTTTGAATTATCATAATACTAGAAATACGGATAATTTAGCAAAATCGTTTGTATCTAAACTTAGGGAGCTTAGAATTTTTCTTAAAAATTGGAATAAGAACGTTTTTGGCAATTTAAAAATAAAAAAAGATAACATTCTTATTGAGATGCTTAAAAATAATAAGCTAGAAGAATCTAGACAACTAAGTTTAGGTGAGCGTAACGTTCTTGCAAATTTACAAGACGAACTAAGCTCAATTTTAGAAAAGGAGGAGTTCGTATGGAAGAAAAGATCTAGAATTCAGTGGATCAATGAAGGAGATAATAACACCAAAAATTTTCATAATATAGCTAATGGTAGAAAATGTATTAATATAATAAATTCTATTACTATTAATAATGAAGAGTTATTTGATCAAAGAGATCTTAACAAGGCTTTTACAGACTATTATAAGGATATTTTTAGTTCTAAAATCAAAAATAGAATCAATGTTAGATGGATAGATCTGTATCCATCCGATTCTGTTGTTGATTTATCCGAGTGAGATAATCCTTTTACTAAGGAGAAAATTAGAAAAGCAATTAATGACATGCCAAGTGATAAATCCCCGAGACCTGATGGGTTTTCAATTTTATTTTATAAAACTTTTTGGGACGTTCTAAAATTTGACTTAGTTAATATATTTAATGATTTTTATAATGGTAATTTGCAATTAGGGAGATTTAATTTTGCAAATGTTATTTTGTTACATAAAAAAGTAGGAGCTAAAAACTTAAAAGATTTTAGACCTATTTCTTTGATTAATTGTTCAGCTAAAATCATTGCTAAAGTTCTTGCTAAATAGACTTAGTTACAATTTAATTGATTGTTCACAATCGGCTTTTATTAAAGGGAGAAATATCACAGATGATGTGGCAGGTGTTCAAGAATATATTAATTACTGTTGTAAGAATAACATAACCTATGCGATTTTAAAACTTGATTTTACTAAAGCTTTTGATTTGGTAGGTTGGGATTTTCTTATAGATATTTTTCATGCTAGAGGTTTTGATCATAGATGGATCAGTTGGATTATGACTTCGCTTAAAACTGGTAACTCTATTATTATGGTTAATGGTATTTTAGATAATATAATTCAATCTAAGAGAGGTTTAAGGCAAGGGGATCCTTTATCGCCTTTATTATTTAACTTAGCTGCCGATGTTTTTGCTAAATTTATTAAAAGAGAAGTGCATAATGGATCTCTAGGAAGTTTAGGCAATGACATATAGCATAATGGCATATCGGTTCTTCAATTTGCCGTTGATACCTTACTTTTTTCTTCGCATCTTCCTAGACACATTATAACCCTCAAGTTTATCCTTTACAGTTTTGAACTTTTATCTGGTTTTAAAATAAATTTTGACAACAGTTCCGTGTTAGTTTTAAATGATTTTGAAAAAGTTGAAAATTTAGTTGCTAACACTCTAAATTGTAAAACTATGAACTTTCCTTTTGACTACCTTGGTTTTGTGATTAGACCCACAAGACTCAAACATGATGATTGGGTTATTATCATTGATAAAATTAAAAATAAGATTTCTAACTTGAATGGGAGATTTTTATCTAGAGCAGTAATTAATTCGGTTTTATCAGCTCTTCCGATTTATTGGATGTCCATGCATTTGTTTCCATATTGGGTTATTGACAAAATTGATAAAATTAGAAGAGATTTCTTATGAAGTGGGGAAAATTCTAATAATAATATAAAATGTCTTGTAAATTGGAAAACCGTCTATAAGGCCAAAAAGGAAGGTGGTTTAGGAGTTATTAATTTGCGTAATATGAATTTGTCTCTATTAGGTAAATGGCTTTGGAAGTTTAAAGATATAAATGATAACGCTATTTGGAAAGAGATCATTTCTAAATATTACTATAACGGTAATAGCAATTAATATCAAATTTCTTTTCCATGCACCCAAAATTTATCTAATTTTTCAAAAAACATTTTAAAATGTCATGAAAATTTTAACTTAGGAATTAATACGATAATACATTCAGGTAATTGTACTTCTTTTTGGCACGACCGTTGGATTTCGATCTTGCCTCTAAGGTTAGAATTTAAGGAGCTGTATGAAATTTGTAACTTTAAGTATGCTTTAATCAATGAAGTTTATTCTTTTGAAAATGATCCTCCTTGGAATTTCAGTTTTAACAGAATTTTAGTTGATTCAACCTTATGCAACTTTCTTTGTTTTATACCAGATTAAATCTTTATAATATTGATAATGATAATGATTTTATTAGTTGGGAATGGGATAAGAGTAAGAAATATACTTCTAATTTTTTCTACAGATTTATTAATTTCTTGGGTACTATAAACAACTCTTTCAAATATATGGGGAAATCTAATACTCCTCCTAAATCCAAAATTCACATGTGGTTAATACTTCATGGAAAACTTAATGCAATAGAATTTTTAAAGAGAAAAAACATTCAAAATGATAATAAATGTTATTTTTGTAATCTGCTTCTTGAGGACATTAATCATAGTTATTATGATTGTTTGGATTCTAATTACATTCTAATTAATAGTCTTAAAATTTTTAACTTTAATATAAAAACTAAAATTTCAGATTGTGAATTCTACTGGAATAATTATAGATTCAAGTTCAAAAATAATATTAGATTTTTACTAGACACTTTATTCATTATTATTAGCTGGTTTATTTGGTTTGAAAGAAATCAATGAATTTTTAATAATAATTATATTCATTTTAACAAATTGATTTTTACAATTTCTTCATTTTGTTTTAATTGGATTTCTAACGCCAAATATAAATTAGCTAAAAATATCCTTTTCAAATGGTATCTTAACAAGGTTAGTCATAATATTAACTTTTTTAAACACAACAATAATTTTTTTAACATTAATAATAGTATTATTAATATTTTCTCAAATTTATATGATGATTTCACTTTTAATCATAACTTACTTATGAATAAAGGTACATAAGATAGATCTGTCTCATTTTTTATCCTAGTCTCTGTTTGATATTAGTTTACAGGTAATTCATTTCTTTTGTTATTGTCTAGATAGTCTTATTTAGGTTTTATTTCCTTCCTTATAAATACATATATATGTATATTTATTATATGAATATACATATACATGTATCATTCTAATTTTTTCCCTAGTCATGTTTCGGATACATGTATGGGAGATAGGATATCAGGTTCATTTTGCAGGTACTCATGTCTTCAGATTGTAGAGAGGCCATCAGAGCAGAGTTTCTTCATCCACGACTACTAGTAGTCATCTCCTCAGATATAGGATACTGTTATCTTCATTATGGACTACTTTTTTCAGGTGGATCTTTTCTTCAGTTTGGCACTCCTTCCTCTTGTTCAGAGCCTTCAGAGCGATCTTTCTATTTAGCAGATCCACTTCATAGCAGATGCTTATTCACCCCTTCTGATTCAGATGTTTCGAACTTCCTTATTAGTTTGTGATGTCATCCAGTAGTTTTGTTTTTCTTTATTTTTTTGGGACTCCTAACACCCTAATATCGGGCGGTGGCCATGCCGGAGCTCGATATTGGGATGCGATGGGTGGTGGCCTTACCGGAACTCATCTTAGGAGTACTTGAGATTTGATATATGTATTTTGTTTTTGTTACCTGCCAGGCATATTGGCAGCACCTTATATCCGTGACATATATTCACATATGTGCTCTCCTCTATTCGTAGAGGATCACACATTTTTCTTTAAAAAAATCATAGTAATTTCAACAGTATAATAAATGTTCGGTTAATTTGGTTAAAACGATAACCAAACTAATTTTTTTCATGGACCGATTATAAACCAATCTAGTTTCAAAATGAAATCAAACCGATCAAAATAAACTAATTTTACTGGTTTATTTGGTTTAACCAAAAATTGCTCATCTTTAATTCTAGCCCTACAACTTTTATACAACTGGAAATTATGTTTTAGTGAGCATTATGCCGTATTTTTTTCAAGGACAGCTGTTTAAAAAAATTAAGTTTACAGGACATTTCTTTTTCTCGGTCGTTATTTTTTTAAGTAAATTTCGCTCCTCTTCTTTACGTTTTCACATCTTCGTTTTTCGCTCCTCTTCGATTCTACATGGGTATGTAAAATCTCTTCGCTCCTCTTTATCTTAATTTTCGCTCCTTTTAATCTCAATTTTCTTTTTAGTTTTGATTTAAATCTCGATTTCATTGTCGATTGAAAAAGTTTTACCAGATTTATTGAAGTGACCCAATTCTTCTTAATTATATATTTAGGGATTTTCAGTTGAGTTTTTTTTTTAAACAATGGATCACTTCTCTTAATTAATTTCCCAAGATCCAAAATCTACTAATATAAAAATATCAGTATTTAAATCAAGTCATGTCATTTATATATATGAAGATATATAAATGTTTCTTTGCTTATCACAATGTTAAGGTAGCAAAGAAAATTTAATCACACAATGGTTTCCATGATTGGAAGGTTTTGTGTCACATAGCTATTTTTTTCCACTCTAATCTTTTTCTTTTTCTTTTTTATTAACTCAATATTGATTAATACATGATTCAAGTGTTACCACTTATTATTTTCTTATTTCATTTCCCAGATTAATTAATTAATTCATGGATTTATAACCCATGTATTTGATCTTTGTGATTTTGGGATTCATTCATGCTATTTTAGAATGATAAAATATATTAAAATATTCATACATGTTAGTATAGCCCAGATTCTTAAGTGACCCACACAAACAATTCATGTCAAGTAAAATGCACATATCCTGGTTCATAGAGAATGGTAGATCATGTAAGTAATAGGGCTGTGAACTGATTTAAAGGTCATGCAGATAAAAACAATTCAAAAGAACAAAGTGCAAACCCAGACCCTCATACCAAATGAAGACTCGACATGTACATGAAGGTAGTAAATGCAACTGATTTAGGTGAAAGGCATCTATATATATGAAGACAATATGATCATGGCAACAAAACCCAAAACCAAGTTAATAGTTATAATGAGCATAGCATCTACCCAGTGCATAACATCCATCAAGTTAACAAGACTAATGAATGCAACTCAAGTTTCAGCAAGTACTTAATAACTGGAGACAAACACATGTGAATGTTTAATAAGGATGCCAGCTCAATATGCTACACATAAGAATCAAGATCAGAGGTGGCATCAGTGTATGCATACAGTCAGGCAATGTCAACAGTTAGAACTATGCAAAACTTCCAAATGAACACATAATGAAGACAAGTTACTAAACTCCAAGCAAAGAGCAATTGACAGTGATCAACAGGCAGTGGAGTAAGGGATATGCTCAATACTCAAATAAAACCACATGGTATTGCAAACTACTACAGACTCTATTAAAACCAAATGCAATTAGACTTCATATTAAGCATGCAGACCACAGGGTTTAGTTCAGTGTGGCTGCAGTGGAGACTACAAGTTCAAAGCATGCACAACAACTCACCACACAATGCAATATATACTTCAACTGGAAAATTTCAGATATCTTGACATTATCAAAGGCTATGACTTCAAGCTTTCGCATGTACTTATATCAATTACAAGACATGTTAAGCCCTACTGGTTAGCCAAGACCTTGTTCAACCCATTCACTTAAAACTTTGGCATATATTTATTCAAGAACAACTTCAATATTATAACTGAAGTAAAGAAAATATGTCAAGGAGAACATATCCACATATCAAATTATATGGCATGTTCTCATTCATCTTAATCCATCAGATTACTTTAGAATCTATTGCTTAAATCAATAACTCACAAGCACATCTGTTTCTTAAGTTTTTACATGTCCTTTTCAAGAAAACAAGCAAATATCGATTCTGGAAATACATAAGACATTAGAAAGTTTGCCTAGATTATTTATTACAAATTAAGCTGCTATTTCCTTAAAGCATTTTAAAACCAACATGATCTTCAAACATCCATTCAAGCAAGCTACTCGTGCATCTTTTCCTGCAGCAACACTTTGAGCTGCCTCAATAAGAATGAGACACCCCAAAGATTACAAAGGCAAAAAATAAGGTCAGAAAATATATTCTGGTGTGAGTGAAATCATAGATTATAAACAACTTATAGTTACCAAAATAACGTGCAAAGAATTTATACGTTTGATGTTTAATAATGATCACGCTAAAATTTGAGTATATTTATATATGTGTAACCTTTTTCTAACATACATACACCCAAGCATTCATTCATCAACACCATTCAATCATTCATACATATACAGCTATGGATTAGATCCTTTAATTCCATAGCTTAATTTCTTCAATCCCCATTTATCATTTTAATGGTCTTAACTCTTGCCATTGAACACCAAGTGTGCATTGCAAAGGGGCTCAGTTCTGTTAAACCTTTACACAGAGGCCTACATGACTTAAGCAAGTCATGCACATACCCATCATCCACCTGATGATGAATAGATCAAGGCACTACTCCTAAATTAGCTTTATAATTTAGAGACCCTTCTCATTTTATTTCAAGAGAATTTTTATTAATTCTGGTAATGCTAATGTTCTTTTCTTCCTTTCATAAATCAAATATTATTAAACTCACTCAAGGATTTCAGCCAGACATACCAAGCTTTCATGCAAAATACCACATCCCATTTTAAGATCATTTTTATTTAATCATATTTTTTGAAACTTGTTTATATATTTATTTTCAGAAATATTCCTATTTCTTACCTAAATCTGGTGAAATCATACAAAACAATACATTCAATTCTACTGTGAACATAGGGCATGGTTTTTGAGAAAAACCCATAAAAACATATTAGCTTGTGATCTGAACAAATCAGCACATATATATAATATTGCATTGTTCATATCATTTTTAAAATGAACTAGACATAAGCATGAATCTCCTTATTCACACTGCCTACTTCATTCTTCATCAATACCCTATTTCTCATCAAAATCATATAGCTCATCTCCATATGAAACTGGGTTATGAGCTACAGAAATCCATTTCTGTTATCATGGTATTTGCTTGTTCTCATTATTATTATTTTTCCATAGCAAAAATCAAAACAATCATAACAAATCGAAACAGATTAAAACATCAACCAAGGATTCAACCAAAATACCAACCACGATCAACATTTATTTATTCAGAGAATAAAAATTCAAATAGAAAACATGATACGGTTTTATAAAAGTAATATGGCTTCCCTTAACTTGGGTCTTAATGCCTTAAATCTTATAAGATGATTAATCACTCACCTTCCTTTTTCTTTCTTCCGAGAATGCTTAAACTTGGAAACAGTATGAGTTTGTTCTTTTTTTTTAAAATATCTTTCTGTTTACCCCCAGAATAAAACTGCTGCTTGTGCTCTGATTTAAAACATTTTGCTAGGGTTATAGTGGAGAGAAAAACCCATTTTATCCCCACACAAATAAGAGGATTTTGTATATATGTTTATGGCTAATTATGCCATTCTCTCTCTTTTTTTTTGATTCCATTTCGGGTAAAATCAGTTGCTTTTCTTCTTTTCTGTGTACATGCCATTTGCATGTTTCACCTGCACATTATTTTCATGTGACTTGGCTTCATTGTGTATTTTCTTAAACCTGTAATGTTCACTCATATTTCTTTTTATAAATTTAATTCCTGGCTATTATTTCAAACCATTTATTTTTCCCTAGATTTATTTAAAAAAATGTATTTAACACTAAACTGGTTTTATGTATTTTTATTATCAGAAGAATTTATTTTATCACTTTATATTTCTCTGGCTACTCATATATAATATTTATATGAGATATGTGGATGTAAACTCATTCATACTTAATCCTTTTCTTCTCATTATTATTTGCTGAAAACAGTTATCCTCTTCCTTAATTATTTCACTCATTCTTAATATTTATTTTCCAACTATTTTATCCTTTGAATATTTTCTATTAACTGATGAACTTTTTTCATTTTTAAAATTATTTTCATCTCAATAGTTTGGCTCTTCACATACTCTCCTCCTCAAAGGAATTGTGTCCCACAATTATTATATTTTTTTCATACATTTCCATTCAATTGCATACAAAGCATAATTTCATTTCAGAATTTTCAAAAACTTATGCATCCAAATCAATCAAACACACATAAGTAATATTTAAATTTATCATAATTTTAGGCATACCTTTAAGCAGAAAATAGATTAGGATATTTATCCTTCATCTTATCTTCAGTCTCCCATGTACAATCATTCTCATCTAGACTCCACTGGATTTTAACCAATCTAATTATTTTATTTCTCAATTTCTTTTCTTCTCTAGCCACAATACCCACTGGTTCCTTCTTATAAACCAGATTTTCTTGAACTTCAACTTGTGTAGGAGATTCCAGAATGGTCTCCTTATCATGCACCCATTTTCTTAATTGAGATGCATGAAATACATCATGTATATTACTCAATTCCTCTGGCAATTTCAGTTTATAAGCCAGAGTTCCTACTCTTTGAATTATTTTATATGGCCCTATATATCTTGGTGATAATTTTCCTGCCTTGCCAAACCTTAATATTTTTCTCATTGGTGAAACTTTGAGAAATACATAATTTCCTACTTCAAATTCCACTGGCTTTCTCCCTTTATCTGCATAGGCTTTTTGTCTCTCTTGTGCTGCTCTCATTCTCTGCCTTACGAGTTCAATCCTTGCAGAGGTTTCTTTCACATGTTCTGGTCCAAGAAACACTCTTTCACCTGCCTCCATCCAACATGCAGGAGATACACAAGGCTTTCCATATAAAGCCTCAAATGGAGCCATACCTATAGAGGACTGATAGCTATTGTTATAAGCAAATTCAGCTAAATAGAGGTGATCTTCCCAGTTGCCTCCAAAATCAAGTATACATGCTCTAAGCAAATCCTCTAAAATCTTGTTAACAATCTCAGTTTGCCCATTTGTTTATGGGTGGTAAGCTGTGCTCAAGCTTAATTCTGTCCCCATGGCCTCTTGAAAGCTATCCCAGAAACTTGAGGTAAACAATGTATCTATATACTAATGATAGTCTTGGGGATGCCATGTAATCTCACTATCTCCTTCACAAATAATTGAGCTAATTTGTGAGCATTTCTATTTGAATTCACTGGAATAAAGTGAGCTGTTTTTGTGAGCCTATCAACCACAACCCAAATACTATCATTGCCTCTTCTTGTTCTTGGCAAACCATCCACAAAATCCATTGAAATGCTTTCCCATTTCTAGGTAGGCACTTCCAGAGGTTGTAGTAGGCCTGAAGGTCTTTGATAATCTGCCTTGACTTGTTGACATGTTAAACACTTTGCCACATATGTTGCCACTGCTCCTTTCATTCCTGGCCGCCAATAATTTCTTTTAAGATCATGGTACATTTTTGTACCACCTGGATGTATAGTGTACTTTGTCTTGTGATGCTCATCCATAACCTCTTGCTTCAGTTCTTCCACATTGGGTATGCAGAGTTTTCCTTTCTTTCTTAAGTAGCCTTTATCATCAACTTCATAATTTTCCACTGTTATGCCTTTTGATATCATGTCCTTCTTTTCTTTTAAATTTGTGTCTTGATTCTGCATCTTTCCTATTTTATCAACCAGAGTTGATCTTAAGGAGACGAGACTTAATTTTCCATATTCAATCATGCCACTGTGTACATTGTCTGATGCACCAATTTCTTCCTCTATTTATACTTCACTGAGGATTGTTAAATCCTTGAATTATGTCATCATTAAGCTTGCCAATCTTGCTTGATGCCTACTCAAAGCATCTGCTACCTTATTAGCTTTTCCAGGAGTATATAATATATCAAGATCATAGGCAGCTAAAAACTCTACCCACCTATGTTGTCTCATATTCAAGTCTTTTTGGGAAAACAAATACTTAAGTGATTTATGGTCTGTAAACAATTCAAATTTAGTTCCTAACAAGTAATGTCTCCATAGCTTCAATGCATAAACAACAGCAGCTAGCTCTAAATCATGTGTGGCATATCTGGTTTCATTTGGCTTGAGTTGCCTTGATGCATATGCTATGACTCTTCCATGTTGCGTGAGTACTGCCCCTAACCCAGACCCACTAGCATCAGTATAAACCACTAATCCTTCATTCCCCTCTGGAACTTGCAAGACTGGAGCTTTCATCAATGCCTTCTTTAATGATTCAAAAGCTTGTTCACAATTTTCTGTCCACACATATGGTTGCTCTTTTTTGGTTAGCTTGGTTAGTGGAATGGCTATCCTTGCAAAATCTTTTATAAACTTTCTATAGTAGCCTGCCATTCCTAAAAATGACCTCACCTCAGTCACTGATTTGGGTCTACTCCATGATTGTACTTCCATGACTTTGTTTGGGTCTACACTAATCCCTTGTTGAGATATAATGTGCCCCAAGAATTTAACTTTATTATGCCAAAATGTACACTTAGTAAATTTTGCCTTTAAATTATATGCTCTTAATCTTGACAAAACCAGATTCCAGTGCTTTGCATGCTCCTCTTCTGATTTTGAATACACCAATATATCATCAATGAAAACAACTACAAATTTATCTACAAAATCTCTGAATGCCCTATTCATTAAATCTACAAAATAGGATGGTGCATTTGTCAATCCAAAAGGCATTATTAAAAATTCATATAGCCCATACCTTGTGTTGAATGCAGTGTATTTAATACTCTCCTCCTCAACCTTCATTTGATGGAATCCAGAGGCTAAGTCTAGCCTTGAAAAGATTCTTGCTCCATTTAATTGATCAAATAAATCATCAATTCTGGGGAGTGGATATTTCTTCTTGATGGTAACTTTGTTTAATTCCCTGTAATCAATACACATCCTCATTGTACCATTCTGCTTCTTTACAAATACCACTAGAGAACCCCAGTTTGAACTACTAGGCCTTATAAAGCCTTTCTGCTCCAATTCTTCCAATTGTTGCTTTAACTCCACTATTTCTTTAGGACCCATTCTGGTAGGCTTCTTGATGGCAGGACTTACTCCTGGGATTAATCTTATCTGAAATTCAACTTGCCTTTTTTCTGGAACTCCTATGACCTCTCCAAAGACATCTGGGTATTCCTTTATTAATCTTATATCTTCCAGAGTTAGTTCTTTTTCAGTCATGCTCCATATTTGATTAAGGAAATTTGTTTTAGCTATTTCACTCATGACTACAATATTTTTAGTATTTTCTGTTTTCAAAGAAATAGTAAAATTTTCTAAGTTCAAAATTGCTTTGAATATACTCAACCAATCTACTCCTAGAATAATTCCTATTCCAGGATATTTTAACACAAACAAATCAGATTTAAACATATTTCCACATATGTTTAATTCTACTCCCAAACATCTAATTTCTAGCATGCAAGAACTACCTAGGGGACTCTGAATAAACAAAGGTTTATCAGCTAAATTGCATGTGAGAGCCAATTTATTCACTATGTCTTGTGATATTAAAGAATGTGTAGCCCCAGTGTCATATATAACTGAGATTGGATAATCTTTAATTAGGAGTATACCTTCCAATTGTCCAGTATTTCCCACTGCACTTGCTTTTGCCTTGCCTTCCAATGCTCCTACCTTTGCTCCCTTCTTGAACTCTGGGCAATTCCTTTTGATATGACCTTCTTTCCCACAATTATAGCAACTGAATGGGGTCTTCTAAGCTGCCTGACACCTATTACTCATGTGTCCTTCCTTGCCACAGTTGTAGCAAATAATTTTCTTCTTAATTTCCCCACTGGTTGCTCCTTCAACCTTTTTGTATGCATTCTTTTTGTCATAAGTATGTGCTCTATTTTTCCCTTTCTTCTGGTTATTAGCTCTCATATTTTTGAATTTCTCCCTTGCATTATCATGTTGTTCAAAAGAAAGAGTGAGATCTATGACTTGATCAAATGTTTGGTCTTTGTATGGTAGCATTGCTCTACTTAAACCAGCATTAAGTCCTTGGATAAACCTTGAATTCTATGATTCCTCATTCCATATAAGCATGGTTCCATACTTAGACAAGCTTTCAAATTTTTGAGTGTATTCAGTCACACTCATTGGTCCCTGCCTCAACCTTATGAACTCCTCAAGCAATGTTGCCTTAGCTGTTGCTGGGAAAAATCTAGCCTCAAGCATATCCTTGAACTAATCCCATGTTATCTCATTTTCTGGTCTTCCTGTGATGATTACTTCCCACCAATCCAGGGCTGCTTCTTTGATCCTTCTAGAAGCTACTTGCCTCTTCCTTTGGTCATTGATTTGCATGTCTGCAAATATCCTTTCTAAGGTTCTTAGCCATGTTTGCACACCCATGAACCCTTAAGTGCCCTCAAAATCCTTGCCTCCTAAATTTGAGAATGTTTTCAGTAGCTTAGCTAACTCCTCATGAGGATTTTCCTCCCTCTGCACTGCTCCTTCCCTAAATTCCCTCACCAAATCTTGCAAGTTGACCAATGGTATTGCATTAGAGGGTCCTGCTCCAGAGCTTGGTGGTCTTCCTACCATGATTCACTATTCAAATAGCATAGCTAGTTAGTCTTGTTTCTAATTTAACTGTTTCAGTAATTTATTCTACTGAATTTTTTTTTCTTTATGGTTTATTCCTTAGAATTTTATCCATATAAGGAAATTAGATTTTGTATGTATGCTATATTTTTAGTAACATAGCTCTGATAACAACTGAAGTGACCCAATTCTTCTTACCTATATATTTAGGGATTTTCGGTTGATTTTTTTTTAAAACAATGGATCACTTCTCTTAATTAATTTCCCAAGATCCAAAATCTACTAATATAAAAATATCAGTATTTAAATCAAGTCATGTCATTTATATATATGAAGATATATAAATGTTTCTTTGCTTATCAGTGTGTTAAGATAGCAAAGAAAATTTAATCACACAATGTTTTCCATGATTGGAAGGTTTTGTGTCACATAGCTATTTTTTTCCACTCTAATCTTTTCTTTTATTAACTCAATATTGATTAATACATGATTCAAGTTTTACCACTTATTATTTTCTTATTTTATTTCCCAGATTAATTAATTAATTCATGGATTTATAACCCATGTATTTGATCTTTGTGATTTTGGAATTCATTCATGTTGTTTTATAATGATAAAATATATTAAAACAATTCATACATGTTAGTCTAGCTCGGATTCTGAAGTGACCCACACAAACAATTCATGTCAAGTAAAATGCACATATCCTGGTTCATAGAGAATGGTATGATCATGTAAGTAATAGGGTTGTGAACTGATTTAAAGGTCATGAAGATAAAAAACAATTCAAAAGAACAAAGTGCAAACCCAGACCCTCATACCATATGAAGACTCGGCATGTACATGAAGGTAGTGAATGCAACTAATTTAGGTGAAAGGCATCTGTATATATGAAGACAATATGATCATGGCAACAAAACCCAGAACCAAGTTAACAGTTATAATGAGCATAGCATCTACCCAGTGCATAGCATCCATCAAGTTAACAAGACTAATGAATGCAACTCAAGTTTCAGCCAGTACTTAATAACTGGAGACAAACTCATGTGAATGTTTAATAAGGATGCCAGCTCAATATGCTATGCATAAGAATCAAGATCAGAGGTGACATCAGTGTATGCATACAGTCAGGCAATGTCAACAGTTTGAACTATGTAAAACTTCCAAATGAACACATAATGAAGACAAGTTACTAAACTCCAAGCAAAGAGCAATTGACAGTGATCAACAGGCAGTGGAGTAAGGGATATTCTCAATACTCAAATAAAACCACATGGTATTGCAAACTACTATAGACTCCATTAAAACCAAATGCAATTAGACTTCATATTAAGCATGCAGACCACAGGGTTTAGTTCAATGTGGCTGCAGTGGAGACTACAAGTTCAAAGCATGCATAACAACTCACCACACAATGAAATATATACTTCAACTGGAAAAATTCAGATATCCTAACATGATCAAAGGCTATGACTTCAAGCTTTTGCATGTACTTATATCAATTACAAGACATGTTTAAGCCCTACTGGTTAGCCAATACCTTGTTCAACCCATTCACTTAAAACTTTGGCATATATTTATTCAAGAACAACTTCAATATTATAACTGAAGTAAAACAAATATGTCAAGGAGAACATATCCACATATCAGATTATATGGCATGTTCTCATTCATCTTAATCCATCAGATTTCTTCATAATCTATTGCTTAAATCAATAACTCACAAGCACATCTGTTTCTTAAGTTTTTACATGTCCTTTTCAAGAAAACAAGCAAATATCAATTCTGGAAATACACAAGACATAAGAAAGTTTGCCTAGATTATTTATTACAAATTAAGCTGCTACTTCCTTAAAGCTTTTTAAAACCAGCATGATCTTCAAACATCCATTCAAGCAAGCTACTTATGCATCTTTTCCTGCAGCAACACTTTGAGCTGCCTCAATAAGAATGAGACACCCCAAAGATTGCAAAGGCAACAAACTGGGTCAGAAAATATATTCTGGTGTGAGTGAAATCATAGATTATAAACAACTTATAGTTACCAAAATAATGTGCAAAGAATTTATATGTTTGATGTTTAATCAAGATCACACTATCTGAGTATATTTATATATTTGTAACCTTTTTCTAACATACATACACCCAAGCATTCATTCATCAACACCATTCAGTCATTCATACATATACTCCTATGGATTAGCTCTCTTAATTCCATAGCTTAATTTCTTCAATCCCCATTTATCATTTTAATGGTCTCAACTCTTGCCATTGAACACTAAGTGTGCATTGCAAAGGGGCTCAGTTCTGTTAACCCTTTACACAGAGGCCTACAGGACTTAAGCAAGTCATGCACATACCCATCATCCACCTGATGATGAATAGATCAAGGCACTACTCCTAAATTAGCTTTATAATTTAGAGACCCT
This sequence comes from Allium cepa, assembly GCA_030765085.1. Taxonomy (NCBI): domain Eukaryota; kingdom Viridiplantae; phylum Streptophyta; class Magnoliopsida; order Asparagales; family Amaryllidaceae; genus Allium; species Allium cepa. The sequence goes on from CM060945.1 coordinate 82,263,095, forward strand.
TCTCAGTTTATTTCAAGAGAATTTTTATTAATTCTGGAAAAGCTAATGTTCTTTACTTCCTTTCATAAATCAAATATTATTAAACTCACTCAGGGATTTCAGCTAGACATACCAAGCTTTCATGCAAAATACCACATCCCATTTTAAGATCATTTTTATTTAATCATATTTTCTGAAACTTGTTTATATATTTATTTTCAGAAATATTTCTATTTCTTACTTAAATCTGGTGAAATCATACAAAACAATACATTCAATTCTACTGTGAACATAGGGCATGGTTTTTGAGAAAAACCCATAAAAACATATTAGCTTGTGATATGAACAAATCAGCACATATATATAATATTGCATTGTTCATATCATTTTTAAAATGAACTAGACATAAGCATGAATCTCCTTATTCACACTGCCTACTTCATTCTGCATCAATACCCTATTTCTCAGCAAAATCATTTAACTCATCTCCATATGAAACTGGGTTATGAGCTACAGAAATCCATTTCTGTGATCATGGTATTTGCTTGTCTATCATCATTATTATTATTCCAAAGCAAAAATCAAAACAATCATAACAAATCAAAACAGATTAAAACATCAACTAAGGATTCAACCAAAATACCAACCACGATCAACATTTATTTATTCAGAGAATAGAAATTCAAACAGAAAACATGATATGGTTTTATAAAAGTAATATGGCTGCCCTTAACTTGGGTCTTAATGCCTTAAATCTCATAAGATGATTAATCACTCACCTTCCTTCTTCTTTCCCCCGAGAATGCATAAACTTGGAAACAGTATGAGTTTGTTCTTTTTTTAAATATCTTTCTGTTTTCCCCAGAATAAAACTGCTGCTTGTGCTCTGATTTAAAACATTTTGCTAGGGTTATAGTGGAGATAAAAAACCATTTTATCCCCACACAAATAAGAGGATTTTGTATATATGTTTATGGCTAATTATGCCATTCTCTCTCTCTTTTTTTATTCCATTTCAGGTAAAATCAGTTTCTTTTCTTCTTTTCGATGTACATGCCATTTGCTTGTTTCACCTACACATTATTTTCATGTGACTTAGCTTCATTGTATATTTTCTTAAACCTGTAATGTTCACTCATATCTCTTTTTATAAATTTAATTCCTGGCTATTATTTCAAACCATTTGTTTTTCCCTAGATTTATTTAAAAAATGTATTTAACACAAAACTGGTTTTATGTATTTTAATTATCAGAAGAATTTATTTTATCACTCTATATTTCTCTGGCTACTCATATATAATATTTATGTGAGATATGTGGATGTAAACTCATTCATACTTAATCATTTTCTTCTCATTATTATTTATTGGAAACAATTATCCTCTTCCTTAATTATTTCACTCATTCTTAATATTTATTTTCCAACTATTTTATCCTTTGAATATTTTCTATTAACTGATGATTTTTTTTCCATTTTTAAAATTATTTTCATCTCAATAATTTGGGTCTTCACATTTATATTTTTCGCTCTTCTTCCTTCCTTTTCCTTTTACTGTAAGTCAAATTTGTGTTTTTTTAGCAGTTTCCAGATTTCATTTTTGCATGTGATATGTTAAAATTATGCTGATTTTTTTTGACCACAGGAAGATGATAAATATTGATGATCAAAGGTATGCATTGTTTTTACTATATTTTTTGATTGTTTTTTGATATTTTTGTATACTGAATTTTTTTTTATATGTTTTTTCTTTTTTAGTCTTAGCACTGCAACAACTATTTTGGTTGTTTTTTATTTTAATAAAAACAACTTTAGTTTTAGGTTTTTGTTGGATTCTCCTATTTCTACTGTCCGAAACAAGATATGTGAAGTTTGGGATCAACTTTCTCCTTTGAGCTTTGATATCTTTTATGTTCGAGATTCCAAGACTACTTTCATTAAGATAGATAGTGATTTGCATGCTACTTTATGCTTGTCATTTTCTAGAAAAGAGGAATTTCTGGTTTTGTTTGTTAAATTGAAGAAATTGTCTCAGAATAATTATGGTTTTAGTAGTAGATCTTGCTCTAGCAGTAAATCACTTGGTATTGAAGATTGTGTGAGTAGTGCATATGATGGGATTAATAGTTTGGAATTTTCTTCTGATAAAGAGATTGCTTTTAACGAGTTAATGAAGAAAGGTTCTACTTTAGAATTTTTTACTAGTGTTGGTCAAAAATTTCAGTCTGCATCTTATTTTCGTAAGACTGTCATTGCATATTGTGCAAAAAAAATGGATTCAAACCTAAGTTCTTGAAGAATTGTAAAGAGCGAATTACCGTGCAATGTGTTGTAGAAGGTTGTAGTTTTAAAATTCATGCTTCTCTTTTATTTGTTTTGTTGTACTAGTGACCCTCTAGGGTAGGTGTTGTGTTAGTTGTGTGTTTTATTTGTTTTTTCTGTTGCAAGCTGCTCGTACAGATGGTTTTGAGTGTGTCATATACCTTGTTTACTCCTCCATCTGTTTGATAGCTTGGCTCATATTTCGGATTGTTGTACAGTTAATATACGAAATTGATATGTACTCTTTTTTCTTACAACGCACCCATTTAGGTTAGGGGGGTTGTAAGGTTGTAATGAGGCATATCATGGAAGTATATGCTTTTTCTCTTTTAATTTATAAAGTACCTTTTTCCAAAAAAAATCATGCCTCTTGCAAGTTTAAACAATTGGATCACTTTTTAGTTAGAAGGTTTAAATCTAATCATTCATGTGGTGGTGGTTTTAGATCAATTAACAGTCCTTTAATCAAGAGTGATCTTGTGAAGACCATGATTTTAGATGAAATTCGTGATGAACCAACAAGAAAGACTAGTGATATTATTGCTAGTTTTAAAAGCAATTATGATATTAGTTTAAGTTATTACTATGCATATATGGGCAAGAAGATGGCTTTGATGGAAATTTTTGGTAATAAAGAACAATCTTATAATGATTTGGTTTGGTATTTGAAAGCAGTTGATAGAAGAAATCCTAATAGTCATACATCTATGGTTGTTGATGAAAATACCAGTCAGTTTGAAAAAGTCTATATATCTTACAAAGCATGTATTTATGGATTCTATCATTGTCGTCCTATGAAATTTCTTGATGCCACCTTTTTGAAAGGTAGGAATGGTTGTTTAATGGCTGCTACTGCAAAAAACGGGAACCAAGCTATGATTTATTGTTTTAATATTTATAAGTTAATTTAAGGTGATAATGATAATTGATTTATTTTAATTATAGGTTGTTTAGTATTTTTTTATTTCTTTTACACTTTTGTATAAAGTTTTGTTTGTTAAGTATATAATGTCATTGCTTAATTTCTGTAGTAGTACTGTTAGTAATTGGAAAGTGATAGTTATTAAAGTAGTTATCTCTATTGTGATTGTTACATTATAGTTTTATGTAAAGATAAAAGTATTTATCTTTATGCCATTTTGGATAGTAGTAAGGTAATAGGTATTTTTTTTTTGAAATGGTACTTTATATACAACAAATCATTGGGATAACATATCCCATGTCAATAATTGTTCGAAAGCAAGTTTCGAACTTGTGACCTCTTGCACCAAACCCGAATCAATTAACCACTTGGACAATGGTGCTTGTCAAGGTAATAGGTATTTTAATTGATTGTCAATGGATAACATGCATAAATATGTAAGAGTTGTAAGTGCAATACCACCCACTAGCATTTAAATATGTATTCTCCATTTTTTAATTGTGTTGGATGATCAACAATGATAACTTGGGGTAGAAGCTATGTATAGTTGTATATTTGGGTAAATAACAGATCTATGTATATTTGTATGTGTATATTTATTGGTTCATACAATCATGTCAGTGTTTTATAATCAACCTTGAAGGAATATAAACGTAAATATCCATCTTCTACTAAATTAGTAGATAAAACAAAAGGTATTAACAAATGGATGATTGAGAGTAATTCATATGTTGATAAACAACAAATATGTTATAGGTGAAACAAAATATAGTTATCTAAATTGAAAATGTGTTTTTATTTATATATATGTTATATGCGAGTTTATTTTTAAACATTGAAGTCAATAATAACTGAAAGAATTACAAATTGTTCACTATAATTATTAGTATAAATTGGAAAAATTCATTTATAATTTTACTTTATTGCATATATATATACACAGTTTTTTCTATTTGCTAACAATGTTTTTTAGGTTTTTTTTCCATTGGCTACGGCTATTGTTGCAAAGGAAAATGAGGAAAATTGATCTTGGTTTTTGGATCATTTGAAATGTTCGATTGGAGTTGATCGAGCTTTGGTCTTTATATCAGATAGACATTGGGGTCTGCTTTTAAGTATTCCTAAAATTTTCCAATGACTTTCCATTCATACTGTCTATATCATATGCAAAGTAATGTTGCTAATATTGTAAAGGGTGGAAAGGGGCTTTGGGTAGCACATTTGTTGGAACGTTGTGTTGTAGCTTGTACTCCTTACGAATTTCAAAGAGCTATGACAAAATATAGTCATATTGGAGGTGAAAAAGCTATTGAATTCTTAAAAGATAAGCCATTTGATCATTGGGCTGATTTATTTTTTCCTGGCAATCGCTATGGTGAGAATAAATCAAATGTTGCAGAGAGTTTTAACTCCTGGATTGTGAAAGAAAGGCATCTTCCTATTACATGTTGTCTTGATGGAATTCGAATTAAGCTTATTGCTCAAATGTCAAAGCGTAGAGAAGAGGCATCTAGTTGGACTACCATACTTTGTCCTAAAACAGAGAATCGTTTATTGAAATTAAAAGAAGAAGGATTTGGGTGGAATGTTTCTCGTTCTTCTATTTTTGTTTTTGAAGTACATTCTCTATTTCTCACAAAGTTGATCTTGAAAATCGGATGTGCACTTATAACTAATGGAGAGTAACTGGTTTTCTTTATGCACATGCATTGAAGTGCATTACAATGGCCAAACTTAATGTCTATGATTTTATTGAATATTATTTCAAAACTAAGGATTATCATGCTTCTTACTCGCATGTTATCAATCCTATTCCTAATTTTGATAAAAATGTTATTGTTTCTGAAGGTTTTTCTCCTACTCTTCCTCCTAACTCTATTCATGGAGTTGGTAGACCTAGAGTTGACAGACTTGGTGGGTTGGATGTTTTCCATGGGAAGCAAAATAAGTGTGGAAAGTGTAAGAAGTTAGGTCATAATCGTAGAAGTTGTCCATTGAGTGGTTGAATGTTTTTATAATTTTTATGTCATTTTCTCTTGTTTATTTTTGAAGATAATTATGTTTTTGCTTTCAACGTTGTATTGAGATATTCTTGGATTCTAGAGTTTAAAAGCTATTGTATTCAAATATAATTTTGATCTATGTTATTCTTTTACTTTTAATATTAGGTTATTCCTGTGTTCACTGCTTTAATTTGTTTTTTTTATGGGTAATAAATAATGTGCAGAGAAATATCTTGTTTATTTCTGTTTCAAGAATAGGATGACTACATGCAACTCTTAGTTACCTTTTACCTGTAAGCATAACGTACATGCAAATTATTAGCAAGCATTACATAATCATTGTAAGCATAAGGCAGGCCATGAATTACATTTTTGAATAAGTTTTTTATGCGGATCTCTTTTTGTTGTAATAATCAGAAAAGAAGGTTGATGACATGCTGAAGTCTGGGTGTTCATGTTCTATATTGTAAGTTATTAAAGCTGTTGCTCTTCTCAAGCATTATAGATAATCAGAAGGAAGAAGAAATTGATATCAGTAAATATTTGTACCATGTGCAAAATAGTCTATTTGTTGTCATTTCTGGTGTTTTTAGTTGATTGAATTGTAGTGATTGAATTGTCATTTCTGGTGTTTTTATTTGTTCTACCTGCCAACCTTCTTTGTTGTATTTATGTAGCGTGTGTTTTAGTTGTGCATATGTAAATTTATAGTTGTTATTGTTATTTATTGATATTCAAGTTCAGTTGCAACAAGATCTGTAAATATCCGATGTTATATTTTTATTTTGCTGAACAAACACATTTGAGCAATATTAACTTGATATGTATTTTGCTAGGTGGATGTATCAACTGTGACTTTTCCTATCATTTTTTATTTGTGCATTAGAGCAGCTGATGTTTCAAGTACTTAAAAAATATGAAATGAAATTAAACACATTGAAATGCTCTTCTGTGGTTTCGTTTGTAAAATTCAATTGTTTCAAGTACTTAGAAAATATGAAGTTGAAGCCAATAGTGATAAACTTCAGGTTTTGATGGTATAAAGACCTTGGAAACCCAAACAGAGATGCAAAGCTTAAATTGAAGATTGCAGCTTTGAGTTTATACCATTTATACATCCACTACCTGTAACGATGAGGAAAAAATTGCACGTGTACTTCATAGCCAGTCAGCTTCTCTTTAATTGTATCTTATCTTTGTAGTCATATAATCACCTTAATGTTTCTCCTATAAATTCATGTACTGATTTTAACATAAATTGGTATTAAAAGGCAAAAAAGAATTTCCAAACATACCCTATTATACATCATTGCTTAAACTGTCTATATAACAGATAATAGTCATCAAAAGCATTTGTCCTTGACAAAAAATATTTGTTCTTCTGAACCTGCTATCACAAAAGTAACTGTCATGTTACTCATTCAAGAACAATAAGCATGTAAGAAACAAAAATTGAAAAAGAAAATATTACGAGTAATAATCATGCATTTAGGACAAACAAAGTTAATATGGTGGCACAAGAATATGGTGGCAAATGAGTATCATATATGAATATATATGGTGGCAGATGAGCAATAATGTCATAATAAGATGTGGTTTACTAGCTAACTTGCAAATGAGTATCGTATATTATTCAGCACTAGAATATGGTGGCAAAATTAAGCAAATCATAAAATGATCATGCACGGCGCACATGAAAATGCCAATCCAACCACTACAACAAACAGGACTTTTAACAGCATTTTAAAAAGGCTGTAAAAGCTTTTAACAGCGTTTTTGCATATGTTGTATATCGACATGCAGTTATATGTCATGATATATAATGATAAGAAATAAACGCTGTTAAATGTCATTTTTAACAGCGTTTCCTTGGTGTCATGAAATCTTTTAACAACGTTTGGTTGGGTGCAGTTATAGATCTTTCTTAGCGTTTGTTTTGTGCTAAGATAAGATTTTATAGTGTTTTTTCAATGCTGTGATATTTAATTACAGCGTTTCGTTATTGCAATAGATCGTGCTTTATGCTTTTAGATACAATTTAACGACATTTTTAAAATGCTGTTAAAACTTTCAACAGCGTTTTAAAACGCTGTGGAATGTTTTAACTGCTTTAAAAAGCTATTGAATGTTTTAACCGCATTTAAAAAACTCTATGGAATGTTTTAACAACGTTTTAAAAACGCTGTGAAATATTTTAATTGCATTTCTGCAAACATCCACCATAATGTGCATATATATACCACATTTCTAAATTAGCATATTATATTAATATCACATTTCTAAATTAACATATTATATGAATACCACATTTTGGACACATATTTGATAACCAACATATGAAATTTTATAATCAAAATAACAATATACTTACACCAAACATAAATAGTTTGTCATCAATAGTTCAAAAACAAAATATAAAACAAGTAGCAATAGCAAAATAAAAACAAGTAGTACATACGTTAAAACCAAAAAGTAGTTCTAGCAGCAAAAATAACTTCGATCCATAAATCGTTGCAACCTTTTTTTGCATCACAGTCATCTATCTACCTGTAAAGCAAAAGTAATGCTTGAGAATCAATTCATCAAAAAATTATACACAAAGTTAAATCGGATTCATAATGCAAACACTAAATATTCATCACACTATTTCATTAGGCGATTGACTAATACGTACCTAGGATTACAATAAGCAAGCATAGAATAAGCTTAGGTTCCATATGAAAATCAATGGCAGGTTATTTTGATTGCTAAAATATGATAGATGATATATGTATCCAGGAACCTTAATGTCAATGTGTTGTCAAAAAATTTCCTATCATTAACTTGCAAGTTATTTTCAGGCATGGATGTATTTTAGTAGTTTAAAAAAGAGATAAAAACAACATATGGGTGCACAAAATATCATGAATCACCTCTAGATGCCACTGCCCTGCAGATACCCCATGGATCAGAAGCTTGCTCTGCTTCAAAAAAGGTTGTATATAGTTTTAAGTTATACTGTTTAGGGAGGAACTGATGTAACATGTCAATAATTTATGGGAAAAATTAACTTAAATATAGTTAAAAAATACTGCTTATCTCATTGACAGACTTGCTAGCCGTTGGACCAGTACTGCCTTGGTCTGTTAAAGTAAAAGCAAAAGAAAAAGATTGTTAGATAAGGCATATGCCGTTTGGTATCAAACTGACAAACAATAGTCCATTATTATATAAGGATGATAATACTTTCATATCTTATTATATAGTGTGACACTAACAGGTCTGCAATATAATTAACTAAAAGGCTCATTAAGAGGCAGGCAATTGCTATATGGAACTTGAATTATTTCTATTTTTATGTTATAACTCGCAGATATTTCAAATATATACCTGCATATAATAGTGTGGTTTTTATATTTAAGATAGTCGTTTTTATTTTCACACGCAAATCATATAATAATGTGAAGCATATACCTGATCGACCAAGCTGCTCTGATATTTTGACAAGATCAGAATCATCAACTACACCAACCGTAACCACCTGCATGAAAGGAGATCATCATGTAAACTCTCTATTGAATTAGGTCTGAGAGATGTCTTAACTTATGTAACTAGCTCTTCACCTTTCTAAGTTCTTTCATGAATTCAAGCATTTTTGAGCTAATAACCTAGAAAAAATATGGTACAAAAAATACATTAGGATGTCAAAAATTAACTAACTACAGCTATTAGGATGCAACAGTTGTCGATTCATTCAAGTCTATCCACAAATACAAGTTTTTTTCGACTCCCAAACTAAGACTGCATATGCATGCATAAATTCTAAAGCATAAACACTACTGCAGTTTGCCAAAAAAAACTTAAACCAAACAGCTAAAGCCTAAACCCAAGGTCAGCAACCAATCGAAACAAGATGAAACACCCATCAGACCATATACTATCATCACTATAACCCATACATAATATGTAAAGGGGTTGTACAAATTTCAGGGGATTAGACACTACTGTGGTTACACAATTACTGCGGTTACTCAAGCATACTGCAATAGAGTTTCAGTTCAGTTCAAAACCAAATATGAAGCACAATAAAAAGTGTAAAAAATGAAACTACATAGTAAAGTCACATAATGAAAAGAAGATGGGATAAGTTTCATGGGATACATACAATCAAGGATGGACCCCAAAATATAAAGAAGCCTCCCAAATCAGTCGCATCCACCATCAAATCAACTACCACCACCTTAAATCGATCATCCTGTCACCAGATCTATGATTGTTGCTACTCTCTCCATCATTTTAGTAAAAGCAATAGTGCTGACAATTAACATATAATCTATTTTAGGGTTAGATGATGGATGTAAAAGAGAAATCGAGAAGAAAAGGAATGTTTACTGTGAAGGCTGAGGATGAATATTGCTTTGAAGAGACGAAAAAAAAGGGAGGAGAAATTGTTTTAGGTTTATTTCCTTTTGCTCTGGGGAAGGGATAGACAAATGGCAAAAGAGCGGCCACCAAAATAATATTTGGGCTTTCCCGCAAAAAAATTTGGCGATGGTAAAAACAGCGTTTTTAGATTATTTTTAATTGTTTAATCGATAGAAGGACTGCACGGCTATGGAAAACGCTGTATAAATTTGCAATCAAAACTAACTTTTCTTGAAGTTTAGCCATGCAACTATCAGACGGTAAGAATAATTCTATCAAATTTCTAATTCCCTGCCCTGCATCTTTTGACTTTCTCTTTACATAGAACCTACATGCATATGAATAGTTGCTCAGAGTGGGAGTTTGTGAAACTATATATTCGTCCATCTATCTAATTAGTTATATCTGATATGGTTTCGGTAAAATTTCTAATACTCTATTAACTATTAGGGACATAGCTGGGCAAGAGAGATTTAAAAGTCTGATACCTAGCTACATTTGAGACTTCTCTGTTGCTGTGATTGTATATGATATTACAAGTAGGATTCTTTGATATGAGACTAATTTTGGATTCCTATAAGCTCAAGTCACGGTTAATATGACCTTTGGTACTGTGGTCACATATCCATGCTACTTACGCAAGATAGCTGCGACATTACCAGGAATAGGGACGCTTTCTTATACAAAACAAGCATATATGGTTGATGTAAATTTGAAAGCTACCAATGCAAGTGCATCACAGCCTCCATCAGTTGGATGCATGTGCTAAGGAATCATCTATTATAGTCGTATGATAGTTGGACTATCAATTTCATGGGTTAATATGTACATGTTTGTTCTTGGAAGTTTTGAAATTTCAATGCATTGATAGACATAGTATTTTTTAATTCTTTAAGCGGATGCATGACGTAAGGCTGGATGAATATAGAACCAGTTTATACACCTGATATAAATATAAAATATAGACTCTTGTATACTATAAAATGGATAGTTTATATATATTACAATGTTAATCGTTTAAAAGCTTTGAACCATAATTTGCATGTAATATCACCAAGATATGATGCAGTTTAATGGTATTTGAACCCTTGTAATTCCTTCAGTGAATTCTCATGAAACATTATATATTCTTAGAAATCAAAACATTGCAAACCTTTCATGGAACTTAATTAGAGAGAAGAAATCATAATAAGATAAATCATTATGTAGCGTTTGCACACCAGTTGAGGTTGGTTCTAGGCATGAGTGCAATGTAGCAACTAAATTTGTCTCCCCAGCCCCTTCATTGTTCCTAAAATATTGCAAGAATTACATCCTTCATTCTCCCTCTGTGGTCCTGAAAGTTGGCATGGTTTATAAAGCACAGAATATGAGTTGAAAAATAAAATAAAAATAGCTTTATGAATTGAAAAGTAAAATAAAAATGAAAATAGACATACTTAATGGTGCAACTGAATGGATGTAAAGAGTCTTTTAACATATTCTAACTCTTTAATTTTGGCTCAGCAACCAGAATTGTCGTCACAAAAATCACTCGTTTGGACCAGCTAGGCATCCATTCTCAAGCTCGTCTCAGATCCTTCACACCACTACTATGCTTCAAATATTTGATGTTTACATATCAAGAACACTTGAGCTTTCCTGACAAGGTTAACGTCGAGGATTAGCATGTTCAAAGTCAAACACCATACAATTTAGACATAATGTGGACAGAACGGGATAATGTAGTGGCTTTCCAATTCAATTTTTACTTGATAATTTAACTGCTACTTTTCTGTTAGTTCATATTTCAAATTTTCAATGGTGAAACCAAGTTAAACTAGATACAACATTAAGTGAACAGTTAGGAAAAACTCAAATTTTCAATTATGAAACCCATTTCATTCGGAATCAAACTCGGATGACAAAAAGAAAAAAATTATAGCCATTTATGTTAAATAAATTCTTCATCAACCTATCATACTCTTGAAATGGGTGTGAAAATTACCTAAGAGCACGAACGTTGACATTTTGCTTGTGCAAAATTCATGTCTTGAACTCCCTGCATCTGGACATGTGTATATAATGTCAATATTTTCCACTACTTTTTGGAATAAATATTTATCAAAACCAAGAGATGACTATTATCTTAATATGTGTGTATGAATATGTTTATATGTCAAAGTGATGGCTGAATATTACAGATGAAGTTTTGATATAATTTCCTCATTCTTTACTGTAAAATCCCATAACTCGCTCGCCATACTTGTCATTGAATTGTAATCAGCCATTAGCTTGTCGCAAGCTTTACTATTCATGTTATATATTTGAGGCTCAAAATTATAGGATTTATTAGGCTTTCCTATTTCAACTGCACAAAATATAGCCACAAAAATGATTGCTCCTATGTAAAAGTGCTCACCCTACAAGAATCCCACAAAAACTTGCTATGTATATTTCAGTTGTGTATCAGAATATTTTACTTTACCTGTCCATTGTATATAGATGAATTAAACCTCTGTGTATTAGTGTATATTTCAAACTATGTAGCTCACACCACAATTTACCGGCATGATAAGTTGCAGCATGATATAATGGATGAATGCTACTAAGTGATAGTAATGATTGTGTTAGAAAGCAATGCATAAAAAAGTGCAGATCCTGATGATTGTGTCCAAGTAACTATAAAAACAAAAACAAAACAAAAACTATACATGTCATAATTTCTGAACACAATAAAAATATACCAGCAAGTTGGCCCATCCTTTGCCATGTCTTATTCCTCATCGTCAACCTCTCCAACAATACATATAACTTTAGCATATAAACTCAGTTGTTTGGAAACTGAATTGCATTTCAGTTTGCAAAACTGAGTTGCAAATTGCAACTCAGTTGTATTGCCAAATTTACAATTGTCAAACTAGATCCATCAATTTCATCGTCAATTAGGCCAGCAGTTGCATTGCCAATTTACATGGATGATTGAGTTGCAACAAACTGAGTTGCATTTCAGTGTGCAACTACACCAGTCTCTCAGTCACTTCCAAACTAATTGACGTTCGGCAACAGTTCAAGACAAAGTAACTAATGCAATGAAAGGCTCCAACTAGCAGTACTGTTAATATAGCTTGGCATTTAGACTTCTTGTTGTGTGTATTTGTGTATGTGTATTTAGTAAATAAGTTTTTCTTGGGAAATAAAAAACTGTATCTATCGGCCATGTACCAATTCCTATCCAAAATGGAATACAAAGACCAAAATATGAATTCAAAATTAATTTTTTGTCAAGAAAATTTTCATAAAGAAAGTGGAAGTCATTAGAGAGAGAACAATTTTATTATTCAGATATTAGTAATACAATTACATAGACTCCTTTATATATAGGCATTGGAGTATGAGATGAAACATATCTCATGATGTGGGACTAAATAGACAAACACAAAAGCATATTCACTTATATATTTACATATATTATAACACTCCTTCTTGAATACACATCTTCGAAATCTTGGATGCTCATATGGTTGCTAAAAATTGTTTCTTTTAAAACGTCCATGACAATTGCTCCCCCTCATTATTATCTTGCTTTCATACATCCATTCAGTCGTTATAAATATTGTCTGTTGCCTCATTAAAAACCTCTGTTAGGAAAATCCAGTGGGAAGAAACCTTGAACGAGAAAACGAGTGCAACTTGTAAAATAATATTAAAAATGATATTCTCTTTAAAGGGTTTGATACTTCGGGATCAAAACAATGCATCGTCAAAACCTTACTAAGAAAAACACAATAGGAAAAATCTTAGTGAAGGAAAAAAAGTACAATGACATATTTTATTTTCTTATTTTTTCAAATGAAGTTTGATACTTCTGGATCAAACTAATGACTCGTTAAAACCTTACTAAGTAAAACCCTATGGGAAAAATTTAATGAAGAAAAAGAATACAATGACATATTTTATTTTCTTATTTCTTTAAATAAAGCTTGATACTTCTAGATCGAACTAATGCCTCATTAAAACCTTACTAAGTAAAATTCTATGGGAAAAGTTTTAGTGAAGGAAAAAAAGTACAATATAGTATGTCATATTTCAATAATTTACTGCATCAGATAGAGTTTGATACTTCTAGATCAATTTAATACTCCAGTAAAAAAAACCTACAAAGGAAAACTCGATGAGAAAAATCTTAGTCAAGTATAAAAATATAATTTAACTTAAATAATATGTTTGAGATGTTATTTCTTGAAAAGACGTTTGATTCTTCTAGATCAAGATAATGCCTCATTAAAAACTTAATAAGAAAAACCCAGTAGTAAAAACCTTAAATAAGGAAAAAGAGCATATTATAGCTTATTTCAAATGCTAATAGGGAGTTGATACTTCTGGATTAAGGTAATGCCTCATTAAAACCTTACTAATAAAAATCTAGTGGGAAAAATCTTAGTTAAGAAAAAAAAGTGCATTATAAAATACTTATGAATGCTTCCCCTGATTTTAAATTTTTCCTCTAAATTCATATTCATCTTTCGATAACTCAAATTGGTTATAGATACTTCTGGATACATAAATATGTATCTCATTAATAATACAATTTATTAATAATTTTACTCGATACAATCGAATTTTCTAAGATTGTTTCTTCCAAATATGGTTTGCATTTTATGCATTTTATATGCTACTTTTATGAAAAACACTTCATGTGCTTTCATTTTTTTGCGCTTCAAATTAGTTTTGCGCATTGCAACTATACATCTTTCATGAATATTAAAAAATTTATTACAATATTACTAGAAAGCAGGAAGTAATCTACTCATCTTGAAGTATATCAAGATTTTCATTACAACAATACTTAGAAGAAATTTTTAATCCACACTTCATGTCTTTTGCATTCTTTATAAGTACAAAAGTTATATATATTCTTCAGAAATTTGTATACTTTAATAAGTATTTGCATATCGCAACTATCACTTCAATGGATATTAAGAGTTTCATTACAACGATACTTAAAAATAGAAAGTAATCTACTCATCATGAATTTATATCAAGATTTTCATTACAAAAATACTTAAAAGTAGGTTGAAATCTACTCTCCTTGTTCTTTGCATTCTTTATAACAATGAAAGTTATTTATATTCTTCAGGAATTTGTATACTTTCATTATTTATAATGTTTTAAACAATATTTATACCTTCAGGGTATTTTAAGTGTTTCAAACACTTTCGTTGCTTCAATCAATTCAATTATTTATAAAAACATGATGCCTAGAGCATTTAACACGATGTAGCACTACATGTGCTTCAGTAATTTCAGTGTGTTTTTCTATTTTATATATATGTGTGTGTGTTGCGAACTACAGGTTCACATTTCTTATTTAGGAGAATTTCATGATGGCCAATCATGTTTTTCTCTAATCCAGGATCTTCAATCCATTTATAAACATAAGCGCTTTATTATTTATAAATTTATTATCGATGATTATTTCTTGTCAGTTCTAAACATGATTTATTGAGATCTCTTTAATTATCATGTTTTAGGTACCTAACTCACTTCTAGGGTTATTTGAGAATCATGTCATGAATCTCTTTCAGAGCAACCTTAAGTGTTTCTTTAAGAACATTCACCTCCTTTATTTGGCATCTTTATTACTTAATCCAAAAATATTTGAACTGACTTTGGAACCATATTTCAGATGTGGTTTACAAATTTTGATCCTTCAAGGATTCAAATCTATATTGGAGAAATTCTACTATGGATATTATTGATAATTTATTCAAGTTACTTAATATCTTGCATCATTGTTGTAACGACCCAGAATTTTATTTAATTAAAATTTGGATATTTAATTAATTTTAAATATTAATAAGTAAATTTATAAGTCGAATAAATTTCATTTTGAATAATTGGATAATTAAATCGATAATTTAATATGTTAAATTATGGAAATAATTGAAAATTGGGTTAAATATGATTGAAAATGATTTGTAAAATTTTATTTTATCATGTTGGAGTTAGAACGATATTTTAGAACTTTTAAAATCGAATTAAAAGTTAATTTGTGAAAATTGAATATTTTAATATTAAAATCGACTAGTGAAAATAGTCAATTTTTGAACAGTCTCAGAATTTGACGAAACATGTTCCATTGGATCCGTAATAGTTAGTTATTACTGAATTTCAATTTTCGTGTCAATCGGAGCTATCGTTTGATCGTAGCAGCTCGAAACGCATCGAATTATTTTTAATTTTTATTTTGGCGAGTTAAAATAGCCATTTTTCAAAAAGTCTCGGATTTCGACGAAACTAGTTTCATCAGATCCGTAATGTGATATTATTGTAAGGTTTCAAATTTCGTGTCAATTGGATTTACCGTTTGTCCGATACAAATTAAAACGCCTAGGAAATCGTTTAAATCGGTTTAATTCAAATTGAACGTTTATTGCCATAACTCGCACAGATGTCCGAATTAGCTTTCGAAACCTATTCCATTGTGTCCGGAACGCGTGGTAAACCCTAGAAACGCTGGTTACGGCGCGTGAATCGGAGTTCGGAATTCCCGGATGAATAGTGTTCAAAAATTTCTTATAAATAGCCCATAATTCTCAAGAAAATAAAAAATAATAATAATAAACCCTAATCTAAGCAGCCGCCGCCTCCAATCAAATGGATGGCCGAAAACCTCCATACTTCCTCCCTCGATAACTCCAAATCCGTTCATTAATAGCGAAAACTTACAACTAGAAAGTGGTAGAGCATAGTGAGATCTTGGAGATCAACGTTCAAGATCGTGTAAGGAGCTATATATTTGTCGATAGGGGGCCGCGTTCGCCGTGCGTTGCGCATGCAAATCGAGAGAGGAGGAGGGGCCGAGCTCAGAGAGGTTCTGGCCGTAGGTGGGTGGCGCGTCGTGCTTCGTGGTGATGTCGCTTGATCGTCGGCAAGGCGAAGGTTGAAGGGGCGGCGGCCGGTCAAAGTTGGAGAGTGATGGGTTCATGTGTACGTAAATTCCTGGGAGAAAACGAGAAGATGAAGGAAAGGGGAGTGACGGTTCAGATTGCGTGGGGGTGTGATCTACGGCTATGTTTTAGTTAGGTTTGAAATTATTATATATAAATTCGTGTAATCTTAGAAAATCCATAACTTTTTCATACGAGGTCGAAAACGCGCGAAACCAGTTGCGTTGGAATCGTTTAGACGAGCACTACGCGATGGAATTGGATTGGAGTCGTTTGGAGTTAGTGAGAATTTCGGGTAAAATTAAACGTCCGTTTAATTTTATTCGAAATAAATCGCTAAAACGGAATTGAAATCAAGGTGAGAACTTCTCACTCAATCGAATCAGTTTCGATTTTTATTTTAAATAGTTAGATTTAAAATATTTGAATGCATGTTTGAATGATGATTGTTATCTATTTATTGTTAAAATAGACATTATGCGCCGTTAGTAAGCGGATGTTATTTATTAAAAACATATACCGCGAATATTTTATAAACAGTGAAATTGGTATTATATATAATAGCAATATATATATATATATATATATATATATATATATATATATATATATTGGCATATGTATATATTGCAGTTGTTGATTTCCCGCATTTTTTAGCGGATGAGACCCTATTGCACCGTCTATTAAGCGGATAATATTTTAAATCTCATATACCGCGATAATTCCGTACTAGAGCGGAATTGGTATTGTGCTAATGTTTGTGAATGCAGGAAAACAGGTTGGAGGGATCCAACTGGATTCCTCAACAGTATTTATTTGATTTCAGATATTTTGATATTTGATGAATTATCATATCGATATATGATATCGTTGTTGTCGTGATTGACTATTTGGTATGTAGCATCATTGGACCAAATTTTGGGATTTTAAAAAGGATTTCAAAGTGATTTTTGAAAGTATACGTTTATAAAATATTTTGGAATTGATTCATTTTAAATGAATAAACGTTATAATTTTAATGTTATAAAAATTATGATTTTTGAGAAATACAGTTAAAAGTTGATTTTTGAAAATATGGGATTAATGATTTTATAAAATAGTTAAATCGGGATTAATTGAATTTATTATGAAAAGTTGAAATATAGGATTTATAAAATTTAATTATTTTATGAATCAAAATAGTGAAATTATAAAGGAGATTAAAAATGTTTTAAAAGAATAATATAAATTGATTTATATAAAAAGATTTATAAATTGATATTTATAAATTAAAACATTTGCATTATAAAACGAGTTTTTATAAGAGTTTGAATGAAGTGAAGATGGATGCATAAGTGAATGGGATTTATAAAATTAAAAATGGTGAAGTTATAAATGAAATTTATAAATAGTAAGATTTATAAATTTTATAAAGTTATTAAAAGAATAGTTTTGAATAAATCATTGAATCTTATAAGTTATAGGATTTATAATTATGAAGTTCAAAAGAACGATGTTGTAAATAATCGTTTTATAAGTATTTAACTTATAATATGAACTTTTAGTTTATAATTGAGTTATAAACTGGAATAGGTTAATAAAGGAATTTATAAAAGGAAGTTGTTATAAAATAAATAGAAATGGAATTTATAAACGTTGTTTTATAAATTCGCAAACGACTTATTTTGATAAGTTAATTTTTATAACTTATTTATGAAGTTATATTCACATTTTTGACTGTGAATAATCCTTTAAAATGAAATGTATAAAAGGATGAAATGTGTTAACGAAGTATATTCACGTTTTTGAATAGTGAATAATATGTTAAAGAAAATGTTTAGAAGGTGATGTATTAAATAGAATTAAAACGATCTAACGATGTTTTAAAATATGTTAAGATTCGAAACCATAGATTTCAACATTTATTGTTGAAATAGACGTTTTCGAGAAATAAAACGAAATGGTGGACTATAACACTGTTGTTATAGTAAATAATTTCCGAAAGGAAATGTTTTGTATAGTATTGGGATTTATATATCTATTTTAATTTCGAATCCCTATACTAGTGGTTTTGGGACGTCGTAACGATGTTTTACGTAACATTCGTTTTGGCCCAAATAAATATGTTTAAAAGAATGATTTCCTTAAAGAATGAAATATATAGTTAATTTCGATTGAAGTATATTGAATATTTTCCAAGTGTTGAAAATAAATAAAATTTGTGAATTACTTATTAAATAAGTATGGAAATGTTTTCCAATAATAAGTGAATATTTTGAGAATTTATCTTTTTGAAGATAAATGGAAAATGAATATTAGAAATCAAATGGAAGTAGTATATTCATAAATATTTTGGAATGAAAATTCACTATGGAATTTATAAAGGAAAGTGGAATTTGTTTAAAAATAAATATTGATTTATTTTTGAAGTGTGAAAATTATATATATTGTAAAGATATTTTGGAAAATAAATAATTTGGAAAATTATTTGGGAACTGGTGATGTGTGCATATCCATTGATAGTTCAATAACCGGCTATCAATATTTCCCTTTGAATGGGTAATTGATGTGATTTGTTTGAATATGAATGCCACACTTATTTTTAAATAAGCGCTCACTATTCGGGTTAACCGGGAAAGGACCATGGGGTCGTATAACCCATTCCGAATATGTGATACGTCGTTGTGAATTGCATGTGAAGATCGGTGTTGAAGACCCGGTATTTGCGAGAGCGATAGGATGACCTGTCGATTGACTCTGCACCGAGTTGCTCCGGTATTGAGTTCTCCATATGTGATGGGAAATCCGATCAGGATTGTGGATATCCGGATTGCAAGGACTTCTTTGCAAGTGCCTTCGGTTCTGTTCGATCCCGGAACAGACTTGTATGGATTGTATGTCTGACGTTACAAATTGAGATATAAAGCAGATTTCTTTCAAATATATTTCTTTTGGTGGCGGAGAATTTATTCTCTTAGCTTAACACCCTTCTCTGAGACGTACGAGCTCAGAGGTTATGTAGTTGAAGGTTATCAGCGATATATTCCCAATTTGGTAATGTGACATGCTGAGTGTTGCTGTAAATGATCATTGTGTTGATTATTTGTGATAGGATCATTTATTTGATCGTCTATCCTGGTGATCATTTCTATGATCATTTGTTGACCCAAAGCATGGCTTTTGTATAAAGTATGTTTTTGTGGACGAAACTTCGTCGAGCCTTACACCCCGTGAATGGTCAAAACAGGAAAGATGCAGCAAGGTTATGAGGGTGGCGCCCTTTAGGATATGTACATTTCCTTCTGGAAAAGGGTGGTATCATGGTATGGAGCCCAGATACTTACTCATGTTGAAAACATTTTATGATTGTGTGAATTGATTGCGAGCGCTCGGTTGAAAGGTCCCAAAGGACCGGGGGATGGCATATTCGGTCAGTTGTTACTCAGTTAGGGGTAACCCGGCCTTGTGTTGGTAGAGATCCGGTTTGGTTCTCGGGGATGTCCATCCAGAGGCATTCTCATGTGGCAATGGGAAGTTCCTTGGCCTGATCATTCGTTGGAAATCCAAAGAAACAATACGAAACTTTGTACGGTATTAGTTGTAGAACCTGCCATTTACTTATGGTGGTCACCACTGTTTAGATGGTAGCTATAGTAGGCATACGATAATGGTCGTATGTTGGCTAAGATTTATATTCTACTTTCGAAATGAATCTTTCTTACACTATACACTAGTAATAATATCAAATGTTCTTTTAAATGCGTATCAAGCATCTTTGACTATCATAAGGAGAAATCTCCTCCGATTCTGCATTTGCATTGTGTGTGTGTGTGCGGGAGGCCTTATGGTAGTCTCATTTTTAAAAGCATTGCGAATTGACTTAAAAATATATTCTTCTATTTGATTTTAAAGATAAATAAACTATTTTGAGTTCTCACACCAGTCACATGACTGACTCGGATTTTATCGTTTTCCTTCCTAAACTCTGGGTGCCCACCAATTTTCACACGGGCAGTCAAGAGTTAAGGTTTATCAGGATATTCAGGAGTTGCTGGAGGCAAGCTGGATGGCATGGCGTATTACTAGTATATAGTATTTCTTTTTCCGCTGCACTGTTTGTTGTTGTATGTTGTTGTACACTCTGATGTAATGAAATGAAATGTAATATAATGTAATAACCAATATAGTTCTTTGTTTAAAGATTATTCATTTATTATTATATGTTGTTCCGCTGCGAATTGTGAAATTCTGATGTTGTTCAGTTGTTTTCTGTTTCGTTCTATGTTCTATTTTCTTTCTATATTTTCTATTTTCTTCTCTCTATTTTCTATCTTCTTATCCCTTCTTCTCTCTCTTTCTTTTTCTTAAACATTGATAATTCGTATTTCTGTTCATCTTGAGTTAATCTATGGAGATTAGTGTATATTCAAGGGGTACGGATTTGCGGGTCGTCACAGGTGGTATCTGAGCATATGGTTAAGCGACAACCATGGTTCTGTTAGGTATTACTCATTAGAGATAGAGTCAGTAGTACTCTAGAATGAGTTTGAGTGTAATAATAGCTATGAGAGCGTATTTGTTAGTGAATATGAAATTGTTTTATATTGTGATGATTGGTTTATTGAGTGGCATATGAACTTTCGTCAGCGTGGTCCGCAAAACTATGCCGAAGGGGTTTATAAACACTTGAATAGAACAATTCGACACAATATTGTTTTAAATTGGGTAAATGAAATAATTTTACCTTAAGTATATTTTATGTATAAAGGAATAATTTTTCAGAATTATTAAAGTGTATATAAGTTGATTGTTTAGTTGTTTGAATAATCTAAATTAAAGAAAAATTGTATAAGCAAAAGAATTATAAGAATTAAATTATAATTAAAGAGATTTACAATTGTGAAATAAACTTATATATATAAGAAGTGAAACTATATGAATATATTTATGAATATGAGTTGAAATAAAAATGAATTTAAAGTTAAATGGAGTATAACTTAAGAGATGTTGAATGAAGTTGATATTAGTATCAAAGTAAATTAATAAAGTTAAGTGATAAATATGAACTTAAGTTATGTAAATGAAATTCAACTTTTGTAATTGAATTGAATTAATGGATTGAATGTTAATCAATTGAATGTGAATTAAGTTGATATGGAATAATGAATGTAAGAGTTAATTCATTAAAATCTAATGTTATTGGAAGTTGAAAGATTGAATGAAACTCAATTTAATTGAACCAATTGAAAGCAAAGAAATTTGGTTGTAATTAATATACATTGATTGTTATATGGTTGTTAGTTGATTGATTGTATATAATTCATTAAGTGTTAATGAAACTGGAAGCTAAAGTAATTGGAATCCAATTGAAAGTTAAGTGAATTTTGAATAGAATTGAATTTGAATTGGAAGTGAACCAACTTGAATATGAATTAGTGAATGTAAACTAATTGAAAATGAATGTTAGTGAACATCCACGGTTAATGAATCAAATGTGATTAAATTGAAACCATATTTCATTGAATATTAATGAGAATATGAATGAATATATATTGGTTATGAATGCTAGTTGGTTGATGGTTGAAGATATTGCTTTGGTTGCATTTGCTATGTTGACATGTATAGTTATTATGTTGTTATATGTTGTATATCGATACTATTGTCTACATGCATGTTCTCATGTTGTTTGTTGAGTGTTTAGTAGGTGCGGATCGCGTTTGCTTCGCATTTGGAGCTCGCTTTCGCGCTATATTAGCCGTATATGCTCGCTAATAAAATATAAGGTACATATCTCGGATTAAATATCGTACTTTTATACTTTTGTCCCTTCGGGATGCCTCATTACTTGATGAGATGTATATTTGTGATATATATATACTGTCTTTTTTTTTCGGATCGAGCCGCGCAAAGGAGACTATGGCGAATTTTTCCGGAAATCTAAGGCGTTAGAAAAAATTTGAGAAAATTGGAAAATTTTGAAAACTTTAACTTTGATTTAGAATTGAAAGTTAAACAATAGTAGTTGTTTTTGAAAAGATAACTAAGTATGATTTGAAAACTTAGTAAAGTTATTGTAAGAAATTTAATTATGAATTTTGGGAAAGTTAATAAATTCTGTAACTTTTCTTACTTAATAATTTCGAGGACGAAATTCTTTTAAGGGGGGAAGATTGTAACGACCCAAAATTTTATTTAATTAAAATTTGGATATTTAATTAATTTTAAATATTAATAAGTGAATTTATAAGTCGAATAAATTTTATTTTGAATAATTGGATTTAATTGGATAATTAAATCGATAATTTAATATGTTAAATTATGGAAATAATTGAAAATTGGGTTAAATATGATTGAAAATGATTTGTAAAATTTTATTTTATCATGTTGGAGTTAGAACGATATTTTAGAACTTTTAAAATCGAATTAAAAGTTAATTTGTGAAAATTAAATATTTTAATATTAAAATCGACTAGTGAAAATAGTCAATTTTTGAACAGTCTCAGAATTTGACGAAACCTGTTCCATTGGATCCGTAATAGTTAGTTATTACCGGATTTCAATTTTCGTGTTAATCGGAGCTATCGTTTGATCGTAGCAGCTCGAAACGCATCGAATTTTTTTTAATTTTTATTTTGGCGAGTTAAAATAGCCATTTTTCAAAAAGTCTCGGATTTCGACGAAACCAGTTTCATCGGATCCGTAATGTGATATTATTATAAGGTTTCAAATTTTGTGTCAATTGGATTTACCGTTTGTCCGATACAAATTAAAACGCCTAGGAAATCGTTTAAATCGGTTTAATTCAAATTGAACGTTTATTGCCATAACTCGCACAGATGTCCGAATTAGCTTTCGAAACCTGTTCCATTGTGTCCGGAACGCGGGGTAAACCTTAGAAACGCTGGTTACGGCGCGTGAATCGGAGTTCGGAATTCCCGGATGAATAGTGTTCAAAAATTTCTTATAAATAGCCCATAATTCTCAAGAAAAATAAAATAAAATAATAAACCCTAATCTAAGCAGCCGCCGCCTCCAATCAAATGGATGGCCGAAAACCTCCATACTTCCTCCCTCGATTACTCCAAATCCGTTCATTAATAGCGAAAACTTACAACTAGAAAGTGGTAGAGCATAGTGAGATCTTGGAGATCAACGGTCAAGATCGTGTAAGGAGCTATATATTTGTCGATAGGGGGCCGCGTTCGCCGTGCGTTGCGCACGCAAATCGAGAGAGGAGGAGGGGCCAAGCTCAGAGAGGTTCTGGCCGTAGGTGGGTGGCGCGTCGTGCTTCGTGGTGATGTCGCTTGATCGTCGGCAAGGCGAAGGTTGAAGGGGCGGCGGCCGGTCAAAGTTGGAGAGTGATGGGTTCATGTGTACGTAAATTCCTGGGAGCAAACGAGAAGATGAAGGAAAGGGGAGTGACGGTTCAGATTGCGTGGGGGTGTGATCTACGGCTATGTTTTAGTTAGGTTTGAAATTATTATATATAAATTCGTGTAATCTTAGAAAATCCATAACTTTTTCATACGAGGTCGAAAACGCGCGAAACCAGTTGCGTTGGAATTGTATGGACGAGCACTACGCGATGGAATTGGATTGGAGTCGTTTGGAGTTAGTGAGAATTTCGGGTAAAATTAAACGTTAAACGTCCGTTTAATTTTATTCGAAATAAATCGCTAAAACGGAATTGAAATCAAGGTGAGAACTTCTCACTCAATCGAATCAGTTTCGATTTTTATTTTAAATAGTTAGATTTAAAATATTTGAATGCATGTTTGAATGATGATTGTTATCTATTTATTGTTAAAATAGACATTATGCGCTGTTAGTAAGCGGATGTTATTTATTAAAAACATATACCGCGAATATTTCATAAATAGTGAAATTGGTATTATATATAATAGCAATATATATATATATATATTGGCATATGTATATATTGCAGTTGTTGATTTCCCGCATTTTTTAGCGGATGAGACCCTATTGCGCCGTCTATTAAGCGGATAATATTTTAAATCCCATATACCGCGATAATTCCGTACTGGAGCGGAATTGGTATTGTGCTAATGTTTGTGGATGCAGGAAAATAGGTTGGAGGGATCCAACCGGATTCCTCAACAGTATTTATTTGATTTCAGATATTTTGATATTTGATGAATTATCATATCGATATATGATATCGTTGTTGTCGTGATTGACTATTTGGTATGTAGCATCATTGGACCAAATTTTGGGATTTTAAAAAGGATTTCAAAGTGATTTTTGAAAGTATACGTTTATAAAATATTTTGGAATTGATTCATTTTAAATGAATAAATGTTATAATTTTAATGTTATAAAAATTATGATTTTTGAGAAATACAGTTAAAAGTTGATTTTTGAAAATATGGGATTAATGATTTTATAAAATAGTTAAATCGGGATTAGTTGAATTTATTATGAAAAGTTGAAATATAGGATTTATAAAATTTAATTATTTTATGAATCAAAATAGTGAAATTATAAAGGAGATTAAAAATGTTTTAAAAGAATAATATAAATTGATTTATATAAAAAGATTTATAAATTGATATTTATAAATTAAAACATTTGCATTATAAAACGAGTTTTTATAAGAGTTTGAATGAAGTGAAGATGGATGCATAAGTGAATGGGATTTATAAAATTAAAAATGGTGAAGTTATAAATGAAATTTATAAATAGTAAGATTTATAAATTTTATAAAGTTATTAAAAGAATAGTTTTGAATAAATCATTGAATCTTATAAGTTATAGGATTTATAATTATGAAGTTCAAAAGAACGATGTTGTAAATAATCGTTTTATAAGTATTTAACTTATAATATGAACTTTTAGTTTATAATTGAGTTATAAACTGGAATAGGTTAATAAAGGAATTTATAAAAGGAAGTTGTTATAAAATAAATAGAAGTGGAATTTATAAACGTTGTTTTATAAATTCGCAAACGACTTATTTTGATAAGTTAATTTTTATAACTTATTTATGAAGTTATATTCACATTTTTGACTGTGAATAATCCTTTAAAATGAAATGTATAAAAGGATGAAATGTGTTAACGAAGTATATTCACGTTTTTGAATAGTGAATAATATGTTAAAGAAAATGTTTAGAAGGTGATGTTTTAAATAGAATTAAAACGATCTAACGATGTTTTAAAATGTGTTAAGATTCGAAACCATAGATTTCAACATTTATTGTTGAAATAGACGTTTTCGAGAAATAAAAGGAAATGGTGGACTATAACACTGTTGTTATAGTAAATAATTTCCGAAAGAAAATGTTTTGTATAGTATTGGGATTTATATATCTATTTTAATTTCGAATCCCTATACTAGTGGTTTTGGGACGTCGTAACGATGTTTTACGTAACATTCGTTTTGGCCCAAATAAATATGTTTAAAAGAATGATTTCCTTAAAGAATGAAATATATACTTAATTTCGATTGAAGTATATTGAATATTTTCCAAGTGTTGAAAATAAATAAAATTTGTGAATTACTTATTAAATAAGTATGGAAATGTTTTCCAATAATAAGTGAATATTTTGAGAATTTATCTTTTTGAAGATAAATGGAAAATGAATATTAGAAATCAAATGGAAGTAGTATATTCATAAATATTTTGGAATGAAAATGCACTATGGAATTTATAAAGGAAAGTGGAATTTGTTTAAAAATAAATATTGATTTATTTTTGAAGTGTGAAAATTATATATATTGTAAAGATATTTTGGAAAATAAATAATTTGGAAAATTATTTGGGAACTGGTGATGTGTGCATATCCATTGATAGTTCAATAACCGGCTATCAATATTTCCCTTTGAATGGGTAATTGATGTGATTTGTTTGAATATGAATGCCACACTTATTTTTAAATAAGCGCTCACTATTCGGGTTAACCGGGAAAGGACCATGGGGTCGTATAACCCATTCCGAATATGTGATACGTCGTTGTGAATTGCATGTGAAGATCGGTGTTGAAGACCCGGTATTTGCGAGAGCGATAGGATGACCTGTCGATTGACTCTGCACCGAGTTGCTCCGGTATTGAGTTCTCCATATGTGATGGGAAATCCGATCAGGATTGTGGATATCCGGATTGCAAGGACTTCTTTGTAAGTGCCTTCGGTTCTGTTCGATCACGGAACAGACTTGTATGGATTGTATGTCTGACGTTACAAATTGAGATATAAAGCAGATTTCTTTCAAATATATTTCTGTTGGTGGCGGAGAATTTATTCTCTTAGCTTAACACCCTTCTCTGAGACGTACGAGCTCAGAGGTTATGTAGTTGAAGGTTATCAGCGATATATTCCCAATTTGGTAATGTGACATGCTGAGTGTTGCTGTAAATGATCATTGTGTTGATTATTTGTGATAGGATCATTTATTTGATCGTCTATCCTGGTGATCATTTCTATGATCATTTGTTGACCCAAAGCATGGCTTTTGTATAAAGTATGTTTTTGTGGACGAAACTTCGTCGAGCCCCACACCCCGTGAATGGTCAAAACAGGAAAGATGCAGCAAGGTTATGAGGGGTAGCGCCCTTTAGGATATGTGCATTTCCTTCTTGAAAAGGGTGGTATCATGGTATGGAGCCCAGATACTTACTCATGTTGAAAACACTTTATGATTGTGTGAATTGATTGCGAGCGCTCGGTTGAAAGGTCCCAAAGGACCGGGGGATGGCATATTCGGTCAGTTGTTACTCAGTTAGGGGTAACCCGGCCTTGTGTTGGTAGAGATCCGGTTTGGTTCTCGGGGATGTCCATCCAGAGGCATTCCCATGTGGCAACGGGAAGTTCCTTGGCCTGATCATTCGTTGGAAATCCAAAGAAACAATACGAAACTTTGTACGGTATTAGTTGTAGAACCTGCCATTTACTTATTGTTAACGCTAAAATTTGAACGCTAACACCCCGGTGTATGAAGTGAGATTGTGAAAGCACCACCCGATAGCTCGGGAACAGATTATAAGCAGATAATAGCGAAAAAGCAGTAAACAACAACAATTTTATAGTGGTTCGGCTTAAGAGAGAGCCTACGTCCACTTTGAATATCTTTATTGACGATTTGATTACAAGTCGATGCAATTACACTTTGATTACAACACACTTCGAGTTACAAGTGACTTAGAACAAGTAGCCTAAACTTCAATGTCGATCCAAATCTTTGAACTCATGTTGGACATGTATGATTTCTTCGTGAAGTTCCTTGAAA
Organism: Allium cepa; assembly: GCA_030765085.1. NCBI lineage: Eukaryota > Viridiplantae > Streptophyta > Magnoliopsida > Asparagales > Amaryllidaceae > Allium > Allium cepa. The sequence goes on from CM060945.1 coordinate 82,290,879, forward strand.
GTGTTGAAGTAGTTCAGAATGCAGCAGAGTAACGGCGCTTGAAATGAATGGGCCAAAAGTCCCTTGAATGTTGGAGGTGGCCATGTATTTATAGGAGTTTTCAGCCCTGAGTCGTGAGTCGTGTTCGACTCATGCTTGGCTCGTGGCCGAGTCAAATTAGGTTGTGGCCGACTCATCGAACCAAGCCCTTGGTTTCTCCATGGCCCATTCCTTTGCTGGATTTTAAGCCAAGTCCTGAGTCGCTTACGAGTCAATCGTCATTGGCACAGGCACTGTGGCAATGGACTACGACTCAATGGTTTGAAGTCGTGGACGAGTCATTCTGAGTCATGAGTCGTTAAGTTGCTAACGACTTATCAGGTAGCGGTATATAGGTGAAGCGACTTAGGGACTTATCTTCTTAGGTTGCCACCCCTCTTGAGTCGTTTCTTATGATGAGTCATGGACTTGTTGAGTCGCTGAGGCGATGGTCTTGATGAGTCGTAATGCACTGAGTCGTTGAGTCGGTCTGGGCCTTGGGTCATCTCATATGAGTCGTAAACTTCGTTGAGTCGGTAACTCACTGTGTCGGCCTATCTCATGAACCGTTAATCCCCATTAGTCGTTCCATTCCTTTAAGTCGCCGTGAACCTTAACTCGTTAGCTAATTAAGTCGTAACCAGTTGAGTCGGCCTGAGTCTTAACTCGTTGATGAAAACGGGGTTAACATTTGCCCCTCGAAGTACACGCCTAAGTCGTAGGTCGTGTACTTCGACTCATCTTGACTCGCATGTGCCGACTCATGTTCCTCCACTCTGGTATAAAATACACGAATCGTCACTTTATCTTCTTCTTCTCATACCAATCTCGTAAGTCGTTTTCTGCCATTAACATTCCTCCGAGCTTTCGAAAGCAATTCTATACCAACTTCCTGCTAATAATCTTTGTTGCGTAAGTGAGTCTGATTCTCTCTCGATTCCTTACTGTTATTGAATTACGAATCCGGACTCCTCATTTTTCTGACTCCGATGCATCTTTGTGCCATGTTCCATCGCGACTCATGTATTTTTGATCGATTTACAACTGCCATCGATTATATTATTGTTATTGTTCGCGATAACATAACAGCGCGTCAGATTCGTCGCAAACTTGAAGCGATTCGAATTGATCCTTTGAGTGATTTTCTGATGGCGTGAGGTGAAGACAATGGATTATAGTGCCTTGAATTATCTGGTCTGCGAGTTTGGAAGATATGAATTGATCCTTAACGGGTTAAAGGGTTAGAGAGAAGATGACCGGTCGAGGAAATGACCTAGGATTCTCATGACCTAGTTGGCTTTTTGGATGACTTAGGTTTTTGGTCGTACGAGCGACTCAGCCCTTTAGATCCTCACCGCGACTCATCCTTTGAACCGCGAACGACTCAATCCATCTGCCGCGAACGACTTAAGCCATAGGCCTTGAACGACTCAACTCATAGGTCGTGAACGACCCAACTCATAGGTCGCGAACGACTCAGCACTTGGACTATTTTTCATACCGAGTTGCTCCTTGTGGTTTGAACCTATGACCGGCTCAATTAGATGCAACCTAGGATTTGAGTCGCGGCCGACACAGGACTTGGAGAATTTCACACAGCTTTGAACTAAAAAATTTCTCCCATTACTGTGCCTTACGACTTAGAGAACCAGTGACTCAAGGCATCAATGTCTTGGAGCATAAACAGCCTAGCTTAACTTGCTTCATAACCTTTAAAACGTGGACGAGTTATCACATTGTACTGCTTTGAAGCATAATTCTGACTCGATCTTTGACTTGAGTTGCTGAAATAAACTGCCTGAATATTGAATTGTTTGGACTTTAACCTGCTAAACTTTGTTGCATATTTTAGTTTTACAGATTTCTTCAATTTGCTAGTATACAACCTGTTTAATACAACAATCAAAGAAGATTGGGACGAATATATTGCCATTGATTGCCCATATCTAATGACAGATTAGTCAATAGAAGATAATTAATTTAAATAGATTGTGTGAATGAAGTACTTTAAACCAACGAATCCAAGTAGAGTGCTAAAGCAATGTTGAAATAGCCAACTGAAATTGACCGGTTTGCACTAACACTATACCTGAAACTTTAAATTAACAAGTCCTGAAATTTAGTAATTGATCAATTGCCAACTAGCTTAACTTCAGTTATATTTACTTGTTTATTTTCGTTAGTTCTGCACAACACTTCACACTTTTAGGAAACGTGCACCTTCGCATTTGAACATCCAGTTGCTTGTGTAGAATGACTTCTCAACAAGAAGAACCAATGGGCCAGGCTGAAGATGTCTTCCCAATAGCTAACCCATTGGATAACCCTTCGGAGAGAACTTCCACAACTCTGAATCAGCGGGTATTTAACCAATTGCGCATCCAGTTTGGCATTGCCGAAGCTGATGCCTTACTGCCGGGACCAAATGATACTGCAGATAGGCCCCCTCTTGGCTTTATTGCTGTCAACCGCCAAATGTGCTTGAGCGGTGCCATCCCACCTTTTAATGACTTCCTTCAGCAGTTCCTGCTTCGGTTATCTATCTCTCCATTCCAATTGCACCCCAACGGCCATGCCATTGTGATGGGGTTATGTGTGCTATTTAGGAGAGTTTTGGATTGATTACCGAGCTTTGGGGAAATTTGCTACTTCTGCTCATTCACGAAAATTAAAGATCATCCCTCTATCGTAGTTATAAGGAGTGCTCGAAACCGCAAACTCATCACTGATCTTCCTGAAAGCGTTCATGGATTTCTAAATCAGTTTTTCTTTGTTCGCTGTCCTCCAGGGTTTTATGCCATCTGGAGAGTAGGAAGTAAGATTTCCTGTTTTTATTTTTCCATTCTTGAGCTTTTCGAAATCTGAGTTGCTAAATGCTAACTTCGCTTCTTTTTTTCCTGTTTTAGCACTTCCTCCTCCCTCTAGAGATCCATGCTATAAGCAAATCTTTGAAAGACTGAATGCCGTGGCGACAGAAGAGAGGAGTATAAAGTTTTTGTTAAATGATGAATTTTTACATCAATATGGGCTTCTTCATTCCTCTCGCTTCACTCAGCCTCATGAAGTTCCAACTGAAATTCCCGATTCTCCGATGGAAACTCCTGATGCCCCGGTCTCTTCTAAAGAGCACATGCGGGGAGGAACCTCTATAGAAACTCCACTAGTGAAGTGTTCAACTCCGAAGGATGCTGCGGGGCCGTCTGACAAGTCTGTACTTGCCCCAGTTATCGAAGAGGAAGAACCTCCACGATCTTCCGGGAGATCTGCTGACGAAGGAGTTGAGAAAGCAAGTCCCAAAAAGCATGATGGTGATGATGTTTTTGAGGGGTTGAGTGACCTAATTGTGACTTCACAAGAACTTTTCAAAGATGATGTTTCCAAAACTATCTCTTCTGTAATCGAGGCGACATCTTCTCTACAACAAATGTCAACTCCTCCTACTCAAGTTATCACTACCTCTACTCCACTGAGTGGTCTGTAGCTTGATGCGTGTAGTTTACACATTACACAACACTTAGGATTTTTCAGCACTTCTACGCACTTATCTTCTTATACTTTAAAGATTTCTAAAGCTTATTTTTTTTATTTCAGATTCTCCAATGGGGCGCAGCAGTTCATATTATGATGATTTCCAGCGCTACGGGAGGCGTAGCCAATATGATTATAGGCGTTACCTCCCCTCTTACAGAGAATCCGATGAAGAAAGAGCCGTCCGAAAGGCTCAAGAGAAAAGGGCTCAAGAGGAGCGCTACGAAAGAAGGGAGAGGGAAGAGCGCCATGATTCTTCTCAGAGAGGTGACGATTCCCATAAAAGAAAAACCCATGATGACAGAGGAAAAGGTCATGTGGTTGAAGATTCGAGCAAGCGAGCGCGACATGGTGAGAAGCACACCACTATAACTCCTGAAAAGGTTACCGCCCCTGCCTCGCTTGATATTCCTTCCGGCTCTCCCGCTCTTAGGAAGTCGGACATCCAAACTATAATTAGCAGACCCAAATTCCAAGTTGAACCGGGTCCTGCCACCTTGCAGAGCCGATTTCCTCAGTGGTGTCTGAAGGGAGTAAGGTTTGACCTTGACTTGGTCCCTATTGACAAGTCTGCCATGTTACAAAACCTTGACGCCGTTAAGCTTGACATTGAGAGGATGTCGAACTGGCAGAAACTTGTTGACGAGCTTCAGAGGGTTAATTGTGCGAACATAGAGGCCATGCTCACCATGGAAAATGATAAAGCCGAATGGCAAAAGGTGCTCGAGCAACATGACACCGAGATGAGAAGCATTGCTTCTTACAATGAGGAGCTTGAAGCGAAAGTTGAAGAACTGAAACAAGAGCTTGTTTCTTCCTCTACTTCTTATTCTCAAAAAGAAGAAGTGCTCCTCAAACAAGTGAGAGATGCCCACGCTAGCCAAAGGGATGCCGAAGACAGGCTTGAAGTGTAGAAAAGAATTAGCGAGGGCTATGTCGCTGACATTGAAGAGCTTCAGAAGAAAAACAGCTCCCAAGAGGCGGAGATTCAAATGCTTAAGCTTCAACTTTCTAAAGCTGAAATGGAGCGTGATGAGGCCGTTGCCGGCAAAATTGCAGCTGAAGATTCTCACGAGGCAACGAAAGCCAACATTAGCTCAACATTATTTGATTTCTATCTGCACAGCATTTTGGGGCGTGGTAGCCTTGCCTTTCTAGGCCCTAAGTATGAAATTACACTAGCTGAAGTTTGGGAGGCAGAACTCGATATGCTCGGTGGTAAAGGCGCTGGCTACGCTGAGTCAGCTCTTGAAGAGCATTATCTTGATGATGATGCCCGCGCCGCTCTTGCCAAGGGGAGAGAACAGCTTGCAAGATTGAGAGCCGAAACAGCGGCAGGAGAATATTCAGGAAAAATCACCTCGACTACTCCAATACAACCTTCTCCTTCAGCCGAAATTGATATTATCGGTTCTAGTTCTCATTCCCCTTCTCCTACTAAAGTCACCACTGATATTACAAGCATACAAGGTGGAGATGAGGGCGGCAAGAGTGCTGAGGCACAGGCTTACGAAGTTGACATCAGGGAACCGACTTCTGCAGGTAACCCTACTGACAATCTTGCCCAAGTAGACTGCTCATCTGTTTCTTATGAACTTGATGGGCTTTTCGACTACTTCTTGAATCTTGGCGAACCTTTATCTCCGCTTTTTGTTGACTTAAACTTTTTTCCTTCTGCAGAGAAAATGTTGGGCATTGTTCAGGGTTCTCCTCCTCCGGTTATCCCTCCTCCGTCTCTTCAGGTGGCTCCTCCTTCTGCTTCACAGCCCGGGTCACAAGAGGAGCAAATTGAGGCTCTTCATGGCTTAGATGACCCTATCGTTCGCAAGAGCAGAAAGACGAGGGACTTGAAGGAGGCGAGATCTCTCCGGAGCGGACTCCTTCTGATGACGTAATTTTGTCCGCTCTTGTTACTCCAGGGAGTGAGTCTTCTTCGAAGAGAAGAAAGAAGCACGGAACATCGAAGAGGAGGGGGAAGAAAATCATTGCTACTAAAGAGGAACCGGAAATTGCACAAGTTGCACCTCCCTCTCCTTCTTCTCTTATGCCTTCAGACCGACCTAAAAAGCTAACCATTCGGCCGGGTAAAGGGTCTAAAGGTGGCAAGAAGAAATGAAGATTCCAGCTTTTAGCTTCTTGTCTTCTGCATGTACTGGTCGAGAATTGTGCGGGTGCCGGCCCCTGCTTTTTATTTTGAAACTTGTATCTGCAATACAATCAAATAAAATGATCCTTTATTTGTACAGACTCCTGTTTGAATTTGAGAATGCATTTATTATTCATTTTTGCACAAGTTTATTTATATGATATTGCAGCGGGCTTATGGCATGTTGTTTGAGCATTACTTTCGCCGATGTGGCTATACCATATTGTATATAACTATACCATGTTGCCCCCATACCATAAGCTTGCTGCAATATTTTATACTTCGAGGAGACTTGAACTCTTATTTTCTGAAGAATAATTATTTCATTCTTGAAGAAATTCTTCGTAGAGTACAACTCCCTTCATATAAGTTTTTACGCTTTGTCCTTCGAAGAAATCACTTTTTCTTTTGCTTATGTACACGTTTTACCAAGTGAATTCTTCTATGAGGTAAAGCGGGCCTCTGAAGGGTACTTTAACTTTTTTTTTTTTTTTGTGGAAGGTTATTTTCCAGAATAGGTAAATCACTCTTCCTTTGAAAGTTAAAGTGTGCTCTTGATGAGGATTTTTTTTTTTACATAGAAAGTTGTACCTCTGAGGAGGGATTTTTTCACGTTTCAACACTTGGAAGTTTTATTTCAATCTTGGTGAAACGTGTACCTCCAAAGAGTTGTGCCTTTGAAGGAAGTCTTTTCACGTTTCAACACTTGGAAGTTTTATTTCAATCTCGGTGAAACGTGGGCTTCCGAAGAGGTCTTTATTTTGTTTGCATTTCAACTCCGGTGAAGTGAAATTCCGAAGAGCGGTCGTAACACTTCAACTCCTGGTGAAATGGGCCTCCGAAGAGGGCTTTTATTTTGTTTTACATTTCAACTCTGGCGAAGTGAAATTCTGAAGAGCGGTTGTAACACTTCAACTCCTGGTGAAATGGGCCTCCGAAGAGGGCTTTTATTTTGTTTTACATTTCAACTCTGGTGAAGTGAAATTCCGAAGAGCGGTTGTAACACTTCAACTCCTGGTGAAATGGGCCTCCGAAGAGGGCTTTTATTTTGTTTTACATTTCAACTTTGGTGAAGTGAAATTCCGAAGAGCGGTTGTAACACTTCAACTCCTGGTGAAATGGGCCTCCGAAGAGGGCTTTTATTTTGTTTTACATTTCAACTCTGGTGAAGTGAAATTCCGAAGAGCGGTCGTAACACTTCAACTCCTGGTGAAATGGGCCTCCGAAGATTGCCTGGAAGTTACTCTCTCATGGTTGGAGGGTCATGACTCCTCCAATCTTTTTTGGTTGAGTAGAGAACTTTCTTTTTTACGGCATATGATTCATTAGAGGTCTTTATCCTCCGAAGAGTTGTGCCTCCGAAGAGGACTTTAGTTGTTCCTTGCCCACTTGCTTACGCCTTTTCAGTGATCCTCTATTTTTTTTTAAGCTTGCACTCCCTTCTCTTACAAGTAGCTTGTTTAATCTAAAGAAGTGTACTTCATTGCTAGGCCAGTTCACGAGAACGGACATAAGCTTCTTAATTGGATGTTTGTTTGTTCAAACTTCTCAATTTATTAGCTAAAGCCCGTTTTCGGCAAAATCATTGACCGTTCAATTGAAGCACTTCTTATCTAGGATTTAAGCTCGGGAATTTTACGACTTGGAATTTGTTTGTTGAATGATAACAAGGATCACTTGGCCTCGTAATGTGCAAGTTTTGTTTTCGTTGCCTGCAAAAATTTAAATCGACATTTCCGTAATACATTCAATGTACTTTTCATATCGAAAATAAAGCAAACATGTATCAATAATAAGGAACACAAGATTTATAGTGGTTCGGCCAAGAATTTGGGCCTACATCCACTTTATAGTCTTTCATTATTCACTTGCATCAGTTTTACAATTTCTTTCAATTACAGAAATCATACATTCATAATTCTCTTTACAATATTTCAACAAAGCTATCAAGTAAAGTATGGACGCAAGTGATTGCTGTTCCAAGCTCTTGGAATTTGATCTCCTTCGACAGTAGTGAGTTTGTATGTGCCGTCCAGAAGCTTTTGACCTATGACATATGGTCCTTCCCAATTTGGCCCAAACACACCTGTTGCTGTCATAATTCTCTTTAGGACTAAATCTCCAATTTCAAAGCTGCGTTGGCGAACTTTGGAATTGAAATGTCTGGCTATCCTTTGCTGATGAGATGCGATTCTGAGCTCAGCCTCTTCTCTTTTTTCATCAAGGAGATCTAGTGCCTCAAGCTGTAGTTTCTCATTCTCCGCTTGATTGAAATGGATTCTTCTATGTGAAGGGACCTCTGTTTCTACTGGAATCATTGCCTCTGATCCGTATGCCAATGAAAACGAAGTATGCCCAGTCGCAGTTTTGTGGGTAGTTCTGTAGGCCCATAGTGCCAGCGGTAGCTTATCGACCCAACCACCTTTTGCTCTTTCAAGTTGCTTCTTGATGGTTGACTTGATAATTTTATTTACGGCTTCCACTTGCCCGTTTGCCTGCGGATGGGCTACTGCTGAGAAGCTCTTTCGGATTTTGAATCGTTTGCAAAAATCTTGGAATTCTTCACTTTCGAACTGAGTACCATTGTCTGTAATTATTTTTTGAGGCACACCGTATCTGCAAATGATACTTTTAGTCACAAAACTTATCATCTTTTTTGAGGTGATAGTAGCCAGTGGTTCAGCTTCTGCCCACTTAGTAAAATAATCTACAGCAACAATGGCATATTTAATTCCAGACTTGGCAGTTGGTAACGGTCCTACGAGGTCTATCCCCCATATTGCAAACGGCCACGGACTGACCATCTGTGTGAGTTCAGTGGAAGGAGCTCTAGGGATTTTGGCGAATCTTTGGCATCTGTCACATTTTCGGGAATAGGCTGCCGCATCTCGATTAATTTCTGGCCAAAAATATCCGTATCGGAGAATCTTTTTCGCTAAAGTTTGACCACCTGAATGATCACCACATTCTCCCCCATGCACCTCAGCTAGGATTGTTTTGGACTCTTCCCTGGATACACATCGAAGTAACGGCATTGAGAATCCCTGTCTGTATAACTGGCCATCCTGGACTATATAGCGAGAGGCTTTCCTCAGTAGCTTCTTTCGTTCTTTTGAGTTTTCCGGTAAAGTGCCATTGAGAAGATATTCTGTTATTGGATTCATCCATGATTCTTGCTCTTGAGACATGCTCATGATCCAATCAATATCCATCTCATCAATGCTCGGAGTAGACAGGACCTCCACTGGAGTTAACCCCAGAAATTGAGCTTCGCCTGTGCTTGAATACTTTGCGATAGAATCTGCTTTCATGTTTTCTTCTCGAGGAATTTGACTTATCATGTAATGATCGAAATCACCCAGGAGTTTCCATTCCTTTGACAAGTAGGAAGGCAGATTCCCCCCTTTTGCTTGGAATTCCTTTTTGACTTGGCATACAATAAGCTGAGAATCACTGAACATCTGTAACGCTCGGATGTTTAGTTCTTTAGCAATCCTTAAGTCGGCGATAAGGGCTTCGTATTCTGCTTCATTGTTTGTTGAAGGAAATTCCAATCTTAGTGCGTAGCATAATGATCGACCTTCAGGGGTCTCAAGTACAACTCCGGCTCCATAACAGTAGTCGTTTCTCGCGCCATCGACATATAACTTCCATTGTATTGGGGAATCGTCGATCGTTTCCTCCTCACTGTTACCCTTATCTGTGAATTTTGCGATGAAGTCCGCTAAAGCTTGTCCGTTGATTGCTTTTCGGGGATGATAAGTGATGTCATATTGAATGAGTTCAATATTCCACTTTAGGAGACGGCCCGAAGTCTCAGAGCGAAACAGGACTTGCTTTAAAGGTTGATCAGTGAGGACTCTGATAGGATGAGCTTGGAAATATTGCCTCAACTTCCTAGATGCAATTAGTAGGCAATAGTCGAGTTTTTCCAACTTAGAGTAATTCATCTCTGCCCCAGTGAGTCTTTTGCTGATATAGTAAACTGGATGTTGAATCCTCTTGTCTTCTCGTATCAGCGCTGCACTTAAAGCATGAGATGATACTGCCAAGTATATGAGAAGATCCTCGCCATCGCCAGGCCTAAAAAGTATTGGAGGCGTTTCCATATGGCGAATCAATTCATCAAAGGCTTTTTGGCATTCGGGAGTCCAATCGAAGTTTTTCTTTCCTTTCTTTAGGGCGTCAAAAAATGGGATGCATTTATCTGTGGCTTTGGAAATGAACCGACTCAAGGTGGCTACTTTTCCATTGAGACTTTGCGATTCCTTCTTTGTTCTAGGAGCTTTGACTTCCTTTAAGGCGGTAATTTGAGCTGGACTGGCCTCAATGCCCCTAGCGCTCACGATGAAACCTAAAAACTTGCCGGATTCCACTTCAAATGAACATTTTAAAGGATTGAGCTTCATTCCGTATTTTCAGAGAACTGCGAACATGTCTGCTAAGTGTTCTATGTGATCCACTGCTTTCTTAGACTTTACTAACATGTCATCGACGTAGACTTCCATAGTCTTGCCCAATTGCGGTTTGAACATAGCATTAACAAGTCTTTGGTATGTTGCCCCTGCATTTTTCAACCCGAAGGGCATAACTCTGTAGCAGTAAAGACCAATGTCAGTGATAAAGCTCGTGTCCTCCTGATCTGGCTCATGCATCATGATTTGGTTGTATCCGGAGTAAGCATCCATGAAAGATAACAGTTCGTGTCCCGCTGTTCCATCTACCAGTTGATCGATTCTGGGTAATGGGAAGCAGTCTTTGGGGCAGGCCTTGTTTAGATCTGAAAAATCGATGCATACTCTCCATTTTCCGTTGGCTTTCTTAACCAGCACTGGATTTGAAACCCAATTCGGATAGGTAGATTCTTTAATAAAATTATTCTCCATGAGCCGATCAACTTCTTCTTTTAACGCTGCTGACCTTTCTGGACCCTGAGTTCTCCTTTTCTGTTTTATAGGTGTAAATTTTGGATCAATATTTAGAGTGTGTACTGCAACTTCTGGGGATATTCCGCACATATCGGCATGAGTCCAAGCAAAAACATCCAAATTTGCCTTTAAAAAAGATATTAAGATATTCTGAATTGACACATTAAGTTGTGATCCCACATTCAACACCTTGTTTGGGTCCTTTGGGTCAACAGGTACTGGTATTGTCGTTTCCACTGGTACCACTCTATTCTCCCATGCACTGACTTTTCTAGGATCCATCTCTTTCCTTGCTCCGCTGTGCTCGCCAGTGCAGGGTCCGCCCTGTAATTGCTACAAGGCTGGTTCTTTGATGCGGACTGGGGCTGCCGCATCCTTTCCCATTTCTCTTTTGCTGGTTTCTCGTAGCTCTGTTAGATAACATTCCCGCACCGCATTTTGATCCCCTTTTATAACTCCCACTCCATTATCTGTGGGAAATTTAATGGTGAGGCACCATGGGGCCAGAACAACTTTGAATGCTGCGAGAGTTGGACGGCCAAGGAAAGCATTGTAAGCAGAAAATTCGTCGACAATCACAAAAGTTTGCTTGCGGACCACTTTTCTCTCTCCTTCTCCAAGTTCCACAAACAAATCAACGGTTCCTATCAGCTATTTTGGCTCCCCAGTGAAGCCAGCGATTTTCTGCAATGAGGATTGCACATCAGCCATAGGGATCGTCATTTGGTCGAATGTTTTCTTGAAGAGGATATTGCAGGATGCGCCACAATCAATGAGAACTCTTCTGACAATAGCTGGCCCGATACCAGCTGAGATGACTAAGGGATCCAAAGTAGGAGCTTCAATACCTGCGGAATCCCTGGCTCTGAACACAATATCATCATTGAAAGTTCTTTGTTGCTTCAGGGGCATAGCACCTTCCAAAACGAATACATCTTCCTCGGTCGGTACATATTTCAAAGCTCGGGTATACCTTTCCATCTCACCCCAGCTTCTGCCTGCTGGGTGAGGTCCTCCTGTAATGACATTGATAATGGGCCTTCCAGGTTCATGCCCTGCAGCCTTCTCACCTGTCCTAGGCTGATGAGCAGGAGCTTGTTGCCCCTGACTAGACGAAGCAGGATTGTTGCTATTCTTTTTCACAAATTGCTGCAGCTTGTTTTCCCTTAGCAACTCTTCAATCAGATTTTTCAACTGGCGGCATTCGTCGGTCTCATGACCGGGTTGATTATGGAAGCGGCAGAACTTGCCACTCTGTATAGCCTTTTTCCCGGTTCTCAGAGGAAGAGGTTTAGGAAAATCGACAGAATCTTTAGTGGCAAGGTAGATACGCTCCGGCGTATCTGATAAGGGAGTATACTCTGATGGCTTGAAGGATCGCGGCTTCTTCAGATTACTCTGTTTCTTCCCATTGTTATTTTCCCTTTTTTGCCCTACAGATTCATTCTTGCATGGAGCAACAGTGTTATCTTCAACTTTTTCCAACACTGCCTTTACCGGTACGGGACGGCTTTCCAAGCGTATGAATTCATCTGATTTTTTATAGAATTTTTCAAGGGAATTTGGTTCCTTCATGTTTAGCCATTTCCCAAATTCGCTCGACTTGTCAATAGCCCTCATCAGATAAGTCAATATCATTCGCGGTTCTGCATTGTCCACCTCAGCCAGTGCTATATTAAAGCGGTTTAAGAAAGATCTGATAGTCTCCCCTGGATTCTGTTCTAAACTTGACAACGACATGATCTCCTTGGCTTTTGAAGCATATAGTCTGAACTGCTCCTTGAATTTCCGGGTCAAGTCCGAAAACTGATCAATAGATCGGACTGGTAGCTTGGTGAACCACAGTAGAGCCACACCTTCTAGATATACAGGAAAATATCGGCACTTTATCTCATCAGAGGCTCTGGCACCTGTCATGTGCCAATCATACTTGTATAAGAATTCGTTCGGATCGCTTGTCCCCTTGTAAGCTGGAATGGTTGGAGGGACAAACTTCCTTGGGATTCAGCCTTTAAGATTTTCTCAGTAAATGGAGTTTTACTTGGGGCAAAACCCCATTCTTTCTCGTCTTCAACCCTCTACATACTCTCTTTCATGATTTGTCGGACCATTCCAGAAAGATACTCCTTATCATGTCGAGTTCTAGATCCACCAACCTCAGGAAGTGTTTGTTCAAAGGGGCTAGCAACCCTTTCAGGAGCATTCCTTTCTTCAGCATCATGAATGTTGCCGGCAAAGTTCCTTTCATTACCTGCCGGTTGACGGTTTGCCCCAAGCAAATCGTTCAACCTATTCAGAATTAGGGCATTTTGGGCACTCTGAGCCTCGAATTGTGCATTTTGGGTATTTATTTGCTGGTTCAGCCCTAAGATTGCAGCATCCAGCTCTGCCTTTGTAACTCCGACAGCTGGAGTGGCTTGATTCGATATAAGGGAAGCGGAGGTTCCCTCTTGAGCATTTCCAGATCTTACAGACCTACTCTTTCTCCCCGGAGCCATGATTTCGGATAAACTTCTAGTCTTCAGAGAGGTTACTTCAACAAACTTTCGTGGAGCAATGATGACGATTCGCCTGAGTTCAGTCTTCTCAGTGAAAGCACCAAAAATGTTAACGCTAAAATTTGAACGCTAACACCCCGGTGTATGAAGTGAGATTGTGAAAGCACCACCCGATAGCTCGGGAACAGATTATAAGCAGATAATAGCGAAAAAGCAGTAAACAACAGCAATTTTATAGTGGTTCGGCTTAAGAGAGAGCCTACGTCCACTTTGAATATCTTTATTGACGATTTGATTACAAGTCAATGCAATTACACTTTGATTACAACACACTTCGAGTTACAAGTGACTTAGAACAAGTAGCCTAAACTTCAATGTCGATCCAAATCTTTGAACTCATGTTGGACATGCATGATTTCTTCGTGAAGTTCCTTGAAAGTGTTGAAGTAGTTCAGAATGCAGCAGAGTAACGGCGCTTGAAATGAATGGGCCAAAAGTCCCTTGAATGTTGGAGGTGGCCATGTATTTATAGGAGTTTTCAGCCCTGAGTCGTGAGTCGTGTTCGACTCATGCTTGGCTCGTGGCCGAGTCAAATTAGGTTGTGGCCGACTCATCGAACCAAGCCCTTGGTTTCTCCATGGCCCATTCCTTTGCTGGATTTTAAGCCAAGTCCTGAGTCGCTTACGAGTCAATCCTCATTGGCATAGGCACTGTGGCAATGGACTACGACTCAATGGTTTGAAGTCGTGGACGAGTCATTCTGAGTCATGAGTCGTTAAGTCGCTAACGACTTATCAGGTAGCGGTATATAGGTGAAGCGACTTAGGGACTTATCTTCTTAGGTCGCCACCCCTCTTGAGTCGTTTCTTATGATGAGTCATGGACTTGTTGAGTCGCTGAGGCGATGGTTTTGATGAGTCGGTAATGCACTGAGTTGTTGAGTCGGTCTAGGCCTTGGGTCATCTCATATGAGTCGTAAACTTCATTGAGTCGGTAACTCACTGTGTCGGCCTGTCTCATGAACCGTTAATCCCCATGAGTCGTTCCATTCCTTTAAGTCGCCGTGAACCTTAACTCGTTAGCTAATTAAGTCGTAACCAGTTGAGTCGGCCTGAGTCTTAACTCGTTGATGAAAACGGGGTTAACACTTATGGTGGCCACCACTGTTTAGATGGTAGCTATAGTAGGCATACGATAATGGTCGTATGTTGGCTAAGATTTATATTCTACTTTCGAAATGAATCTTTTCTTACACTATACACTAGTAATAATATCAAATGTTCTTTTAAATGCGTATCAAGCATCTTTGACTATCATAAGGAGAAATGTCTTTCGATTCTGCGTTTGCATTGTGTGTGTGTGCGGGAGGACTTATGGCAGTCTCATTTTTAAAAGCATTGCGAATTGACTTAAAAAAAATTCTTCTATTTGATTTTAAAGATAAATAAACTATTTTGAGTTCTCACACCAGTCACATGACTGACTTGGAGTTTATTGTTTTCCTTCCTAAACTCTGGGTGCCCACTAATTTTCACACGGGCAGTCAAGAGTTAAGGTTTATCAGGATATTCAGGAGTTGCTGGAGGCAAGCTGGATGGCATGGCGTATTACTAGTATATAGTATTTCTTTTTCCGCTGCACTGTTTGTTGTTGTATGTTGTTGTACACTCTGATGTAATGAAATGAAATGTAATATAATGTAATAACTGATATAGTTCTTTGTTTAAAGATTATTCATTTATTATTATATGTTGTTCCGCTGCGAATTGTGAGATTCTGATGTTGTTCAGTTGTTTTCTGTTCCGTTCTATGTTCCATTTTCTTTCTGTATTTTTTATTTTCTTCTCTCTATTTTCTATCTTCTTATCTCTTCTTCTCTCTCTTTCTTTTTCTTAAACATTGATAATTCGTATTTCTGTTCATCTTGAGTTAATCTATGGAGATTAGTGTATATTCAAGGGGTACGGATTTGCGGGTCGTCACAATTGTATATTTTAACAAATATTTAACACTGATGATCAAAATGAGCTTGTATCCATTTATCCTCCCCTCAATGTTGACAAACATTGTCACATTAAATAATAATCATCTTTGGACTCTTATTTTGATCCATTATGATATTGCTACTAGCAAATACATCATACATATTAATAATAGAAGAATAATTCTTTTATTAGTTGATAAGATGCATTCAATTGATATTGATTATTAGAGTTTGTTCTCATTCATTGATCTAAGCAATTGGAGGAATTTACTTATTGTGTAGATCATTTGAATACGTACATGATTTCAGGTCATTCAACATTTATGTTGATTGAATTTTAAATCACTAAATAATATCTATGCATAATCTATAAGATGAGCTTATAACAAACTTCAGGTTGTTAGCTAAATATTTATATATGGATGTATACGTGCGTCCACGTATCACATATATATTATAAAATTTTCATATTCTTTCTCATTTGAATTAGTGATTTTTACAACAAACTATTACAAGGATCCAAACTATTAATTTCTATTTATAAATCAATGTCAATGCAAACCTGTCAAAACCACATGATAATGTTCAAAACATTTGGTTTGAAACCATATCGAACTTCTGGTTCAAACAAAATATACACAACTTCAAGTTGTTAAGTTTTATTCCTCAATTATATCTCAAATATCAGTTTTGAACACCAATTGTGATTACTTATCAAGGAATAATTTTTAATTGCATATAGACAATTCTACACATCTCTATTGAGAGTTCTGTAAAAAAATTACAGCAAAAATAATAATAGTATCTTCTGGATACTTAGAATGTTACAGATACAGATTTCCTCAGGACCGTATGTATAGCTCTCAAACTTTTAGGATCTAATCTAAACTAAATTAGGATCTTTTATAATCAAATTTCTATGCATTTATTTGGTTTAATAAAATTACCAAATATATAAACAAATATCTTCTAGAGATATGTTATCTTCCTAATTTATTAGTCTCTTTTAGGGATATTTTATTATCACTACTTCTGGAGTGAATTTATCTCTTCTAGATATATATATATATATATATATATATATATATTTATATATATATGTACTATTGGAATGTCCTATCAATGTACAATGTTTCTATTTGTAGAAATTACATAATTACTACCTTTACAATAACATAAAACATCCCTACTGATAAAAAATTTATTGTAACTATCTTTGAAATGACATATCAGATTTTAAATACAGTAACAAAATTAGATGCACCAAATGAAAGCAAGATGCGAAAGATAAAACTACTACTTCTGGAGTGTAACATTGGTATACAATATCATTTTTTTTGGATAAATTATTGTTATTACTGAAAAAAAATTATATCATTATTCCTTCATGGAATATAGTATTTCCTTTTAAGGAATTGCAATGTAACAAAAATAAAATTCCTATAATATCTCTTCTGGAATGTTAGATTTTGCAATATAAATATAAATAAATCTCTAAAACATATTTTCAAGAGATTAATATGCACACATACACATCCAAAGATGTTTGAAATATCATATAACATAATATCTTCAGGACATTTGGTTAATATAGTGAAAATGTTAAGATATAAGGTAAGGTATAACTTATTTGGAGATTTTTGTAATCTCTTGAATGCAGCATCATTTTCTCATATGATTATTTATTAATTTTCTTTAAGTTCTTCAGGAAGTACAACCTTATCATTTTACATAATTTCAATAGAGCTTCGGGCTCCTAATTCATGAACTTCAAGTTCATTAATTTGTTATGAACTTCAGGTTCTCAAATTTTGTGTAAACTTCTCCCTTTTTTTGTTTTTTTTGTACCATATTGTTACAAATTAAGAGTTTATTCTTATTTCAAGACTTGTACATTTTGACAAATATATATGTATATGTATATATATATATATATATACTGACAAGAATTCGAGCTTGTAAAGTTTATTAGAAAATCTTTTCATAATTCAAGACTTCAGGTCTTGGACTTTGAGTTATACAACTTCTGGTTGGAAAAAAAATCTTTGCACAACTTCACCTTGTTGCTCAAACTTATTTCTTTCATTATATCGAGCATTGTCTGCCAAATGAATACATCATATAATAAACCATATGTCTATTCTTATTCCAAACATAAAAATACAACATCATTTAATTTACTGTAGCCAGTGCATTTATGATGATATGGTAATTTAATTTATTACCATGACGACAACATTTAATGCATTTATGATTTAAAAAATGAATGCAATTTACCATTAGTGTGGCATAAAATATAAAATATTATCACAACGAATTGACTTCTTTACAAACAAATAAATCAATCTAACTAACTTTAGTTAGCAAAATTTAATCTCAAAGCTAAGTTTAATGTACTCAATAAAATTAAATGAATACCATAAGAGAAACTTTATTTCTTAAAAGTCAAAATTTCTAAAATAACTAAAATAACTCTTATATATATGTATGTATATTATATACACACACATATATATATCCCCTTTTTTATAATTCAAGTTTCTGCTCTTCTATTGAAACTTCTGGTTCTTTATTATAAGAAAACTTGAAATTTAATAATTTATGGAAACTCAAGCTTTTAGCATTATATGAACTGCAGGTTCTCAACTTTTATTTCAAATGCTAGAAATTAAGTTTACTGTAAATGTTTTCATTAACGTTTCCATTCACTTCAGGTGTACTAAATCAATATTAATATCAAGGTTCGAGAACTCGGTTTCGGTCATTTGAAATTTTGTTGGTTTCGGTCAGTTTCGGTCATTTCGCTTGTTTCGATTTTGTTTCGGTTTCGGTCCTGATATTGGATTTTTGCATTTTTAATGAAAACGCAACGATAAATGATTCAAATTCATATAGAAATATAGCATACAATAAAATAATAATGTTACATACAATACTACTACATCCAGAAACTATTTCTCGAAGCTACATATGGATTGTTTTCGTAATTTTCTTCATCGTCTTGTGTCGTATAATATGATGGATAACCATATTGCATTTGTCCTGGGCCCATAAATGTCGACATCATATTATCAAAAGACGATGGTTCATCATTTTGTGTTGTATATGTAGCTTGACTATTATGATCACTCGAGATATCACTATATGAGTTACCACCTGTATAGTCAGAAGTAGAATACCTACAGGTTGGTGGATCAGTTGAAGTATATGGATTGTGGTGCTCATGATCATATTGATGTCCGTATTCAACATTTAAATTACTATCTCTTCGGTTAGGATTGCCGCTCGCACCCCTTCTTCTTGAATATGTTTGAGTTGGTCTATATAATTCACCACCATCACTAGAACCAACACCATAATTACTTGTTAAACCAACGCCACTTCCATCTGCATTACCATGATCATCATTTGACGAGCTGCTACTATTTTCATTGCTTCGACTCTTTGTTGCTCGTGCAGGTATACCATCGACAGCAGCGACTGCATCATTCAATGTATTGGTCATCCAAGGGTCGTTGTCCAACAAGGGTGGTTCAATTTCAGTAGTCCATTCTGCTAATGGATCCTCTTCATGGAATATATAGTCTAGATC
Source organism: Allium cepa (assembly GCA_030765085.1). Lineage (NCBI taxonomy): Eukaryota > Viridiplantae > Streptophyta > Magnoliopsida > Asparagales > Amaryllidaceae > Allium > Allium cepa. The sequence continues at coordinate 82,309,573 of CM060945.1, forward strand.
AATCAACTGACCTTCAGTGTCGCGGCGTCTTGAATTTTTTGCTCTTAGTCTCATGTTGTAATGCACATATACCAATTTTTCAAGATTTTCCATTTTTATTCTATTCGTAATTTTGTATGAATCATTGAAAATGTAGTCCAGTTCCTTTCGCAGTTTAAAGATAAAACTGTTTGGCTTAAAATATGCATTGCTAAACGTGTTAAAGTTGGAGCATCCTCTCTTCCAATTATGGACCACCATTGAGCGGGAAAACATGTCTTTACCGCTGTGTATGCTTTTGCAGAACCAAATGCACCAATTTTCATTCTATATCTTTCTACCTGTGATGTGAAGTTAAATATTTAATGTCTTAAACGTTAAATTTTTAACATAACTATTATATGTTAGTTTTACCTCTTTTCCGATTTCAATCTGTTTTACAATGTCTGGCACCATTCGTTCAATGACGTTATTAAATCCGTTTCATACTTCTCCATTGTTTGTTGCATCCCTGTATTGAATGATGGGATTAAGAAAATAACCTATATAGCAAAGATTTAAAATATTATTGAAATGTAATATATTTCATTATTTGTATGACGATAAGATAAAACAAATTACCTGCAGCGTGAAGAGGTCGATGTAACTGTCTTTCCCATCTTTTGTCTATTATATCCCACCATTTTTGGCATTGCCTTCCACCAACATTTTTTCTAATCGATTCTTTTGCTCGATCCATTGCTTCATAAAGATAACCCATATCTGCTTTGTCATCACTATCTACCATTCGTAAAACTTTCACCAATGGCTCAAAAACAAGGATGACGGAGCAGCACCAGTCCAAAAAGCATTGTTGTAAATCAGTGTAGAGATAATTTTTGCTGTTCTTTTGTCTTTAGGATTGAGTCTAGGAACTCTTGATGTCCACTCTCTTGAAGCGATCATCCGTCTCAGGTCATCTTTATGTTTATAAATAGAGTCCAGTGCGATGAAATGTGTTGCAAACCGTGTTACTGCCGGTTTAATCAATTCTTTATTGTTGGTCTCTTTTCTCATGATAGAAAGTAACCAACCATGATTGTATATAAACACTGTTATTAATTGACAATTTGTGATAATAGTTGTTACCTCTGGCTCTTTGAAAATATCTTCCAAAATCAAGTCAATGCAGTGTGCTGCACATGGTGTCCAATATAAATGCCTTCTTTTCTACATCAATAATTGACCGGCAGCTTTGTAGTTTGCTCCATTATCTGTAACAACTTGCACTATTCTATTTTCACCGATTGTTTCGACGACATCATCCATTAATCCACAAATATATTCTCCACTTTGGAATTTATTTGTGGTATCCACAGATTTGATAAATACCGTTCCATGGGTAGAGTACACGAGAAAATTTATTATTTTTCGTCGATTTTGTGTACTCCAACCATCACATATTAATGTGCAACCATATTCATCCCAGAAATTGTGCAGTGTTTTACTATATTGTCCAACTTCTTCTATTTCCATTTCAAGATACGAGTGTGATATTTCATATGCAGTTGGTGGATCAATTCCACGACCACATTCTGCAATCGCATCAACCATTGTTGTATAATATGGACTATTAGCAACATTATGTGGAATATGATTGAAAAAAAAGAACTTAGAAATTGCTCGACCTATATGTTTTATGGCATCTTTAATACCTTTCATTTCAGATTTGATAGAAGGTTGAGTTCTACCTCCTCGTTTTTGCATATATGAGTCGATTCGTCCAGCAGCATTAGTGTCAAAATCACCACCACCCGATCGTCCAACGGTATTAGATATGTGCAATGTTTGACTTGAACCACCACCCGATCGTCCTACAGTATGAGATCAACGCAGCTATTCGTCTCTAAATTCATCTCTGCTTTGTCGCATGACACGTTGAAATTGTTCATCATCTTCATTTTCATTGTCCGATAGTTGTTGCGGTCTGCTCATTAATTCCTCTTGTAAGCATTGCTTGTCAAGCTTTCCTTTGTTTCGTTCATTTCTCTTTTGAACGATATGTGATCGTACAAGTTGTCTAACTTCTTTAGGGACAATTAAACATGCCGATACGTCGCCGCCCACTCCTGCCAGATGTTCCTTTAAACGTATCACACCACCGCCATTAATTATTTTATTGCAAAAGTTTCATTTTGTTTTCCGAAGATTGCCGTCGATCGCAGTGCCGTAATTCCAGCCAATTTCAGTTGGATTTGCCATAATCTACCTGAAATTATAATTAAACAAAAGTTAGTAAATGTTAACCCCGTTCCAGCCTACGAGTTAAAGGAGTTGACGACTTAAGGCCTGGGACGAGTCACCGACTCAAGGAGTTAATGACCTAAAGCTCAAAGCAACTTAAAGGGTTACGACTCAAGGGGTTAACGGTTCATAAGGCAGGACCGACTCAATGCATTACCGACTCATCAAAGGCTTGGCCCCAGCGACTCAACAGGTTCACGAATAAGAAACGACCCAAGAGAATTGACGACCTAAGAAATGACTTGATGACTCATAACTCAGGATGACTCGTCCGCGACTTAAAGCCACTGATTCGTACTCCGTTGCTACAATGCATGACCCAGTGAGAATTGACTCGCCAACGACTCAGGACTTGACTTAGAATCCAGCAAGAGAATGAGCTAGTGAGAAGACCAAATGAGTCGGCCACGACTCAACTTGACTCGGCCATGGCTTAGCCTGAGTCGGTCACGACTCAGGACTTGGGCAAAAAACTTCTATCCAGATTTTCCTATAAATACATGGCCACCCCCAACATTCAAAGGACTTTTGGCTGATTCATTTCAAGCGTCGTTACTCTGCTGCATTCTAAACTGCTTCGACACCTTCAAGAAACTTCATGAAGAAATCAAACATGTCAAACATGTGTTCAAAGATTCGGATCGACATTGAAGTTTAGGCTACTTGTTCAAAGTCACTTGAAACTCAAAGTGTGTTGTAATCAAAGTGTAACTGCATTGACTTGTAATCAAATCGTCAATAAAGATATTCAAAGTGGACGTAGGCTATCTCTCAAGCCGAACCACTATAAAATTGCTGTTGTTTACTGTTTTTTCACTATTATCTGCTTATAATCTGTTCCCGAGTCATCGGGTGGTGCTTTCACGATCTCACTTTACACACTGGGGTGTTAGCGTTCAAATTCAAGCGTTAACATTTTTGGTGTTTTCATTGAGAGCTGAACTCAAGAGAGTTATCATCATTGCTTCACAGAGGTTTGTAGAGAGAATTTCCTTGAAAACCAGAAGCCTATCCGAGATTATGGCTCCTGGAAGGAAAAGTAGATCTGTCAGATCTGGGAATATTCAAGAGGGAACCTCCGCTTCCCCCATATCGAATCAAGCCACTCCAGCTGTCAGAGTTACAAAGGCGGAGCTGGATGCTGCAATCTTAGGGCTGAACCAACAGATAAACGCCCAAAATGCACAATTCGAGGCTCAGAATGCCCAGAATGCTCTAATTCTGAATAGGTTGAACGATTTGCTTGGGGCAAACCGTCAACCAGCAGGTAATGAAAGGAATTTTGCTGGCAACATTCATGATGCTGAAGAAAGAAATGCTCCTGAAAGGGCTGCTAGCCCCTTTGAACAAACACTTCCAGAGGTTGGTGGATCTAGAGCTCGACATGATGAGGAGTATCATTCTGGAATGGTCCGACAGATTATGAAAGAAAGTATGCAGAGGGTTGAAGACGAGAAAGAATGGGGTTTCACCCCAAGTAAAACTCCGTTTGCTGAGAAAATCTTAAAGGCTGAATTCCCAAGGAAGTTTATCCCTCCAACCATTCCAGCTTACAAGGGGACAAGTGATCCGAACGAATTCTTATACAAGTATGATTGGCACATGACAGGTGCCAGAGCCTCTGATGAAATAAAGTGCCGATATTTTCCTGTGTATCTCGAAGGTGTAGCTCTGCTTTGGTTCACCAAACTTCCCGTCCGATCTATCGATCAGTTTTCTGACTTAACCCGGAAGTTCAAGGAGCAGTTCAGACTATACGCCTCAAAAGCCAAGGATATCATGTCACTGTCAAGTTTGGAGCAGAATCCAGGGGAGACTATCAGATCTTTCTTAAACCGCTTTAATATAGTGCTAGCTGAGGTGGACAATGCAGAACCGCGAATGATATTGACTTATCTGATGAAGGGTATTGACAAGTCGAGTGAGTTTGGGAAATGGCTAAACATGAAAGAACCAAATTCCCTTGAAAAGTTCTATAAAAAAGCAGATGAATTCATACGCTTAGAAAGCCGTCCCGTACCGGTAAAGGCAGTGTTGGAAAAAGCCGAAGATAACACTGTTGTTCCACGCAAGAATGAATCTATAGGGCAAAAAAGGGAAAATAACAACGGGAAGAAGCAGAGTAATCTGAAGAAGCCCCGATCCTTCAAGCTATCAGAATATACTCCTTTATCAGATACGCCGGAACGTATCTACCTTGCCACTAAAGATTCTATTGACTTTCCTAAACCTCCTCCTCTAAGGACCGGAAAAAAGGCTATACAAAGTGGGAAGTTCTGCCGCTTCCATAATCAACCCGGTCACGAAACCGACGAATGCCGCCAGTTGAAAAATCTGATTGAAGAGTTGCTAAGGGAAAACAAACTGCAGCAATTTGTGAAAAAGAATAGCAACAATCCTGCTTCATCTAGTCAGGGGCAACAGGCTCCTACTCATCAGCCTAGGATGACTGAGAAGGCTGCAGGGCATGAATCTGGAAGGCCCGTTATCAATGTCATTACAGGAGGACCTCACCCAGCGGGCAGAAGCTGGGGTGAGATGGAAAGATATACCCGAGCTTTAAAGTATGTACCGACAGAGGAAGATGTATTCGTTTTGGAAGGTGCTACGCCCTTGAAGCAACAAAGAACTCTTGATGATGATATTGTATTCAAAGCTAAGGATTCCGCAGGTATTGAAGCTCCTACCTTGGACCCCTTAGTCATCTCGGTTGGTATCGGGCCAGCTATTGTCAGAAGAGTTTTCATTGATTGTGGCGCATCCTGCAATATCCTCTTCAAGAAAACATTCGACCAAATGAAGATCCCTATGGCTGATGTGCAAGCTTCATCGCAGAAAATCGCTGGCTTCATTGGGGAGCCAAAACAGCCGGTAAGAACCATTGATTTGTTTGTGGAACTTGGAGAAGGAGAGAGAAAAATGGTCCGCAAGCAAACTTTTGTGATTGTCGACGAATTTTCTGCTTACAATGCTTTCCTTGGTCGTCCAACTCTGGTAGCGTTCAAAGCTGTTCTTGCCCCGTGGTGCCTCACTATTAAATTCCCTACAGACAATGGGGTGGGAGTTATAAAAGGGGATCAAAATGCTGGGCGAGAGTGTTATCTAACAGAGCTACGAGAAACCAGAAAAAGAGAAATGGGAAAGAATGCGGCAGCCCCAGTCCGCATCAAAGAACCAGCCTTGTAGCAATTACAGGGCGGACCCTGCACTGGCGAGCACAGCGGAGCAAGAAAAGAGATGGACCCTAGAAAAGTCATTGCAGGGGAAAATAGAGTGGTACCAGTGGAGACGACAATACCAATACCTGTTGACCCAAAGGACCCAAACAAGGTGTTGAATGTGGGTTCACAACTTAATGTGTCAATTCAGAATATCTTAATATCTTTTTTAAAGACAAATCTGGATGTTTTTGCTTGGACTCATGCCGATATGTGCGGAATATCTCCAGAAGTTGCAGTGCATGCTCTAAATATTGATCCAAAATTTACACCTGTGAAACAGAAACGGAGAACTCAAGGTCCAGAAAGGTCGGCGGCATTAAAAGAAGAAGTTGATCGGCTCATGGAGAATAATTTTATCAAAGAATCTACCTATCCGAATTGGGTTTCAAATCCAGTACTGGTTAAGAAAGCCAATGGAAAATGGAGAGTATGCATCGATTTTTCAGATCTAAACAAGGCCTGCCCCAAAGACTGCTTCCCATTACCCAGAATCGACCAAATGGTAGACAGAACAGCGGGACACGAATTGTTATCTTTTATGGATGCTTACTCCGGATATAACCAGATCATGATGCATGAGCCAGATCAGGAGGATACGAGCTTTATCACCGACACTGGTCTTTACTGCTACAAAGTTATGCCCTTCGGGTTGAAGAATGCAGGGGCAACATACCAAAGACTCGTTAATGCTATGTTCAAACTGCAACTGGGCAAGACTATGGAAGTCTACATCGATGACATGTTAGTAAAGTCTAAGAAAGTAGTGGATCACATAGAACACTTAGTAGACATGTTCGTAGTCCTACGGAAATACAGAATGAAGCTCAATCCTTTAAAATGTTCATTTGGAGTGGAATCCGGCAAGTTTTTAGGTTTCATCGTGAGCGCTAGGGGCATTGAGGCCAGTCCAGCTCAAATTACTGCATTAAAAGAAGTCAAAGCTCCTAGAACAAAGAAGGAATTGCAAAGTCTCAATGGAAAAGTCGCCGCCTAGAGTCGGTTCATTTCCAAGGCCACAAATAAATGCATCCCATTCTTTAACGCCCTAAAGAAAGGAAAGAAAAACTTCGATTGGACTCCCGAATGCCAAAAAGCTTTTGATGAATTGATTCGCCATATGGAAACGCCTCCAATACTTTCTAGGCCTGGCGATGGCGAGGATCTTCTTATATACTTGGCAGTATCATCTCATGCTTTAAGTGTAGCGCTGATACGAGAAGACAAAAGGATTCAACATCCAGTTTACTATATCAGCAAAAGACTCACTGGGGCAGAGATGAATTACTCTAAGTTGGAAAAACTCGCCTATTGCCTACTAATTGCATCTAGAAAATTGAGGCAATATTTTCAAGCTCATCCTATCAGAGTCCTCACTGATCAACCTTTAAAGCAGGTCCTGTTTCGCCCTGAGACTTGGGGTCGTCTTCTAAAGTGGAATATTGAACTCAGTCAGTATGACATCACTTATCATCCCCGAAAAGCAATCAATGGACAAGCTTTAGCGGATTTCATCGCAGAATTCACAGATAAGGGTAACAGTGAGGAGGAAACGGACGACGATTCCACAATCCAATGGAAATTATATGTTGATGGTGCGAGAAACGACTACTGTTCTGGAGCCGGAATTGTACTTGAGACCCCTGAAGGCCGATCATTATGCTATGCGCTAAGATTGGAATTTCCTTCGACAAACAATGAAGCAGAGTACGAAGCCCTTATCGCTGGCTTAAGGATTGCTAAAGAATTAAACATCCGAGCGTTACAGATATTCAGTGATTCTCAGCTTATTGTATGCCAAGTCAAAAAGGAATTCCAAGCAAAAGGGGGGAATCTGCCCGCCTACTTGTCAAAGGCTTGGGAACTCCTGGGTAATTTCGATCATTACATGATAAGTCACATTCCTCGAGAGGAAAACATGAAAGAAGATTCTCTCGCAAAGTATTCTAGCACAGGCGAAGCTCAATTTCTGGGGTTAACTCCGGTGGAGGTCCTGTGGACTCCTAGCATTGATGAGATGGACATTGATTGGATCATGAGCATGTCTCAAGAGCAAGAATCATGGATGACTCCGATAACAGAATATCTGCTCAATGGATCCTTACCAGGGAACTCAAAAGAACGACAAAAGCTATTGAGAAAAGCCTCTCGATATATAATCCAGGATGGCCGATTATACAGACGGGGATTCTCAATGCTGTTACTTCGGTGTGTATCCAGGGAAGAGTCCAAAGCAATCCTAGCGGAGGTACACGGAGGAGAATGTGGTGATCATTCAGGTGGTCAAACATTAGCGAAGAAAATTCTCCGATACGGATATTTTTGGCCAGAAATTAATCGAGATGCAGCAGAGTATTCTCGAAAATGTGACAGATGCCAAAGATTCGCCAAAATTCCTAGAGCTCCTTCCACTGAACTCACACAGATGGTCAGTCCATGGCCGTTTGCAATATGGGGGATAGACCTTGTAGGACCGTTACCAACTGCCAAATCTGGAATTAAATATGCCATTGTTGGTGTAGATTATTTTACTAAGTGGGCAGAAGCTGAACCACTGGCTACTATCACCTCAAAGAAGATGATAAGTTTTGTAACTAAAAACATCATTTGCAGATACGGCGTGCCTCAAAAAATAATTACAGACAATGGTACTCAGTTTGAAAGTGAAGAATTCCAAGATTTTTGCAAGCGATTCAAAATCCGAAAAAGCTTCTCAGCAGTGGCTCATCCACAGGCAAACGGGCAAGTGGAAGCCGTAAATAAAATTATTAAGTCAACCATCAAAAAGCAACTTGAAAGAGCAAAAGGTGGTTGGGTCGATAAGCTACCACTGGCACTATGGGCATACAGAACCACTCACAAAACTGCGACTGGGCACACCCCGTTTTCATTAGCATACGGATCAGAGGCAATGATTCCGGTAGAAATAGAGGTCCCTTCGCATAGGAGAATCCATTTCAATCAAGCAGAAAACGAAAAGCTACAGCTTGAAGCGCTAGATCTCCTTGATGAAAAAAGAGATGAGGCTAATCTCAGAATTGCAGCTCATCAGCAAAGGATAGCCAGACATTTCAACTCTAAAGTTCGCCAACGCAACTTTGAGATTGGAGACCTAGTCCTGAAAAGAATTATGACAGCGACAGGTGTGTTTGGGCCAAATTGGGAAGGACCATATGTCATAGGTCAGAAGCTTCTTGACGGCACATTCAAACTCACTACTGTTGAAGGAGATCAAATTCCAAGGGCATGGAACAGCAATCATTTGCGTCCATACTTTACTTGAAAATTTTATTGAAATATTGTAAAAAGAATTATGAATGTATGATTCTTGTAATTGAAGGCAATTGTAAAACTGATGCAAGTAAATAATGAAAAAATATAAAGTGGATGTAGGCCCAATTTCCTGGCCGAACCACTATAAATCTTGTGTTCCTTATTATTATTACATGTTTGCTTTATTTTCGATATAAAAAGTACATAGAATGTATTGCTGAAATGTCGATTTAAATTTTTGCAGACAATGGAAGTGAAACTTGCACATAATAAGACCCAGTGATTCTCGCCAAATTTCAAGTCACAAAAGCTCCAAATTCAAATCCTAGATAGGAAGTACTTCAATTGAACAGCCTATGATTTCGACAGAAACGGGCCTTTGCTAATAAATTGAGATCGTTTGAACAAACAAACATCCAATTAAGAAGCTGATGCTCGTTCTCACGAACTTACCTGGCAATGAAGTACATTTCCTTGGATTAAACGAGTCACTTGTAACAAAAAAAAAGAGGATCACTGAAAAAGCATAAGCTAGTGGACAAGGGAACAACCAAAGCCATCATCGGCAGCACAAATCCTCTTCGGAGGCACAACTCTTCGGAGGATAAAGACCTCTAATGGGTCATACGCCACAAAAAAGAAAATTCTCTACTCAACAAAAAAGATTGGAGGAGTCATGACCCTCCAACCATGAGAGAGTAACTTCCAGGCGATGAAAACCCTCTTTGAGGCACATTTTACCAGGAGTTGAAGTGTTACGACCGCTCTTCGGAATTTCACTTCACCAGAGTTGAAATGCAAACAAAATAAAGACCTCTTCGGAGGCACATTTCACCAGGAGTTGAAGTGTTACGACCGCTCTTCGGAATTTCACTTCACCAGAGTTGAAATGCAAACAAAATAAAGACCTCTTCGGAGGCACATTTCACCAGGAGTTGAAGTGTAACAGCCGCTCTTCGGAATTTCACTTCACCAAAGTTGAAATGCAAAACAAAATAAAGACTTTCTGGAAGCCCACGTTTCACCGAGATTGAAATAAAACTTCCAAGTGTTGAAACGTGAAAAGGCTTTCTTCAAAGGCACAACTCTTTGGAGGTACACGTTTCGCCAAGATTGAAATAAAACTTCCAAGTGTTGAAACGTGAAAAATCCCTCCTCAGAGGTACAACCCCCTCCCGGGGACACAATCAAAAAAAAAAAAAGACTTCTTCGGAAGCCCACGTTTCACCGAGATTGAAATAAAACTTCCAAGTGTTGAAACGTGAAAAGGCTTTCTTCGAAGGCACAACTCTTTGGAGGTACACGTTTCACCAAGATTGAAATAAAACTTCCAAATGTTGAAACGTGAAAAATCCCTCCTCAGAAGTACAAATTTCTATTTTAAAAAAAATATCCTCATCAAGAACATACTTTAACTTTCAAAGGAAGAGTGATTTACCTATTCTAGAAAATAACCTTCCTCAAAAAAAAAAAAAAAAAGAGGAGGGAAAGAAAGTTAAAGTACTCTTCAGAGGCCTGCTTTACCACATAGAAGAATTCACTTGGCAAAATGCGTACTTAAGCAAAAGGAAAAAAGTGATTTCTTCGAAGGACAAAGCGTAAAAACTTATATGAAGGAAGTTGTACTCTACGAAAAATTTCTTCAAGAATGAAGTAATTATTCTTCAGAAAATAAGAGTGCGAGTCCCCTCAAAGTATAAAATATTGCAGCAAACTTATGGTATGGGGGCAACATGGTATAGTTACATACAAAATGGTATAGCTACATCGGTAAAGTACGCTCAAACAACATACCACAAGCTCACTGCAATATCATATAAATAAACTTGTGCAAAAATGAATAATAAATGCATTCTCAAATTCAAACAAGAGTCTGTACAAATAAATGATCATTTTATTCAATTGCAGATACAGGTTTCAAAATAAAAAAAGCAGGGGCCGGTGCCTGCACAACATCCGACCATCACACAAAAAAGGAATCAAAAAGCCCGAAGTCCGACTCTTCACTTATTCTTACCACCTTTGGACCCTTTGCCTGGCCGAATGATTAGTTTTTCAGGTCTATCTATAGGCATAAGGGAAGAAGGAGAGGGAGGTGCAACCGGTGCAACTTCCGGTTCCTCTTCAGTAGTGATGATTTTCTTCCCCCTCCTCTTCGATGTTCCGTGCTTCTTTCTTCTCTTCGAAGAAGACTCACTCCCTGGAGTAACAAGTGCGGACAAAACTACGTCATCAGAGGGAGTCCGCTCCGGAGAGATCTCGCCTCCTTCAAGTCCCTCGTCCTTCTGCTCTTGCGAAGCGACAGGGTCATCCAAGCCATGAAGAGCCTCAATCTGTTCCTCTTGTGACCCGGGCTGTGAAGCAGAAGGAGGAGTCACCTGAAGAGACGGAGGAGGGATAACCGGAGGAAGTGAAGTCTGCACAGCACTTGGTGTTTCAACTGCAGAAGAAGAGAAATTAAAAATATTAGTATCTCCCCGAAAGAAAGGAGATATGGGTTCGTCGAGATTCAAGAAGTAATCGAGAAGCTCATCAAACTTTTGAGGAGTAAGCAAGCGATCCACCTGAATCAGACCAATGTCAAAATTACCTGAAGACGTTTGCTTCGTTAGTTCAATCTCATAATTCTGAGCCCCGATATCCTCCAAAGCCTCATCATCAGTAGGGGTGATTACCCCGGTTCTTGTAGGAGGCAGCGAATGAGCACTAGAACCTGTAATGTCCACTTCGGAAGAAACTAAAGGGTGTTCAGAAGTGGTAGGTGGTATTTCTTTCTCAGAACGCTCCCCTTCCGCCATTCCGGCCCGTACCCTGGCGAGTTGCTCTTTTCCCTTGGCAAGAGCGGCACGGGCATCATCATCGAGATAATGCTCTTCAAGAGCTGTCTCAGCGTAGCCAGCACCTTTACCACCTAGCATATCGAGTGCTGCCTCCCAAACTTCAGCTAATGTAATTTCATACTTAGGGCCTAGAAAGGCAAGGCTGCCACGCCCCAAAATGCTGTGCAGATAGAAATCAAATAATGTGGAGCTAATGTCAGCTTTGGTTTCTTGATGGGCCTCTTCGGCTGCGAGTTTACCAGCAACAGCCTCGTCACGCTCCTTTTCGGCCATAGCAAGTCGAGCTTTTAGCATCTCTATCTCCAAGCTTTGAGAGCCGGTCTGTTCTCGCAGCTGTAAGGTTTCAGCGCGATATTCTTCTATGACCTTCTCCTGGTGTGTAAGCTTATCGTCGACTGCCCTTTGACTGGCATGCGCATCTCGTACTTGTTGCTGAAGCATGCTCTCCTTTTGAGAATGGAAAGTAGATGAAGTAGCTAATTCTTCCTTAAGCTTTTCTACTTCCGCTTCCAGTTTTTCATTATAGGAAGCAATACTTCTCATTTCGGCGTCATGCTGTTCGAGAGTCTTCTGCCACTCAGCCTTATCGTTCTCCATTGTGAGCATAGCCTCGAGATTGGCTCGGTTAACCCTCTGAAGCTCGTCGACAAGTTTTTGCCAGTTCGACATTCTTTCAATATCGGTCCTGACAGCGTCAAGATTTCGTAGCATAGCCGATTTGTCAAGAGGAACCAAGTCGAGATCAAATCGAACCCCTCTCAGGCACCACCGAGGGAATCGATTTTGAAGAGTGGGAGGACCTTGCCCAACTTGGTATGCGGGCCGGTTGATGATTGTTTGAATGTCGGAACGAACGGGGGCAGGAGATTCAGCAGGAACATTTTGAGAAACTGTCGGCATTATCTCTTTAGTAAGTTTAGCCCGCTTGCTAGAAGAATCGTCCACGTGACCTTTACCTTTCTCATCATGAGTCTTTCTTTTTTGGGTATCATCATCTCTGTGGGGAGGGTCATGTCTTTCTTGTTCTCTTCGGTGGCGTTCTTCATATGCTCGTCTCTCGTCTGCTTTCCTGATGGCCCTCTCTTCATCCGATTCTCTGTAAGAGGGGAGGTGACGCCTGTAATCATATTGGCTACGCCTCCCGTAGCGCTGGAAATCATCATAATATGAACTGCTGCGCCCCATTGGAGAATCTGGAATAAAAATAATAAGCTTTAGAAATCTTTAAAGTATAAGAAGATGAATGCGTAGAAGTGCTGAAAAATCCTAAGTGTTGTATAATGTGCAAACTACACGCATCAAGTTACAGACCACTCTGTGGAGTAGAGGTAGTGATAACTTGAGTGGAAGGAGTTGACATTTGTTGTAGAGAAGATGTCGCCTCAATTACAGAAGAGATAGTTTTGGAAACATCATCTTTGAAAAGTTCTTGAGAAGTCACAATTAAATCGCTCAACCCCTCGAAAACATCATCGCCATCATGTTTTTTGGGACTGGCTTTCTCAACTCCTTCGTCAGCAAATCTTTCGGAAGATCGTGGAGTTTCTTCCTCTTCGATAACTGGGGCAAGTGCGGACTTGTCGGACGACCCCGCAACGTCCTTCGGAATTGAACACTTCACTAGTGGAGTTTCTATAGAGGTTCCTCCCTGCGTGTGCTCTTTAGTAGAGCCGGGGCATCAGGAGTTTCCGTCGGAGAATCAGGAATTTCAGTTGGGACTTCACGAAGCTGAGTGAAGCGAGAGGAATGAAGAAGCCCATATTGATGTAAAAATTCATCATTTAACAAGAACTTTATACTCCTCTCTTCTGCCGCCACGGCATTCAATCTCTCAAAAATTTGTTTATAACATGGATCTCTAGAGGGAGGAGGAAGTGCTAAAACAGGAAAAAAAGAAGCCAAGTTAGCGTTTAGCAACCCAGATTTCGAAAAGCCCAAGAATGGAGAAATAAAAGCAGGAAAATCTTACTTCCTACTCTCCAGATGGCATAAAACCCTGGAGGACAGCGGACAAAGAAGAACTGATTTAGAAATCCATGAACGCTTTCAGGAAGATCGGTGATGAGCTTACGGTTTCGAGCACTCCTTATAACTACGATAGAGGGATGATCTTTAATTTTTGTGAATGAGCAGAAGTAGCAGATTTCCTCAAAGCTCGGTAATCGGCCCAGAACTCTACTAAATAGCACACATAACCCCATCAGAATGGCATGACCATTGGGGTGCAATTTGAATGGAGAGATAGATAGTCGAAGCAGGAACTGCTGAAGGAAGTCATTGAAAGGTGGTATGGCACCGCTCAAGCACATTTGGCGGTTGACAGCAATAAAGCCAGAAGGGGGCCTATCTGTAATGTCATTTGGCCCCGGCAGTAAGGCATCAGCTTCGGCAATGCCAAACTGGATGAGCAATTGGTTAAACACCCGCTGATTCAGAGTTGTGGGAGTTCTCTCCGGAGGGTTATCCAACAAGTTGGCTACTGGGAAGACATCTTCAACCTGGCCCATCGGTTCTTCTTGTTGAGATGTCATTCTACACAAGCAACTGGGTGTTCAAATGCGAAGGTGCACGTTTCCTAAAAGTGTGAAGTGTTGTGCAGAACTAATGAAAATAACAAGTAAATATAACTGGAATTAAACTGGTTGACGATTGATCGACTATGGTAATTTCAGAACTTGTTAATTTAAAGTTCAAGCATAATATTAGTGCAGGCCGTCAGTTTCAATTGACTGTTTCAGTATTGCTTTAATATTCTACTTGAAATCGATAGCACTTCGTTCACACGATTTGTTTAAGTTAATTATCGGTTATTAACTAATCTGTCATTAGATATGGGCAGTCGATGACAGTATATTCGTCCCAGTTTTCTGTGAATGTTGTATTGAACAGATTGTTAGCCTGCAAGTCAAAATAACCTGTGAATGAATGCAATAAAATTCAACAGTACAAAGTTAATGCAATGGTCCAAAGTTCAAGAAGAATTCACGCAAGTCCTAACTCGTCAATGTCTCAAAAATTTTGAATCGGCAGTGCCCTAAGTCGTAAGTCGTATAAAAAGGGAGAAGCTCTGGTTCAACTCAAGGCTTAGGCCGTAAGTCATAAGTCGTGAGTCGTGAGTCGTGAGTCGTGAGTCGTAAGCCGTGAGTCGTAAGTCGTATCTCGGCCATGACTCAAGGCTTAGGCCGTGGAGCATGTTGGGTCGGATCATGGTTGTTGGATCATACAAAAACGACCGAGTCGTACCAAAAGCAGTATTCGAATCAATCTGACCAACTAATCACCTAACTCCTAAACCAGGTTGCCTTCTAACCCATAAACCATTTCACTCCTAACCCGTTAATCTTCCAACTTTTAACCCATTAACCCAATAAAACTCTCAATAAACAACCCCGGTCTTATCACGCCGCTAAATCACCTCAAGACGAAAATCATCAGATCAAACAACCTTACATCCCTTGATGGTTAGAATGACCGAACTCGCAAGACTCGAGGGAGTAAAATGAAGGCAGGGACAGAGCACATAGGTTAACGATGATCGATAATCGGAAGGGAAGCAAGATTGCTTACGTAATGTGGTGTCAATGATGATCAGAGGAGAGTCGAGTTGGAATCGCCTGTGAGAACTTAGAGGTGCGTTAATGGCAGATGCGGTTTAGAAGATCGCTGATAAGAAGTAGGAGATAGAAGGAACGATTCAAGCGTTTTATATCCGGAAGAGCTGAAACTCGAATCGGCACGCCCGGGTTATGATAAGTCGAAGCACACGACTTACGACTTAAGCGTGTGCTTCGAGGGGCAAATGTTAACCCCGTTCCAGCCTACGAGTTAAAGGAGTTGACGACTTAAGGCCTGGGACGAGCCACGACTTAAGGTGTTTAACGACTCAGGAAGCCTTACGACTCAGGAAGCCTCGCGACTCATCGAGTCACCGACTCAAGGAGTTAATGACCTAAAGCTCAAAGCGACTTAAAGGGTTACGACTCAAGGGGTTAACGGTTCATAAGGCAGGACCGACTCAATGCATTACCGACTCATCAAAGGCTTGGCCCCAGCGACTCAACAGGTTCACGACTCATCATAAGAAACGACCTAAGAGAATTGACGACCTAAGAAATGACTTGATGACTCATAACTCAGGATGACTCGTCCGCGACTTAAAGCCACTGAGTCGTACTCCGTTGCTACAATGCATGACCCAGTGAGAATTGACTCGCCAATGACTCAGGACTTGACTTAGAATCCAGCAAGAGAATGAGCTAGTGAGAAGACCAAATGAGCCGGCCACGACTCAACTTGACTCGGCCACGGCTTAGCCTGAGTCGGTCACGACTCAGGACTTGGGCAAAAAACTTCTATCCAGATTTGCCTATAAATACATGGCCACCCCCAACATTCAAAGGACTTTTGGCTGATTCATTTCAAGCGCCGTTACTCTGCCGCATTCTAAACTGCTTCGACACCTTCAAGAAACTTCATGAAGAAATCAAACATGTCAAACATGTGTTCAAAGATTCGAATCGACATTGAAGTTTAGGCTACTTGTTCAAAGTCACTTGAAACTCAAAGTGTGTTGTAATCAAAGTGTAACTGCATTGACTTGTAATCAAATCGTCAATAAAGATATTCAAAGTGGACGTAGGCTATCTCTCAAGCCGAACCACTATAAAATTGCTGTTGTTTACTGTTTTTTCACTATTATCTGCTTATAATATGTTCCCGAGTTATCGGGTGGTGCTTTCACGATCTCACTTTACACACCGGGGTGTTAGCGTTCAAATTCAAGCGTTAACAGTAAACAAATAAATAGTTCATATCAAACCAAAAATGAAATAAAAACGAATAAAGAATATTCATCGAGGTCGTCAAAATTTAATGTTCATATCAAATATTTCCATATTCAAGTCCAACACGTTCACGTTCAATGTTCATGTTCGATGCAAATCCAACATATTCGCGTTCATGTTCACGTTCAATATTCTAAGTCCGACCTATTCACGTTCATGTTCAATATGCTAAGTCCAACATATGCGAGTCAAAGGTCAGTCCAAATGTTCAATATATTCAAGTCCAAACCAGATTTGCAATATATGCAATGAACATTTTATTCAAGTCAAAGGTCAGTCCAAATGTTCAAGTCAAACCATATTCAAGTCCAATTAACCATTTATCCAAACATCTTATGCTACGAACATATGCAAGCTTCACGACTAAAAAATAAATGCAAACTTCACGTTTATACTTTATATACAAGCTTCAGCCCATTACCCCATTAAAAATATCCCTAACCGGCCCATTACCCCATTAATAACCCTTCCCATTATTTTGCCTCGTCCATTTCAACAGCACAGAACACATACGAACGAGGAAAAAAAAAAAGAGCGGTCGACGATGAAAACGAAGGCGGCAAAGCGAAAAAAAAATCACCTGCGTCGATCGTTACTCTCGAACTCGAAGGCGAAGGCGAATTCGAAGGTCGTCTGACTGATTTCGAAGCTCGGCTGTGTTGATTTCGTGTGCGAAATCGAAGCTCGACTGTGCGATTTCGCGTGCGAATTCGAAGCTGCTCTGTGCGAACTTTGAAGTTCGTCGTTGTGATTGGGAAGCTGAAGATAATTTCTGGTAATTTACTGATTTCAATTGTTGTATTTATAGATGAATTTGATTCCCTTTTCACTATTCGATCACGTTGGTTTGTTTTTTAGCAATTATTTGATTCGTTGCTTTTTCTTTTACCGATTATTTGATTCTCGTGGTCGCGCACAATTCTTTGAACGGGACGGGATTTTTCCCTAATCCCGTCCCGCTTCCTGTCGGCACCGGTCCGAGATCGTCGAGATCTCGTGGTGCCGGCCGGAACCTCATACTTTGATTAATATTGGATCTAAACTAATATGATCTTCTAAATATGCATTATTCTTGTATATGTTTCTCTAAAATATTTCTTCTGGAAATATAAACAATATATATCAAAATAATTTCCAAAATTAAAATCCAAATCAAAGAGTTTTCAAAATGAAAACTTCATTTATCAAACATTTATATATTACTTAGATCCATATCACAAACCAAAACGTAATCAAGATCAATAAATTTATTTGAATCAACAACAGAAATTGTCAAATTCAAAACTTGCTTTCCAAAATAATGAACTCAAAAAAAACATGCAATAATAAGCAAGTTTGAAATCAATTCAAATCCAAATTCAAAAAATCACAACATTTTATTTTTAAACAATGTACAAAACTCAAAGGTATATTATTTGAGTGTGATTTTGAGATCTACAATATAATGAGATCAGAAAAATAAATAAAAAATCGAATCTATTATAGGATGAGATCTAAAATATAATGACAAAAATACATGTACACTGGAATAAGATCTATAAATTTAGATCTATGACAAAATAAGATCTTGAAAAGATAAGATATATTAAAACTTTAATCCAAATCTGAAAAATTAGAAAATAGATATAGAATTATGAAACAAGAAAACTTAAATCTAGATCTAATTAATCGCAAAATAAATCTAGAAAAACATATCTAGAAAATTTCAAACCCGATTTCATTGATTGAATAAGAGGAAGAGATAGATCTGACTTCAGTAACTGAATAAGAGAAAGAGATGTACCTACATGAAAAAAACGGATCTAATCTTCTGAATTAGAATATCCAATACATTCGAGAAAAAGAAGATCGTTTCGAAACGGATATCTCCAAATTATCCGAGCATTCAAGAAAAAGAAGATCGTGCTGATAACGTGTTATGAAATGAAGAAAGTGAAAGCCATTAGAGAGAGAACAATTTTATTATTCAGAGATTAGTAATACAATTACATTACATAGGCTCCTTTATATATAGGCCTTGGAGCATGAGATGGAACATATCCCATGATGTGGGACTAAATAGAAAAACACAAAAGCATATTCACTTATATATTTACATATATTATAACATTCTTTCACTTTTCCAAGAATCAAGTGAAACAATAACCTCTTACGGTCATGCTGATTAGACTAGATAATGCATACACAAGATATGCTCCCTATAGGAAAAGTAAAATAAAATAAAAAGTTGTAGATATGATCCACATACATTAAAATATAAAATAGATAAGAGAATTGAAATCAAAAACATACACAACACAAAGGACAAAGGATTGAATTTATTTTTGTTTTGTTTCTTTTTGTCAACATTCATCAGCTTTCTTCTTCTACTACTCACTCAGTCAAGAATCCAGAAAGAAAAATCAACTAGATCAAGTAATCCAGAAAGAAAAATCAACTAAAATCAACTTTCTCCTTCTACTACTCACTTCCATACAAATTAACATGTTCTCTTTATAATAATTGGTAGTTTTGAGTATTTACCAATAAAACAAAATATTGTATTTTCAAGACGTCAAAATGGGTGTTACACTTAAATCAAATATCACACTTTCTCTAAGAGGAAAAATCATTTTAAAAAATCATTTGAAAAAATCATTAAAATTAAAATTCAAAAGTTAATAAAACTAAAATCAAATTTGGAATAAAATGGGTTTTTGAAGTGAAAATTAATTTTTCAAAACAAGCAAAACCAAGCATGTTTGGAAAATTGGAAAACACCACAAAATAAAAAATTGGAAAACGATCTATACATTCAGTTTATAAGTTGATACCTACCTAACATTTTCCACTATAGTTGTTGTAATAAATATTCTTTTTCTTAAAAGAAAAAATAGCAAGCTCTCTTTATCAGTTATTAAACCAAAACCAAGTATCAATTTTATTTTCGCAAAATCCTAATTCAATAGTATAAAACATAACCAAAAATCCACCAAGAAAATCTGCATTAAAACAAAGTCTCGGTTATTTTTTCAATCATGTTTATCTGCAATAAAACACTTTTATTATTTTTAACGCAATTTCCTTCTTCACCCACCTCTCATTTTTCTCCATCTGCTTTGTTTTGGCATTAAACAATACAAATTTGTTTTGGCGGATAACATTACTCAATAAAATATTTTAATTTGAGGAAAACACAAAATTGTTGGTTTAAAATTTTATTTCCACAAGTATTATTTTTAATAATAAAAATAATGTCGGTCAAACATTTGGTAGATAATGAAATCAGCAACACCAATATTCAACAAATAGCAAAATGAAGCGGAGAAACTACAATCCAACAAACAGAAAATGGGGTGGACAAACTGCAATTCTACAAACAAACAAAAAATGATTTGAGATTGCAATTTCTCAGTTTTACTGCAATTTTATCTTATGATTGTATCGATATATGCTATCGTGATCAATATGTCATATTCGACAATAAAAAAATATTATGTAGATTGTATAAGACTGATTGTGACCTGAAAGGTTAAGAGACGTATATCAAGCTCATACATACATCAAGCTTATGAATGTTTCTATGGAAAAGTATAAGTTATAAAATTGAATTCATATTTTCGCATTTAAAATTCATACAAAAACGAAACTGATTGCTTCAATTGTGAAATTCATATTACAAAAAATTGAATTCATAGTAGGAAGGTCCTATTTGCCAATATCAGTTGGGTGAGGTGCTTGGACATAAACAATTGAATAGCCACTTATTTACAAAGTTAGGCAGAGTAATCGAGAAAAGAAAAACAAACTGAAAAAACAACCGAGGCTCAAAAGAAAACAAATAATTATTCTGTTAAGGTCATGAAATAATCATCATCTCACTCATGTGAATTGAATTATGTGTTAGCATTCAAAAAGGGAAAAAAAAAAGCTTACACACAGACACACTGAATCAATTATATATGTGAAGTTCTTTGGTTAACTAAGACATCTGGGTAAATAAACTAGAAAGTGTTCAGAGGCTAATCATATCCAGTTTAAATCTGGTGATAACTACTCCCATTTACATGTGTAATTATAGTTTACTTACTTAAGCAACTTCAAAATTTATGGTGTACTGACTTCCATTATGTATAAAGCATAGGCAAAAGGTGAGTCAAGGTATCACAACTCACTGTTAACATATCAGTCACTATACAGATATATAGTAGAGCTAGACAATATTTTCTAAAGCTTCTCTCTCTCTCGCTCTCTCTCTCTCTCTCTCTCTCTATATATATATATATATATATATAAATTAGCTTACTATTATAATTTGATTAAACATGTATGGTGAGATCTTGGGATGTAACATCTAAAAAACACATGGTAGATTTATTGCTAATACATGGTTTTTAAATATGTGTTTCATTATATGAATCACTTTGCAAAGTAGTCAACCTGATAATAGTCAATAAGGCAATGTAGATGTGTATAATAAGAGTACATGTGAAATGAGTATGGTTACATCAATAAATGTGGGCAATAACAATCTGCTAATGGCCCAAAGAGTGAAGTTGTGGAGAATAAGGAACTGAGATAGAACTTGTATGTAAATACATACACACTCCAATAAGGAAAATTGCTTATTATGAAATGGCTTGAAATAAGGATAGAATTTTTAAACTGGAATGTTGAGAATAATGTAACAATGCGAAACCACTTAGTTCCATTCTCGGCACTTGAAACTAATATTTTATCAAATATAAATGCTAAACTGATGCTAGAAGAGAAGATTTCGATAACTATAGCATAGGAACAAGTTGGTGGAAAATATTTCCTTTTTATTTATGAAAAATAAAGTAAACACATATGTAGGAAAGCTGATCCAAAGCTCATTCATGTGATTAATATTAAAATTGGTTTTAGGGATTAACCTGTAGTTATTTTTTAGAGATGCCAAGTACAGACTTGAATAGAAGAAATATACAACTGTAGCAGATTTGAGACTATAGCTACCACACACTAGTTAACGTACAATATTTATATATCTGCATATGAGATTATGATGGCCATAGTTAATGTACTAGAATCTCAACTATCACTACATGACTCCTGATTAAGTAATAAAAAGAAATAAGCTATATCACATTAACAAAAGCATATAGTGACTGTATGCGTCAAAATTGGTCACAAACCCTACCTATCGTGAAAGCACCAAGTTAAGAATATAAATCAGCAATATTCCAAACACAGATTGCAGATCAAAGTGAACAACAAACAATCAAAGAATAACGAATAAAAACATGGAATTTATAGTGGTTCGGCTATCTCCGGCCTACATCCACTCCAAAGTTTTATCTTTTATTGATTATCCTTGCTGGTTACAGTTGAATACAACAATTACAATGAAGACATTCAGTTATAACAGCAATGGTAGAATGCGAGTTTGAATCCGACAGAGTCTGGACGTTGAATCGCCAAAAGATCCTCTTTCTATAGGCTTCAGGGGGCTATTTATAGGCGTAGGAGGCTGATATCAAGCTAAAAGTTTGGGAGACTCCTTCTGGCACGTGAGTGGGCCCACGCGACCGACCCCACCCAGTTTCGACTCGATCTGCGATCGATACGAAGCAATTTCGTATCCATCAAAAAATGATCCAATCGAGCTGAAACTTGGCAGGATTGTTCTTTACCTTGTACGCAAGCCGCTGTGAAAATTACGTAGCATTTGGATCTGTAGATCGCGAGATATGATCAATGCAAGATTGCACTCTCGTGAACACTGTCGCGTTCGAATCCATGTTTCGTATCCACCCCGTTCGACTCAATCGAGGCACGTGTGCATGCGATGACGTGTCGCGAAATCCCCGGATTGATCCACTTTGCGTGCCGAGTTTGACCGAGTTATTCGCATCTAGCGCCGAAGTTTCGCTCGTATCAACCATTTATTCGCATCCACTTGTTCCGGTCCTTATTCGAACCAATTATCGATTCGCCGTAGCCCTTGTTCGCATCGATTATTATTGATGTACTGCATACCGATCGTGCTATCGATACGAAGTGACCTAATTTGAGTACGATGGATACGAACAATGACTTATACACTATCGGTTCGAATAACCACGAACCATATGGATTCAAACTAAGCCTCTATGATCGATTCGAAGTATTTTGACCATGATGGATACGAGCTAAACCGATACGATGTTACCGTTTCTGGATCGATACGAAGAGCCCAATGCCAGATGGATTCGAACAACACCGATTCAAACAAAGACCTGGGATGGATTCGAATAGATCGAGACGGTATCCTTTCGATGGATAAGAAATCAATCGATTCGAACAAACCAATATGATGATTTCCTGATCGATGCGAGAGTGATGGATTCGAACAAACCATCATCCCAGCACACTGATGGATACGAACAGCATATTCTTCCTACCTTTGTATCAATCATATCTCCTTCATCCGAACTCCGATTAACCTGAAATTTGAAACATAGCCTCCCCTAGTCCTGATCATCATCTCCAATCGATTCCGTCCCAACCGGAGCCCGACCAAATTTTAACGACATCGATTGCAGCCTTGTCTTTAATCGATCTTCATCCCCGCTATCCATTCATCATTGCCAATTTGTTGATATTCCAGCCTTGACCAAAAGGTGAGATAACATTTGTCCCCCAAAACATGCCTTGTGATAAGAAGGTGTGTTTTGAATAGTTCTGAATCTGATGTTCGAAATCCACAGCCAATCTCATATCCATCAAAACTTGATAGCCAAATATCATTCCATCCTCATCCAATAACCAATAACCAAATCTATGACCTCTTCGGGTCAATATCTGAATCCATAACCTCTCCGGATTCATGCCAGGTGCAATCTATACCTGATGATCTTGGTCCAATGTCCCTGGACGTTGAGCTAACCTCTCCGGGTTCTTACCAAGCGCAATCCACACTTGATGACTGCGGTCCATTATCCCTGGACGTTGAGCTAACATCTCCGGGTCCTTGCCAAGCGCAATCCACACTTGACGACCGTGGTACAGTGTCCCTGGACGTTGTACAATGCCATGGCTTAAGTCCTAAGCCGAATCCTGATCACTCCGGACCCTTGTTGGGCATAGTCCATACTCAACGACCTGAAAATAATAATTGATAATATAGGGTCTAAGTCCTAGGCCGAATGCGGGTCACTCCGGACCCTTGTTGAGCATAGTCCATACTCAACGACCCGAATGAGTCAATTTACCACGTTCGGGCAAAGTGACTCACCCCTTACCAGGCATGATCCATACCCGACGACCGTTTATCAAAAACCAGACAAAAACCCAGTCAAAATCCAATCCAAAATCCAAAATCGGACCAAAAAATCAGAAATCCAAACCAGCATCCAAAACAGAAACCAATCGTCCAAACGAAAATCCAAGCCAGAAAACAAACAAAACTAGGAGTTCAAACCAACTCCAAAAACCAAACCAGAAAATCAAGTGTCCAATCCAAAAAAAAAAACAAATTTCACAAACCATAGCTTTGCGGTTTATCATCATTCAGAGCATGCCTAGGGGCTATCTCCATCCCCATACATGAGTAAATGACTTGGTCGTTTGCCAATGGTTTGTTACTTATTTCATATTATCTTGGTCAATTGATAATCAATCGACCATCATTCCTGGGCCTCACATCATCATGGTGTGAGGTAGGCGGTGGTTGCTCCTGCTCCACCGCTGCATTTCGTGCCCCAAAATACGGCCTCAATTGTCCATTCCTCACATGTTCTTCAATTATGTCCTTTAAGTGCCTGCAGCTGTTGGTATCATGTCCGTCCAAATCATGGAAGAGACAGTGCCTTCCTAATGTCCTCTCTCGTTCGGATGATTCTCTCCTAGCCGGCCTTCGGTAACGAAGGCGATTCCGGGTTTTCATGTATATCCGCTCCAGCGTCTCGTTTAATCCTGTGTATGTGGGAAATTTTGAATTCTTCCATCGCTTTCTGGCTTTTCCTGAATCGTCATCCATCTTCCTCTTTCCATTATCCTTATCTGAGCTTCTGTTGGATGGTCCTCCACCCTTAGTCGCATTCACCTCTTTTAACTTCAAGTCCGTACGAGCGTCTTCTTGCCGAAGGAATCTTTCCGCTTCGTGAAAGAATTCCCCGAGATCCAGTGGTGGGTCTCGTACTAAAGATACCTTAAAATCTGAATCCTCTCTGACTCCCGATACCGCCGCCATCAAAACCATTGATGGATCCGGCCGATCCACCGAAGCAATCGCCGCATTGAATCGAGTTAAAAAAGCTCTAAGTGATTCATCCGTCTTTTTCTTTACCGACGTTAACGTCATTACATTTATTGGTCTCTTGATATGAACCCGAAACTGCCCCAGAAACCTATCCACCAATTCCCTCCAGATCCTGATAGATCCTTCTTCCAGCTGCCTAAACCACATTGCAGCTAGGTCCGTCAAGTATAAAGGAAAACATCAGGCCATTACTTCCTCTGATGCCCCCGGTACTTCCATGTGTCTGGTGTATCTCATCAAATGATCAGTTGGGTCAGCCTTGACATCATATACTTCCACGCTAGGTAGCTTAAATTTGGGTGGATTCTGAGCTATCCTGATTTCCCGAGTAAACGGACTCTTGTTCACTCCTTCCAAATCTCTATTGCTCAAACCTCCATGCATAGTTCTCCTGATGATCTCGACTAATCCAGCATTGTCTGTCAGAGGTTACCTCTCATGCCCCCGAGGGAACTCCGGCACATATTCTTCATGCGGTTCATTAACACTTGCATTAGTTCTAGCCTGTTGAACTCCGTCCAAGGGTCTTCCAGCGTTAGATCCTACGGGCCTGCCCACAAGCCCTCGTTGATTGCCTTCTGGTTCTGTATTCTGTCCTCCATTGGGTTCCATAACCCTAGTTCCTTATTCCATATTTGCAGCCACTGTAGCTGGTCCTAAGTTCTGTGTTCGAGCAGCCC
This sequence comes from Allium cepa, assembly GCA_030765085.1. Lineage (NCBI taxonomy): Eukaryota > Viridiplantae > Streptophyta > Magnoliopsida > Asparagales > Amaryllidaceae > Allium > Allium cepa. The sequence goes on from CM060945.1 coordinate 82,334,953, forward strand.
TCATCTTTTCAAAGAAAGTCTGCATCATGTCATGTTGACTCTTCAACAACCTCTCTTGCAACGAATTTGTTATAGCTTCCATTTCATCCCTAGTGATGTAGATAGAAGTTTGTCCTTCCCCAGCTCCGGAGGATGCTTCTTGACTTCCCTCTTGTTGGCTTCTTTCAGCCCTCTGTCTTCTACTTGTCTGCCGAGTCATTCTCTTTCAAATCCAAACTCTTCGCGCTCTTCCAATCCAAACTTCAATCCGATGTAGCGGGTGCAAGTCCTTCTCAGTGGAAGCACCAAAGTGTTTGCGCCAAAATTGGTCACAAACCTCAAGTATCGTGAAAGCACCAAGTTAAGAATATAAATCAGCAATATTCCAAACACAGATTGCAGATCAAAGTGAACAACAAACAACAATCCAAGAATAACAAATAAAAACACGGAATTTATAGTGGTTCGGCTATCTCCGGTCTACGTTCACTCCAAAGTTTTATCTTGATTATCCTTGCTGGTTATAGTTGAATACAACAATTACAATGAAGAAATTCAGTTATAATAGCAATGGTAGAATGCGAGTTTGAATCCGGCAGAGTCAGGACGTTGAATCGCCAAAAGATCCTCTTTCTGTAGGCTTCAGGGGGCTATTTATAGGCGTAGAAGGCTGATATCAAGCTAAAACTTTGGAAGACTCCTTCTGGCACGTGAGTGGGCCCACGCAACCGACCCCACCAAGTTTCGACTCGATCTGCGATCGATACGAAGCAATTTCGTATCCATCAAAAAATGATCCAATCGAGCTGAAACTTGGCGTGATAGTTGTTTACCTTATATGCAAGCCGCTGTGAAGATGTCGTAGCATTTGGATCCGTAGATAGCGAGATATGATCGATGCAAGATTGCACTCTCGTGAACACAATCACGTTCGAATCCATGTTTCGTATCCATCACGTTTGACTCGAGCGAGACACGTGTGCATGCGATGACATGTCGCGAAATCCCCGAATTGATCCACTTTGCGTTCCGAGTTTGACCGAGTTATTCGCATCTAGCGCCGAAGTTTCGCTCGTATCAACCATTTATTCGCATCCACTTGTTTCAGTCCTTATTCGAACCAATTATCGATTCGCCGTAACCCTTGTTCGCATCGATTATTATTGATGTACTGCATATCGATCGTGCTATCGATACGAAGTGACCTAATTTGAGTACGATGGATACGAACAATGACTTATATATTATCGGTTCGAATAACCACGAACCATATGGATTCGAACTAAGCCTCTGTGATCGATTCAAAGTATTTTGACCATGATGGATACGAGCTAAACCGATACGATGTTACCGTTTCTGCATCGATACGAAGAGCCCAATGCCGAATGGATTCGAACAGCATTGATTCGAACAAAGACCTGGGATGGATTCGAATAGATCGAGGCGGTATTCTTTTGATGGATACGAAATCGATCGATTCGAACAAACCAATATGATGATTTCCTGATCGATGCGAGTGTGATGGATTCGAACAAACCATCATCCCAGCATACCGATGGATACGAACAGCATATTCTTCCTACCTTGTATCAATCATATCTCCTTCATCCAAACTCTGATTAACCTGAAATTTGAAACATAGCCTCCCCTAGTCCTGATCATCATCTCCAATTGATTCCGTCCCAACCTGAGCCTGGCCAAATTTTGACGACATCGATTGCAGCCTTGTCTTCAATCGATCTCCATTCCGCTATCCATTCATCCTTGCCAATTTGTTGATATTCCAGCCTTGACCAAAAGGTGGAATAACAGTGACCCATAAGAAAAACTTTAAAGGCACCTGCTAGTCATGTGCTTCCTTTCTCGATTATTCATTTGCTCTCTCTTTGAATTTCATTTGTTCCATAGCAGCTCTCCCTCTTGCAAGACCCAAATGTATCACATTGTAATCCTTTACTTCTTGGATCTGTAAACCTCATCTCCACTAACATTATTTGGAAACCAAAGAATAAGGAAAGTTGGATAGGAAAAAATTTTAGATGGCGCCTTATAAAATTTTGACACAAAATTTATGTACAGCTCTTTGGTTATACTTATTTATTTCAATAAAACGAACCACTGCATTATGCTTCCAAACGCTATTAAATATTATTCCATGGTGCTGTTAATGAAAAGTTTTCTTGTAGTGATAGATATATTATAAATATTTACAAGTGCAAAAATGCTAAGTCATCAGTAGATTGGAACTCTTTTTATATGGAACAAAATTAAAGATAGATGATAATCATAGAGTTGGAGGTATAATTAGTGTTGATGAATGGTATTTATTATGGATGAAAAAGGATTAATGTATCACTTGTTAGAATTCATAAAGGTCAAGTGAATGAAAAATAGCATAAGTCCCACATCGCCAATTTATTGAGAGGTATATTACTTTATATATGCCTTTCTCAAGTGGAGGTTGGGGGCCTGGGGCTCCCAAATGTATGCTTCGTTGTGAGGAGGGAGATCATGCATCACCACCACACACGCGCGCGCGCCGCCGCCGCCGTCGGACCAAACCGGGCCGGGCTCGGGTACGGGTCTAAAATGACCATTCTTTTTACCAGGCCATTGTTTAACGGTTTTGGGCATTGTCTGAAACTGGGCTGGGCGGGTTTTTACCTGAGGAGATGCGACTGTTCATGAGCGGACGCGAACAGTAACGGGTGCGACCCATTGGAAGAAAACAGGTGCGAGCGAGCCGATTGAAGCGGACGCCGGCGCAAGCGGGTGCGACCCGACTGAACAGGCGTGAGCGAAACAGTACGAGCAGGTACAAAACAGTACCGTTGGACGGGCGGGTGCGACCCGTTAACGAACAGCAGCGACTAAAAGGCAACGGGTGCGACCCGTCAAGCGGACGCGACTGTTTGAAGGGTTGCGGACGAAATTATAAATAGAAGAGAATACTGATCACATTCTCATTCGATTCCAATCTAATTTCTTCTGCTTCTTTGCTCCACTGCTCTATATTCCATACATATCACAGAGTTGACATACTCATTACAATCTCGTGCAGATTACGTCTGTTGTGTCTTGGGAGAGTTTTGAAATAAAATTCTTAAGGAAATTGTTACGACAAGCCTCAGACGGGATTTCCTTTATATACTGGTTAGATTCATTGTAATCTTTCCCGTTTATAAGTTGTACTATTTCTTACAATAGTATAACGTTGTTGTTGTAATTTATTTACAACGTAACTTATTGTTACATTTATCTAATCCAGAATTCCAGCGTAGTGGAATTCTAATTAATAAACTTGTGCGACGAGTTTATTGTAGCGTGCTATCTGTTTTAATACACTAGACAAATAACATCTTAAGAATTTTACTGTTTTACGCTAAAACAGAGATGTTAACAGTTGACAACATGAAAATGGATAAGTCCAACTTTTCAGCGGTTATTTCTGAATGCAATTTGATTCAGAACCCTAACCAATGGTGGGTTGACACAGGAGCTACTCGTCATGTTTGCTCTGAAAAATCCATGTTTTCAACATACCAGAAATTCGATCAGAAAGAAAGACTCTACATGGGTAATTCTGCAGTTTCCATGATCGAAGGCAGTGGCACAGTTATCCTCAAGTTCACTTCTGAAAAAACTGTCAAATTGAATGACGTGCTTCACGTTCCAGACATACGCAAGAATCTCATCTCTGGTACAGTCCTATCAAAGAAGGGATTCAAGATGGTGTTTGAGTCAGACAAGATGGTTCTGTCCAAAGCTGGAATGTATATCGGAAGGGGATATTTATGTGATGGCCTATTTAAGGCAAATATAGCCGTTACCGGCAATAAATCTGTATTCTGATTGTGCTAATAATAAAATTGAAGTCTCTTACTTGCTTGAGCACGAAATTTTACTATGGCACGATAGATTAGGACACATAAACTTCCGAAAAATGAAGAAATTATCAAATTTGGGATTGATTCCAAATTTCCAAGTAGATAAGAACTACAAATGTGAGACATGTGTAGAAGCAAAAATAGTCAAACAACCATTTAAATCTGTTGACAGAAGCACCGAACCATTAGGTTTGGTACATACAGATTTATGTGATTTTAAATCACTACCTACAAGAGGTGGGAAAAAGTATTTTATTACTTTTATTGACGATTATACGCGATATTGCTATGTATATCTTTTAAATAGTAAGGATGAAGCAATAACCGCGTTTATAAAATACAAGGCTGAGGTAGAAAATCAGTTAAATAAAAAGATCAAGATATTGAGATCTGATCGAGGTGGAGAATATGAATCACCATTTGAATAGTTCTGTGCCGAAAATGGTATAATTCATCAAACAACAGCTCCATATTCACCACAATAAAATGGTGTAGCCGAGAGGAAGAACAGAACGCTAAAAGACATGATTACTGCCATGCTTTTAACTTCTGGTCTACCGACGAACTTGTGGGAGGAAGCCTTAAATATGTCTAATCACATATTGAACAAAGTTCCTCACAATAAAACGGGAACAATTCCATACGAGATATGGAAAGGACACAAACCAAGCTTTATATACCTCAAAGTGTGGGGGTGCTTGGCAAAAGTTCCAGTTCCGCCTCCCAAGAGAGTCAAACTTGGACCAAAAACAGTAGATTGTTATTATCTTGGGCCAGCCCAAAATAGTAGTGCCTATAGATTTTTGGTATTCAAGTCTGATATGAATGATATTCATGTAAATACAATCATGGAATCAAGAGATGCCTCGTTCTTTGAAGATGTGTTTCCACATAAAAGAAATGCTGGAAATCCTGTCCCAAAAAGGACAAGAGATAACAGAGATGAGACATGTGAAGATGAAACTCATCAGGACAACGAGGAGGTTGAACCAAGAAGAAGCGTAAGGGCAAGAACTTCCAAAACATTTGGTTCGGATTTTTTAACTTATATGTTAGAACACGAACCTCAAACGTACAAGGAAGCAATGTCATCTTCTGAATCTTCATGTTGGAAAGAAGCAATCCAAAGTGAGATTGATTCAATTCTAAGTAATAAAACTTGGGAAATTGTTGATATTCCACCAGGAATAAAACCAATTGGCTGCAAATGGATTTTCAAGAAGAAAATGAAAGCAGATGGCTCTATCGACAAGTATAAAGCCAGATTAGTAGCCAAAGGATATCGTCAAAAAGAAGGAGTAGACTTCTTTGATACCTATTCACCGGTTACACGAATAACCTCTATAAGAATGTTAATAGCAATTGCATCCATTTATAATCTAGAGATTCATCAAATGGATGTAAAAACAGCATTCTTAAATGGAAATCTCGATGAGGAGATTTACATGGAGCAACCTGAGGGATTTATTTCCAAAGGAAATGAAAACAAAGTCTGTAGATTAGTCAAATCATTATACGGACTAAAACAAGCTCCAAAGCAATGGCACGCAAAATTTGATAGTGTCATGATGAAAAATGGTTTTCGTATAAATGAATGTGATAAATGTGTTTATTACAAACAGGTTGGACAATCATATGTGATGATTTGTTTATATGTAGACGATATGCTAATCTTTGGTCCTAATACTAAAGTAATAGAGACTATAAAGAAGATGTTAATCAACAATTTCGATATGAAAGACTTAGGAGTTGCGGACGTTATTTTGGGAATCAAAATAATAAGAACACCTAATGGAATTGAACTATCTCAGTCACACTATGTAGACAAAGTGATTGAAAAATTCCAAGAGTATGGAATTAAAGGAGTGAGGACACCTTTTAATCCATCGAAAGTACTGTATAAAAACACTGATGAGAGTGTAATGCAACTGGAATACTCTCGTGTAATAGGATGCTTAATGTATTTGATGAATTGCACCAGACCAGATATAGCTTATGCAGTAAGTCGATTGAGCAGGTATACAAGCAATCCAGGGAAGGAACACTGGAAAGCACTAATGAGAGTGCTTGGATATTTAAAAAATACCACTAACTATTCCTTACATTATGGAAAATATCCTGCCGTCTTAGAAGGATATAGTGATGCAAACTGGATTGCAGATTCAGAGGAATCAAAATCAACGAGTGGTTATGTCTTTACCCTAGCAGGGGCAGCGGTGTCATGGAAATCTACTAAACAAACATGCATAGCTCGATCCACTATGGAATCAGAGTTCATTGCATTAGATAAAGCAGGCGAAGAAGCAGAATGGCTTCGTCACTTTTTAGAAGATATTCCGTTTTGGCCTAAACCTGTACCGGCCATATGCATACATTGTGATAACCAAGCAGCGCTAAGCAGAGCGCAAAACTTTGTGTATAATGGAAAGTCACGACATATTCGTCGACGCCATAATACAGTTAGGCAGTTACTCTCAAATGGAACTATTTCCATAGATTATGTAAGAACAAATGATAACCTAGCGGATCCATTTACTAAAGTTTTATCAAGAGAGAAAATTGACTGCGCATCGAGGGGAATGGGTTTAAAAGCCTAAACCAACAAGAGTTACCTTATACGGAAACCTATCCTAGCGACTGGAGATCCCACGGACTAGGATCAATAGGCAAACCATTTATGAGTAACTCAACAAGTAATGCATTTGTCTGGACTTGGTCCTACTCCATTCCTATGGTGCAAAATATAATGCATGCCTATAGAAGTTTTAAAGGTTAAAACTATGTTTTTTAATGATGACCATATCTTGGAAATAACAAGTGGGGTATATGTAGGATACTCTTAATGGTTGCGATCACCTATGCTAGTGTGAGTTGGGTCGGCTCTATGAGAATACTAAAAGGCTTTATTCTCTAAAACACTCGCAGAACCAAAAATTGTTCAGGACCAAAATAAACATAACCAAGAGATTGGATGAGAAGGGAATCAATGCTTCGTAAAGCTTATTGTCTGGATATACAATAAAGGCCGACGGTTCAAGATGAAATAATTCACCGATTAGCCAAGTAGATCCGATAAGTTTTAACTAGGGAAAGTTCAAAGTGAAATATCTACTTATCCACGATAAAGCATTATTCCATATGTACTCTGTGATATTTCGCTTCGTGTGGGTGGTATGTATATTATCATTCATGTGGGGGATTATTAGAATTCCTAAAGGTCAAGTGAATGAAAAATAACATAAGTCCCACATCGCCAATTTATTGAGAGGTATATTAGTTTATATATGCCTTTCTCAAGTGGAGGTTGGGGGCCTGGGGCTCCCAAATGTATGCTTCGTTGTGAGGAGGGAGATCATGTGTAACGGCTCGAATTTTTCGCGTTCGAAAATCGACATCCATACTTTACATTGTACTCGAATGCCGCAGATTCGACCGCTCAAATTCGAGTCGCCGGAGCTTATAACACATTAAGTAAATAACACAGCGGAAGAAAATGAACAACATATATCAATATACAACATTTGATACAATATCAGATATCATATGATACAACAGATGATACAATAGATGATACAATAGATATCAACATACATCAGAGATACAAAGAATAGCAGCGGAAATAAAAAGATAACACAGCAGCGGAACAAAATCTCCAATGTAGCTTCAAGAAAGAACTCCAGCTTCGGTAATCTCCATCTCCAAATCACCAATCCAGCGATAGCTCAAACTCCAAAATCAAGATGAAGAGAAGCAACTCGATCCAAATGCGATTGCCAAATCCTAAGGCTGAAGCTATCGAATCTACACCTATTACTGATTATCTGAAAACCCCAACTCTAGACTGCCCGTGTGGGAAATAGTGGGCACCTAGAGTTTAGGAAAGGAACAATAAACTCCAGGTCAGTCGTGGGACTGGTATGAGCAAACAAAAACATTTGGTCTTTAAAACAAACTAAAGAATTTAAATTTGAAACCCGCAATGCTTTTTGGAAAATGAAACTACCATAAGGCCTCCCGGCACACACACAATGCAAACGCACACATGGGGGAGATTTCTCCTTATGATAGTCAAACATGCTTACTACGAGGAAAATTCTTTGATATTATTACTAGTGCATAGTGGAAAATCTTTCGAAAGTATAATATAAATCCTAGCCAGCATAGGTACCATGATGCTATGCCTACTATAGCTGCCATGTTAAATGGCAGGTTCTACAACTAAAACCGTACAAGGCGCGTATTGGATGAATGGATTTCCAACAAATGGTCAGGCTAAGGAACTTCCTACTGCCACATGGGATCGCCTCTGGCGGGACGTCCCGAGAACTAACGTTACGGTTAGATCTCTGCCAACACAAGGCCGGGTTACCTCTGTAACTAGGTAACTACTACACGAATATGCCATCCCCCGGTCCTTTGGGACCTTTATCCGAGCGCTCGATACCAACAACACCACACAGAAATAGATATAGTGTTTCCACATGAGTAAGTATCTGGGCTCCATACCATGATACCACCCTTTACCAGAAGGGAATGACATACCCTAAAGGGCGCGACCCTCATAACCTTGCCGCATCTTTCCTGTTTCGACCATTTCCGGGGTGTGAGGTCCTGATGCAGTCTCGTCCACAAAGCTACGCTTTGTGCAACAAAGCCATGCTTTGGGTCAACAGATGACCAAAGCAATGATCACAAAGATAAATGATCAAACAAATGATCATATCACAAATGATCAACCAATGATCATCACACAGCAGCACTCAGCATGCCACATTACCAAATTGGGAATATCACTGATAAATATCAACTACAAAACCTCTGAGTTCGTACGTCTCAGAGAAGGGTGTTAAGCTAAGAGAATAAATTCTCCGCCACCAAGCAGAAATGTATTTGATAGAAATCAGTTAACATCTCAAAGTGTAATGTCGGACATACAACCATACAAGTCTGTTCCGGGTTCGAACAGAACCGAAGGCACTTCCGAAGAAGCCCTTGCAAATCCGGGTATCCACAATCCCGATCGGACTTCCCATCACTAAGGAGAACTCTATACCGGAGCAACTCAGTGCAGAGTCAATCGATAGGTTATCCTATCGTTCTCACAAATACCCGGTCTTCACCACCGGTCTTCAAATGTTATCCATAACGTCGTATCACTATTCGGAATGGGCTATATGACACAAGGTCCTTTCCCGGCTAAACCGAATAATGAGCGCAATATTTTAAAACATATGGATATGGGATTTTAGTTAAGTCACAACTTATAAAATCCAAAACTTTTCTTTCAATGGTTAAACAAATTACCATTTTGAATCTTTAAACAAAAAGATTTATTTCACAAAGTTTCACCCAGTTTCACAAAGATCTATTCATAGATTCCAAAACAATTCCCATTTCAATTGGATTAACCCAATTAAATCTTTAAATTAAAGATTTATAGCTTTCAAAACGCATTTCCAAAGATTTATCTAAAACTTGGAAAACCATTTCATTTTAGACTTGAAGTCCTTTTAACACCAATTGGAAATTCATTTCTTATATGAAGGCTCACAAACAGTTTCCGTTTTCAGAAAAAAAAATCCAATTATATACCAGTTTAAATCTTGGGTTAAACTAAAATTTCAAAAATCACTTTTAACATGGTTTTAAAAACCCATATAAACCCATTTATAAGTTGAATAACTTTTTCTTTTAACCCTAGATCCCAAATCATCGAATTCAATTTCAAATATTGAATTCAAATTTAAATTAATTCATTTAAATTCCAAGATTCGATCAAGTTATTTAAAATAACTATCATTTTTGAAAACTCATTTTCAAAAGCTTCAATTCCAATTCCAAAACTAATTTGGATTCAAAAATCAAATTTTTAAAAACAATTTCAAAAATCTGTGACTTAACAAATTTCCACGTGCAATCCATATTTGTGTGTGTATAAGTGTGGTCAAGGGTTCAACGCAATAGTGCACAATAGATTCAATCAAATCGATAAGCGGTATGACCCATAACGCTCATCTGTATTCACAGATTCATAGATAAATAAATTACCAATCACAAAGGTTCACTGATATGATTCGATGTGGGTTTCGGATAACCAACTGAAATCCGACTCCCTGTCGCATCGAAATTCAAATGTCGTTCTACGGGTCAAGGGGTTTCATATTCATATGACAATATATTCATCATAAATATAGTAGATCAGCACAAAGTATCACATAGCATCTCATCACATATCAAATATATCAATCCATCACACAACATTCAATAACAACCAGCATCTACAATTAAGATGAATAAACCGTGTGGTTATAAATTTATTACCCACATAATTACTTCTATTTGTAATCTTTAAATCAATGATTAATTATCATTAACTATAATTAATTAAGTCTTAACCATCTTCATTTATTAATCATTTATTAAATAAATTATCTTAATTTATTTATCCTTTAATTGTAATTAATTAATCTTAATTGCTTATTTCTCAATTAATTACTTTAACAAATAAACTTTTAATTATTGATTAATTAAATCTTAGTTAAAATTAATTGTCCTTAATAAATAGATTTATTATTCCTTAATTAATTTCAACAATTAATTATTCCTTAATTAATTTCAACAATTAATTATTCCTTAATTAATAATGATTTCTCAATCATTTTTAAGTTAATTAACCTTAATCTATTTTTCTTGATTCAATTATCTTAATTAATTAACCACATAAATTAATTTTACCTTAAAATAATTAACCCTAATATCTGATAAATCAATCTTTAATTATCTACTATAATTACTTTCACTAAGCAATGGTTACTTTATTTAATCATTTATTTATTACTTGATTAATTAATTATTAATCATTAATTAAAAACTAATTTTATTTAATAAATCATTCTTAATTACAAGTTAATTATTCAAAGAATAATTAATCCTAAACCCTTAATCCTTAATTACCTTAAGTAATCACTTATTTCATTAATTTATTAAATAATTTAATTATTCATTTAATTAACCTAATAATTAAATGCAATATAAATCATTCATTTATTAAAATCAATCTAAAATCCTTAATTGATGATAATTCCTTAATTATGAAAGAAGTTTACAAAAGTTAAAATAAATTTCTTTTTAAAATTAAACCATTTAAATTTTTACATTATCAACCAAATTTGGTTTAAACTCTTAAATTTATAAAACTTAAATTCATTTTAAAACTAAGATTCAAAATTAGATTTGAATCAAATTTAACTTTATATAAACATTACTTCATATCTCAATTTCAAATTTAAATTCAAATTCTTTAAAATGCTTCTTACAATTACACCTTCCATTCAATGCAAATCACTTAATCATTTAAAAGAAATTTAAACTTAAATCTTTATTTTAAAACTGAAGTTTAAAATTTTAAATTCAGATTTAAAAACTCAGATTGAATTCATTTTGAATTTCCTAATTTAGATACTTAACCTTTCAATTTCAAATGCCAAAACACAATGCATTTATGCTTGAGATTTTCAAATCAAATTTAAATTTAAAAGCTTAAATGATTTCAAATCTCAAATAATCTTATTTGAATTCATATTCAAAATTTTCAGATTAAACTCCATCTCAATCTCCACTTGCAATTTAAATTCACTTTTACATTTTAAAACAGAAAAACAGTTCCTGTTAAATTTGAAAACCAAACTTTAAAATTTTCTGAATCTAAATTATTTCAAAGAAACAGAATTGAAACTTATTTGATTTCATGCTTAAATTCAGTTTCAAAATCTTAAGTCTCAATTTTAGTTTGTATTAAGTTCAAACTTTACAAAACTGGAAACAGTTTCCTTCTTCTTCTTTTTATTATTTTTTTTTTATTTTAAACCAAATTTGAATTCCTGCATTCAAATTATTACAAAATAAGAATTCAAACAATTTGAATTCATTTTAAATTCAAGTTTAAATCCTAAGCTAAACTTTTAGTTTAAATTTAAACTTAACTTTCAATTTCAAAACTGCAAAGACAGGTTTCTGTTTTGCTAAAACCTGAAACAATGTACTCGAGTAAGCTAAAATTTTACTTCGGGTCATTCCTCTACTTGCTTCGAGTCATTTCCTATTTCCCCCGAGACCAACCCGAGTCGAAATCCCTGCAACCCAGAAACATCAACCCACCACCATCACAAACATGCACACACCCCTGTGCATTTGTAAACCACCTCCAGCCACCTCTAAACTACATCTCCGACCATCCCCTACCTATCAGTGACCACACTCACCTAACATCCCTCCACCTCCAGGAAGAACTGCAACATCCCAAATCCCCTAGATCGTCAGATAAAAACCCAAAACCCTTCTTTTGTTCAACCCAGAAAAACTCACTTAATCCCAAATTGAAAAAAAATATATGATTTTAGTGTTAAAAATCATGTTTAAGTTTATGAATTCAAATCTTGATTCTGAACTTATGGATTACCAAGTTTGGAATTTTACACATTTTTATTTTTCTCTCAGTCATTTTTGATTTCCAGGAAATTTCCAAAGACACTTCAATAATTTGACTGAAGTATAGTTTTAAATCTTTACTTTGAGATGAAGCAACCCAGTTCTGTTTATAACCTATGCTTAAACAGAGATTGACTCAAGAGTTTGAATTTAAACTAAACAAGAACCCCTTTTTCTTTTTCTTTTACTGTATATTAATATTTCTAGGTAGTCTAGAAACAAAACATACTCAAGCTATTTTTAAAACTTAAGTCTGGGTTGTATAAACAATTTCATTTAAATCCTAAAGTCTAAGATAAACTTCAGAAGGAGATTTTAGTTTAAGAACAGGGTTTGAGAGCCTGTAAACATAGGAGCAGATATACATATATCTGTAAAATAGGCATGAACTAATATACTCAAGTACACAGTCATATCAACAACATTTCCAGAACAAGCTTCAAGCATCAAGCACAACATCACAGAACATAGGCCAATATAAGTGAGTTTGCTCACCTGGGTATTTGTACCAGAGAAGAACAGAGAGGAAACAAGCCTGCATTTTTTTTTTCTTTTTTTTTTCTTTAATTCCTGAAGTTTAGATCTGCAAATTCATAAATACAGATCTTTGCTTAATTTCCTATTGCATTTATTACTTATTTCATTAATTAACAAATAAAAGAATCAATTTACTTACAGTTTGTTTAATTCCAGAAAGGATTGCTTCTTCCAGGTGTTTTTTTTTTTCCAGATTTAAAATCTTCTTCTTAAGATCTTGGAGTTTTAAACCTGTCAATTGTAAGTATAGATCTTTATTTCCCTTTTGTTTTGTTCATCCATTTCATAAATAAACAAAGTTTTTAAATCCTCCTTACTTACAGTTTAAATGGCAGAGAAGTATACCAAAACAGTTTTAATTTTTTTTTTTCTCTGCAACTTGAAATCCAGAGACCAAATTTAGCCTTGAACTTGATATTCCCTGCAACTTATTAAATAAAAATTGTTCAAATCTTGTTTTATTTATTGATTGCAACATAAAATCTAAAATTTAAAAAGAAATCTTCACTTGCCTTTAAATTGTGATCTTCCAGAGAGCTTGCATTTGCACTGGATTATGCTTCTAGATTTCCAGATTATCATTTTGTTTGTTTTCAAAGCTTCAGTTTGTAAACTTCATCAACTTGTTTGATTTGGAAGCACTTGAGCCTGATCTGTTCTTTGATCTTGCATTTGTTTTACTTGATTTTCTTTTGACTTAAACTTTGCTTTGATTGCTTGAAGACAGAGTTTTGATCTAGTATTTGAAAACTTAAAATTCTTTTCTCTCTGCAGCTATAATTTAGCCCAGAGAAAACTGCACTTCCATTTTAAACTCCTTGTCTTAATTGCTTCAGATTTATTTTGAAACTGAGTTTGAATCTTCTTGAATTCCAGATTTTTGTAATTTGCTTTAGGAATCATTGCCTGTTTTCCAGGTTGCAGACTTTGAAACTGTTTGAAGCCTTTATTTTTGCTTTGATTCTTTCAGATTGTTGAAACATAAGCTTTATTTTGATTTGAATTTATTTTTGCCCGTTGATAATTCTCTGGTGTATAACTTCCAGGCTTTGAAAACTGGAAGAAAACTTTGTTTTAAATTGATTCAGGTTTGATTTTTTTTTTTTTTTTTTCCTTTGGTTTTGTAGTTTCAGGTTTTGAGACAAATAAAAATAGCCTGGCATTTTTTTCTCTTGTGTATGATTTCAAATTCAAAATGAAAGAAAAGTGTATTTTGCCACTTGTAATCTGTATTAACACTTGTAAGTTTATGTAGTTCCTTTGGTTACAAATGTCATTTAAGATCAAATTGTGTTTGAACCCTTGTTTCAATAAATTTATAAATTTGGTATTAAACCTTCATCATTTTATAATTTGTAAACCACATTTTATACATTTTCAAACTATTATTTACACTTATACTTTTCAAAAGATATGTATATATTAAACTTTAAATATAAATTTCAAAATACATATTACATATGTATGCTATAAATTTGAAAACAAATTTCTATAAATTTTAAAAGATAGAGTTTCTCTTTCAAATCCAATATATACTATTTAAACATTTATTTTTAAATTTTCTAATTCAAAAGTTCATATATATAAAATCCATTTGTATTTTATTTGGAAAAACTCAATTTAATTCACAATTAAATCAAAAATTTATTTATTTATCCTAGAAAATTTCCTAATAATTCACAATTTATTTTCAAAAATAAATTTAATTGCCAAATTAAACTTGATGAATTTCAGGAATGTTACAGATTTCCCCCCTTAAAAGAATTTCGTCCTCGAAATTGCAAAGAAGACGACAAAGAATAGATAATAGATAAAGAAATGATTGAACAGATCAGATCGAAATATTTATTCTGCATTTGGTCTACCCAAATCAGAATATCAATAATATGAGAACGAACTCATACAATTATTACACAATATATTTGGGTCCATCGGTCTACGAATGTGCAAGGGCATTGATTAGTTCGAAGGGATAACTAATCGTTCGTAGAAATATCGGATCCCAGAGAATAAATAGATAGATTAAATCTTCATATTAGTTAACCAGTTTACTTAATTTAAAATTTCTAACTTATTTAAAATTTTCAAATTCAATTCCAAATTTATTAAAGTTTAGAACGAAAAGCTGATAAGAAACTGACGAAGATACGGGGTAAGAATTTTCTACAACGATACGTAAGGCCACCATCACACCGAAACTTCTTTCTGGAGCTGTCACGAAGCAATCAAAAGAATACGAAATCGAATCAAAGGAGATTGATAGAGAAAAGTTGTTTCCACTGTTGCAGGGTATTGACCATTTGTAGTGGTACTCCCCTGTCCCCTATCTCGTTCTCTTCTCGCACTCATACTTACTATCAGTGAATAGCAAGAGAATTTACTGAGGCATTCGAACGGATATCTTAGGGATCACTCATTCTAGGGTATACTTTACCCTATCTCTAATGAGCTACTTAATGTGTTATACTCCTGAGCTAAGGTTTTTACCATCTGCTCTGATACCAAATGTAACGGCTCGAATTTTTCGCGTTCGAAAATCGACATCCATACTTTACATTGTACTCGAATGCCGCAGATTCGACCGCTCAAATTCGAGTCGCCGGAGCTTATAACACATTAAGTAAATAACACAGCGGAAGAAAATGAACAACATATATCAATATACAACATTTGATACAATATCAGATATCATATGATACAACAGATGATACAATAGATGATACAATAGATATCAACATACATCAGAGATACAAAGAATAGCAGCGGAAATAAAAAGATAACACAGCAGCGGAACAAAATCTCCAATGTAGCTTCAAGAAAGAACTCCAGCTTCGGTAATCTCCATCTCCAAATCACCAATCCAGCGATAGCTCAAACTCCAAAATCAAGATGAAGAGAAGCAACTCGATCCAAATGCGATTGCCAAATCCTAAGGCTGAAGCTATCGAATCTACACCTATTACTGATTATCTGAAAACCCCAACTCTAGACTGCCCGTGTGGGAAATAGTGGGCACCCAGAGTTTAGGAAAGGAACAATAAACTCCAGGTCAGTCGTGGGACTGGTATGAGAAAACAAAAACATTTGGTCTTTAAAACAAACTAAAGAATTTAAATTTGAAACCCGCAATGCTTTTTGGAAAATGAAACTACCATAAGGCCTCCCGGCACACACACAATGCAAACGCACACATGGGGGAGATTTCTCCTTATGATAGTCAAACATGCTTACTACGAGGAAAATTCTTTGATATTATTACTAGTGCATAGTGGAAAATCTTTCGAAAGTATAATATAAATCCTAGCCAGCATAGGTACCATGATGCTATGCCTACTATAGCTGCCATGTTAAATGGCAGGTTCTACAACTAAAACCGTACAAGGCGCGTATTGGATGAATGGATTTCCAACAAATGGTCAGGCTAAGGAACTTCCTACTGCCACATGGGATCGCCTCTGGCGGGACGTCCCGAGAACTAACGTTACGGTTAGATCTCTGCCAACACAAGGCCGGGTTACCTCTGTAACTAGGTAACTACTACACGAATATGCCATCCCCCGGTCCTTTGGGACCTTTATCCGAGCGCTCGATACCAACAACACCACACAGAAATAGATATAGTGTTTCCACATGAGTAAGTATCTGGGCTCCATACCATGATACCACCCTTTACCAGAAGGGAATGACATACCCTAAAGGGCGCGAACCTCATAACCTTGCCGCATCTTTCCTGTTTCGACCATTTCCGGGGTGTGAGGTCCTGATGCAGTCTCGTCCACAAAGCTACGCTTTGTGCAACAAAGCCATGCTTTGGGTCAACAGATGACCAAAGCAATGATCACAAAGATAAATGATCAAACAAATGATCATATCACAAATGATCAACCAATGATCATCACACAGCAGCACTCAGCATGCCACATTACCAAATTGGGAATATCACTGATAAATATCAACTACAAAACCTCTGAGTTCGTACGTCTCAGAGAAGGGTGTTAAGCTAAGAGAATAAATTCTCCGCCACCAAGCAGAAATGTATTTGATAGAAATCAGTTAACATCTCAAAGTGTAATGTCGGACATACAACCATACAAGTCTGTTCCGGGTTCGAACAGAACCGAAGGCACTTCCGAAGAAGCCCTTGCAAATCCGGGTATCCACAATCCCGATCGGACTTCCCATCACTAAGGAGAACTCTATACCGGAGCAACTCAGTGCAGAGTCAATCGATAGGTTATCCTATCGTTCTCACAAATACCCGGTCTTCACCACCGGTCTTCAAATGTTATCCATAACGTCGTATCACTATTCGGAATGGGCTATATGACACAAGGTCCTTTCCCGGCTAAACCGAATAATGAGCGCAATATTTTAAAACATATGGATATGGGATTTTAGTTAAGTCACAACTTATAAAATCCAAAACTTTTCTTTCAATGGTTAAACAAATTACCATTTTGAATCTTTAAACAAAAAGATTTATTTCACAAAGTTTCACCCAGTTTCACAAAGATCTATTCATAGATTCCAAAACAATTCCCATTTCAATTGGATTAACCCAATTAAATCTTTAAATTAAAGATTTATAGCTTTCAAAACGCATTTCCAAAGATTTATCTAAAACTTGGAAAACCATTTCATTTTAGACTTGAAGTCCTTTTAACACCAATTGGAAATTCATTTCTTATATGAAGGCTCACAAACAGTTTCCGTTTTCAGAAAAAAAAATCCAATTATATACCAGTTTAAATCTTGGGTTAAACTAAAATTTCAAAAATCACTTTTAACATGGTTTTAAAAACCCATATAAACCCATTTATAAGTTGAATAACTTTTTCTTTTAACCCTAGATCCCAAATCATCGAATTCAATTTCAAATATTGAATTCAAATTTAAATTAATTCATTTAAATTCCAAGATTCGATCAAGTTATTTAAAATAACTATCATTTTTGAAAACTCATTTTCAAAAGCTTCAATTCCAATTCCAAAACTAATTTGGATTCAAAAATCAAATTTTTAAAAACAATTTCAAAAATCTGTGACTTAACAAATTTCCACGTGCAATCCATATTTGTGTGTGTATAAGTGTGGTCAAGGGTTCAACGCAATAGTGCACAATAGATTCAATCAAATCGATAAGCGGTATGACCCATAACGCTCATCTGTATTCACAGATTCATAGATAAATAAATTACCAATCACAAAGGTTCACTGATATGATTCGATGTGGGTTTCGGATAACCAACTGAAATCCGACTCCCTGTCGCATCGAAATTCAAATGTCGTTCTACGGGTCAAGGGGTTTCATATTCATATGACAATATATTCATCATAAATATAGTAGATCAGCACAAAGTATCACATAGCATCTCATCACATATCAAATATATCAATCCATCACACAACATTCAATAACAACCAGCATCTACAATTAAGATGAATAAACCGTGTGGTTATAAATTTATTACCCACATAATTACTTCTATTTGTAATCTTTAAATCAATGATTAATTATCATTAACTATAATTAATTAAGTCTTAACCATCTTCATTTATTAATCATTTATTAAATAAATTATCTTAATTTATTTATCCTTTAATTGTAATTAATTAATCTTAATTGCTTATTTCTCAATTAATTACTTTAACAAATAAACTTTTAATTATTGATTAATTAAATCTTAGTTAAAATTAATTGTCCTTAATAAATAGATTTATTATTCCTTAATTAATTTCAACAATTAATTATTCCTTAATTAATTTCAACAATTAATTATTCCTTAATTAATAATGATTTCTCAATCATTTTTAAGTTAATTAACCTTAATCTATTTTTCTTGATTCAATTATCTTAATTAATTAACCACATAAATTAATTTTACCTTAAAATAATTAACCCTAATATCTGATAAATCAATCTTTAATTATCTACTATAATTACTTTCACTAAGCAATGGTTACTTTATTTAATCATTTATTTATTACTTGATTAATTAATTATTAATCATTAATTAAAAACTAATTTTATTTAATAAATCATTCTTAATTACAAGTTAATTATTCAAAGAATAATTAATCCTAAACCCTTAATCCTTAATTACCTTAAGTAATCACTTATTTCATTAATTTATTAAATAATTTAATTATTCATTTAATTAACCTAATAATTAAATGCAATATAAATCATTCATTTATTAAAATCAATCTAAAATCCTTAATTGATGATAATTCCTTAATTATGAAAGAAGTTTACAAAAGTTAAAATAAATTTCTTTTTAAAATTAAACCATTTAAATTTTTACATTATCAACCAAATTTGGTTTAAACTCTTAAATTTATAAAACTTAAATTCATTTTAAAACTAAGATTCAAAATTAGATTTGAATCAAATTTAACTTTATATAAACATTACTTCATATCTCAATTTCAAATTTAAATTCAAATTCTTTAAAATGCTTCTTACAATTACACCTTCCATTCAATGCAAATCACTTAATCATTTAAAAGAAATTTAAACTTAAATCTTTATTTTAAAACTGAAGTTTAAAATTTTAAATTCAGATTTAAAAACTCAGATTGAATTCATTTTGAATTTCCTAATTTAGATACTTAACCTTTCAATTTCAAATGCCAAAACACAATGCATTTATGCTTGAGATTTTCAAATCAAATTTAAATTTAAAAGCTTAAATGATTTCAAATCTCAAATAATCTTATTTGAATTCATATTCAAAATTTTCAGATTAAACTCCATCTCAATCTCCACTTGCAATTTAAATTCACTTTTACATTTTAAAACAGAAAAACAGTTCCTGTTAAATTTGAAAACCAAACTTTAAAATTTTCTGAATCTAAATTATTTCAAAGAAACAGAATTGAAACTTATTTGATTTCATGCTTAAATTCAGTTTCAAAATCTTAAGTCTCAATTTTAGTTTGTATTAAGTTCAAACTTTACAAAACTGGAAACAGTTTCCTTCTTCTTCTTTTTATTATTTTTTTTTTATTTTAAACCAAATTTGAATTCCTGCATTCAAATTATTACAAAATAAGAATTCAAACAATTTGAATTCATTTTAAATTCAAGTTTAAATCCTAAGCTAAACTTTTAGTTTAAATTTAAACTTAACTTTCAATTTCAAAACTGCAAAGACAGGTTTCTGTTTTGCTAAAACCTGAAACAATGTACTCGAGTAAGCTAAAATTTTACTTCGGGTCATTCCTCTACTTGCTTCGAGTCATTTCCTATTTCCCCCGAGACCAACCCGAGTCGAAATCCCTGCAACCCAGAAACATCAACCCACCACCATCACAAACATGCACACACCCCTGTGCATTTGTAAACCACCTCCAGCCACCTCTAAACTACATCTCCGACCATCCCCTACCTATCAGTGACCACACTCACCTAACATCCCTCCACCTCCAGGAAGAACTGCAACATCCCAAATCCCCTAGATCGTCAGATAAAAACCCAAAACCCTTCTTTTGTTCAACCCAGAAAAACTCACTTAATCCCAAATTGAAAAAAAATATATGATTTTAGTGTTAAAAATCATGTTTAAGTTTATGAATTCAAATCTTGATTCTGAACTTATGGATTACCAAGTTTGGAATTTTACACATTTTTATTTTTCTCTCAGTCATTTTTGATTTCCAGGAAATTTCCAAAGACACTTCAATAATTTGACTGAAGTATAGTTTTAAATCTTTACTTTGAGATGAAGCAACCCAGTTCTGTTTATAACCTATGCTTAAACAGAGATTGACTCAAGAGTTTGAATTTAAACTAAACAAGAACCCCTTTTTCTTTTTCTTTTACTGTATATTAATATTTCTAGGTAGTCTAGAAACAAAACATACTCAAGCTATTTTTAAAACTTAAGTCTGGGTTGTATAAACAATTTCATTTAAATCCTAAAGTCTAAGATAAACTTCAGAAGGAGATTTTAGTTTAAGAACAGGGTTTGAGAGCCTGTAAACATAGGAGCAGATATACATATATCTGTAAAATAGGCATGAACTAATATACTCAAGTACACAGTCATATCAACAACATTTCCAGAACAAGCTTCAAGCATCAAGCACAACATCACAGAACATAGGCCAATATAAGTGAGTTTGCTCACCTGGGTATTTGTACCAGAGAAGAACAGAGAGGAAACAAGCCTGCATTTTTTTTTTTCTTTTTTTTTTTCTTTAATTCCTGAAGTTTAGATCTGCAAATTCATAAATACAGATCTTTGCTTAATTTCCTATTGCATTTATTACTTATTTCATTAATTAACAAATAAAAGAATCAATTTACTTACAGTTTGTTTAATTCCAGAAAGGATTGCTTCTTCCAGGTGTTTTTTTTTTTTCCAGATTTAAAATCTTCTTCTTAAGATCTTGGAGTTTTAAACCTGTCAATTGTAAGTATAGATCTTTATTTCCCTTTTGTTTTGTTCATCCATTTCATAAATAAACAAAGTTTTTAAATCCTCCTTACTTACAGTTTAAATGGCAGAGAAGTATACCAAAACAGTTTTAATTTTTTTTTTTTCTCTGCAACTTGAAATCCAGAGACCAAATTTAGCCTTGAACTTGATATTCCCTGCAACTTATTAAATAAAAATTGTTCAAATCTTGTTTTATTTATTGATTGCAACATAAAATCTAAAATTTAAAAAGAAATCTTCACTTGCCTTTAAATTGTGATCTTCCAGAGAGCTTGCATTTGCACTGGATTATGCTTCTAGATTTCCAGATTATCATTTTGTTTGTTTTCAAAGCTTCAGTTTGTAAACTTCATCAACTTGTTTGATTTGGAAGCACTTGAGCCTGATCTGTTCTTTGATCTTGCATTTGTTTTACTTGATTTTCTTTTGACTTAAACTTTGCTTTGATTGCTTGAAGACAGAGTTTTGATCTAGTATTTGAAAACTTAAAATTCTTTTCTCTCTGCAGCTATAATTTAGCCCAGAGAAAACTGCACTTCCATTTTAAACTCCTTGTCTTAATTGCTTCAGATTTATTTTGAAACTGAGTTTGAATCTTCTTGAATTCCAGATTTTTGTAATTTGCTTTAGGAATCATTGCCTGTTTTCCAGGTTGCAGACTTTGAAACTGTTTGAAGCCTTTATTTTTGCTTTGATTCTTTCAGATTGTTGAAACATAAGCTTTATTTTGATTTGAATTTATTTTTGCCCGTTGATAATTCTCTGGTGTATAACTTCCAGGCTTTGAAAACTGGAAGAAAACTTTGTTTTAAATTGATTCAGGTTTGATTTTTTTTTTTTTTTTTTTTTTTTTTTTTTTTTTTTTTCCTTTGGTTTTGTAGTTTCAGGTTTTGAGACAAATAAAAATAGCCTGGCATTTTTTTCTCTTGTGTATGATTTCAAATTCAAAATGAAAGAAAAGTGTATTTTGCCACTTGTAATCTGTATTAACACTTGTAAGTTTATGTAGTTCCTTTGGTTACAAATGTCATTTAAGATCAAATTGTGTTTGAACCCTTGTTTCAATAAATTTATAAATTTGGTATTAAACCTTCATCATTTTATAATTTGTAAACCACATTTTATACATTTTCAAACTATTATTTACACTTATACTTTTCAAAAGATATGTATATATTAAACTTTAAATATAAATTTCAAAATACATATTACATATGTATGCTATAAATTTGAAAACAAATTTCTATAAATTTTAAAAGATAGAGTTTCTCTTTCAAATCCAATATATACTATTTAAACATTTATTTTTAAATTTTCTAATTCAAAAGTTCATATATATAAAATCCATTTGTATTTTATTTGGAAAAACTCAATTTAATTCACAATTAAATCAAAAATTTATTTATTTATCCTAGAAAATTTCCTAATAATTCACAATTTATTTTCAAAAATAAATTTAATTGCCAAATTAAACTTGATGAATTTCAGGAATGTTACATCATGCATCACCACCACACACGCGCGCGCGCGCCGCCGCCGCCGTCGGACCAAACCGGGCCGGGCTCGGGTACGGGTCTAAAATGACCATTCTTTTTACCAGGCCATTGTTTAACGGTTTTGGGCATTGTCTGAAACTGGGCTGGGCGGGTTTTTACCTGAGGAGATGCGACTGTTCATGAGCGGACGCGAACAGTAACGGGTGCGACCCATTGGAAGCAAACAGGTGCGAGCGAGCCGATTGAAGCGGACGCCGGCGCAAGCGGGTGCGACCCGACTGAACAGGCGCGAGCGAAACAGTGCGACCAGGTACGAAACAGTACCGTTGGACGGGCGGGTGCGACCCGTTAACGAACAGCAGCGACCAAAAGGCAATGGGTGCGACCCGTCAAGCGGACGCGACTATTTGAAGGGTTGCGGACGAAATTATAAATAGAAGAGAATACTGATCACATTCTCATTCGATTCCAATCTAATTTCTTCTGCTTCTTTGCTCCACTGCTCTATATTCCATACATATCACAGAGTTGACATACTCATTACAATCTCGTGCAGATTACGTCTGTTGTATCTTGGGAGAGTTTTGAAATAAAATTCTTAAGGAAATTGTTACGACAAGCCTCAGACGGGATTTCCTTTATATACTGGTTAGATTCACTGTAATCTTTCCCGTTTATAAGTTGTACTATTTCTTACAATAGTATAACGTCGTTGTAATTTATTTACAACGTAACTTATTGTTACATTTATCTAATCCAGAATTCTAGCGTAGTGGAATTCTAATTAATAAACTTGTGCGACGAGTTTATTGTAGCGTGCTATCTGTTTTAATACACTAGACAAATAACATCACTAAAATCTGTTATGTTTAAACTTGGAAGTACAACTTGTCACTAATTATCTTGCAGTTACTCATTTTATTTTACAACAACCAAGTTATCATACAATAGATAATACTACAGCAAACAGCAATTTGAACAAGCATCTATTTTATATTCGACAGATCATGGTGATTCTAGATTTGCATGGTGCAGCACAAGTCTATTACTCCAAGATTGGTAATTATGTATATATTATCCAAATCATTTTTATATGTATGTACAGTACAAGTTTTTTCCAAGTTATTGTTTAACCTAACTAAAACAGCAACAAAAAATGACTACTTGATTGATTTAT
This sequence comes from Allium cepa, assembly GCA_030765085.1. Lineage (NCBI taxonomy): Eukaryota > Viridiplantae > Streptophyta > Magnoliopsida > Asparagales > Amaryllidaceae > Allium > Allium cepa. The sequence goes on from CM060945.1 coordinate 82,358,959, forward strand.
ATATAACATTTTGACAAAATAAAATTTAGAAAGTCAAATAATTGACCATCTACAAGTTTGAACAAATCTCAATATGATTAAACCGACTAAGAAAGCATCTTGTGCATTGTAAAAAAGAATTAACATATCAGTAGATATCATGACCAACCAAACAAAAAAGAATCAAGAATCATAACTATGTTTCTGAATTATGTTAATAAAACTTAAAGAGACGGACATTGGAAAGCATTCAAATATTATGGCACTAAAACTTAACAAAACTTATAAAGTAGGAAGTTAAGTAATAAACACCTCAGTATTGGTGATATTAATCAAATTCAAATGTTGAACGTCAGCGGTGCTCGGGGAGTTTTAGGGACAGTAAATGTGAATTTCGATATGATTATGAGATATCGTATGAGTAGGCTCAAGGAGAGGCATATGAGTTTGTACCACTATGCTATAGGTTTTTCAGATCTTAGGTCTCTCTAAACAAATTGGAACAAATGACTTTTTGAGCCCTCAGTCCAATGCGAATAGTCAATCATCATGGAATGATGCTTTTTATACTCCTAGTTATCCTAGCTATCTTATATATGTTAGGATCTTTGTTGTCATTCGGTGTTGTATATAATGTAGTTAGCTTATAGTATAGTTCCTCCATAGGCATCTACGTTGACTCTCTCAGTTGAAATGACTGCATATAACTTATAATATAGTTCCTCCATATAACTAGTTGAACATGACTCTCGGTTGAAATAACTGACTAGCTGCATCATTTACAGTGTGCTCGCTGTTGTTAATTTTTCTCATTGCTCTCAATAAGAGTAATCCCTAGCTATTTATTCACTATTATCGACAATTTTACAATCCAGAACTCTCCTCTCCTAAATCATAACTATTACACACACACTCAAACTTGGAATCTTTATCAAACAAAATGGAAAATTATAATAGATATCTTATAGTCAACTCCCATTAGTTGACCTTGTAATAAATTTAATTTGCAAGAAATACAATTCGAAAGCATAATTCAATTCGTTAATTCATGCTTTAGAGCAACACTATATATGTATCACAGTAAAGTTATAAAAAATCATTGTTCAAGAAATCAGCATCAATTTACACTGCACTGACTAATGGTAAAGGACTGTTAAGTGAAGCTTCAACTTGAATCATAACAATTTTAACACCAATCAACCCCTCCCAACTTTTATAGAATGTGTATAATCGGCTCTTTTTTGATAGCAATGTGTAATAACACATAACTACAATGTTTTGTTTGGAAAAATAAAAATAAACAGCAAATATTGGATACCTCGTTGAAAGAGTTTTAACTCTGATGTTGAAATGAAAGAATAGAATAAGTTTTTTGTATTAAGATCAATGAAGAAATGTTACAGAAATTGTGTTTCAATCTGATACAGAGCTTGTACTTATATACATTTCAAATACAATAGAAAACGAGACTGTTTTGTGTTATTGGGCCTTCAGTCCAAGGCCTATCTGGTGTGAACATTGGATTGTCTTCAGAAATAAATCAATGGTTGTGAATCAATACAGAAGTTATAATGGATGATGAGATGAAATATTCTTCAATACTCCCCCGCAAACCCTTCAGCGGCTAGGGTTTGTAAAACTTTCACTTGCGATCTACTTTCCAGTGCGATTTTGAGAGAAACTTCAAAATTGACTGTAGATCCGAGATCATTTGCAGTAGATCTGAAGTCTATAAGTGATTAATATACGGATTTCTCCTTGAATGTCACTCTTGAGAGTGATACGGGAAGGGAGCATGCTCCTTTTTAAGCTTTTGTTGGTTTATCCGCATGGCTTTGATTCTTGAAGTGGAAGTTGCTATCTTGACTCTGAGCTGTAGTTTCTATGGAGTCTTGTTCGGCTGGAGATGAAACGCTGTTCAAGACTGCAGTCTCTGTGGTAGCTCTTTCAGCAGAGGATGTTCTGTTATCTTGTAAGTTCTTCACTTGCAATTTCTCTCTGAGGCGAATAAAGTTCAACTTTGACAAGGGTTTGGTCAAAATATCAGCCACTTGGTAAGTCGAAGGTATGTGGTTTACTTCTAATTCTCCTTTTACTACATGCTCTCGCACAAAATATAAGTCCAATTCAATATGTTTTGATCTAGAATGTAGAATTGGATTAGCGGTAAGATGAACTGTGCTGAGATTGTCATACCATATAACTGTCTTACTGGTAGGCTTGATTTGAAGTTCACTAAGTAGTGACTGAATCCATAATATTTCTACTGTGGCATTCGCTACACTTCTATATTCGGCCTCGGTACTTGATCTTGATACAGTGGTCTGTTTTTTTGAGCACCAAGATATTGGATTGCTGCCTAGAAATATACAATAACCTGTAGTAGATTTTCTGTCATCAGGATCAGAAGCCCAATCTGCATCTGCATATCCAGTAATATTGATGTGTTTGCTGGCTTGTAGTGTTAGACCATGGTTAATTGTTTCTTTGAGATATCTCAAAATTCTCTTTACCATTTTCCAATGTTCATCTGTTGGTTGTTGCATAAATTGACTTGCCTTGTTAACACTGTAGGCAATTTCTGGTCTGGTAATAGTTGCATATTATAGAGCTCCAACAATGCTTCTATATTGCTTGTCATTGATTATGGCTTCACCTTTGTATTTTGAGACATGTAGATTGCTGACCATAGGAGTAGAAATGGAATTTTCTTGATTCATCTTTGCTCTGTTTAGTATTTCAGTGATGTACTTCTTTTGGCTTAATTGCAATGTAGAGTCTGAAAATCTTTTGACTTCAACACCCAGAAAATAGTTCAAGTCACCAAGATCTTTAACTGAGAATTTCTGATTTAAGTATCTTATCAGATTGTCAATCTCCTCTTTGTTGTTACCTGTAATAATAAAGTCATCAACATATATAAGTACATAGATAACTGTGGTATCACTGAATTTAATAAATAAGGAGTTATCAGATTTTGCAGTGTTGTAGCCCTGTCCACTTAGTGTTTCTTTAAGCTTTTCAAACCACACTCTTGGGGCATGTTTCATCCCATAAATGGCTTTATTTAATCTTCAGACTAGATTCTCTTTTCCTCTTTGTATGAAGCCTTGTGGCTGCTCCATGTATACCTCTTCCTGCAATACATCATTTAAAAAGGCATTATTCACATCAATTTGTTTGATGTTCCAATTTCTGTACAAAGCAATTGTAATAACAATTCTTATAGTAGTGGGTTTCACAACAGGTGAAAATGTCTCATTGAAATCAAAGCCACTCTGTTGTGAATAACCCTTAGCTACTAATCTTGCTTTGTACTTGGAAATTGTATCATCAGCATTTTTCTTTAATTTAAATGTCCATTTGCACCCCACAATATTTTTGTTTTGGGGTAATGGAACAAGATTCCAAGTATTATTTCTCATGAGTGCATTGTATTCTTCTGAAATGGCTGATTCCCAGTTTTTGTTCTTCACTGCTTGAAAGTAGTTGATTGGCTCTTCAGTGTCTAAAGTTGCAGTGTAGGTTTTTGGCTTAAGTATTCCACTTTTTGATCTTGTTATCATGTGATGACCAGTTCTAATGTCTTGCTGACTACTTCCCTCTTGTTGCTGATGATCATTGTTAGTCTGTGTTGCCTCAGAAGTTTGTTGTTGTGTGGGATTTAAACTTGCTCTTTGTTGAGTTGTATCTGTAGGTGTGTTGGATGACTCTATTTGCTCATGACCTGGTCCATCATTGGGCACAGTGTGTTGTGAGTTAGAATCATTTGTGCAGGAGGTGTCATCTGCAACTGAGTTTGGCACTTGTATGACAGCTTCAGACAAGGCAGGTATGGGAGGTAGGGAGCTCTTTGCATTATATACCTTTTGTGATGTTCTAATATCTGATTCCTTGAAAGGAAATACTTTTTCATTGAAGACCACATGCCTTGAAATGAAAATTTTACCATTGCTGTCTAAACACTTATATCCTTTCTGATTAGTAGTATAACCCAGAAAGGTACAAGGTGATGATCTAAAATTTAACTTATGATTGCTGTATGGCCTGAGATAAGGGAAGCATAGACAACCAAAGATTCTCAAGTTTTGATAATCTGGTTTAGTGTTAAACAGAGTTTCTAATGGACTTTTAAATTTCAGAATTTTTGATGGTAATCTATTAATTAGAAATACAGTAGTAGCAAAAACATCTGGCCAAAATTTTAGTGGCATGGATGCTTGTGCAAGTAAAGTGAGACCAGTTTCTACAATTTGTCTGTGTCTCCTTTCAATAAGCCCATTTTGTTCAGAAGTGTAGGGGCATGTTGTTCTGTGAACAATCCCCTTCTTATGAAAAAATTGTTTTAGTGGTATAAACTCTGTTCCACCATCAGATTGTATTATTTTAACTTGAGAGTTGGTTTGTCTTTCTGCTTGTGATATAAACTGTACAACAGCATTATAAGTTTCATCTTTTGATTTCAAAAAATATATCCAGACATATCTAGAATAAGCATCTACAAAGGATATGTAATACTTATAACCATAATCACTGTGTAGTGGTGCAGGCCCCCACAAGTCAGTGGCCACTAATTCAAGTGGTTTGGTGTAACATGTTTCAGAATTTAGAAATGGTAACTTATGGCTTTTCCCCATCTGGCAGTATGTGCAGATATAAGGAATTGTAATATCTTTGCAAGAAATGTTGCTATCATTCAAAACATGCTTTACAATAACAGTATTTAGGTGCCCCACTTTACAATGCCACAAGTCAAAGATATTACAGTTTTCTTCCTTTTTGGTTTCAGTGTTATTACACCATATTCTTTTACAATCTGATTTTCTTTGATTAGTGATACTGAACTTGTATAGACCCTTATATTCTTTACCCTGCAATAGAATATCTCTAGTTAGGATGTCTCTAACTAAGCAGTGATGAGGGTAAAATTCGAAATAAACTTTGTTATCTTTTGCAAATTGCGACACACTTAGCAGATTTTTCTTGATTAGTGGTACTCTAAGTAAGTTATTTAGATATAGTTGTCTTTTTCCCATAATGTATGAACTGCCAGTGTGTGTTATTGCAATAGATTTACCATTACCCGTGTGAATAGAATTCGTACCTTTGTATTCTTTGTTCCCAAGGTTGAGATTATTTAAGTTGTCGGTGATGTGATTAGTGGCTCCAGAATCTGGGTACCAATCTTCATCTTGAATATGCTCTGGTTTTGCAATGTCGCTTTGTTGTTGTCTGTTTTGAGATAGATTGCTTGATTCATGTTGAACCTGTGCTATGTTTGCACTGTAATTCTGATTTCTTTGATTGCTACTGCTTTGCCCAGGAACATAATTCAGGTTTAACCTAAAGTAACATTTTGCTGCAGTATGACCCAGTTTCTCACAAATCTGACACTTAGGCCTGCTGTTGTTATTCCACCTGCCTCTTCCTCTGGATCTGTTTGAATAGGCACCTCTTTATGGAACCGGTTCTGATTTGTTGTTGACTTGCCCTTTTCCTTTAGTGTTAACAACATAGTTTGTAGAGAAATCTGATTCACAAATCTTTTTGTTATCAATTCTTGCCTCATGTGCAAGTAATACAGAATGAACGTCATCTATGGATGGTAGAATTTTGTGAGATGATACGACAGCCACGACTGCTTCATATTCATCATTTAATCCATTTAGTATGGTCATAATTTGTTCTGAATCTGTGACCTTATGACCTGTAGCTTCCAGCAAGTCACATGTTGTTTTGACCTTTGAAAGATATTCTCACATGTTGTTGTTGTCTTTCTTGATGCTGTGCAGTTGTCTTTTGTAGAACATTACTTTTGCAGCGGATTGACTATTAAACACTTTATCAATTGTAGTCCATATCTCATTGGCTGTTTTACATCCTATTACATGTGACAAAAGATTTACACTTATGGATGATAATAACCAAGAACATATGAGTCTATCTTGTCTATGATATCTCACATACTCCTCATTACTGATGATCTTATTTTCTTTGTCAGTGACGCAAACTGGTGGGACTTGTATTGTTCCAAGAATGTAATTCTCAAGGCCATATCCCTGAATTGCTGTTTCCACCTGAAGCTTCCATAGAAGATAATTATCTTCACTGAGACGAACTGTTACCAGTTGACTCTGAGGGCTTATAACTGTCTTGATCAGATTTTCTGCAGTGTCAGAAAGTAGCGATGTATTTGGATTGGATGATGTGGCTGAATTCCCTTCTTCAGCCATGATGAGATTGACTTTTCAGTAGTGCAGAACAGAAAAGATAAGAAAAATGATCCAGAACAGAAGTTGTGATTTCAAGAACCTGATGAGTAAGTTGCAACCAAAGAAAACCTTTGAATGATGAGGTTTCTGATTAATTTTTCTGAAATTTCTGATGGGTTTTCTTTCTGGATGGCAATTTGCTGTTATATGTTTCTTCTGTTCTTGATTTCTTGATCTGATTTCTGAAAAATTGGATTGCTTTCTTGCAAGATTCAGTGTTGAATCTTATTGCAGCCAGAAACAACACTGGCATGGCACTGGATTTGATGCTTGAATCAATCTCCTAGATGATGAGATTCAAATCTCTGATAGGAGATAGAACTCAGATGATGATGATTAATGATGATGAGTTCCTTTTCTCTTTTGATATTGTATTGTTGTTAAGCAGTCAATTGCTCTGATACCATGAAAGAGTTTTAACTCTGATGTTGAAATGAAAGAATAGAATAAGTTTTTTGTATTAAGATCAATGAAGAAATGTTACAGAAATTGTGTTTCAATCTGATACAGAGCTTGTACTTATATACATTTCAAATACAATAGAAAACGAGACTGTTTTGTGTTATTGGGCCTTCAGTCCAAGGCCTATCTGGTGTGAACGTTGGATTGTCTTCAGAAATAAATCAATGGCTATGAATCAATACAGAAGTTATAATGGATGATGAGATGAAATATTCTTCAATACTCGTTAAGGCCAATATTATTATTATTAGGTCGACCCCAGCTAATGATGAAATCAGAAAAATCACGATCATTGTCAAGCTCTTCAATAATGGCAGAACCACCACTGCTAGCTTTTTCACTGGCGTAACCACTGTTGTTGGAATTGTCGACGTCGCCACTGCCTCTTCGAATATTTCTTCAGTCTCGCCCTCATAAAAATCTTCGAATTCAGTTAGCAAGGATCTGTTATTATTGCTTGGGACAATTGTTAAGATTTGATAAAAAGAGGAGAGAGATCCAACGTCATGAAAAAGAAACTACATTGTATTCAGTTTATTATTAATAACAAAAGAGATACAAGTATTTAAATAGACCTAAGACACTAAACCACTAACTAATTACTTGACCTACAAACTAGGAAAGACCAATAATTATGCTAATTATTAGGCACACATAATTGACCAATTAAAACAAACTTAACTTCTAACACCCTCCCTTAAACTAGATGCGCTAACATCCAGTTTACAAAGCAATGAACCGCGCTTCTCAATCTCTTCATCGTTTTGAATAGACGAACTTGGTCTCAACTCTCATCTCTATCTGATTGGACATGCTCAACTGTTTTACGTTGATTAGTACTTTAACCATCAATAAATACTTTTGGTTTCCTCTTAGGGATCCACTGACCTCTCCATTCGGGTCATCCCTGATACTGCTATATCTGCCATCTCCCCAACAAGTGAGAACCGCAGCTCTTCTTCCTTACCTGTTGGATGACACAAAACCAAATATTCCTCACTCAACCTACTTCACATGTAGGCATGCCCTTCAAACAGTTCTCTTGAGCACTCTCCACAAACGTCCAACCCCATAACCAATGTTGTACTCTTCGTCGTCTTCATATCCACATTGCCTTCACATAAGCAAGCTAACTCATGCATCAATTCATCACCATACCCTCTGCACGTTCCTCCAACAATCAACTAACTTCACTCCATAAAACATGGAACTTCACTCCACAACTAACTTCACTTCTTATTCATATCTAACTTCACTCCACAACTACATCTCTGATCAACCACATCCTACCCAAATAACCACTGTCTTGCACATCAGTTCAACTACACATCTTTGGCCATATCTACCACCAGCCTGACCAGTTCCTCCTACTTCACCAGAAAGCACCATCGCTTCAATTTCAACATTTATGTGCACTGCAGCCCCTCTATTCTACTTCACCTCAAGCATTCATCCTAAAACCATCATCAGCCATCTAACAACACACAAACTTCAATACCCAATACAACATCACTTCCCTGCTTCATCAAATACTCACATCAAATACTCCAAACCAACAGGGCAAACCCACTCAACAACCCCTCTGCAGCTGTCCACTATTCCGCCACAATCTGACCATCCCACATCTCAAACCACTACCACCCAACTTCACAGCAACAAACATTCACCCTATTGCAACATCCAGATGAAGCCACAACCAGCCCCATCAATTCTGTCACATTCATCCATTCCTTGCTACATAACCATCAACTGAAACCATCCACTTCTGTCAAAACATTTCAAACCAACATCCTACTACGTACAGCCAAGCACACAGCAATACTACAACATACCACTTTGTTGCATATCAACCAGCAGTGCCAAACTCCCCTCGAGCCAAATTCGCCACATTCCGCCTGAAATAGCATCGACAAAACTTCACAACACATTACAATCAAACACAAACTCCCTGCCATCAAGTACAATTCTGCAACTAGCAAAATATGTCTTCTATTACTCCACCTGAACCATCAGCTCTGCTACCTTGCCAAGAGCCGACTGTTGCCTTGCCATTAACCAGCATCACCAGACTCGAGGCAATCCCAATCACCCAAATCGTGCCGTCCACAACCCTAGTCGCGCTCACGTACATGCTCCTTCGCCCTAATCAGGTCGCATGGCTTCCCCTTGCTCGCGTCGATGTAGCCGACTATCAAATCGCGTTCACGCGATGTCATCCTTTTTTTTTTGGCGTCAGGCTGCAGGCGAAGCAGAATGATGCTTCCAGATCCAGTGAAAATACAACTTCATCGGCGAGCTTTTCCATAGCGACGACTAAAGGTTTTCAGGCGGCGACAAGACAAACTGGTGATGGAGCTATCTTGTTTGGTCGAAGAAAAAACACTTTTGGGAACCTTTTATTTTGAGACGGAAACAACAACAACAAAAAAATTACCGGGACTCTCTATCCTCTTTCATCTCTTTTCTGACCTTGCTCTGATACCATGTTAAGATTTGATAAAAAGAGGAGAGAGATCCAACGTCTTGAAAAAGAAACTACATTGTATTCAGTTTATTATTAATAACAAAAGAGATACAAGTATTTAAATAGACCTAAGACACTAAACCACTAACTAATTACTTGACCTACAAAATAGGAAAGACCAATACTTATGCTAATTATTAGGCACACATAATTGACCAATTAAAACAAACTCAACTTCTAACAACAATTTAGAATTCGGCAACAAGGCAGTAATTGTAGGCACGATCGCGAGCACCATCGTCGAAGTTCTTCACGATAATAGCTTTCCAACCAGCAAAATAGACGGGGGTATGGGGTTGTGCAAGATCGACAAAGGCAAAGGGTAAGGAAGAGATTTGATAAACATTAGGTTGGATTTGAAATCAGATATGTGATTTTTTGGAGAAAATTTTAACTTCGCGCGTAATGTAAAATTTTGGGAGGTGATTTGTTTGGTTAGGGTTGATATTGGAGGGAACGTGAAATTTTTATCCACGCAGGTTGGAATGGCAGCGAACAGCGTTTTTTTCCTTGTCATCATTTAAAAAATAATAATCAATAATAGCAACTAGTAAAACTAGTGTGGACATGCTATCCCTCTTTGCCATCAAAAGTGGATTTTCTTGTAGCGAACCAAGTCTCGCTTATAATAGCAATATCAATGATGTTAAAACTAACTAAACATATAATATCAATGATGTTAAAACTAACTAACCATATAAACTGGCTATGAAGTACAGATGCAAAATCTAAATCATATCAAAGAATAAATGATAGAGCAAACATATGAAATATTATATCTGTACAGTAGAGACAAATTACAAAACAAACATATATATTTTTAGTTCAACATACAGTGCAATTTTGTTCTTTTCTTATAGAAAAAAGAAGTTAAAACTAACTAAACATATAATGTTTTCTTTCAATGATGTTAACAAATTGGATTAACATTCATCTTGCTTCAACTGCTTTTTTCAACATGCTTCTTTTCTTCCTGTGACTTCTGTTGTGAACCGCAGAACTTTTTCATGGTCCAACAATATGGTTCATCTGTCATAATGTCGGCTGTCATATTTGCTCTTAACTGAGCAACATCTTCTTCTGAAATGTTTTCTACCAATGGTAATCCTGCTGCTTTGTTCCTCATGTTTACCATGACAAACATTCCGCAATCATATCTATTGTAAAACATTTAGTTAGAAAACAATAAAAAATAAATGGTGGATATATATCGTCAAAAATTGAGTGTTATGCATTACCAAAATTGCTACAGAGATATTTATAATTGTCCTTAAGGTTACATGCGTTGACGAATAAATAAACAAACTTTTTGCACCAAAAAAAAAACCAAAAAAGAAAAAAACAACAGTAACAGCATATATTTTTCCTATATTTGCCAATTGTAATCAAACTTTTTCAGTACATTGCCACACTCTACATCTACTTCATCACAGTAACATCCAAACTGCTTCACTTTTATCGCTTTCATCACTTTATGAAAATTTAGCAATTTAATAAAAATGATAAAAGAATTTATCAATTTCTGGAAATGATAAATAGTATTATCTTTTAATTACAAATGAATGTTTTTGTAATATGTTAACAAAGTTGTAATGCTTCTATAAAATGATTAATGATTATATTTTATATACTTAAAATGGTAATTCTTTTACCAATTTCTGAAAAATGATAAATTCTTTTATCAATTTCCAGAAAAGTTAAATGTTCTTATCTTTTTATCAAAAATGAACATTGCTGCAATATAATAAGTCGGTAAGGCTGCTTTAATGCTGTTTGCGTAAAAAATGGCCGCAAACACCCAAAGTCGTATGAGTTGGTTGATTTTATGTTGTTCTTAGCGGTTTGGGTGATTTATGCAAATATGTAAAAAGCAGGGACTAAACTGTAAAAGACACAGATTTATAGTGGTTCGGCCAGAACGTGCCTACGTCCACTTTATATGTTATTCTCCTCTTTCTCTTCAGATTACAAGTACAAAGCTTTGGTTACAAGTAATTGAAAGTTGTTTGAAAGTTCCTTCCGTGCTTGAGCTCTCAAACTTGTCTGCCATTGTTGTACCCCTGCCCCTCTATTTATAGAGTGAGGCTGGGGACAGGGGTCTTGGATGTTTATAGCTGCTGGTGGGCCTGGGCTGATGCAATCTGGACTGGCACATCTGGTTCGGCGGAGCTTGGTTCGGTCGTGCTTGGAGAGAAGGATGGAGAAGCCTTGGTTCGGTGGTCATCTGGTTCGGAGTTGGGTGGTCCGGTCTTGGTTTGATTCGGTGGTAGGGGGAGAGGTTGATTCGGCTATGTGGAGAAGGGAGTTGGCTCGGCAATGCTATGGACCGGTGGAGCTTGGGTTCGGTAGGATGATGGAGGTTGAGATGGTTCGGCAGTGGAGTTTTGGCTTGGTGAGACGTTGGTCCGGCACCGAATGGTCCGGTGCCGAATGGTGGGTTGGAGCTGGGAATGCCAAATGAGCTCTTGGAGTTTCAAATGCCGAATGAGATCTTGTTTCATACTTGAGTGAAATCCCTGACTTATGCACGCTTGTTTGCTACTTCTTGCTCCGGTCGTGGTGGAAACGCACACAACATTGATATTCCAGTTTTGTCCAAAAAATGAGATAACAAATGCTTATATAAAATGATGACTGTTTAAATTTTCTATATTCAATTTGATAGGTGTTTTTATCATTTTATGAAAATTTAGCAATTTAATAAAAATGATAAAAGAATTTATCCATTTCTGAAAATGATAAATGGTATTATCTTTTGATTAGAAATGAATATTTTTGTAATGTGTTAACAATATTGTAATGTTTCTATAACATGATAAAAAATTAAATTTTGTATACTTAAAATGATAACTCTTTTATCAATTTCTGAAAAACGATAAATTTTGTTATCAGTTTCTAAAAAAGATAAATGGTATTATCTTTTTATCAAACATAAACATTGTTGTAATATAATAAGTCAGTAAGGCTGCTTTAATGCTTATACAAAATGATGACCATTTAAATTTTATATATTTAAGTTGCTAGATGCTTTTATCACTTTATGAAAATTTAGCCATTTAATAAAAATGATAAAAGAGTTTATCAATTTATGAAAATAATAAATAATATTATCTTTTAATTACAAATGAATATTTTTGTCATGTATTAACAATCTTGTAATGCTTCTATAAAATGATGAATGATTATATTTTGTATACTTAAAATGATAATTCTTTTATCAATTTCTAAAAAAGATAAATGGTGTTATCTTTTTATCAAAAATGAATATTGTTGTAATATAATAAGTCAGTAAGGCTACTTTAATGCTTATATAAAATGATGAATGTTTAAATTTTCTATATTTAAATTGCTAGATGCTTTTAGCACTTTATGAAAATTTAGCAATTTAATAAAAATGATAAAAGAGTTTATCAATTTCTAAAAATGATAAATAGTATTATCTTTTGATTACAAATGAGTAATATATTAACAATCTTGTGATGCTTCTATAAAATGATGAATGATTATATTTTGTACACTTAAAATGATAATTCTTTTATCAATTTTTGATAAACAATAATTCTATACACAGTAGGATGTATCATATGGTTTACATGCATCAAATTTGAACTTGGCTCTGTCCAACTTTTAATCGATAATTAATTAAACTTTAACAATAGTTAAATAAGCATGAACATATAATTTAAAAATAATTACCCATTTTCTTGTTGAGCGCAAATTCCCAACGTAAGGGTACTTAAATTTTCAATGTGTTGCTTTCGTGGCATTTGAAATCCTTAATGATCTGCTTGACAATTCTTTTCTGTGTAGAACAATAGGATTAAAAAAACATAAAAATAAATATAAAATAATTAAGTATGAAATCTCGATGAAATATAAAAATTCTTATTATTGCTAAGGCAGCCCTCTTATGCCTGCTGCTGTAATTTTTATTTCTTGATGTACAATACAGTGGGTCATAAAGAATCTAGGATGATGTTTCTATATCAAGTTCCAAAAGTGTCCAATGTGCTTCATCATGTACTGGAAATAACATAGTACATCACAAAGGATTTGACAGAGCCTTTGTTATTGTTGGAATGAACAGTTGATTTTTCACATTTTCAATGTCATCAGATGCACTTTTCTGTGAAGAGAAATAAATATTGTAAATAAAATTTTATTAACGATGGATAGCATTTATTTATATAAATTGGTCTTACTGTCATCGTCGTGTTAATGTATGTTATGCTAGAACTGCTATCATACATCTTCGCTCTCCTAAATCAATACCAATCAATAATCTATACAAAAAATCAATTATATAAGTTAATATTAAAAATAATTTAATAAGAATATAAGTTTTTTATTTTACATTTGGACTAACCTGCCCACCAATGAATCCACCAAAAAGCATTTCTTCTATCATACTTTTGTATATGACAATCATATTTTCATCATTCAAATTATAAGCTTCTTCACTGAAAATTTCAATAAAAATGTTTATTTCTATTATTCTATACAAATATATAAATAGTATAAGAAATATTTATAATTTCACTTACTCGATGTCTCCAACTACTTTGAAGAAATCTGTTATCATCTTTGCTTCATTGTGTGGCAAATGCTTCAACAATGGACAGTTTTCTATGTTTCTACTCTTTTTCTTCTTCCGCTCTTCCTTCTTTACTATGTTGTAATTTTCCAGATCTATTACTTTATTCTTTTCTTCATAAATATAATTTGGATCTTTTTTGCCACCCTTACCTTTTGTTTTATTCTTCTCTGCATAGAACTTGGTTCTATTTGTGTTCTTTTTCTCTTCTTTTTTTCTTCTGCCTTTGCTTTCAGTTCTGTTTTTTTAGTTTTTTTCCATCTCCTTTTATTTTTCATTTGCTTTTTCATCTTCTTTCAGTTCATGTTTATCTTCATTATAAACCCTGTCATAATTTTTTTCTAGCTCCTTTTCCATTTTAGGTGTTTTAAAATCTTGAGATTCAAATAATTTGAAAGATGGAAACTCTGATGAACTTTTTATGTGCCCAGCAAATACATGTCTTCTTCTGCTTTCAGTTGTTTCATGTACATATTCTTCCCTCGCATTACATTCCTCTCCCAAATCTTTCAATTTAGATTCAAATTTTTTTCTCAAAATTTGTTCTTCTTGCAATTCTTTTTCTTTCAGCAAAACTGTTTTTTCCAGCTCCATAACTTTTTGTCTTAGACTTTCTATTTCCTTTTGTTTGGCTTCATTTTCCATCAATAATATTTCTTCTTCTTTTTTCTCTTCTCTTCTTCTTTTCCTGTTTTCGCCCTTCTTTGAGTTGCTTTCCTCTTCTACTTGTTCTTCAACAAGTTCTGCCACTTCAATTAGTAGTTTCTTCTCATTTTGTGATATATTTCTAAACCTTTTCGCAATATGTCAAACGATGTTAAAGATTCAAAAGGTGTTGAAAAGATGTTAAATTTATAGGAAAAAAATGCATAAATAAGAAGACACAAGAAGATGAAAAATGCTAAAAGAGTTGTTGATTGGAAACTAACAATGAGTCTAGTTTCCAACAGAAACAAAACATTAATTTTCATTCATTGATTACAACCTAATTTGCATTCGCTTTAAGCCTATAGTCATGTATCTCAACTAAATAAATTATTTTTCAAGCTCTTGTTTGCACCAATGACATTTGCTAAACATCATTTTACCTCAAAGAATTTCCTAAAAAAATCAGACCACGTAAACCAAGTATAAATGAAAAGAACTACAAAATTTAAAGAGACACTAATTAAATAGCAGAAGTGAAGTGCATGCATTCGCTGAATGCCACTCAAACAAGCATAGACGACAAACTGCAGTGGTAAGTCAAAGTAGATGCATATTTCAAAAAGGAATTATTTTTATATAACATATAATATTTGTGCATTTAACCAAAAGAATTTTATTATATTTGTAGGCAAAAAAACCATCGAATAGAGTAAATCCAAAAAAGGATTTTATTTGATATCAATGTGGGTATGTCTAAGATTTTACTTGTATAGCCTTTTACAAGCAGAAAATATAAGTTCATTTTTGTTATCTGGTTGAATACATTACATTGCCATTGAGTGGCTACAAGCATCTGGTATGGTGGAGCATACACAAAGTATTATATGCTTTTTGAACAACGTATTTTTTCTAAACAAGTAAAAGTTCTGTTAAACATCATCTTCACTTGATGATATTATTTATAACAAAAACAATACCATAATTAAAGTTAATTGGTCCGCAAGTCTAAATATTCCAATAAAAAGTGGTTGGTTTTCCCACTATTTTATGGTTTCTCCAGCTTAAAAGGACAGATGCATTAATTTTAGGAACCTATAAAGTGCAACTACACTTCTATTCAACTCCACCATCTGTAATAAGTTAATAGAAAACAATGGCTGTTATTACTAATTTTTACTGCAACGATGTTGCACTGCAGAACAATTAGACATATAATAACGTATACATCTTTACTAGACAGCTAACAATTATACTGCAGTCCATAATAATTGAATAATTAATAATTAGGCAAGAAGAATAACAAGAAGTCTAATTTGAACTCTTTCGCCTATAAAGAAGCATGTACCACTAAAATTGAAAACGATAAAATGAATTATCTTTATTAATAATTATTTCACTTGTTTGGCTAGAATAAAATTATTATACCTTTTTTCCTTCAATCATATCAAGTGACACATTTTTGAGCTTTGACAAATTCCATTTCACCATCCTTGGACTTGCCATTTCAAAACCTTTTTTTTCTTCTATAATTTCTGTCTTTTCACATATCCAATACTGTAGAATAAAAATTACAATGTTATTTTTTTGTCCAATTATTTTCTTTTCGGTACATAATTATCTTATAATAAGAATTAGCACATACCAGTAAAATCATAGAACAGCCTGACATGCTTCTTGGATCTTCTGCAAACTTCTCAACATTTTTTGAAACATGATTGTGTATCTCTTTTGGCCAAAAAATTGAACTTAGAGTCTTCAAATTTAATAGTTTTGGAATAAAACCCCATTGCAAATATGTCTGATTATTTGGAAACTAAAATGTTATAATCATCAACAAAATTAGCAATTTCACCAAGTCGACACCTCCATTTCCCCTATCAATCAAAATCTTCAATCTCTTTTCCACTGTTTTTTTGTTAATTCTTTCTCCCCCTTCAAAATTTCTATCCAAGAAATCAAGAAATTCCTCAGGCAAGTTATCTCTGCTTATTACTCCAACAGGGAATAAATCCTTACCCACTAATGGCATTCCCAAAATCAAACTAACATCTTCTTTTGTTAGTATCAACAATGAATCTCCTATTCTAAAAGCTTTGTCATTTTTATTACAAGATGTTATAACTTCATCTAAACTCTTTGCACTTTTTCGAAAATCTTGCCTTTCTATTTTGTCTTTTAAAAAGATTTCGAAAAAAATTTGAATGGGGTTTTGCTCATGTATGAAATAGCATCAACTGATAATAAATTCTTTTTTTGATTCAGCTCATCACTTTGAAAAGTGCGTCTAAATTACACCTATATGTTCCACTGTAATGCTTTGTTTCTTTGTGTTGAACTTCATACTTTTCAACATCTTCATCAGTTTCAATGTATTCACTTCTATTTGTCAAACATATTTCTTTTTCTTCACTTGTTTCATGAATTTTATTTGCTGTATCATCTTGTTGTTGACTATGCACTTGAGAATCAATGACTCTTTCTTCAACTTCAGTTACTTGTAAACTGGAGATCAGTTTTGTGTTTTATTATAGTGGAAATAACACGTTAGTATGTGAAAATGAAATGAGGGTAAATTTTTAATAGTCTCATAACATATAGATTTTGTATAAAAAGATACACAGAATTATCTTTTTGTATAAAGATAAACATTTACAATATATTTACATACTGCCATTATTCTTAATTGATAAATTTTCATTGTAAAGCTGCAATGCTTAATCAATAAATTCTTAATAGGAACTAGTTTCTTTGTTGTTTGTTGCCTACTACCATTTTAATAGTTTCATATGTTGGAACTACTAGAAAACCAAGTAGGTGTTCAGTCACTGATCCAAAAATATGAATTAAAGAAATTGATTCAAGATTTATTGATGCAAGAAAAATTCAAATTAATGAAAGATCTATCAATGACACTAAAACTAGTAGTAGTTTCAGTGTTTAATTAAATTGAATATTAAGCAGTTGAGATCTATTGATGTAAGAAAAATCAGAATTAATCTTGATTAGTTATAATAGCAAGTAAAAACGATGCGCATCATAAGAAAAGTGTTAATAATAAAGAAACTTCACAACTATTACTGTTTGTTTTTGAGTAGATTGAGATTCTGTAGTAGATTGGCTATGTTTCTCACAGTAGGCACTGCTCGTAGGCCTTATGTTGATACATTGCTGACCATTTATATTGACAAATATACAATTTGCAGTTTTCATTGAATTATTTTGGTTTAATTTCTGCTTTCTGCAATTTTGGATTTCTTTCTAGTATACATTTTTTTAGCTACATATAAAAAAGAAATTTTGTCATTTTGATATAAAGATAAATATTGTGCCAAATTAGACATGAAAGGTGCAGTTGCTGTGCCAAATGTTTGATAATGCATAGGGGAGTATTTATATTCAATTCAGTGTTAATCCCAAATCCATACATAAGCAAATCACCAAACCTCAACAAAGGTAGGAAAGCTAAAGATTCAACATTGTTAACAATTATTTAATTAATTTGCCATATATGGTCAAATTTTTTTGTGCAAAGTCATTCATATAAAAGATAAACATATTTATATTTTTTAATTAAAAGATAACTATCATTTATACAAAAATAGTTATAATTCAATAATTATAAATTATTTTGAGATAATGATAAATATAATTATCATTTAATAATCAATAATGTAAATTGACTCCTACAACATATTTTAGATAAAGATAAATATTTTTATCATTTACTAAACTATAAAGATAACTATCATTTTGCAATAAAGATAAAAATAATTATAATTTAATTTGGCATAATAATAAATACAATTATCATTTAATAATCAATAAATGTAAATTGACTACTGCAAAATATTTCAGATAAAGATAAATATTTTTATCATTTACTAAATTATAAAGATAACTATCATTTTGAGAAGATAAAAGTAATTATAATTCAATAATTATAAATTATATGGACATAAAGATAAATACAATCATCATTTAATAATCAATAAATGTAAATTGACTACTGAAAGACATTACAAATAAAGATCAATATTTTTATCATTTACTAAACTATAAATAGTTTTATTATTTAACACAAGGGAAATATATTTAACTTAACTTTATTAAAGAATATTTATCTTAAAGAAAAAGATTAAAATATTTAATACTATCATTTTGCCATGAAAAGGATTATCATTAAATATATCTATATGTATTATAATACATAAACGAACATATTATCAATGTATAATAAAAATATTTAATATAGTTGTTTTGTTATAAACATAAAAAGAATTATCATTAAATCAATATAATTATTCTGAAAATAATATAAATACAACTATCATTTAATAAACAAATAATTTTAAAAAGACTACTACAATTCTTTTGTCATAAAATAAATAGTTTTATCATTTAATAAACAATAAAGGTAGAAACAAATGTTTTTATTAAATGATAAATAGTTTTATCATTTAGCAAACAATAAATAACTCTATTATACTCTTAAGTAGATACATCTAGCCTTACAGTTGAATGGCTTCGATATACTCTTTGGTTCAGATTGATCATATATCTACATGTGGTGCACTATAATTTTGGATGTCGTTGAATTCCTATTTGTTTTTATTTTACTACTGTGGTACAGTCTATGATGAGATTCCTCAAGTGATAGAGTGATGCAAATCCACTGATTAAAATTAATTATTTGGTATTCATATAAGCAACAAGGAAATATGGTTCGGCTTATATTGCAGTATGAATACATGCTATCATATTTCATATATGCAAAACTAAAATCAACAATATCCTGCTTGTAACATTAATACGGTAGTTGTTTAAACTTGTACCCTACCCTGAGGTACTACGTTGATTTTCCATAAAAAATCATATTCCAACAGTTTTTTTAGTTTTCATGGCCAAGATAAATACCATTTTTAAGCGAATGGATAAAACATATACAGACTATACGCAAATGCATCAGGGGTAACTTGACTTAATGTGAAAAGGAAAAATATCACTAACATTCAGTTACTATCCATGGAGTAAATCAATTCAACAATAGTATAATTCGAAACTAAAGAAACCAACACAGAAGACAACATTCGAACAATAATACATTATATGAAAACGAACTCAAAATGGAGAATTAATGTTGCTTTACAATATTAGAGGCATTAAATTTACAAAGATAACAAAATTACCTTTCTTTCAGCAGAAATCGTTCGACCGAGTACAGATATTGGATTAAAGCGATTTTGAGTTCGAATCTACTTGGAAGAAAGAGTGGTTGTATAAATTTTGGACGATTTAGGGAAGAGTTCAAATTGATTTGGAAAAAAGTGGGGTTGAACAATTTCAACCTGAGTTGAATGAAATACGGGGACTTGAAAGGAAACCCTAAATTTTTGAAGGCTTTTGTTACGTGGATATGTAAAATGTCCTGCAAACTTATTTTTTGAACTTGTGGGTTTGGAAACTAATTAGTAGGCTTAAAAGTGCACTTTATCCTAATTTCCCCTTTACATGGTATATAACATACGAGTATAGGAAAACAATAATAATTTTGACTTTAATAATTTTTATATTGATACCTTTTCTAACTTTAATGATAATAATTCGGCGTATAATAATTTTCTTTCTATTGTAGGATCATAAAGTTATTTTTAGCTTTGTTTTAGTTCTTTTTTCTATTCTTGTTGAATTGTTAGTTTTAGTTCTAGATTATCGTATTAGATTTTATTCAAGCATATATGTATACAAATTCTATTTATATACATATATGTGATTATTACTAATGTGTTTCCTAGTTTTGTTTTCAGGATGGGTTAGATAGGTTGCTAGTGTCTCTTTTCAGGTTTGCAGGATAGCTTGCTGCTTCATTCAGGTGTTCAGGATGGCCTATACCATGAGTATTGATTGCATCAGGAGTTTCCTTCAGCATTATTAAGTCTTCAGAGTGGAGTTCTACTTTATGGATTAGTTGCTTCTCCAGATTAGCTTTTTCTCTCAGAGGCAGATTCATAGAGGCTTCTTTTAGATGGTGTAATCATCCAGTATCTCTGGATTTTGATTTTTTCAGTTTTACAGGTATTTCTAACATCTCATTATCGGGCAGTGGCCATGCCAGAGCTCGGTATTGAGATGTAATGGGCGGTGGCTTTGCTGGAGCTCATTTTAGGGGTACCTGTTTTTACTCTGTTACCAGTGCATAGATATGTCACCTGCCAGGCATGCTTGCAGCTCCATATTTTGTGTTATATATATAGTTTCATGTGTGCTCTCCTCTTTTATCAGAGGATCACATATTTTTCTCAAAAAAAAAACCATACGAGTATAGAAAGTTTACATAATCTAATGGTTTAGATTGCGTTAGTTTTGTGCCTCATTGTATTTTTCCATGTATAAATTTATACAAATTAAACATCATTTTATTTCCTTAGATGACTCTTCGTACAAACCAAACACCGCGCAAACGAAATAAAAACCCTAGATCTATCGAAGCCCTTTTCAAGTGAATTTTTTTCCTTTTATCAAATAAATAACTTTATTATCAATTGTAAACATGAGGACGATATGCCTCGTTATTTCAAGCACAACGATTTGGAAGTTGACGGGGGAGACCAGAGCTAATGCCTATATAGTCTTAGTCAATTCAGTTGGTGACAGAAGCCACAAGAAAGCAGCGAGCACTGCCAACAACTAGATATTCGAGGCCCGCTTCCCGCTCCAAATTAGATTATTGATCTGCAGACGCTCGCATATTGCAAAATCCATGTGTAAGTCCCATTTAGATGCCGATGTAGCGCCATATACGATCATACGATTGTTGACAAAATAGCTATAAAATTTGCCAAAATTGGAGAGCTCATACGAGAAAAAATTGCAGACATTTTGATAGCACTGGCATCAACTGTGGTTAATCTTTAGGGAACCAAACGAAAAGCTGGTCAAACTTGAGAAGGCAGTTTATTGTGCGGGCATGATGATAACAAGCATTTTGGAGGAGACGGAGCAAGAAAGTAGAGCAGAAACTTAAGAAGGCAGTTTATTGTGTGGGCATGATGATAACAAGCATTTTGGAGGAGATGGAGCAAGAAAGCAGAGCAGGAACAAACATTTTGATGGTACTGGAGCCTTACAGGCTATTTGAGGTTTATAAGGTGTTGTCGATCAAGATTGAAATCTTGTCTCTCAAGGCGAGGAACATGATTAAAGACTTAACAGATAGTGAAATATCCAACTTGTTTAAGGATCTACCTACTCCATCTTGCACAGTTAGGAAATGACATGGAGAGATTGTGGATAGAGTTAATAGAGGATGTAAGGTTTGTAGTCAAGATGTATGGGTAGGAAGAGATAGAGATGAAGAAACCTACAAGAAAAGTCGAGACCTCATCCATACGGCAAGACAACTGATCCTTGGAGCTATTCTTTGGTAAAAGTTAGTTGTCTTTCTTTTCTTAAGTTTTTCTTCGAAGTAGTTTACAGTGTTTACATAAAATTTAGCAAATTGATAATATATTCTTATGAAAATAGGATAATTTTTACTAGTAGGCTTCAGAAAATATCATATTATGCTTTTAGGCTTCAGAAAAAACTAATTAGCAAACCAGACCTCGTTTTGGTTTATACTTGCGCAAATATGGAGTGTGCAAGTGTAAATTTTTTTAACTATAACTTGCGCATTCCATAAATGTGCAAGTTTTATTTTAAAGCTTGCGCACTTATGGAATGCGCAAGCTCATTTTTGGGCACCAAAAAGACAGAGAGCAGATTTGAGATTCATTTCATCCTCTATCTTAATTTTTAACAAAACCCTCCCCATTCCCAACTTCCACCCCATTCCAAATCTAAATCTATTAACTCTAAAACATCGCTTTTGATCTATTCCTTCAATCAACCACTAAATTAAGCATAAAATGGAAGCAAGCTCTTCTTCTTCTTTGATTATAGGTAATTATATTTTGATTGTAAATTGATTACTACATTAAAAATGATTGTGTTGTTAATGGAATTGATAGTCATTATGATGTCGATGTCAACATGCTCTAACTGTTGGTTTCTTTGTTGAAAATGCAAAAGGATATGAAGTCATCATATAGCCAAAACCTTAACTTTGTACAAAGTTTTTGTAGAGATAAACAATTGTTGTTGTTTGTAGAATTGTCTCCTGGGCCCGAAGATAGAAGTGTTCTCTATCTTCAAGAACACCATAGAAGCCAAAACGACACATTAATGGAGGTAAATGTTTGATATTGGTAAACCGAGCAAATGCAAATATGAAGCACCGATTTTAATTTTTTTAATACATTTCAGGTTGCTGAAACTGTGAAGATATGCGATCATTCAAGGAAGCTCAAGGAGATCGATTATAAAGATCCAAGATTGGAGGCGCATCTACGAATCTCCAGACTTTGGCAAGCTATGCGAATCGAATACATTCGTCTCGATCATTACCTCATTATCGCTTTATGCGATAGATGGAGACCGGAAACAAATACGTTTCATATGAGAGTCGGGGAGATGACAGTGACTCTAGCGGATGTGCATTTTCTTTTCGGTCTTAAAGCAGACGGTCGTCTAGTATGTTTGCAAAATTTAGATATCGATTACATCGAATTGGCTCATGACTTGCTTGGTATTTTTCCACCTAGAGAGGCTGCTAAGTCTAAAAGTGAGTTATCAATGAATTGGTTTAAAAGTGAATTTTCCGAACCACTACCCGAAGGGGCGACCGACTTAGATATACTTCGCCGCACTCGTGCCGTGATATTGTATTTTTTGAGCTGCCGATTATTTTCTGATCATTCGAAAGGGAGATTAAGTTTGAAATTTTTACCTTTTTTGGACGATTTGGCAAACTGTGGATATCATTCTTGGGGTAGTGCTGTTCTATGCTATTTGTATAGTGAGTTGTCACAGGTAGCCTTGCAATGTTGAAAATTTTTAGGGGGTTCTGCAACGTTGTTGCAACTATGGTCATGGTCGCATATTGCTATTGGACGACCGTCTATTAGAATTCCTACCGACTTAGATCTGTATCTTCCATTCGGGGCTAGGTGGAACTGTGCTAGGAGTTGGCGTGAGACGCCAAGAAATGTACAGTTTCACCGTAATTAGTTGGATTTATTGGCGTATGATGCGATTACATGGGAACCATATTCATTAGTGTATAAGTTTGGACATCCGAAAATTGAGTATGCGTTCGCCGGTTGGATTGCTAAGCGCCGGTTGGATTCTATTTTTAGACTTTGAGTTGTATGCATCCGATTGGGTTATGAGACAGTTTTCCTTTGATTATCAGCACATTCCCGATCCTGTCGTCCCCCTTGATCTAGAACTCACTAGCTGGATGACATTTTTGGAGGAAAGTATTGCAATTTGGCAATCAAGAATTGATCGTGCCGAACGAGCACGTGAGCCTCCAACACCTTTGAGCAAGTACGAGTATTGGTATTGGAGAATTACTCGTCGTTATATTCTTAAAAAATCGGCAAGGGAGTTGGTTGCGTACACTCCCCGTGCTCCTCTAGACCGTGATGTGGTAAGTATTATCGTTTCAAAAATTTTATAGTTCGATTTTTATATCATATTGATGCATTGTTATGACTTATGGTTTAGATAAGCGGAATATAAAACGCTTTGCATATCGTGGACGAAATAGAAGAAAGTCATATGGAGCCGGACAAGGTCAAAAGCAAGTGCATTGACCTACGACGAATACTTGACACGATTTTGGGTCGGAACAAGCTAAGAAGGCCGGTCAAGCCGCTGCGCATTGTAGAAGAGTCACCACGCTGTACAAAGGAGACACATACCACAGTAGCGGGTGGACAAGCCCAATGGGAGGAGGCACACGTGGAGGGGGAGACTTCACAACATCCCGGCGGCGAAAGTACAGCTGGATGGCCCGCTTGGCCCGAGGTAGAGTAGTAATACACCGGTGGAGATACTTATGCCGACTGGCCCATTTGGCATGAAGGAGAAAAACAATTCGGATATGTTGGACAGTTGACATACAAGCATACGCAAGAGGCGCCGCAATGGAAAATTCAACAAGAAGAACTCATTTTTGGGCCAAGCCAACAACAAGAAATCCCATTGCCGACACCCGCTCCTTCATTCAAGAAGGCCAAGGATCGGCTACCATCATGTATAAACGAAAGAAGAAGAAGAGAGACACCATCACTTGAGCTTAGACGGATTCCTGGTTGACGGTGTTGGTCTTATTGTTGTTGTTTTTTTGGTTGGTTAAGGGGTTATTGTACGACTTGTTCAATCTATTTACTGTAAGACTTGTACGTTTCTATTTTATTGTACGACTTATTCAATCTATTTATTTTGTCAGTTGAATCATGCTATTTGTTTTGTTTGGAGATGGTATTGTTAATGGAATGTTGTGTGCATGCTTTGAGAATTTGAGAGTTTGCAAATTTTGGTTTAGGAGTGTGGCAGAGCAGCTCACTGTTTTGAACTGACCCAAAAAACAGCTTGCGCAAATGTGGAATGTCCAAGCTTTATTGTCAATGCAGCTTGTGCATTCCACATTTGTGCAAGCTGTTTTTGGGTTATTTTAAAAACACGCTTGCGCATATATGGATTGCGCAAGCTATATTGAAAACATAACATGCGCAATCCATATATGCGCAAGCGTGTTTTTGACCCTGTCCAAGACAGAGAACTCTTTCAATACCGTAAATTGCATACTTTCACACAAAAAGTCCTAACAACATTCTACATACCACGCAAACACCATTCGAATGAAAACATCATTACATAACAGAGTCAACAACTCATACAGTAACATAGACGTTCTACTTCTATTACAATTCATCGTGGACAAGTTTTCTTCTTGTGGCCAATAGAACCACATTTGCTACATCAGTTATGGACGGATAAAGATGGCGGATCCATGAAACCTTTTAATCGAGTAGATCGAGGACGACCTGAATTTCTGTGTACAGGCGGTGGTTGTATAATTGGACCATCGTAGACGTTCCAATATCGACTATCTAGTACAGGGTGGAATAAAGGAGCATAAGCTATTGAATACATAGCTTTCGTGTACCACGTGGAGATTAAGTCAAAATACGCTCTATTAGCACCATCCGAACCAAGTGAACAAGCCGCTAATACATGGGAGTACGGAAAATGATCTAATGTCGGCATTTTGCATGAACATTAGGCAACATTATCTTCGATATTCACCGTATAGTCAAACATATGCACATCTTTCACCTGCCATTCAACGAAGCTATATCTCTCTATAGACATGAGCCTCGATTCTTCCATTCTTCTTCGCTCTAGTGCTTCCCACCTAGGTGCGAGTTGCGACGTCTACTCTTCCCCTTGAGTTCGTCATTCGACGAAGTAATGGTTCAGTCGATGAAACGTTCGTGCAACCAATGATCTAACGGGTAAATTCCTAGTTCCTTTGAGCACACCGTTAAAGATTTCGGAAACGTTGGTCGTCACCATATTAAATCTTACTCCGTCATCATGACATAGAGCCCAGCTTGATTCCTGGTCTTTCAAACTTCTTTCAATCCACGCATCGGCATCTCGATTTACATCCTTCAACTGTTTTCGAAAATCATTATATTTTACGACCTGTGATAACCCGAATTTTTGGTCATCTGTAATTGATTAACAAACTGGGTCAATTAATTGAAATACTGAATCGTAAATTTAACAAATGAATCTAATAGTAAATATTATGTTTAAATAAATATTTATTTGATCATATCTTAATATAATCACTTTAAATTGACAAAGTAAAAATAAGTATTGATGATTGTTTAGTAGATTATTTAAATTAAACAAAATTGTTAATTTCAAACCAACAATATTTATGTGTTATTTTAAGATTTACTCCAAGTTGAATTTAGGCTTGTTTAAATATATGTATTTATTTTAAATTAACCTTGAATTGGATTTTTAATGAAATTTAAAGATTGAATTTGAAATTTAAAAAGCAAGTATATCTTAAATATATGTTATATTGATTTGATCAAAAACACAAGTTAGGAAAATAAATGGTTATATAGATTCATATGTGTATTTACAAAAATCTAAAGCTTATTTATATAAAATAAATCCACATTATATTCATGTGAATATCACATAATTAATTATTCATAACTTAAATAAATTTGTAAATAAGAAGCAACATTTGTAAATTATTAATTAAGCATTGAAAACACTTGTGAACTTATTAATATATGTTAATGGCTATTGTAAACAAGAGTGTATAGGTGTAAGGTAATTAGGACTTAAGGGGACAAGTGTAATTAATTACCCCATAATTTAACAAGTGTCTCAATTATAGTTATTTCCTTTTTAATTTTTTTTTATAAGTTATTAGAAAAGAAGAAAACAAGAAAATCTGAAAAATGGATACTTCTAAATCTCTTTGTTCCTCTCAAATAAAAAAAAAACTAGCAATTCATTATTGATCAAACTTTATCTTCAATTGAAAACTGAAGTCAGATTTTAGAAAATTCATGTTTAAAATCTGCAGAACTAAAAAAAAAACTGCAAACCTAAATCTGTTTAAAGATTAAACTTCAACTCTAGCAAAAGAAGATGGGGTCTGCTGCAGTTTTGAGATCAACTTCAACTAGCATGCAATTTTAAGATCAACTTCAACTAGCTTTGCAAAACTCAGATTCAACAGTTCATGAGGAGGTGCAAAACTGGTTCAAGAGAATGATAATGTATCCGAGTTGGTTCCTTGCTTCTTCAACAAATAAGTGAGTAATCTACATCCTTAAATCCAAAATCTGAGGTATAAATCTGGTAGTAATGAATGATTTAAGATTTGCAGGAATTAATTATCAAGGCTAATGAGTATTAAGTTGAAAGAAAAATGTGCATGTCTGTTCAATATATATATCCAAGTCTCTGTTTAACAATAATATCTTGTTCATACATATAAAAATCGAATTCTCTTCCTGTACATAATTTTAGGTTGTGATCCTTGAAGATAAAGTGTGTATGTGGATATGATTTCATTCCTAAAAATAATTTCTACTACATATATTAGGTGATTCACTCGCAAATTTCAAAAATAACAGAGTAAATCAATCAATGGCAGAAATTCGAATGTTAAATTTTCAAGATTTGATTATACAGGAAATTATTGTCAAGGACAAAATTTCACAGCTTTTTAGCCTCATGGACAGACCTTCAATATTTTATCCTGAAGGACAACTTTCTGTAGGTATCAGTTTTTAGTTATTGATAGCAGTTTTTAGGTATCAGTTTGTAGTTATCGGTAGCAGTTTTTAGGTATCCGTTTTTAGCTCGGTATCAGTTTTGTCGTCCTAGTGAATAATTTTGGAAAATGTTTGTCCTTGTGAATAAATTTTAGAAGAATGTTTGTCCTTGTGGCAAAAATATTGAGGTCGTGTCCTTGAGGCAAAAAATATAGAAATTTTTGTCCTTTAAATTAATTTCCCCTTGATTATATAACCAGAATTGTTATAAAAAAGGATGAGTTTTAAAACTAGAATGGGAATTTTAAAATTAATGGAGATCTCGGAATTGTGAGTTGATCAGAAACTGCAATTCTTTCAATTTTTGGCGATTGGGGAAACTTTGGATGCCGTGATCAAGGTGGAAGGAGGTTGGAGGTTAGATGAGCTTCAGAAAAATACTCACTTGAATTCTGGGCGACCACGGTGGCAGAACGACGATGATCTAGGGTTTGTGTACAGATTTGGGTTGTCATGGTTCTAGAGGCAATTACGTCTACGTGAAAGCATCGGATTGGATATGAGGTATGGAGATGGAAGAAAGGAACTCTGGCAAGGGCGTGGGTTCGATGACGTGGTGTCAAACGATCGGAGTTAGGCGTCGGCAAGGAAGTTTGGTGACTAGTTTGTCCAGGTTGGGTGTGCTCGAGTACTATTTTGTTTTCGTGCCCAATTCAGGATTTGAGTGATCGTGGTCAGAGAAGTAGGTCAACGTCGATTTGTTGTCAATGGTGATGGTGGTCGGAGCCGCCGCTTTGGGCTGTGCATGTGCACGGGAAGATATTGGTGGATGCTGTTTTGTTTGGAAAAGAAGAATGGATGGACTCGGGTTTGCACTCGAGAGAGGGCTGTGATGACTCGAGTAATGTTCGGGTATGTTCTCGTGACAATTGATTAACAGGTTTTATAGTGTTAAACAGACAGAGTTAAGGAAATTTTGTTCGAAATAAACTCGGGGAAAATAGTAGTTTAGCACGGGTAATTTAGTTTTGGACTCGAGTTTGTTATAACGAGCATCAGATTTCCTGAAGTTATTTTTTTTTATTATATATAAACATTTTTAAGTAAAGCATAAACAAAATAAGGGTTTTATAAAAAAAGTTGTAAATTGAAATGAAGCTAGTTTAAATTATTTCATGATAATGTTTTAACCATTTGATTTAAGGAAGTTATAACTTGTTTAACCAGATTTTGATAAGTTAATGTTATGTTAAAATTGAAATTGCATGATTATTTTAAGTAAATGCGAGGTGGAAGCCAAAATGAGGAGTTAATAAATTTATTAAGATAATTAATCAATTGGGTAATTAAATTGTGTAATCAATTTTAAGGGTTTATTTATTAAAAGTGGTAAATTGTTTAGGTAATTAAAAATGATTAATTTATTTAAAAGTTGAAATTACTTAATGTAATTATTTATCGATTACTTAAAGTTTAGGTATAATTTCTTAATGTCATTAATTAAGGTAGGTAATTAATGAGGTGTGAATACTTAGTGAATTAATTTGTGAAAAATCACTGGATGTAATTTATTAAAAGGAAATTTCTTGATGGAAAGTAATTATAAAATAATTACTTAGTGAAAGAAATTTAATGATAATTACTCAGTATAATTAAAGGATTGATTAGTATAAATAATCAAGGAGTTGGTTTAATAGATGGAGTAATCCAGGTAAGTTGATTTCTGATTGGGGCTAATCAAGGTTGATTAATGAATGTAATTAAGTTAAAGGTTAATTATGAAATGAAATTTAAGAGTAATTAACTAATAAAAGTAATTAGAGGATCATTAATTAATGTAAGTAAGGAAGTGATAAATCTTGCTTATTAAGGATTGAATAATGATAAGTGCTTTAGATTGGGTGATATCTCTGATATGAACTGCTTTATGATATGATATATGGGATAGGTTGTGATAATGTGATTTTCTATCGACTATGAATTTAAGTATAAAAATGTTATCTGGTATTTAAGTTGAATTGTATTTAACTAGATAACTTGGTCTTAGATGACATTGGATTCGAAGAGTCCGGAGTCGGGTATGGTAAATACCCGAAACCACTTCGATTCTTTATAATTTGATGTGTGGAATTAATGGGCTGAAATGAAATGGAATGTTTTAAGTGGATTGGACCATTTATTATAAGTTTTGAAGCTTAGAAATTGACATGTGAAATAGGTAATGTCTATAACTTGTGGAGTTGTAAATTGATATAAGTTAACCCGGGTTTATATAAGTTGTATGCTTTCGTATTCCTTGTTGATGAGTTTACTCACGCTGGTTTCCAGCCTGACCCGGGTGTTACTTTGATGTAATGCTCGGGTCAGACCGAGTATTACAAATTCTCAGGTAAGGACGTTCTGGAGCTCAGAAGGCAAGCTGGATGGCAGGGACGTATGGAGAGTTTCCACTATGATATTATATATATATCTGAGATATGTTAAATTGCATATGTCCAATATTGTGTAAATTTTTGTAACTCTGATATATCGATGAAAATTGATAGATACAGTTTCTCTTTGTATAACTGTTATTATTATGTGATATTATATTTTGATCCGCTGCGAATGTGAGGTTTCTGTGTCTTGTTCTTCTTCTTTCTCTTTCTTCTTCTTTATGACTATCTGGAATTTTCGGGATTGAAAATTTCGGGTCGTTACATTTGGTATCAGAGCGAGGTTAAGCGAGAACCTTGGCTCTGGTGGGACACTCATTAAGGATAGGGTAAGTGGTACCCTATAATGAAGTTGAGTGTGTGTGTGTGTGTGTGTGTGTGTGTGTGTATGAGAGAGCGTACTTTTTATTTTCTTATATAAAGGTTTTCAAATGATTTCAAAAGTAAATGAATCTTATATAAGGAATAGATTATCTATTATATTAAGGAAATTGGTTGTAGTATTAATTAAACTAAAAGTTATAGTAAGAATTAAGTACAATCAAATTGAAATTAAATTTAAAAGATAAGTTTGAAATGGATTCAAACCGAAATTAAATCTTGAATTTGGGAAAGGTTTTATGATAAGGATAATCAATTAATTTATGTAATTAATTAAACTTTATCTAATGAGATTAATTAATGGATAATAATTGGAAATGATAAATAAAGAGGGAGTTAATTAATAAAGTAACTAGAGGTAAGTAATTTAAGGAACAATTACTTAATAAAGGTAATTAAGAAATAAGTTAATTACCGAATGTGATTAATTAATGATGTAATTAATTTAAAGAGATAATAAATAATATTATTTAAGGCATTTGAATGAAATGGTCCTATTTCAAACAAGAGTTGTTTGAAAATTTAAAAGAAATTTGTTTTAAATTAAAAATCAAAGGTGGTTTAAATTTTTGAAGTATAACTTGGTATGTAAAAGAAGTTAATATGTATATATGTGGATATACAAAATATCAAATATGGTTTGAAATAAACTCTAAATGGTGAGTTTTGAATTTGGAATAAGATGTGATACACATGGTGATAAGTTTTTGAACTTAATAAGTGGGAAGATTATTTATGTGAAGTTTAAAATTTGAAAAGGAAGTTCAAACGGGGTAAGGTTAACTGGATCAAGTGAATTAAGTTTAACTTGGGAAAAGTTAAATAAGTTGGAATGATCAACATGACTTGGAAATTTCAAAATGAAATTAAGATTTAACATGGAAAGTTAAATGGTTGATTTGGATAAGGAAGTTTGAAAGATCTCAAAATGGGTTTGAGATCCGAAAATTGGAAATGGAGGCATGATTTAAAACAATTTGAATAATATCATTCCATTGTTACAAATCTTTAAGTTGTGAATAGGATTTGTTTAAAATGAATGAGAAATGTGGTGTGGTAATATATCCATTATTAAAGTAAATTGGAATTTGGATTCAGGATTTAGTGGTTTAAGGGCATAAGTTGATTTATTTAAAGGATTAAATCAATATTAAAAAAAAAATTAACTCGAATTTATATAATTCGAGATGGTTTAAATCTGAAATTTGAGTTGGATTAATTGGAAATAATTTGAAATTTGAGGTGGGTTCAATTTGAAATTAGTTCAAATTTATTTAAATAATTTGGAATTGTAATTAAAGTTGAATAATTTTAAATTCAAATGGAATTTGAATTGAATTTGGGAGGAAATCAAGAATAATTCAACTTGATTTGGAAATGGAATTTAAATTTGGGATTAATTCAAACTAGAGTTGAAATGGATTGGAATTGAAGTGGGTTCAATTGAATAGATATTTGTCCAAAGTGATTAGAATAATCTGGGATTGTAATTAAAGTTGAATATGTTTAAAATCAAATGGTATTGGATTTAAATTTGAAAAGGAATTGAGAATTAATTCAACTTGAATCGAGAATAAATCAAGTCTAATGGAAATTGGAGTTATTTAAAATTGGAATTTGGTCAATTTAAATGAAAGTGGAATTTAAATTGAATTGATGAGAATGGAGATTGGGAAGTGAACAGTTTGACTCTGGACTATTTTTAATATAAATTGTTTTAATATAAACCTATTTTCTAAGCTATATATTATATATACAACTTTTCTTTTAAAAGACAACCTATCTTATATTTGTTTACAATTATTTTCGAAAGTGTTTAACAATTTTCTAATTATTCTATAAACTAATTACTATTTTCAACTACTAATTACAAATTTATAGCTATTTTACAATTATTTAATCTTTCTATGACTATTTAACTATTTTCCATTTATTTTACAATTACTGAACTATTTTACAGCTATTTTACAAACTAGTAATTATTTTCCAACTACTTATCTATTTTAAATTTTTTCCAAGCTATTTTCTAAAAAAAAACTGGTCGGAGTTCAAACTGTTATTGGTTAAATACCCAATCGAGATGAGAATAGAGGTGATAATCCAAATGGATTGTAGTAATTGTGAGTAAGTGAATGAAAATCAAAGTCAATGTGAATAGAAATAGAATTGATTTGGCTAATAACCAATAAAGATAAATGCGTAGGGTGCACGTATGTTATTCTATTCGCATAGTAAATTGATCCAGATTCGAGCACAGAATTTCGAGATAGTTATATCGATCCGAGTGGGATTTTTCATTCGATTTTTGACGGCGAACCTGGATAAGGATTGTTGATTGGTTCTAGATGTTCTCTATCATAGTTAGGCTATGCAAGGAGAATGACGGTTTCTGATCAAGAAACTAGATCTTTGTCCGCACTAGGAAGTCGGGTGGACAATACTAGTTCGGAAATGGAATTGTGTGATCGAGTAAGCGATCTGAATGGTATAGCGTATGGGTGATATGTGTACATCGTACGGATTTGAATAAATTTGATATTGGGAATTTGTGAATAAGAAATGTGAAATGGCTTTCGAAATGAAAAATATATTTTGTGAAATATATGATGAAGTAAAGTGGAAATTGGATATTTCTATGGTTGAAATTTTGTTTATGGAAGTTAGTGATATGGTAAGTGGTTTTGTAAAGAGTAATCAAATTTGAATATTTGATTTTGAGTAAACAAAGTAAATATCTTTGTTTTATAAAATAAAACTTCCCTTGTTGAATCTTTTGCCAGAAGAAAAGGGTTTTTGAAAGTGTTTGAAGTATAAAAGGAGTTTTATACAAGTTTGAAAATGATCCAAAGTTTTAAAAATTATATGTATCCGTGTGTGTGTGTGTATATATATATATATATGTATGTATGTAAAGGATCATATGAGGATTTTGGAAAAAGGGTTTTGGGAACCTATGGATTTGGAAAGACTTTTGATTTTTGGGTAAAATCGATATTGAATTTGGAAAACCTAGTTTGAGAACTATCGATTTTGGAATAATCGATTTTGTGTAAAGGAGCTTTGTATGAGATCATACTAGGTGTATGATTTAAAGAAACTATACATGTATAGTATAAAATGTTTTGATGATGCTCTGTGGAAAAAGGCGCTCCCTTGGAATGGACTTCTCAGGAGTACCACCGGGTGGTGCTGCCTTGAGCCCCAAAGGGGGGTTCTAAAGTTGATCCTGTGAGGAGTCCGGACAAAACTAGTTCCTGAGGATTATTGGGTAGCGAAAGTCGATGGCGCTGATGCCTACAGGGGCATTTGGGTTATGCTGTGACGACAGTATAACTCGATGTCGCTGCGATCTACTGTGGGGACCATAGCAAAAATCGTGTGGAGGATGAGTGTCAATGGTCTACACTTGATTTTGCCGGGAAGGCAACGCAACATCGGCAGACTGCGATCTATGGTCAAGTGGAGTGGAGAAGTTTCATTCTTTTGGCAGCGAAATTCGAGGGCACTGATGCCTACAGTTATATGGGTTTTTTGCTGTGATAGCTACGTAACCCCAGTTGTAGCCGCGATATGTAGCGGGTTCCATGGTGTAATCGAGGGGCACGGAGGCCTACAGTTATCTATGGATTTTGTTGGGATGGCAACGTAACCATCGGGTTAACTGCGACCATGGATGGGGGTGATGATTTCCAGAGCATCCTCACCAAAGATATATCCTCTATTTTCAAAAACTATTTTCTATATTTTCAATAAAATTATTCTTCAAGTATTTTCACTGGGTGTTGAAAATGGGTCTGCTAAGTACTTATAGATTTTCAGTCGTACGCTTAATTAACGTATGACCGAATTTCTGTGAGAACAAGTATGGACGTGTTGAAACATCGAGTTATAAAAAGTATTTTTATAAAAATATTTTGGCAAGTATTACAGATTTTAAAAGTGTTTTTTTTAAATGATCAAAGAATATTTTAACTGGTTTTTAAATATTTAATAAATTCTGTTTTCATTTCTTTTCGAGGACGAAAAGATTCAAAGGGGGGAAGAATGTGATAACCCGAATTTTTGGTCATCTGTAATTGATTAACAAACTGGGTTAATTAATTGAAATATTTAATCATAAATTTAACAAATGAATCTAATAGTAAATATTATGTTTAAATAAATATTTATTTGATCATATCTTAATATAATCACTTTAAATTGACAAAGTAAAAATAAGTATTGATGATTGTTTAGTAGATTATTTAAATTAAACAAAATCAAACCAACAATATTTATGTGTTATTTTAAGATTTACTCCAAGTTGAATTTAGGCTTGTTTAAATATATGTATTTATTTTAAATTAACCTTGAATCGGATTTTTAATGAAATTTAAAGATTGAATTTGAATTTGAAATTTAAAAAGCAAGTATATCTTAAATATATGTTATACTGATTTGATAAAAAACACAAGTTAGGAAAATAAATGGTTATATAGATTCATATGTGTATTTACAAAAATCTAAAGCTTATTTATATAAAATAAATACACACTATATTCATGTGAATATCACATAATTAATTATTCATAACTTAAATAAATTTGTAAATAAGAAGCAACATTTGTAAATTATTAATTAAGCATTGAAAACACTTGTGAACTTATTAATATATGTTAACGGCTATTGTAAACAAGAGTGTATAGGTGTAAGGTAATTAGGACTTAAGGGGACAAGTGTAATTAATTTACCCCATAATTTAACAAGTGTCTCAATTATAGTTATTTCCTTTTTAATTTTTTTTATAAGTTATTAGAAAAGAAGAAAACAAGAAAATCTGAAAAATGGATACTTCTAAATCTCTTTGTTCCTCTCAAATAAAAAAAAAACTAGCAATTCATTATTGATCAAACTTTATCTTCAATTGAAAACTGAAGTCAGATTTTAGAAAATTCATGTTTAAAATCTACAGAACTAAAAAAAAAACTGCAAACCTAAATCTGTTTAAAGATTAAACTTCAACTCTAGCAAAAGAAGATGGGGTCTGCTGCAGTTTTGAGATCAACTTCAACTAGCATGCAATTTTAAGACCAACTTCAACTAGCATTGCAAAACTCAGATTCAACAGTTCATGAGGAGGTGCAAAACTGGTTCAGGAGAATGATAATGTATCTGAGTTGGTTCCTTGCTTCATCAATAAATAAGTGAGTAATCTACATCCTTAAATCTAAAATCTGAGGTATAAATCTGGTAGTAATGAATGATTTAAGATTTGCAGGAATTAATTATCAAGGCTAATGAGTATTAAGTTGAAAGAAAAATGTGCATGTCTGTTCAATATATATATCCAAGTCTCTGTTTAACAATAATATCTTGTTCATACATATAAAAATCGAATTCTCTTCCTGTACATAATTTTAGGTTGTGATCCTTGAAGATAAAGTGTGTATGTGGATATGATTTCATTCCTAAAAATAATTTCTACTATATATATTAGGTGATTCACTCGCAAATTTCAAAAATAAAAAAGTAAATCAATCAATGGCAGAAATTCGATTGTTAAATTTTCAAGATTTGATTATATAACCAGAATTGTTATAAAAAAGGATGAGTTTTAAAACTAGAATGGGAATTTTAAAATTAATGGAGATCTCGGAATTGTGAGTTGATCAGAAACTGCGATTCTTTCAATTTTTGGCGATTGGGGAAACTTTGGATGCCGTGATCAAGGTGGAAGGAGGTTGGAGGTTAGATGAGCTTCAGAAAAATACTCACTTGAATTCTGGGCGACCACGGTGGTAGAACGACGATGATCTAGGGTTTGTGTACAGATTTGGGTTATCATGGTTCTAGAGGCAATTACGTCTACGTGAAAGCATCGGATTGGATATGAGGTATGAAGATGGAAGAAAGGAACTCTGGCAAGGGCGTGGGTTCGATGACGTGGTGTCATACGATTGGAGTTAGGCGTCGGCAAGGAAATTTGGTGACTAGTTTGTCCAGGTTGGGTGTGCTCGAGTACTATTTTGTTTTCATGCCCAATTCAGGATTTGGGTGATCGTTGTCAGAGAAGTAGGTCAACGTCGATTTGTTGTCAATGGTGATGGTGGTCGGAGCCGCCGCTTTGGGCTGTGCATGTGCACGGGAAGATATTGGTGGATGCTGTTTTGTTTTGAAACGAAGAATGGATGGACTCGGGTTTGCACTTGAGAGAGGGCTGTGATGACTCGAGTAATGCTCGGGTATGTTCTCGTGACAATTGATTAATAGGTTTTATAGTGTTAAACAGACAGAGTTAAGGAAATTTTGTTCGAAATAAACTCGGGGAAAATAGTAGTTTAGCACGGGTAATTTAGTTTTGGACTCGAGTTTGTTATAATGAGCATCAGGTTTCCTGAAGTTATTTTTTTTTTATATAAACAGTTTTAAGTAAAGCATAAACAAAATAAGGGTTTTATAAAAACAAGTTGTAAATTGAAATGAAGCTAGTTTAAATTATTTCATGATAATGTTTTAACCATTTGATTTAAGGAAGTTATAACTTGTTTAACTAGATTTTGATAAGTTAATGTTATGTTAAAATTGAAATTGCATGATTATTTTAAGTAAATGTGAGGTGGAAGCCAAAATGAGGAGTTAATAAATTTATTAAGATAATTAAACAATTGGGTAATTAAATTGTGTAATCAATTTTAAGGGTTTATTTATTAAAAGTGGTAAATTGTTTAGGTAATTAAAAATGATTAATTTATTTAAAAGTTGAAATTACTTAATGTAATTATTTAACGATAATTACTTAAAGTTTAGGTATAATTTCTTAATGTCATTAATTAAGGTAGGTAATTAATGAGGTGTGAATACTTAGTGAATTAATTTGTGAAAAATCACTGGATGTAATTTATTAAAAGGAAATTTCTTGATGGAAAGTAATTATAAAATAATTACTTAGTGAAAGAAATTTAATGATAATTACTCAGTATAATTAAAGGATTGATTAGTATAAATAATCAAGGAGTTGGTTTAATAGATGGAGTAATCTAGGTAAGTTGATTTCTGATTGGGGCTAATCAAGGTTGATTAATGAATGTAATTAAGTTAAAGGTTAATTATGAAATGAAATTTAAGAGTAATTAACTAATAAAAGTAATTAGAGGATCATTAATTAATGTAAGTAAGGAAGTGATAAATCTTGCTTATTAAGGATTGAATAATGATAAGTGCTTTAGATTGGGTGATATCTCTGATATGAACTGCTTTATGATATGATATATGGGATAGGTTGTGATAATGTGATTTTCTATCGACTATGAATTTAAGTATAAAAATGTTATCTGGTATTTAAGTTGAATTGTATTTAACTAGATAACTTGGTCTTAGATGACATTGGATTCGAAGAGTCCGAAGTCGGGTATGGTAAATACCCGAAACCACTTCGATTCTTTATAATTTGATGTGTGGAATTAATGGGCTGAAATGAAATGGAATGTTTTAAGTGGATTGGATCATTTATTATAAGTTTTGAAGCTTATAAATTGACATGTGAAATAGGTAATGTCTATAACTTGTGGAGTTGTAAATTGATATAAGTTAACCCGGGTTTATGTAAGTTGTATGCTTTCGTATTCCTTGTTGATGAGTTTACTCACGCTGGTTTCCAGCCTGACCCGGGTGTTACTTTGATGTAATGCTCGGGTCAGACCGAGTATTACATATTTTCAGGTAAGGACGTTCTGTAGCTCAGAAGGCAAGCTGGATGGCAGGGACGTATGGAGAGTTTCCACTATGATATTATATATATATATATATCTGAGATATGTTAAATTGCATATGTCCAATATTGTGTAAATTTTTGTAACTCTGATATATCGATGAAAATTGATAGATACATTTCTCTTTGTATAACTGTTATTATTATGTGATATTATATTTTGATCCGCTGCGAATGTGAGGTTTCTGTGTCTTGTTCTTGTTCTTCTTCTTTCACTTTCTTCTTCTTTCTAACTATCTGGAATTTTCGGGATTGAAAATTTCGGGTCGTTACACGACCTCTGATACCGTGGCATATGCATGTAATAAATTTTGTAGCTCATCCATACCAAACCCTGCTTTCTTGAAATTTGCTTTAATATGACGGATATAAAAGCGATGATGATGTTCAATTGACCAAGCTTCTCTAAGCGCGCGTGGAATTCCTTTTATACGATCTGAGATAAAGGCGATACATCTAGTACGTACGGATGGAATATAATTCCATATGCAACGAATAAACCAACTCCACGTTTTCCATGACTATGTATGTACAATAGCAAAAGCTAAAGGAAATAGCCCTTGATTTTCATCCACCCCAATTGCTACTAGTAATGTACCCAGATACTTTCCTTATAAATGAGTGCCATCAATAGACAATATGGGTCGATAGTGGTCGAAGCCTTGAATAGAAGGTCCGAAAGCCCAAAAAGCACCATCAAAAACACCACGACTATGAATAACATCATATACGGTTCCGGGGTTAGTATGTTGTAGGGCTCTAAGATATTTCGGCAATTCCGCGTACGACGATTCCCAATCACCATAAATCATTGCAACAACTTTCTGCAGTGCATGTCAGGCTCGAAAATAACTCACTTTAATATGAAACATGTTGGACATTGTCTCTTGAACAGTTCTTGCAGTCATGTTTGTTTCAGCTTTAATCAATGGAAGTATTTTGCTGCATATAAACTTAGCAGTTGCATGTCGATGGTTTGAGTTGATGGTTGCATTTAAACAAGTGTAATCGTCGCCATATGTAGTTATTTTCCACCAATTTGAATTTTTTTTTACCGAAAGGCCTGCATGAACACGCCAAGGGCATGTTTCTTCTACATCACAGCGGATCGTGTATTGATTTGCATGCGATTTCAGAACTTGAAACGAAACTGAACATTTAATTGCCCATTCACATAACTGTTCAACAAGCTTCTGCTTACTTTCAAAAATCAACCCAACTCGTGGACCTTTCTCCACACATTCTCTTTCAAAAACTTCCACGTCTAGTTGACAATTTTCCATTATTGATTTCGCCATCATTGATGCCGTGCATAAATCATCGCCTAGAGCCTCTTCATATGTGATGCGTTCATCTTCCGCATTTACATCATCAGCCTCCTCAATGTCTGCATATATGACTGCATCATTGTTAACTTTCATTTGATGTATCCAAGTTCTATCCATCCGCACAAGCAACTTCCATGCTATCCAATTGCATACAAATCTCTTGTGGAGTATCAACATGATAATCGACACCATCGTCGTCACAACCAGTAAGTGCATCTGCGCCACTAGGAATACAAAAAACAAACGTCATATATTTTGCATTAACGTAAGTCAAAATACAAGTGCCAACGTATAATAGTACTGACTTTTCAAATGCTTGCCACTGATTTGGATTTATAGCGTTCTGCATCATATTTTGTTCCTGACCAGAAGAGACTCCAGCCATTCTGCTATACCTATGAAGTAAGTTTGTAAACTCTCCACCTTGATGGCTTGAAAGATACGATGGATACGCCGACCATTGTGTTTCTTGTAACTATGTGGTATGCATATACTCGCCCCCCCCGAGATTACTGGCGTTTGTGTTTCAACCACATTTTCATGTTCCACTCTCACAACGTAGATTTCTATAACTCTCATCCCAACTAAAAAGGTGGAGTTCAAATCATCGTCGTCCTCCAAATCAATAGCGGATGCACCATCATCCCGAACCCATTTGACCACTAATTTTAAATCATATATCACGGGTTTGCTTTTGTCACTTCATATGCCCTTTGTTTAAGCTCTTCGAAACTACAATGATTTTTTATTGTCGATCCTTTTCACTTTCCGCCCACATATCTAGGTTTACCTTCATCATCAACCAATAATTTGCCATCAAAGTAAAATATAGTCGAAACATTTGACATTATCTGCAAAATAAGTTCCAATGCCACAGTCATAGTTTTTGTTCACTGATATAACTATAAACATCAATTTGATGAATTATTACCTATTTTTCTAGGTAGATTTTGCTTCCGCAGGCAATCTTCAACCAAAAGCAGTCAATTCAATCTTTAAAAAAACCCAAACAAGCAAATCAATATAATAACGTAACCAATATATTTCATCAATAAAGTCGACAATATCAAATGCATTTCAACAACATAATAAACTATCTACCTTGCACACGTTACGGGTTACAACAAATAGAAACATTTTCGCAACAACATATTACAAATACAATGGTTCAACATAAAATCTAAATATGACAACTTAACCAACTCCCAAACATCTACCACATTCTTGACCTTCCGCTATTTGTCCTTAGTTTTTCATTCACACTTTTAAAACGACTTATTTCAGCTTGCAGTTCGTGGGCATACTCAAGTCCTCTTTCGCATAGGGGTTGAACAATCCATTTAAAATAATTGCAACAATCATATTTACGAGGATTCAATCTATGCTCGCTGTACTAACTACACCCGAAAAATCTTCGTTCATCATTCTTTTCTTTTCTACAAACAACCACTACAGATATCTCCGCAATAACAGTTTGGAAATGGCCATTGTCCCCTTCGCACGGATGGGCTAACAGGATGTATACGCGTCAACAAATTTCCGTCAACTGTATGTTGATGACCGGGCATTTCCACAGAAACAACTTCATGTAAACAAGCATGTAAGGTTGATGATCCTGAATAGAATTTACACGGTACTGGTTCGAACTGTGTATCCAAAACATGATCGACATCAAAGTCAATGTGACTTGAACTTGCAACTTCGATTTTCCCTTCAACCTCATCAAAATGTTTCATCAATGTTTCATCGTCTATCTCCCATCACTAATGTCTACCGTCATAATAAATAATTAAGGTGTAAATTAGGGATTTCAGTTTGCTAATACTTAAATTGGGTTTCCTAGTTCGTTAAACACTAATAACTACTTCAACAACAACACCATTATCTAATAATTAACACAACTACCATCAATAACTCTTCATTTTCAACAACATCAACAATAGCAAAATTATATCTTAATTTTCAAAAACATAAATTATTACCTTTGTTTTATAACGATGAAGAAGATGATTCCATATATAGCTTAGCAACTATCTGATTAATAAGGTGATTGTGGATTTGGATATGGAAGAAAAATGAGTTTGGATTGAGAAATGAGGAGGGTTTGGGAAAGAAAGTAGAAATGTTGATAAATGAATTTCAGATCCGCTCTGTCTTTCTTTTGCCCAAAAATGAGCTTGCGCATTTCATAAGCGCGGAAGCTTTAAAATAAAGCTTGCGCATTTATGGAATGCGCAAGTTATAGTTAAAAAAATTTACACTTGCGCACTTCATATTTGCGCAAGTATAAACCGAAACGAGGCCTAGTTTGCTAATTAGTTTTTTCTGAAGCCTAAAAGCATAATATGATATTTCCTGAAGCCTACTAGCAAAAATTGTCCATGAAAATATGCTTGTATTTTAGAATAGGGATGCTTGTAAAAACTGATTGTATTAAGATATTGTATTAAGGTCAAAAGATCATCAAAGCTTAAAAATTTTATGGCATGCGAAAATAGAAAATCGTTGAATGAATATACTTAAATTGTAGCGTACAATAAGATGAGTTGGAGAAGAGCCATATAGAGGATTGTTAAGCTCTTAGAAGACTGGAATACGATGAAAGATTATGGTTTGAGTTGTGTATGACGTCTTCCTATAAGAAATCGCGATGTCAAAATTTTCATAGGGGGAAGTCTCTAACAATCCTGCTTTATACGTTGTAACATAAGTAAATTTAATTAAAATAAAAATACCTAAATTC
Source organism: Allium cepa (assembly GCA_030765085.1). Taxonomy (NCBI): domain Eukaryota; kingdom Viridiplantae; phylum Streptophyta; class Magnoliopsida; order Asparagales; family Amaryllidaceae; genus Allium; species Allium cepa. The sequence goes on from CM060945.1 coordinate 82,401,274, forward strand.
GATTTTTGATAATTGTTATTTTGAAAATAGATTTTTCTAGTTATTTAAATTCTATTTAATAAGGGGTTTTGTTTTAATAAATTGAACTAAATTAATAAATTCTTTTTGAATAAACTATTTTAATTAAATATAAAATATTTTAAAGTTATAAATAATTTATATATGATTGAAAATAATTGTTATATAATTGAAATAGATGAAGAATATTTCATTTCACATTAATAAAATGAATAAATCAACGAAGATAAATAATTTATGAATTTCAATATTTTTATAAAGAAATTACAAAGTATACTTTGTGAAACAATAAATGGCTCAATTTAAATTTAAAGTGATTTTTTTATAGATAAATGATAGAATTAATTAAGAGGTAAAAGAAAATATGGTATTTAAATTTAACAAATGAAAGGGGTATAATTGTAAATAGTGATTATTGTAATATATTCTCAACCATCTCCCTTACTCTTTCATAATCCCTCTTTTCCAGTCGATTGCCCGGTCAATGCAATACCAAACCTGTTCCCATTCTCTCATTCTTTTGCCCTAAATCAAAATCAAACACTCAGGTGAAAAAAAGAATTGGTGCACGCAATCATAATAGGGCAAGGGTAGACGATGCCATGGTTTGGCAACGACGATTGGTGCTGGTGAAGGCACGTGATGCCAGGAGTGGCCGGAAGCATTTGTGCAAAAGCGAACTTGGCGGCGACATGGTCGACGTTACGATGATGATGGGCGATCGAGCTTTGGTGGTCACGACTTAATGTCTCGATTGGAGCAAGCACGATGTTAGCAGTGGCAGAAGTAGGAGTTAGATGGCGACGACTGCGTTCTAGCCTGTAATGTTGACAGAGGAGACGTGGATGAGTCGACGTGCGCGGTGGCGGCTGGAGTTCGATGGCAACTAGCGATGTTTGCGCAGTTGCGGCAACAATTGGAGGCAGTAATGGATTTCGACTGGATTATATCCCCTTGCGTCTTATATCTATATTATCCCGATTATTTATGGAATTTCTTGGTTGGAATGGTTATTTGAGAAATTTGATTGATTGTTGTGATATTGGATACGATTTTGGATGTTGTTCGGATTTATGCATGTTTAATCATCAAAATGCAAAGGAAATGTTATCCGATTACATCATGATGTGTACAGTTTATTTATATGTTGTGTGCATTATATGGATGACTAGAATTTGATGTTATTCGACTCGAGTCGCATGATAAAAATTTATATTGATGATTTTGGAGAATTTCGCTCCATGATTTATATTTTGGATGTTCGATTGATTTTCTGGTTTTAAAAGATTTTTTAAAGCTTCAGCAAATTGTTTCTAAGATTTAAAAATTAGATTGAAGTGTATTTATAAACAAATAAAAGTCGTTGGAAAGAAAATAATTTGTTGGAAAGTGTTTTAGATATAAAAGTTGTTTTAAAAATGAAAATAGAGATTTTCAAGAGTAAGTGAATATATAATTTTTTTAGTATAATTGAGGGGTTTTAATTATATTTTCAAGGGGATTTTTTTTGTATAGTGTATATTAAATATAATGGATTGAAGAAATATTTTCAAAAGGGTATACAATCTATTTTGAAGATAAATTAAAATGTGAAATATTTATATGAATTTTGGGAGTTTTGAGTTATAATTCCCTTTCGTGATTTGAAATGGTTTATATTGATGTTTATATGGAATTATATATGATGAGGATGTTGAATAAACGAGATAGTAGTACCGAATGGTATGAGACGCTCGGTAATGTTTTCTAGCTATTCTATTGACTCATATTATACAATATCAATAATTGTTAATTTAGTGAGTGTTTACTAGCTACTAGTAAACATTCAAGCAATACTGAGTGGTATGAGATGCTCAAGTAATACTTGTTCGATTATTGTTGGTGAGTAGATGTCATTTATATTCTTGAAATAGGTTAAGAATTTGTGATATCGTCTAGAGGTGGCTCCTTAGAGCTTAGTAGTCGAGAGTTCTATTACTCTCCAAAGGCTACAAGCTGGAGATATGCTGGGATTTATGGATTCATCCTCTTAGGACTAACTAGCCGAATTATATTATTATCTACTCTTAGGGCTAGCAGTCGATGATCGTCGAGGAATTATTATGTAGTGGCGTTCTCATTTGACATATAGAGTCGAGAGTACTTATTATTACTCTCATTAGGACTTGTATCGTCAAGAGTATATTTCATTGTATCCTCTAATCTCACATTATTCTATTGAGCAAATCTCATCCTTCTTATCACCTTACATTATTCTATTTAATTTATCTAATAAAATTATATGAATAATGTTAAACAAAAATTAGGAGTGTTACACGTCTAAGCTCTCCTATCTATGAAAAACCACTCCTCTGGATCTTCTATAACGTCTGGTTGGTTCTGTGGTGGTCTTTTGAGCATCAACGATTTGCATTTTAAGATTCTGCCCTGCGTCATTGCCAGTGTCTTGCAAATTATCTTCACTGTTTGACTAGTTGACGACATCAGGTAACTGGACTTCTCGACCACCCTCAATTTAATCAGTACCGATCTGATTTTGACCGGTACCGATCACTCAAGTCGTGGCCAAAACCTGACCACTTCCTCTTGTGGTCTTCCCAAAGGAATCAACCGTCATTTCCTTTATTTTTTTAGTTTTTCGTCTTTTTTGTTCTAGTCAGATGCAGATGGATTCTCTACTCCAAAACGAGAAGATGACGCATCCCTACCTTTGGATTGTTGGGTCATCAAGGAAATACTTGCTTTCATCTTATCAAGAAGCGATTTCTGCCTGTCCACTATCCTTTGGTTTAATTCAACTATGATCCTATCAAACTCAACATTTTTCACCATCTCTTGTGTAGTAGATTGTTCTGGAAAAGCAACCATTGGTTGATTAGTTTCTTTGTTGTGGTCAAAAGCTTAATCTTCGCCACCTATATCACAGCTCCAGATCTTTTGGATCTTCTACAGGACATTACTTTAGATCTACAATCACAAAATTATGAATCTAATTTCTAAACACTCTTTTCCATGGTACTAAGCTAAATCTACGCCTAACAAGTTTCGTTTTTGGTGAAAGCACCATAAATGTTAAACCAGAAATTGGCACAACACTCCAAATCTACTAAAAATGAGATGGATCTAATTGAAACAGCGGAAAATAGTAAAAATACAAAGAATTTACCGTGGTCCGAAAATTCTATAGCCTACGTACACTTTAATCTTCTTAGAGATTGAACGTCGGTATTTCAAGAGCTTTACAATTTGTTTTCAGATCTAGAACAACCAAAGTTAGCTCAAAAGTGACAATAGTGTATAGAGCGTTGAAGATGAAAAAATGGAGGCCAAAAGTCATCTTTAGGTAGTCTTAGTGCTCCTACTTATAACAGAATTTTCCAGTATAGTCAAATCAGAAAATACGTACCAGGTCCAACATAAGATCCATGAAGATCAGGAGGAAGACGAAGCCAATCCGTTTGAAAAATCATGTTGGTACCGATCTTAAATATGATCGGTATCGATCATGTTGGCCAGGTTGGCAATACTCCTTTCATTATATAAAACTTCTTTAATATATACATTACAGTACGTACATACTTAAATGAATCATGTTGGCACCCATATGATATAGTCTTATATGGGACTTGTTATCTTCTACACAGCTTTGAAGTTGTTCAACTATTCTTTAAGAAGTGGGCTTCACATTAGAAATCATCTCGGTGCTGATATGATTGCTATAATACTTCATTCTTCGACAACGTAGCACATCCCAAAGGAAACATACAACTTGCCTCGAGAAATCATGTCGTTACCGATTGTTAACTCCCCTTCATTAGCGACCTAAGACCTAAAGACATGGAACGACCTAACTATAGGAATGGTCTAGCGACTTAAAGATGGTTCGACCTAAAGAGGAGAGCGACCTATCAAGCTTCGCGACCTAACAGAGAGCTGTGACCTAAAGGAGGCCGCGACCTAAGAGTAGCTGCGACCTAAAGTGTTGCGACCTAAGACTGTCTCGACCTAAAGGCAGCAGCGACCCAAAAAGGCCACGACCTAAAAGAACAAGCAACCCAAAAAAGGGGACGATCTAATTACTGAAGTAACCTAGCGACCTAAAGATTTTATGCGACCTAACTGTCCACCGACCTATGAAGCTCCGCGACCTAAGGAAGGCTGCAACCTATAGAATTCACACGACCTAGCAGAGTGCTTCGACCTAAGGAAGGTCGCAACCTAAGGAACTCAACGATTTAAGATTAACTATGGATGTAGAAAATTACTCACGACTTAGGGTAGGTCGTTAGCGACCTAAATGCCAGAGTAAAGGAGTTGAACTATACTATGCCGTAGGGGGATAGGTCGCTCGCGACCTAGGACTTGTGCAAATCAGCATAAGGAAGGAAGCACCAATACTCTTCAGGTTGACTACAACCATACTTAGGTCGGTCACGACCTACGACCTTGCTTAGGTCGGCCACGACCTACGACCTAACTCTAAAAAATGCCTATAAATATGACCCTAACTCCAACTAGTAAAGGACTTTTGGCTCACTCTCTTCAAGCGCCGATACTCTGCTGCATTCCGAACCAATCTAACACTTGAAGCTCTCAAGACACTAAGAACGCTACAAACAACTTCAAGAAGAGATCACATACATCCAACATGGATTCGAAAACTCTCATCTTCATCGAAGTTTAGGCTACTTGTTCTAAGTCTCTTGTAATTCAAAGTGTATTGAACTTGGGAAGAATTGTATCAGCTTGTAACGAGATCATCAATAAAAGTACTTAAAGTGGACGTAGGCTATACCCTTAAGCCGAACCACTATAAAATTGTTGTTGTTTACTGCTTTTCTGCTATTATCTGCTTGTAATCTGTTCCCGATCTATCGGGTGGTGCTTTCACAACTATAACTCATACACCGGGGTGTTAGCGTTCAAATTTTAGCGTTAACATTTTTGGTGCTTTCACTGAGAACTGAACTCAGGCGAGTTATCATCAATGCTTCACAGAGGTTTGTAGAGAGAATTTTCTTGAAAACCAGAAGTCTTTCCGAGATTATGGCTCCTGGAAGGAAGAGTAGATCTGTCAGATCTGGGAATATTCAAGAGGGAACCTCCGCTTCCCCTATATCGAATCAAGCCACTCCAGCTGTCGGAGTTACAAAGGCAGAGCTGGATGCTGCAATTTTAGGGCTGAACCAACAGATCAATGCCCAAAATGCACAACTCGAGGCTCAAAATGCCCAGAATGCCCTAATTCTAAATAGGTTGAATGATTTGCTAGGGGCAAACCGTCAACCAGCAGGTAATGAGAGGAATTTTGCTGGCAACCTTCATGATGCTGAAGAAAGAAATGCTCCCGAAAGGGCTGCTAGCCCCTTTGAACAAACACTTCCAGAGGTTGGTGGATCTAGAACTCGACATGATGAGGAGTATCTTTCTGGAATGGTCCGACAAATTATGAAAGAAAGTATGCAGAGGGTCGAAGACGAGAAAGAATGGGGTTTTGCCCCAAGTAAGACTCCATTTACTGAGAAAATCTTAAAGGCTGAATTCCCAAGAAAGTTTGTCCCTCCAACCATTCCAGCTTATAAGGGGACAAGTGATCCGAATGAATTCCTATACAAATATGATTGGCACATGACAGGTGCTAGAGCCTCTGATGAAATAAAGTGCCGATATTTCCCTGTGTATCTCGAAGGCGTAGCTCTGCTTTGGTTCACCAAGCTGCCCGTCCGATCTATCGATCAGTTTTCTGACTTGACCCGGAAGTTCAAGGAACAGTTCAGACTATATGCCTTAAAAGCCAAAGATATCATGTCACTATCAAGTTTGGAGCAGAGTCCAGGAGAGACTATCAGATCTTTCTTAAACCGCTTTAATATAGCGTTAGCTGAGGTGGACAATGCAGAACCGCGAATGATATTGACTTATCTGATGAAGGGTGTTGACAAGTCGAGCGAATTTGGGAAATGGCTAAACATGAAGGAACCAAATTCCCTTGAAAAATTCTATAAAAAAGCAGATGAATTCATACGCTTAGAAAGCCGTCCCGTACCAGTAAAGGCAGTGTTGGAAAAAGCTGAAGATAACACTATTGCTCCACGCAAGAATGAATCTGTAGGGCAAAAAAGGGAAAATAACAATGGGAAGAAATAGAGTAATCTGAAGAAGCCCCGATCCTTCAAGCCATCAGAGTATACTCCTTTATCAGATACGCCGGAGCGTATCTACCTTGCCATTAAAGATTCTGTTGACTTCCCTAAACCTCCTCCTCTAAGGACCGGGAAAAAGGCTATACAGAGTGGGAAGTTCTGCCGCTTCCATAATCAACCCGGTCACGAGACCGATGAATGCCGCCAGTTGAAAAATCTGATTGAAGAGTTGCTAAGGGAAAACAAACTGCAGCAATTTGTGAAAAAGAATAACAACAATCCTGCTTCATCTAGTCAGGGACAACAGGCTCCTACTCAACAGCCAAGGACGATTGAGAAGGGTGCAGGGCATGAATCTGGAAGGCCCATTATTAATGTCATTACAGGAGGACCTCACCCAGCAGGCAGAAGCTGGGGTGAGATGGAAAGGTATACCAGAGCTTTAAAGTATGTGCCGACTGAGGAAGATGTATTTGTTTTGGAAGGTGCTACACCTTTGAAGCAACAAAGAACTTTCGATGATGATATTGTGTTCAGAGCCAGGGATTCCGCAGGTATTGAAGCTCCTACTTTGGATCCTCTAGTCATCTCGGCTGGTATCGGACCAGCTATTGTCAGAAGAGTTCTTATTGATTGTGGCGCATCCTGCAATATTCTCTTTAAGAAAACATTCGACCAAATGAAGATCCCTATAGCTGATGTGCAAGCCTCATCGCAGAAAATTGCTGGTTTCACTGGGGAGCCAAAGCAGCCGGTAGGGACCATTGATTTGTTTGTGGAACTTGGAGAAGGAGAGAGAAAAGTGGTCCGCAAGCAAACTTTTGTGATTGTCGACGAATTTTCTGCTTACAATGCTTTCCTTGGTCGCCCAACTCTGGCAGCGTTCAAAGCTGTTCTTGCCCCGTGGTGCGTCACTATTAAATTCCCTACAGACAATGGAGTAGGAGTTATAAAAGGTGATCAAAATGCTGGGCGAGAGTGCTATCTGACAGAGCTACGAGAAACTAGAAAAAGAGAAATGGGAAAGAATGCGGCAGCCCCAGTCCGCATCAAAGAACCAGCCTTGTAGCAATTACAGGGCGGACCCTGCACTGGCGAGCACAGCGGAGCAAGGAAAGAGATGGACCCTAGAAAAGTCAGTGCAGGGGAAAATAGAGTGGTACCGGTGGAAACGACAATACCAATACCTGTTGACCCAAAGGACCCAAACAAAGTGTTGAATGTGGGTTCACAACTTAATGCGTCAATTCAGAATATCTTAATATCTTTTTTAAAGGCAAATCTGGATGTTTTTGCTAGGACTCATGCCGATATGTGTGGAATATCCCCAGAAGTTGCAGTGCATGCTCTAAATATTGATCCAAAATTTACACATGTGAAGCAGAAAAGGAGAACTCAAGATCCAGAAAGGTCAGCGGCATTAAAAGAAGAAGTTGATCGGCTCATGGAGAATAATTTTATCAAAGAATCTACATATCCGAATTGGGTTTCAAATCCAGTGCTGGTTAAGAAAGCCAACGGAAAATGGAGAGTATGCATCGATTTTTCAGATCTAAACAAGGCCTGCCCCAAAGACTGCTTCCCATTACCCAGAATCGATCAACTGGTAGACGGAACAGCGGGACACGAATTGTTATCTTTTATGGATGCTTATTCCGGATATAACCAGATCATGATGCATGAGCCAGATCAGGAGGACACGAGCTTTATCACCGACACTGGTCTTTACTGCTATAGAGTTATGCCCTTCGGGTTGAGGAATGCAGGGGCAACATACCAAAGACTCGTTAATGCTATGTTCAAACCGCAACTGGGCAAAACAATGGAAGTTTACGTCGATGACATGTTAGTAAAGTCTAAGAAGGCACTGGATCACATAGAACACTTAGCAGGCATGTTCTCTGTCCTCCGAAAATACGGAATGAAGCTCAATCCTTTAAAATGTTCATTTGGAGTGGAATCCGGCAAGTTTTTAGGTTTCATCGTGAGCGCTAGAGGCATTGAGGCCAGTCCAGCTCAAATTACTGCATTGAAAGAAGTCAAAGCTCCTAGAACAAAGAAGGAATTGCAAAGTCTTAATGGAAAAGTTGCCGCCTTGAGTCGGTTCATTTCCAAAGCCACAGATAAATGCATTCCATTCTTTGACGCCCTAAAGAAAGGAAAGAAAAACTTCGATTGGACTCCCGAATGCCAAAAAGCCTTTGATGAATTGATTCGCCATATGGAGACGCCTCCAATACTTTCTAGGCCTGGCGATGGCGAGGATCTTCTTATATACTTGGCAGTATCATCTCATGCTTTAAGTGCAGCGCTGATACGGGAAGACAAAAGGATTCAACATCCAGTTTACTATATCAGCAAAAGACTCACTGGGGCAGAGATGAATTACTCTAAGTTGGAAAAACTCGCCTATTGCTTACTAATTGCATCTAGGAAGTTGAGGCAATATTTTCAAGCTCATCCTATCAGAGTCCTCACTGATCAACCTTTAAAGCAAGTCCTGTTTCGCCCTGAAACTTCGGGTCGTCTTCTAAAGTGGAATATTGAACTCAGTCAGTATGACATCACTTATCATCCCCGGAAAGCGATCAATGGACAAGCTTTAGCAGATTTCATTGCAGAATTTACAGATAAGGGTAACAGTGAGGAAGAAACGGTCGACAATTCCCCGATCCAGTGGAAGTTATATGTCGATGGTGCGAGAAACGACTACTGTTCTAGAGCCGGAGTTCTACTTGAGACTCCTGAAGGTCGATCATTATGCTATGCACTAAGATTGGAATTTCCTTCAACAAACAATGAAGCAGAATACGAAGCCCTTATCGCTGGCTTAAGGATTGCTAAAGAATTAAACATCCGAGCACTACAGATATTCAGTGATTCTCAGCTTATTGTATGCCAAGTCAAAAAGGAATTCCAAGAAAAAGGGGGGAATCTGCCCGCCTACTTGTCAAAGGCTTGGGAACTCCTGGGTGATTTCGATCATTACATGATAAGCCACATTCCTAGAGAAGAAAACATGAAAGCAGATTCTCTCGCGAAGTATTCGAGCACAGGCGAAGCTCAATTTCTGGGGCTAACTCCAGTGGAGGTCCTATCGACTCCTAGCATTGATGAGATGGACATTGATTGGATCATGAGCATGTCTCAAGAGCAAGAATCATGGATGACTCCGATAATAGAATATCTGCTCAATGGATCCTTACCAGGGAACTCAAAAGAACGACAAAAGCTACTGAGAAAAGCCTCTCGATACGTAATCCAGGATGGCCGGTTGTACAGACGAGGATTCTCAATGCCATTACTTCGATGTGTATCCAGGGAAGAGTCTAAAGCAATCCTAGCAGAGGTACACGGAGGAGAATGTGGTGATCATTCAGGTGGCCAAACATTAGCAAAGAAAATTCTCCGATACGGATACTTTTGGCCAGAAATTAATCGAGATGCAGCAGAGTATTCCCGAAAATGTGACAGATGTCAAAGATTCGCCAAAATTCCTAGGGCTCCTTCCACTGAACTCACACAGATGGTCAGTCCATGGCCGTTTGCGATATGGGGAATAGACCTTGTAGGACCGTTGCCAACTGCCAAATCTGGAATTAAATATGCCATTGTTGCTGTCGATTATTTTACTAAGTGGGCAGAAGCTGAACCACTGGCTACTATCACCTCAAAGAAGATGATAAGTTTTGTGACTAAAAACATCATTTGCAGATACGGGGTGCCTCAAAAAATAATTACAGACAATGGAACTCAGTTTGAAAGTGAAGAATTCCAAGATTTTTGCAAGCGATTCAAAATCCGGAAAAGCTTCTCAGCAGTAGCTCATCCGCAGGCAAACGGGCAAGTGGAAGCCGTGAACAAAATTATTAAGTCAACCATCAAGAAGCAACTTGAAAGAGCAAAAGGCGGTTGGGTCGATAAGCTACCACTGGCACTATGGGCATACAGAACCACTCACAAAACTGCGACTGGGCACACCCCGTTTTCATTGGCATACGGGTCAGAAGCAATGATTCCAGTAGAAATAGAGGTCCCTTCACACAGAAGAATCCATTTCAATCAAGCAGAAAACGAAAAGCTACAGCTTGAAGCGCTAGATCTCCTTGATGAAAAGAGAGATGAGGCTAATCTCAGAATTGCAGCTCATCAGCAAAGAATAGCCAGACATTTCAATTCCAAAGTTCGCCAACGCAGCTTTGAGATTGGAGACCTAGTCCTGAAGAGAATTATGACAGCGACAGGTGTGTTTGGGCCAAATTGGGAAGGACCATATGTAATAGGTCAGAAGCTTCTTGACGGCACATTCAAACTCACCACTGTTGAAGGAGATCAAATTCCAAGGGCATGGAACATCAACCATTTGCGTAATACTTTACTTGAAAATTTTGTTGAAATATTGTAAAAAGAATTATGAATGTATGATTCTTGTAATTGAAAGCAATTGTAAAACTGATGCAAGTAAATAATGAAAGAATATAAAGTGGATGTAGGCCCAATTTCCTGGCCGAACCACTATAAATCTTGTGTTCCTTATTATTATTACATGTTTGCTTTATTTTCGATATAAAAAGTACATAGAATGTATTGCTGAAATGTCGATTTGAAATTTTGCAGACAATGGAAGTGAAACTTGCACATAAAAAGACCAAGTGATTCTCGCCAAATTTCAAGTCACAAGAGCCCCGAATTCAAATCCTAGATAGGAAGTACTTCAATTGAACGGCCTATGATTTCGACAGAAACGGGTCTTTGCTAATAAATTGAGATCGTTTGAACAAACAAACATCCAATTAAGAAGCTAGTGCTTGTTCTCACGAAATTGCCTGACAATGAAGCACATTTCCTTGGATTAAACAAGTTACTTGTAAAAAAAAAAAAAAAGAAGGGGCAGAGGATCATTGAAAAGGCATAAGCAAGTGAACAGAGGAACAACCAAAGCCATCATCGGCAGCACAAGTCCTCTTCGAAGGCACAACTCTCGGAGGATAAAGACCTCTAATGGGTCATACGCTACAAAAAAGAAAGTTCTCTACTCAACAAAAAAGATTGGAGAAGTCATGACCCTCCAACCATGAGAGAGTAACTTCCAGGCGATGAAAACCCTCTCTGAGGCACATTTCATCAGGAGTTGAAGTGTTATGACCGCTCTTCGGAATTTCACTTCACTAGAGTTGAAATGCAAACAAAATAAAAGCCCTCTTCGGAGGCCCATTTCACCAGGAGTTGAAGTGTTATGACCGCTCTTCGGAATTACACTTCACCAGAGTTGAAATGCAAACAAAATAAAAGCCCTCTTCGGAGGCCCATTTCACCAGGAGTTGAAGTGTCATGACCGCTCTTCGGGATTTCACTTCACCAAAGTTGAAATGCAAACAAAATAAAAGCCCTCTTCGGAGGCCCATTTCACCAGGAGTTGAAGTGTTATGACCGCTCTTCGGAATTACACTTCACCAGAGTTGAAATGCAAACAAAATAAAAGCCCTCTTCGGAGGCCCATTTCACCAGGAGTTGAAGTGTTATGACCGCTCTTCGGAATTACACTTCACCAGAGTTGAAATGCAAACAAAATAAAAGCCCTTTTCGGAGGCACATTTCGCCAGGAGTTGAAGTGTAACAACCGCTCTTTGGAATTTACTTCACCAAAGTTGAAATGCAAAACAAGATAAAGACCTTCCTGGAAGCCCATGTTTCACCGAGATTGAAATAAAACTTCCAAGTGTTGAAACGTGAAAAGGCTTTCCTCGAAGGCACAACTCTTTGGAGGTACGCGTTTCACCAAGATTGAAATAAAACTTCCAAGTGTTGAAACGTGAGAAATCCCTCCTCAGAGGTACAACCCCCTCCCGGGGACACAATTAAAAAGAAAGACCTCTTCAGAAGCCCACGTTTCACCGAGATTGAAATAAAACTTCCAAGTGTTGAAACGTGAAAAGGCTTTCTTCAAAGGCACAACTCTTTGGAGGAACACGTTTCACCAAGATTGAAATAAAACTTTCAAGTGTTGAAACGTGAAAAAATCTCTCCTCAGAGGCACAAATTTTCATCAAGAGTGTACTTTAACTTTCAAAGGAAGAGCGATTTACCTATTCTAAAAAAAAAGAAGGGGGGAAAAAAAGTTAAAGTACATTCAGAGGTCCGCTTTACCACATAGAAGAATTCACTTGGCAAAATGTATACATACGCAAAAGGAAAAAGTGATTTCTTCGAAGGACAAAGCGTAGAAACTTATATGAAGGAAGTTGCACTCTACGAAAATTCTCTTCGAGAATGAAGTAATTATTCTTTAGAAAACGAGAGTGCAAGTCCCCTCAAAGTATACGATATTGCAGTAAGCTCATGGTATAGGGGCAACATGGTATAGTTACATACAAAGTGGTATAGCTACGTCGGTAAAGTACGCTCAAACAACATACCACAAGCTCACCGCAATGTCATATAAATAAACTTGTGCAAAAATGAATAATAAATGCATTCTCAAATTCAAACAAAAGTCTGTACAAATAAAGAATCATTTTATTCAATTGCAGATATTGCAGATACAGGTTTCAAAATAAAAAGCAGGGGCCGGTGCCTGCACAACATCCGACCATTACACAAAAAAGGAATCAAAAAGCTCAACTCTTCATTTCTTCTTGCCGCCTTTAGACCCTTTACCCGGCCGAATGGTTAGCTTTTCAGGTCTTTCAGGTTGGTCTGAAGGCATAAGGGAAGAATGGGAGGGAGGTGCAACTGGTGCAATTTCCGGTTCCTCTTCAGTGGTGATAATTTTCTTCCCCCTCCTCTTCGATGTCCCATGCTTCTTTATTCTCTTCGAAGAAGACTCACTCCCCGGAGTAACGAGAGCGGACAAAACTACGTCGTCAGAAGGAGTCCGCTCCGGAGAGATCTCGCCTCCTTCGAGTCCCTCATCATTTTGCTCCTGCGAAGCAATAGGGTCATCCAAGCCATGAAGAGCCTCAATTTTCTCCTCTTGCGACCCAGGTTGTGAAGCAGAAGGAGGAGTCACCTGAAGAGATGGAGGAGGAATAACCAGAGAAGGCGAAGTCTGCACGGCACTTGCTGTTTCAACTGCAGAAGAAGAGAAATTGAAAATGTTAGTATCTTCCCGAAAGAAGGGAGATATGGGTTCATCGAGATTCAAGAGGTAATCAAGAAGCTCATCAAATTTTTGAGGAATAAGCAGGTAATCCACCTGAATCGGACCAATGTCGAAATTACCTGAAGATGTTGGCTTCGTCAGTTCAATCTCATAATTCTGAGCCCCAATGTCCTCCAAAGCCTCTTCGTCAGTAGGGGTAATTACCCGGGTTCTTGTAGGAGGCGGCAAATGAGCACTAGAGCCTATAATGTCCACCTCGGGAGAAACTAGAGGACGTTCAGAGGTAGTAGGCGGTACTTCTTTTTCAGAACGCTCCTCTTCCGCCGTCCCGGCCCGCGCTCTGGCAAGCTGCTCTTTTCCCTTGGCAAGAGCGGCGCGGGCTTCATCATCAAGATAATGCTCTTCAAGGGCTGACTCAGCATATCCAGCACCTTTACCACCGAGCATATCAAGTGCTGCCTCCCAAACTTCAGCCAGTGTGATTTCATACTTGGGGCCTAGAAAGGCAAGGCTGCCACGTCCCAAAATGCTGTGCAGATAAAAATCGAATAATGTGGAGCTAATATCAGCTTTGGTTGCTTGATGAGCCTCTTCGGCCGCAAGTTTACCAGCAACAGCTTCGTCGCGCTCCTTTTCGGCCATAGCAAGTCGAGTTTTTAACAACTCTATCTCCAAGCTTTGAGAGCCGGTCTGTTCTCGCAGTTGTACAGTTTCAGCACGATATTCTTCTATGACCTTTTCCTTGTGTGCAAGCTTATCTTCGACTGCTCTTTGACTGGCATGCGCATCTCGTACTTGTTGCTGAAGCATGCTCTCCTTTTGAGAATGGAAAGTAGATGAAGTAGCTAATTCTTCCTTAAGTTTTTCTACTTCCGCTTCCAGCTTTTCATTGTAGGAAGCAATACTTCTCATTTCGGCGTCATGCTGTTCGAGAGTCTTCTGCCACTCAGCCTTATCGTTCTCCATTGTTAGCATGGCCTAGAGATTGGCTCGGTTAACCCTCTGAAGTTCGTCGACAAGTTTTTGCCAGTTCGACATTCTTTCAATATCGGTCCTGACAGTATCAAGATTTCGCAGCATAGCCGGTTTGTCGAGAGGAACCAAGTCGAGATCAAATCGAACCCCTCTCAGGCACCACTGAGGAAATCGACTTTGAAGAGTGGGAGGACCTTGCCCGACTTGGTATGCGGGCCGGTTGATGATTGCTTGAATGTCGGAGCGAACGGGAGCAGGAGATTGAGCAGGGATATGTTCAGAAGCTGAAGGAGTTGTTTCTTCAGTAAGTCTAGCCCGCTTGCTAGAAGAATCGTCTATGTGACTCTTTCCTCTCTCATCATGAGCTTTTCTCTTTTGGGTATCATCATCTCTGTGGGGAAGATCATGTCTTTCTTGTTCCCTTCGGCGACGTTCTTCATGTGCTCGTCTCTCGTCGGCCTTCCTGATGGCCCTCTCTTCATCCGATTCTCTGTAAGAAGGGAGGTAACGCCTGTAATCATACTGGCTACGCCTCCCGTAGCGCTGGAAATCATCATAGTACGAGCCGCTGCGCCCCATAGGAGAATCTGGAATAAAAATAATAAGCTTTATAAATCTTTAAAATACAAGAAGATAAGTGCGTAGAAGTGATGAGAAATCCAAAGTGTCGTGTAACGTGTAAACTACGCGCATCGAGTCACAAACCACTCTGTGGAATAGAGGTAGTGATAACTTGAGTAGGAGGAGTTGACATTTGTTGTAAAGAAGATGTCGCCTCGATTACAGAAGAGACAGTTTTAGAAACATCATCTTTGAAAAGTTCTTGAGATGTCACAATTAAATCGCTCAACCCCTCAAAAACATCATCGCCATCTTGTTTTTTGGAGCTTGCTTTCTTAACTCCTTCACTAGTAGATCGAGGGGGTTCTTCCTCTTCAGTAACTGGGGCAAGTACAGACATGTCAGACGGCCCCGCAACATCTTTCGGAATTGAACACTTAACTAGTGAAGTTTCTATAGAGGTTCCTCCCTGCAAGTGCTCTTTAGTGGAGACTGGGGCATCAGGAGTGTTCGTCGGAGAATCAGGAACCTCCGTTGGAACTTCATGTATTTGAGTGGAACGAGAAGGATGTAGAAGCTCAAACTGATGAAGAAGTTCTTCTGTCAATAGAAATTTTGCACTTCTTTCTTCAGCAGCCACAGTGCTTAGCCTTTCAAAAACTGACTTATGGCTGGAATCTCTAGAAGGAGGAGGAAGTGCTGTAAAAATAAGGAATGGAATCAGCATCTAGCAATACGAACCAGGTAAAACTTAGAATAAAATTAAAGAAAGAAGAGAAAAAAGATCTCACTTCCTACTCTCCAGTCTGCGTAAAATTCTGCGGGGCAACGAATGTAGAAGTATTGATTCAGGAAACCATGTGCACTTTCCGGCAAATCCAAAATAAGTTTGCGGTTACTCGCACCTCTTACAAGTACAATTGAAGGATGGTCCTTGTTCTTCGCAAAAGTGCACAAGTAACAGATTTCCTCAAAACTCGGAAGACGATCAAGAGTCCTCCTGAACAGAACACACAATCCCATCAAAATAGCATAGCCATTGGGGTGCAGCTGGAAAGGAGAGATCGTCAGTCGAAGGAGGATTTGCCGGAGAAATTCATTAAAAGGAAAAATTGCTCCACTCGAGCACATTTGTCGATTAATGGCAACAAAACCGTAAGGTGGTCTATCAGCAGAATCATTTGGTCCAGGGAGTAAAACTTCTGCCTCGGCAATGCCAAATTGAACGCATAATTGATTAAGCGCCCGCTGTTTCAAGAGGGTAGGAGTTCTTTCCGGAGGATTCTCTAGTGGAATAGCAAGCGAAAAAACCCCTTCAGCGTGTTCTATCATCTCTTCTTGTTGAGACATCATTCTACATAAGTGACTGGATGTTCAGATGAGAAGGTGCACGTTTCCTAAAAAGTATGAAGTGTTGTGCAGAACTAAAAAAAAAAAAAGAGGAAAGCAAACATAACTGAAATCAAACTAGTTGACAATTAGTCGACTATGAGATTTCAGAACTTGTTAATATAGATCTCAAGTGTAGTGTTAATGCGAACGAATCAGCTTTAACAGGATATTTTAGTTTTGCTTTAACACTTCACTTGAATTCATTGGTTCACAGCATTTCGTTCACACAGTTCATTTAAGTTAATTACTCTTTATCGACTAATTTGCCATTCGATGTGGGCAGTCAACGGCAGTATATTCGTCCCAGTTTTCTGCAAATATTATGTTTAACAGGTTATTAGCATTAGAGATAATCTACAACAAAGTGCAACAGAATTCAAGTTCAAACAATTCAACCAAGTCTTCACAAAATTTCACAAGTCTTAGGTCGTCCAGCGACCTAGCATAGGTCGGGGCTTCATTAGGACGCATTGTGCAAATAAAAGAGTTCAAGGCTTTATGTCAAAATGATGCGAATCGGTCAAGTCCTAACTCGGCCGCGACCTAAAGCTTATATCGCAAAAGATAGGTCGTTGATATGTTAAGTCCCTATGCAGTCATTCAAAGGTGATAAGTTGCTAAGCTGTTAAGTCGTTCGGTTTAAAGTTCATGTGCAAACCATCCAAGTACTAGGTCGGCAGTGACCTAACTTCTGTGTCACAGGAATTTAAGTCTAAGGTCGGCCGCGACCTAAAACCAATGCCGCAAAAACTTAGGTCATTACAAAGTTAGATCGCTAAGAAGTTAGGTCGCATGGTTCATATTCAAGCAGACCACCCTAAGGTCGATCCTCCACTCACACGCTGCCACATCATCTCCTCCATTACCCGTGTAGCTAAAAATCCATTAACCCGTTAACCCGTTGGAACCTTCCTCATCTCCTCCAAATTTGTAAGCCAATTAGTTCAAAACACCATAATTCACCATCTTCCTCCTACATCGTCACGAATTACCCAAGAATCCAACCCAAATCGCCTCAAACTCATCACAAATCCGATATACTACCATGTTCACATGAATCACGAATTCAACTCACTACTGTGCTTTCATGAATTACAACTAATGGCGATCAAAATCGACCACGACTTGACTCAAAAGATGAAACGCGGCATACAAAATTGTTATGAGGTTCGGAGATGGAAATTCGTGGTTCAATGATGATCGCGAGATGGATAGAGATTAAGTATACTTACGCAATATGATAGCAGGAATGAATCGGTGGACGATTAAACTCAGAATTGCTCTCGAAATCACAAGATTCTGTTAATGGCCGAATGAGATATTAAAACAGATGAGATGAAGAAGGAACGACCTAAGCTATTTATACCCCGGAGGAGTAAAATGTGAATCGACACGCACGACCTAGTTTCCTCAATAGGTCGCTTGCGACCTAACAACTCATCAGAGCACGAGTTAAGAAGGTCGAAGCACACGACCTACGGCCTAGGCGTATACTTCGAGGGGCAAATGTTAACTCCCCTTCATTAGCGACCTAAGACCTAAAGACATGGAACGACCTAACTATAGGAATGGTCTAGCGACTTAAAGATGGTTCGACCTAAAGAGGAGAGCGACCTATCAAGCTTCGCGACCTAACAGAGAGCTGTGACCTAAAGGAGGCCGCGACCTAAGAGTAGCTGCGACCTAAAGTGTTGCGACCTAAGACTGTCTCGACCTAAAGGCAGCAGCGACCCAAAAAGGCCACGACCTAAAAGAACAAGCAACCCAAAAAAGGGGACGATCTAATTACTGAAGTAACCTAGCGACCTAAAGATTTTATGCGACCTAACTGTCCACCGACCTATGAAGCTCCGCGACCTAAGGAAGGCTGCAACCTATAGAATTCACACGACCTAGCGGAGTGCTTCGACCTAAGGAAGGTCGCAACCTAAGGAACTCAACGATTTAAGATTAACTATGGATGCAGGAAATTACTCACGACCTAGGATAGGTCGTTAGCGACCTAAATGCCAGAGTAAAGGAGTTGAACTATACTATGCCGTAGGGGGATAGGTCGCTCGCGACCTAGGACTTGTGCAAATCAGCATAAGGAAGGAAGCACCAATACTCTTCAGGTTGACTACAACCATACTTAGGTCGGTCACGACCTACGACCTTGCTTAGGTCGGCCACGACCTACGACCTAACTCTAAAAAATGCCTATAAATATGACCCTAACTCCAACTAGTAAAGGACTTTTGGCTCACTCTCTTCAAGCGCCGATACTCTGCTGCATTCCGAACCAATCTAACACTTGAAGCTCTCAAGACACTAAGAACGCTACAAACAACTTCAAGAAGAGATCACATACATTCAACATGGATTCGAAAACTCTCATCTTCATCGAAGTTTAGGCTACTTGTTTTAAGTCTCTTGTAATTCAAAGTGTATTGAACTTGGGAAGAATTGTATCAGCTTGTAACGAGATCATCAATAAAAGTACTTAAAGTGGACGTAGGCTATACCCTTAAGCCGAACCACTATAAAATTGTTGTTGTTTACTGCTTTTCTGCTATTATCTGCTTGTAATCTGTTCCCGATCTATCGGGTGGTGCTTTCACAACTATAACTCATACACCGGGGTGTTAGCGTTCAAATTTTAGCGTTAACACCGATCAAACTTTTTTTAGTTGTGACTCCAAACTCCTGAGGCTCCAATCCCATGTAGTTCTAAGCATGCCTCTAAGATCTTGAGTCATTTTGTCTTCTTCTTGACGTTCGGATTTACTTAGAAACTGCTCGGTTTAAACATTGAATAACAGAGAGTACTACTTTGAAATTGATGGAAGAAACAAGAAGTGCAAAATAATAATTCATCTGTTCAATTTGAAGATCTGTAGTAAAACAATCGAAAGAATCAGAACAGAGACAATTATAATCTTATTACTACCAAAACATGTAACATACAGAGATATTGGAACTAAATGGTGGAAGAGTAAGATTGCACATGTCAAGTCAAAAGTTCAACTAGCAAATATTTTTATGAAGATGCTGAAGTATGAAGACTTTGGAAAATTGTGAGATTTACTGGAGTTATAATCAAAGCTTGGGGATGTTGGAGATAAACTTTATTTTGTAAATATTAATTATTTTGAGCAATATTATTTTTGGTACTTATGGCGATAATTAAGTTATATTGAAAAGTCTAAGATCTGGTCCAGAGAAAATTCTAGAGTATAATTTCCTGAATGAATCAATTGAGATTTGTACTCCTATAAACAAAGGCAGAGTGCTTTGTTTTGTAATGAAGCACGAAAGAAACAGAGGCAGAGTGCTGTATTTTGTAACGAAGCTTGAAAACCAACGAGGCAAGAAGGTTTGTAACGCAAGCAAAAAAATTCTACTGCCTTGTTTAACTATAAAAATCCACAACTCTCAATTTTTTTACTTGATATCATTCAATTTTTTGTTTCCTATAAAATTTATAACAAATAGAGACAGCGTTGTCTTTTTTTTTTAAACACAAAAAACAAAAAATAAAAAAAATAAAACGAAATGCTATTATATATAACGTTGGCTTTTTACCCTTACAATTCTTTTTAATGTCCAGCTGTCGTCTAAACACCTAATCTAAATTCACCGAACCAGGCAAACATTGCCAAAGAAGTTGTGTATCCAATCCGACAAACATAAAGTCAAGAACACTGTGAAAACATGTATACATGCCTCAGTCTATCTCTATAAATCTATGATGATGCATGAACTCGATACAACCCTGTCTCATTTTATATTATATACGTTCCATGTACATGAAGCTCCTAACACACTTGTATAAGATCACTGGCTTATGTTCAGAACATCATAATATCATGATGTTCTTTTGTAGTTTGTGGCACTGGTACAACCATTTTGCATTATTGATCATTGATGCCAACATAATACAAATAATAGTAGGGACATCCTCCTTATATATAATTCAAGTTTACAAGTCTCAGTCGGCAAGAGTTATCATTCTTCTCACAGTAAGTTCTTTATTATGACATGACTCGTTTAATTTATGGACAAAGCCTTAATAATATGGTATGAAATATGAATAATATTATTCTATGATGATATGGTTAAGGGTTTACAATATGATATTGTGATCATAAAGCAGTTGTTTTGATTATATGGTCAAAGACCTTATCCAACCAATTTGCATGCAGAATGTTATGCCAACAAAGAAAAAGGCACGGTCATGTGAGTTTGGGTCCATGAACAGCTTTGCCTCAGTCCCATTTTATTTACTTGCAATCATTAAAGAAATTTAAGAGATGATGAAGGTCCACCGCCTTTAATTGTATTCGTACCTGTACCATTTCTTATCGTTTCTTATCATTTCTTATGCTTTATGAAAAAGAATCTTTAATGATTGAGCTGTTTTTTTGCGGTAAAGCTTAGAGGTTTGGGTTTGGAAGCATCAGATCGCAAAAAACCTGTAATGGACGTGGATCTACTCCTAACAACGCACTGATGATCTAAAGAGTGATACAGATACTCTAATATCAAACTCCCCCAATCATATGCGACTATGCGACTGGACTATCAAACGACAATTCCGCTACAACTGCAACATATATCCGGTCGGCAACGTGATCGATGCAGTTGTAAAGAATAAATTCCAAATCATGTATAGAATAAAAATTCGAGCAATCTCCGAATGGTTCTCTGAACTACCATCATGTATCAATTCACTGATTGTTTGTCTAACGTAAGAGCATCTAATCTGCATTCCAGATGACAATCCGTCATGTAAATCAAGATGAGGAAGTACACTGGATAAACAGTGAAAGTGCTGATACTCCTCGTCATACGGTAAGGTCTTTCCCTTTCCAGTGCCTAAACCGGTAAGCATAGTAAAGTCTAATGGAATCAAACCCGACTTACCAAAACTAAAGTGGAATGTATGAGTGATCTTTCACCAACAAGCGGCTAAAACACCACCTAATTGAACATTCGAATTTAAAAGATTATCGATACCTATTAAAGCAATTTACGGTCATTGAAAGCGCTAAACGACATTAAATAAACAAACAGTAATTATGTAAATACGTACTTAAGAAATCTCCAAATCCTATATCTCGTAGCAAAGCAAGAATAATGTTGTCGGCATCATAAGATCAGATCATTCTATAAAAGCGTATTACACTAACCCAAAATACATGGGTGCACTCACGGCGAGCCTAATGTAAAACATGTTGCATAATCGATTTTTATTGTACAATTTTAACTAATATAATAAATTGAAGGTAGAGAACTTACAGAATTTTCAACACACGTGCTAACGTGTACTTCGTCGTCTGAGAGTATACAGAAATTGATCAAATCTTTGTCAAGTTTCAAATTTTGGTTGATGTGGGGGTTCATAAACGCATTCGTTGTATTTTTACCCGCACGTCTTCGTCTAACCATCGTGCTTCGTCGACCACCAGTGCCGTCTTCGGTACAGCTATGTTGTCTTTGGTAGGGGCGTTTTCTACGAAGGATGTAACATTTACACCGCTGTGACTGCCGCTGCCTCAGATTCTCCTCAAAACTTTTTTTTTCTTGGCTGTTTTTTGTTTGCTTGGAAAAAGAAAATGGCGGTCAGGGAAAGAAAGAAGAGTGTGAGGAGGGAGAAATGAGTAACCGGCTAATATATAGCCGGTTCCCATATGTACACTTAGCCGGCTAAGTGTATGGTGTGGATTGCAAGCCACAACCATTCCCTTGGCCGGCTAAAGAAAAGAACAAATGTGCTTTCTCACCAACCGTTGGGGGTGGGTTTGCGGTCGATTGCCTTGAATTGATGCATCCCACCCTTATCGGTTGAGAATGCTCTTAGAGGTTTAGGTTTGGAAGCATCGGGGGAGAAAACAGAATGCAAATGGGCATTATATGGTAACAACCATTCCCCATATATGTCCAAAATTTGTCCATTTAAATTTTCAACTTATTTGTAATGGAATTCTTTTTCTATATAATAAAAATGATGTTTTATTCATGTAGAGCACTCATAACGATATCTCAGTGGATCAAACTTATTATCTTTGTTTAAAACACGACACTTCTAACAATACGAGCTTGAGGCCTTTAACTATATTGCATCGAAATTCTCGTTTAATTTCACCTATTTTTCTCAAAAATATCGACACAATACAATAGAGAATGCTGTAATTAATTCGGTGAACAAGTGAAGTACATCAAAGGTAAGCGAATAGAAAATCACATAAAACATTGGTGATTTTGAGAAATTCAAAGAAGAGCGCAATAATGGTCGTAGAACACTGCTCCCTTTCCTTGAATCAAATTTGGAATGAATGCCTAGTCCATTGGCCTTGCGAACAACCCCGAGAGAATGTCATTCTTTGGTTGAGTCGATAAAGAGTGGGGTGCTATTGAACTTTGTCATAGGAAACTCGATCGACAAAAGTAAATTTATTTTCATTTTAATTCCTATATAATAACCATTCAAATTGTTCTTGTTTTTTTTATGTTTACATATCAATTACCACTGGCTATGCACACTCCCTGTATGTTGCACTTACACAATATTTACTTTTAATATATTTACAATTCATGTCATATTTATATTAGTCATTAATGTTATTTTATTATCAATTATTTAATTTAATTAAGAGAAGAAAATGAAAAGCTTCTTTCACTGACTAAATTTATGATCTCTCATTAATTGAATAATTTAAGAGAAATGAAATAAAATGTTTCATTCTCTAAATAAATTTATGCCTCTTATTAATTGAAAACTTAAGAAAAAGTAAATGAAAATTTTCCTTCTCCAAATAAATTTACGCCCCCTCATTAATTGAATAAGTTAAGAGAAAGGTAATGAAATATTTCCTTCTCTAAATAAATTTGAAAAGCAAACGCTACACACAAATTTGTATATAAGAGTATATTTGATATACGCTAACTTACATGCACATTAAATTAAAGTGAAATTTATTTACGAAGTTAAATAAAATATTGATTTTATTTAAAGAAACTTAGAAAAGTTCCAAATGAATTTAGACTTCATAGGCCCATTAAAGATCCAAAGTGGTTAATTTTTTTGAAATTCATCCATTTCTTCTACTACGGTTGACCCAGTTCTAACAATGGTATCAAAGCCCAATAGCCTATGCGGTGTAAATTAGTCATTTTAGGGCTAACTAATTAAGCTTGTGCATTTATGTAACGACTCAGATTTTTAGCCATTGGATATCGAGGAACTTAATTGATTTTAATTATTGAAATATTAATTTTTATAAGTCGAATAAATGAGTTTTCTTATATTTGAAATATCTAAATTATGTATTGATTAAAAACTATATTTAATTTTAAATTATAAATTTCCGAATATGATAATTTTTGTAGAAATGTTGTATGTAAACTCCACCATTTAAACTTAAGATAAGATATCCATATATTTGTATACAAATATATATTATTTAACCTCACAAACTTGTATATATTTATATATACAAATATATGGATCAAGTATGGGGACGTGATCGCGCATAGGCTTGGGTTGTCGAGTTTGAGCTTCGTAAGTTGGGTCGCGAGGCCAGAGGAAGGGGCCGCACACTCGCATGTGGATGATGACATTGCTGGGTTCGTTATTTTTTTTCCTACGGCGATTCTGATAGGGGCCAAAGCATGCGGTGGCGAAGAGGGGCTAGTCGAGATCGATTGTGAGGCTGAAGGTACAGCTTTTTTAATTTAATTTATCTCTGTGTCTAATCAGTCAATGTAAAAAAAAACTTATTTATAGTAAATTATATGTAGAGGCAGTTTTCAATTTATATATATTTATACAGAAAGCAGAAAATTAAATATAGTGAGATATAAAACATTTCGATTTCAACAAATAGAAGGTTTTAAACAGAATATATATATATATATATATATATATATATATATATATATTTATGAATAAGATTTTGGAATATAAGAGAATTTATAAAAGTTATATTTTTTTGAAATCTATAAATTATTTCCATAAATGTATAAGTAGTTTCAAAAGGAAAATTTCTAGTTTAAAATTAAATCGTTAATTTAATTAATAAATGTAAATTTACTGTTCGCTTGTTTCAAATATTAGTAAATTATATAATGTTTATACAAGGTCAAAATTGCGAAGAAAACAAGCTGGGTTGGATTGGATTACACACAAAGATAAAGGTGAGTTAATCTCACTCATTTGGATTACTAGTTAATTTAAATAGTTAAATTTAAATTGTTGGATGATTGATTGAAATTGATTATTATTATCAGTCTGGATGTGGTATATTATATATAGAGAGTGTGTGTGTGTGTGTGTGTGTGTGTGTGTGTGTGTGTGTGTGTGTATATATATTGGAGTGATTGATTTGCCGCGTTATATAGCGGATGAGACCCTATGCGCCGCATAATAGCAGATGAGATGATATAACCCCATATACCGCGATATTCCACCTCGAAGTGGAATCAGTATTTAATTGTTGTGCTAATATCTGTGGATGCAGGGAAACAAGTTGGAGGGATCCAACTGAATTCCTCAAAATTATTTAGATTGCTTTAATATACCGTGATATGGTTTATTTGATAATCTGTGATAGATTATAATTGGTAAATTGCAAATATTGAATGATATGGTTTGATTGAATGTTTTTGGGTATACTGAGTGATTAAAAAGATATATAGATTGGATTTTTGAAGGAAAATAAAAGGGAGAATTTTTGAGTAAATAATTATAGGGGTTTGGATAAATAAATTGAAAAAGGATAAAAGTTGATTTTTAAATTCTAATAAATAAATTTCGATTATGGAAAGTAGATTTTGAATAAAGAGGAATAAATGAATTTTTAAATGACATTTTTTCAAAGGAATAAAGAAATTATTTTCAAATTTAAGGTTTAAATTTGGAAAAAAGATAAAGAAGAAATTTGGGAAATGTATGAAATTTGTATTTCAGATTAAATAAAATTTTGAATCATAATAAAGAAGTTAGATCTGAAATTAATAAGTTTTGAAATAAAAATTGGATAAGTAAAGGAATTTATTTTAAATGGGGTTAATTTTGAAAATCAATTTGAAAATTGGTTTAGTGTTTGAAACTGTGTTTTGAAGAAGGGTGAGACAATGAAGTTTATAAACTAGGTTTATAAAGTGAAATAGATATCAGTGGATATTTGAAAATATAAATTTACGACGGGAATTTATAAAGGGATAGGTAATTTGCTTTAAAAATAAATCGTGGTTATTTTTAATGGTATGGAAATGGGTAATGTATTTCTCTTGAAAGCCAAGTATATTTTAAAGGAGACTTTTTATGTATAAGTCGAAGGCTTTAAAATTTTGTTTCAAAGAAAGTTTTTAGAATTTTTTTTAGTTTTAAATGTTTTAAATTTTAAAGTAAATATTTTTCAAATAAATTTTAGTAGTAATTATTTGAAAGGTTTGATTAGTATTATGATTTTAAAGATAATTATTAATATTTATATTTTATAAAATAGTTTTATTTTAAAGATAGTTTGGTTAAAGTTTATTTGAAAACTTGTATAGAATTATGTAACTCTTATTTTATATTTAGTTTGACTTAACTTTTATTTAAAAAAAATTAGTTTTATATTTTATAAAGTAGTTTTATTTTAAATATTTTTAAAGTATATATTTTTGAATAAAGTGTTTAAGTAATTTTAATTTAAATGTTTTAAAGTATGTTTTAGAATAAAATGATTTAAATTATTTTAAATCTTAAGTATTTTGGACTTGGCGGTTTTCAATGGAAATAAAATAATTGGGTGGAAATTTATTTCCGAGAGAGATAAAAGTGATTTGAAAACTATTTTCAAAGGATGAAATGTAGAAAAATATCTTACGAAGATATTTAAAAATAAATAATTTGGAAGAAATTATTATGGCTTGATGGATTGTTTGTGAATGTTATTTGATAGTTAAATAACCGACTATCAATATTGGCCAATGCGCTGATCATTTCGAAGAGACCGGGATCGGAATTTATTTCTCGAAAACCCCTTCGATCTGGTTTGAACGTTTTCGTGAGGAAGACAAGAATTTGGAGTCGAAGATGGAGCAATGATATGTAAGAGTTAATCGCTACTAATCCCGAGGGTGGTTCTAAAATGGATGTAGTAGGAGTAGTGCATTCAGTTCCGTTCGAACACGGAAGACTTGTATGGACGAATGTTTTCAGAACATCGTCGGGAGGACGATGAGCATTCTAAGTGATTGTGTGCTAAAAAGGTAACGCATAAGCCTCGAGCCTCATCAACCGGGAATGGCTAAAACAGAGGAGGTGCACACAAGGCTAAGTGGCTAGCAACCAATTAGGGTAAGGTCAAACCTGTCTAGATGTCCCTTTATATATTCGGCAGTGTGGCGGTTGCTGATCCCAATCGCGGGGTGAACTTATTCGTACTATCCAATAAGGGTTAACTCCGGCGTTGTGATGCAGGGGATCGGGAGAGATCCTCGGTACAGTGATCTAGACCACGTACTGTGAAGGGCGGTACCCTAGTAGCCCTCCCATTGATGGAAATCCATTCTCCCTACGTGCCTTCACGATTTTTGTTTGTAGAACCCATTTTGCGGCTAGTATGCTGAAATTTAATAATGTAACAATTTAGGCTATTTGAATAAGTATTTGTATATAGACACTACTATAATATCAGAGGATTTTATAAGAAATGTTTTGGTTATCATAAGGTAAAAACCCGACATGTTTTTTGTGGCGTGGTCTTACGGGACACCTTTGTTTTTACAGGATTTTGAAACTTTAATAATCCAACCGAGTGTATTTTCTCATGTTGGTTTTCCAGACTGACTCGGGTGTTATTTAACTATATTGCTCGGGTCAGACCGAGTATTATAGATATTGAAAAGGATGCTGTGAAGCTCAAGAGACGAGCTGGATGGCGAGACGTAGCATACGTACTCGATTATATAATTCCGTTGTGTTGTAAGTTGTATTGTCTGTAATGTGAGGACAAGTTAATATAACTGTCCAGTTGTGTATTAAAGATGTTGTTGAACTCTGTTGTTGTATTCTGATGATGTATGTATAAATCAAATATAGTTTCTTTTATGTAAAGATCAGTTATTATCTATTATATTTTATTCCGCCGCATTGGTAAGATTCTGATATTGTTTCTATTTCTTCTTCTACCTTCTTCTTCTTTTAACTCTAATGGTTCGATTTTCGGACATCGAAAATCGGTCGTTACATTTTGGTATCAGAGCAGAAGGTTAAGCGAGAACCTTGGCTCTGGCCGGGATTACTCATTTGAATAGAGAACATAGTACTCTAGAATGAGTTTGAGTGTATTAATAGATATGAGCGCATATTTGTTAGTGAATACAAAAATTGTTTTTATGTTGTGTTGACTTATCAGTTGAGTGTTTATGGATTCTGGTCGATATGTGGGATGCCATGTCATCGATAGGGGTTTCTAAACTCTTAAACAAGATAAACTGACCCAATATTGTTTTAAAATAGGGAAAATGAAATAATTTTACCCAAATTATTTTTGTATCTAAAAGGTATAATTTTTCAAAAAATTATTATTGGTATATATGGTTGCTTAGTTGTTAGGAAGTGATAATATTAAATTATCATCGTCTAAGTGTAAAAATGAAAATAAGAAAATAATGTATAGCCGAAGTTAAGGAATAATTTATATAACAGAATGAGATTTGTAAATGTAAATTGTAAATGTGATTTATAGTTTGAAATAGAATTCGAGAGAAATATTTAAAAATGTTTTTGAAAGGATTTAGGATTTGAAATTTTAAGAAATTTAATTCCTTGGAAATGATTTTCAAAGATTTTGGAGGAGTAATGAAGATATCATTCAGAAATATTTTGGAATCGGATTTGAAATCTGGAGAGATTTTGAATTTAAAACTATTTAAAGGGGTTTTAAAGAGATAAAAGCATTTAACTCTTTCCGATCGCTGCAAAATAACTTCGGTGATGACTGCAGCATCATCGATGTTCATTTTCGAGTTTCCAAGAGAGGAATTGTTGCCAAAATGTTTTAGATTAAAGTGGTAAAAGTTGGGTTTGATTTCAAAATGCAAAGGATTTTGGATATAATTGATTTCAAAATGATTTTGAAATACTTAAATGATTATTGAAGACTCTGGAATTGGAATAAAATGTTTTGAGTGTTTAAGTAGTGGTTGGAACTTTGGAAGCTTGACTAAAAATGTTTATGGATCATAAACGGGTTTGGAAACTTATAAGTTATTGAAACTGAATATTGAAATTTAATTTGAATGGTGTTAAATAAAGTAAAATGGAAAATATGATTGAGTTGGACTAAATAAAACTAAAGAAGGTTAGTAAATGAAATGGAAATAAATTGAAAAATTATAGAAGTTTAAAATTTAAATTGAATTGGTGTGTAATTAAATGTAGTTAGGTAAATAGGATTTCAAATAAATATTGAGAATTAATTTAAATTGTGTGCAATGGAAGTTAGTCAAGATTTGACTAAATAAAATTAGTCAGTAAACTAACTGATTCAAGTGGGTAAGCAAATGAATTGGAATTGTATGTTGGATGATATTTAATTTAAAATGTGTAAAATAAAGTGAAGTTATAGAATTAATTCGAAGTGAACCAAATAATAAAAGTTTGATAATAAAATTTTTGTTTGAGATTTAAAATAAATTAATAAGTGGAACTAATTTAAAATTATGATATGAACTAGTTGTGAATGAAAGATAGTAGATCAAATTCAATATTCAAAGTTTGGAGATGAATTGAATTCAAGTAGAATTGAAAATGAAAATATGAATGAAAATTAGGCAAAGGCATTGAGATTTGAAATTAATTGTAAATTGTTGCAAATTGAATCTATATGGAATTGGAATCCAAATTGATTAACTGTAGATAAAAACCAAGTGGTAAAGTGAAAGTAATAATATAAGAGTATATAAAATGCTTATATTAAACTTAAGAAAGTTTAAGGGTGAAAGTTCTTAAGTAAATTTGGTATTGGAATTATATTAAGTAATATTGAAATGGAGATTAAGTAAGATTGTGAAATGGGGTAATTATGGATAAGAGAATGGTAACAAAAATTAATGTGAATAAAGGAGAATTGATATAGCTAGAAATCAATTGGGGCGAAATACGTAGGATGTACATATATTATTTTATTCCCAGAGCGATTTGATCCAGATTCGAGCACAAAATTTCAAGGTAGTCATACTTATCCGAGTCGGGGTTTTTCACTCGATTTTCGACGGTGAACCCTGGATATGGATTTTTGATTGATTCTGGAAATTCTCTATCATAGTTTGTGGCTATGCAAGGAGGATGACAGTTTCTGATCAAAAAACCAGATCTGAGTCCGCACTAGAAAGTCGGTGGACAATACTAGTTCGGAAGTGAAATTGTGTGATCGAGTAAGTGATCGAATTGGGTATTGCGTATGGATGGTATATGTGCATCGTACGGGTGTGAATGAAATAGATATGGAAACTTTTGTAAAGAAATGTGTAAAGCAATTTTTGAATGTTGTAATTGAACATGATTGCTTAGTAGGATATCGAGGTGTTAAAAAGCAAAAAGGAATTGGGATTTTTTGATTTTTGAAGATAAACTGAAATTTTCTTGGCAAAGGTATGTATTTAAATTTGTGTATGAAATTTGATGATTTTCTGGTCTAGCCACTTGGCTTTTTGTTTCTTTTGAAATTTGGGAGCCCGTAGTGGCATTTTGTAGTGATACCGAGCTAGCCGCGCAATGGAGATGCTGGCGAAATTTTTCAAAAATTTAGAGATTTAGAAAATTTTTGAGAAATTTTTTGATAATTTAAAATTTGGATTTAAATTTAAATTTGGAACTAATGGAAGAAGTTTAGAAAGTTAGTAAGGTTGATGAAGTCTTTATTAAAAAGATAGTTTGGGTATGGTTAAAAACTATTTGGCTTTGGAAAATTGTTAAAAACCAGTTGTTTGAGAAAATAGAGAACGGGTATTGGACCATTCTTCCTAACCAGTAATTTCGAGGACGAAATTCTTTTGAGGGGGAAGGAATGTAATAACCCAGAATTTTTAGATATTTGAAATTAGAATATTTAATTTATTTTAAATATTTTAAAGTTAGTTTCGCTTGAATTTCAAATATCACTATTTATTTAGCAATTAAATTTTTGAGTTTAATTATTGAAAGTTGGGTAAAATATTAAATCTTGGGTTTTAAACTGGTTAAAAATATTTAAATGGCTTATAAAATTTATATTGATTTTACCGGAGATAGTAGAAATGTTAAACTTGAAATTGGAAGTGTTTTGTTAAGTTTTGAAGATATATCGATTAAATCGATATTTAAAAATAGCCTTTCGAGGCACAGTCTCGAAATTCGATGAAACCAGTTCCATTGGATCCGTAATAGTGTATTATTATTGGGTTTCAATTTTCGTAGTGTTTGAAGTGATCGTGTGGTTATACGGTAAGTAAATGTGTTGAAATTAAATCGAAAATTGAATTTTATAACTGGGTTCAAAAAACATTCTTCTCCATACGATCGAGTTAGGACTCGAAACCTTTTCCATTGTGTTCAGAATAGGGGTTTAACATTATGAAAGCCTAGCGGCATGCCTCCATAGGAGTTCGAGATTTTGAGTTGCATTTTCCGTGACGATTTGAAATTGAAATTGAATTGAAACATTAAATTTTGGAATCAAATTTTGGCAAGCCTTTGAGAACATGGCCTATCCCTTATAACACACGTCCTACTGCTTTCAACACACGTTTGTTTTTAGAATAAACTGAATCAACCGAGCACCTTGTATTCGAAGAAATAAAAATGAATAAAATAAAAAAAGGACGGAACATTTATCTCGGTAAAAAAAATGTATGGCTGATCTCAGGAAGATAATTAAGATCGAACCAAACCCTGACTCCTACCCCTCTTCCTCCTTTTCCAATTTAAAATCGAAATCATCCTTCTCTTCGTATTTGGATCTCGTTTGAGCTTCAACACCTAATCAAATTCGAATTCGATTAAGTGTGGTGACGCGTTTGTGCATAGGCTTAGGGTGTCGAGTGTGAGCTTTGTAAGTTGGGTCGCGAGGCCAGAGGAAGGGGGTGCACACTCGCATGTGGATGATGACATTGCTAGGTTCACGATTTTTTTTCCTGCGATGATTCTGATGGGGGACGAGGCGTATGGTGGCAAAGAGGGGCTAGTCGAGATCGATTGCGAGGCTGAAGGTATAGCTTTGTTAATTTAATTTATCTCTATGTTTAATCAGTCGATGCAAAAAAAAAATATTTACAGTAAAGTATATGTAGAAGCAGTTTTTTCAATTTATATATATTTATCTAGAAAGCATAAAATTAAATATAATGAGATATAAAACATTTCTATTTCAATATATAGAAGGTTTAAAACATAATATATATAATATATATATATATATATATATATATATATATATATGAATAGGATTTTGGAATATAAGAGAATTAATAAAAGTTATTTTTTTTGAAATCTATAAATTTTTTTATAAATGTATAAGTAGTTTCAAAAGGAAAATTTCTACTAATTAAATCATTAATTTAATTAATAAATGTAAATTTACTGTTCGCTTGTTTCAAATATTAATAAGTCATATAAAGTTTATACAAGGTCAAAATAGCGAAGAAAACAAGCTGGTTTGGATTGGATTGCAAACAAAGATAAATGTGAGTTAATCTCACTCATTTGGATTACTAGTTAATTTAAATAGTTAAATTTAAATTGTTGGATGATTGATTGAAATTGATTATTATTATTTGTCTGGATGTGGTATATTATATATAGTATATAGTATATATATTGGAGTGATTAATTTCCCTCATTATATAGCGGATGAGACCCTATGCGCTGTATAATAGCGGATGGGATGATATATCCCCATATACCACGATATTCGACCTCAAAGTGGAATTGGTATTTAATTGTTGTGCTAACACCTGTGGATGCAGGGAAATAGGTTGGAGGGATCCAACTGGATTCCTCAAAATTATCTAGATTGCTTTAATATACTATGATATGGTTTATTTAATAATCCGTGATAGATTATAATCGGTAAATTGCAAATATTGGATGATATGGTTTGGTTGAA
Organism: Allium cepa; assembly: GCA_030765085.1. NCBI lineage: Eukaryota > Viridiplantae > Streptophyta > Magnoliopsida > Asparagales > Amaryllidaceae > Allium > Allium cepa. Next base: position 82,433,586 of record CM060945.1, read on the forward strand.
TATATTTGGGTATACTGAATGATCAAAAAGATATATAGATTGGATTTTTAAAGGAAAATAAAAGGGAGAATTTTTGAGTAAATAATTATAGGGGTTTGGATAAATAAATTGAAAAAGGATAAAATTTGATTTTTAAATTCTAATAAATAAATTTCGAGTATGGAAAGTAGATTTTGAATAAAGAGGAATAAATGAATTTTTAAATGACATTTGTTCAACGGAAAATTTGGAAAAAAAGATAAAGAAGAAATTTGGGAAAAGTATGAAATTTGTATTTCATATTAAATAAGATTTTGAATCATAATAAAGAAGTTAGATCTGAAATTAATAAGTTTCGAAATAAAAATCGGATAAGTAAAGGAATTTATTTTAAATGGAGTTAATTTTGAAAATCAATTTGAAAATTGATTTATTGTTTGAAACTGTGTTTTGAAGAAGGGTGAAACTATGAAATCTTTAAACCAGGTTTATAAAGTGAAATAGATATCAGTGGATATTTGAAAATATAAATTCATGATGGAAAATTATAAAGGAAAGGGTAATTTGCTTTAAAAATAAATCGTGGTTATTTTTAGTGGTATGGAAATGGGTAATGTATTTCTCTGGAAAGCCAAGTATATTTTAAAGGAGACTTTTTATGTATAAGTTGAAGGCTTTAAAATTTTGTTTCAAAGAAATGTTTTAGAAAATTTATTAGTTTTAAATGTTTTAAACTTTAAAGTAAATATTTTTCAAATAAATTTTAGTAGTAATTTTGAAAGGTTTGACTAATATTATGATTTTAAAGATAATTACTGATATTTATATTTTATAAAATATTTATATTTTAAAGATAGTTTGGTTAAAGTTTATTTGGAAATTTATATAGAATTACGTAACTCTTATTTTAAATTTAGTTTAGCTTAACTTTTATTTAAAAAAATTAGTTTTATATTTAATAAAGCAGTTTTATTTTGAATATTTTTAAAGTATATATTTTTGAATAAAGTGTTTAAGTAATTTTAATTTAAATGTTTTAAAGTATGTTTTAGAATAAAATGATTTAAATTATTTTAAATCTTAAGTATTTTAGACTTGGCGGTTTTCAGTGGAAATAAAATAATTGGGTGGAAACTTATTTCCACGAGAGAAAGAGAGGTAAAAGTGATTTGAAAACTATTTTCAATGGATTGAAATGTAGGAAAATATCTTGCGAAGATATTTAAAAATAAATAATTTGGGGGAAATTATTATGGCTTGATGGATTATTTGTGAATGTTATTTGATAGTTAAATAACCGACTATCAATATTGGCCAGTTGCACTGATCGTTTCGAAGAGACCGGGATCGGGATTTATTTCCCGAAAACCTCTTCGATCCGGTTTGAACGATTTCGTGAGGAAGATAAGAATTTGGAGTCGAAGATGGAGCAGTGAAGTGCAAGGGCTAATAGCTACTAATCTTGAGGGTGATTCCAAAATGGATGTAGTAGGAGTAGTGCCTTCGGTTTCGTTCGAACCTGGAACGGACTTGTATGAATGAATGCTTTCAGAACATCGTCAGGAGGACGATGAGCATTCTAAGTGATTGTGTGCTAAAAAAGTAATGCATAAGCCTCGAGCCTCATCAACCGGGAATGGCTAAAACAGGGGAGATGCACACAAGGCTAAGTGGCTAGCAACGAATTAAGGTTAGGTCACCCCTGTCTAGATGTCCCTTTATATATTCGGCTGTGTGGCGGTTGCTGATCCCAACTGTGGGGTGAACTTATTCGAACTATCTAGTAAGGGGTAGCTCCGGCTTTGTGATGTAGGGGATCGGGAGGGATCCTCGGTACGGTGATCCAAACCACGTACTGTGATGGACGGTACCCTAGTAGCCCTGCCATTGATGGAAATCCATTCTTCCTACGTGCCTTTACGATTTTTGGTTTGTAGAACCCACTTTGTGGCAAGTATGCTGGAATTTAATAATGTAACAATTTCAGATATTTGAATAAATATTTGTATATAGACACTACTACAATATCATAGAATTTTATAAGAAATGTTTTGGTTATCATAATGTGAAAACCCGATATGTTTATTTGTGGCGTGGTCTTACGAGAAACCTTTGTTTTCAAGGGATTTTGAAACTTTAATAATCCAATTGAGTGTATTTTCTCACGCTGGTTTTCCAGACTGACTCGGGTGTTATTTAACTATAATGCTCGGGTCGTATCGAGTATTATAGATATAGGAAAGGATGTTGTGAAGCTCAGCAGGCGAGCTGGATGGCGAGACGTAGCATACGTACTTGATTGTATAATTCCGTTGTGTTGTAAGTTGTATTGTCAGTAATGTGAAGACAAGTTAATATAAATGTCCAGTTGTGTGTTATAGATGTTGTTGAACACTGATGTTGTATTCTGATGATGTATGTATAAATCAGATATAGTTTCTTTTGTGTAAAGATCAGTTATTATCTATTATATTTTATTCCACCGCATTGGTAAGATTCTGATATTTTTTCTATTTCTTCTTCTATCTCCTTCTTTTAACCCTAATGGTTCAATTTTCGGACATCGAAAATCGGGTCGTTACACTACGGTAGGTGATTCCAAGCAGTACGAATTAAGAGACAAATCATAATGGGAAGCTAAGTAAGTTCTGCACAGAGGCACAATACCAATACTAAAGTAAGGTATATGAGAATTGTGCAATCATCATGTCAGATACTTTAAAAGAATGCTTTACAGATCAAAGAAGAATTTACTAGGGAAATTAGTAGCTCTACAAAGGGAGCGTGGTATTTAATAGTTAGATTCAAAAACAATCTAAACCAGGACTCGAGTGGGGTCAGCGAGGGATGCGCTGCAATAAAGAAAATATGCTTAAGGTAGCATTCAATTGAAGATGTAAATAAAAAATAATTTTCGTTGGAAGTTTAAAGTGTTTCACACATAATTGATTGAATGGTGAGGAAACCTGACCTGTGCAGTGCAGGTTGGTCTCACTATATGTTTGACTTTGAGGACAGTATTATTCACACCAGACTTTATGTCGTACTTGTATTTTTATTATTGTTTTTCTCATAAACTCACGGGTACTTATTTGAGTAGGCTGAGTTTATGAGCTTAGGAGGGTTTGGAATAATGGCCACCGTACGAGGATTGAAGACGGAGAAAGAGGCTCTTTAGCTAATAAAGATTTTAATTCCGCTACATGATGGAGTGCGGGCCGCATCTTTATACGTAGACCCGTCTCTTTATGATGTTATTTCTATTATGTTTGACCCCTGCATGGGCATGTAATTTGGGAAATTTTAACCAAAGTAATTGAATGAAAATTTAAAAGAATATGCTATGTAATGAACAATGTTAGTTTCTCAATTTACTGATCTGTGTATTCATATCATATTGAACTCACTTTCATCGTCAAAAGATAATTTTAGTGATGGTTGTAGCATCATTGACGTTTATCTTTGGGTTTTGAGTAGGGGATGTTACAATCCCTTAGTAGTGAGTTCCTACACACTCCGCTTAATAGCAAAAAATATATAGGATAGAGAACATCAAAATATAATAGAAATAGCCGTACACTTATTTGTAGCAATATCAGGTGATTGATTCTCTCGGATCTATGAGATTTTTGTAATCAAGGCACAGTCAAAGGTTACATCTTCAAGGTAAAATTCTAATGTTAGTTTTACATTATTATATATGTATGTTACTCGATCATCTATAAAATGATTTTTCTGTAATTATAAATGCATTTGGTCTAATTGAACAATAATTTAACATAAACAATTTATATAATACAATATATGAAATCAAAATATGTATGTAAACATTATAATTAGGGAAAATATATAATTTGGTATGTATTTTAACTTTCTAAGAATTATAAATATATTATAATAATTTAACAATTAGTTATTGATTTTTAAACTAAAAATTCATTTAAAACCATATTTAAAATACACAAATACATATATTACTATTTGAAAATAATTTTTGGGTTTTAAATAATAATAATAATAATAATAATAAATATTTTTTGTGACATAAATTCATTACACTATATTTAGTATATATTTATTATTAATTAACACAATTTATATTTTAACACTAAAATATATATAGGACGAGCTACTTGGACATAAAGTAAAACAAAACTAGTGAATTAATAAATCTGCACCATTGGATCTTTTATCATTATATGGAAGGTGATAAATAGAGAAAGATCCAATTGTTAAGATCGCTTATATCACTATTTGCGTCTACGTATACATACACATAGTTACATACATACAGCCATACATACACACATATACATACATACATATATATATATATGCATTTATTAAAATTAGCTTTTAGATTAAATGGATTCTTACATGCTAAATAATTTTTTCATACATATAGTTTTAAAACATTTATTTTGTAATGAATATATGTGTGTGTGTGTGGTTTATACATATTAGAACAATGTTGTGCATTTTAAATAAATAAATAAATAAATAATATATAAGTATAAATAAATAAAGAAAGAAAATATTATTTTGATTTGTAATAATTATGTTATATAAATATACATATTTAAATTTAATTAAAGATATTTTAACTGGCGTACTAAGATCTAGTTTTAATTTTAAAATGTTTTACTAAGTCTTAATAATTAAAATTTTAAAATACAAAATTTAAATTTAAAATTTGTTGACTTAGTAAAAATTAGATTAGATATTTTATATTTTATTACATATAAACAATATCAAAATTTATATACATATTTATATATTTTATAAACATGTTAAACAATGATTGAGGCAATTAACACATATATAACTGGTCAATGTCTATACGCGAATGTTGTTTAACATATATAAATAGCCCATATCATTAGTACGTATATATAAGTGCCGGTAGTCCCTTGCGATGAGCAGGCTTCCATTGTGTAACTCTACCGACCTCGCTTCCCAACCCATACCAAATAAAGTCATTTACAATTAATATAAATATTGGGTCAGGTCCTTTAATTCATAAACATGGCAAATTTATTATTGAGGTCATACAGTTTCAGCAATGGAAATTATTATGCCTCTTAAGTTTGTTATTTATTCATATTCATTTATTTACTTACCATTAATTCTTCTTATTTTATATGTTTACTGCCTTTATTTCTCCCTTCCATAAATATTGTCAACAATATTTATTTATCATGCCTATTTAATTTTCCTTTACCCATACCATATCCGGTCTCTGTAATTAAATTGATCAAATAGTTTACAATTAATATGATAACGTACAATTGATTGCACATTACCATACATGCATGCATACATACATACATACATAAATATATACATACATACATACATATATATATATATTATAATAGACCTTTATTTATTTATTTTTTAAGCTTAAACCTTATTCTTATATATTTATATTTAATTAATAAATGAGACTATTTATATTTCTATTTATAACTCATTAGTTTCTATATTTTAGGATTTCTAACTATACACTTATGTGTAACTTCCACATTATAATGCATTGGAATCGTATATTTTCCTAGAAGGAAATGTTACCATTGAAATTTTCCAAAAACTACTAATAAGTAGGATTGTGCAACATTTGAAATTTCAAGGAATTATCGTTTTCTATTTTTGTTGACATAGGCAGTGCAAACTACCGAAAGACATCCTAACATTGCATATCTCTTTCATTTTGGGCATATTCTTTATTATTTCAAATGACGAACTTTTCATATATATAATTGTGAGATTGGATAGTTTATCAAAATTCCCATGGAGATTTTATAATGATCCGTAATTTTCGATAATTAAAAACAATAATTTAGATAAGATTTTGAAATTTATTTTTTGAGAAAATATAAGATTTTGAAATTTAATATTGTGAGAAATTAAAATTTATGATTTATTTATGAGAAAAAAATTAGAATATGATTTAGTAATGTGGATTGAATGAGATTGACAACTGTTTAAGGTTATTGAAATTAATAGTAATAATTAAGGTAAATAAGGATTTAAATCAATGATGTATTAAAAAGGAGAAATTATATGAAATTAATTGAAATTGGTTAATATTGAATGAACCAATATTTGGTAAGTAATTTATCGACCTTTATTTGTAAACAATAAGTTAATGGAGGTGAATTATTAATGTATAACAATTAATTGATTGTCATCTTGATATCAAATCCGTTTGAAATTAGTTGTAAATCAAATGAATTAATGAAGTTAAAAACTGAAGTCAATTTGAGTTAGGATGATAACTATAAAATATAAATGTAGCGAAATGTAAATTAATGTTAATTATATTCATATGGTATTTTATGATTTAACAATAAGAATGGAAATCAAAATAAAATAAATTAATTGAAATTAAAATATAATTAACCGAGATTTTGTTACAATTGTAATTGAACGCCGAATTTAGTGTAATATTTAAATATTGGTTTTAACATGGAATAATTAATTTTAATAGATTATTAGTTACTTTGTAATCAAGAATTATAAAATTGTAACCACTAAATTTGAATTTAAAAGGCAATCAATCAATTTAATAATAATTTGTTTAATTTCATGCAAAAATTAGCCATTTTGGTCACTTTTTCGGATTTCAACAAAAAAGTATTATCAGATCCGTAACAATGAATTATTATAGCATTTCAAATTTCGTAGTGTTCAGACTTATCGTTTGATCGTGCGAGCTAGAAATGCGTAGAAATCAATTGAAAGAATTTAAATGAACATATCTGATTTTGAAAGCTGTCTTTTGTATACAATGAGGGGGCTTGAAACTAGTTTCATTGAGTTAAAAAATATCGAAAACCTATATTTTGATATATGAGATGACCCACTTTAATTTCGGAAACGAAACGGGCTTTTTGGGTCGTCGTTAGCGTTGCGACCCAAATCGATCTGTCCATTCATTTCTTATCTATCTTTTTCCATACAAATAGATTTCTTTCTGAAACCCTAGCAGCCTTTTCTTATTTTTATAAATCATCTTCTGCTTCATCCTTCTTAATGGTTGTCTGCCAAAACCCTAAATTCGATTTCAAATCAAATTTCAAAAATTCAAGCTCCTCAAATCAGAGAAAATTATATATCGTCGGAAAGCCCTCAACGAGCGCAATCTACTTCTATGATTCAATTTTCGATTTGATGCATCGTTTGACCAGAAAATGAAGAATAAGCTCGGTTGTCCATATTAGAGCTTTCAATTTCAACAGTGGATCGTTGAATTTACGACGATCAGAAGGCATAGGCTTGTAGAGATCGTCGAGCTGAATGCATCCACGGTCTTCCTTTGCTTCGAAGATCATCAGAAATGGCGATTTAAGGTGCCGCCGTGGCGGCGTTCTCGTGGGGATCAGAGGCATGCGCGCTTGGCTGGAGGGGTCGCATGGACGTGCGTAGGAGGATGGCAGGCTTCGATCGTGGTGGAACTGCCTGTGGTTGGCATGGAAAGTCGATCTTGGTGGCGGCTGTAGGATGAGGGTTCGAATGCGATATCTACTAGGGTTGAGGAAGGTGACATGTTTAACTCCTATTCGTTTTTTAATATTATTTAAATTTAATAATAATAATTTTTGCATACGAGCTCGGATTTGCACGCGATTTTCTCCGTTGCGATCGTATTGGAATTCCAAACAAGTTGGTACTAGTTTGGTTGCATTCTGAGACCGTTGGATTTTTGGGACTAATTTGAATTTTAAATCGACGACAAACCAAAGGCGAGTGTTTTAACGCACTCACAAATTCTAAACCATTTTATGTTGGTAAACTTAAATTTATAATATGATTATAAATTGACTGATTGTTGTTTGGTATATTTAAATTGTCATTCAAGTTTAATTTCAATTTATATTGAATTTAATTGCCATTTCAAATTTATATTGATTTTAAATTCTTAGTTAAATATTTGATAGTGATAACTAGTTAATTGTTGCGATTTATTGGTTGATTTGGATGATGATTATGATGGATGTTTTATTATTGACATTTTTGATGATTCGGTGTTTAGTTTATTTTATATGTCATTATCACACTGCAAGTTCCCTTAGTTATTATAGAAAATCACTATGGGTTGAAATGATACATACCCAAATGATCTTATAGATTAGGAAAATCGTTATGGGTTGCAATGATAAACTCGATCGATTTTATGATCTTGAATTTTATTCGAGATTACGGATTTAAATGATATAAACCCGTAAATTTAAATTATTACGGGTTGAAATGATATATATCTATATCACTTGACTATAGGGTCGGAAATTATGTTAGGACATCGGATTAGTTAAATTAAATAATTTTTAATCCTTAAATTTCAAATCCAGTTAAATGATATCATGAAATTAAATTAGATTTATATAAACTGAATTATTTTAAAATCCAAGCTTTAAAATGTTGAAACTGAAATTGGTTTAAATGAATTGCTTAAAGAATTTAAATTGGAATCTTAAAGTTGAATTTTGAAATATAAATGAAATTTATCAAAATTGAGCTATTGTAAATGTTTGAATATTTAAAATTTGAAACCTATTGAATTGAAGTGGTTTAAAGTTGTAGTTCAAACATGGATTTGAAATCGATATAAAAATTCAAGTGGTTTTTAATGAGAATTTGAATTGAAACCTTTAGCCTTTTAAATTGAAATCGTCGAACTGGAATTGATCTAAATTAAATTTTTGGAGCTAGAGTTGATTTGAATTAATTTGTGAAATTGGAAGAAACAATTCTAATTTGAAACTATTTTCGACATAAACTGTAACGAACGCTGATTTTCGACACTCGAAAATCGACATCAATATGTCCACTATATTACATGCTGAGAAATCGAGTGCCGGAAATACCAGATCGTTAAAGAAAAAGAAGAAAGATGTAGAAGAAGGAAAAAAACAATACAGAATCTCACAATCGCAGTGGAACAATATATATGATAGGTAATAACATGCCTTTATACAATAAACTATAACCGTTACTTATACATTACATTATTAGAGTACAATAAATCAACAAATCAATACCAAATAGTTATAATAACTTGTCCTCACAAATGCTAAATATACAGCCTACAATACACAACGATATAACATCAAATACACGCTTTTGTCATCCTGCTCGTCTTCTGAGCTCTATAGCATCTATCTTGTATCTATAATACTCAATCTGACCTGAGTATTATAATAAAATAACACCCGAGTCATTTTGGAAAACCAGCGTGAGAAATCACATGCAATTTGAATTATTAAAGTTATCAAAATCCTTTGAAAAACAAAGGATTCTCGTAAGACCATGCTATACATAAACACGACAGGATTTTACCTTACGATAACCAAAACATTTCATATCAAATCATCTGATATTATGACAATGTCTAAGTACAAATACTTATTAAAATAGTGGAAATTGTTACTTTAACTAAATTCCAACATACTAGGCTCTATAACCAAAACCGTAAAGGCACGTATTGAAGAATGGATTCCATACGAATGACTAGGCATTTGGTACCACCCATCATAGACACGTCTAGAAAATATACCTAGGGCCATGCCGGATCTCCTACAACACAAGACCGACTACTTCTAACCTAGATATACCGAATATGCTATCACCTCGGGTGTTCCCATCCTTTCCGAGCTGCTTCCATGTACCATAGTAATAATATCCAAGGGTATCTAGAAAGGTGATAAACATACCCTAATTGGGTGCGACCCACTTAGCCTTGCTGCATCTCCCCTGATTTTCAGTCATTCCCGGTTGTTGAGGCTAGAGGCTACAATTACCTTTTTAAAGGAATTTTCAGCTAGAATGCTCATTGTCCTCCAATGACAATGTACTGATAGCATTCGTTCATACAAGTCCATTCTAGGTCCAAACAGAACCGAAGACACTATTCCTACTACATCCATTTTGGAATCATCCTCAGGATTAGTAGCGATTAGCCCTTGCACTTCACTGCTCCATCTTCGACTCTATGATCTTGCTTTCACTTTGAAAACGTGCTCGTTGGATCGAAGTAGTTTTCGGATAACTTATTCGATCCCGGTCTCGAAACACTTCGATATTTTCAGTAAACTCAAGCCTGGTTCTTTTGGAAATAAACAAACGAAAATAAGATCAGAGATCATCTCCTAACCGTTGGTGGATGGATTTCCTTATTGTCGTTCTAGAAGAACGAAACGAGTTTATACGTACATTATAGTACCTTGAACGATAACTATAACATATAATTCCAGTGTTTCTTCAAGATATTCCCAAAGTTATATTTTCAATTCGGATTTGATAGTTGGTTATTTAACGATCAAATAAACAATCATTCAACCAAATATTTTCTTTCCATTGAAAACACTAAGTCTTATTTTATTTAATTTTAATAAATTAGATATCATTATCCAATATATAAACTTATCTTGCCGAAGTTAGTATATTCTCAAACTATCCTTTTCAAAAATATTTGAAAACCCTTTTAAATAATAAGGAAAGTACCACTATGGTATCAATCAAGGATTCACAGCTCAATGGTTACGTCCTATCCTAAAGAAATCCAAAACTTAACTGCAGGCGCTCACTGCCTTCGATTTCGCCATGAAAGTATACCATTATTTTTCGAATTTTTTTCTTAAAATAATACTTATAAAATTCCTATAATAATTTTCCAAGTTAAATTAGGCAAATACTCTTTGATGAAGGTTATTATAAAAATATAAATATTGAATACTTTGTCCTTTTAAAATGATAATACCGATTAATTCTTAAAAAGCAATTAACTTTTAATAAAAATAAACTTAATTAATAATTAGATATACTTTAAATAATTTTAAAATAACTAAATAATAAATTTTGTGAAATATCCTTAAACACCTTTTAAAATTACCTAGTTAATACTTTAAAATCCTCCTTTTTAAAACAGACTTAACTTCTCAATTTTTTTTCAATTCCAACATAACATTTTGAAATCTCTCTCGATTTATCACCAATCCATTTATGTTCCCAATTTCAAAAATCCTTCTTTGCATTTCTAAAAGTAAAATCTATCATATCCTTTCAAAACGATTTACCCATCTCATTATAAATTCTTACCGTGAATTTATATCTTCAATTTATCAAATGAAAATAATTTCAATTTATTTATAAACATTTTTATATATTCCATGTGATGCCCCACTCCGAGACCCACATTAGCAAAGAGTATTATTAGATTATACCGTCCGTTAATGCGGAGAATAGAGCTGGATATGAGCGACCATCTTTAGTTTTTCCTTAACTATCTATTGAATACATCGACAATTACCATATCAAGCGAATCGACATATCTAATAAATACTTAATTTAAAACCATAAGTGGCTGTAGAACCTATCAGAAAAAAATATAACAACTCTAATGTAATATACATCACAGAACAGTAAATCATCACATCACATATACTAATACATAACAGAGTATACAAAATGATACATGTCAAGTGGTATAGCAAACCACCATATACAAACGAGTCAAATAATACATATCAGAGTTACTACATAAAGGACTACACAAGGATTATAACAAAAAGAGCTAGCGGAATAGTCCATGCGGAAGCAAAAGAGGCTAAGTCCAAACGCACCTAACTTGAAACAACTCGGTCTGACCCGAGTATAAAATACACGGGTCAGTCTAGCTAAACAAATCAGTTAGATAAACTGAACGATAATGCACCTGCAAGATCGTATAGTATAACAATTATCTCTAAAGTAGATAACTCAATCATCTAACATAAGATGAATCATAACAAAACAAGCCTCATATCATTGGCAACTCAATTAAACAAAGGATACCAATATCCCAAATCTAGCCAAAAAGGCAAATAACAATTACCAATTGCAACAAACCCAAATATCTCATGAGCGGTGGTGAAGAAACCACTCCAATATCTCTCGAGCGGTGGTGAAGAAACAACTTCGAAAGCGCTACTAAAAGCAACAAGCCAGAAGGAGACAGTCCAATGATACTATCCCAAAGGCAACAACAATCCTAAATATCTCTCGAGCCGGGGCAAAGGACCAACTCCAAAAGCGATATTAAAGGCAACAAGCCAGAAGGAGACAGTCCGAAGACACTATCCCAAAGGCAGCATGTGTCACAAACTCCCAGAAAGGAACCCGAAAAGTGTTAACGTGAGTCCCATAAACACCCGTTCGCACTAAACGGTTTACTATCCGTTAGTCAATTTCACACTCAAAGCAGTACAATGTTTATCTCATCTCATCGGTAAACCAAACCCAAAGGTCAAAACGTTCAAACGAATAGATTGCGAATTAACTGAAAAGATGAACGCACGTGTTCATTGCACGCGTTTTATCTAATCATTTAATTCTCCTCCCACATCGCTCGTAGTGCGAAGATGTGTGTGTGTTTTAATTAGAATTTATAAATTGGAGAAGGGTGCTTTTAGTAGGATTCAAAAGATTATTTTATAAAAACCCGTGAATGAAGTCAAGAATAAGTCATCAAAGTCAAAGATGCAATAACAACTAATTAGAACCAACATGAATCGATAAAATTTGGAAAACCAAGCAAACTAGGCATAAATAGGCAAAACAGGGAAACAGGAGCGGGTCGGTCGACTGAACTCTCTGAGTCGGTCGACCGAAAACAGCCCAGAAGCTTTTGGGCTCCAGCTCGGTCGGCCGACTCAGGGAGTTCGGTCGACCGAACCTGATGTCCTGCATTTTGTATCCCGTTTTAAATGAAGTTCAAACTCAATCAATTTGCAATCGTGCAAGCACAAACGCTAGGGGTTTACGTCAATCGACAACCCGGCCCTATTGGCTCCTCGATGCATCACCAAAAACATGTTCCAACATCAAAGTAAGGATTTTTAAAGATTTGAACCCAAAACACTAAAAATTGGGATATTCAACAATTCAATCCAAACCAAAAGCAAATGCACATGAATAAGTGTTAGGAATTCATACCCAACATTCAAAGATAGTTACAAGCATAGATGTGAGATAAAAATCTCACCTTTAACCCAAAAACAAAGAAGAAGGAGTTCAATTTGCAAGGAGAAGACCAACCAATCTCCACTTCAACTCAACAAGCTTCAATCTAAGATCAAAACAAGTATTTCCTAAACTTAGGTTTAGGAATTTCTGAGATTGAAGAGAGAAAGAGATAGAGAAGATGGAGAGGAGGCGTACCAATAGCTTCTCTTTGATTTTGGAGCAAGAATTTGAGCTAGCAAGAGGAACTAGGGCTTGGAGTTTCTAATTCCCTTTCCTTTCCACCATTTTCAGTTGGAGCTTGAGTTTGAGGAGTGGGAATGAGTGAATGGAGAGGAGAGGGCTGAGTTAGGGTATTAAGTTAGCTAGTGGGCTGAACCCAAACCCAAAACCCGAATAGAAAAAGTAGCGAAATTCGAATTACTCCAAACTTATCGAAGTTTATACTCAAAAGGATCGCAAATGACATTTTGAACTTAATGGAAGTGGTCTTGAGTCCCAATTCGACCGTTTGCAGAAAGTAGCTTTTCGGACCATAATTCGACGAACGACGTTATATTTAAATAAAAGATTTAAATATTCAACCGATAAATATGCGGGTTGTTACAGACTCCCCTCCTTAAAGAAATCGCGTCCTCGCAATTCTTAAGAAGAAAATAAAGAGTAACAACCAAAAACATATCAACGCATAAGAATAACAGAATTAGAAGTTCACCATAAAGTGCACGAAAGGATAAGCCCGAACTTGTTTGCTCAGAGAATTCTATGGATTCCTAAGCTCAAAATAATTCGAAACACCGACGTGGTGCAACAATACATCAAATGAACCAAAGCTCAACAAAATGAAGTACAACAAAACGTCCGATGAACATGGTAAAAAGATCATTCCATTCGGACATCAACAAAGAAACAATCACTTGCTGCTTACAACTAAATGCATTGGCAACACGATCCCCTTTTCGGGAGTAAAAGAAATAGAGTATCGAAAAAGAGTTCTTTTAATAATCTACTTTTCCGAAAAGTTAAAACTTTCAAAATCACGATTATCTTTATGCAATTATCTTTCTAGAAAAATTTTCTTATTTCAAATCAATTTATTGTGTCTGATTGTCTCATCAAAGCGTTTAGGAGATTCCTATCGATAATGATGATCAAGCGCATCGACGAGAATTCTTAAAGCACTCAATGAGCAATACAATCACAAAACCATCTTCTATATGATAAACATGTTTCTAAAAACTTTTAAAAATTTTCTTTGTTTGTTTTAAGAACAAAAATCCCATTTATACTTATAAATAAATCTTATGAAAAAGATTTGCAAAAATTTTAAATTGCTAATTTCCATCCAAAACCAATAAATACTAAACTGGAATCATCGAGATATTCACAGAATGCTCGATTCATAAAATGGATGAAATGAGCTAGACAAACTGAATGACATAATAAATCATTCATAAGAATCACAACGAGCGCGGAATGTGGTAAGTGGAGTGCTAACTTCCACAACTCATAGTCAAATTAAAACCGATGGCAAGGTCGAACTGAAAAGACCTTAATACCACTCAAAGGATTGCTTAGGTGATAATCCTAAGGCAAGACTAAAAAATACCAAAAAATTCTCAAACTACAAGAATGAGAGAAACAACACTTTCCTCATCATGAGGGCTTAAAGGATAAAACGATGCCATCAAATTGGAAATCGAAATCACAAAGAAAAATAGAGACCCACCAAAATAGATGGAGACATACCTTATCCCTGAGAAGAACCTCCAGAAGCATCTGTTACATTTAACTTGCCAGATGGAGAATTATTCGGAGCAATGGGACAAGTGGAATTCTGATGGCGTTCCTTCTTGCAATAGCAGCAGAAGAGAGGCTTAGGACAAGCTCGAATCATATGATCAGGAGAACCACAATTGAAACACTTCCGAATGGAAGGTGTTCCAGTAGACTGAGACTGAGAATCAGACTCAACGGGCTTTTTCTTCTTGGAAGGAAAAAATTCCTGTTCATCCAATGGAGACTGATTTTTGTTGGGGTTCTTTCGAACCTCAACATCTTCGTCACTATCACACTCCCTCTCGATGGCTTCGAGATGTAGTGCAAAATCAACTAACTCCTCAAAAGAAAGCTTAAGCTCAAACATCAAAGATTACTTAAGATATTTCTTAAGACCAGAGACAAACTTCAAATTCTTCTTATAAGAAGTGATAATGAATTCAAGTCCATACTTAGATAAGGCCTCGAAAGATGCAACATACTCAGAAACGAAAGACTCCCCTTGCTACAATTCAAGAAAGTGACGGGTCAATAAAACTTTTTCAGATTTAGGAACGAACTTGAGTTCAAATCGTTCCCGAAACTGAGTCCAAGAAAGAGTAGACTCATCAATTTCGGCTATAAGAACCTCATACCAATCAAGGGAACGCTCTTGTAATAAGCTAGAAGTTAAAAGAACTCTATCATGGTCAGAAAGATCCAAACGAGAGAAGATACGCTCGCACGCGCGAAACCAAGCTTGGACTTCAAGAACAGATTCGGAGCCTTTGAAAGGCTTTCCTCCAAGATGAGCAAAATCACTGCACTGGCGTGCAAAGGAAGACTTGCGAGGTGGAGATACACGAGTAGGAACTGGAGGCTGAGTGCTCCTAAACAACTCCAAAAACTGATCGGCAGACATATAAACGCCATCCGGATGTGAGCCACTGGATTGCCCAGCATCCGAATGTCGTCCCTCGCCTCTTCCAGCCATACGCTAAAAGTTAAAGAAGATAAGGATTAATCTCAAGGTAGATACTTCAATATGGAATACTACGTAATAAAATACATTCCTAGGCGTATTCCCAAATCCTATCTACCCAAAATACACGGAAGGAATAGAGGCAAGATGACTCAAAGATTTGTAACACTTGTTACACTTTGATGTACCTTAATATGTGCTTCTGTTCTGTGTTTATCATATTTTGTTCCGAACCTCGCTCTGATACCAAGCTGTGACGCCCCACTCCGAGACCCACATTAGCAAAGAATATTATCAGATAATACCAACCGTTAATGCGGAGAATAGAGCTGGATAGGAGCGACCATCTATAGTTTTTCCTTAACTATCTATTGAATACATCGACAATTACCATATCAAGCGAATCGACATATCTAATAAATATTTAATTTAAAACCATAGGCGGCTGTAGAATCTATCAGAACAAAATATAACAACTCAAATGTAATAGACATCACAGAACAATAAATCATCACATGCACATATACTGATGCATAACAGAGTATACAAAATGATACATGTCAAGTGGTATAGCAAACCACCATATACAAACGAGTCAAATAATACATATCAGAGTTACTACATAAAGGACTACATAAGGATTATAACAAAAAGGAGCTAGCGGAATAGTCCATTCGGAAGCAAAAGAGGCTAAGTCCAAACGCACCTAACCTGAAACAACTCGGTCTGAACCGAGTATAAAATACACGGGTCGGTCTAGCTAAACAAATCAGTTAGATAAACTGAACGATAATGCACCTGCAAGATCATATAGTATAACAATTATCTCTAAAGTAGATAACTCAATCATCTAACATAAGATGAATCATAACAAAACAAGCCTCATATCATTGGCAACTCAATTAAACAAAGGATACCAATATCCCAAATCAAGCCAAAAAGGCAAATAAAAATTACCAATTGCAACAAACCCAAATATCTCATGAGCGGTGGTGAAGAAACCACTTCGATATCTCTCGAGCGGTGGTGAAGAAACAACTTCGAAAGCGCTACTAAAAGCAACAAGCTAGAAGGAGACAGTCCAAAGATACTATCCCAAAGGCAACAACAATCCTAAATATCTCTCGAGCCGGGCAAAGGACCAACTCCAAAAGCGATATTAAAGGCAACAAGCCAGAAGGAGACAGTCCGAAGACACTATCCCAAAGGCAGCATGTGTCACAAACTCCCAGAAAGGAACCCGAAAAGTGTTAACGTGAGTCCCATAAACACCCGTTCGCACTAAACGGTTTACTATCCTTTAGTCAATTTCACACTCAAAGCTGTACAATGTTTACCTCATCTCATCGGTAAACCAAACCCAAACGTCAAAACGTTCAAACGAATAGATTGGGAATTAACTGAAAAGATGAACGCACGTGTTCATTGCATGCATTTTATCTAATTATTTAATTCTCCTCCCACATCACTCGTAGTGCGAAGATGTGTGTGTGTTTTAATTAGAATTTATAAATTGGAGAAGGGATCTTTTAATAGGATTCGAAAGATTATTTTATAAAAACCCGTGATGAAGTCAAGAATAAGTCATCAAAGTCAAAGATGCAATAACAACTAATTAGAACCAACATGAATCGATAAAATTTGAAAAACCAAGCAAACTGGGCATAAATAGGCAAAACAGGGAAACATGAGCAGGTCGGTCGACTGAACTCTCTGAGTCGGTCGACCGAAAAAGCCCAGAAGCTTTCGGGCTCCAGCTCGGTCTGCCGACTCAGGGAGTTGGTCGACCGAACCTGATGTCCTGCATTTTGTATCCCATTTTAAATGAAGTTCAAACTCAATCAATTTGCAATCGTGCAAGCATGGACGCTAGGGGTTTACGCCAATCGGCAACCCGACCCTATTGGCTCCTCGATGCATCACCAAAAACATGTTCCAACATCAAAGTTAGGATTTTTAAAGATTTGAACCCAAAACACTAAAAATTGGGATATTCACCAATTCAATCCAAACCAAAAGCAAATGCACATGAATAAGTGTTAGGAATTCATACCCAACATTCAAAGATAGTTACAAGCATAGATGTGAGATAAAAATCTCACCTTTAACCCAAAAACAAAGAAGAAGGAGTTCAATTTGCAAGGAGAAGACCAACCAATCTCCACTTCAACTCAACAAGCTTCAATCTAAGATCAAAACAAGTATTTCCTAAATTTAGGTTTAGGAATTTCTGAGATTGAAGAGAGAAAGAGATAGAGAAGATGAAGAGGAGGCTTACCAATAGCTTCTCTTTGATTTTGGAGCAAGAATTTGAGCTAGCAAGAGGAAGTAGGGCTTGGAGTTTCTAATTCCCTTTTATTTCCACCATTTTCAGTTGGAGCTTGAGTTTGAGGAGTGGGAATGAATGAATGGAGAGGAGAGGGCTGAGTTAGGGTATTAAGTTAGCTAGTGGGCTGAACCCAAACCAAAACCCGAGTAGAAAAGTAGCGAAATTCGACTTACTTGAAACTTATCAAAATTTATACTCAAAAAGATCGCAAACGACATTTTGAACTTAATGGAAGTGGTCTTGAGTCCCAATTCGGCGTTTGCAGAAAGTAGCTTTTCGGACCATAATCCGACGAACGACGTTATATTTAAATAAAAGATTTAAATATTCAACCGATGAATATGCGGGTTGTTACATTCCATATTCTCATTTCCCGTTTACAATGGGTTCACATCAATTAAATCCATTATAAATCAATATTTTAAATTAAATTCCATTTATACATAAATTTCTTAAATAAACCAAACTATATTCCAAAACCTACCAAATCATGATTTTACTCCTATTTTGTAATTTAGAAACTTATTAAAGATTCAGTATAACCAATTTTATCTCTACTACCAAATTCACTTTTATTTTCTCAATCTATTAAAAAACTCGATTTTTTAAACCTTTTATATTTAATCAAGTATCACTTAAGAATTATTATTAAAATCCTTTATTTATATTAGTCCAAAAGCTCTGTTTACAATATCATGAAATAGACAAGTACAAATTTAAAGTCATACCTTTTATTTTTCCCAATCAATTCCTTTTAACTAATCCAAAACTCTATATAAATATTTAATTCCAAAATTCTTATTAAATTTCCTTTCAAATTTAAAACATATGTTTATGGCATTTTTAAAATACCAAAATCTAGGCCAGCGCTACCATAATATCAATAAATTTGAATCACACTATAATCTATCATAGATATACAACATATCATATGCCACTATATATGAAATTAAATTGTGATAACCCGAATTTTTGAAGTTCTGATAATTGGATAATTAAGTATTTTTACTATTGAGATACTAATTTTATTTGGTTGAACAAATAAAATTTTGATAATTAAAATGTTTGGATGTATATAAATGGATTTGGACTATAATAAAAGTTGAATTATAAATATCTGGAAATCATAAATCTTATAATAAATTAACAAAGATAAATATATATGCAAACTCTATAATGTTGAAAATTATAAAGTATATACATATACAAGTATATAAGTATGTATATATATATATATATGCATATATATTGTGTTTTGGAAGCATTGGTTTCAAAAGCTAGTTAAAGTTAATTATATATTTTTAAAATATTTAAGATAATTATTTAGTAATTTAAAAAGTATTATAGCTTAAGATTTGAAATAGGATTTAATAAAAGAGTTTATTATACTTTCTTTTAAAATTACTTGAACTAATTTTGATTTGTACATAAAGATATAAACATAAATTAATAATTATACACATACATACATACAT
This sequence comes from Allium cepa, assembly GCA_030765085.1. Lineage (NCBI taxonomy): Eukaryota > Viridiplantae > Streptophyta > Magnoliopsida > Asparagales > Amaryllidaceae > Allium > Allium cepa. Next base: position 82,453,108 of record CM060945.1, read on the forward strand.
ACATAGATATATATATATATATATATATAAAATAATATAAAACACATAAGAAATATTAAATAAAGGCTTTAAAACATTTGTAAGCTTGGTATACTTACATCTAAACATTTGTAAGATAATGATAAAGGATTTAAACAAGTGTAGGCTTAATAAACATGTGTAAGTTTTATATGATTGGCAATTACAAATGGAAGATAATTACGACATAAAATTTACAAGTGGCAAGGTATGTTTTTCTTTTAAAGTTTTATGTAAATATCGAAGTGATAAACCAAGCTATCTTCTCTATTTTCTCTCATTCATTTTTCTAAAATAAAACCAAAAGAGAATCAAACTACTTCATCACTTTCAACAAGTTTTAACCCGAGAAAAGAAATCAAGTTTGCAACCTGATTCAAGGACAAAGAAAATTCAAAATCAAATGCAAGTACAAATCAAATCAAACAAAGCTCAAAACCTGAAAAAGTAGATTCAAGTTCAGTTGTAAAATCAAGCATGGAAGTTTAATTCAGATTTATCAAGTCTAAGTTTTCAAATTCAAGTAATAGTTTTAAGATCAAAAGCACTTCCAGGTTTCTCAAATCCCTGGCTTCTCTGCTTTTATAAAACAGGTGAGTAAACAAAACTTGTTCCTGTTTTAATTGTTGCATGCGATGAATATATGAAGTATGATGGGATGAATTGTTTGCATGAGTGAAATTAGGCTTGCATGTTATAAATATGGAGTTGTTAAATTGTGCATGTCTGTATATATACATATCTCTCTGTTTATATTTACAAGCTTAAAATCTAGATAAAAATTCAAATCTCCTCTTGTAATCTCTTATAGGCTGTGAAATTCAAATAAGTTATGTTTGTTTAAACATGAATTAGGTCTTAAAAATATATTTAAGTATAATAGTTTTGAAAATTATCTGGAATTTAAGAAAGACAAAAACTTTGAAACAATTTAAATTCAAGTACCATAATTCTTTGATTCTCTTATATAATCAGAATCCCCATCAAAAATCATGATTTTTAAAAGATAAATCACAATATTTAGTTTGGAATCTAGTGAGAAATTTTTGGTTGATCAGAATTTAGGTTTTGGGAAATTGCTGGCGATCGGAGGACTCGAGAAGGTCGGGATCGCTACTGGAGACGGCGAGGACTAGGCAAGTGAGGGAAAAATGGAAGGTGGTTTTTTAAACCACCGTAGCGGCGGCTTTTGGTCAGAGTAGGATTTTGGATACAAGTTTGGCTGAGGCTGGAAATTTGAGTGCTGCGACGTCTCTGGAGCACCAGACTCGTTCGGAGGTTGGGGGATGGAAGCGTTGTTGGTCGGCGAAGGTGTGGATGAGGTTTCGTGGTCGTTGGTGATCGAAAGCATCAAATCGAGGAGAGTTTTGGTCAATGTTCTATTGTTCCAGTTTGATCGTAATGGCTTGATTTTGATTTTGGGTTTGTGATGGAGTTTGGGTGGTCGGAATTGAAGGTGAAGATAGTCAGTGACGTGGTGTGTAACGTCCCGCCTTTTCGCATGATTTAAACCGACACACGTGCCAGTTCAACCATACGGAAGGGCGGATTGTTATGGGGTAAATAAGAAAAAACGAGAAAGAAATAAAAGAAAACAGAATCTCGCAGCGGAAGGATGAAATATAATAATAAAATGTATAGTTTATAAATCTGTTTACAAAACATTTATATACTACATATCAGAGTTACACATACCAATAACAATGCAGCGGAATTAAATGATGTAGTGGAATAATATAGTAGATACTAGTAATACAAATCTTCGTCTTCGTCCTCTAGAGCTAAATCCTCAAATCCTGAAACGCTCGGACTGACCCGAGCGAATTGAAAAGACAAAACACTCGAGTCAGAACTAAAAGATCTTATGTGAGTTAAATCAACAGGAGTAAATATGAGTGCAGTAACTCAAGAGATGCTCGGGATTTACATCTCTTAAGGATCCGTTAAACTATTTACTATGTAGTATATTGCGCTATTATAATAGTGTCTAATTGTAAAATAAACTTACTTTTTAATAGCGTTAAGGGGTTACCCATATAGCCCTTAACACAGAATATATTCCCATAGTCTATACAGTACCGTAATCTCCCCCGTACTGGGCGTCGTCAGAGGGCACTCCATAGGTATGGTACAAAACAAAACTCGTAGTAAAGGCTCGGTATGGTAGGTGGCACGGCACAACTAGGCAATTCCAGGGTAGATATACCAATTGCTATCCGGGCTGGTGGAAACGCGTAGCCGCAGTTACCGCCCATCTCGAACAAACTACCCTAAAATCAAAAATAGTAGTGGCCACTGAATCAATCCAAAGTCAAAGTATAATATCGAAGAGGAGCGTCCGATCAGAGGTATGACCTCATTGGCCCGAGAATCACTCCTGTTTTAGCCACCTTACGCCAACTCACGGGAGTCGGGTCCACGTATTTACCTTACAGGAAACGTCGCCACCACCTACTTCATTCTGGAATCTCCACCGCGTACACGGTTAGTCAAAGTGGTTTTCGGTATCGACAGAGAGTATGTCCATATCCGATCCCGGCCTCTTTGCCAACCCATCGTTATTATAACACCGCGGTCATTTAAAAAGAGTTTATACTTTAAAACCAGAATAAAATTTCCATTTCAAAACTATGAATACGATATCAATTTAGAACCCAACACAATATGATATCATTTTATCTCAAATATAATTCTTTTCCAAATTCATGCTGGTTTAAAATTTAAATATCTGGAAACCAAATATTTGAATATACTTTCAAAGCATAATATTTTGAAATTCAAAATTTTAAAACCATAACTTCTAAAACTTGAATGGTTTGGATATTCAACGAATGTAAAATAAATGGTTTAACTTTAAAGTTATTTTGTAAAGAAAAATAATTTCCATGGCTTTTCAAATATATTCCTTTATTTAAAGTTTAAACCATAATTTAAATATCACTTCAAATTCCAAAAACCCCTTCAATTTCTATATATATATATATATATATATATATATCCATTTGGAGTATTAATATTTCAAAACTAAAGTTGGATTTTCTTCTTTCAACAATTAATATTCTATTATTTAGTCTTGAATATTCATATAAATTCCATAAATAAAACTCCAATTTCTAGCAATTAAATATTTTCTCAAATTTACTTTATACTAGAATTTTCATTTTTAATTCATCTTGGAAAATCCAGTTATAAATATCATACCTTACAATTTCCAAACTTAAACATATAAGATAAATTTCCAAATTCCATTTTCTCAATTTTTCATTTTTATTCAACAGGTTTATACACAACTTAATTTTCAAATTTTTAACTTCATATGTATATATATCGGGGAATAATATTTTACAAAATATCAAAATCAAATTTTTATAAACCGTATCCCATCCAAACCATAGAAATCACTTTAAAATAATTTATATATAGACCACGGTGCTTGTATATAATTTTCTATCCTATGGTCAAGTGATACGGATATTTATCATTTCAATCCGCAATTTAAAAATAAAATTTTGCGGTTGTATATCATTTCAAACCACAATCCCGAATGAAACGAAAAATGCATGATAACTTGCAGTTTAATGTTATAAAATAAAACATCCATTCATCAACATCATCCATCATCCAAATCACAATCATCATATAATAATTCAATATCCATATATATCTGATATATATCAGGTAATAACTGGCGGTTATATTCAAACATAAATTTAATCAACTATTAAACTAACAGTTTATATTTAGTAATAAATTTTATAACTGTTTACTAGCAGTTCCAATGCAAATAAATAAATTCTATCTGTCAATTAATATGCAATAAATAAAATAAATTAACAGTTAAATTAAATAACGCGATTTAGCAAATATGATGAACAAAACATGCCAAACAGTTATAAATGAATTTCTACTCATATCTAAAATAAATTTAACAAACATAAAAACTTTTAGAAGTTGTGAGTGGGTTAAAACACTCAACTTTTGAATTTAAATCGAATTTAAATCCGATTTAAACCCAAAAATTCGACTATCTCCAAATCTGTCCAAACCAGTGTCAAAAGATCTGGAATTTAATTTCGATCCTAACAAAAAAAAATTGCGTGAAACGGAGTCCGTATGTACGAGTTATGATTATTAGAACTAATTGAAATCAAAATTAACAAAAATAAATTAAACAAAAATAAAATGCCGTGCCACATCCACTCTTCCCTCGTGAAAAACGCGTATGCTTCTTCTTGATTGCTAACTTTGTTCCGTAATTTTTCTTTTATTTCGATTTACTTTAATTTTCCTCCTTATTATATGAATGTATGCATTTTTAAAAGGTTTGAAAAAAAAAGAAGATTTGAAAAAGAAGAATTGAAAAAGAAAATGATTAAAATAAGAACTGAAAATGGAACAGAAAATCTAGATTTGAAAAGAAAGAAGAAGGTTTGAAATAGAAGAAAATTTGAAAAAGAAGTATATTTGAAGAGGAAGGAAAAATTAAAATCAGAGATAATAAGGAGATTTGAAGGAAAAAAAAGAAAAAGAAGAAGAAGATTATAATGGAGGCTGTGGTTTCATTTGCGTCATATCTTATTTATAAGGTTAGAGTTAGGTTTAGGATCAAAGAGATTTGAAAAGAGAGACCGCTATTAATTAGAAATAAATGAAATGACGTTTCAGAATGTTGGAAAATGAATGGAAAGAAATAAAGTAAATATGAACAAACTTGGTTTTGAAATATAGTAAATATGAACAACCTTTTTAAAAGTAGCAGGTATTAAAAAAGAGGTAATTATTTATTTGAAAGGGAATGAATGGACTAACTCTATAATGTAAACATACTTTTAGGATTCAAATTTCAAAACAATTGTTTACTTAATAAATTTTGTTAACCCTAAACACACCAAAATTAACTTCATTAACTCAAGTAATATTCGAATTTCTACGCATTTGGGTTTTTGTCTATGCATAATAATTTTTTATAATTACCTTAAAAATGAAAACATTTGATTTGTTTTTCCCAAAATGATCTCTAATTACCATTAAAACACCCTTTTTGTATACCATAAAACGCGCGTTTTTTGATTATTAAATCTATTAATTGCAATCACCGTTTTCTTTTCTTTTAATTGAAATATTTGAACTACATTAATTGCAATCACACAAAATTAAATTTTAAAACAGGCAACCAAAATGCATAAAAATAAAATAAAATAAAAAAAATAGAAAAATTGTTTATACACAAGAGTAATAAATAGATTATTTTCCTATTCTTGTAAATAGTTTGTAAGCTAAACACAGTTCAAATAAACATATATTTCTTTCTTTAAAAATCAATCTTTCTATATTTTTATTTAAATTAAATTAAACCTACATTCATAGATGAAACATTCATTTTATTGATGTAAATGTTTTTTTTTTGAATCAAAACTTTTCTTATATTTCACAAAACATAAGCTGCTTTTAATTGCACCTATTACAATTAGTATTCTCTCTCCTATTAATTGAAAATTTTCAATTACATTAATTTCAGTTGATTAAGTTTCAAAATGGGCTAAATGAATGTAATGATAAGTAGAACAATTACTTCCTATTAACGTAATATTTAGATGTTAAATTTTCATTTATTTTGCAATACTTCAATTAAATTAATAAATATTGCTCTCTATACTTAAATCTATATTAACAAAACATTAGCTTTGGATTGGTAGAATTTGATTTACCAAAGTTTACTTACATAATACAAACTATATTAATTTGCCACCTATTATTTCTTAATTATATTTTTAAGTTCGTTACCTATCCACCTTGATTATAATTCCATCTATAAAGCAAATTTAGTTAGCCTTAACATTACTACACTAAATCTACAATCAGTTTCAATTAATATAGAATTATATCTTAAATACTTACCATTTATTTATAAATTAGGTTACCTTCCAATAAATTTTATTCCTAAGTATTTGATTGGATTGCCATCTTTACTATGTCTATTATTAATTAGCTTCAAATTCTGCAATTTCACTTCTTAAATCCACCCTTTGCTATATTATAAATAAAATTTACATTGGTTACATTTCACATAAATGTATCATTTATTTACATTTATTACAAACTTATTTCCAATTCCAACTAAAAATCTAAATAAATGAATAGGCAACCTGCCATAAACATTACCGTTACCTTTTTGTCACATAAAAAATCTTTTATTACAAAAATCAATTTTTGCATATATTTTCATACTACAAATTCAATTTACTTATGTTCAAATTATAGCCAAACCCGACTTTTAAATTATTTTATATAAAATTGGGATTTCATCAAGTTTATTAATTATTACCCTTAATTGGCATTTATCACCTTGTATTCTCGTTATCATTTCATAGATATGATTCCCAATTCCTTATTATTGACTTAAATTGGCATTACTAACATTGCATTAAACGTTGTTACTTAAATCTCTACCCAATAGTAATTAATACTCTAAATAAATACGCTTACTCCTTTCGTTATTTATTAATTATCACAAGAAACGTTTAATCATTTCAACAACATTGTAATTTCAAATTACCTACATTGATTGCATACGTTTTCCATTATTATCATTTATTAGAATTCTATTCAACTTTCCATCTTATGCATATAGTTAACCTTTCTATTGATTTTTCCTTCAAAATTTTCAGTTACTTCTTAACTTACAAAAAGGCAATGATTAATTACATTTAATCACTATAAATTAAATGCATTGGTAACGAACAATAGCTGTCACCATTATACAATTTATAACATTTGTAATTTATTCTCTACAACAATTATTACCTATCAATATTATTTCGCCCATAAATACAAACTTGCAATTGTTCTTATTATCATATTCCATTTACTGTTAACAATGTTTATTACATTATATTAGTTTAATATTTTCCTCAAATTCCTCATATTCAACTCACATATAGGTAAAATTCTTTTCACCACTTAAAATCATTTGAATTAACTTCGAATTACTATAAGTAGGTTTTTAATTTATTTTTCTTCTAAATTTAATTACAACTTATTAATTTAACCAAATTAAATCCATAAAATGTACGGGTCGTTACACTCTCCCCCACTCAAAACTTTTCGTCCCCGGAAAGGAAAAGAAGGAAAAACGAAGAACTAAGAAATCAATATACCTCATTCACACATTAACTTTATAAACAATTAAATTTATAAAATTAATTAATTTAGATAAAATATATCAATTTATAACCATAAAAAAAAATTTATATCTAAATTACTAAAGTTTGGAAAAACATTTCAAAATATTTCTAAGTTCAAAATTTACGGAAAACTTTTGGCAGAGTCTCCTTTGAACGGAGAGACCGGAAGAAAATATAATATCAAAATATAACAATTATATTACATATTTTATCCAAAATATTATATCTCAATCCAGGAAAATATATAAAATAGCGCTATAAATCGTAATCCGAAGTGTACCTATTTGTCGGGCAATTTACGCTTAATTTATGAAACCAAAAGCAGTAGCAATTGCTTCCATAACCTGCATTTCACTTATAAACATCCAAAGGTTTAACAATTTATATAAAGCGAAATATTTTCATGGTTTCAACTACTAACAACACCAAATATACAATCATAAATTTCAACAAACAGCATACACAACAAAACAACCATTCGATCAAACAAGCAAATAGTTGTTCGGGTTCAAAACTTGAAATGGTACGGAATTAAAAATAATTATCCAGTGCATCATTTACTCAACAGTGTTAGATGGGACAGAACAGATTATTTATTCATCCAACTACTTCAAATTTCCTTACCCGACTAACCATAGATCAAACAATGTCGATTTAAACCAACAAATCAAATTAACTTATATAAATTTTTTACCTCCTACACTAGCTGTTTGCCCTTTTCATTCATATAACAGTTTATCTTTTATTTTCATTTATTTTCACTTATTACTTACAATTATTTATTCAGGTCATGCGGATTTCTTTTATTTGTATTATATTTAATACACTTCTCAATTTCAATCATTTATTAAATGCTTACATTTATATTATATTTAATTATGGCAACCCTTTTTAATTTCACTTAATTCATAACTTTATAACATCCATTCTTATAAGTAAGTATTTTTATTAATTCTTTAACTAGGGTTTACAGTCATTTATTTATATTACCTACTTTCTATTATATTAAACTAGTAATATTTAAATCATACTTAAGTTAATAACCCTACACATCAATCTTTATTTATTAAAGAATCACATTTTATTTACTTAAGTTTAAAATCACCTATTAATAATACTTATCTTTAATTTTAGTAAGATTTCAATTTATAACTTGAGTTTACAGCATTAAATTCTTATTTATAATAGCAAATTTATTGAATACTTCACTACCTAAATTAACATTTCAACTTTTAAATGTTTGGTAAGTTATATATATGTTATATAAGGGAAAAATTTGGAAGTTATACAAGTTTTCTATTTACCTATGATTAATTAAATGTTCAATAATAATATTCTTTATTTCATAGGTAACAAATTTCAAATTTCATTTAATACCATTTATAACCTATCATAAAATCTCTTATTTCCTACAGCGAGTGAAATTTATTAATTAGCTACGTTCCAATTCATTACAGTAATTGAAACTATTAATTAATTCATTGTTCCATAAGTTTTACAATTTCAGCTTACCTTTAATTTATTTAATGCTTCCATTCTATTGTTTTAATTATATTAACATTTTAATTAAACTTACATTTACAACTTTATAGCATCAATTCTTATCAATAAAGAATTTCATTAATTCAATTTCTAAGGTTTACAACACTTATTTAGCGTTTTCTTATCTATCTATTATATTAAATTTTTACTTCAATTAAGGGTTCCAATTATTTATTACCAACCCTTCATTTCAGTACAATAATTGAAACAATTAATTAATGGAAATTAAAAATTAAATACCGGGTAAAATTTCGATTTATTTTAAAATAATAGATAAATTATTCTTATAACTTATATACCTCTAATTATATTTAAAGCAATTTAAAATTTATATTTTTTTTCAAAAATGGATCTGCAGTAGAATAACTACAGTGGCCTTCCCCCTTCGAAACTCGAAAATGAAAGTTGATAATGCGGCCGCCATCACCGAAATTATTTTCCAGCGACAAAGAGGAAAGTACAAAACTTTTTCTTCAAAATCTTCTTTAAAACAATTTTTCCGAATTATAATGAAATATTTATGTCGGAAAATACTTATAAACAAAATTATTATTTTTCAAAATCCTTTGAAAGCAAATTTTCAAAATCCCGCACTTAAGTCCTAAAATTTTCAATTTCCATTGATTTTAATTTCAATCTATAAATTTTATTCCTAACAACCAATCTATTGCAACCAAATATATCTTTTGGAAAATTTATTTTATATATAGAAAATATAATAGGAAAAATTATTTCATTCACCTATATTAAAACAGATATTATGTCGGTCTATCCTATTAAGTGTTTAGAAATCCCTATTGATGACATAGTATCCTATGCATCAACCAGAATTTATAAATACAAAACGGAACAGATTAACACAATATTAAAATCCTTTTTATAACACTAACAAATACGCTCTCTCATATATATACACTCAGCGACTCCCATAGGGTATTACTACCCTATTAACAAAGAGTCAAACCCCACAAAGCCAAGGTTTATCGCTAAACCAAAGCTCTGATACCAACTGTAACGTCCCGCCTTTTCGCACGATTTAAACCGACACACGTGCCAGTTCAACCATACGAAAGGGCGGATTGTTATGGGGTAAATAAGAAAAAACAAGAAAGAAATAAAAGAAAACAGAATCTCGTAGCGGAAGGATAAAATATAATAATAAAATGTATAGTTTATAAATCTGTTTACAAAACATTTATATACTACATATCAGAGTTACACATACCAATAACAATGCAGCAGAATTAAATGATGTAGTGGAATAATATAGTAGATACTAGTAATATAAATCTTCGTCTTCGTCATCCAGAGCTAAATCCTCAAATCCTGAAACGCTCGGACTGACCCGAGCGAATTGAAAAGACAAAACACTCGAGTCAGAACTAAAAGATCTTATGTGAGTTAAATCAACAGGAGTAAATATGAGTGCAGTAACTCAAGAGATGCTCGGGATTTACATCTCTTAAGGATCCGTTAAACTATTTACTATGTAGTATATTGCGATATTATAATAGTGTCTAATTGTAAAATAAACTTACTTTTTAATAGCGTTAAGGGGTTACCCATATAGCCCTTAACACAGAATATATTCCCATAGTCTATACAGTACTGTAATCTCCCCCGTACTGGGCGTTGTCAGAGGGCACTCCATAGGTATGGTACAAAACAAAACTCGTAGTAAAGGCTCGGTATGGTAGGTGACACGGCACAACTAGGCAATGCCAGGGTAGATATACCAATTGCTATCCGGGCTGGTGGAAACGCGTAGCCGCAGTTACCGCCCACCTCGAACAAACTCCCCCAAAATCAAAAATAGAAGTGGCCACTGAATCAATCCAAAGTCAAAGTATAATATCGAAGAGGAGCGTCCGATCAGAGGTATGACCTCATTGGCCCGAGAATCACTCCTGTTTTAGCCACCTTATGCCAACTCACGGGAGTCGGGTCCACGTATTTACCTTACAGGAAACGTCGCCACCACCTACTTCATTCTGGAATCTCCACCGCGTACATGGTTAGTCAAAGTGGTTTTCGGTATCGACAGAGAGTATGTCCATATCCGATCCCGGTCTCTTTGCCAACCCATCGTTATTATAACACCGCGGTCATTTAAAAAGAGTTTATACTTTAAAACCAGAATAAAATTTCCATTTCAAAACTATGAATACGATATCAATTTAAAACCCAACACAATATGATATCATTTTATCTCAAATATAATTCTTTTCCAAAATCATGCTGGTTTAAAATTTAAATATCTGGAAACCAAATATTTGAAATATACTTTCAAAGCATAATATTTCGAAATTCAAAACTTTAAAACCATAACTTCTAAAACTTGAATGATTTGGATATTCAATGAATGTAAAATAAATGGTTTAACTTTAAAGTTATTTTGTAAAGAAAAATAATTTCCATGGCTTTTCAAATATATTCCTTTATTTAAAGTTTAAACCATAATTTAAATATCACTTCAAATTCCAAAAACCCCTTCAATTTCTATATATATATATCCATTTGGAGTATTAATATTTCAAAACTAAAGTTAGATTTTCTACTTTCAACAATTAATATTCTATTATTTAGTCTTGAATATTCATATAAATTCCATAAATAAAACTCCAATTTCTAGCAATTAAATATTTTCTCGAATTTACTTTATACTAGAATTTTCATTTTTAATTCATCTTGGAAAATCCAGTTATAAATATCATACCTTAAAATTTCCAAACTTAAACATATAAGATAAATTTCCAAATTCCATTTTCTCAATTTTTCATTTTTATTCAACAGGTTTATACACAACTTAATTTTCAAATTTTTAACTTCATATGTATATATATCGAAGAATAATATTTTATAAAATATCAAAATCAAATTTTTATAAACCGTATCCCATCCAAACCATAGAAATCACTTTAAAATAATTTATATATAGACCACGGTGCCTGTATATAATTTTCTATCCTATGGTCAAGTGATACGGATATTTATCATTTCAATCCGCAATTTAAAAATAAAATTTTGCGGTTGTATATCATTTCAAACCACAATCCCGAATGAAACGAAAAATGCATGATAACTTGCAGTTTAATGATATAAAATACAACATCCATTCATCAACATCATCCATCATCCAAATCACAATCATCATCCAATAATAATTCAATATCCATATATATCTGATAATATATATCAGGTAATAACTGGAGGTTATATTCAAAAATAAATTTAATCAACTATTAAACTAACAGTTTATATTTAGTAATAAATTTTATAACTGTTTACTAGCAGTTCCTATGCAAATAAATAAATTCTATCTGTCAATTAATATGCAATAAATAAAATAAATTAACAGTTAAATTAAATAACGCGATTTAGCAAATATGATGAACAAAACATGCCAAACAGTTATAAATGAATTTCTACTCATATCTAAAATAAATTAACAAACATAAAAACTTTTAGAAGTTGTGAGTGGGTTAAAACACTCACCTTTTGAATTTAAATCGAATTTAAATCCGATTTAAACCCAAAAATTCGACTATCGCCAAATCTGTCCAAACCAGTGTCAAAAGATTTGGAATTTAATTTCGATCCTAAAAAAAAAAAATTGCGTGAAACGGAGTCCGTATGTACGAGTTATGATTATTAGAACTAATTGAAATCAAAATTAACAAAAATAAATTAAACAAAAATAAAATACCGTGCCACATCCACTCTTCCCTCGTGAAAAACGCGTATGCTTCTTCTTGATTGCTAACTTTGTTCCGTAGTTTTTCTTTTATTTCGATTTACTTTAATTTTCCTCCTTATTATATGAATGTATGCTTTTTAAAAGGTTTGAAAAAAAAAGAAGATTTGAAAAAGAAGAATTGAAAAAGAAAATGATTAAAATAAGAACTGAAAATGGAAGAGAAAATCTAGATTTGAAAAGAAAGAAGAAGGTTTGAAATAGAAGAAAATTTGAAAAAGGAGTATATTTGAAGAGGAAGGAAAAATTAAAATCAGAGATAATAAGGAGATTTGAAGGAAAAAAAAAAGAAAAAAGAAGAAGAAGATTATAATGGAGGCTGTGGTTTCATTTGCGTCATATCTTATTTATAAGGTTATGTTGAATATGCGCTTATATGTTTTTGTTTGATGATAATAAACATATATATTCATTTAAATGTATTTGGTTATGTACTATTTTGTTTTGCATAGATTAAATAAATATTTGTTGAATAAAATAAATTATACAGAATTTGAATTTGAATTCAAACAGAACAAGTTACACAGATTTTGAATTCAAACAGAAATTTTATTCAAACAAATATTTATTACAATCTTGAATAGTACAAATTCATGCTCTCACTATACATATACATTTTTGATTACATCACGATTACATCACAAATATTTTACATTGATAACCTCACTACATATCACTCACATCACAAATATTTTACATTGATAACCTCACTACATATCACTCACACTCGTATTTTGTCTTAAACTGCATTCCAGTTTGAATCCAGCATCTGAGAAATCTGCAAAAATATCCACTAACGCAGTAAAATTGAAAAAGAAATATTTTTGCAATATAAAATTAAATATGACTTTTGAAAATATGGTTTGCCTCAGTTATTTGGGTTGTTCGTCATCATTCGCACTTGAATTCATCACAAAGTCGTGCACATAGATATTACAGGGACAGGTAACCATAAGTGGCTGCAATACACACGTGTACATTCATACACGTGTGCACTGCCTCGCTAACTCATGTGCGTGGCCAACAAGAGCAAGTGTGCAAGTGCAAAAAGAAAGTCAATGATCAAGCAAGTCCAATTCGAATTCATGATAGCAGACAACTCAAATTCCAAATGCATCTGTACATGAATACAGCTCGACTACAACAGCCAGTCAAATGATTAAATAAACAAATGAATGAAAAAGCAAACAGTTCAAAGCTTCAAACTGCATCAGTGACCAACTACAGGAACAGCAAGGTGATCAAACAAACAAAGACCAAAGCTACAACCTCACATGAAGACCAAATGTCCAGACAACATCATAATGCAACATGAAGTCAATGAAGACCAAATACGACATGACCAAAAGTGTATGCAAACAGTCAGAGAAATGTACAGAGACCAGGTACAAATAACAACAAGTCAAGGCCGCAACTAACATATCCAACTAGAAGAACAACTACAAAACCATAAAGCTACGGCATCAAGCAGACTGCAACTTCACAGCAATCATAACACAAGCCAGAGTGAATGCAGACAAACACATGAATACATAAAGCTATAAGTGATGCAGCATCAATCAAAAAGTGACATGGTGAAGTAGTACAAAAGAGCAAGTGCAATTCGAACCAACATGGCGGCAATGCACCAATACAAGTTCGACTAAAAGTACAGACGACAGCTACTCAATGATACAGTAGCAAGCTACAAGTGATGCAGAACAAAGATGAATACAACAGAGATCAAGTTCAGTGCCACAGTAAACATGCTCAGGTCAGAGACAACACACAAACCCAAATGAATATCACAAGTATGATCAGTGGTACACATGCAAGCTCGAGCATAAATATGGAAACTGCACCAAGTACAAATCACCAAATGAAGACCACAAATATATCAACTCAACAAAGAACAGTACAGTCATGAAGTATGCAAAGAGCTCGAGCATGAGACATGTGCAACACAGTGAATGTAAACAGTAAGCAACTACTGAAGTTCAAGAAGTGGTGTAAATACAACTCGAATGAATGCAAGTTCATATGAACAGCAATACTGCGACAACAAGTGCATGCAACAGTGAAACTCGAGACCAAATGCAATAAAGTGAAATGGAGTTCACTGAGAAATGGAATGCAGATGCCAACATTGATGAATACATATAGTAGCAGAGAAGCAAGTTACAGAATGCACAAAACAGAAGAAAAAATTCGTATCTTTATTCTTTGAAATAGTCAAAGTATCAAAAAGGAGGAAAGTTTTAATGCCGTGTGAATCAAGACAATCGAACGTTCTCAAATCAAAACCGTGAGCATCAAGGTCAAAGATTATATTAGGAAAGACGTACGCATCAGATAATTGTAATTTAGGAAAGCACAAGTGAATACGAACAAATCAAGTGATTCGAATTCATATAAATACAATCCCAATTCATCATCATCGGCTATCGAGTTCAATCAAGAGCAATCAAGTTAAAGCAAGCAATTGAACCAGCAAACGAAGAATTACATACCGCAAATTCAACGAACTCGGTCATCAGAAGAAGCAGCTGCAACAATTCACAATTTCAAAGTTAACCACAATCGAATATCAGAGAACAAGCGACGCAAGCCATCAAATCAGAGAATCGAGCATCAGAATGAAGCCCTAATTCGAGAAAGAGCCGAAGCCCTAATTCAACAAAGAGAGGCCGACATTTTTTTTCACAAGCAAAAGAAGGGAACGGGTTGAAAGAATAGTGGGCCGGCCTAATTATTAAAAAGGGGGTTTAGCTTTTAAATTTTATAAAAGGGGTTTTTTAGTTTTTATAATTGAGCAAAAATTACGCATTCACATTCGTATTTTAATTTTTTGCTCCTGCGGTTATTTTTTGAAGTTGTTTTTTCTTTTCGTGTCAAAGAATTTGTAAATCACCACCTAGAGTTTAGGTAGTGTCAGATTGTCTATTTAGAATTAGTTCAGTGAGCAGGGAGTGCGAGTTTGCAAAGCTCTATAGGCGGGAGCAGTGTTTGCGAGTGAGCGAAACTCTATAGGCGGGAGCAGGGTGTGCGAGTCTAGTAGAGTGTTTGTGAGCGGGAGCAAAAGGGTCTGCGAGTCTAGTAGAGTTGTTGTAAGCGTGATACTGTTTAATTCTAATAGAAATCTGTGAATGCAGCAGTAGGCAGGGGTTGCCGAAGCTGGGTAAATTTTGTGTGTGATTTACTTTTCAGCATATTTATTTCTGCAGTTTATTTCTGTGTTTAAATCGAGAAAATTTGCTATAACCCTATTCACCCCCCCCCTCTAGGGTTAATCTAGATCCTACAAGTGGTATCAGAGCCCGGTATATATTATATTTAACTCTAGAGTCATGAGTCTACAAAATAATGCTTTTTCTGAGGGGCAATCTATCGTTAGGCCACCCATGTTTAACGGGAATGATTATGCTTATTTGAAAGTTAGGATGAGTATTTATCTTAGTTCCGTTGATTATGATGTTTGGGATATTATTGAAACTGGCTATAAACCTCCCACTATAATCGTTGGTGGTACTGAGATTCCAAAACCTAAGGATAGATGGGATGCTAACGATAAGAGATTGAAAACAACAAATGCTAAAGCCATGAATGCTTTGATATGTGCTCTTGATAAAAATGAATTTAATAGAATTTCTCATTGTACAACAGCACAGGAAATTTGGCACACTTTGGAGGTGACACACGAAGGAACTTCTCAAGTCAAGGAGTCTCGTCTAGCCCTATTCAGCAATGAATACGAGAACTTTGTTGTTAACGCTTAAATTTGAACGATAACACCCCGGTGTGTGAAGTGTAGTTGTGAAAGCACCACCCGATAGATCGGGAAAGAATTACAAGCAAGTAATAACGAAAAAGCAGTAAACAACAGCAATTTTATAGTGGTTCGGCTTATGGGTACAGCCTACGTCCACTTTAAGTACTTTTATTGATGATCTCGTTACAAGTTGATACAATTCTTCCCAAGTACAATTCACTTTGAATTACAAGAAACTTAGAACAAGTATTTTAAACTTCGAAGGAGATGAGAGTCTTTGAATCCATGTTGGATGTACGTGATCTCTTGTTGAAGTTGTTTGTAGCGTTCTTAGTGTCTCGAGAGCTTCAAGTGTTGAATTGGTTTGGAATGCAGCAGAGTATCAGCACTTGAAGAGAATGAGCCAAAAGTCCCCTTCATGTTGAATGTGTCCTTGTATTTATAGGCAAACTGTTTAGGCTGAGATTGCTTAGTCATGAGTCGTGACCGACTCATGATGAGTCGTGAGTCGTCTGCGAGTCACCTCTTTGCAGCATGATTTTGAACTTGCCTCTGAGTCTTGTGTCGTGCGTCGACCTATCTTTTGAGTCGTAGGCTTTCCTGAGTCGTGCCATCCTTAACCCATAGAATCTCCTTAACCCGTCAGGTTCCTTAAGTCGTAGCGGCCTCTTGTGTCGTTCATCTCTTGAGTCGTAAACCCAATGAGATACTTAAGGACCTTGAGTGGATGAGTCGTGATCAGATGAGTCGGTCTTTGATGAGTCGGAGCTCGAATGAGTCGTTGGATCGGTCTAGGCCTTGAGTCGCAGACCCGCTGAGTCGTTGATCCATACTGTACCTTTAAGGCGCTAACTCACTGAGTCGTTGCTATCAATGAGTCGTTGACCCATTGAGTCGGCAATCTCTGAGTCGCTTCATCAGTTGAGTCGCTGATTCCTATGAGTCGCTGACTGCCTTATCTGTTGAGTCGGCCTAGGTTTCAGTGGGGTTAACATTTGCCCCTCGAAGCACGCGCCTGAGTCGTAGGTCGCGCGCTTCGACTTATCTTAACTCGCTTGTGCCGACTCATGCCCTACTTCCTTGGTATAAAATGGATGAACCGTCACTTCTATCTTCTTCTTCCTTTATCAATCTCTTGAGTCGTGTTCCGCCATTAACACATCTCCAAGCTCCCAAAAATAATTTCAACTTGAATTAGCACCCAATCCTCTCTAGTCAACATACAATCGTAAGCGATTTCTTCCCTTTCTTCGATCGTTGATCATTATTGTCTTACACGCTTAATCCTTCGCCTCCGATTTTCCTCTTCGTGTCTTACGAGTTTTGTAAGATTTGATTGTTGATGAACTTAGGTCTGCTTGATTTTACTCGCGGCGATCCATCATTCGAGGCGATTCTGTATTGTGATAGGATTAAAGTTACTATTTTTGGAGATACCATTAGGTTAACGGGTTATGGGTTAGGATCCGAAGATAGGACTTGGAGATAGGTCATTGGGTTATCATGGGGTAGGAGGGAAATCGGTTTTGGAGTTGTATGGTAGATAGGCCAATCAGAGTAAAACACTACCCCTGATGCGACTTAATAATCTTGAACGACCTAAAACCCTTTGCGATTCAACTCTGGACCGGCTCACCAACCTTCACGACACAAGACTTGAGTCGGGGCCGAGACATCACGACACAATGCTTGAGTCGGGGCCGAGACATCACGACACAATGCTTGAGTCGGGGCCGAGACATGTCTTGATGAATTTTTCATAATTCTGAGCTGACATCTATTCTTTCTTTTATGACTCATGACCTAAGTATTGCTGAGTCGTCTTCGACTTAGTCCTTGCACTTTTAAACCCCACTTGAACCTTGAACTACTGCTTGAATCTTTTACAGATTGCTTTAACTTGTAAGCTAATAACCTGTTTAACATGATATTTACAGAAAATTGGGACGAATATACTTGTCATTGACTGCCCACATCGAATGACAGATTAGTTAACAATAGATGATTAATTTGAATAACTTGTGTGTATGAAGTGCCTTTAACTTATCAATTTCAAACAAAATACCAAAGCAATGCTGAAATAGTCAATAGAAATCGACCCGCTTGCACTAATATTATGCTTGAGCTTTAGATTAACAAGTTCTGAAATGTTTACAATCGATCAAGCATCGATCAGTATAATTCCAGTTAAATATACTTGTCACTTTTTATTAGTCTTGCACAACACTTCACACTTTTTAGGAAACGCGCACCTTCGCATTTGAACATCCAGTTGCTTGTGTAGAATGACCTCCCACCGAGAAGAAGAAGTGGTAACTCAAGAGGAAGAAACTTTTCCGATAGCTGTTCCCATAGAGAATCCTCCGGAGAGAACCCCGACTATTCTAACTTCGAGAGCGTTTGTCCAGCTGCGCACTCAATTTGGCTTTGCTAAAAGTGATGTTCTTTTCCCTGGGCCAAGTGATACTGCTGACAATCCTCCCTACGGCTTTGTTGCAGTCAATCGCCAAATGTGCTTAAGTGGGGCGATTCCTCCTTTTAACGACTTTCTTCAACAGTCCCTGCTTCGGTTGTCTATCTCTCCATTCCAATTACACCCCAATGGCTACGCCATTCTGATGGGGTTATGTGTTCTATTTAGGAGAGTTTTGGATCGATTACCAAGCTTCGGGGAGATCTGCTATTTTTGCTCATTCACGAAAATTAAAGACCATCCCTCCATCGTGGTTATAAGAAGCGCTCGAAACCGCAAACTTATTACTGATCTCTCCGAAAGCGCTCACGGATTTTTGAATCAGTTTTTCTTTGTTCGCTGCCCTCCAGGGTTTTATGCCATCTGGAGAGTGGGAAGTAAGATTTCCTGTCTTTACTTTTTCCGTTTTGAAACTTTCTCGAGATCTGAACTCTCAGTTGCTAATTTCATTCTTTTCCTGTTTTAGCACTTCCACCCCCTGCTAGGGACCCAAGTCTTAAGCAAATTTTTGAAAGATTAAATGCCGTGCCGGTAGAAGAGAGGAGCATAAAGTTTCTGCTAAACGATGAATTTTTACATCAATACGGACTCCTCCATCCCTCTCGCTTTACTCAGCCTCATGAAGCTCCAACGGAGGTTCCTGATTCTCCGGTGAAAACTCCTGATCTTCCGATCTCCACTAAAGAGCACATGCGAGGAGAAATTTCTGCAGAAACCTTACTAGTAAAGTGCTCTACTCCAAGAGACGATGCGGGACCCTCCGAAAAGCCCGCACTTGCTCCCATAATTGAAGAAGAAGAGGAGCCCCTTTCTCAAACCAGGAAGAGTGCCGACAAAGGAGCTGATGGAGGGAATCAGGTTGGGCATGATGGTGATGACGTCTTTGGGGATTTAAGTGACATAATCGTCACTTCCCAAGAGCTCTTTAAAGATGACCCTGCCTGTGGTAAAACTGTACCCCCGATGATTGAAGCGACATCTGCCCTCCAACAGACTCCAACTCCTTTATCCCAAGAATTGTCACCGACAGTGGGACCTATTACTTCCCCCCAACTGAGGAGTGGTTCGTTAGTCCAACGCGAGTAGTTTGCACTTCACACACAACTAAGGATTTTCCAGCACATTTATGCACTTATCTTCTCATACTTTAAAGATTTCTAAAGCTTATCTTTTCTTATTTTAGATCCCTCAATGACACGCGGCGGATCATATTATCAGGATTTCCAACGCTACGGGGGGCGTGGTCAATATGATTATCGGCGTTACTTTCCCTCCTACAGAGAATCTGATGAAGAAAGGGCTGCCCGAAAGGCTCATGAAAGGAGGACTGAAGAAGAACGTCGCGAAAGAAGAGAGAGAGAAGAGCGCCATGACTCTTGGCAAAAAGGCGATGACTCCCACAAGAGAAAAACTCATGACGATCGAGGAAAGGGTCACATGGGTGAAGACTTAAGCAAACGAGCCCGTCACAGTGAAAAGCAGGCCTCTACTACTCCTGAGAAAGTTACTATTCCTGCCTCACTCGACATTCCTTCTGACTCTCCCGCTCTTGGGAAATCAGATATTCAAACGATAATTAACAGGCCCAAATTTCAAGTTGGACCGGGTCCTGCCACTCTGCAGAGCCGATTTCCTCAATGGTGCCTTAAGGGGGTGAGGTTCGACCTAGACTTGGTTCCCATCGACAAGTCTGCTATGTTGCGCAATCTTGATGCAGTCAAGCTCGATATCGAGAGGATGTCAAACTGGCAGAAGCTTGTCGATGAGCTTCAAAGAGTTAACCGTGCCAACATAGAGGCCATGCTTACTATGGAAAACGATAAGGCCGAATGGCAAAAGGTCGTTGAGCAACATGACACCGAGATGAGGAACATTGCTTCTTACAATGAGGAGCTTGAAGCAAAAGTCGAGGAATTGAAACATGAGCTTGCTGCTTCCTCTACTTCATATTCTCAGAAAGAAGAAGTGCTCCTGAAACAAGTGAGAGACGCTCACGCTAGCCAGAGGGATGCCGAAGACAGGCTCGAAGCACAAAAAAGAATCAGTGAAGGCTATGTTTCTGATATTGCTGAGCTTCGAAAGAAAAACAACTCCCAGGAGGCGGAGATACAAATGCTTAAGCTTCAGCTTGCCAAAACTGAAAGGGAGCGCGATGAGGCTGTCGCCGGCAAAATCGCAGCCGAAGAATCTCATGAGGCGACCAAAAACAGCTTCGGCTCAACATTATTCGACTTCTGCTTGCATAGCGTCTTGGGGCGTGGAAGCCTCGCTTTTCTTGGTCCCAAGTATGAAATCATTTTAGCTGAAGTATGGGAGGCCGCTCTTGAGATGCTTGGTGCTGAAGGTGCTGGTTATGACGAATCAGCCCTGGAAAGGCATTATTTTGATGATGACGCTCGCGCTGCCCTTGCCAAGGGAAAGGAACAACTTGCCAAATTAAGAACTGAAGTGACGGAAGGGGACCGGCTGGGGAAAACCACTTCAACTACTCTAGTCCAGCCACCTTCTTCGTCTGAAGTCGACATTATTGGTTCCAGTTCCCATCTTGCATCTCCCACCAAAGTTACCACTGAGATTACAAGCATACAAGGTGGAGACGAGGGTGATGAGAGCGCTGATGCGCAAGCTTATGAAGTCGATATCAGGAAACCAGCTTCTCCAGGTAATTTCACTGTTAATCTCGCTACTGTCAATTCTGCTCAAGCGGGTTACTCATTTATTTCGCATGAGTTTCACGAGCTCCTTGGCTATTTTCTCAACCTTGACGAGCCTTCATCTCCTCTCTTTACTGACTTCATTGGTGAACCTTCATCTCCTCTCTTTACTGACTTTAACCTCTTTTCTTCTGTAGAAAAAGTATCAAGCACTGCTCAAATCTCTACTTCTCCGGTAATCCCTCCTCCATCTCTTCAGGTGGCTCCTCCTTCTGCTTCGCAGCCTGGATCACAGGAGGAACAAATAGAGGCTCTCCATGGCCTGGATGATCCCATTGCTTCGCAAGAGCAGAAAGATGAGGGACTTGAGGGAGGCGACATATCTCCGGAGCGGACTCCTTCTGACGACATAACTCTATCTAAACTTGTCACTCCAGGAAGTGAGTCTTCCTCGAAGAGGAGAAGGAAGCAAGGAGCATCAAAGAGGAGAGGGAAGATAATCACTGCCACTGAAGAGGAGCCAGAAGTTGGGCCAGCTGCACCTACCTCTCCTTCCTCCCTTATACCCACTGGTCGACCTGAAAAGCTGGTCATTCGGCCGGGTAAAGGGTCCAAAGGCAGTAAAAAGAAGTGAAGACTTTAGCTTTTTGTCTTTTGTATGAACTGGCCGAGAGTTGTGCGGGTACCGGCCCCCGCTTTTATTTTGAAACCTGTATCTGCATTATAGTTGAATAAAATGATTCTTCGTTTGTATAAACTTCTGTTTGAATTTGAGTATGCATTTATTATTCATTTTTGCACAAGTTTATTTATATGATATTGCAGCGGGCTTATGGTATGTTGTTTGAGTATTACTTTACTGATGCAATTATACTATTATACCATGTTGCCCCCATACCTTAAGCTTGCTGCAATATTTTATACTTCGAGGGGACTTGCACTCTTATTTGCTAAAGAATAATTATTTTATTCTTTAAAGAAAATTTTTGTAGAGTACAACTCCCTTCGTATAAGTTTCTACGCTTTGTCGTTCGAAGAAATCACTTCTTTCTTTTGCTTATGTGCATATTTTACCAAGTGAATTCCTCTATGTGGTAAAGCGGACCTCTGAAGGGTACTTTAACTTCTTTTCCTTTTTTTTTTTTTTTTTTTAACGATCATTTTCCATAGTAGGTAAATTACTTTTCCTTTGAAAGTTAAAGTACGCCTTTGATGAGGATTTTTTTTATACAAATTTGTACCTCTGAGGAGGGATTTTTCACGTTTCAACACTTGGAAGTTTTATTTCAATCTCGGTGAAACGTGTACCTCCAAAGAGTTATGCCTTAGAAATCCTTTTCACGTTTCAACACTTGGAAGTTTTATTTCAATCTCGGTGAAACGTAGGTTTCCGAAGAGGTCTTTCTTCTTAATTGTGTCCCCGGGAGGGGGTTGTACCTCTGAGGAGGGATTTCTCACGTTTCAACTCTTGGAAGTTTTATTTCAATCTTGGTGAAACGTGTACCTCCAAAGAGTTGTGCCTTCGAGGAAAGCCTTTTCACGTTTCAACACTTGGAAGTTTTATTTCAATCTCGGTGAAACGTGGACTTTCAGAAAGGTCTTTATTTTGTTTTGCATTTCAACTTTGGTGAAGTGAAATTCCGAAGAGCGGTTGTTACACTTCAACTCCTGGCGAAATGTGCCTCCGAAGAGGGCTTTTATTTTGTTTGCATTTCAACTCTGGTGAAGTGAAATTCCGAAGAGCGGTCATAACACTTCAACTACTGGTGAAATGTGCCCCCGAAGAGGTCTTTATTTTGTTTGCATTTCAACTCTGGTGAAGTGTAATTCCGAAGAGCGGTCATAACACTTCAACTCCTGGTGAAATGTGCCTCCGAAGAGGTCTTTATTTTGTTTGCATTTCAACTCTGGTGAAGTGTAATTCCGAAGAGCGGTTGTAACACTTCAACTCCTGGTGAAATGTGCCTCCGAAGAGGTCTTTATTTTGTTTGCATTTCAACTCTGGTGAAGTGAAATTCCGAAGAGCGGTCATAACACTTCAACTCCTGGTGAAATGTGCCCCCAAAGAGGTCTTTATTTTGTTTGCATTTCAACTCTGGTGAAGTGTAATTCCGAAGAGCGGTCATAACACTTCAACTCCTGGTGAAATGTGCCTCCGAAGAGGTCTTTATTTTGTTTGCATTTCAACTCTGGTGAAGTGTAATTCCGAAGAGCGGTTGTAACACTTCAACTCCTGGTGAAATGTGCCTCCGAAGAGGTCTTTATTTTGTTTGCATTTCAACTCTGGTGAAGTGTAATTCCGAAGAGCGGTCATAACACTTCAACTCCTGGTGAAATGTGCCCCAGAGATGGTTTACATTGCCTGGAAGTTGCTCTCTCATGGTTGGTGGGTCATGACTCCTCCAATCTTTTTTGTTGAGTAGAGAACTTTCTTTTTTGTGGCATATGTCCCATTAGAGGTCTTTGTCCTCCGAAGAGTTGTGCCTCCGAAGAGGAGCATTTTGCCTCTGAAGAGGGCTTTGGTCTCTGAGGAGAAGCATTTGGTCCCCGTAGAGAAGCATTTTGCCTCCGAAGAGGGCTTCGGTCTCTGAGGAGAAGCATTCGGTCTCCGTAGAGAAGCATTTTGCCTCCGAAGAGGGCTTTGGTCTCTGAGGAGAAGCATTTGGTCTCCGTAGAGAAGCGTTTTGCCTCCGAAGAGGGCTTCGATCTCTGAGGAGAAGCATTCGGTCTCCGTAGAGAAGCATTTCGCCTCCGAAGAGGCTTTGGTCTCTGAGGAGAAGCATTTGGTCTCCGTAGAGAAGCGTTTTGCCTCCGAAGAGGGCTTCGGTCTCTGAGGAGAAGCATTCGGTCTCCGTAGAGAAGCATTTTGCCTCCGAAGAGGGCTTTGGTCTCTGAGGAGAAGCATTTGGTCTCCGTAGAGAAGCGTTTTGCCTCCGAAGAGGGCTTCGGTCTCTGAGGAGAAGCATTCGGTCTCCGTAGAGAAGCATTTTGCCTCCGAAGAGGGCTTTGGTCTCTGAGGAGAAGCATTTGGTCTCCGTAGAGAAGCATTTCGCCTCCGAAGAGGGCTTTAGTCTCTGAGGAGAAGCATTTGGTCTCCGTAGAGAAGCATTTTGCCTCCGAAGAGGGCTTCTCACATTTCATCTCACGGGAGTATGTCGACCAGGTGTGGTGAAATGCGTGCCCCTAAGTAGGGTTATTGTCAGGAAGTTTGGAGTTTCCTTTTCTCGGTTGGATGGATTCTTGGGAGTGTGTCGACCGATAACTCCACGACTTTGTAACGAGAAAGACGCCTTTTTTTCGGTGAAGCCCGCTTGAGGTTTTTATCCTCTGAGGAGTTATGCCTTCAAAGAGGGCTTGTGCTTCTGAAATATTCTTTTTGTTGGCTGACGCTTGCTCTCGCATGTCTCTTTGCCGTTGATTCATGTTGATAATCCCCATTGCTTCGCAAGTGTCACCACTTTCAGCTGCCAAGCCTCTCCCTTACCCAAAGGAGTATATTTTATGGTTAAGCAAATTGGTGGTAGCAGATATAGGTTCTTTAACTTGCTGTTTGTTTGTTCAAGCATTTGTAGTTAGCCATATATGATCTGCTTCTATCCACCTTGCTTACTTTCGTCTGAAGT
This sequence comes from Allium cepa, assembly GCA_030765085.1. Taxonomy (NCBI): domain Eukaryota; kingdom Viridiplantae; phylum Streptophyta; class Magnoliopsida; order Asparagales; family Amaryllidaceae; genus Allium; species Allium cepa. Next base: position 82,478,104 of record CM060945.1, read on the forward strand.
TCTCCTTTTGTAGGATTTGAATATGGGAATTTTGAATGGCTCAATGCTTGATTGCTGGATGATGTCGCGGATCACTTGGCCTTGTGACCGGTAAGCTTTGCTTTTATGGCCTGCATTATTAAATCATTTTTTTTTAGTAACACGACTAACGTATTTCATATGCCGAAATAAAACAAAGCAGTTTATGGTAGTAGGGAACACAAGAATTATAGTGGTTTAACCGAAACTGGGCCTATATCCACTTTATAGCTTTTGTTATTCGCCTGCCTTGCAATTGCCCTTAACAAGAGAATCACATATTTGTAAATTCTTTGCAATATCTTAGCAAAGTTTTCATGTAAAATATGGATGTAAATGGTTGTTGTTCCAAGTTCTTGGAATTGGTTTTCTTTTGACAGTTGCGAATTTGATTGATTATATTAGTAATTCCTTAGTGCCGTCTTTAAGTGTGCATCATCTTCTTCTGTTGGCGGGTGGTTTTAACTGAAGAAACATACTCTAGCCAAATTTTATTTGTTTGCTTAGAGTACTTCTTATTCAGGATTTGACCCTGGAATTTTGTTGTTTAAGGCTTGCTTTTGAATGCTACCAAGGGTTGCTTGATATTGCAATGAATCAGCTTGGTATTGATTGCCTGCAAATTTAGATCGATAATCTTAGTGATATTCTCAGAATATTTCACATATCGAAATAAAATAAGCGACTCGTAATAATAGGGAAAGCAAGACTTATGGTTTTTATTATTTATTGGCGTTGTTTTTACTACAGATTTTGAAACAAGAATCATTGGATCAGCATCCTTTTACAAATTTGAAACAAAGTGTTCAAGTAAGGTATGGAAGCAATTGCTGCCCCAGGCTTTAGGAATTGAATTTTTTGGCATAAGAGGACTGGATGGCAACATCTTTCAGAATCAAAACTTCCTTTCACTTTGAAGGTCTCCTTGGAGTGTGAGCACATCTTCCCGCCTCATCCAATTTTTCCCTGCCTGGTAAGGGCTTGCTGTGATGACACTGATGATAGGACCTTCATCTCCCTGTGCCACGGTTCTCTTACTTGAGCTACATTGTTGAGCGGGAACCAGCTGCACCTTAGAGGATGAGGAGTAGTTAATTTCATCTTTTTTCACATACTGTTGCAGTTCATTCTACTTGATCAATTCTTCAATCTCCTTCCTTAGATGGCGACATTGGTTAGTTTCATGGCCAGGTTGATTGTGAAATTGACAGAATTTCCCATTGTCTGTCGCGCTTCTCCTCATCAGAGATGGTTTGGGGTAAACAACAACATCCTTTGTTGCCAAGAAGATACTTTCCGGAGTGTCAGTCAAGGGAGTGAAGTTGGAGGGTATGAAGCGTCGAGCTTTTTTCAAGAGTTTCTGTTTTCTTCTTCCCCCATTCTTCTCTTTCTGTTCAATCATTTCCGGTATGTATTCTTCACCGTTACCGGGACTCAATGGGTAATCATCAACTATTCTTTCAAAAGTTCGCCTTGACAAACGTTCGTGGATAGTTGGTCGTGGCCATGAATTCTCTGTTTGGGGGAATGTTCCAATAGTAATGCCAGTTGCTCGTTGAGGAGCATTCCATTCTTCTGAAACCTGGACCTCTTTGGCAATGGTTTTTATATCACTTTCTAGTCGATGGACTTCTTCCTGCAATGCGTTCATCTTATCCAGTATCCTATTGCTTTGAACTTCCATGTGTTGATATATTCCATATATCACGGCATTTAATTCAGCTCTTGTGACTCCAATACTTGGAGCTGTTTCACTTAGCGTGGGAAGAGCAATGGCATTGCTGCAAGTACCTTCAAACCTTAACAACTTCCGTTTCCTTTCTAAAGCCATGGTTTCTGTTAGAATTTTGTTGAACAATGGTTGAAGTTTGCCCTTGAGTTCAATTCTCAGTGAAAGCACCAAAAATGTTAACGCTTAAATTTGAACGATAACACCCCGGTGTGTGAAGTGTAGTTGTGAAAGCACCACCCGATAGATCGGGAAAGAATTACAAGCAAGTAATAACGGAAAAGCAGTAAACAACAGCAATTTTATAGTGGTTCGGCTTATGGGTACAGCCTACGTCCACTTTAAGTACTTTTATTGATGATCTCGTTACAAGTTGATACAATTCTTCCCAAGTACAATTCACTTTGAATTACAAGAAACTTAGAACAAGTATTTTAAACTTCGAAGGAGATGAGAGTCTTTGAATCCATGTTGGATGTACGTGATCTCTTGTTGAAGTTGTTTGTAGCGTTCTTAGTGTCTCGAGAGCTTCAAGTGTTGAATTGGTTTGGAATGCAGCAGAGTATCAGCACTTGAAGAGAATGAGCCAAAAGTCCCCTTCATGTTGAATGTGGCCTTGTATTTATAGGCAAACTGTTTAGGCTGAGATTGCTTAGTCATGAGTCGTGACCGACTCATGATGAGTCGTGACCGACTCATGATGAGTCGTGAGTCGTCTGCGAGTCACCTCTTTGCAGCATGATTTTGAACTTGCCTCTGAGTCTTGTGTCGTGCGTCGACCTATCTTTTGAGTCGTAGGCTTTCCTGAGTCGTGCCATCCTTAACCCATAGAATCTCCTTAACCCGTCAGGTTCCTTAAGTCGTAGCGGACTCTTGTGTCGTTCATCTCTTGAGTCGTAAACCCAATGAGATACTTAAGGACCTTGAGTGGATGAGTCGTGATCAGATGAGTCGGTCTTTGATGAGTCGGAGCTCGAATGAGTCGTTGGATCGGTCTAGGCCTTGAGTCGCAGACCCGCTGAGTCGTTGATCCATACTGTACCTTTAAGGCGCTAACTCACTGAGTCGTTGCTATCAATGAGTCGTTGACCCATTGAGTCGGCAATCTCTGAGTCGCTTCATCAGTTGAGTCGCTGATTCCTATGAGTCGCTGACTGCCTTATCTGTTGAGTCGGCCTAGGTTTCAGTGGGGTTAACATTTGTGACGGACAAAGGCGAGAACATAAAAGACATGTTTGGACGCTTTTCAACTTTGGTGTACAACGCTAGAGCACTTGGGAAGGTATTCACTGAGGTAGAGCTTGTGCGGAAGATACTACGAGTCTTACCAATGAACTTTGAGGCAAAAGTCACGGCAATCCAAGAATCGAAAGATCTGAGTAAGCTAAGCATGGAGGAGTTGATTGGAAACTTGATGACATATGAGCTTGAGCTAAAAGCAAAGGAAGAACGCAACAACTCCGAACCAAAGAAGAAGACGATTGCCTTAAAGAGCAAAGAAGAAAGTGATGAAGAAGGAGAAGATCCAATTGAAGAGCTTGCAATGGCTGTCAATAATCTTAGAAAATGGTCGAAATTCAAGCCACGCAAGAAGAAAACAAATCGTAATAGGCCAAAAGATTCTGACAATTCCGATAATGAACCAACATGTTATAACTGCAACAAGCCTGGCCACATCAAACCAAAATGCCCACTTCTCAAAAACAACAAAGGAAAGAAAAAGGCGAAGAAGGTATTTGCAGCAACTTGGGATGATGAAGAAGGAGAAGAAGCTTCGGATAGCAGCGCAGAGGAGGCTAACTTGTGTCTTATGGCGAAATCAAATTCAGATTCAAGCTCAGAGGAATCTAGTGAGGAAGGTGAGTATTCCTATAGAGATCTTGTTTTTATGTGTTCTGATCTTACTAAAGTAGTTGATGCTCTTGAATCTAAAATTGAAAAACTGAAAACTGATAGGAGAGAACTTGCTCGTAAAAATTTTAGGTTAGAAACTGAACTTGAAAATATTCAAAACCTAGAATGTAAAAGATGTAAAGTTTTAGATTCAGAATTGACAAAACTAAAGAATAACTTTGAGAATCTTGAAAAAGAAAACTTGAATCTTAAGGAAACCATCGACACTAGGAAAAAGGATTTTATAAATCGATGCACCTCACTTGTCACTGAAAATACAACACTAAAAACCAAAGTCCAAGATCTTGAGAAATCTTTGAATAACTTTTCAAGAGGCGAAAAATCTTTCAACATGCTATTGGGAAATCAAATTTTTGCTAACAACAGAAAAGGACTTGGTTTTGGGAAAACACAAGCTGAGGATAATGCAAAAGGGAAAAGTGTCTTTGATATATGTGAAATAATTGGACATCATTCTGAAAATTGTAGTCATAGGAACAAGAACACAAAATTTATACAAGTTTGGGTTCCTAAGAATTCTACAAACAAATTTCATGTCTATTGGAACAAGAATGAAAAGTCTAAACAAGTTTGGGTTCCAAAGGGTTTGTTTATTCATAATGTTACTGCCACTAACAATCATGGACCTAGAAATAGGTCACAAAAATCTTTCATCGTGTAGGTGTGGTGGCAGGCTAAGGAACGACAACGGTGTTCTCTGGATTTTGGTTGTTCCAGAAACACAACGGGCAACAAAGCAAAGTTCCTTAGCCTAGTATAAAGGTGACAGAATCACAATGGGCAATCACGTAAAATTATCGCAAAGGTAAAACAGGTGAAGGTATAATTCTGTGATAATATGCACCATATTCTGAATTAAATCATCCAAAATTGTGATAATGAGATGATGTCTTTAATTCTGACTTATTCTTAATTGATATGATTTCTTTTGACTTGTTCTTACTTTGATTTGTGTTTAAAAGAAGACCAACCATCCTTTCATCATTGAATTCAATTTGTTTAGTCAAATGATGGTATCTTATTGATCCTTGATTACTCGTGCTACACTTAGACATATTTTGACATTTTGATCACTGCTTGTAAATTTGCACGATTTCAAACTCATGTGAAAAAGGATTTTAAGAAATTGTTGAAACTTCAAGAAATTGTCTTTGAAATAATTAAGATGTTGATTGACTGTTGATTACTCATGAATATAATTGTTTATCCTATGGTTTCTGAAATTAACACCATGATGTTTGTTTGAGTGTGAACATGGCTTCAATTCAAAATCCAAAGAATGTCATTTAAATTGTTGCTAAAATTGGGTTTGAATTTTTTGATGCACACTTCATGTATGGTTTACCAAATCCAGTTAGTGATATTTTGGATTGAAAAAGAAATTCAGATGCAATTCATACTAGTAATCTAGTTGATAGAAAACTTACGAGTTGAACGTGATTTATTCATTTGCTGCATCGTTTTTTTTAAAGAAAATATCTGCATATTTTTCACTTGAAATAATTTTTCATTTAGCAGAATTTTTTTTCTCATATAACCCCTTCGAGAAAATAATTGTTTGACCATTTTTTTCAGATTAGTTAATTTTATTTGATTTTAAATGACAAATTTTGACTGATCCGACTCCCTACTAATTATCAAAGAGATAAATAGTGATTGAAAAAGTGATGAGTGTTGATATTTAGCATACATTACTCAAGAGAGTATATTTGGAAAATTTCTTTAGGAATTAAAACAAGAATTATAAAACTTTTTGTTAGATTCCATTTCTATATCTATCATTATTTCTATCGACCATGGTTTATCAAATATTCAATATAGTTTGTCGATATGTGGTACTATAATCAGGAATCATTTGTTTTTTTCATGTCATATTTTTTAAATAAATAAATAAATATTCAAAGTATTCACTCTCATTTAAAAGTCCTCACGGTTATGCATGGGTGAATTACTTGAATTTTTTTTATTATTATGTGCTTCCATGCTCATTTAAAAGTCCTTACGGTTATGCATGTATGGAACGCATATCAAAATTAAATTGTTTAAATAGACAAGTTGATTCTAATCCCATTTAAAAGTCCTCACGGTCATGCGTGGTTAGAAGATACTTGATTTCGTTTTTTAAAATTAAATTCGAATACTACTAATCTCATTTAAAAGTCCTAACGGTTATGCATGATTAGTAGATATTCAAATTCCTGATATAAATACCACAAGTTGATTCAACTGTATGATTTTATATGAACACCATATCCATCATTTCTAAAATTGGAATATGCGTCTAACAAGGGTAGTTATGGTTTTTGTTTGATTCTTATTGAAGTTTAATATTTATATTCAATTTGAGATTAATGTTGGATTAATATCGATCACTTTATCTCTATTTTTCTCTCACACTATTATTCTTTTGCTGATAACAAAAGGGGGAGAGAAAAGTTAAGATTTTGTAAAATAGAATCAAGCAAAGGTCAAATAATTTTTCCATATGCAACTAGGCTCATTTGAATATATTTCTATTTGTATGCATATATGTAGGGGGAGCATCATGTAGAGAGGAAGCATTTAAATAGGGGGAGCAATTAGAGTATATAATTGGTCAAATACATTTAACACGGTCAAAATCTTAAATATATGTTTGTTATCATCAAAGGGGGAGATTGTTGAATATGCGCTTATATGTTTTTGTTTGATGATAATAAACATATATATTCATTTAAATGTATTTGGTTATGTACTATTTTGTTTTGCATAGATTAAATAAATATTTGTTGAATAAAATAAATTATACAGAATTTGAATTTGAATTCAAACAGAACAAGTTACACAGATTTTGAATTCAAACAGAAATTTTATTCAAACAAATATTTATTACAATCTTGAATAGTACAAATTCATGCTCTCACTATACATATACATTTTTGATTACATCACGATTACATCACAAATATTTTACATTGATAACCTCACTACATATCACTCACATCACAAATATTTTACATTGATAACCTCACTACATATCACTCACACTCGTATTTTGTCTTAAACTGCATTCCAGTTTGAATCCAGCATCTGAGAAATCTGCAAAAATATCCACTAACGCAGTAAAATTGAAAAAGAAATATTTTTGCAATATAAAATTAAATATGACTTTTGAAAATATGGTTTGCCTCAGTTATTTGGGTTGTTCGTCATCATTCGCACTTGAATTCATCACAAAGTCGTGCACATAGATATTACAGGGACAGGTAACCATAAGTGGCTGCAATACACACGTGTACATTCATACACGTGTACACTGCCTCGCCAACTCATGTGCGTGGCCAACAAGAGCAAGTGTGCAAGTGCAAAAAGAAAGTCAATGATCAAGCAAGTCCAATTCGAATTCATGATAGCAGACAACTCAAATTCCAAATGCATCTGTACATGAATACAGCTCGACTACAACAGCCAGTCAAATGATTAAATAAACAAATGAATGAAAAAGCAAACAGTTCAAAGCTTCAAACTGCATCAGTGACCAACTACAGGAACAGCAAGGTGATCAAACAAACAAAGACCAAAGCTACAACCTCACATGAAGACCAAATGTCCAGACAACATCATAATGCAACATGAAGTCAATGAAGACCAAATACGACATGACCAAAAGTGTATGCAAACAGTCAGAGAAATGTACAGAGACCAGGTACAAATAACAACAAGTCAAGGCCGCAACTAACATATCCAACTAGAAGAACAACTACAAAACCATAAAGCTACAGCATCAAGCAGACTGCAACTTCACAGCAATCATAACACAAGCCAGAGTGAATGCAGACAAACACATGAATACATAAAGCTATAAGTGATGCAGCATCAATCAAAAAGTGACATGGTGAAGTAGTACAAAAGAGCAAGTGCAATTCGAACCAACATGGCGGCAATGCACCAATACAAGTTCGACTAAAAGTACAGACGACAGCTACTCAATGATACAGTAGCAAGCTACAAGTGATGCAGAACAAAGATGAATACAACAGAGATCAAGTTCAGTGCCACAGTAAACATGCTCAGGTCAGAGACAACACACAAACCCAAATGAATATCACAAGTATGATCAGTGGTACACATGCAAGCTCGAGCATAAATATGGAAACTGCACCAAGTACAAATCACCAAATGAAGACCACAAATATATCAACTCAACAAAGAACAGTACAGTCATGAAGCATGCAAAGAGCTCGAGCATGAGACATGTGCAACACAGTGAATGTAAACAGTAAGCAACTACTGAAGTTCAAGAAGTGGTGTAAATACAACTCGAATGAATGCAAGTTCATATGAACAGCAATACTGCGACAACAAGTGCATGCAACAGTGAAACTCGAGACCAAATGCAATAAAGTGAAATGGAGTTCACTGAGAAATGGAATGCAGATGCCAACATTGATGAATACATATAGTAGCAGAGAAGCAAGTTACAGAATGCACAAAACAGAAGAAAAAATTCGTATCTTTATTCTTTGAAATAGTCAAAGTATCAAAAAGGAGGAAAGTTTTAATGCCGTGTGAATCAAGACAATCGAACGTTCTCAAATCAAAACCGTGAGCATCAAGGTCAAAGATTATATTAGGAAAGACGTACGCATCAGATAATTGTAATTTAGGAAAGCACAAGTGAATACGAACAAATCAAGTGATTCGAATTCATATAAATACAATCCCAATTCATCATCATCGGCTATCGAGTTCAATCAAGAGCAATCAAGTTAAAGCAAGCAATTGAACCAGCAAACGAAGAATTACATACCGCAAATTCAACGAACTCGGTCATCAGAAGAAGCAGCTGCAACAATTCACAATTTCAAAGTTAACCACAATCGAATATCAGAGAACAAGCGACGCAAGCCATCAAATCAGAGAATCGAGCATCAGAACGAAGCCCTAATTCGAGAAAGAGCCGAAGCCCTAATTCAACAAAGAGAGGCCGACATTTTTTTTCACAAGCAAAAGAAGGGAACGGGTTGAAAGAATAGTGGGCCGGCCTAATTATTAAAAAGGGGGTTTAGCTTTTAAATTTTATAAAAGGGGTTTTTAGTTTTTATAATTGAGCAAAAATTACGCATTCACATTCGTATTTTAATTTTTTGCTCCTGCGGTTATTTTTTGAAGTTGTTTTTTCTTTTCGTGTCAAAGAATTTGTAAATCACCACCTAGAGTTTAGGTAGTGTCAGATTGTCTATTTAGAATTAGTTCAGTGAGCAGGGAGTGCGAGTTTGCAAAGCTCTATAGGCGGGAGCAGTGTTTGCGAGTGAGCGAAACTCTATAGGCGGGAGCAGGGTGTGCGAGTCTAGTAGAGTGTTTGTGAGCGGGAGCAAAAGGGTCTGCGAGTCTAGTAGAGTTGTTGTAAGCGTGATACTGTTTAATTCTAATAGAAATCTGTGAATGCAGCAGTAGGCAGGGGTTGCCGAAGCTGGGTAAATTTTGTGTGTGATTTACTTTTCAGCATATTTATTTCTGCAGTTTATTTCTGTGTTTAAATCGAGAAAATTTGCTATAACCCTATTCACCCCCCCTCTAGGGTTAATCTAGATCCTACAGGTTAGAGTTAGGTTTAGGATCAAAGAGATTTGAAAAGAGAGACCGCTATTAATTAGAAATAAATGAAATGACGTTTCAGAATGAAGTTGGAAAATGAATGGAAAGAAATAAAGTAAATATGAACAAACTTGGTTTTGAAATATAGTAAATATGAACAACCTTTTTAAAAGTAGCAGGTATTAAAAAAGAGGTAATTATTTATTAGAAAGGGAATGAATGGACTAACTCTATACTGTAAACATACTTTTAGGATTCAAATTTCAAAACAATTGTTTACTTAATAAATTTTGTTAACCCTAAACACACCAAAATTAACTTCATTAACTCAAGTAATATTCGAATTTCTACACATTTGGGTGTTTGTCTATGCATAATAATTTTTTATAATTACCTTAAAAATGAAAACATTTGATTTGTTTTTCCCAAAATGATCTCTAATTACCATTAAAACACCCTTTTTGTTTACCATAAAACGCGCGTTTTTTGATTATTAAATCTATTAGTTGCAATCATCGTTTTCTTTTCTTTTAATTGACATATTTGAACTACATTAATTGCAATCACACAAAATTAAATTTTAAAACAGACAACCAAAATGCATAAAAATAAAATAAAATAAAAAAAATAGAAAAATTGTTTATACACAAGAGTAATAAATAGATTATTTTCCTATTCTTGTAAATAGTTTGTAAGCTAAACACAGTTCAAATAAACATATATTTCTTTCTTTAAAAATCAATCTTTCTATATTTTTATTTAAATTAAATTAAACCTACATTCATAGATGAAACATTCATTTTATTGATGTAAATGTTTTTTTTTTTTGAATCAAAACTTTTCTTATATTTCACAAAACATAAGCTGCTTTTAATTGCACCTATTACAATTAGTATTCTCTCTCCTATTAATTGAAAATTTTCAATTACATTAATTTCAGTTGATTAAGTTTCAAAATGGGCTAAATGAATGTAATGATAAGTAGAACAATTACTTCCTATTAACGTAATATTTAGATTTTAAATTTTCATTTATTTTGCAATACTTCAATTAAATTAATAAATATTGCTCTCTATACTTAAATCTATATTAACAAAACGTTAGCTTTGGATTGGTAGAATTTGATTTACCAAAGTTTACTTACATAATACAAACTATATTAATTTGCCACCTATTAGTTCTTAATTATATTTTTAAGTTCGTTACCTATCCACCTTGATTATAATTCCATCTATAAAGCAAATTTAGTTAGCCTTAACATTACTACACTAAATCTACAATCAGTTTCAATTAATATAGAATTATATCTTAAATACTTACCATTTATTTATAAATTAGGTTACCTTCCAATAAATTTTATTCCTAAGTATTTGATTGGATTGCCATCATTACTATGTCTATTATTAATTAGCTTCAAATTCTGCAATTTCACTTCTTAAATCCACTCTTTGCTATATTATAAATAAAATTTGCATTGGTTACATTTCACATAAATGTATCATTTATTTACATTTATTACAAACTTATTTCCAATTCCAACTAAAAATCTAAATAAATGAATAGGCAACCTACCATAAACATTACCGTTACCTTTTTGTCACGTACAAAATCTTTTATTACCAAAATCAATTTTTGCATATATTTTCATACTACAAATTCAATTTACTTATGTTCTAATTATAGCCAAACCTGACTTTTAAATTATTTTATATAAAATTGGGATTTCATTAAGTTTATTAATTATTACCCTTAATTGGCATTTATCACCTTGTATTCTCGTTATCATTTCATAGATATGATTCCCAATTCCTTATTATTGACTTAAATTGGCATTACTAACATTGCATTAAACGTTGTTACTTAAATCTCTACCCAATAGTAATTAATACTCTAAATAAATACGCTTACTCCTTTCGTTATTTATTAATTATCACAAGAAACGTTTAATCATTTCAACAACATTGTAATTTCAAATTACCTACATTGATTGTATACATTTTCCATTATTATCATTTATTAGAATTCTATTCAACTTTCCATCTTATGCATATAGTTAACCTTTCTATTGATTTTTCCTTCAAAATTTTCAGTTACTTCTTAACTTACAAAAAGGCAATGATTAATTACATTTAATCGCTATAAATTAAATGCATTGGTAACGAACAATAGCTGTCACCATTATACAATTTATAACATTTGTAATTTATTCTCTACAATAATTTTTACCTATCAATATTATTTCGCCCATAAATACAAACTTGCAATTGTTCTTATTATCATATTCCATTTACTGTTAACAATGTTTATTACATTATATTAGTTTAATATTTTCCTCAAATTCCTCATATTCAACTCACATATAGGTAAAATTCTTTTCACCACTTAAAATCATTTGAATTAACTTCGAATTACTATAAGTAGGTTTTTAATTTATTTTTCTTCTAAATTTAGTTACAACTTATTAATTTAACCAAATTAAATCCATAAAATCTACGGGTCGTTACAAGGTGGAGGTAGCAACGATGATCGTAATGGCTTCGATGATCGATGAACATGCATGAGGAATTCTGGTGTTAGTGTTTTAGGAAGGAGGATGGGTCTCGGGGAAGGTCTCGGGGAAATGTCGTCCTGACTTGGATTCGATCTCGAGTTTGATAGCAAGTGTTGAGCAACAGGTTTTAAAGTTTTAACATATTAAGTTTTTTTTAAAGAAAGAAATACTCGGGTCTGGAATCGAGTACATACAGGGCTGAACCCGAAGTGAATGATCTATAACAATTTTAAAATTTAATAAAAGAAAGTTTTTGAAATTTAAAATAAATCAAGTTTAAACCTTTTTCTTAAATAAATTTTCTTTTATATATAATAAATGTTTTATTTAATAATCCGTTTAAGGAAGTTGAATGATTTATGTTACATAATTAATTATGTAGATTCTTAAGTTTATTTGAAACTTAATTTAAATATGTAATTTAGTAGTTAATTTAAGGAGTAATATGTTTTTATATTATATGTTAATGATGAGTGATTTCAATATTTATTAAATATGATCTTAATAATGTTTTAGAAATTAATAAAGAAAAGGTTTATCTTAAAGTTAATTAAGGTCTTGGATAATTAATAAGTAACTAAATTAATGAAGTAATTAAAGAGGAATTAATTAATTAACGATTAAGGATTAATTAATTAATAAGTGAGGATATAAATTAATTAAATGGTAATTAGAGATTAATTAATGGTAATTAGAGATTAATTAATTGGTAATTATAGACTAATTAATGTAAGTAATTACTTAATGATAAATACTTAATGTAAGTAATTACTTAAATGATAAATACTTAATGTAAGTAATTAAAGGATTAATTTGTTAAGAGTCAATTAATTTAACTAGTAATTAGAGGATAATTAATTAATAATTAAAGGTTAATTAATGGAGGATAATTAACCAATGGGATAATTACTTAATGAAAGTAATTATGGATAATTAAGTAGATTGGTAATTAAAGAATGATTAATTAATGATTGTAATTAACTTATGTTAAGTAAGCAGGATTTAAAAGCAATTAAATTTATTAGAAATGGTACAATTAATTTATCTTGCTTATAGATGATTAAGATATATTGAATGACTTAAATTATTTGATATCTCTGATATGTGATTTATGATGCTTTGTGATATGAGATACTTTGGTTGAACTTTGATATTGTGGGTTATCTATCTGAGATGAATTGTTGTGTGAACATGAAATCCTGAATATAAATTGTATTGTTTAAACTTAAACATTTGGCTTAAAGAATAAAATTGGATTCGAAGAGACTAGGGTCGGGTATCAGTAAATACCCGAAACCACTTCTATTTGTAATATACAATAATTCTTTATAGATTTGATATGTGTAATCAATAGGCTGGAATGGAATAATTTAAGTAAACTGGACCATCGAAACTATGTAGTGGTACTTAGGGATTGATTGGTGAAATAAGTGTTGTTTTTAACAAGTTACGAACTCATTGCGAGGTACGAGTTACCCCAGGTTTTCAAATAATTCTTATAATTCCGTATTTTCGAATTTTATAGGTTTCTCATGCTGGTTTACAGCCTGACCCGGGTGTTACTTTAATGTAATGCTCGAGTCAGACCGAGTATTATAGATTTTCAGGTTAGGATGTTCTGGAGCTCAGAAGGCGAGCTGGATGGCAGGAACTTATGGAGTTTACCACTGTGTATTTGAGTTTTATTTCATTGTAATCTGGGACAAGTTAATTATAACTGTCTAGTTTATCTGTAAATGATTGTATTCTGATATGTTGAATGTAAAGTAACAATTACAGCTTTCTTTGTATAAATACTATTATTTGATATTATATTTAATTCGTTGCGAATGTGAGATGTTGTTGTTTTCTGTTCTTCTTCTACTCTCTTTCTTCTTCACCCTAGCAATCTGGGATTTCCAACGTTTGATTGTTTAGCACTTTTACAGTAGAAGTATTGTTTAGCACTTTTACAGTAGACGTATTAATGTCGAATTTTCGAGGTCGAAATGTTCGGGTCGATACATTTTGGTATCAGAGTAGAAGGTTAAGCGAGAACCTTGGCTCTGGTGGGTTTACTCAATAAGGATTAGGTTACTAGTACCCTAGAATGAGTTGAGTGTATTAACTTGAGGGCATATTTGTTATTTTCTTATATAAAGATTTTAAAACGGTTTTAAAATTAGTCTTTATACAAGCTTATATTTTGATATATAGAGCAATAGTTTTTCTAATATATTAAGGAAATTGGTTGTTGATTATTGAAATTGAATAGGATAATAAGAATATAGGTTGGGTTTCTACTAATTGAGCGTAATATATGTTAGGGAGTTCCACTAATCCAGTTTTAGAGGAAGATGGCTAAGAGTGATGAATGGAAGGCTGGATGAAGAGAGCAAAGAGCGGCTGCATGTAAGGATCGAGAAGAAGCAATTCAGGAGTATGAGAAACAAGTTAAGGAAAGGGCTGGACCAGGGCCTTATGATAATGTCACATACTACAGATATTTCAATAAGGGTCATTACGCAGCCAAGTGCAGTAAAACAAGGGAGGAATTGAAGGGTACGTTCCAACGGTTTCGCTTTGAGATCTTGTGCTTTAAGTGTCATAAGAAAGGAAATTTCCTAAACCATTGCCTTTAAGTGAGAAAGGTGAAGCGTAAACCTGTAGAAACTGTCAACGAGTTGACTATTTGCTATCATTGTAAGGAGTCAGGTCACATCGCTAGGAATTGTTCTGAGAGACGGAAGAAGATTATGGTTGTGGAACGTCCTGCAAGAGGCATGGAGGTTATCCAGATTGATGGAAGGGTAGAAACCTTTTGTGGTAAATGCTATAAGTGGGGACATCCTGTTGAGAAGTGTATGTTCGGGCTTTTCCCTTTGGAAGGAAGTCCATAGAAAGGATTCTTGTAAGAATACTAAGACTTTGTTATTTTCTAAACCCCTAGGTAATGGAGAAGGCATCTAGATTTATGAATTCTGTAAGACTCGTATTTTGGATAAATGGATGTAATGTTTGAACTACTAGTGTGTAATCTATCAATGTATGGAATATTTTGTGGCAGTAAAATCTAATATAAAATTATCCTTATTCATTTTTGAATTGAATTGGAATTAATTCCTAGGTGGAATTGTGATGAATTAATTGAAATTTGAAATTGAATTAAATTAATTAGGAATAAAATTTGATAATTTGGATATTTATTTACCTTGGCTTATCCTAATATCATCCTATTGTGATGAAACTGTGAATTGGAATATTTAAATGAATTAAGAA
The DNA here is from genome assembly GCA_030765085.1 of Allium cepa. Lineage (NCBI taxonomy): Eukaryota > Viridiplantae > Streptophyta > Magnoliopsida > Asparagales > Amaryllidaceae > Allium > Allium cepa. The sequence continues at coordinate 82,493,151 of CM060945.1, forward strand.
GTAGATTGAGATAATATATATCCATTACTGAAACTAATTGGAAATAAAATTTGAAATTAAGGAAATGGAATCACTTTGAACTTAAGAATTAAATGATAAAAAGAAACTTGTAAACTAAAATTGTTTAAGAAATGGTTGCAAGGTTAAAAGTTAAAATTGGGCAATATATTGGATTCTGAAGATTTAATTGTTTAAAAAGTTTTGAACTCTTATTTAAACTTTGAAATAAGTTAAGTAAAGGTAATTTAAAATGAATATTTGAAATTTGGACTTAGAACTAAATTGTTCAAAGATTTAGGTGGTTAAATTAAAAATAAAGGTTAATTTGATTTAAGAGAATTAAAACAACATTTAAAAATGTAACTCGAGTTTATGTAATTCGAGATGGTTTAAAGTTGGGATTGGAATTGAGATAATTCAAATGGAAAATTTGAATTTAATTAATTGGAAGAGAAATTGAAGTTGAATGAGTTTAAATTCAAATGAGGAATTGATTTGAATTTGGCATAGAAATTGAAGTTAGTGGGAGTCGAATCAATTTAATGGGTTGGGAAATTGATTGGAAGTGAAGATTAGGGGGAATTGAACCAGTCTGACTCTGAAACTATTTCAAATAAATTGTTTTAATATAAAATATTTTAAATCTATTTTTCTTAGCTATTTACTATATAATCTTTCTTTTTAAAACCCAGCCATCTTACACAGCTGTTTTATAAACTAATTATTATTTTACAACTATTTTGCAATTATTTAACTATTCTACAACCGTATAACTATTTCCAACTATTTTACACTTAACTATTTTACAGTTATTTTACATCTAATAACTATTTTACAACTACTTACCCATTTTAAACTTTATCAAGCTATCTTCTAAATCCAAGTTGGTCAGAGTGCAAACTATTTATGATTAAATACCAATGGAGATAAAAATTGAAGTGATGAACCAAGTGAAATGAAGCAACCGTGAATAAGTGAATAGAAATTTAAGTGAATGTGAAGTAAAATAAAATGATTTAGCTGATAATCAATGGAGGTAAATATGTAGGACGTACGTATGTTATTCTATTCGCATAATGATTTGATCTGGATTCGAGCACAGAATTTCGAGATAGTTTATCGATCCAAGTTGGGATTTTTCACTCAATTTTCATCGGCAAACCCTGGATATAGATTTTCAATTGATTCTGGAAATTCTCTATTATCGTTATGGCTATTCAAGGAGAATGACGGTTTATGATCAAGGAACCAGATCCGAGTCCGCACTAGGAAGTCGGGTGGATGATACAAGTTTGGAAGTGAATTGTGTGATAGAGTGAGTGATCAGACTTGGTATTACATACGAATGGTATATGTACATTATACATGTTTAAATGTAAAAGATATTGAAATTTTTGAAAGGAAATATAAAAATGATTTTGAAATGGGAAAGTATATTTTGAAAACATATGATAAATTAAAGTGGAAGTTGGATATATTTATAATTGAAATTCACTTTATGAAAAGTAAGTGATATGGTAAATAACTTTATTAAAGAAATCAAACTTGAATATTTGTTTTGGAATAAATGAAGTATGTGTATATATATATATATATATATATTTGTTATATATAATAAACTCCCTTTGTTAAATTTATAACCTGAAGAAGTGATCTTTGAAAGTATTTGAAGTATAAAAGAAATTTATAGAAGTATGAAGTGATCTAAGATTTTTTAAGGTTATATATATATATAGATGATTTTATGAGAATGATTTTGGGAAAAAGGTTTTGGAACCTATGGATTTTGGAAAAGCTTTTGATTTTTGGAAAAATCAATTTTGGGAATTTGGAAAGCCAAGTTTGGAACTATCGATTTGAGATATCGATTTTATGTAAAGGAGATTTTTATGTGAATCATAAAGGGTATGATTTGAAGATACTATATGTGTATAGTATAAAATATTTTTGAGATTGGCTCTGGGGAAAAAGGCGCTCCCATGAAATGAACTTCATAGGAGATCCATGGGTTGGTTCTGCCTTGAGCCCTAAGGGGGAGGCTCTAAATTTGATCCTTGGAGGAAGTCCGGACAAACTGAATTTCCTGAGGATTGTGTGTGGGTAGTGAAAGTCGAGGGCATTGATGCCTACAAAGACATTTAGGTTATGCTGTGATGATAGTGTGACTCGATGTCACTGCGATCTACTGTGGACCATAGCGGAATTCATATGGTCGTGAGAGCCAACGGTCTACGTTTGATTTTGATGTGATGTTAACGTAACATCGGTAGACTGCGATCTATGAAGACATAGCGAAAGTCGTGAGGCAGTGAGAGCCTACAGGCTACATTTGGACTCGACTGATGTATTCTGCGATCTATGTTGGAGTGGTGAAGTTTTATTTGGCAGCGAAATTCGAGGGCGCTAATGCATATAGTTACATGGATTTTTTCCATGATGGCGACGTAACCCTAGGTGTTTCTGCAATCTATGGCGGGTTCCATGGCGTAATCGAAGGGCGAGTAGTGCCTACAGTTATCTATGGATTTTGCCGGGATGACAACGTAACCATCGGGTTAACTACGACCATGAAGGGGGTGATGATTTCTAGGGCATTCTCACCAAAAATGATTTCTACATTTTCAAAAACGTTATCTTTATTTTCACAAAGTTTTCGAAATTTTTTCCAAATATTTTCACTAGGTGTTGAAACGGGTTTACCAAGTACTTATAGATTTTCAGTCCTACGTCTAATCAACGTATGACCGAATTTCTGTGAAAACGAAGATGGACTTGTTGAGACATCGAATTATTAAAATTATTTTTACAAAGCTACTTTGGAAAAATTATGTAGATTTTAAAGGTGTTTCAAAAATTTAAATAATGGGAATTGAGAGTTCAAAATGCTTAAAGGATGACTTAACTAATAATTAGCAATATAATTAAAATTCTGGTTTCATTCCTTTTCGACGACGAAAAGATTTAAAGGGGAAGGAATGTGATGACCCGGATTTTTGAACTTCTGATAATTGGATAATTAAGTGATTTTTACTATTGAGATACTAATTTTATTTGGTTAAAAAAATAAAATTTTGATAATTAAAATGTCTGGATGTATATAAATGGATTTGGACTATAATAAAAGTTGAATTATAAATATTTGGAAATGATAAATCTCATAATAAATTCACAAAGATAAATAGATATATGCAAACTCTATAAGTTTGAAAATTATAAAGTGTATACATATACAAGTATATAAGTATGTATATACATAATATATATATATATATGTATATATATATACTGTGTTTTGGAAGCATTGGTTTCAAAAGCTAGTTAAGTTAATTTTATATTTTTAAAACACTTAAGATAATTACTTATTAATTTAAAAAGTATTATAGCTTAAGACTTATAACAGGATTTAATAAAAGAGTTTATTTTACTTTCTTTTAAAATTAATTAAACTAATTTTGATCTGTATATAAAGCTATAAACATAAATTAATAAAAATAAACACACACACACACACACACACATAAAACACATAAGAAATATTAAATAAAGGCTTTAAAACATTTGTAAGCTTGGTATACTTACATTTAAACATTTGCAAGATAATGATAAAGGATTTAAACAAGTCTAGGCTTAATAAACATGCGTAAGTTTAATATGATTTGCAATTACAAATGGAAGACAATTACGACATAAAATTCACAAGTGGCAAGGTATGTTTTTCTTTTAAAATTTTATGTAAATATCAAAGTGAGAAACCAGGTGTGACGCCCCACCTCTATACCCACGCTAGCCAAGGACACTACAGGGTAATGCCGTCGACTAACACGGAGAATAAGGCTGGATAGGAGCGACCATCTATAGCCTTTCTTTAACTATCTATCAAATACGTCGACAATAATCATACCAAACAGATCGACATATTCAATGAATACTCAAAACAAAACCATAGGTGGCTGGAGGATCTATCAGAACAGAATATAACAACTCAAATGCAATATACATCACAGAACAGTAAATCATCATATACACATATACCGATACACAACAGAGTATACAAAATAATACATGTCAAGTGGTATAGCAAACCACAATATACAATGATTCCAGAAGAATCAATATCAGAGTTACTACAAAAATGGGACTACACAAAAAGCTATGACAAAAAGAAGCTAGCGGGGTAGTCCATGCGGAAGCAAAATAGGCTAAGTCCAATTGCACCTAACCTGAAACATCTCGGTCTGACCCGAGTAATAAATACACGGGTCAGTCTAGCTAAACAAATCAGTTAGATAAATTGAACAACAATAAACCTGCATGGTTACAAAGTATAACAAATATCTCTAAGGGAGATAACACAATCATCCAACATAAGATGAATCATATCAAGACAAGCCTCATATCATCGGTAACATAGATAATCAAAGGATACAAATATCCCAAATCAAGTCAAAGAGGCAATAACAAATACTGTGACGCCCCACCTCTATACCCACGCTAGCCAAGAACACTACTGTGAATGCTGTCAACTAGCACGAAGAAAAAGGCTGTTGAGGAGCGACCATCCATGTAATTGCTTTGTGCGAGCATCGATATGTCAGATAGTATAACATGCAATTCTTTTCAACTGGAAATCCGACATGCCGACACAAACTCAAAACTACTACACAGTGGCTATAATATCTTCGGAAACAAATATAGAAATAAACATAACACAAATCAGTCACAGACAATTCATATCACAAAGGCGGAAATAGATATGAATATTACACATAAAAGTGTATATCAGAGTAGTGGTCTAAAAAGATCCACAATATCACAAAAGAATAGTTACAAGTTCTAGACAAAAGAATAAGTATACATCATAGAGTCTGTATCTCAAATGTATACAACAAAAAACTACTAAACTAAGTAGTTTGCCAAAAGTCAGAGTAATGATCCTGGATGAGAAGTCAAGCAGAAGCACCTGTAACATCTCGGTCTGACCCGAGTATTATTTCATAAGAAAATAATAAACGGATCAGTCTAGCTATAAATATTAGATGAAGTGATATATATAATAGGAGATATGACATAAACATATAATAATCACAATGCCAAGCTGTGATAAATAAGTAATTGAAAATCAACAAGAGATTAATCAATATCACAATAATCTACTCAAGATAAAAAGGAATGTCATACTCCTAATTTCATTCACCAAGCCACAATAAATGACATATATCAATGCCCATCGTAAAAGTTGGTGAAACATAAATTCCAGAAATCAACACACGAAATCCAGAAATCACAAGAAAAAGGAACAACGACGTTGTACAGCGGGACATCCGATGAACCAAATCACAATAAAAAGGATGGCCAATCCCCAAAAAAACTGGACATCGACGCACCTAGAAAGACACGCCCCATGTACAGTCGAACATCGACGCACCTAGAAAGATACCCCCCATGCTCTAGCATCAACGCACCTAGAAAGATACGCCCCATGCACAAATAAACATCGATGCACCTAGAAAGATACACCCCATGTAATGTCGAACGTCGACGCACCTAGAAAGATACGCCCCATGCTCTAGCATCGACGCACCTAGAAAGATATGCCCCATGCACGAATAAGCATCGATGCACCTAGAAAGATACACCCCATGTAATGTCTAACATCGATGCACCTAGAAAGATACACCCCATGCAAAGTCGAACATCGACGCACCTAGAAAGATACGCCCCATGCTCTAGCATAGACGCACCTTGAAAGATACGCCCCATGCACAAATAAACATCGATGCACCTAGAAAGATGCACCCCATGTAATGTCGAACATCGACGCACCTAGAAAGATACGCCCCATGCTCTAGCATCGACGCACCTAGAAAGATACGCCCCATGCACAAATAAACATCGATGCACCTAGAAAGATACACCCCATGTAATGTCGAACATCGACGCACCTAGAAAGATACGCCCCATGCTCTAGCATCGACGCACCTAGAAAGATACGCCCCATGCACAAATAAACTTCGATGCACCTAGAAAGATACACCCCATGTAATGTCTAACGTCGATGCACCTAGAAAGATACACCCCATGCACAAATAAACATCGACGCACCTAGAAAGGTACGACCCATGTATAAAATGAGACGAAACTCAATAAAATGAGGAACAGTCCTCCACATAGACAAAGAGACATCGCACATTGCTAGTCTAAACCACAAAGATGATCGTCATGATCAAAGAGAAGTGTCAATTACAATAAGCTAGTAAATATATGAGCTTAGCTTCATGTCCCATAACCACTAGCTTAACTTAAATATTTACGAACAAATTGTAGATCTCCACTAGAAAATTGTCACAAGAGATTCAATCGAACAAGTCCAAGAATTAACCGACGAAGTAAACGCAAGCGTTTCATACCACTTGTTTTACTAAGTCGTTTAATTAGATTTCTCATACGAGTGAGGTAAAGGTTTGTATATACTAATAGATTGGAAAACGGTTTAAGAAAACGAATTTGGTATTAAAATAGAGTTGAAATCATTTGAAGAAAGAGTTTTGATATTTACTACTAGTATAGAAAACCTTTATATTTTTAAAGTGACAAATCACAAAGAAGATTGTAAGAACAACCAATTGCTAAATTCACATTCGAAGACGTGAATAAAATCCAAAGAAATCGATATCAAATCCATCAAAGTGGATATATCTAAAATTCCCAAAGGAAAGGTCATCAAAGTCATAATAGATGATAACAACAAATAGGAAACAACACGAATCGATTAAAGTTGGAAATTTACTCAAAAATAGCCAAAATAGGCAAAACTGCACATTCCAGACGTCTGATTTGGAATCCAGACGTCTGGATTTGTTCTCTGGCAATAACCCAGAGAACACTCAGACGTCTGAAACCTCAAGTCAGACGTCTGAGACCTATCCAGACGTCTGGTTTGATGGTTCAGACGTCTGAAAATAGTCTCTGACTTTTTTTTATAATATGCGTGCATACATTTTTCTCCAGGTTGCAAAACCAAACGTCTGGCATTGGTCTCCAGACGTCTGAAAACCTGGTAAGGGCAACAATTTGCCTAGGCCAAAGTGGCCAAAACGTATCGGGAGCGATCGGACGAGCAACGACGACTAAGGATTTATGCCTAGCGACAACCCGGTCTTATAGGCTCTCCGAAATACCTCTTAAAGCATGATCAAACATCAAAGTTATGATTTTTAGAGAATTGGCTTCAAACACCAAAAATGGAAATATTCACAAAACCAATCCAAATCAAAAGCAATTTCACATGAATAAATGTTAGGGATTCATACCTAACAACAAAGATAGATATAGACATAGATGTGAGATAAAAATCTCACCTTTTTAACTCAAGAAGAAGAAGAAGAAGCTCAAATGCAAAGGAAAGGCTAACCACTCTTCACTCTTACTCAACAAGCTTCAATCTAAGAATAAAACACATATTTTCCTAAATTAGGTTTAGGATATTTTCTGAAATTGAAGAGGAGAAAGAGTTGGAGAAGAAGAAGAGAAGCTTACCAATGGGTTCTTCTTGAGTTTGGAGCTAAAGCTTGGATTTGCAAAGGAAGTTAGGGCTTGGAGTTTAATTTCCTCTTCCACCCTCCATTAACATAAAAGCTTGAGTTTGAGGAGTTAGAATGAAGTAATGAAGATGAGAGGGGGATTGGGACTGAGTTAGTAAGTGGTTAATTGGCTCAGCCCAAACCAAAGCCCAAAGCAAAAAGTAGCAAAATTCAACTTTCTCCAAACATAACGAAGCTTATACTCAAAAAGGTCGCAAACGTCATTTTGAACTCAATGGGGGTGGTCTCGAGTCCCAATTCGACTGTTTGCAAAAAGTAGGTTTTCGGACCAAAATCCGACGAACGATAAAATATTTAAATATAAAATCGATAAATATGCGGGTTGTTACAGACTCCCCTCCTTAAAGAAATTGCGTCCTCGCAATAAGTAAGAAGGAAATATAAGAAGTAACAACCATAGAAGCATATTAACACAAAAGAAAATTTGAAATAGGAAGTTCACCATAAAGTGCACGAAAGAGTTAGCAAGAAATATGGTGAAACTTCAATTTCCACAATAACACCAGGCTCAAGAATGAAAACCGAAATCCCTAAGGCATCCCCGTAGATAAAAGACGTGGGGAATGTCAAGAATAGCAGAAAATTGAGCCGGTGCAACGGCGTAGTACAAAAACGGTACGCCCGAGAAACTAAAAACTCAAACAATTTGGAACATCAGCGTAGTACAAAAACGGTACGCCCAATGAACCAAAGCAAAGACATTGATATAGTACAAACGGTACATCCAATGAATCAAATAGCAAAGACATTGATATAGTACAACGGTACATCCAATGAATCAAATAGCAAAGACATTGATGTAGTACAACGGTACATCCGATGAATCAAATAGCAAAGACATTGATGTAGTACAACGGTACATCCGATGAATCAAAAGCAAAGACATTGATGTAGTACAACGGTACACCCGATGAATCAAAAGCAAAGACATCGATGTAGTACAAACGGTACATCCGATGAATCAAAAGCAAAGACATCGATGTAGTACAAACGGTACATCCGATGAATCAAAAGCAAAGACATCGATGTAGTACAAACGGTACATCCGATGAATATGGTACATCCGATGAATCAAAAGCAAAGACATCGATGTAGTACAAACGGTACATCCGATGAATCAAAAGCAAAGACATCGATGTAGTACAAACGGTACATCCGATGAATCAGAAGCAAAGACATCGATGTAGTACAAACGGTACATCCGATAAATCAAAAGCAAAGACATCGATGTAGTACAAACGGTACATCCAGTGAATCAAAATAAAAGACATCGATGTAGTACAAACGGTACATCCGATGAATCCAAAGCAAAGACATCGATGTAGTACAAACGGTACATCCGATGAATCAAAAGCAAAGACATCGATGTAGTGCAAACGGTGCATCCGATGAATCAAAAGCAAAGACATCGATGTAGTACAAACGGTACATCCGATGAATCAAAAGCAAAGACATCGATGTAGTACAAACGGTACATCCGATGAATCAAAAGCAAAGACATCGATGTAGTACAAACGGTACATCCGATGAATCAAAAGCAAAGACATCGATGTAGTACAAACGGTACATCCGTTGAATCAAACGCAAAGACATCGATGTAGTACAAACGGTACATCCGATGAATCAAAAGCAAAGACATCGATGTAGTACAAACGGTACATCCGATGAATCAAAAGCAAAGACATCGATGTAGTACAAACGGTACATCCGATGAATCAAAAGCCAAATAATTCGAAACACTGACGCAGTACAAAAACGGTACGTCCAATGAACCGAAGCCCGAATGATTTTCGAAACACCGACGTAGTACAAAAACGGTACGTCCAATGAACCGAACACAATAAAAGGACATCGGACGCTAGTCCTTAAAAGGAATGAGATAAAGCTCAATAAAACGAAATATACCAAAACGTCTGATGAACTTGATAGAAAGATAATTCCATTCAGACAACATCAAAGAATCAACCACTTGTTGCTTACGACAAAGCGCATTGGCAACACGATTTCCCTTCTCGGGAATAAAAGAATATCAAGATCATAAGATGCTAGGAACTCGAGTCAACATGAAGTTCCTTATGAGAAAATAATTATTCCAAAGATTTATGATCGAGGTAGAGAACAAATTTCTCATCCAAATATGGTGATGCCAAATTCCAAAAGTAAAAACAATAGCCGCGAACACTAGACCATGAGTGGCATATCTAGTCTCGATAAGCTATAATGATTTAGAAGCACAAGTGATAGCACGTTCTCTTAGGCAAGAGATCGGCATCCAACCCAATACGACTAGTATCGGTACAAATAGCAAAGTCTTGGTTCCCCTTCAGGAATCACAAGAATAAGAGTATCGAAAGAAAATTCTTTCAAATAATTTTCTTTCCCGAAAAGCTAAAGCTTTCAAAAATCAAAATTATTTCGATGTAAAAATATTTCTAGAAGAATTTACATTTTACAAGTCAATATATCATGTCTGATTGTCTCATCAAAGCGTTTAGGAAATTACTATCGATAACGTTGATCAAGCGCATCGACCAAAATTCTTAAAGCACTCAACGGGCAATACAATCACAAAATCATCTTTTATAGGATAAATAAATCTCTTAAAAAGTTTTAAGAATATTCTTTGTTCGTTTCAAGAACAAAATCCAGTTTTACTTATAAATAAATCTTATGAAAAAGATTTGCAAAATTTGAAATTACTATTTTCATCCAAAATCAGTAAATACAAGAATAGTCTCATCGGAATATTCATAGAATATTCGATTTACAAAGTGGATGAAATAAGCTGGACAAATTTGAATGACATAATAAGTCATTCATAAGAATCATAACGAGTGCGGAATGCGGTAAGTGGAATGCTAACTCACGCAACTCGTAGCCAAAAGAAAACCAGTGGCAAGGTCAAACTGAAAAGACCTTAGCACCACACAAAAGATTACTTAGGTGATAATCCTAAGACAAGCTCAAAAATACCGGAAATTTTTCAAACGATATGATTGAGAGAAATAATACTTTCCTTATCAGTGGGCTTAAGGAATAAAATGATGCCATCAAGTTGGAATCAAAATCATAAAGGAAAAATAGAAATCTGCTTAACAGATTGAAAATGTCGAAGATGAATAGTCCACACGGGACAAAGGATATGGCCTCATAATAATTAAGCCAATCCGTACAAAAGTAAATTCCGAAGCCAAAGTAAATATCGGCTCGGAAAGAAAAATCACATAAAATAATTTCTACATTAATAAAGAAAAATTGAGTGTTGCGGATCTTCCATCCGGATTCGCAATCCTCAAAGAAGTCATCAAGCCCAAAACATTCAAAGAAAAAGAATCGACATGTTCTTTTGATATAAAAATAATGAGATGATACTCATATCAAAAAGAACTCAAATAAGAAGATCACAAAATAAATGTAATCAAGGATTAAATGAGAAATACCTTGACCAAGAGAAGAGTTTCTAGGGGCTTGCACAATATTTAGCTTTCTCATGTCCTTGTTCAAAAGTTTGGGACATGCAGATAAAAGATGACCCGGTTTCTTGCAATAGCGACAAGAATGGGGTTTTGGACACATATTCGCATAGTGTTCCTTAGAATTACAATTGTAGCATCCTCAACGATTAGGGATTGGAGTCTTTGCTACAAAAGTAGTTTGCTTCACTCTCTTATTGGGATTAAGGCTCTTGAACTTAATATGCCTCTTCTTGGAAGTCCCAATATCACAAACACTTCCTTTACCAACCTCCCCATGAAGAAGAGTAACATCCACAAGCTGATTGAAAGAAACTTCAAGTTTCAAAGGTAGAACCATTTCGGGGTTCTTACTCAAAGCATAGATAAACTCTTGATTCTTTACAAGATCCAAAAGTTGTTGAGCAGACATAAATACTCCATCCTGGGGAGTAGCACTAGATTGATCGGCGCTGAGACGGCCAGGCCTAACCATTTCTCTTCTTTAAGAAAGAAAGAAAGAAAGAAGAGGAAAGAGTTATTCTCAAAATAAATATCAAGCAATCTTGATAGATAAAACAAGGAATCATAAAAGAAAGTAGGATAGAACGGTACGAAGACCCGAATAAAATCCTAAAGCACAACTCCTAAGAAAGACTTAGGACGATGATCCTTGTTATAATATTCCATATTGTTCCGAAGTTTGGCTCCGATACCAAGCTGTGACGCCCCACCTCTATACCCACGCTAGCCAAGAACACTACTGTGAATGCTGTCAACTAGCACGGAGAATAAGGCTATTGAGGAGCGACCATCCATGTAATTGCTTTGTGCGAGCATCGATATGTCAGATAGTATAACATGCAATTCTTTTCAAGTGGAAATCCGACATGCCGACACAAACTCAAAACTACTACACAATGGCTATAATATCTTCGGAAACAAATATAGAAATAAACATAACACAAATCAGTCACAGATAATTCATATCACAAAAGCGGAAATAGATATGAATATTACACATAAAAGTGTATATCAGAGTAGTGGTCTAAAAAGATCCACAATATCACAAAAGAATAGTTACAAGTGCTAGAAAAAAGAATAAGTATACATCATAGAGTCTGTATCTCAAATGTATACAACAAAAAACTACTAAACTAAGTAGTTGGCCAAAAGTCAGAGTAATGATCCTGGATGAGAAGTCAAGCAGAAGCACCTGTAACATCTCGGTCTGACCCGAGTATTATTTCATAAGAAAATAATAAACGGATCAGTCTAGCTATAAATATCAGATGAAGTGATATATATAATAGGATATATGACATAAACATATAATAATCACAATGCCAAGCTGTGATAAATAAGTAATTGAAAATCAACAAGAGATTAATCAATATCACAATAATCTACTCAAGATAAAAAAGAATGTCATACTCCTAATTTCATTCACCAAGCCACAATAAATGACATGTATCAATGCCCATCGTAAAAGTTGGTGAAACATAAATTCCAGAAATCAACACACGAAATCCAGAAATCACAAGAAAAGGGAACAACGACGTCGTACAGCGGGACATCCGATGAACCAAATCACAATAAAAAGGATGGCCAATCCCCAAAAAAACTGGACATCGACGCACCTAGAAAGACACGCCCCATGTACAGTCGAACATCGACGCACCTAGAAAGATACGCCCCATGCTCTAGCATCGACGCACCTAGAAAGATACGCCCCATGCGCAAATAAACATCGATGCACCTAGAAAGATACACCCCATGTAATGTCGAACATCGACGCACCTAGAAAGATACGCCCCATGCTCTAGCATCGACGCACCTAGAAAGATATGCCCCATGCACAAATAAACATCGATGCACCTGAAAGATACACCCCATGTAATGTCTAACATCGATGCACCTAGAAAGATACACCCCATGCAAAGTCGAACATCGACGCACCTAGAAAGATACGTCCCATGCTCTAGCATCCACGCACCTAGAAAGATACGCCCCATGCACAAATAAACATCGATGCACCTAGAAAGATACACCCCATGTAATGTCGAACATCGACGCACCTAGAAAGATACGCCCCACGCTCTAGCATCGACGCACCTAGAAAGATACGCCCCATGCACAAATAATCATCGATGCACCTAGAAAGATACACCCCATGTAATGTCGAACATCGACACACCTAGAAAGATACGCCCCATGCTCTAGCATCGACGCACCTAGAAAGATACGCCCCATGCACAAATAAACATCGATGCACCTAGAAAGATACACCCCATGTAATGTCTAACGTCGATGCACCTAGAAAGATACACCCCATGCACAAATAAACATCGACGCACCTAGAAAGGTACGACCCATGTATAAAATGAGACGAAACTCAATAAAATGAGGAACAGTCCTCCACATAGACAAAGAGACATCGCACATTGCTAGTCTAAACCACAAAGATGATCGTCATGATCAAAGAGAAGTGTCAATTATAATAAGCTAGTAAATATATGAGCTTAGCTTCATGTCCCATAACCACTAGCTTAACTTAAATATTTACGAACAAATTGTAGATCTCCACTAGAAAATTGTCACAAGAGATTCAATCGAACAAGTCCAAGAATTAACCGACGAAGTAAACGCAAGCGTTTCATACCACTTGTTTTACTAAGTCGTTTAATTAGATTTCTCATACGAGTGAGGTAAAGGTTTGTATATACTAATAGATTGGAAAACGGTTTAAGAAAACGAATTTGGTATTAAAATAGAGTTGAAATCATTTGAAGAAAGAGTTTTGATATTTACTACTAGTATAGAAAACCTTTATATTTTTAAAGTGACAAATCACAAAGAAGATTGTAAGAACAACCAATTGCTAAATTCACATTCGAAGACGTGAATAAAATCCAAAGAAATCGATATCAAATCCATCAAAGTGGATATATCTAAAATTCCCAAAGGAAAGGTCATCAAAGTCATAATAGATGATAACAACAAATAGGAAACAACACGAATCGATTAAAGTTGGAAATTTACTCAAAAATAGCCAAAATAGGCAAAACTGCACATTCCAGACGTCTGATTTGGAATCCAGACGTCTGGATTTGTTCTATGGAAATAACCCAGAGAACACTCAGACGTCTGAAACCTCAAGTCAGACGTCTGAGACTTATCCAGACGTCTGGTTTGATGGTTCAGACGTCTGAAAATAGTCTCTGACTTTTTTTTTATAATATGCGTGCATACATTTTTCTCCAGATTGCAAAACCAGACGTCTGGCATTGGTCTCCAGACGTCTGAAAACCTGGAAAGGGCAACAATTTGCCTAGGCCAAAGTGGCCAAAACGTATCGGGAGCGATCGGACGAGCAACGACGACTAAGGATTTATGCCTAGCGACAACCCGATCTTATAGGCTCTCACAAAACCTCTTAAAGCATGATCAAACATCAAAGTTATGATTTTTAGAGAATTGGCTTCAAACACCAAAAATGGAAATATTCACAAAACCAATCCAAATCAAAAGCAATTTCACATGAATAAATGTTAGGGATTCATACCTAACAACAAAGATAGATATAGACATAGATGTGAGATAAAAATCTCACCTTTTTAACTCAAGAAGAAGAAGAAGAAGCTCAAATGCAAAGGAAAGGCTAACCACTCTTCACTCTTACTCAACAAGCTTCAATCTAAGAATAAAACACATATTTTCCTAAATTAGGTTTAGGATATTTTCTAAAATTGAAGAGGAGAAAGAGTTGGAGAAGAAGAAGAGAAGCTTACCAATGGGTTCTTCTTGAGTTTGGAGCTAAAGCTTGGATTTGCAAAGGAAGTTAGGGCTTGGAGTTTTAATTTCCTCTTCCACCCTCCATTAACATAAAAGCTTGAGTTTGAGGAGTTAGAATGAAGTAATGAAGAGGAGAGGGGGATTGGGACTGAGTTAGTAAGTGGTTAATTGGCTCAGCCCAAACCAAAGCCCAAAGCAAAAAGTAGCAAAATTCAACTTTCTCCAAACATAACGAAGCTTATACTAAAAAAGGTCGCAAACGTCATTTTGAACTCAATGGGGGTGGTCTCGAGTCCCAATTCGACTGTTTGCAAAAAGTAGGTTTTCGGACCAAAATCCGACGAACGATAAAATATTTAAATAAAATATTTAAATATAAAATCGATAAATATGTGGGTTGTTACAAATACCAATGAAGGTAACACAAGTTCCACAAGATAATCGCTACACGTCATGCGGCTCAAAAAGACCAACACCGATGGGCGATACCAAGGGAATATACATATCAAATGAAACATATGATTTGCTCGAGCTCAGTACTGTATAAACAAGGATCCATGAGCCTGAAGAATCCAAACCCAATATCACCCATGCGGCTCATAAAGACCAACATCGTAAGCGATACTGTATCACCCATGCGGCTCATAACGACCTTCATCGTAAGCGATACTATAGGGCAACAAACCCGAAGGCACAAACCCGAAGGTACAAAACCGAAGGCAACATACCCGAAGGCAACAAACCGTAGTGGTGAAGGTCCGAGGCCCAGTACTGGACACCACTAACTGGCGGAATGTGTCACAACTCTCGCAAAGGAATTCGAAAAGTGTTAACGTGCGTCCCATAACCACTCGTTTGCACTAAACGGGTTACTATCCGTTAGTCACTTTCACACTCAAAGCAGTACAAAGTTTACCTCATATCATCGATAAACCAAACCCGAAGGTCAAAACAATCAATTGAATAGGTCGGGGATTAATCGGAAGCATAAACGCACAGATTCATGGTCCGTGTTTTGCCCAACTATTTAACCACTCTTCCACTTCGCTCGAAGTGCGAAATTGTGTGTGTTTAAAATAGACTTTATAAATTGGAGAGACAAGCTTTTAATATGTTTTGAAGAAATCATTTATAAAACCCATGAATGAAGTCAAAAAGGAATCATCAAAGTCAAATACGCATAACAACTACTTGGAATCAACACGCATCAAACAAATTTGAAAAAGCTAAACAAACAAGGCAATAGGCAAAAACATCACATTCAGACGTCTGAAAGAAGGGATTCAGACGTCTGAATCTGGAAATCAATCTATTTTCCAAAACAAAATTTAGACGTCTGAATCCAAACTTTCAGACGTCTGAAATAAGCATTATTTTGCCTATTTCCTTTCTGGTCGTAATTTTACCAATTCAGACGTCTGGAGGCATTGTTTCAGACGTCTGAATACTGGGGAAAGAAAATCCCCAATACAATATTCAGACGTATGAAACTCAGATTCAGACGTCTGAATCCTGATGGTCAGGTATTTCCTGAACCTAGGCCAATTATGGCCAAACAAATCGAAATCAATCGGACGTGTATTGATTATGGGCTTACGATAAACGACTACCCAACCTTAACGACACACCCAAACATCCCGAACAACATAAACATCAACCATATAAGGATTTTCATAGATTTGGTTTCAAAAATCATAATTTGGCAATTACACCGAATCAACCCAAATCGAAAGCAAATGAACATGTAAATAAGTTAGGAATTCATATCTAACATCAATGGTATCAAAAGAAGTAGATGTGAGTTTAAAACTCACCTTTTTAGCTCAAGAACAAGAAGAAGCTCAAATTGCAAAGGAACAAGGCTAACCACTCTCTACTTCAACTCTACTAGCTTCAATCTAAGATCAAACAATTATCTTCCTAAATTAGGTTTAGGATATTTTCTGAGATTGAAGGAGAAAGAGTTGGAGATGATGGAGAAGAGGCTTACCTATCCTCCACTTTGGATTTCAAGCAAGAATTTGGAGTTTGCAAATGGAACTAGGGCTTGCAATTTCTATTTCCTCTTTCCTTCTACCATTTTCAGTTTTAGCTTGAGTTTAGAAGAGAGGATGAGAGAATGGAGAGGAGAGGCTGAGTTAGGGGTATTTAGTTAAGCTAGTAGGCTGGACCCAAACCCAAAACCCAATAGAAAAAGGGTCAAAATTTCACAAACTCCAAACATATCAAAGATTATACTCAAAAAGATCGCAAACGCCATTTTGGACTCAATGGAAGTGGTTTCGAGCTCTAATTCGGCCGTTTGCAAAAAGTAACATTTCGTACCAAAAATCCAACTAATGACGTTATATTTAAATAAAACATTTAGATATATAATCGTTAAATATGCGGGTTGTTACAGATCTCCCCTCCTTACAAAATTGCGTCTCCGCAATTCTTAGAGACGATATTTGTAACAACTACATACAACATTCAAAAGGAAAGAAAATAAGCTTGAGATGAAAAGATATACTCACCGTTCTCAAGCTAAGCTAGAAAACCCGAATAGGATCGCTTAATAAACTCTCTGGTTTCCCAAGTACAATCATTGGGATTAGCGGACCGTTGAACTTTAACGAGCTGCACGTCCTTGTTTCGAAGGTGTCGCACCTCCGTGTCAAGTACGCGAATAGGTTGCTGTACAATAGATAAGTCCGGTGAGACCTCAAGCTCTTGCAAATCAGGAGAAGTAATGACAGAATCCGACTCCCGAAGACACTTCCGAAGTTGCGAGACGTGAAATACGTCATGAATACCAGATAAATGAGCGGAAAGTGAAACTCTATAAGCCACAGGGCCAATACTTTCGGTAATAGAAAATGGTCCTATATAACGAGGAGCCAATTTCCCAGTCGTACTGAAACACATAACCCCTTTCAAAGGAGAAACATGAATAAAAACAAGATCGCCGATCGAGAACTCGAGAGGCTTCCTACGGTTGTCCGCATAGGATTTTTGGCGACTTTGTGCCTCTTTCATTCTCAATCGAATAAGATCAATCTTCTCTGAAGAATCACGAACAAAATCCGGGCCAAGAATAAGCTTCTCCCCAGATTCTAACCAATATGAAGGTGATCGACATGGCCTTCCGTATAAGGCTTCGAAAGGAGCCATACCGATACTAGATTGATAACTATTATTGTAGGAGAACTCTACAAGAGGTAGGTGATCCTCCCAACTACCACCAAAATCAAAAATACAAATAGGAAGAATATCTTCCAAGATACGATTCACCCGTTCAGTCTGTCCATCAGACTGTGGATGATAAGCTGGGCAAAAATTAAGCTTTGTTCCCAAAGCTTGCTGAAGACTCTTCAAAAAATGACTCGTGAATAAAGTATCACGGTCACTCACAATAGAACTAGGAATACCGTGAAGTCTCACGATTTCCTTGACATATAACTTAGCCAAATGCGAAGCAGTCCTATTAGACTTAATAGGAACAAAATGAGCAGACTTAGTGAGGCGATCAACAATAACCCAAATGCTAGAATGGCCTGATCTCGAACGAGGTAGACCGTCAATGAAATCCATAGATATCTGATCCCATTTCCACAATGGAATCTCAAGAGGCTGAAGAAGACCAGAAGGACGCCGATGTTCGGCCTTAATACGCTGACAAGTTGTGCAATTACTCACATAACTCGCCACATCGCGCTTCATGCCTTCCCAATAATAAAGGCGACGCATATCAGCATACATCTTTCTACTACCGGGATGAATAGTATACTTAGAACGGTGACAGTCATCAAGAATGTCATGTCTAAGTGCAAAATCAGAAGGCACAAAAAGACAGTTCTTCTTGCGAAGACACCCATGAGAATCAATGCTAAAATCCCGCAATGCCTCATTACAGGATTCAGACTCACAAAGCTGAATAAAATGCAACAAATCAGGATCACGCCGTTGAGCATCGGCAATACGATCCAATAAAATAGGTCGAGCTCCCAAACTAAATAATAGAATAGGAGAATCAGAAGATGAACCTCGATCACGAATTTCACAAAAAGATAGAGTCTCAAGAACGTCCCATTCGGCAAGCATCATGGAAACAACAGCCGAATGTTTGCGACTAAGCGCATCTGCAACACGATTACCCTTACCAGGGGTATATAGGATATCAAAGTCATAAGAGGCAAGATACTCGAGCCAACGTTGTTGTCTCATATTGAGTTCCTTCTGGGTAAACAAATACTTCAAGGATTTATGATCGGTATAGAGAATGAAGCGCTCGCCTAATAAATAGTGTCGCCAAATCTTCAAGGCGAAGACGACGACGGCTAACTCAAGATCATGAGTGGCATAGCTAACTTCATTCGGACGCAGTTGCCTAGAAGCATAAGCAACTACCCGATCCTTCTGCATAAGAACAACACCGAGACCACTACCACAAGCACCGGTGTAGACAACAAGATCATGATTCCCTTCGAGAACCACAAGAATAGGAGCATTAGTGAGAAGTTCCTTGAATGTCTGAAAGGAAGCGTCACACTTGTCGGACCAAATATAACGAATGCCTTTCCGAGTAAGGCTGGTGAGAGGAAGCACAACACGGGAAAAATCCTTAATGAACCGACGGTAATAACCCGCCAATCCAAGGAAACTACGAATCTCATGAACATTCTCGGTCCTCTTCCAATTCTGGATAGCTTCGATCTTGGAGGGATCGACAGAAATGCCATCGGAAGATACAACGTGGCCTAAGAACTTAACCTTATTCTCCCAAAAGTGTCACTTGGAGAATTTGGCTCTAAGCTGATGATGACGGAGAGTACTCAAGACAATACTCAAGTGATTAGCATGCTCGGCTTCAGACTTAGAATAAATAAGGATATCATCAATGAACACAAGTACGAACTTGTCGAGATATTCCCGGAATACTCGATTCATGAGATCAAAAAAGAAAGCAGGAGAGTTCGTCAAACCAAAAGGCATAACGAGCCACTCAAAAGAACCATAACGAGTGCGGAAAGCGGTAAGAGGTATGCTATCCTCCGCGACTCATAATTGATGAAAACCTGTGGCAAGGTCGAGCTGAGAAAAGACTTTAGCACCACTCAACAGATCGAACATGTCATCGATCCTAGGCAATGGATACCTATTTCTGATGGTTAACTCGTTGAGCTTGCGATAGTCAATGCAAAGCCTAAGAGTTCCATCAGATTTCTTCACGAAGACGACCGCGGATCCCCACGGAGAAAAACTAGACTGAATCAACTGCTTGGACTCAAGCTCTAAAAGCTGCTTCTTGAGTTTCTCATTTTCCCTTCTAGACATCCTTGTAGGAGGACGACTAACTGGATGCGTGCCTGGAATGAGATCAATGCGGAACTCAATTGCCCGCTTGGGTGGCAAACCCGATACAGGCTTAAAAACATCAGAAAAGTCACAAGCAATAGGAATACGAGATATATCATCATCATCTCGCGAGTCAAGAGAATATAAAGCCATCTCGAAATTATCCACATCCCGAAGAACAAGAGATAGTTGAGTAGGCGAATCCGGATGTCGAAGATATATAATTCTCTCCGAACAAATAATCCTGGCATCATATCTCACTAGCCTGTTCATACCCAAAATCATATCAAATCCCAGACAAGAAATAACATGCAGATTCGCACGGAAAGAAAAACCACATAAAACAACCTCAACATCATCACAAAGTAAGCTAAGGGTCGCGGACCCCCCAATAGGATTCGCAATCCTTAAAGAAGTAACCATACAAGAAACATCCAAAGATAAATCATCGACGAGCTTCTTCGATACGAAAGAATGTGAAGCACCCGTATTGAAAAGAACTCGTATACTATGATCATGAAATAAAATAGAACCTTCCAAAATAGATGGAGACATACCTTTGGGCTGAGAAGGACCTTTAGAAGCCTTGGCAGCACTAAGCTTGCCAGACTTGGCACCACCAGGAACGGTAGGGAAAGCTGAAACATGATGACCTTCCTTCTTGCAATAGCGGCAGAAAAGAGGCTTAGGACAAGCTCAAATAATATGATCCGGAGAGCCACAATTGAAACACTTCCGAATGAAAGGTGTTCCAGCAGGCTGAGACTGAGACTGAGAATTAGAACCACCAGTCTTCTTCTTCTTAGAAGGAAAAGACTTCTTCTGAAATGGAAATTGCTTCTTGTTGGGGTTCTTAGAAACCTCAACATCCTCACCACTATCACACTCCTTCTCGACAGCTTCAAGATGAAGTGCCGAGTCAACCAATTCTTCGAAAGAAAGCTTAAGCTGGAGCAGCAAAGACTTCTTAAGATACTTCTTAACACCAGAGACAAACTTCAAATTCTTCTTGTAAGAAGTGCTAATGAATTCAAGACCATACTTAGATAAGGCCTCAAAAGATGCAACATACTCAGAAACAGAAGACTTCCCTTGCTTCAACTCAAGGAAGCGATGGGTCAATAAAACTTTTTCAGATTCAGGAACGAACTTGAGTTCAAATCGCTCCCGAAACTGAGTCCAAGAAAGAGTAGACTCATCAATCTCGGCTATAAGAAGCTCATACCAATCAAGGGCACGCTCTCGTAATAAGCTAGAAGTTACAAGAACTCTATCATGGTCAGAAAGATCCATACGAGAGAAGATACGCTCGCACGTGCGAAACCATGCTTGGACTTCAAGAACAGATTCGGAGCCTTTAAACGGCTTTCCTCCAAGATGAGCAAAATCACTGCACTGGCGTGCAAAGGCAGACTTGCGAGGTGGAGACACTCGAGGAGGAACTGGAGGTTGAGTGCTCCTAAACAACTCCAAAAACTGATCGGCAGACATATAAACGCCATTCGGATGTGAGCCACTGGATTGCCCAGCATCCGAACGTCGTCCCCTGCCTCTTCCAGCCATACGCTGAAAGTAAGATAAGAACAAGATTATTCACAAGGTAGATATTTCAATATGGAATACTACGGAATAAAATTCCTAGACGTATTTCTAAATCCTATCTAACCTTGATGGAATAGAGAGACACGATGATTCAAAGATTTGTATCACTTATTACACTCTGACGTATCGTAATATGTGCTTCTATTCCGTGTTTATCATAATTTGTTCTGAACTCAGCTCTGATACCAAGTTGTGATGCCCCACCTCTATACCCACGCTAGCCAAGGACACTACAGGGTAATGCCGTCGACTAACACGGAGAATAAGGCTGGATAGGAGCGACCATCTGTAGCCTTGCTTTAACTATCTATCAAATACGTCGACAATAATCATACCAAACAGATCGACATATTCAATGAATACTCAAAACAAAACCATAGGTGGCTGGAGGATCCATCAGAACAGAATATAACAACTCAAATGCAATATACATCACAGAACAGTAAATCATCATACACACGTATACTGATACACAACAGAGTATACAAAATAATACATGCCAAGTGGTATAGCAAACCACAATATACAATGATTCCAAAAGAATCAATATCAGAGTTACTACAAAAATGGGACTACACAAAAAGTTATGACAAAAAGAAGCTAGCGGGGTAGTCCATGCGAAAGCAAAATAGGCTAAGTCCAATTGCACCTAACCTGAAACATCTAGGTCTGACCCGAGTAATAAATACACGGGTCAGTCTAGCTAAACAAATCAGTTAGATAAACTGAACAACAATAAACCTGCATGGTTACAAAGTATAACAAATATCTCTAAGGGAGATAACACAATCATCCAACATAAGATGAATCATATCAAGACAAGCCTCATATCATCGGCAACATAGATAAACAAAGGACACAAATATCCCAAATCAAGTCAAAGAGGCAATAACAAATACCAATGAAGGTAACACAAGTTCCACAAGGTAATCGCTATACTTCATGCGGCTCAAAAAGACCAACACCGATGGGCGATACCAAGGGAATATACATATCAAATGAAACATAAGATTTGCTCGAGCTCAGTACTGTATAAACAAGGATCCATGAGCCCGAAGAATCCAAACCCAATATCACCCATGCGGCTAATAAAGACCAACATCGTAAGCGATACTGTATCACCCATGCGGCTCATAACGACCTTCATCGTAAGCGATACTATAGGGCAACAAACCCGAAGGCACAAACCCGAAGGTACAAACCCAAAGGCAACATACCCGAAGGCAACATACCCGAAGGCAACTAACCATAGTGGTGAAGGTCCGGAGGCCCAGTACTGGGGACCACTAACTGGCGGAATGTGTCACAACTCTCGTAAAGGAATCCGAAAAGTGTTAACGTGCGTCCCATAACCACTCGTTCGCACTAAACGGGTTACTATCCGTTAGTCACTTTCACACTCAAAGCAGTACAAAGTTTACCTCATATCATCGATAAACCAAACCCGAAGGTCAAAACAATCAATTGAATAGGTCGGGGATTAATCGGAAGGATAAACACACAGATTCATGGTCCGTGTTTTGCCCAACTATTTAATCACCCTTCCACTTCGCTCGAAGTGCGAAATTGTGTGTGTTTGAAATAGACTTTATAAATTGGAGAGACAAGCTTTTAATACGTTTTGAAGAAATCATTTATAAAACCCGAGAATGAAGTCAAAAAGGAATCATCAAAGTCAAATACGCATAACAACTACTTAGAATCAACACGCATTAAACAAATTTTGAAAAAGCTAAACGAACAAGGCAATAGGCAAAAGACATCACATTTAGACGTCTGAAAGAAGGGATTCAGACATCTTAATCAGGAAATCAATCTGTTTTCCAAAACAAAATTCAGACGTCTGAATCCAAACTTTCAAATGTCTGAAATAGGCATTATTTTGCCTATTTCCTTTCTGGTCGTAATTTTACCAATTCAGACGTCTGGAGGCATTGTTTCAGACGTCTGAATACTGGGGAAAGAAAATCCCCAATACAATATTCAGACGTCTGAAACTCAGATTCAGACGTCTGAATCATGATGGTCAGGTATTTCCTGAACCTAGGCCAATTATGGCCAAACAAATCGAAATCAATCGGACGTGTGTTGATTATGGGCTTACGATAAACGACCCAACCTTAACGACACACCCAAACATCCCGAACAACATAAACATCAACCATATAAGGATTTTCATAGATTTGGTTTCAAAAATCATAATTTGGCAATTACACCGAATCAACCCAAATCGAAAGCAAATGAACATGTAAATAAGTTAGGAATTCATATCTAACATCAATGGTATCAAAAGAAGTAGATGTGAGTTTAAAACTCACCTTTTTAGCTCAAGAACAAGAAGAAGCTCAAATTGCAAAGGAACAAGGCTAACCACTCTCTATTTCAACTCTACTAGCTTCAATCTAAGATCAAACAATTATCTTCCTAAATTAGGTTTAGGATATTTTCTGAAATTGAAGGAGAAAGAGTTGGAGATGATGGAGAAGAGGCTTACATATCCTCCACTTTGGATTTCAAGCAAGATTTTGGAGTTTGCAAATGGAACTAGGGCTTGCAATTTCTATTTCCTCTTCCCTTCTACCATTTTCAGTTTTAGCTTGAGTTTAGAAGAGAGGATGAGAGAATGGAGAGGAGAGGCTGAGTTAGGGGTATTTAGTTAAGCTAGTGGGCTGAACCTAAACCCAAAACCCAATAGAAAATGGGTCAAAATTTCACGAACTCCAAACATATCAAAGATTATACTCAAAAAGATCGCAAACGCCATTTTGGACTCAATGGAAGTGGTTTCGAGCTCTAATTCGGCCGTTTGCAAAAAGTAACATTTCGGACCAAAAATCCGACTAACGACGTTATATTTAAATAAAACATTTAGATATATAATCATTAAATATGCGGGTTGTTACACTAGGCTATCTTCTCTACTTACTCTCATTTATTTTTCAAAACTAAAACCAAAAGAGAATCAAACTACATAATCACTTTCAAACCTTTACAAGTTTTAACCTGAGAAAAGAAATCAAGTTTGCAACCTAATTCAAGGACAAAGAAAATTCAAAATAAAATGCAAGTACAAATCAAATCAAACAAAGCTCAAAACATGTAGCAGTAGATTCAAGTTCAGTTGCAAATTCAAGCATGCAAGTTCAATTCAGTTTTATCAAGTCTCAGTTTTCAAATTCAAGTAATAGTATTAAGATCAAAAGCACTTCCAGGTTTCTCAAATCCCTGACATCTCTGCTTTTATAAAACATGTAAGTAAACAAAACTTGTTCCTATTTTAATTGTTGCATGGGATGAATATATGAAGTATGATGTGATGAATTGTTTGCATGAGTGAAATTAGGCTTGCATGTTATAAATATGGAGTTCTTAAGTTGCGCATGTCTATATATATACTTATCTCCCTGTTTATATTTACAGGCTTTAAATCTAGATAAAAATTCAAATCTCCTCTTGTAATCTCTTATAGGCTATGAAATTCAAATAAGTTATGTTTGTTTAAACATGAATTAAGTCTTAAAAATATATTTAGTGTAATATGTTTAAAAATTATCTGGAATTTAAGAAAGACAGTAAAAACTTTGAAGCATGTTAAATTCAAATACCACAATTCTTTGATTCTCTTATATAATCTTAATCCCCATCAAAAATCATGATTTTTAAAAGTTAAATCACAATTTTTAGTTTGGAATCAAGTGAGAGATTTGTGATTGATCAGAATTTGGGTTTGGGAAATTGCTGGCGATCGGAGGACTTGGGAAGGTCGGGATCGTTACTGGAGATGGCGAGGGATTAGGCGAGTGAGGAAAAATGAAAGGTGGTTTCTGAAACCACCGTGGCAGTGCTTTTGGTCAGAGTAGGGTTTTGGACACATGTTTGGTCGAGGCTGGAAATTTGAGTGTTGCGACGTCTCTGGAGCACCGGACTCGTCTGGAGGTTGGGGGATGGAAGCGTGGTTGGTCGGCGAAGGTCTGGACGAGGTTTCGTAGTTGTTGGTGATCAGAAGCGTCGAGTCGAGGGGAGTTTTGGTCAATGTTTTGTTGTTCCAATTTTATCGTAATGGCTCGATTTTGATTTTGGGTGGTCGGAATCGAAGTGAAGATGGTTAGTGACGTGTTGGAGGTAGCAACGATGATTGGAATGGCTTTGATGATCGGTGCACGTACACGACGAAGTCTGGTGTCAGTGTTTTGGGAAGAAGGATGGGTCTCGGGGAAGGTCTTGGGGAAATGTCCTCCTGACTCGGGTTCGATCTCGAGTGTGATCGCGAGTGTTGAGCAACATGTTTTAAAGTTTTAACATATTAATTTATTTTTAAAAAAAGAAATACTCGGGTCTGGACTTGAGTACATACCGGGTTGAACCCGAAGTGAATGATATATAACAACTTTAAAATTTAAATAAAAACAAGTTTTTGAAATTTAAAATAAATCAAGTTTAAACCTTTTTCTTAAATAAATTTTCTTTTATATATAATAAATGTTTTATTTAATAATTAGTTTAAGGAAGTTTAACGATTTATGTTACATAAATTAATTAAGTAGATTCTTAAGTTTATTTAGATCTTAATTAAATATGTAATTTAGTAGTTAATTTAAGGAGTAATATGTTTTTATATTGTATGTTAATGATAAGTGATTTCAAGATTTATTAAATAATATCTTAATAATGTTTTAAAAATTAATAAAGTAAAGGTTTGTCTTAAAGTCAATTAAGGTCTTGGATAATTAATGAGTAACTAAATTAATGAAGTAATTAAAGAGGAATTAATTAATTAATGATTAAGGATTAATTCATTAATAATTAAGGATATAAATTAAATAGATAGTGATTAGAGATTAATTAATTGGTAATTAGAGATTAATTAATTGGTAATTAGAGACTAATTAATGTAAATAATTACTTAAATGATAAATACTTAATGCAAGTAATTAAAGGATTAATTTGTTAAGGGTTAATTAATTTAATTAGTAATTAGAGGATAATTAATTAATAATTAAAGGTTAATTAATTGAGGATAATTAACCAATGGGATAATTACTTAATGAAAGTAATTGTGGATAATTAAGTAGATTGATAATTAAAGAATGATTAATTAATGGTTGTAATTAATTAATGTTAAGTAAGAAGGATTTAAAAGCAATAAAATTTATTAGAAATGATACAATTAATTTATCTTGATTATAGATGATTAAGATATATTTAATGACTTCGATTATTTGATATCACTGATATGTGATTTGTGATGCTTTGTGATATGAGATACTTTGGTTGAACTGTGATATTATGGGTTATCTATCTAAGATGAATTGTTGTGTGAATATGAAATCCTGAATATAAATTGTATTGTTCAAACTTAAACATTTGGCTTAAAGAATAACATTGGATTCGAAGAGACCGGGGTC
Source organism: Allium cepa (assembly GCA_030765085.1). Taxonomy (NCBI): domain Eukaryota; kingdom Viridiplantae; phylum Streptophyta; class Magnoliopsida; order Asparagales; family Amaryllidaceae; genus Allium; species Allium cepa. Next base: position 82,520,343 of record CM060945.1, read on the forward strand.
GAGTATCAGTAAAAACCCGAAACCACTTGGATTTGTAATATATAGTAATTCTTTATAGATTTAATATGTGTAATCAATAGGCTGGAATGGAATAATTTAAGTAAACTGGACCATTGAAACTATGTAGTGGTACTTAGGGACTGATTTGTGAAATAAGTGTTGGTTTTAACAAGTTAAGAACTCGTTGTGAGGTACGAGTTACCCTAGGTTTTCAAAAAAGTCTTATAATTCCTTATTTTCAAATTTTATGGGTTTACTCATGCTGGTTTCCAGCGTGAACCAGGTGTTACTTTGATGTAATGCTCATGTCAGACCGAGTATTACAGATTTCAGGTTTGGACGTTCTATAGCTCAAGAGGCGAGCTGGATTGCAAGAACGTATGGAGTTTACCGCTATGTATTTGAGTTTGATTTGATTATAGTCTGGGACAAGTTAATTATAACTGTCCAGTTTATTTGTAAATGGTTGTACTCTGATATGTTGAATGTAATGTAACAATTACAACTTTCTTTGTATAAATGATATTATTTGATATTATATTTAATCCGCTACGAATGTGAGATGCTGTTGTTTTCTGTTCTTCTTCTACCCTCTTTCTTCTTTACCCTAACAATCTGGGATTTTCGACGTTCGATTGTTTGGCACTTTTATGGTAGACGTATTAGTGTCGAATTTTTGGGTCGTTAGATAAATTCAACATTTTTGAGGAATCCAGTTGGATCCCTCCATCCTGCTTTCCTACATCCACAGATGTTAGATAAATCTTAAAAATACCATCCCTCTTTGAGGCGGGATATCGCGGTATATAGGGTCTTCAGCTATTATGCGGGATGCATAGGGTCTCATCCGCTAAAATATGCGGGAACAGTCAATCCAACTACTAAAATATATACTATATATATATATATATCACAACATCCAACTAATAATAATAATTATCAATTCATCCAATCAACTAACAATTTAAATTTTCTACACTTTAAATTTAACTAGAAATACAAAAATGGGTGAGATTTACTTACATTTTGTTTCCAGTTATCGTTTTCACTTTTGATTTTTAATTAGCAAAAAATTTAGAAGCTCCAAATTCACCCAAACAAGTTTCATTACGAAGCTCTCGTCACCACGATCATAATGCAAAAAGTCTCATCCAAATTCCACCTCGCGTGCAGGATTACAAAAATTTTAAGTTCATCGATAATATAATTAAATTAGATACTAATTTTAACTTTTAATTAAATAAAAACCCATTACCAAACTCAAACCGACTCGCCTAACCTCATCTTCCCCAAAAAATGAAAACCGCCTGTTCCTTTTACAACCCAATTGCATGGCCTCATGCATGCACATGCACGAGCCTCCCTCCCCACCATCGATCAATTCGAGTTCACCCACATATCCACATCGCCGTCCACCTTCAATTGAACCCCTTCGCCATGGTCTTGCCCACCTAAATCAAAACGCAACATCTCGAAATCGCATACGACTGTACCATGTCACGACCACCAACTGAGAACCATACGCCACCAAAATCATCACACAAGTGCTAATCTCCAACACAAATTCAAATACGTTGACCAAAGCACAAATCGATGCTTACATCTCGGAGAAACTCGAACCCTAGCTCCACTTCCTATTCGACCTTACTGTCGACTTTCAAAAATAGCTGCCGCACTTCAACTCAAGTATACCAGAGGGAAGCTTAGGTGAAAACAAGACCTTTGAAACAAATTTTGTATTTTTTTGAGTAGATTTCAAGAAATTAGTTTTTGATTTTTTTTTCTTTTTCACTCTAATCGGCTTCTATTTAAAAAAAGAGAGGGAAAGCGATTAAAGAGAAAGGTGGCGTGTAGGGTGTTGTCTATAGTGTTTTGAAATGAAGGAAAAGGGCTGATGTGAAGATGGTCAATCAAATATATATATATATATATATATATATATATATATATATATATAATTTAAATTTTCAAACCGTCTCGATTACGTCACTTAAAATTTTGAACCCTTATCGAGGCATGCCACTAGGTGTTTATAATGTTTTACCCATATTTAGATCATAATGAAAAAGATTTCAAGATCTAATTCAATCGTATGAAGAAGATAGCTTTTTAGATCCAATTATTATATTGAATTTTCGATATTAATTTCAGCGCGTTTCTATCTCCTACGGCCAAATGATAACTCCAATGCTATGAAATTTGAATTTCGATAATAATACACTATTACAGACCAATGGAACTGATTTCGTTGAATTCCGAGACTGTGTCCCGGAAGGCTATTTATATACGTTAATTCAAACGATATATTTTTAAACTGAACAAATCACTTTTAAATTCATTTAATTTTTTTAACATCTTCGGTATTATTAATATAAATTTTATAAGCCTTTAAATTATCTTTAACAAGCTTAAAACTCAAGATTCAATAATTTAGCCAATTTTTAAATTATTAAATTCAATAATTAAATTATCCAATAAATCATTGTATTTGAAATTCAGGTTAAAAATTTAACTTTTAAATATTTAGAGGTGATTAAATGTTCCAATCTTAAATAACCAAAATTCTGGGCCGTTACATAAACCCTTTTAATATACAAACTCTTTTAACATATAAACTATTTTTCTCATATAAACCATTTTAATATTTTAATAATTTTTTATACATAAAATATTTTAATCTGTAACCTATTTTAATATATAAACTATTTCTAATATATAAACTATTTTTAATATATAACCTGATTTAATATATAAACTATTTCTAATATATAAATTATTTTAATCTATAACCTATTTAATATATACTATTTTAAATTTATAAACAACTTTAATATATATATTTTAATATCTATACTATTTTTAATGTCTAACTATTCCAATATATAAACTACCTTCAATATTCAAACTATTTAAAGTTGGAAATGTTATGATTTAGATTTCATTGATTTAAATGCAATATCTTGATACGATGTTTTAACCTATTTTGTGGTTGTGATTTTGAAAATAAATATGATTTAAAGTGAATAATGATTTTGATAGTAAATATGATTTTGAAAGTGATATGATTTTAAAGTGAATATGATATTTTGATATCAATTATGAATCGATTTTGGAAACGTGAAAGAACCAACCGGTGTGAAATAAGTGTTTGATTGTTATAGTGACCGGGATTGGATATTGTCATACTCTCTTCCAATACCGAAAACCAATTTAACAACTGTACACGTGGTGGAGAATCCAGAATGAAGTAGGATGGTTTGGCGAACGCTACTGTATAAGGTATTAACGCAACCCTGACCCCCTCGTGTCAGCCTGAGCATTTCAGCATTGAAGACTCTATTTCTAGAGGATGAAGACGGAGATTTGTATATTATTTATTATATTTATTCCACTGCATCATTTTGTTAAACTGCATTGTTTATTTATTCCTGCTGTATGTATAACTCTGATCTGTATTGTAAAAGGGTAATCAAATGTTATTTGCAAAACAACTTCATGAACTGTTTATTTGATTACTATATTTTGTCATTCCGCTATGAGATTCTGTATTTTTTTCCTTTCTTTTCTCTTATTTTCTTATTTACCCCATTAGTAATCCTCACTTTTGGTGGATGAGTTGACATGTATGGTTTATTATAGATTTAAACGTCCAAAAGGTAGGTCGTTACATTTGGTATCAGAGCTTTGGTTTAGCGATAACCTTAGCTTTGTGGGGTTTAACTCATTCGAGATAAGGTTATTAATACCCTAGAATGAGTTTGATTGAGCTTATATGAGAGAGCGTATTTGTTACTATTATAAAAATGTTTATATATTGTATTAATTTGTTTTGTTTAGTATTTATAATTTCTGGTTGGTACATAGGACGCTATGGCATCGAAAGGGATTTCTAAGCACTTAGTAGGGCATACTGACACAATATTGTTTTTGAAATATAGGCAAATGAAATAATTTTACCTCGTATTATATTTCGTATATAGTATAATTTTTATAAATAGATATAGTTGTATGTGATATGTTGTTTGTTAGGAAGTGAAATTTTATGAATATTGGTTGCAAAATAGGATTTACAAATAAAGTAAATATAAATTAGAAACTTGAGAACTTAAGTCCGGAGTTTTGAATTTGGTTTTCAAAGATTTTGGAATAGAATATTAGAATTATTTGGAAGTATTTTCGGATCTAAATATTTTCAATATGATTTGAAATAAATGATTTAAAGGAATTTTAAAAGAAAAATAAATTATGTAATCTCCTCTTCCGTCATTGGAAAATAATTTCGATGATAACCGCGACATCATCGGCGTTCATTTTCGAGTCTCAAAGTGGGGGAGGCCACTTAGTAGCTTTGCTACGTATTTGGTTCCATAAACAGATTTTGATTTAAATTTCTAAGTACGATTTTATATATAAAAGATATGAATATATATATATATAATATTTCAAAATGATTTGAAAGGAAACCTGGAATTTAGTTCTTAAAACTTTCTGATAATTAGTAGTTTACAGCTATTGTATTAAAAGGAAATCTTAACTATTTTAGTTATTGGAAACTTCTAAAAATGAAAAATAAAAAATTAGGTGCTAAGTGATTAATGAAATATATAAGATATTGGAAATTTGTAACATGTAAATCGAAATATATGAAAATTAAGAAGATATAAATTATTGAATATGTTGTTAACTAAAATGAATGAGACTATTTGTATAACACTCAATTACATAACAATATATATATATATGTATGTATGTTTGTATGTATGTATGTATGTATGTATGTATAACTTACTAGAAGTGTTTAAAAGTTGAAATGTTAATATAGATATGTAATAGAATCTTATACAAGCAAAATCTTAATAACAAAATGCTTTAAAATTAAATTGAATAGATAAAAGTGAATATTATTTAAATAGATGATTATAAACCTAAGAAATTGTTAAAATGATTCCTAGATAGATTTAATATAAAAGGAAATACTATAGTGAAAATTAATATGAATTGAAAGGTAGAAAACTTAAGTACGAATTTATTCCACCAATGAATATTCATATTCAACGGAAATCAAGTTATATAAGTAAATAATAAATGTGGATTAAACTACAAGAAACTTATATAATATTTTAAGAATTGATTTATCGATGATCTAAATAACTGAATGAAATAATATATGTAAGTAAATGAATGCAAATTAATGGAAATGACATTGAATGAATGATAATAAATAAAAGAGTAAAAAGGGAAACCGATTGAATAAACTTAAATAATATTTAAATTCTATATTGTTTGACTAATGGAAAGTTTGGTAGAGGATACTTCAAATTTGTAATGTCCCGCCTTTCAGCATGCTTTAAATCGACGATAAAGCACACACGTCAGACTTAAAGCATATAGAAGGGTGGATTGTTATGGGGTAAATCATAAAAAGCAGGAAAGAAAACAAAATAAAATCTTGCAGCGGAATAATAAAATATAATAATCAAATAAACAGTTCATGAAGCTGTTTTACAAAACATTTGATTATACTTATACAATACATATCAGAGTTACACATACCAAAGAATATTAATAATGCAGCGGAATACAATGTGATGCAGTTGAATATAATAAATAATAGTAATACAAATCTTCGTCTTCATCCTCCGGAATAAAATCTTCAAATCCTGAAATGCTCGGACTGACCCGAGCGAATCGAAAAGACAAAACACTCGAGTCAGAACTAAAAGATCTTATGTAAGTTAAATCAACGGTAAAATATGAGTGGAACGACGTCAGAGATGTTTACGGGATTTGCCATCTCCTATCCAGTGTCTAACGTGAGTGCAGTAACTTAAGAGATGCTCGGGATTTACACCTCCTAAGGATCCGTTAAACTATTTACTATGTAGTAATATTTCGCTATTATAATAATGTCTATAGTAAAATAAACTTACTTTTAAATAGCATTAAGGAGTTACCCAATCTTCCCTTTAACACAATAATAGTCCCAGTACTCCATCCAATATCATAGTCCCTCCTGATCGGGAAGCCACCAGAGGATACTGCACGGGCTACGGGAGAAAACCAAACTCGTACAAGGCGCGATAGGGTAGGTGACATGGCACAACTAGGCAATGCCAGGGTAGATATACCAATTATGCTTCCGAGTCGGTGGTAACGCGTAGCGCGCAGCTACCGCCCACCTCAAGCCACACCTCCAAATCAAAAATCAAAGTGGCCACTGAATCAATCCAAAAGTCAGAGAATAATATCGAAGGGATGTGTCCAATAAAATGTGCTACCTTCTTAACCCGTCAATCGCTCTTGTTTTAGCCACCTTATGTCAACTCATGGGAGTTGGGTCCACATATTTATATCAAAGGAAACACCGCCGCCATCCTACTTCATTCTAGAATTTCCACCGCGTGCACGGTTGTTAAAATGGTTTTCGGTGTTGGCAGAGAGTATGACAACTTCCGATCCCGGTCTCTTTAACAACCAAACGTTATTATAACACCGGGTCTTTTCAAAATAGTTTATACTTCAAAACCAGAATATAATATTTATTTCAAGACCATATAAATACGATATCATTTCAAATTTAAAAACCAAATCAATATGATATCCCTTTTATTTCAAATCAATATAATATCATTTTATTTCAAATATATCCTCTTTTCAAAATCATTGCACTTCCAAATTTTATACTTCAAAACCAAACATTTGAAATTTTAACACCTTTAAAACATAATGCTATGAAATTCATAACTTAGAAACATTTCAATTTCAATAAACATTTCAATTTCTATATATTTCAAGGCTTTAAATATTCCAAAATTTCAAAACTAAATTTGATAATTTCGATTCAACAACTAAGTTTCCTATTATTTAGTTTTGAAATATTTTATATAATAAACCCTTATTATTTAACTAAAACTCAAATTACAAATAACTAGATATTGCCTTAAACTCATTATACTAGAGATAATCATTTAATTCACCTAGACCCAAAAATCAAGTTATAATAATTATACCTTTTAAAATTTCCAATTTAATAAATTTCATATCAACCCTGTTGGTTTAATTCTTAAATAAATAATTCAATTCCATAAAATCTCAATTTATCTATATTTCAAATCAAATTTTATTCGAGTAAAATTCTTAAATAATTTAATTCACATCCATTTAATATTTTATCTTTCAAATCTTCATTTATTTAAATCATTATAACCTCTGTATAAAATATGATTTAAATACTAAACATATTTATTTTAATAAATCAAACTCCATTATTTAACTTATTGTTATTAAACAGATTTATACATAGATTAAATACATGAATTTAACTATATATGAAATATTTTTATATAATATCAAAAGGAATCAATATTTATTTAAACCGTATAATTCTATCCAAAATTGTAGAAATCATTTGCAATATATATATATATATATATATATATATATATATATATATATATATATATATGTACCGAAGGTGTCAGTATATAATTTTCTATCTTGGTCAAGTGATACTGATATTCCGCCATTTAAAATAAAAATACGGTTATATATCATTTCAAACCACAATCCCGAATCAATAATGAAAAACCAATAAAGAACTTGCAGATTATGATGTTATAAATAAAACATCCATTCACTCATCATACGATCATACATCCATCACAATCATCATCCAATAAGTCAATCAATATCAATATATAACCGATAATATTTAACAAGTAATTAACTAGCAGTTATATTCAATAATATATTAAATAATGATTTAATTTAAATAAATGCAATTAACTGAGATGATGATTAAAACATACGAAACAGTCATAAATAAATGCATAATCACAACAAAAAATAAATTTAACAAACATAAGAAATTTTAGAAGTTGTGAGTGAGTTAAAACACCCACCTTTTGAATTTAAATCCAATTTAAACCCAAAAATTGAACGGTCTCCAAACCCGTCCAATCCAGCGCCAAAATGTCCGGAATTCTAGTACGAACCTAGTGGAGAAAATCGCGTGTGGATTGGAGTTCGCACATGAAAGTTATTGCATTAAAACGAGTTGAAACCGAATTAAAAATAAAAATAAACAAACAATTACCCTGCCATGTCATCTATTCATCTTCCAGCAACAACACACACATGCCATTTAGTGCCGAACCCTAATCGCGATTTGCTCAACTACAGCCGCCGCACGTTCGAAAATTTACTGAACACTGCGAACTACGCCACAACGATCAAGTACCCTGGCCACGTTCACCTACCCAGGCCGAGCCTCCCCCGAAGTCGCGTGCCTCCTTCGCCTCGCCAGGAACGGACCGCCGACGCATACAAATAAACCCCAAAATCGACGAATTTGACATCAATAGCACAAACGAACGGCACCGATGCGTGCTGCACCTCCTCCTCTACCCATCGCATCTCCCCGATCGACAAAAGGTCGAAGATCCACCGTTGGATCGTCGAAAATCCAATATGAACGGCCACGGTTCATTCTCGATTTCTGGAAAAACTATGATTCGAATCCAAAAACGAACAGCAGATCTGAGATGCATACATCGAGAGCTTCGATATATAATTTTTTTTGAATTTTTTTGAGGAGTTTGAAATTTCAATTTGATTTTTGAATTGCAATTGTATTTGAAATTGTCTGCCTTTGAAATGAGGAGATGAGGAGGAATTGTACGTACAAACAATTGAGAAATAGAAAGGCTAGGGTTTATAACAGGATATTTATTGACAAAGCTGGAAAAGAATAGATGGGACATGATTTAACAACACGCTAAACGATAAATGACCCGAAAAGCCCGTTTCGACTCCGGAGCGAAATTGGGTCAACCTATATATCAAAATAGATGTCTTAAAATATTTTAAACGCAGTGGAACAGGTTTCAAGTCCAAATCCCATCGTATGAAGAAGTTATGCTAAAATCAAATTATTTCAAATTGATTTCAATTGATTCCAATTTCATTGATTTCTAGGCGTTTCGAGCCCGTACGATCAAATAACAAGCTCGGTCGCTATGAAACTTGAAATCCTATAATAATTCACCGATACGGATCCGATGAAACTGGTTTCGTCGTAATCTGAGTCATTGGCCAAAATGGCTATTTTTACTTTAATTAAATAAATTAAAAATCAATCAATTAAATCCAATTTTTAATTTCACTTCTATAATCGACAATTTTTATCACTTTTATTTTTCTTAATAATGCACATTATACAAACCAAATTTAGATGTTAATTTAGAGTTGATTAATTTAACAATTTCAGTGTTTACCTCAATTTCATTGAGGTCAGAAATTGTAAATTAAATTTTCAAAAATTTCATTTAGTTACTTTTCATTCTATTATTCAGTCTATTATTATCAAAAGGATGCAATTTACATTGGATTCAAAATTCATTACATTAATATTCTCACATTTCATCTAAATTCCCATTTATGTAATATTTAAATATTTAATTCATTTAATTGCAATTAATCCTTTTATCATAAATTAAATTCCAATATATTAATTCAACCAATTTTCATATTATAAATAAAATTGACATTATCTCCAATTATTAATTACAGTCAGTTAAGATCTTACCATTGGTTCCATTAATTTATTTGCACTAAATTAGTTATTGCATTAATTTTCATTAATATAACGTTAAGGTTCATTTAACTCTAATTGATTTCCAATTTTATTATTAAACCAAATAAACATGTAACTTATGACAAGTGTTACCATGCCTTTAATTACACTCATGAATTTCCTATTATCAAGCAACCGTTATAGTTCTTAAATACTTCTGTTTTTATTTAATTAAATTAACTATATTATTATTATTCCATTAGCTAATTAAGTATTTACATTCGTTTCTTACAATTCAATCGCATAACCAATTATAAACTTTTTTCAATTTATCCATTTATTAAGTTTTACATTAATAAATCTTTATTTCCAAATATACCCTAATTTAACAACTTCTAAACATTGTATTACTTCTCACATTAATGTAACTTTTTTTAATATTTATTAAAATTTGATTTTTCATTTCAATTAATAGACAAAATAAACGGGAAAAACATAATTATTTCCATCGTTTACTTTTGACTACATTTATAAATTTATTGTTTACAGACGCAAGTTACAACATTTACATAATATCAATTTATCGTAATCTCATTCAATCTATCAAAAATTTAGCTTAGATTACACCCTTACCATTCATTTATTATTAACCTAAATTAGCATTGCTTACCTTGAGTTAACATTATTACTTTAATATACATCCAATTACAATTAATATTCTCAATAAATTTATTTACTTGGTCTCATGCTTTCTATTACGCCAATTACTACCTTATAAGTAAATGTACGTTACTATTTTAATTTACATTCACCCTTTCCATTATTATATTCATTATCATTAAAGTACATTTAATTATCTTGTATGTTCATTCTTCCCAACTAATTACCACCTATTATATTATTTCACACATTAATTCAATAATTACATTTGCTTTCTCATATTCCACTTATAACCAAGTCATACATTTAAATTATTTTATTCAATTAGAATTTCATTCAAGTTCGTTAATTATTAACTTAAATTAACCTAGTTACGTTTCCTCTTAGTTATTTTCATTATTACAACACAACTTTTATCAATAATTGACAATTTTTATTTTCTTCAATATTAAATTTCAAAAATCTAATCAAATTAACAATTTTAATTATCGAATTTTGATGGGTCGTTACGAAATTGTTTAAGGTTGTATGAATAATCTATTAAGCAATTATCTAAGGCTGTTGGGCATAGGGTACACTTAGTAGTTCGTTTATGACCCTTGAACAATGAGAAGTTTCTGAACTATACCAGCTATTGGTTTGATTGCTATGGATGTGTGATGAATTCTTTGTGCATATGATGGTCCTGCTATTTGTTTGTATATGCTTTGTGTTGATTTGCTTTTGTTATTAAGTGAAACAACTTATATATGACTCTTTTTACATGATTATTAACTTCTTTGGATTATAAGTGAGATGTAGGTTTATGGAAGCAATAGTTACTGTTTTTGGTTTCATAAAATAAAGTTTGTTTACCCGACAAATAGGTACGTTTTTGGATTACGGTTTTGAAATGAAATTTTATTTTTTCCCTATGGTTGGTGTATTGATATTATTATTTTCCAAACCTATCCATACGTGCCGAAATTTTTCATGAATTTAAGCCTTAGATTTTTTTTGGAAAAGTTGAGTTATTTTCAAATTCTTATTAAACTATATTATGTAAATAAATTGTTTATAAATTGATTATTTTGAATAAAAATATATTAGTTTCTTACTTCCTTCTCGTTCCTTTTCGAGGATGAAAAGTTTTGAGTGGGGGTGAGTGTAATGACCAGTAATTTTTGATTATTAAAAATAATAAATTAAAAAGATTTTGAAATTTTATATTGTGAGAAATTAAAATTTATGACTTATTTATGAGAAAATAAATAGAATATGATCTTGATAATGTGGATTGAATGAGATTGACAATTGTTTAAGGTTATTGAAACTAATGGTAATAATAAAGGTAAATAAGGATTTAATTCAATGTTGTATTAAAAAGGAGAAATTATATGTAATTAATTGAAATTGGTTAATATAGAATAAATCAATATTTGGTAAGTAATTTATCAACTTTTGTTTGTAAACAATAGGTTAATAGAGGTGAATTATTAATATATAACAAATAATTGATTATCGTCTGGATATCAAAACCGTTTGAAATTAATTGTAATTCAATTGAAATTAATGAAATTAAAAATTGCAGTTAATTTGAGTTAGGATGATAAATGTAGAATATGAACATAAGGGAATGTAAATTAATGTTAACTGTATTCCTCCTATACTTTATGATTTAAAAAAGAGTAGAAAACAAAATAAAAGAAATTAATTGATATTAAAATATAATTAACCGGTATTTTGTTACAATCGTAATAGAACGCTGAATATAGTGTAATATTTAAATATTGGTTCTAACATAGAATATTTACTTTTAATAGATTATTAATTTCTATATAATCAAGAATGATAAAATTATTAACCACTAATTTGACTTTAAAAGGTGATTGATTAATTTAATAATAATTCATTTAATTTAACGTGAAAAATTAGCCATTTTGGCCTTTTTCTCGGATTTTGACGAAACCAGTTTCATCAGATCCGTAACAATGAATTATTGTAGAATTTCAAGTTTCGTAGCGATCGGACTTATCATTTGATCATGCGAGCTCGAAACGCGTAGAAATCAATTAAAAGAATTTAAGTGAATATAATCTGATTTTAAAAGCTAACTTCTGTGTATAATGGAATTAGGGCTTGAAATTAGTTCCATTAAGTTTAAAAATATCGAAAACCTATATTTTGATATATCGGATGACCCACTTTCGTTTCGGAAACAAAACGGGCTTTTTGGGCCGTTGTTAGCATTTCGACCCAAGTCGATTTTTCCATTCATTTCTTATCTATCTTGGTCCATAAAAATAGATTTCTTTCTGAATCCCTAGCATCCTTTTCATATTTTTATATGTAACTATTAAATCATCTTTTGCTTCATCCTTCTCAATGATTCTCTACCAAAACCCTAAATTCGATTTCAAATCAAATTTCAAAAATTCAAACTCCTCAAATCATAGCAAATTAAATATCTTTGAAAAGCACTCAATGAGCGCAATCTACTGCTATGATTTGTTTTTCAGTTTGATGCATCATTTGACCAAAAAACGATGAATAAGCTCGACCGTCCGTATTAGGGCTTTCGATTTCAACGGTGGGTCGTCGATTTTACGACGATCAGAAGGTATAGGCCTGTAGAAGTCGTCGAGCTGAATGCATCCACGGTCATTCGCCTCAAAGATCATTAGAATCGTTGGAAATGGCGATTTATGGCGCGATGTCGGCGAAGTTCATGAGGGGATCGAAGGCCTGCGTGCTTGGCTGGAGGGGTCGCCTTGACGTGCGCAAGAGGATGGCAGGCTTCGATCATGGTGGAACTGCCTATGGTAGACCAGGTGAGTCGATCTTGGTGGCGGTTGTAGGATGAGGGTTCGATTGCGATATCTGCTAGGGTTGAGGAAGGTGACGTGTTTAACTCCTATTCGTTTTATTATTATTATTCAAATTGAATTTTGAATTTTTTAACGTTAATAACTTTTTCATACGAGCTTGGATTTGTGAGTGGTTTTTTCTATTGCGATCGTATCAAAATTCCGGACAAATTGGCTCTAGCTTGGTTACATTCTAAGACAATTGGATTTTTTTAGCCTAATTTGGATTTTAAATCGACGACAAACCAAAGGTGAGTGTTTTAACCCACTCACAATGCTAAAGCATCTTATGTTGGTTAAATTAAATTTATAATGTGATTAGAAATTGACTGATTGCTGTTTGGTATATTTAAATTCCATTTAAGTTTAATTTTAATTTATTTTGAATTTAGTTGCCATTTTAAATTTATATTGAATTTTAAATTTTTAGTTAAATACCTGATTGTGATAACCAATTAATTATTATGATTTATTGGTTGATTTGAATTATAATTGTGATGGATGTTTTATTGTTGACATGTTGGATGATTCGATGTTATGTTTATTTTATATGTCGTTATCACACTGCAATTTCCCTTAGTTATTGTTAGAAAATCAGTATGGGATGAAATGATTCATACCCGATTGATCTTATAGATTAGGGAAATCGTTATGAGTTGAAATGATAAACTCGATCAATTTTATGGATTTCGAATTTTATTTGGGATTACCGATTGAAATGATATATATTTTTAAATTTAAATTATCGGGGGTTGAAATTATACATATATCAGTATCACTTGACCATAGGGTAGAAAATTACATACGGATGCCTGATTGGTTAAATTAAATGATTTTAAATCCTTGAATTTTGAATCCAATTAAATTATATTATGAAATTAAATTAGATTTATATGAAATGAATTATTTTTAAAATCCAAGCTTTAAAATGTTGAAATTGAAATTGGTTTAAATGAATTGTTTAACTACTTTAAATTCGAATCTTAAAGTTGAATTTTGAAATATAAATGAAATTTATCAAAATTGAGTTATTATAAATGTTTGAATATTTAAACTTTGAAACTTATTGAATCGAAGTGGTTTAAATTTGTAGTTCAAACATGGATTTGAATTCGATATCAAAATTTAAATGTTTTGTAATCAGAATTTGGATTGAAACCTCTAGCTTTTTGAATTGAAATCGTTGAACTGGAATTGATTTAAATTGAATTTTTGGAACTATAGTTGATTTGGATTGATTTGGGAAATTGGAAGAAACAATTCTAATTTGAAACTATTTTGGATATCAACTCTTTTAATATACAAACTCTTTTAACATATAAACTATTTTTCTCATATAAACCATTTTAATATATTAATAATTTTTAATACATAAACTATTTTATTCTATAACCTATCTTAATATATAAACTATTTCTAATATATAAATTATTTTAAAATATAAACTATTTCTAATATATAAACTATTTTTAATATATAACCTATTTTAATATATAATCTATTTCTAATATATAAACTATTTTAATCTATAAGCAATTTTTAAAATATAAACTATTCTAATATATATTATTTTAAATTTATAAACAACTTTAATATATATTTTAATAGCTATACTATTTTTAATGTCGAACTACTCCAATATATAAACTACCTCCAATATTTAAACTTTTTAAAGTTGGAACTGTTATAATTTAGATTTAACTGATTTAAATGCGAATATCTTGATATGATGGTTTAACCTATTTTGTGGTTATGATTCTGAAAATGAATATGATTTAAAGTGAATAATGATTTCGAAAGTGAAAAAGATTTCGAAAGTGATATGATTTTGAAGTGAATATGATATTTTGATATCAATTACGCATCGGTTTTGGAAATGTAAAAGAACCAACTGGTGTGAAATAAGCGTTTGGTTGTTAAAGAGACCGGGATCAGATACTGTCATACTTTCTGCCAATCCCAAAAACCACTTTAAAAATTGGAACATGGTAAAGAATCCATAATGAAGTAGGATGGTTTGGTAAAAGCTACTGTATGGGGTATGAACGAAGCCCTGGCCACTTCGGATCAGCTTGATATGATTAAAATAGGAGCTATACCTTGGCCAAGTGAGGTCGCTCCTCTTGATCGGACTTGCTTCTTCGATACCATATCTGTTACTTTGTGATTGATTTGGTGGCCACCTTCGATTTGATTATGGGAGTGTGTGCTGAAGTGGGAAGTAGTAGCTACTATGCGTTACCACCAGTCCGGTTCTGCAAAACAGTAGTATCTTACCCTGGGCATTGCCTTGTATGCCTTATCGAACCAACTATGAGTTTGGTCGTGTCGTACACTATGGAGTGCCCTTTGATAGCCCTCTAGTTTATGGAGGAATTATAGTACTGTTTAGACTACGACATTTATAAAAATGTATTAAGGAAGATATGGGTAACGCCTTAACGCTATTTTAATACTTTACTTTACTACAGACATATTATAATAGCGTATTGTATTACATATGTAGATATTTTAATGGATCCTTAGGAGATGGAATCCCAAACATCTCTTAAGTTATCGCACGTACGTTAGACACTGGACAGGAGATGTAAAATCCCGTAAACATCTCGGAAGTTGTTATACTCATATTTACTTATTTTGATTTAACTTAAATAAGATCTTTTTGTTCTGACTCAAGTGTTTTGTCTTTTGATTATGCTCGGATCAGCCTGAGCATTTCAAAATTGAAGACTCTATTTCTGGAGAACGAAGACGGAGATTTGTATGTTATTTATTATATTTATTCCACTGCATCATGTTGTTTCCATTAATTATTTATTTATTCCTACTGTATGTATAACTCTGATCTATATTGTAAAAGGGTAATAAAATGTTATTTGAAAAAAAACTTCATGAACTGTTTATTTGATTATTATATTTTGTCATTCCACTGTGAGATTATGTGTTTTGTTTTTTCTTTCTTTTCTCTTATTTTCTTATTTATCCCATTTACAATCCTCCTTTTTGAATGGTTTGAGTAGACATGTGTGGTTTATTGTCGATTTAAACCGTCTAAAAATGTTGGCCGTTACAGATTTACAATTTCAATGAATTAAAATATAGAAATTATAATCCCAAATAAAATTAAAGCATATCTTATTAATGATTATCAAGTTTAATAATGTACAATCTAAATAACGAAAATCTAGAAAAAACGTAACATCCCTCCTTTTTGTATGTTCTAAATCGACGATAAACCACACACGTCAGACTCAAACCATACAAAAGGGCGAGTTGTTATTGGGGTGTATAAAAAAAGCAGAGAAAGAAATAAAACAAAAACAGAATCTCTTAGCGGAATGACAAAATATAATAATCAAATAACAGTTCCTGAAGCAGTTTACAAAACATTTGATTATACTTATACAGTACATATTAGAGTTACACATACCATAGAATAATAAATAATGCAGCGGAACAATATGAATGCAGTGGAAATATACAAAAAATAACAGTAATACAATCTTCGTCTTCGTCCTTCAGAAATAAAGTCTTCGAATTCTGAAATGTTCAGATTGACCCGAGCAAATTGAAAAACAAAACCCTCGAGTCAGAACTAAAAGATCTAATGTAAGTTAAATCAATGGTAAAATATGCGTGGAACGGCGTCAGAGATATTTACGGGATTTGACATCTCCTATCCATTGGCAAACGTGAGTGCAGTAACTTAAGAGATGCTTGGGATTCACATCTCCTATGGATCCATTAAACTATTTACTATGTAGTAATATTTCTCTATTATAATAATGCCTATAGTAAAATAAACTTACTTTTAAATAGCGTTAAGGCTTTACATTTTCCACCTTAACACGTAATAGTGCCCGTAGTCTATACACTACCTGCATATCTCCTGATCGGGAGACTACGAGAAGATACTCCATAGGTACGACATAAATTAAACTCGTACAAGGCGCGCTAGGGTAGGTGACATGGCACACAAGGCAATGCCAGGGCAGATATACCAATTACGCACATGGGCTGGTGGTAACGCGTAGCAGCTACTACCGCCCACCTCGAGCCACACCCTAAATCAAAAGTCAAAAGTGGCCACCATATAAATCTCAAAGCCCGAATATAATATCGAAGGAGTGTGTCCGATCAGAGGAATGACCTCATTGGCCCGAAATCGCTCATGTTTTAGCCACCTTATGCCAACTCATAGGAGTCGGGTCCACGTATATACCTCAAAGGAAACGCCGCCGCCATCCTACTTTATTCTGGTATCTCTACCGCATTCACGGTTGTTAAAGTGGTTTTCGGAGTTTGGAGAGAGTATGACAACTTTCGATCCCGCTCTCTTTAACAACCAAACATTATTATAACACGACGGTCATTTTGAAGCAAGTCAATACTATATCATTTTCGTTTCAAATATATCCTTTGAAAAATCATAGCATTTTCAACGTTATAACACTTCGAAATCAAAACACTTGAAATATAACACTTTCAAATCATAATCCATCGAAACCCATAGCTTTGAACATAGCTTCCACCAATTAAATGGTTAAAATATTAAAATACTTTATATAATGTGACGACCCTAAATTTTAGACAATTTAAATTGAAAATATTTAATTGATTTTAAATATTTGAAGGATAGTTTAACTTGAATTTCAAATGTTAATATGACTTTGGCTATTAGATTATAAAATTTAATCTATTGAACAGAGGATAAAAATTTAAATCTTCAGTTTTAAACTGATTAAAAATATTTTCAAGGCTTAGAAAATTTATATTGATGATACCGAAGATAATGGAAGCTTCAGAATTGAATTTGAAAGTGATTTGTTCAGTTTTGAAATTATCATTTAAATCGATATTTAATAATAGCTTTACGAGGCACAGTCTCAGAATTCGACGAAACTAGTTTCATTGGATTCGTAATAGTTAGTTATTATCGGATTTCAATTTTCATAACAATCGGAGTTGTCGTTTGACCCTGGCAACACAAAAGGCATAGAAACTATTTTAATCGTTTCAATTTAAAATTGATCGTTTACTTCTGTAACTTGCGTATATGATCAAATTATCCTCCGAAACATGTTCCATTATGTTCGAAACGTGGGTAAAACCTTTTAAACGCCAAGCGGCACGTCTCAAAAAGAGTTCGAAATTTTAAGTTGCGTTTATCAAGACAGTTTGAATTTAAATTTAAATTATATATGTTTATCCTGTCAACTTCAGCAAAATTATATCACATCAGCTGCTTCCCTTCATTTCAAAGTCACTGTAGCCTGTTAACTCAACACGAAAACGTCTCCTCTTGTCCCCCATTTCTTTTTAACGCAACAGTTTCCAAATCAGAAAAAAGGGAAAATCGATGCCTTAAGTTATAAGTCTCAATCTTCCTATCAATTTTCTTCATCCAAGGCCGAACGAGTTAAAAATTAAAAATGGCAGAATGAAAAAATCAAATCTAATCGATCATGATATAAAGAGGCACCGTCGTACGCGACTTCAAGAGACTCGATAAGGACATCTACGACGAAGTCGCGATAGGAGTTTAGGGCACACGAGGCCGTAGGGAGGAAGGGGGCGTGTGTTGATTATCGCAGGAAGGAGGCATGATCGATTGGCAGATTCGAGGTAGAGGTGATGCCAGAGAGAGCTCGCGAAGCTCGCAATAGCTCTCGGATGGGCAGGCAGCAATCGTACGAGGCACGACAATGGTTTGCGTGCAAGGCTGAAGTGATGGTTTGCATTCTCGAGGCTAGGGTTTTGAAAGTCTGGAGTGTCGTGTAGAGTTGAGGCTGGGATTCACTTCAGTAAGGTTGAAAGTTTTTGGATAATCCTATTTTGTCATTTAATATTTATATATACCTATATATATAGGTTAGAAATTTATAACAGTAAAGGGAATTTCTGTTTTCATTTTACAGAGGTAAGGATTGAGTAAGATAGAAGAGTATGAATAGTAAAATTTTATATGTATAGGACCTTTTTTAAAAAAAAGGTTGTTGGATTTAAAATAAAATAAAATAAAATAAAATATATAGATTTTTTTTATTTATTTTGAAAGAAATAAATATAATTGGATTGATTAATTTAATTAATAAATTTATTTAGAGAAGAAATTGGTTTAAATAAAACTATCTGTTAATTAAACTATTAAACGAAAATTTATTATTCGATTTATTTCGAATATTGATAAACTGTATAAATTGTTTATGCAAGGTCTATAAATCGAGAAAACAAGCTGGAATGGAAACAGATTGTGAAATAAAAGCAAAGGTGAGAACTTCTCACTCAATCGAATCTGTTTCGATTTAAATTTTAAATAGTTAGATTTAAAATTGCTTGATTGTGTTGATTGTATGATAAATTATTATCTATTGATTTGGAATAGACCCTATACGCCGCATATTAAGCGGAGGTTATTTATTAAATACATATAACGCGATATTCCACCTTGAAGTGGAATTGGTATTATATATGTATTGGGGTTAATTTTCCGCATTATATAGCAGATGAGACCCTATTGCGCCACATAGTAGCGGATAATATTTTATAAATCCCATATACCGCGATATTCCACCTCGAAGTGGAATTAGTATTGTGCTAACATCTATGGATGCAGGGAAACAGGTTGGAGGGATCCAACTGGATTCCTCACATTGATTGAATTTATTTATGTTGTGATGTGATAATCTGTTAATGGTTATATTGATGTGACCGATCATATTGATGTTTGGAATTTATTTGAAGGCTATAATTTAGCCGAATGGATTTTTGGTATCGTTGGATACCAGAAATAAATGGAATTGGATTTGGGAAATCAAATTAGAAAAATTTAAGTGAATTAATTTGAGAGAATTGAATAAATTTGGAAGAAGGAATTTAAAAAGTATAAAAAGTTTATTTTTGTAATCTTATCGAATTAATTCCAAAATATGGTGAAAAGATTTTTATAAATGGAACTGTTTATAAATTGAAGAGTTTATTCAAAATTTGGATGTTAAATAGTTTTAAAGAGATAAAGGAATTTATTTTAAAAAGGAAATAAGTTTGGAAATCCATTTGGAAATTTAGTTGGGATAGTGAAATGAATTCGGAAAAAAATCAATATTTAATTTGATTTAGTGTTTCTTAGAAATCAATTGAAATTTGAATTGGTGTTGGAAGTGAATATTTGAAATCGATTTGAAAATCGTATATCAATAGAATTTGAATTCAATTGGAATTTATAAAGGAAAGGGAAATTGGTTTTAAAATAAACATTAGGTTATTTTAAAGAGTGGAAATAAATTTACGGATTTGAAACGTAAATTTAAAATAAATCGGTAAGGATTTATTTAATTGGTTTAAATGAATCATTTTGAAAAGGAAGTGTATTCTCCCTGGAAAGCCGAGCATATTTCCAAAGTAACTTTTAAAGTATAGATTACAAGTTCTAATATAGTTTTAAAGAATATTTTGGGAAAATTATTTTATTAAGTTATTTTAAAATCTTTAGAGTAAAGATTTATTTAGCAGATTATAGAAGTAATTATTTAAAGACTTAATTTATAATTGTTTTAGAAATTGATTATTTTAATAATTACACTCTATCTACAAATTTTACTTTGAAAATTTGTTTGGACTTAAGTTTATATGTAATATTGGTATAGTGTTTTTATAACTAATATTTGAAAGTAAGTGTTTTTTTTAAACTTTATTTTAAAGTGTTTTCCAAATATATTTTGGATAAGTGATATAAATTATTTTCAAGTATTCAGGTTTGGCAGATTTCCATTGAAAATAAATAACTATTTGGAAATGTTTCCGCTTAAGGAAAATGATTTGAAATTTGTTTTCAAAGGTTGTAAAGGTGAAAAGTGATTTGAAATTTGTTTTCAAATGGTTGAAGTGTGGAAATTATATCTTGTAAAGATATTTTTGGGAAATAAATAATTTGGGAAATTATTTAAAATCGGGTGATTGTTGTGAATATTGATTGATAATTAAATAACCGACTATCAAGATTGACGTTTAAATAGGTATTTGTTGTGACTTGTTTGAAAATTTGGATGCTACACTTATTTTTAAAATAATTATGCTCGTTATTCGGATTACCCATTCCGAATAGTGATACGACGTAAATGGATAGCATCTGAAGACCTTTGTTGAAGACCAGATATTTTGAAAATGGAAGGATAACCGTCGAATGTCTCTGCATCGGCTGATCTCCAATATAGAGATTTTATCACCCATTGTGATGGGAAGTCCGGACGTGATTAGAAATTATCCATATTGCAAGGGCTTCTTTGGAAGTGCCTTCGCTTCTGTTCGATCCCGGAACGGACTTGTATGGATGTTTGTCTGACGTTACAATTTGAGATGTAAAGCTGGTTTCTATCAAATATATTTCTGTTGATGGCGGAAAATTTATTCTTTTATCTTAACACCATTCTCTGAGACGTACGAGCTCATAGGTTATGTAGTTGATGGTTACTAGTGATACATTCCCAATTTGGTAATGTGGCATACGAAGTGCTGCTAATCATTTGTTGATCAAAGCATAGCTTTTGTAAAAAAGTGTAGCTTTGTGGACGAGACTTCGTTGAGCCTCACAACCCGGAAATGGTCGAAACAGGAATGTTGCGGCAAGGTTTTTTAGGGGTCGCGCCCCTAAGGTATGTCCATTTTCTTCTAGATAGAGGTTGTATCATGGTATGGAGCCCAGATATTCAACCTATGTGGTTGCTGCAAATTTATTACTTTTTGGTTGTTGGTATCGAGGATCCTCGGATAAAGGTCGGTAACGACCGGGGATGGCATACTTTTTTTGTGTGGAGTTATCAAGTTACAGCTTTATTGCACCCAAAAGCGTGTGGTAACTCGGTCTTGTGTCAGCAGAGATCCGATTAGGTTCTCGGGGCGTCTTTCCAGAGGCGTACCCATTTCGGTGTAGGAAGTTCCTTTGCCTGATCAATTGTTGGAAATCCAAAGAAACAATACGACCCCTGTACGGTGTTAGTTGTATAACCTGTCATGGAATGTGGCGCTAACCTTCTATTGAACATGGTATCTATAGTAGGCATACGATAATGGTCATATGTTGGCTAAGATTTATATTATACTTTCGAAATGTTTTCTACACTATGCACTAATAATAATAAAAGCCAAATGATTCTGCATAGTAAGCATCTTTGACTATCATAAGAAGAAATCTTCTCCAATTCTGCATTTGCATTGTGTGTGTGGCGGGAGGTCTTATGGCAGTTTCATTTTCCAAAAGCATTGCAAATTGACTTTAAAGTTATTCTGTTCTTTGTTTTCTAAGATAAACTGTTTTAAGTTCTCACACCAGTCCCATGACATACCTGGAGTTTATTGTTCCCTTCCTAAACTCTGGGTGCCCACCAATTTCCACACGGGCAGTCTAGAGTCAGGTTATCAGGATATTCTAGAATTCAGGAGTTGCTGTAGAGATCTGGAGGCAAGCTAGATGGCGTGACGTATCAACTAGTATGCAGTATTTTTTTCCCGTAGTTTGTTATTGTAAACTCTGATAATGTAATGTAATGTGATGTAATGTAATAACTGATATAGTTCTTTTGTTTTAATGATATTCATTTACCTATTATATATTGTTCCGCTGCGACTGTGAGATTCTAATATTTTTTTCGTTGCTTTTCTTTCTCTCTTCTTCTATCTTTGTCTTCTTCTTAAACCCTAAGAATTCGGTTTTCCGGCATTCGATTGCTCGGCAGTTGATACAGTGGACGTATTGATGTCGATTTTCGGAAGTAGAAGAATCGGGTCCTTACAGTGTGGTATCAGAGCATATGGTTAAGCGACAACCTTGGCTCTGTTGGGAATTATTCATTAGAGATAGAGTCAGCAGTACTCTAGAATGAGTTTGAGTGTAATAATAGATATGAGCGCGTATTTGTTAGTGGATATAAAAAAATTGTTTTGCATTGTGTTGACTTATCGGTTGATTGTTTATAGATTCTGGTCGGTGCAGTCTGGCCAACTGTTTCGATAGGAGTTTCTAAACTCTTAAACAAGATAAACTGACATAGTATTGTTTTAAAAAAGGGTAAATGAATTAATTTTACCCAAAGCTATTTTTGTATATAAAGGAAATGATTTTCTGTAAATTATTATGGTATATGGTTGCTAGGAGATGATAATATTAAATTATCGTTGGTTGTTGAATAAGAAATTGAAATCAAAAACAAAAAGCTAAGAAATAAATCCATATACAAATAGAATTTGTGAATATAAGATGTAAATGTGGTTTACAATTTGGTATAGAATTCCGAAAAATATTTGGAACTGAATTCATTAATGGAATTTCTATAAATGTTATGGAGTGTAAACGAGTTTGATAACTTATAAAATATTTGAGATTTGATTGGAATTAAGTTAAAATGAAATTGAATTACGTAGAATGAATTAGACGCGTACTTCATCAAAGACAAAGAATTTTGTGAATTAAAGAGAATGGAATGAAGTGGAATTTAGCATAAGATAAGTTAAATAAAGCATTAAATAGAATCAAATTAACTTAAGCAAAGTTAATGATAATGAATTGGATTAAAAAAATTCAGTGAGTTATAGAGAATACTGAATAAAATTGAATTCAAGTGATTTTTGAAAATAAAATCAAACATTGAATTAAAAGTGAGAAATAAACTTAAAATTGGAATAAATTAGTTAATGAACTATGGAACTCGAAATTGTTAATTTAAAGTTGAATTGTGAATAAATAATAGAGTTTGGAAATGAAGCTTGAGTTATAAATAGAAATACAACTTGGAATTGTAAGTGAATTAAATGTGAATTGAACGGAATCAATTGGAAATGAAATAGAATAAAGAGTAAATTGAGTTGGTATCAATTTAAATTTGTTATAAACTAGATTGGATATTCTGTTAAGTGAATATCGTCGAATTTGCGTAGAAATGGTTGTCGTTTGACGCAAATGTGATTGCATAAAATTCTATGAGTTAATGAAAGCCAATAAAATTGATTTTTGAATCAATTGAAATGAATGTGAGTTCGTTTCATAAAAATAAAATAAAATGAATATGTGGAAGTCAATTTAATATGAACCAATTGGAATTGAAAGTGTTAAACCAAATTGAATGTGAATTTAATAATTTGGTTATGTTGATTATGATTTGGTTGTTATATGATTGTTAGTTGATTGTATATAATTCATTAAGTGTTAATGAAATTGAATTGATAAATGGAAAGCTATGTAATTGAATTTGAATTAAAAGTAAACTAATGTGAATTGGTTGTAAGCAATTAGAGTTTGTATCGAAACCATATAAATTGCTAATGGAAATAGTTTTGAATATTTTGCTTGTGAAAACTATGTGTTTACTATTGAAATGAGTGAAATGTAAATGAATTTCCTATATATGTTACTTATGTGTTTAAATTTAGTAAGTATAGGTACAAGAGGGCCGTTCGGCTGGAATGGGTCGCGCTAAAATGCTAATAATAACTGCTTTGCTTAAATATGCTAAAAAGGTATGCCTACGCAATAAAAATAGGAAATATGAACTGTTTTTTGTTTTCCGACCGTATGGATCGATGTAAATATATTTATATCTTTTGTCAAATTGCAAAAGCTCCTCCGTACAAAGGAGACTCTGTCAAAATTTTCTGAAAATTTTGGGAGTCAGAAAATTTTTTGAAAAAATTGTTAGCGACAAATGATTTCAAATTTGAAATTGAAGTAAATTAGTGAATGAAACTAATTTAAATTAATAATATGAATCAGTTATAATTGAAAGATAAAATTCAATATTCAGAATAGAAGATAAATTGAATTCAAATAGAATTGAAATTGTGAATTAAATTCAAAGGGAATTGAAAATGCAAGATTGATTGGAAATGAATGTATAACTTCAATAGTAAACTAGAGATGGTATAAGAAGTATATATTGAAAATTAGGTAAAGGAATGTGCAAAAATTATATGATATATGAACGTTATTGAATATTATGGATATCAGAATATACAGGTGTGTTAAAGACAAATGGAATTGGGATTTTGATTTCAAAGATAAAAATTGAATTGCTCGACAAAAAGGTATGTTTTCAATTTCAGTATGAAATTTGGTGGTTTTCTTGTGCAGCCGCTTGGCTTTTTGTTTTCTTTTGGGATTTAAGGGCCTGTGGTGCCATTTTGTAGTCGTACCGAGCTAGCCGCGCAAAGGAGACGCTGGCGAAATTTTTCGAAAATTTAGAGAGTTAGAAAATTTTTGAGAAATTTTGATACTTTGAAATTTGAATTTAAATTTAAATTTGAATAGTTAGGAAAACAATGTTGTTTGGAACTTATAATTAAACTTGGAAAGTTAGTTGACATGAATCCTTAATAAAAAGATTTGGGTTGATAAATTGATAAAACTGTTTAGGTTGGAAAATATTCAATGGGTTAAGGGTCATTCTTCTTAACTTGTAATTTCAGGACGAAATTCTTTTAAGGGGGGAAGCCTGTGACGACCCTAAATTTTGGACAATTTAAATTGAAAATATTTAATTGATTTTAAATATTTGAAGGATAGTTTAACTTGAAATTCAAATGTTAATATGAATTTGGCGATTAGATTATAAAATTTAATCTATTGAACAGTGGATAAAAATTTGAATCTTCGGTTTTAAACTAATTAAAAATATTTTCAAGGCTTAGAAAATTTATGTTGATGATACTGAAGATAATGGAAGCTACAGAATTGAATTTGAAAGTGATTTGTCCAGTTTTGAAATTTTATCGTTTAAATCGATATTTAAAAATAGCTTTTCGAGGCATAGTCTCGGAATTCGATGAAACCAGTTCCATTGGATCCGTAATAGCTAGTTATTATCGGATTTCAATTTTCATAACAATCGGAGTTGTCGTTTGACCCTGGCAACTCAAAACGCATAGAAACCATTTTAATCGTTTCAATCTAAAATCGATCATTTACTTCTGTAACTTGCGTATATGATCAAATTAGCCTCCGAAACACGTTCCATTGTGTTCGAAAGGTGGGTAAAACCTTATAAACGCCAAGCGGCATGTCTCAAAAAGAGTTCGAAATTTTAAGTTGCGTTTATCAAGACAGTTTGAATTTAAATTTAAATTATATATGTTTATCCTGTCAACTTCAGCCGAAATTATATCACATCAGCTGCTTCCCTTCATTTCAAAGTCAATGTAGCCTGTTAACTCAGCATGAAAACGTCTCCTCTTGTTCCCCATTTCATTTTAACGCAACAGTTTCCAAATCAGAAAAAAAGGAAAATCGATGCCTTCAGTTATAAGTCTCGATCTTCCTATCCATTTTCCTCATCCAAGGCCGAACGAGTTAAAAATAAAAAATGGCAGAATGAATGTAACATTCCTAAAAATTTATCTAAGTTTAAATTGGCAATTAAATTTACTTCTGAAAATAAAATTTTGAATTAATTAGAAAATACTTGGAATAGATAAATAATTTTGATTTTAAACAGAAATTTAATAAGAAAATTAAGTATAAGTAGCTTAAAAATAAATATTGGATTTAGGAAAAATAAGATGTATATTTATATAAATGAATCACAGAATAGAATTTGGGATTTATAGAATTTCAAAATAAAATGTATTAAAAATAAATTAGAGATTAAAAACTTTAACAAGTTGAACGAACAAAATAAATAAATAAATGTATAATTTAATTTCAAACTATTTTACTTTAATTTGTATAAGTATAAATATATACATAAGGGGATAAAATGGATAGATATATCCTGTAAATTAAAATCAAACAAGGTTTAAAAACAAAATGTATAAATTAAAATTTATTGAACTGAGGATCTAAACACAAATGTGATTGAGTATGTTTAAATATTAATGTATGAATAAATAAAGATATGTTAATAAATAAGAATCATTTTTACTATGGTTGTAGGATGTGATGGATTTCAAAAGTTGTAAAAATAAAATGAATACAAGTGTATGTAAGTAACTTGTAAATAAATTGATAAAGGGCTAAAAGCATAAATCATGTTTCATAAATCAAAAATTCAAATTGCTTTTTTCTTTTTCTTTTTTTTACTTGAAAATAAATACAATATAAAGTTATGTTTAAAACTATTTAAATTGTTTAAAGATGAACATAAGTATTTAACTTAAAACAAAGGTTAAAACAAAGAAAACATGTATACAAATGTAAACATATGCACATGAGAGATGGAGTGTAAGAGTTAACAAAATCAAAAGGTTATAATGATTTTATACAAATGGCATTCACCATATCTAATAAAATAAAATAATAAGATTAAAAAATTTATAGAAACTTTTCATTTCCCCAAAATGCAGTCATATTAAACATCTCAGAAAATCTGAACAAACAAAGTAATAAAAGATTTTGCATTTCAAATCTCAACAAAAGAAAAAAAGGGAAAGAAACAAAACAACTCAGTTCAAACCAAAAGAAAGAAAAATTGTCAACTTTTCTTCTCTTCAGTTCAATCTTCAAAACAGACAAATCAGAGGAGAAAATCAAACAAGAAATCAAAATGAAAGTAGAGATTGAACAGCTTCAAGTATTCAGGGATTTCAACTGAGTTTAAGGTCAGGCAAGCTAAGCAAAACAAAAGCAAATTCAAAATAGAAATCTGGAAACCCAAAGGCAACAACAGATCATCTTCAAAACCAAATTTCAATGTTCAAATATGATCAAGTTTTCAAACCATCAAACTAAATGTCAAAACAGAAACGAGTTGAATCAAAAGCAAGGATCAAACAACCTGAAAAGCATGCAAGTTCAGGCTCAATATTTTGTGCTTTGTTCAAGTCTCTCAGGCAAGTTTTTAACTTCATAGTTTAATAAGTTTTTAATTTCAAAAACAAGTTTTAACATAAAATAAATTCAAAAAAAAAAAATTGCAGATGTGTTTTATAAAAAAAAAAAGAGAAAAAGAAAAAGGTAGGTGGAGCTTCAGTTTTCCAATGAGCAGTTTTCTCTAGAAATAAATGAGTAAAGGCAAGTGAAATTCTTTTTTTAATTTTTTTTTTTTTTTGGATTTAATCTTGTAATCAGTAAACAAAACAAAAGATTTAAGCAATATTATCAATCAGTTACAGAGGGAAATTCAAAGCAAGTGAGAATTGAAGTCTATAGTCTGTTTGAAGCTTTAAGCAAAATTCAAAACATTGCAGATCTAAACTCAAAATTCTAAAAAAGTAGGAAAGGAAGGAAAAGAGACAGGCCTTCATTTCTTTGGCAACTGTCAGGAAAAAAAAAATTCCTGTCTTCTGGAAAATAGGTGAGCAATCCTTCACCCTCTTTTATCTGATGCATATATAAAACTCTGTTGTTAGTTGCTTCTTTGTTTTCATGTCTGTGAGCAAACACACTTGAACACATTCTTATGCTTTGATATGTGAGTAAATTAATGTTTTAAAAACAGTTACTACTATTAAAAAAAACCCAAGTTATCAAGAAATTGGCATAAATTTAATGTTTAATACACAATGCCTTTTAAACAAGCAAATTGAACAGAAGAAATTAAGACTGTTTGTACTTCTCTTTAGTAAGTAATCTCAAATTCTATAAGTTGTTGAAATTTTATTTGTGCATGAGTTTGGGTACATGCTTGATTGATGTGTGATTATGCTTGAGTATGCAGAGAAGTATGATGTGAATATTGTGAGATTTTGCCTGCATACATTTTTGTATA
The DNA here is from genome assembly GCA_030765085.1 of Allium cepa. Taxonomy (NCBI): domain Eukaryota; kingdom Viridiplantae; phylum Streptophyta; class Magnoliopsida; order Asparagales; family Amaryllidaceae; genus Allium; species Allium cepa. The sequence continues at coordinate 82,549,112 of CM060945.1, forward strand.
TGCAAATAGTTGTGATGAGAATTCCTACAGACTTGCTACTGTTTTTATTAGGATTTTAAAAACAAATTCATTTGTTTATGTATGAATCTTAGTTAGGAAGTATGGTGTGAATAAATTGTGTTTAACATAGATTAGGGCCTGTAAAATTTAATTTAGAAAAAAAAATTAAAAATCTGTACTGCTGAAATCAAATAACAACAGACAATAGTTCAAAAGTAAAATTTATCAAACATCTTAAAATTATTCAAAACAGGTTCAAAACTTTAATGCATGTTTAAACATGGATATTAAAACATGATTATTAAACACAAGCATCAGTTTTAAAAGCTTCTGTGGGTTAGTAATTAGACTGTGCAGTATTTTGAGGATACTAATTATAAAATGGATTTTGGGATTTTGGGTATATATGACTATTTTGTAAATTCTGGAACTTGGAGAATAAGGGAAAGTTATGAAGAGAGTGGGAAAATTAGGGGCAGGTGGTCAGAGAGTAGTGGAGATGGCAAGAATAGTTTTTTTCCCAAGTTTGAATTCCCAGTTTTAATGTAGCAGAGATTTTGTAAGTCTCTGATCTTTGTGGTGATTCGAGTAGCATGGGATTTTGGGGTTTTGCAGTGGGTGTATATGAGGAGCAGTGGCCGGAGTTAGAGGCCATAAGATGACCAGAGTGAGTTGTGATGATGGATGACAGGTTTTGTTGACTCTGGTGCAAGTTTTGGTGGTGCAGGTTTGGTGACTCGGAGATGCTCCCGTGCAGTTTTGATTTTGACTCGAAGTGGGAGAGGTTTTAACCCGAAGTACTTTAGTCATGGTCTCGGGTTAGTTGTGCAGGGTATAGCCTGAGTTTTGTTTTTTTTTTAAAATCTGGAAAACCCATATGTTTAAAAGCTATGAGTAAAAATTTAAGAATAGTTTGAATTGAATTCAAATAAGTTTATGAATTCAAAAAGTTTAAATGATGAATTTTAATTTAAGTTAGTTTTAAATTTAAATCTGGAAACAGTAAGATATAGTTTCAGGTTTGAATCCAGATTTTTGTTTAAAAACTGTTTTGTTCTTTTAAAAGCTATGATTCAAATTTAAGTATAGGTTTGAATTAATTTCAATTGAGCTTATGAACTCAAAAGTTTAAAATGATAAATTTAAATTTAATTCAAGGTTTAAATTCAAATTTGGAAACTATGTAAATATAGTTCAGGTTTTTTTTTTTTTAATCCAGGTTTTCATATTAAAATAGTTTTGTTCTTTTTAAAAGAGAATTCAATATTTAAAACAGGATTTAAATTTAAGTGAAGATTTAAATTGGTTTTAAGTTTGAATTCAAAGTTTAAAATGAAACCTTTTGTAAGACAGATCTAAATTTGGTTTTGAAATCAAATCAAATATGATCTCAGTTTTTACTTTGAAACAATTTGAATTCAAATCAAGTTGAAGTTTTAAATATTGAACAGAAATGTTTTTAAGTAGAATAGAAAGGGTTTGAAATATATTTTAAAAATTTTGTTTAAGTTAAATTTGTATCCATTTTAAATCTTAAATTTAAAATGAAATTTAAGTTAAATTTGAAAGCAAATTATTTTTAAATGCTTTATTTAAGTAAGAGATGTTTTATCTTAAATAAATAGAATTTAATGTTTTGGATTCATTAAATTATTAGGTTAATTTATCAGGTAATTAATAAATAATCAAATGAAAGTAGTAATTACTTAGTAAAAGTAATTAAGAGAAGATAATTAAAGATTAAGGGTTGATTAATCAAATATTTGAGGTTAATTACGTTAAAGAAAAATTAATTAATGTGGTTAATTAATTAAGATAACTAAATTGATTAAGATTAATTAACTTAAAGTGACTAAGAAATTATTATTAATTAAGGAATAATTAATTGTTGAAAATTAATTAAGGAATAATAAATCTATTTATTAAGGACAATTAATTTTAACTAAGATTTAAATAAATCAATAATTAAAAGTTTATTATTTCAAGTAATTAATTGAGGAATAAGTAAGATTAACTAATTACAATTAAAGGATAATTAATTAAGATAATTAATTTAATAAATGATTAATAAATGAAGATGGTTAAGACTTAATTAATTATAGTTAATGATGATTAATCATTTAAAGGTTTCAAATAGAGGTAATTATGTGGGGAATAAATTTATAACCACACGGTTTATTCATCTTAATTAAAGATGTTTGATTGTTAATGAATGTTCTGTGATGGATTGATATATTTGATATGTGATATGATGCTATGTGATGTTTTGTGCTAAGCTGTCATATCTGTGATATATATATATTGTTATGCATACCCTTTGACCCGTAAAACGACATTTGAGTTTCGATGCGACAGGGAGTCGGATTCCATTTGGTTATCCGAATCCCACATCGAATTGTAATGATTTAATCTGTGTTGATTGATGATGTTGCACTTCTATTGTGTAAAACCCCCCGACCACACTTATACACACACTAATATGGGTTGCACGTGGAAATTTGTTAAGTCACAGATTTTTGAAATTGTTTTTAAAAATTTGATTTTTGAATCCAAATTAGTTTTGGAATTGGAATTGAAGCTTTTGAAAATGATTTTTCAAAAATGATAGTTATTTTAAAAACTTAATCGAATCTTGGAATTTAAATGAATTAATTTAAATTTGAATTCAATGTTTGAAATTGAATTCGATGATTTGGGATCTAGGGTTAAAAAAGTTATTCAACTTATAAATGGGTTTACATGGGTTTTTAAAACCATTTTTAAAGGTGATGTTTTGAAATTTTAGTTTAACCCAAGATTTAAACTGGTATATATTTGGATTCTTTCTGAAAACGGAAACTGTTTGTGAGCTTTCACAAAAGAAATGAATTTCCAATTGGTGTTAAAAGGACTTCAAGTCTAAAATGAAATGGTTTCCAAATTATAGATAAATCTTTGGAAATGGGTTTGAAAGCTATAAATCTTTAACTTTAAAGATTTAATTGGGTTAATCCAATTGAAATGGGAATTGTTTTGAAATCTATGAATAGATCTTTGTGAAACTGGGTGAAACTTTGTGAAATAAATATTTTTGGTTTAAAGATTTAAAAATGGTAATTTGTTTAACTATTTCAAAGAAAAGTTTTGGATTTTATAAGTTGTGACTTAGCTAAAATCCCATATCCATATGTTTTAAAATATTGCGCTCATTATTCGGTTTAGCCGGGAGAGGACCTTGTGTCATATAGCCCATTCCGAATAGTGATACGACGTTATGGATAGCATTTGAAGACCGGTGGTGAAGACCGGGTATTTGTGAGAACGATAGGATAACCTGTCGATTGACTCTGCACTGAGTTGCTCCGGTATAGAGTTCTCCCTAAGTGATGGGAAGTCCGATCGGGATTGTGGATAACCAGATTTGCAAGGGCTTCTTCGGAAGTGCCTTCGGTTCTGTTCGAACCCGGAACAGACTTGTATGGTTGTATGTCCGACATTACACTTTGAGATGTTAACTGATCTCTATCAAATACATTTCTGCTTGGTGGCGGAGAATTTATTCTCTTAGTTTAACACCCTTCTCTGAGACGTACGAGCTCAGAGGTTATGTAGTTGATATTTATCAGTGATATTCCCAATTTGGTAATGTGGCATGCTGAGTGCTGCTGTTGATGATCATTGGTTGATCATTTGTGATATGATCATTTGTTTGATCATTTATCTTTGTGATCACTGCTTTGGTCATCTGTTGACCCAAAGCATGGCTTTGTTGCACAAAGCATAGCTTTGTGGACGAGACTGCATCAGGACCTCACACCCCGGAAATGGTCGAAACAGGAAAGATGCGGCAAGGTTATGAGGGTCGCTCCCTTTAGGGTGTGTCATTCCCTTCTGGTAAAGGGTGGTATCATGGTATGGAGCCCAGATACTTACCTATGTGGATACTGCAGATCTATTACTTTGTGATACTTTGTGGTTGTTGTTGCGAGCGCTCGGATAAGGTCCCAAAGGACCGGGGGATGACATATTCGTGTAGTAGTTACCTAGTTACAGAGGTAACCCGGCCTTGTGTTGGCAGAGTTCTAACCGTAACGTTAGTTCTCGGGACGTCCCGCCAGAGGCGATCCCATGTGGCAGTAGGAAGTTCCTTAGCCTGACCATTTGTTGGAAATCCATTCATCCAATACGTGCTTTGTACTGTTTTAGTTGTAGAACCTGCCATTTAACATGGCAGCTATAGTAGGCATAGCATCATGGTACCTACGCTGGCTAGGGTTTATATTATACTTTCGAAAGATTTTCCACTATGCACTAGTAATAATATCAAAGAACTTTTTCTCGTAGAAAGCATGTTTGACTATCATAAGGAGAAATCTCCCCCATGTTGCGTTTGCATTGTGTGTGTGCCGGGAGGCCTTATGGTAGTTTCATTTTTCAAAAAGCATTGCGGATTTCAAATTTAAATTCTCTTGTTTGTTTCAAAGACCAAATGTTTTTGTTTGCTCATGCCAGTCCCACGACTGACCTGGAGTTTATTGTTCCTTTCCTAAACTCTGGGTGCCCACTATTTTCCCACACGGGCAGTCTAGAGTTGGGTTTTCAGATAATCTATGGTAGGTGTAGATTCGATAGCTTTCAGCCTTAGGATTTGGCAATCGCATTTTGGATCGAGTTGCTTCTCTTCATCTTGATTTGGAGTTTGAGCTATTTCTGGATTGGTGCTTTGGAGATGGAGATTACTGATACTGGAGTTCTTTCTTGAAGACCATACTGGAGATTTTGTTCCGCTGCTGTGTTATCTTTTTATTTCCGCTGCTATTCTTTGTATCTCTGATGTATGTTGATATCTATTGTATCATCTGTTGTATCATATGATATCTGATATTGTATCAAATGTTGTATATTGATATATGCTATTCTTTTCTTCCGCTGTGTTATTTACTTAATGTGCTATAAGCTCCGGCATGACTCGAATTTCGACGTTTGAATCTGCGGCATTCAAGTACAGTGGAGTACGGATGTCGATTTTCGAACGCTGGAATTTGGATCGTGACAATGAAAAAAATCAAATCTAATCGATCACGATATAAAGAGGCACCATCGTACGCGACTTCAAGAGACTCGATAAGGACATCTGCGACGAAGTCGCGATAGGAATTTAGGGCACGCGATGCCGTAGGGAGGAACGGGGCGTGTGTCGATTATCGCAGGAAGGAGGCATGCTCAATTGGCTGATTCGAGGCGGCGGTGATGCCAGAGAGAGCTCGCGAAGCTCGCAATAGATCTCGGACGGGCAGGCAGCAATCGTACGAGGCACGACAATGGTTCGCGTGCAAGGCTGAAGTGATGGTTTGCATTCTCGATACTAGGGTTTTGGAAGTCTGGAGTGTCATTGTGACGCCCCACCTCTATACCCACGCTAGCCAAGGACACTATGGGGTAATGCCGTCAACTAGCGCGGAGAATAAGGGTGTTGAGGAGCGACCATCGGTGTAATTGCTTTTTGTGAGCACCGATATGCCAGACAAAATATAACATGCATTTCATCTCAAGAGGAAATCCGACATACCGACACAAACTCAAAGCTACTACACAGTGGCTATATATAATCTTCGGAAACAAATATAGAAATAAACATAACATAAATCGGTCACAGATAATTCATATCACTAAGGCGGAAACAGATATGAATATAACACACGAAAGTGTAAATCTGAGTGGCGGTCAAATAAGATCCACAATATCACAAAAGAATAGATACAAGTGCTAGACAAAAGAATATGTATACATCAAGGAGTCTATATCCCAAATGTATACAAACAAAAACTACTAGACCAAAGTAGTTAAGCAAAAGTCAGAAGATGGTTCCAGATAGGAAGTCATGAGGAATCACCTGTAATATCTCAGTCTGACCCGAGTATTATTTAAGAAGAAAATAATAAACGAATCAGTCTAGCTATAATTATTAGATAAAATGAGATATAAGAAGAGATGTAATAAAAACGTATGATAACCAAAAATGTCATACTGCGACAAGTATACATAGAAAATCAACTAAATCATACAAATATCTCAAGAATCTCATAGCATCAAAAAGAACATCATATTCTTTATTTACTCCACCAAGCCACAATAAATGACATACATATCAATGCCAATCGTAAAAGTTGGTGAAACATAAATTCTAGAAATCATCAATGAGAAATCCAGAAATCAAAAGAAAAGGATGGCCAATCCCATAAACTAGACATCGACGCCCCTAGAAAGACACGCCCCATGCACAGTCGAAAATCGACGCACCTAGAAAGATACGCCCCATGCTCTAGCATCGACGCACCTAGAAAGATACGCCCCATGTATAAATAAACATCGATGCACCTAGAAAGATACACCCCATGTACAGACGAACATCGACGCACCTAGAAAGGTACGACCCATGCTCTAGCATCGACGCACCTAGAAAGATACGTCCCATGCATAATTAAACATCGATGCACCTAGAAAGATACACCCCATGTAATGTCTAACATCGATGCACCTAGAAAGATACACCCCATGCAAAGTCGAACATCGACGCACCTATAAAGGTACGCCCCATGCATAGATGGACATTGATGCACCTAGAAAGATACCCCATGCCCCGACTTATTGAGCCGATTGCTCCACGAAGTAAACAAACATCGACGCACCTAAATAGGTACGACCCATGTGTAAATAAACATCGACGCACCTAAATAGGTACGACCCATGCGAGAAATGAGACGAAGCTCACTAAAATGAAGTACAATCCTCCACTTGGACAAAGAGACATCGCACATTGCTAGTCTAAACCATAAAATGATCATCATTGATCATCAAGAAGTGTCAATTACAATAAGCTAGTAAATATATGAGTTTAGCATCATTTCCCACAACCACTAGCTTAACTTAAATATTTGCGAACAAATTGTAGATCTCCACTAGAAAATTGTCACAAGAGTTTCAATCGAAGAAGTCCAAGAATTAACCGACGAAGTAAACGCAAGTGTTACATACCACTTGTTTTAGTAAGTCGTTTAATTAGATTTCTCATACGAGTGAGGTAAAGGTTTGTATATACTAATAGATTGGAAAACGGTTTTAAGAAACGAGCTTTGTAATAAAATAGTGTTGAAATCGTTTCGATGAAAAGAGATTTGAAATTTACTACTAGTATTGAAACCTTTATATTTTTGAAGTAACAAATCATAGAAATGATTGTAGAAACAATCAATAAACAAAATTCACATACGAAGACATGAATCAAATCCAAAGAAACCGATAAAGAATCCATCGAAATAGATATTCAAAAATCCCTAAAAAGCAGTCATCAAAGTCATAATAAATGATAACAACAAATAGGATCATCACGAATCGATTCAAATTGGAAATTCAATCCAAAAAGGCAAAGTGGGATGAAATAGCAAATTCAGTTGACTAAAAAGAGATTTCAATTGACTGACAAGAGATTTCAGTTGACTAAACAGAGATTTCAGTTGACTGAATTCTGCCTGGAAACTTTCTGTTTACAGGTTCAGTCGACTGAACAAAGATTTTCAGTCGACTAAACCCTGCCTGGAAACTTTCAGATTCCAGATTCAGTCGACTAAATAAAGAATTCAGTCGAATGAATCATGCCTGGGCTGTTTTTCAGCCTATCCAAATGAAGAGCAAACTCTTCCAAAATGCAAGCGGACGAACATTGGCTCTAAGGGTTTATGCCAATCGGCAACCCGGCCCTATATGCTCCTCGATGCATCACCAAAAGCATGATCAAACATCCATAAAGGATTTCCACACAAATTCGACTTAAAAACCCAAAAATTGAAATATTCACAAAACCAACCCAAATCAAGAGCAAATGCACATGAAGAAGTGTTAGGAATTCATACCCAACACCCAAAGATAATTATAGTCATAGATGTGAGATAAAAATCTCACCTTTAAACCCAAAAGCACAAGATTGATAAGCTTGAAAACAAAGGAGGATCAACCACTCTTCAATCCCAACTCAAGAATCTTGATTCTAAGCTTTAAAAGAAGAACATTCCCAAAGTTAGGTTTAGGAATTTCTGAAATTGATAAGAGAATGAGATGGAGAAGAAGACGAGGAGGCTTACCAAAGCTTCTTCTACTGATTTGGAGCTAGAACTTGATTTGTAAATGGAAACTAGGGTTAGGAGTTTTAATTTCCCATTCCACTAACCATTAATCTCTTTAGAACTGAAAAGTAGAGGAAGAGGGAGTGAATGAAGAGGGGGTTTCAGTTTGGGGTATTAAGTTAGAAAATTGGGCTGAACCCAAACCCAAACCCAAAGTGAAAACGGTCAAATTTTTAGCTAGCTCCAAACACATCAATGTTTATACTCAAAAAGATTGCAAACGGAATTTTGAACTCAATGGAAGGGGTCTTGAGTCCCAATTCGACTGTTTGCAAAAAGTAGCCTTTCAAACTAAAATTCGACTAAAGATGAAATATTTAAATATACAATCGATAAATATGCGGGTTGTTACAGACTCCCCTCCTTGAAGAAATTGCATCCTCGCAATACTTAAGAAGAAAATAAAGAGTAACAACCATAAAAGCATATCAACACAAAAGAAAATTTGAATCAAGAAGTCCACCATAAAGAGCACGAAAGAGTGAGCCCGAACGGGTTCGCACGGTGAATTCTCTGGATTCCCAAGAGCAATCCTTAGGATTTGAGAACCATTGAACTCTCACAAAAAGAACATATTTATTTCGAAGGCACTCAACCTCCGAAGTAATGATGCGAATAGAATATAACTCCTAAGTCAAATCTGGTAAAACTTCACTTCCTTCAATAATACCGGGCTCAAGAATAAAAATCAGAATCCCTAAGGCATTTCTGTAGTAGAAAGACGTGAGAAAACATCATGAATGACAGAAAATTGAGCCTGTGCAACCATGTAGTACAAAAATGGTACGCCCGAGAAACTAGAAACTCGAATAATTTGGAACAATGACGTAGTACAATTGGTACGTAAAATTGAATCGAACACCAAAAAAGAACATCGGACACTTGTCCATAAAAGAAATGAGATAAAGCTCAATAAAACGAAGTATATCAAAACGTCCGATGAATTTGATAAAAAAGATAATTCCATTCAGACAACATCAAAGAATCAACCACTTGTTGCTTACGACAAAGCGCTTTGGCAACATGATTTCCCTTTCGAGAATAAAAAGAATGTCAAGATCATAAGATGTCAGGAACTCGAGTCAACATGAAGTTCCTTATGAGAAAGTAAATATTCCAAAGATTTATGATCGAGGTGGAGAACAAATTTCTCCCCCAAAAATGATGATGCCAAACTCTAAAAGCGAAAACAATAGCCGCGAGCACTAGATCATGAGTGGCATACCTAGTCTCGATCGGCTTTTAATGATTTAGAAGCACAAGTGATAGCACGTTCTCTTTTTCAAGAGAACGACATCCAAACCAATATGATTAGCATTGGTACAAAAGATGAAGTCTTGGTTCCCCTTTGGGAATCACAAGAATAAGAGTATCGGAAAAGAATTCTTTCAAATAATCTTCTTTCCCGAAAAGCTAAAACTTTCAAAATTACATTTATCTTTATGTAATAATCTGTCTAGAATTTTTTTTTACATTTTTACAAGTCAATATATCGTGTCTGACTGTCTCATCAAAGCGTTTAGGAGATTCCTGTCGATAACGTTGATCAAGCGCATCGACCAGAATTCTTAAAACACTAAATGGGCAATACAATCACAAAATCATCTTCTATAGGATAAATAAGTCTCTTAAAAAGTTTTAAGAATATTCTTTTCTCGTTTAAGAACAAAATCCAACTATATTTATAAATAAATCTTATGAAAAAGATTTGTAAAATTTTTAAATTGCTATTTTCATCCAAAATCAATAAATACAAAATGGAGTCATCGAGATATTCGATAGAATGCTCGATACATAAAATGGATTAAATAAGCTGGAAAAAACGAATGACATAATAATTCATTCATAGGAATCATAACGAGTGCGGAATGCGGTAAGTGGAATGCTAACTTTCGCAACTTGTAGCAAATAAAAATCGGTGGCAAGGTCGAACTAAAAAGACCTTAACACCGCTCAAAAGATCTCTTAGGAGATAATCCTAAGACAAACTCAAAAATACCGAAAAATTCTCAAACTACATGAATGAGAGAAATAACACTTTCCTCATCAGGTGGGCATAAAGAATAAAATGATGCCATCAAATTGGAATCAAAATCACAAAAGAAAAGTAGAAATCTGCTTAACAGATTGAAAATGTCGAAGATGAATAGTCTACACGGGACAAAGGATATGGCTTCATAATAATTAAGCTAATCCTTTCCAAAAATCAGTTCCGAAGCCTAAGTAAAAATCAGCTCGGAAAGAAAAATCACATAAAATAATTTCGACATCACTAAAAAGCAAATTGAGTGTTGCGGATCCATCCGGATTCACAATCCTCAAAGAAGTCTTCAAGCCTAAAAATGTATAAAAAGAATCAACAAGTTCTTTTGATATAAATTAGTGAGATGGAACCCATATCAAAAAGAATTCGAATAAAAGTTCACTTAGTAAAACAATGCCATCAAGGATGGAACGAAGAATACCTTGACCAAGAGAAGAGTTGCTAGGGGCTTGCAGCTTTCCTTCTCTCTTTCTTGGAAGTTTAGGACACAAAGATAAAAGATGACCCGAACCTTTGCAATAACGACAATAAAGAGGTTTCGGGCACTTATTTACATAATGGTCCGTGGAACCACAATTGTAGCATTGTTTACGACTTGGGGTTGGAGTCTTTGCTACCGAAGTTTCCTGTTCCAATTTCTTCTTGCTTTGAAGTATGGGGCAGACAAAAATATGATGACCTGAATTTTTACAATAATGACAAAAGAGTGGTTCCGGACACCCCTTTGCATAGTGGTCCTCAGAGCCACAATTATAGCATTCTCCACGATTAGGAATTGGAGTCCTTGCTACCGAAGCAGTTTGCTTCACTTTCTTATTGCAATTAGGGCTTTTGAACTTAATATGCCTCTTCTTGAAAATCCCAATATCACTATCAATTCCTTTATCAGCCTCTTCATGTTGAAGAGTGATATCCACAAGCTGATTGAAAGGAACTTCAAGTTTCAGAGGTAAAACCATTTCGAGGTTCTTACTCAAAGCACAAATAAACTCTTGATTCTTTACAAGATCCAAAAGTTGTTGGACAGACATGAATACGCCATCCAGAGAAGGGCTACTGGATTGACCAGCGCTAGGACTGCCAGATCCAACCATTTCTTCTTCTTAAAGAAAGAAAGAAAGAAGAAGAAAAAAAGTTATTCACAAAATGAATTTCAATCAAACTTGATTGATAAAACAAGGAATCATTAAAGAAAATAGGATTAGACGGTACAAAGACTCGAATAAATCCTAAGGCACAACTCCTAAGAAAGACTTAGGACATGATCCTTGCTAGATTATTCCACATTGTTCCGAAGTTTGGCTCTGATACCAAGCTATGACGCCACACCTCTATACCCACGCTAGCCAAGGACACTACGGGGTAATGACGTCAACTAGCACGGAGAATAAGGCTGTTGAGGAGCAACCATCCGTGTAATTGCTTTGTGTGAGCACCGATATGCCAGACAAAATATAACATCCGTTTCATCTCAAGAAGAAATCCGACATACCGACACAAACTCAAAACTACTACACAGTGGCTATATATAATCTTCGGAAACAAATATAGAAATAAACATAACATAAATCAGTCACAGATAATTCATATCACTAAGGTGGAAACAGATATGAATATAACACACGAAAGTGTAAAGCAGAGTAGGGGTCAAATAAGATCCACAATATAACAAAAGAATAGATACAAGTGCTAGACAAAAGAATATGTATACATTAAGGAGTCTATATCTCAAATGTATAGAAACAAAAACTACTTGACCAAAGTAGTTAAGCAAAAGTCAGAAGATGGTTCCAGATAGGAAGTCATGAGGAAGCACCTGTAATATCTCAGTCTGACCCGAGTATTATTTAAGAAGAAAATAATAAACGGATCAGTCTAGCTATAATTATCAGATAAAATAAGATATAAGAAGAGATGTAATAAAAACGTATGATAGCCAAAAATGTCATACTACGACAAGTATACATAGAAAATCAACTAAATCATACAAATATCTCAAGAATCTCATAGCATCAAAATGAACATCATATTCTTTATTTACTCCACCAAGCCACAATAAATGACATGCATATCAATGCCAATCGTAAAAGTTGGTGAAACATAAATTCCAGAAATCATCAATTAGAAATCCAGAAATCACAAGAAAAGGATGGCCAATCCCATAAACTGGACATCGACGCACCTAGAAGGAAACGCCTCATGCACAGTCGAACATCGACGCACCTAGAAGGAAACGCCCCATGCACAGTCGAACATCGACGCACCTAGAAAGATACGCCCTATGCTCTAGCATCGACGCACCTAGAAAGATACGCCTCATGCATAAATAAACATCAATGCACCTAGAAAGATACACCCCATGTACAGACGAACATCGACGCACCTAGAAAGGTACGACCCATGCTCTAGCATCGACGCACCTAGAAAGATACGTCCCATGCATAATTAAACATCGATGCACCTAGAAAGATACACCCTATGTAATGTCTAACATCGATGCACATAGAAAGATACACCCCATGCAAAGTCGAACATCGACGCACCTAGAAAGGTACGCCCCATGCATAGACGAACATTGACGCACCTAGAAAGATACGCCCCATGCCTCGACTTATTGAGCCGATTGCTCCACGAAGTACACAAACATCGACGCACCTAAATAGGTACGACCCATGTTTAAATAAACATCGACGCACCTAAATTGGCACGACCCATGCGAGAAATGAGATGAAGCTCACTAAAATGAAGTACAATCCTCCACTTGGACAAAGAGACATCGCACATTGCTAGTCTAAACCATAAAATGATCATCATTGATCATCAAGAAGTGTCAATTACAATAAGCTAGTAAATATATGAGTTTAGCATCATGTCCCATAACCACTAGCTTAACTTAAATATTTGCGAAAAATTGTAGATCTCCACTAGAAAATTGTCACAAGAGTTTCAATCGAACAAGTCCAAGAATTAACCGACGAAGTAAACGCAAGCGTTTCATACCACTTGTTTTACTAAGTCGTTTAATTAGATTTCTCATACGAGTGAGGTAAAGGTTTGTATATACTAATAGATTGGAAAACGGTTTTAAGAAACGAGCTTTGTAATAAAATAGTGTTGAAATCGTTTGATGAAAAGAGATTTGATATTTACTACTAGTATTGAAACCTTTATATTTTTAAAGTGACAAATCATAGAAATGACTGTAGAAACAATCAATAAAAAAAATTCACATAGAAGACATGAATCAAATCCAAAGCAACCGATAAAGAATCCATCGAAATAGATATTCAAAAATCCCTAAAAAGGAGTCATCAAAGTCATAATAAATGATAACAACAAATAGGATCATCACGAATCGATTCAAATTGGAAATTCAATCCAAAAAGGCAAAGTGGGCTGAAATAGCAAATTCAGTTGACTGAACAGAGATTTCAGTTGAATGAACAGAGATTTCAGTTGACTGAATTCTGCCTGGAAACTTTGTATTTCCAGGTTCAGTCGACTGAACAGAGATTTTCAGTCGACTAAACCCTGCCTGGAAACTTTCAGATTCCAGATTCAGTCGACCAAACAGAGAATTCAGTCCACCGAATCATGCCTGGGCTATTTTTCAGCCTCTCCAAATGAAGTGCAAACTCTTCCAAAATGCAACCAAACGAATATTGGCTCTAAGGGTTTATGCCAATCGGCAACCCAACCCTATATGCTCCTCGATGCATTACCAAAAGCATGATCAAACATCCATAAAAGGATTTTCACACAAATTTGACTTAAAAACCCAAAAATTGAAATATTCACAAAACCAATCCAAATCAAGAGCAAATACACATGAAGAAGTGTTAGGAATTCATACCCAACAGCCAAAGATAATTATAGTCATAGATGTGAGATAAAAATCTCACCTTTAAACCCAAAAGCACAAGATTGAGAAGCTTGAAAACAAAGGAGGATCAACCACTCTTCAATCCCAACTCAAGAAGCATGATTATAAGCTTTAAAAGAAGAACATTCCCAAAGTTAGGTTTAGGAATTTCTGAAATTGATAAGAGAATGAGTTGGAGAAGAAGAATAGGAGGCTTACCGAAGCTTCTTCTATTGATTTGGAGCTAGAACTTGATTTGTAAATGGAAACTAGGGTTTGGAGTTTTAATTTCCCATTCCACTAACCATTAATCTATTTAGAACTGAAAAGTAGAGGAAGAGGGAGTGAATGAAGAGGGGGTTTCAGTTTGGGGTATTAAGTTAGAACATTGGGCTGAACCCAAACCCAAACCCAAAGTGAAAAATGTCAAATTTTTAGCTAGCTCAAAACATATCAATGTTTATACTCAAGAAGGTTGCAAACGGAATTTTGAACTCAATGGAAGGGGTCTTGAGTTCCAATTCGACTGTTTGCAAAAAGTAGCCTTTCGGACTAAAATTCGACTAACGATGAAATATTTAAATAAAATATTTAAATATACAATCGATAAATATGCGGGTTGTTACAGTCGTGTAGAGTTGAGGCTGGGATTCACTTCGGTAAGGCAGAAAGTTTTTGGATAATCCTATTTTGTCATTTAATATTTATATGTACCTATATATAGGTTAGAAATTTATAACAGCAAAGGGAATTTCTGTTTTCATTTTACAGAGGTAAGGATTGCAGTAAGATATAAGAGTATGAATAGTAAAATTTTATATGTATGGGACCTTTTTAAAAAAAAAGTTGTTGGATATTAATAAATAATAATAATATATATAGATTTTTTTATGTAGTTTAAAAGAAATAAATATAATTGGATTGATTAATTTAATTAATAAATTTATTTAGAGGAGAAATTGGTTTAAATAAAACTATCAGTTAATTAAACTATTAAACGAAAATTTATTATTCGATTTATTTCGAATATTGATAAACTGTATAAATTGTTTATACAAGGTCTATAAATCAAGAAAACAAGCTGGAATGGAAACAGATTGCGCAATAAAAGCAAAGGTGAGAACTTCTCACTCAATCGAATCTGTTTCGATTTAAATTTTAAATAGTTAGATTTTAAATTGCTTGATTGCATGCTTAGATGATAAATTATTATTTATTGATTTGAAATAGACCGTATACGCCGCATATTAAGCAGAGGTTATTTATTAAACACATATACCACGATATTCCACCTTGAAGTGGAATTGGTATTATATATGTACTTGGAGTTGATTTCCCGCATTGTATAGCCGATGAGACCCTATTGCGCTGCATAATAGCAGATAATATTTTATAAATCCCATATACCGCGATATTCCACCTCGAAGTGGAATTGGTATTGTGCGAACGTCTGTGGATGCAGGGAAACAGGTTGGAGGGATCCAACTGGATTCCTCACATTGATTGAATTTATTTATGTTGTGATGTGATAATATGTGAATGGTTATATTGATGTGACTGATCATATTGATGTTTGGAATTTATTTGAAGGCTATAATTTAGCCGAATGGATTTTTGGCATCGTTGGATACCAGAAATAAATGGAATTGGATTTTGGAAATCAAAGTAGAAAACTTTAAGTGAATTAATTTGAGAGAATTGAATAAATTTGGAAGAAGGAATTTAAAAAATATGAAAAGTTGATTTTTGTAATCTTATCGAATTAATTCCAAAATATAGTGAAAAGATTTTTATAAATGGATTTGAATAATACTGTTTATAAATTGAAGAGTTTATTCAAAATTTGGATGTTAAATAGTTTGAAAGAGATAAAGGAATTTATTTTAAAAAGGAAATAAGTTTGGAAATCCATTTGGAAATTTAGTTGGGAAAGTGAAATGAATTTGAAAAAATATCAGTACGGAATTTGATTTAGTGTTTCTTGGAAATCAATTGAAATATGAATTGGTGTTGGAAGTGAATATTTGAAATCGATTTGAAAATCGTATATCAATAGAATTTGATTTCAATTGGAATTTATAAAGAAAAGGGAAATTGGTTTTAAAATAAACATTAGGTTATTCTAAAGTGTGGAAATAAATTTACGGATTTGAAACGTAAATTTAAAATAAATCCCTAAGGATTTATTTAATTGGTTTAAATGAGCCATTTTGAAATAAAAGTGTATTCTCCCTGGAAAGCCGAGCATATTTCCAAAGTAGCTTTTAAAGTATAGATTAAAAGTTCTAAAATAGTTTTAAAGAATATTTTAGGAAAATTATTTTCTTAAGTTATTTTAAAATCTTTAGAGTAAAGATTTATTTAGAAGATTATAGAAGTAATTATTTAAAGACTTAATTTATAATTGTTTTAGAAATTGATTATTTAAATAATTACACTCTATCTACAAATTTTATTTTGAAAATTTGTTTGGTCTTAAGTTTACATGTAATATTGGTGTAGTGTTTTTATAACTAATATTTGAAAGCAAAGTGTTTTTTAAAACTTTATTTTAAAGTGTTTTCCGAATATATTTAGGATAAGTGACATAAATTATTTTCAAGTATTTTGGTTTGGCAGATTTCCAGTGAAAATAAATAATTATTTGGAAATGTTTCCGCTTAAGGAAAATGATTTGAAATTTGTTTTCAAAGGTTGTAAAGGTGAAAAGTGATTTGAAATTTGTTTTCAAATGGTTGATGTGTGGAATTATATCTTGTAAAGATATTTTTGGGAATTAAATAATTTGGGAAATTATTTAAAATCGAGTGATTGTTGTGAATATTGATTGATAGTTAAATAACCGACTATCAAGATTGACCTTTAAATAGGTATTTGTTGTGACTTGTGTGAAAATTTGGATGCTACACTTATTTTTAAAATAATTACGCTGGTTATTCGGATTACCCATTCCGAATAGTGATACACGTAAATGGATAGCATTTTAAGACCGGTGTTGAAGACCGGATATTTTGAAAATGGAAGGATTACCGTCGAATGTCTCTGCATCGGCTGATCTCCGATATAGAGATTTTATCACCCTTTGTGATGGGAAGTCCGGACGTGATTAGAAATTATTCGGATAGCAAGGGCTTCTTTGGAAGTGCCTTCGCTTCTGTTCGATCCCGGAACGAACTTGTATGGATGTGTGTCTGACGATACAATTTGAGATGTAAAGCTGGCTTCTATCAAATATATTTCTGTTGGTGGCGGAGAATTTATTCTTTTAGCTTAACACCCTTCTCTGAGACGTACGAGCTCATAGGTTATGTAGTTGATGGTTACTAGTGATACATTCCCAATTTGGTAATGTGGCATACGAAGTGCTGCTGATCATTTGTTGATCAAAGCATAGCTTTTGTAAAAAAGTGTAGCTTTATGGACGAGACTTCATTGAGCCTCACAACCCGAAAATGGTCGAAACAGGAATGTTGCGGCAAGGTTTTTTAGGGGTCGCGCCCCTAAGGTATGTCCATTTTCTTCTGGATAGAGGTTGTATCATGGTATGGAGCCCAGATATTCAACCTATGTGGTTGCTGCAAATTTATTACTTTGTGGTTGTTGGTATTGAGGATCCTCGGATAAAGGTCGGTAACGACCGGGGATGGCATACTTTTTTTGTGTGGAGTTATCAAGTTACAGCTTTATTGCACCCAAAAGCGTGTGGTAACTCGGTCTTGTGTCAGCAGAGATCCAGTTAGGTTCTCGGGGCGTCTTTCCAGAGGCAAACCCATTTCGGTGTAGGAAGTTCCTTTGGCTGACCATTTGTTGAAAATCCAAAGAAACAATACGAGCCCTGTACGGTGTTAGTTGTATAACCTACCATGGAATGTGGCGTTAACCTGCTATTGAACATGGTAGCTATAGTAGGCATACGATAATGGTCGTATGTTGGCTAAGATTTATATTATACTTTCGAAATGTTTTCTACACTATGCACTAATAATAATAAAAACCAAATGATTCTGCGTAGTAAGCATCTTTGACTATCATAAGAAGAAATCTCCTCCAATTCTGCGTTTGCATTGTGTGTGTGGCGGGAGGTCTTATGGTAGTTTCATTTTCCAAATGCATTGCGAATTGACTTTAAAATTATTCTGTTCTTTGTTTTCAAAGATAAACTGTTTTAAGTTCTCACACCAGTCTCATGACTGACCTAGAGTTTATTGTTCCCTTCCTAAACTCTGGGTTCCCACCAATTTCCACACGGGCATTCTAGAGTCAGGTTATCAGGATATTCTGGAATCCAGGAGTTGCTGTAGAGATTTGGAGGCAAGCTGGATGGCGTGACGTATCAACTAGTATGTAGTATTTCTTTTCTGCTGTTTGTTGTTGTAAACTCTGATATTGTAATGTAATGTGATGTAATGTAATAACTGTGACGCCCCACCTCTATACCCACATTAGCAAAGAGTATTATTAGATAATACCGTCTGCTAATACGGAGAATAAGGCTGGATAGGAGCGACCATCTATAGCCTTGCTTTAACTATTTATTAAATACGTCGAAAATAATCACACCAAACAGATCGACATATCCAATGAATACTTAAAACAAAACCATAGGTGGCTGGAGGATCTATCAGAACAGAATATAACAACTCATATGCAATATACATCACAGAACAGTATATCATGATATACACATATACTGATACAGAGGAGAGTATACAAAATAATACATGTCAAGTGGTACAGCAAACCACAATATACAGACAAGTCAATAGAATACATATCAGAGTTACAAACAAAAATGGGACTACACAAAAAGCTATGACAAAAAGAAGCTAGAGGAGTAGTCCATGCGGAAGCAAAATAGGCTAAGTCCAAATGCACCTAACCTGAAACATCTCGGTCTGACCCGAGTATAAAATACACGGATCAGTCTAGCTAAACAAATCAATTAGATAAACTGAACAACAATAAACCTGTAAGGTTACAAAGTATAACAAATATCTCTAAAAGAGATAACACAATCATCTAACAAAAGATGAACATATCAAGAAAAGCCTCATATCATCGGCAACATAGATAAACAAAGGATACAAATATCCCAAATCAAGCCAAAAAGGCAAATAACAAATACCAATGAAGGTAACACAAGTTCCACAAGGTAATCGCTATACTTCATGCGGCTCAAAAAGACCAACACCAAAGGGCAATACCAAGGGAATATACATATCAATGAAACATCAGAAAATTACTCGAGCTCATTACTGTATAAACAAGGATCCATGAGTCCGAAGACTCCAAACCCAATATCACCTATGCGGCTCATAACGACCAACATCGTAAGCGATACTATATCACCCACGCGGCTCATAACGACCAACATCGTAAGCGATACTATAGGGCAACAAACCCGAAGGCACAAACCCGAAGGTACAAACCCGAAGGCAACATACCCGAAGGCAACAAACCGTAGTGGTGAAGGTCCGGAGGCCCAGTTCTGGACACCACTAACTGGCGGAATGTGTCACAACTATCGAAAAGGAATACGAAAAGTGTTAACGTGTGTCCCATAACCACTCGTTCGCACTAAACGGTTTACTATCCGTTAGTCACTTTCACACTCAAAGCAGTACAAAGTTTACCTCATATTATCGGTAAACCCAACCCGAAGGTCAAAACGATCAATCGAATAGGTCGGGGATTAATTGGAAGAATAAACGCACAGATTCATGGTCCGTGTTTTACCTCACCATTTAATCTTCCTTCCACTTTGCTCGAAGAGCGAAATTGTGTGTTTTAAATAGAATTTATAAATTGGAGAAAAGAGCTTTTAATACGATTTAGAGAGATTATTTATAAAACCCGTGAATGAAGACAAAAACAAGTCATCAAAGCCAATCGTGAGTGATGATCACAAACCAAGTCGACAAACGTCGATAACCAATGAAATATCAGCCAAGAATAGGCAAATTAGGCAAAACAGGGGATTCCAGACGTCTGAAGAGTGCATTCAGACGTCTGGTTTCGTCTTTTGGAAAATCCTGGCAAAACAGACCAGACGTCTGATTTTACGAACCAGACGTCTGAAACCATTCAGACGTCTGAAATTGAGGGTCAGACGTCTTAGAGTGGTTTCTGACTTTCTTCCAACTGTCGTATGTTTAAATTTTTCTTTCCAGGTACAAACCAGACGTCTGAGCTTGGTTACCAGATGTCTGGTCACCTGGTCTGGGCAACAATTTGCCTAGGCCATAGTGGCCAAAGCATATCGAAACCAATCGATCCAAATCCAATGCAATAGACATGAATAGAGGTTAGTAATTCATACCCAACCTCAGCAAAAGCAATAGCTTAGATATGAGTTCCAAAAACTCACCTTTTTAACTCAAAAACAAAGGATGAGAAGACCAAATGCAAGGAAACAACCAACCACTCTCCACTTCAACTCTACAAGCTTCAATCTAAGAACCAAAATATATATTTCCCAAATTAGAGCTTAGGAATTTCTGAAATTGAAGAGGAGAAGAGATGGAGAAGATGAAGAGGAGGCTTACCTATAGCTTCCCAGAGATTTTGGAGCAAGAATTCAAGTTTGCAAGAGGAACTAGGGCTAGGAATTTCTAATTCTTCTTTCTTTCCCCCATTTTCAGTTTTCTTAAGCTAAAGGAATGAAATGAGGATGAATGGATGAAGAGTTAGTGAGCTAGAGGGTTAAGAGAAGATTGGGGCTAAACCCAAACTCAAGCCCAATAGAAAAAGTAGCAAAAATCGACTTACTCCAAACGTATCAAAGATTATACTAAAAAAGATTGCAAACGCCATTTTGAACTCAATGGAAGTGGTTTCGAGCTCCTATTCGGCCGTTTGCAAAAAGTAACATTTCGGACCCAAAAATCCGACTAACGACGCTATATTTAAATTAAACATTTAAATATATAATCGTTAAATATGCGGGTTGTTACAGATCTCCCCTCCTTACAAAATTGCGTCCCCGCAATTCCTGGAGACGATATTTGTAACAACTACATACATACAACCTTCAAAAGAAAAGAAAATAAGCTTGAGAGGAAAAGACATACTCACCGTTTCAAAGCGAAGAAAGAAAACTCGGATAAGATCGCTCAATAAATTCTCTGGTTTCCCAAGTATAATCATTGGGATTAGTGGACCATTGAACTTTAACGAGCGGCACGTCCTTGTTTCGAAGGTGTCGCACCTTCGTGTCAAGTACGCGAATAGGCTGCTGAACAATAGATAAGTCCGGTGAGATCTCGAGCCCTTGCAAACCAGGAGAAGCAATAACAGAATCCGACTCCCAAAGATACTTCCGAAGTTGCGAGATGTGAAACACGTCATGAATACCAGATAAATGAGCTGGAAGTGAAACTCTATAAGCCACAGGGCCAATACGTTCAGTAATAGAAAAAGGTCCTATATAACGAGGAGCCAATTTTCCAGTCGTACTGAAACGCATAACCCCTTTCAAAGGAGAAACACGAATGAAAAAAAGATCACCGATCGAGAACTCGAGAGGCCTCCTACGGTTGTCCGCGTAGGATTTCTGGCGACTCTGTGCCTCTTTCATTCTCAACCGAATAAGCTCAATCTTCTCGGAAGAATCACGAACAAAATCTGGGCCAAGAATAAGCTTCTCTCCAGATTCCAACCAACATGAAAGTGATCGACATGGCCTTCCGCATAAGGCTTCGAAAGGAGCCATACCAATACTAGATTGAAAACTATTATTGTAGGAGAACTCTGCAAGAGGTAGGTGATCTTCCCAACTACCACCAAAATCAAAAATACAAATACGGAGATGATCTTCCAAGATACGATTCACCCGTTCTGTCTGTCCGTCAGACTGCGGATGATAAGCTGTGCTAAAATTAAGCTTTGTTCCCAAAGCTTGCTGAAGACTCTGCCAAAAATGACTTGTGAATAAAGGATCACGGTCACTCACAATAGAACTAGGAACACCGTGAAGTCTCATGTTTTCCTTGACATATAACTTAGCCAAATGCGAAGCAGTCCTATTAGACTTAATAGGGACAAAATGAGTAGACTTAGTGAGGCGATCAACAATAACCCAGATGCTAGAATGGCCCGATCTCGAACGAGGTAGGCCGTCAATGAAATCCATAAAGATCTGATCCCATTTCCACAATGGAATCTCCAAAGGCTGAAGAAGACCAGAAGGACGCTGATGTTCGGCCTTAATACGTTGACAAGTTATGCAATTACTCACATAACTCGCTACATCGCGCTTCATGCCTTCCCAATAATAAAGGCGACGCATATCGGCATACATCTTGCTACTACCGAGATGAATAGTATACTTAGAACGGTGACAGTCATCAAGAATGTCATGCCTAAGTGCAAAATCAGAAGGCACAAAAAGACGATTCTTCTTAAGAAGACAGCCATGAGAATCAATGCAGAAATCTTGCAACGCCTCATCACAAGATCCAGACTCACAAAGCTTAATAAGATGCAACAAATCAGGATCACGCCGCTGAGCATCGGCAATACGATCCAATAAAATAGGTCGAGCTCCTAAACTAAATAATAGAATAGGAGAATCAGAAGATGAACCTCGATCACGAATTTCACAAAAAGATAGTCTCTCAAGAACATCCCATTCGGTAAGCATCATAGAAACAACGGCCGAATGTTTGCGACTAAGCGCATCTGCAACACGATTACCCTTACCAGGGGTATACTGGATATCGAAGTCATAGGAAGCAAGAAACTCGAGCCAATGTTGTTGTCTCATATTGAGTTCTTTTTGAGTAAACAAATACTTCAAGGATTTATGATTGTTATAGAGAATGAAGCGCTCGCCTAATAAATTGTGTCGCCAAATCTTCAAGGCGAAGACAATGGTGGCTAACTCAAGATCATGAGTGGCATAGCGAACTTCATTCGAACGCAGTTGCCTAGAAGCATACGCAACTACCCGATCCTTCTACATAAAAATAGCACCGAGACCACTACCACAAGCATCGGTGTAGACAACAAGATCATGATTCCCTTCGGGAACCACAAGAATAGGAGCATTAGTGAGAAGTTCCTTCAATGTCTGAAAGGAAGCTTCACACTTGTCGGACCAATTAAAACGAATGCCTTTCCGAGTAAGGCTGGTGATAGGAAGCACAACACAGGAAAAGTACTCGATGAACCGACGGTAAAAACCCGCCAATCCAAGGAAACTACGAATTTCATGAACATTCTCAGGCCTCTTCCAATTCTGGATGGCTTCGATCTTTGAGGGATCGACCGAAATGCCGTCAGAAGATACCACATGGCCTAAGAACATAACTCTAGTCTCCCAGAAATGGCACTTGGAGAATTTGGCTCTAAGTTGATAGTGACGGAGAGTACTCAAGACAATACTAAAGTGATTGGCATGCTCGGCTTCAGACTTAGAATAAATAAGGATATCATCAATGAATACAAGGACAAACTTGTCGAGATATTCCCGGAATACCCGATACATTAGATCTACAAAGAAAGCAGGAGCGTTCGTCAAACCGAAAGGCATAACGAGCCACTCGAAAGAACCATAACGAGTGCGAAAAGCAGTAAGAGGTATGCTATCTTCCGCGACTCGTAACTGATGAAAACCTGTGGCAAGGTCAAGTTGAGAAAAGACCTTAGCACCACTCAATAGATCGAACATATCATCGATCCTAGGCAATGGATACCTATTCTTGATGGTTAACTCGTTAAGCTTGCGATAGTCAATGCAAAACCTAAGAGTTCCATCTGACTTCTTCATGAAGACGACCGCGGATCCCCATGGGGAAAAACTGGATTGAATCAACTGCTTGGACTCAAGCTCTAAAAGCTGCGTCTTGAGTTCCTCATTTTCCTTTGTAGACATCCTCGTAGGAGGACGACTAACTGGTTGCGCACCTGGAATGAGATCAATGCGGAACTCAATTGCCCGCTTGGGTGGCAAACCCGAAACAGGCTCAAAGACATCAGAAAAGTCGCAAGCAATAGGAATACGAGATATATCATCATCATCTCGTGAGTCAAGAGAATATAAAGCCATTTCAGAATTATCCACATCCCGAAGAACAAAAGATAGCTGAGTAGGCGAATTTGGATGTCGAAGATATATAATTCTCTCCGAACAAATAATCCTGGCATCATATCTCACTAGCCAGTCCATACGTAAAATCATATCAAATCTCAGAAAAGAGATAACGTGCAGATTCACACGAAAAGAAAAACCACATAAAACAATCTCAACATCATCACAAAGCAAACTAAGGGTCGCGGATCCCCTAATAGGATTCACAATCCTTAAAGAAGTAACCATACAAGAAACATCCAAAGATAAATTATCGACGAGCTTTTTCGATATGAAGGAATGTGAAGCACCCGTATCGAAAAGAACTCGTACAATATGATCATGAAATAAAATAGAACCTTCCAAAATAGATGGAGATATACCTTTGGGTTGAGAAGGACTTTCAGAAGTCTTGGCAGCAATAAGCTTGCCAGACTTGGCACCACCAGGAACAGTAGGGCAAGCAGAAACATGATGACCTTCCTTCTTGAAATAGCGGCAGAAGAGAGGCTTAGGACAAGCTCGAATAATATGATCCGGAGAACCACAATTGAAACACTTTCGGATGAAAGGAGTTCCAGCAGATTGAGGCTGAGAATTAGAACCAACAGTCTTCTTCTTCTTGGAAGGAAAAGACCTCTTTTGAAATGGAAACGGCTTCTTGTTGGGATTCTTGGAAACCTCAACATCACTATCACACTCCTTCTCGACGGTTTCAAGATGAAGTGCCGAATCAACCAATTCTTCAAAAGGAAGCTTAAGCTGAAGCAACAGAGACTTCTTAAGATATTTCTTAAGACCAGAGACAAACTTCAAATTCTTCTTATAAGAAGTGCTAATAAATTCAAGGCCATACTTAGATAAAGCCTCGAAAGGTGCAACATACTCAGAAACAGAAGACTTCCCTTGCTTCAACTCAAGGAAGCGACGAGTCAATAAAACTTTTTCAGATTCAGGAACGAACTTGAGTTCAAATCGCTCTCGAAACTGAGTCCAAGAAAGAGTAGACTCATCAATCTCGGCTATAAGATGCTCATACCATTCAAGTACACGCTCTAGTAATAAGCTAGAAGTTACAAGAACTCTATCATGGTCAGAAAGATCCATATGAGAGAAGATACGCCGGCATGTGCGAAACCAAGCTTGGACTTCAAGAACAGATTCGTTGCCCTTAAACAGCTTTCCTCCAAGATGATCAAAATCACTGCACTGACGTGCAAATGCAGACTTGCAAGGTGGAGACACTCGAGGAGGAACTAGAGGCTGAGTGCTCCTAAACAACTCCATAAACTGATCAGCAGACATATAAATGCCATCCGGATGTGTCCCACTGGATTGCCCAGCATCCGGACGTCGTCCCCTGCCTCTTCCAGCTATACGTTGAAAGTAAGATAAGAACAAGATTATTCACAAGATATATATATATATATATTCAATATGGAATACTACAGAATAAAATGCATTCCTAGACGTATTCCCAAATTCTATCTAACCTTGATGGAATAGAAAGACACAATGATTCAAAGATTTGTATCACTTATACACTTTGATGTATCGTAATATGTGTTCTATTCTGTGTTTATCATACTTTGTTCTGAACTCTGCTCTGATACCAACGCTGTGACGCCCCACCTCTATACCTACATTAGTAAAGAGTATTATTAGATAATACCGTCTGCTAATACGGAGAATAAGGCTGGATAGGAGCGACCATCTATAGCCTTGCTTTAACTATTTATTAAATACGTCGACAATAATCACACCAAACAGATCGACATATCCAATGAATACTTAAAACAAAACCATAGGTGGCTGGAGGATCTATCAGAACAGAATATAACAACTCAAACGCAATATACATCACAGAACAGTAGATCATCATATACACATATACTGATACATAGCAGAGTATACAAAATAATACATGTCAAGTGGTACAAAAAACCACAATATACAGATGAGTCAGTAGAATACATATCAGAGTTGCTACAAAAATGGGACAACACAAAAAGCTATGACAAAAAGAAGCTAGCAGAGTAGTCCATGCGGAAGCAAAATAGGCTAAGTCCAAATGCACCTAACCTGAAACATCTCGGTCTGACCCGAATATAAAATACACGGATCAGTCTAGCTAAACAAATCAGTTAGATAAACTGAACAACAATAAACCTGTAAGGTTACAAAGTATAACAAATATCTCTAAAAGAGATAACACAATCATCTAACAAAAGACGAACATATCAAGACAAGCCACATATCATCGGCAACATAGATAAACAATGGATACAAATATCCCAAATCAAGCCAAAAAGGCAAATAACAAATACCAATGAAGGTAACACAAGTTCCACAAGGTAATCGCTATACTTCATGCGGCTCAAAAAGACCAACACCGAAGGGCAATACCAAGGGAATATACATATCAATGAAACATCAGAAAATTGCTCGAGCTCAGTACTGTATAAACAAGGATCCATGAGTCCGAAGACTCCAAACCCAATATCACCCATGCGGCTCATAACAACCAACATCGTTAGCGATACTATATCACCCATGCGGCTCATAACGACCAACATCGTAAGCGATACTATAGGGCAACAAACCCGAAGGCACAAACCCGAAGGTACAAACCCGAAGGCAACATACCCGAGGCAACATACCCAAAGGCAACAAACCGTAGTGGTGAAGGTCCGGAGGCCCAGTACTGGACACCACTAACTGGCGGAATGTGTCACTATTCTCGAAAAGGAATCCGAAAAGTGTTAACATGCGTCCCATAACCACTCTTTCGCACTAAACGGTTTACTATCCATTAGTCACTTTCACACTCAATGCAGTACAAAGTTTACCTCATATCATCGGTAAACCCAACCCGAAGGTCAAAACGATCAATTGAATAGGTCGGGGATTAATTGGAAGAATAAACGCACAGATTCATGGTCCGTGTTTTACCTAACCATTTAATCTTCCTTCCACTTCGCTCGAAGTGCAAAATTGTGTGTTTTAAATAGAATTTATAAATTGGAGAAATGAGCTTTTAATACGATTTAGAGAGATTATTTATAAAACCCGTGAATGAAGTCAAAAACAAGTGATCAAAGCCAATCGTGAATGATAATCACAAACCAAGTCGACAAACGTCGATAACCAATGAAATATCAACCAAGAATAGGCAAATTAGGCAAAACAGGGGATTCCAGACGTCTAAAGAGTGCATTCAGACGTCTAGTTTCGTCTTCTGGAAAATCCCAGCAAAACAGGCCAGACGTCAGATTTTGCGAACCAGACGTCTGAAACCATTCAGACGTCTGAAATTGAGGGTCAGACGTCTGAGAGTGGTTTCTGACTTTCTTCCAACTGTCGTATGTTTAAATTTTTCTTTGCAGGTACAAACCAGACGTCCGAGCTTGGTTACCAAACGTCTAGTCACCTGGTCTGGGCAATAATTTGCCTAGGCCATAGCGGCCAAAACATATCGAAACCAATCGATCCAAATCCAACGCAATAGACATGAATAGAGGTTAGTAATTCGTACCCAACCTCAGCAAAAGCAATAGCTTAGATGTGAGTTCCAAAAACTCACCTTTTTAACTCAAAAACAAAGGATGAGAAGACCAAATGCAAGGAAACAACCAACGACTCTCCACTTCAACTCTACAAGCTTCAATCTAAGAACCAAAATATATATTTCCCAAATTAGAGCTTAGGAATTTCTTAAATTGAAGAGGAGAAGAGATGGAGAATATGAAGAGGAGGCTTTCCTATAGCTTCCCAATGATTTTGGAGCAAGAATTCAAGTTTGCAAGAGGAACTAGGGCTAGGAATTTCTAATTCTTCTTTCTTTCCCCCATTTTCAGTTTTCTTAAGCTAAAGGAATGAAATGAGGATGAATGGATGAAGAGTTAGTGAGCTAGAGGGTTAAGAGAAGATTGGGGCTAAACCCAAACTCAAGCCCAATAGAAAAAGTTGCAAAATTCGACTTACTCCAAATATATCAAAGATTATACTCAAAAAGATCTCAAACGCCATTTTGAACTCAATGGAAGTGGTTTCGAGCTCCAATTCGGCCGTTTGCAAAAAGTAACATTTCAGACCCAAAAATCCGACTAACGACGCTATATTTAAATTAAACATTTAAATATATAATACTTAAATATGTGGGTTGTTACAAACTGATATAGTTCTTTTGTTTTAATAATATTCATTTATCTATTATATGTTGTTCTTCTGCAACTGTGAGATTCTGATATTGTTTCTGTTGCTTTTCTTTCTCTCTTCTTCTATCCTTTTCTTCTTCTTAAATCCTAAGAATTCGGTTTTCCGGCATTCGATTGCTCGGCAGTTGATAAAGTGGATGTATTGATGTCGATTTTCGAAAGTCGAAGAATCGGGTCCTTACATATAATAAACTAGCTTCTTCAATTTCACAAGTCAATTCCAAAACAACTCGAATTAATAAATTTTAAATTTACCCAAATCCCAAATCATAAAATTCAAAATGATTTAGTTTCCAAATAAATTACTCAAATTTATATCGATTTCAAGTCAGATTTGATCCATAGAATAAACCATTTCAAATTCAATATATTTCAAACTTTAAGTATTCAACAATTTCAAAAATAAGTTGGGTAATTACAATTCAACCATTCAGTGTTCTATTATTTAGTTTTGAAATATTTTACATAATAAATCCATTATCATTTAAATAAACTCAAATTACAAATAACTTAATATTTCCTTCAATTTATTTATACTTGAAATATTCATTTAATTCACCTAAACCCAAAAATCAAGTTATAAAATCATCCCCTTTAAAATTTCCATTTAATAAATTTCACACCAACTTATTTGAGTTTAAATCTTAAATAAATCCAATTTCAAATAAATCTCCAATTTATCTTCCAACTTTAATTTTATTTAAATCATTATAAACACTATATTTTATATACTTAACTATATTACCTTCAATAAAAATCAAACTTATTATTAAGCTTATTCTATATTAAAACAAAGTATACATAGCTTAAAATCAAGGACAAAATAACATTTCTATACTATCTAAAATCAATATTTATCTAAAACCATATATTTCTTTGCAAAAACCATGGAAATCATTTCAAAATATTTTTATATATAGACCACGGTGTCTGTATAAAATTTTCTATCCTATGGTCAAGTGATACGAATATTTATCATTTCAATCCGTAATTTAAAATATAAATACGGTTATATATCATTTCAAACCGCAATCCCGAATGAAATAAAAATCCATACGACTTGCAGTTTATAATAATATAAAATACAACATCCATTCATCCAATATCAATCATCAAACATTTATCACAATCATCATCCAATTCAATCAATAACATCAATATAGAACAGATAATAAACAACAGGTATTTTGAAATGACCTGGAATTTTCGATCCTTAAAATTCCAGATAGTTAGATAAAGAAGCAAAGAGAAAGAAGAAAAAAACAGAAATAAAACACATAATCTCACATTCGCAGCGGATAAAATATAATGTCAAATAATATTCTTTACATAAAGAAAGCTGTATTAATCAATTATATTTTAATACATCAGAGTTACAACATTTTCCAATCAATGGACAGTTTAAAATAACTTGTCCCAGATATAAAACGATATATATATTACAGCAGAATACACTCCATACGTTCCTGCCATCCAGCTCGCCTCCTGGGCTTCAGAACGTCCTTACCTGAAAGTCTGTAATACTCCGTCTGACCCGAGCATTACATCAAAGTAACACCCGGGTCAGGCTGGAAACCAGCGTGAGTAAACCCATCTAACATAGAATACAAAAGCATAAAACTTAAATAAAACCTGGGGTAACTCGTATCAGTTTACAAATTCACAATTTGATGACATCACTTATTTCACACATCAATTTCTATGTACCAAAACTTAGATTAAATGGTCCAATTCACTTAAATCATTCCATTATTATCTATTGATTTCACATATCAATCTATAAAGAATCGAAGTGGTTTCGAGTATTTACTAACACCCGACTCTCGTCTCTTCATATTCAATGTCATCTTAACCCAAGTTAGTCAAGTGAATACAATTTAAATTCAAATACTAGATGTCATTTTTACACAGGAGGTCACCATCGATAAATAACCACATTATCACTGTCTACCTAAATATATCATATCATAAAACATTTCATATCAGAGATATCAACCAACTCATGGCATTTAACATCATTGAATCATTCATAAGCAAGATTGATCACTTCCAAAATTAATTTAATTATCTTTAATTAAATTAATTACTAATCTTAATCACTTAGATTATCCTTACTTAACCTTAATTAGTTACAATCCAATTAATTAATCATCTTTTAATTGTCCCAACTAATTAATCATTTTTGATTAATTATCCTTTAATTACAATAAGTAATGAACTCTCAATTAATTACACAAATTAATTATCCTTTACCCATCCATATTAATTACATTGATCCTTAATTAATTACTCAAATTAATTATCTTATAACCACTTCTTTGATCAATTATCACTTAATTAATCATACTCATTATTTAGCTAATCCTTGGTTGGTTTCCTTAATCAATCAAATCTTAATTAATTACACAAAGAAATTAATCCTTAATTACTTCCATTAAGTAATTAACCAGTCACTAATTACAACTTAATTACTCTTAATTAATTCTTTTAATTAATTAGTCATTAATTATCAAATCTTGATTAACTTTAAAGTTAAATCTTTATCTTTATTTATGACTCACTTATCATAATTTAAATACATTTTAACTCATTCCACTTTTTTAAATTAACTTTTAAATTTAAACTTAAAATTAAAGTAACTTCAATTTAACTCAACAAGTTTTAAGTAAACAAATTACAAATCTTCCAAATCAAATGTTTTAAGGAAACATTTATTTTACAAAATAGTTTTAGAATTAGATTCAATTTAAATCTAAAAACTTGTTTTATAAAACCTTTAAAAACTACATTTTCTCCTGCTTCAGGTTCTACCCTAGTTTAGCTCGAGTCCATACTCGAGTTTCTTCCACTTGCAAAAAGCTTTGCTAAATTTGAAACTTATATTTGGTTTAAATTTTAAAAACTGGGCCAAACTTCTCTCTCGCGAGCAACTCAAGAATAAACTCGAGCAAACGACTCTCGAACCCGAGCTTCAACCCGAGTAAAACTCCTTCGTTCCCAAACATCAACACACAGAAGCCAGGTGCATGCGCACCATCGCCATCGATGCTCCCGCATCCCTTGACCATCCTTAATAGGTCACCGATCATAACGAAAATCCATTCCAGCCATCGATTCGATACCAAAAAACCCAAATCAAAATTGAGCCTTCTTGTCGAAACTTGAAAACCCAAGCTCATCTAAAACCCACCTTAACATGGATATTCCAACCACCGGAAGCTCTGGAGCTCCAGGCACACTTCCATCCACGTCCCAAGCATCTTTCCCCACGTTTGGCTTGACTCAACGTTCCGATGTCGTAGCAGTAACCCAAAACCCAAGCTCGACTAACAACCATCCTTAAACCCTACTTCCGGCCACCGCTGACTCCACGACCTATGATCGACACTACCATCATTTTTCCCCACGTTCCTAATGACCAAGCTAGCTCTGACCAAATCCCCGACGATCCAAGATCGCCCAGTCACCAGATTTTTCCCAAAAACACATTTCTGGTCATCAAAGAAATGCAAACTTAAACCCAAGGTAAAGTCCATGATTTTTGATTTAAAAATCATAATTTTCAATGGAGATTTAAGTTATATAATTTGAACCACAATTTATGATATTTGAGCTTTAGATTCAGATGCACAGATTCATATCTATTTAAGCTTTTTAAAATATATGCTTACTCACCTGATATTGAAGTAGAACAGAGCTTTGAAATTTGAGATTTTTGAAAACTGGAAAGCTTGTTATAGGAAACCCTTAGAAATAGAAATGATCTTGACTTTATTAAAGTTGCTTCCTTGATTTCTTTTAACTGGAAAATACTTGTTGTTGAAATGATCAAGCGCTTTTTAAAACTGAATTGATGTAGCTTTAAAATTTGAGAAGATTGCTTGCTTGATAACCCGGGTTTTGAAAAATGTTTATAGATATGAGAATTTGAAAAGAATTTGATTCTTTGTTTTTAATTTTAAGTTGAAAGAGTGGAAATTGATACACTTTCAGGTTTGTAAATTTACTGGCTTATCTTTCTAGATTTTGAAAATGAGATAGGGGAAAAAGGAATGAAGAAGAAGATGTATGTTAATATAGATTTTATTTTAATTTACTAAAATTAAAGAAAATGAAAATGAAAAAATGTGACACTTGTTAATTTACTTAACACTTGTCCATTTCATCATTTAATTACATTACACATGTTATCATCATACTCTAATCTATTAACACTTGTTATTAAGTAATTTTAATTATTTTTTTAAATGTTAATAAAAATCCTTTGAATTTATTTACTAATTAATAAGTATTTTCTAAATCTATATAAATATGTTCTTTCAAATAAAATAAAATAAAAACCAACTATATTCAAAATAAAATCATATATAATATATTTTTTAAACCAATATATATATGACATACTTCTATTATATTTAAATTCAAATTCAACCTTAAATTCAATTAAAATTCAAATTCAAGATCAATTCAAAATAAATACATATAGTTAATCAAACCCAAATTCATTTTGAAATTAATAATTCTTTTTTTTTAAATTTATTTATCTATATTTAAAAACAACATATTAATATTATTGGTTTGAAATTAACAATTTTGCCAGATATTAAATAATTTTAAAAGGAGATTATCATATTTATTTGTTTAATCCATAAATCAGTATTTTCAATAGTTAAATCAGATAATTATCCAATTATCTAATGCCCGAAAATCTGGGTTATCACATTCCTCCCCCTTTAGAATCTTTTCGACCTCGAAAAGGAACGAAACCAGAATTTATTCAATACTTAAAATCAGATAAATTTATTCTTTGCTCATTTTTTAAAAACATTTTAAAAATCCTTATAATATTACTAAATTAGTTTTTATAAAAATACTTTTATAACTCGATGTCTCAGCCAGTCCATCCATGTTCTCACAGAAATTCGGTCACACGTTTCGAACACCAAGTAAAAATATTTGGAAAATAATTTTACTGAAAATTTAGAAAACATTTTTGAAATCGTGGAAACTTCTTTAGTCAGAATGCTCTGGAAATCATCACCCCCATCCATGGTCGTAGTTACATTCTGGGTTACGTTGCCATCACAACAAAAGTCCATGTAACTGTAGGCACTCCGCACCCCTCGATTACGCCATGGAACCTGCCACAGATCACAGTTACATCCTGGGTTACATTGAGAACACAGCAAAAGTCTATGTAACTGTAGGCATCAGCGCCCTCGATTTTCACTGGCAAATGAAACTTCACCACTCCCACATAGGTCGCAGACTACATCAGTCAAATCCCAATGCAGCCTTAAGCTCTCACGGCCTCTCGACTTTCGCTATGTCACCATAGGTCACAGTCTATCGATGTAAAATCAAACGTAGATTGTTGGCTCTCAGCAGCACAAACGACTTTCGCTATGGTCTGAAGTAGATCGTAGTGACGTCGAGTTACACTATCGTCACAACATAACCCAAATGTTTCTGTAGGCATCAACGCCTTCGACTTTTGCTACACACAACACAAAATCCTCAGGAACTTCAATTTGTCCAGACTTCCTCATAGGATCAACTTTAGAGCCTCCCCCTCTTTGAGGCTCAAGGCAGTACCAACCTATGGTACTCCTGAGAAGTTCATTTCAAGGGAACACCTTTTTCCCCAGAGCCAATCTCAAAACACTTTATACTATACACCTATAGTATCTTTCAAATCATACCCTTTATGATTTTCATTAAAATCTCCTTTACACAAAATCGATTCCCAAAATCAATAATTCTCAAACTAGGCTTTCCAAATTCCCAGAATTGATTTTTCCCAAAAATCAAAAGCCTTTTCCAAATCCATAGGTTACCAAAACCCTTTTTCAAGATCGTTCTCATATAATCTTTAATATATATACATAGATATATATAATCTTGAAAAATCTTTAGATCACTTCATACTTGTATAAATTCCCTTTTTATACTTCAAATACTTTCAAAAACTCTTTTCCTATGGAAATAGATTCAACAAGAGGAGATTTATCTTATATAACAAAGATATATAACTTTGTTTATTCCAAATCAAATATTCAAATTTGTTTACTCTTATAAAGTTGTTTCCATCTTACTTATCATTACAGAAATATCCAACTTTCACTTTTATTTGTATATTCCATAAAGTATACTTTTCATTTAAAAAAAAATCATTTCACATTTCTTATCCACAAATTCTCAATATCAATTTCATTCAAACCTGTACAATGTACACATATCATCCGTATGCTATATCAGTCTGATCTCTCACTCGATCAAATAATTTCACTTACCCGACTTCCTAGTGCGGACTCAGATCTGCTTTTTTGATCAGAAACCGTCATTCTCCTTGCATAGCCCAACTATGATAGAGAATATCCAGAATCAATCAACAATCCATATCCAGGTTCGTCACCGAAAATCGAGTGAAAAATCGCAACTCGGATCGATATACTAGCCCAAACTCTATGCTCGAATCTGGGTCAAATCATTATGCGAATAGAATAATATACATACATCCTACATATTTATCTTTATTGGTTATTAGCCAAATCAATTCTCTTTCTATTCACCTTCACTTTGATTTTCATTCACTTACTCACAATTTTTAAATCCTCATTTGGATTATCACCTCAATTCTTATCTCAAATGGAAATTTAATCATAAACAGTTTGAACTCTGTCCAGCTTAAATTTAGAAAATAGCTTGAATTTTTTTAAAATAGATAAGCAGTTGAAAAATAATTATTAGTTTGTAAAATAGCCGTAAAATAGTTAAGTAATGATAAAATAGTTAAATAATTGTAAAATAGTTATAAATAGTAATTAGTTATAAAATAGTTGAAAATAGTAATTAGTTTATAAAACAGTTGTAAAATAGTTAAATAGTTCCAAAAGTAATTGTAAAACAAGAATAAGATAGTTTTGGGTTTAAAAAGTTGTATAGTAATTTGCTAGGAAAAATAGATTTAAAAATAGTTTACATTAAAATAATTTATTTGAAAATAATTCAGAGCCAAACTGTTTAATTCCCAATCTATTGCTAATTTCCAATTAATTTTTCAATTTCAATTCAAATTAAATTAACTTTAATTCCCATCCCAAATTCATATCAACTTCCCATTTGAATTTGAACTCATTCAACTTCAATTTCATTTCAAATTAATCTAATTCAAATTACCCATTTGAATTTTAAACTTATCCATCTTCAATCACAATTCTAATTAGTTCAAATCAAATTCAATTTGAACCAATTAAATTTAAATCTCCACTTTAAACCATCTCGAATTATATAAATTCGAGTTAGATTTTCAAATGTTGGTTTAACCTCTTTAACCAGATTATCCTTTATTTTCAAAGTCTTTGAACAATTTAATTCTTAATCCAAAATTCAAAATTCTATTTTAAATTGCCTTTACTTCTCCATAAATCTATTCTAGGTTCAAATAATAATTCAAATCCCTTTTTTAACCAACTCAATCTTTGAAATTCAATTTATAACCAAATTTCAATTTTGAAACCAAACCCTTGAAGTTTTATCGTAAACATTCAAATCTTAAGTTCAATGTAATTCCATATCCTTAATTTCAAATTAAAGTTTAATTTCCAATTCAGGTTTCTTTGTCCTAAACTTATTTAACTTTCCCTAAGTTAAATTCAATTCAATTTACTCTAGTCAACATTATTCAATTTGAACTTCCATTTCAAATTGTAAACTTCTCATTTATAATCTTCCCACTTCAAATTTCAAATTTCTATCAATATTCTTTCTCACTTATAAGTTCAAAGACTTATCACTTTTGATTTTCATATCACACTTCAGGGAAAAACTCAACACCTTATTTCAAATCACCTATGATATTATTTATATCCACACATTTGTACATATTATCTTCTCGGTCACCAAGCCATATTTTTAAAATTTAAACCACCTTTGGTTTTAATTCAAAACAGTTTTCTTTGAAGCTTTTAAACAACTCTTATTTTAAAATAAGATCATATTCAAAATATTCTGAATAATACTATTTTTTATTTCTCTTAACATTTTAAAAACAATTTCAAATATTTCTAGACTTAGGATTCAAAAGTTCTCAGTTTAAAACCCATTTCAATTTATAAGTTATACTCATCTTAAAAGTTTACTTGGTTTGCTTACTCATTTATTAAACACAATAACCATTTATGATAATACCCAATATTACCATACCTGGCTACCAATTCATTTTTATCTTATTTCTACTTCTACAAATTTAGGACGTAGTTCCATTTCAAATTTATCTTCATTTAATTTCAATTTGGTTGTATTGCTATTACCACTTAATTCTCATTATTTTATTTAATTCCAATAATCAACAACCAATTTCTTTATATATCAAAAGATAAACTTATATAAAAATCATTTTATAAGAAAATAACAAGTACGCTCTCATATACACACACACACACACACACTCAACTCATTGTAGGGTACCACTGACCCTATCCTTAATGAGTAAACCCAACAGAGCCAAGGTTCTCGCTTAATCTTCAGCTCAAATAACAAATGTAACGAACCAGAATTTTCGATCCTGAAAATTCTAGATAGTTAGATAAAGAAGCAAAGAGAAAGAAGAAAAAAAAGACATGAAACACATAATCTCACATTCACAGCGGATAAAATATAATATCATATAATATTCTTTACACAAAGAAACCTGTATTAGTCAATTACATTTTAATACATCAGCGTTACAACATTTTCTAATCACTAGACAGCTTAAAATAACTTGTTCTAGATATAAAACAATATATATATATATATATATATATATATATATATATATTACAGCGGAATACACTCCATACGTTCCTGCCATCTAGCTCGCCTCCTGGGCTTCAGAACATCCTTACTTGAAAATCTGTAATACTGAGTCTGACCTGAGTATTACATCAAAGTAACACCCGGGTCAGGTTGGAAACCAGCGTGAGTAAACCCATCTAACATAGAATACAAAAGCATAAAACTTAAATAAAACCCGGGGTAACTCGTATTAATTTACAAATTCACAATCTGACATAGATATCACTTATTTCACACATCAATTTCTAATTAACAAAACTTAGATTGGTCCAAATCACTTCAATCATTCCATTCCCGTCTATTGATTTCACATATCAATCTATAAAGAATCGAAGTGGTTTCGGGTATTTACTAACACCCGACTCCGGTCTCTTCGAATTCATTGTCATCTTAACCCAAGTTATTCAAGTGAATACAATTTAAATTTAAATTCTGGATGTCACTTTTACACAGCAGGTCATCATCGATAAATAACCACATTATCACTGTCTACCCAAATATATCATATCATAAAACATTTCATATCAGAGATATCAACCAATTCAAGGCATTTAACATAATTCAATCATTCATAAGCAAGATTGACACTTCCAAAA
This sequence comes from Allium cepa, assembly GCA_030765085.1. Taxonomy (NCBI): domain Eukaryota; kingdom Viridiplantae; phylum Streptophyta; class Magnoliopsida; order Asparagales; family Amaryllidaceae; genus Allium; species Allium cepa. The sequence goes on from CM060945.1 coordinate 82,586,897, forward strand.
TTAATTTAATTTATCTCTAATTAAATTATTGACTAATCTTAATCACTTAAATTATCCTTGCCTAACATTAATTAATTACAAACCAATTAATTAATCATCTTTTAATTATCCAACTTAATTAATCATTTTTGATTAATTATCCTTTAATTGCAATAAGTAATTAACTCTCAATTAATTACACAAATTAATTATCCTTTACCCGTCCATACTAATTACATTGACCCTTAATTAATTACTCAAATTAATTATCTTATAACCACTTCTTTGATCAATTATCCCTTAATTAATCATAATCATTATTTAACTAATCCTTGATTAGTTTCCTTAATCAATCAATCCTTAATTAATTACACTAAGTAATTAATCCTTAATTACTTCCATTAAGTAATTAATTGGTCACTAATTACAACTTAATTAGTCTTAATTAATTCATTTAATTAATTAGTCATTAATTATCAAATCTTGATTAACTTTAAAGATAAATCTTTATCTTTATTTATGACTCGCTTATCATAATTTAAATACATTTTAAATCATTCCACTTTTTAAACTAACTTTTAAATTCAAACTTAAAATTAAAGTAACTTCAATTTAACTCAACAAATTTTAAGTAAACAAATTACAAATCTTCTAAATCAAATGTTTTAAGGAAACATTTATTTTACAAAATAGTTTTAAAATTAGATTTAATTTAAATTTAAAAACTTGTTTCATAAAACCTTTAAAAACTGCATTTTCTCCTGCTTCAGGTTCTATCCTAGTTTAGCTCGAGTCCATACTCGAGTTTCTTCCACTTGAAAAAAGCTTTGCTAAATTTGAAACTTATATTTGGTTTAAATTTTAAACACTGGGCTAAACTTCTCTCTCGCGAGCAACTCAAGAATAAACTTGAGCAAACGACTCTCGAACTCGAGCTTCGACCCATGTAAAACTCTTTCGTTCCCAAACAATAATGCACACAGAAACCAGGTGCACGTGCACCATCGCCATCGATGCTATGGCACCATTTGACCATCCTCAACAAGTCACTTATCGTCACGACAATCCATTCCTGCCATCAGTTCGATACCACAAAACCCAAATCAAAATTGAGCCTTCTTGTCAAAACTTGAAAACCCAACCTCATCTAAAACCCACCTTGACAAGGATATTCCAACCACCGGAAGCTTTGGAGCTCCGGTCATACTTCCGTCCACATCCCAAGCATCTTTCCCCCACATTTGGCTTGACTCGACGTTCCGACGTCGTAGCAGTAACCCAAAACCCAAGCTCGACTAACAACCATCCTTAAACCCTAGTTCCGACCACTGCAGACTCCACGACCTATGATCGACACTCCTACCATTTTTCCCCACGTCCCTAATCACCAATCTAGCTCTGACCAAAACCCCGACGATCCAAGATCGCCTAGTCACCAGATTTTGCCCAAAAACACATTTTTGGTCATCACAGAAATGCAAACTCAAACCCAAACTAAAATCCATGATTTTTGATTTAAAAATCATAATTTTCAAAGGAGATTTAAGTTATATAATTTGAACCACAATTTATGATATTTGATTTTAACATGAATTTAAATTTTCTATGTTCTGTCTAGATTCCAGAAGATTTTCAAATTTACTTTGCTTAAATAAATTTTTAAACTTTAAATTATGTTTAAACAAACACATTGCATTTGAAACTCAAAGCCTAACAGTGACTAGATAAAGGTTTATTGAATTTTGACTTAATTTCAAACTCTGTAACCAAGAAAAACAGAGAAGAACATGCAAATTCAACATGCATAGAACAAATACATATATATACAGAGATTCATATTTAAAAATACATATGCAAAGCACAAATCTAATCCATAATCACATGCACAAATTTAGATCTATTTAAGCTTTTTAAAATATATGCTTACTCACCTGATGCTAAAGTAGAACAGAGCTTTGAAATTTAAGATTTTTGAAAACTGGAAAGCTTGTTACAGGAAACCCCTTGAAACAGAAATGATCTTGACTTTATTAAAGTTGCTGCCTTGATTTCTTTTAACTGGAAAATACTTGTTGTTGAAATGATCAAGCTTTTTTAAAACTGAATTGATGTAGCTTTAAAATCTGAGAAGATTGCTTGCTTGAAAACCCAGGTTTTGAAAAATGTTTATAGATATGAGAATTTGAAAAGAATTTGATTCTTTGTTTTAATTTTAAGTTGAAAGAGAGGAAATTGATACAACTTTAGGTTTGTAAATTTACTGGCTTATTTTTCTAGCTTTTGAAAATGACATAGGGGAAAAAGGAATGAAGAAGAAGATGTATGTTAATATAGATAGATTTTATTTTAATTTACTAAAATTGAAGAAAATAAAAATGAAAAAAATGTGACACTTGTTAATTTACTTAACATTTGTCCATTTCATCATTTAATTACATTACACATGTTACCATCATACTCTAATCTATTAACACTTGTTATTAAGTAATTTTAATTATTTTTTTAAATGTTTTTAAATGTTAATAAAAATCCTTTGAATTTATTTACTAATTAATAAGTATTTTCTAAATCTATATAAATAATGTTCTTTCAAATAAAATAAAATAAAAACCAACTATATTCAAAATAAAATCATATATAATATATTTTAAACCAATATATATATATACACACACACATAAGATATACTTCTATTAAATTTAAATTCAAACTCAACTTTAAATTCAAACTCAACTTTAAATTCAATTAAAATTCCAATTCAAGATCAATTCAAAATAAATACATATTGTTAAACAAACCCAAATTCAATTTGAAATTAATAATTCTTTTTTTAAAATTTATTTATCTATATTTAAAAACAACATATTAATATTATTGGTTTGAAATTAACAATTTGGCCAGATTTTAAATAATTTTAAAAGGAGATTATCATTTTTATTTGTTTAATCCATAAATCGGTATTTTTCAACAGTTAAATCAGATAATTATCCAATTATCTGATGCCAGAAAATCCAATTATCACATTCCTCCCCCTTAGAATATTTTCGTCCTCGAAAAGGAACGAAACCAGAATTTATTCAATACTTAAAATCAATAAATTTATTATTTGCTCATTTTTTTAAAAACATTTTAAAAATATTTATAATATTACTAAATAGTTTTTATAAAAATACTTTTATAACTCGATGTCTCAACCAGTCCATCCTTGTTCTTACAGAAATTCGGTCATACGTTGATCAGGCATAGGACTAAAAATTTATAAGTACTTAGCAGACCCGTTTCCAACACCAAGTGAAAAATACTTAGAAAATAATTTTACTGAAAATATAGAAATCATTTTTGAAATCGTGGAAATTTCATCACCCCCATCCATGGTCGTAGTTACATCCTGGGTTACGTTGCCATCATAGCAAAAGTCCTTGTAACTGTAGGAACTCCGTGCCCCTCGATTACGCCATGGAACTTGCCACAGATCGCAGTTACATCCTGGGTAACGTTGCCATCACAGCAAAAGTCCATGTAACTGTAGGCATCATCGCCCTCGATTTTCGCTGTCAAATGAGACTTCACCACTCCCACATAGGTCGCAAACTACATCAGTCAAATCCCAATGCAACCTTAGGTCCTCACGACCTCTCGACTTTTTCTATGTCACCATAGGTCGTATTCTACCGATGTAAAATCAAACGTAGACTGTTGGCCCTCAGCAGCACACACGACTTTCGCTATGGTCTGCACTAGATCGCAGTGACATCGAGTTACATTATCGTTACATCATAACCCAAATATCTCTGTAGGCATTAGCACCCTCGACTTTCGCTACACACTACACAAAATCCTCAGGAACTTCAGTTTTTCCGGACTTCCTCACAGGATCAACTTTAGAGCCTCCCCCTCTTTGAGGCTCAAGGCAGTACTAACCTATTGTACTTCTGAGAAGTTTATTTCAATTGAGCGCCTTTTTCCCCAGAGCCAATCTCAAAACACTTTATACTATAGACCTATACTATCTTTCAAATCATACCCCTTATGATTTTCGTCAAAATCTCCTTTACTCAAAATCGATTCCCAAAATCGATAATTCTCAAACTAGGCTTTCCAAATTCTCAAAAATAGTTTTTCCCCAAAAAGTAATATAAAACAGTTATAAAATAGTTAAATAATTGTAAAATAGTTAAGTAATTAGTTATAAAATAGTTGAAAAACATTAATTATTTTAAAAACAGTTGTAAAATATTTCCAAAAGTAATTGTAAAACAAGAATAAGAGAGTTTTGGGTTTAAAAAGTTGTATCGTAATTAGCTAGAAAAATAGATTTAAAAATAGTTTACTTTAAAATAATTTATTTGAAAATAATTCAGAGCCAAACTGTTTAATTCCCAATCTATTGCCTATTTCCTATTAATTTTTCAATTTCAATTCAAATTAAGTTAACTTCTATTCCCATCCCGAATTCAAATCAACTTCCCATTTGAATTTGAACTCATTCAACTTCAATTTCATTTCAAATCAATCCAATTCAAATTATCCATTTGAGTTTTAAACTTATCCATCTTCAATCATAATTCTAATTAATTCAAATCAAATTATATTTGAACCTATTCAATTTAAATCTCCACTTTAAACCATCTCGAATTATATAAATTCGAGTTAGATTTTCAAATGTTGGTTTAACCTCTTAAACCATATTATCCTTTATTTTCAAAGTCTTTGAACAATTTAATTCTTAATCCAAAATTCAAAATTCTATTTTAAATTGCCTTTACTTCTCCTTAAACCTATTTCTAGGTTCAAATAATAATTCAAATCCCTTTTTTAACCAACTCAATCTTTGAAATTCAATTTATCAAAAAATTTCAATTTTGAAACCAAACCCTCGAAATTTTATCTTAAACATTCAAATCTTAAGTTCAATGTAATTCCATATCCTTAATTTCAAATTAAAGTTTAATTTCCAATTTAGGTTGCTTTGTCCTAAACTTATTTAACTTTCCCTAAGTTAAACTCAATTCAATTTACTCCAGTCGACATTATTCAATTTGAACTTCCACTTAAAATTGTAAACTTCTCACTTATAATCTACCCACTTCAAATTTCAATTTTCTATCAATATTCTTTCTCACTTATAAGTTCAAAGACTTATATCACTTTGGATTTTCATATTACACTTCTGAGAAAAACTCAACACCTTATTTCAAATCACCTTTGATATTATGTACATCCACACATATATAAGAAATGTTTGATTAAGATTTAATGAATGATTTAGAAAAGTTTCCTAATTAAAAGAGAAAAATGATTTGGAATTATTACAAGATCTAAAGTAGTTTAATATATCAAATGATTTGATAAATGAGGCTTAATAATTCCATATACATTTGAAAAGAAAATGGAATAACTTGAAAAGAATATACTAAGAAAGATATTTGATTAGATAAAAGATGAAGTAATTGATTGATGATTGACATCCACGTATGAACTTAACATCTTTTAAAGCGATGATTGGCTTCGAAGGAAACGGAGTCGGATTTGGATGATTCCTATTCGAAAACCACTACGAACCAATGTATACGTTCGAAAGTGAAGACATGTTGAAGATGATGATTGAAGACCATGGATCTTTATAGCGTGAAGACTGCTTGTTGAACATGCTCTGGTTGGCCCCTATTATAGAATTATTTATCGCAGTGGTCTCCTCGTTGTGGAGATTTTTCGGATTGCAATGGCTTCTCACCTAGTAATGGCCGAGGAAAGTGCCTTTGGTTTCTTTCAGTCCTAGAACGAACTTATGTGGACGAATGTTTGACATTGCATTTCTGAGACACAACGTTTGTCTTTTACAAATGTACATCTGTGGTGGCGAAGAAGGCAGCTTCTCTTAGCTTAACACTCTCCTTGAGACGTACGAGCTCAAGGGTTGTTTTTTTGTGGGAGGCAAATAGTGATCAAAGGAATGGTAATGTGACATTCAAAGTGGAACCAGTTATGATCAAAGCGTGGTTTTGTATAAAAAGCGTGGCTTTGAAGAAATTGAGCATAGCCTCGCGAGCCTCACACCCAGGTTATGATGTGATTCCATGTAATCAGATGTATGCTCGCATTTCGGATGGTAGTGATTTAGGTTATCAGATGTTCGGAGCCCTAGGTATCAGATACGTCTAGGCCTCAAGGAATTTATTACCCCATGTGCATAAAGTGGTTAGCTTGAGAAAAGCAGGGAACTACCGGTTATTAGTTGTAGTGTAGCAAGTATAGTTCCAAGTGACTAGTTTGAGAAAAGCGATTAAGGCACCGTTGGGAACTATGTTTGTTATGCGTGGATCTGAGAAAAGGCCACTAGTTCCCTATCATGTTGGAAATCCAATCCCAATATGAGATTTACTGTTTTGATTGTATTCCCAAAATAGCTGTAATGGCTTGCAAACATTTCAGCTACCCCCTTTTGGTATTATATATTCCGTTCAGTATATTCCGTTGACTCAGTCCGGATATATTTCGTTAGACTTAGCCCAGATATTGATACCTTATTTGAATAAGTTTATTTGAAAAGTATTTTTAAAAGAATGTCATTAAAAATAATATCAAGTGTATTTTGGTATGAAGTGTTTTGGTTATCATAAGGTGAAAACCAGTCCGTGTTTATGTGTGGGCGTGGTCTTATGAGATACCCTGCGTTTCAAAGATTTTGATAATATAGTCATTTAAATTTCGAGTATCTCACGCTGGTTTATCAAGCCTAATCCTGGTATTTTTAATACTCGAGTCAGATCCGAGCAGTTTCAGCTTGAGTTGAAGACGGTTGGAGTTCCAGAGGAGAGCTGGAGATCTTCATCATCGCATGGACATATTCCATTATCCGCTTTGTTTTGGTGAGGTTCGTACATGATGGGGGTTCTCGCTTCTTGTTAGGTAGCGAATGAATGACTCTTGCTCCTACATGTCCCTGAGATCGAGTATCGAAGGATTAGTTTCAATCGAGTGGTTGGCCGTCAAAGCAAAGCATGAGGTACCGATGTAAGCTACGGTGGAAAGTGGTCGTTGTCGATGGTTGAAAACCCTATATCATTACATTTGGTATCAAAGCTTAGGTTGAGCGAACACCTAGGCATTGTTGGGGTAAGTCTCATCTGAGATAGGGTTAGTAATACCCTAGGATGAGTTACTCATTAGAGATAGGGTTAGTAACACCCTAGAATGAGTTTGAGTGTATTATATATGAGCGCGTATTTGTTAGCGACTAATAAAAATATTTTGTGTTGATTTATCTATTGAGTGATTTATGGATTTTGATCGATGCGCCTGATCACTGTTATCGATGAGGGTTCCTAAACATTTAAATAAGACAACCTACACACTGATTTTAAAAAAATTGGTAAATGAAATACTTTTACCTAGGATTATATTTTGAATATAAAGTATATATTTTGAAAAGTTGTATAGTTAGAAATTGGAATTAGTGAAATTTAAATATGAACATCTAGTGATTAGAATTTCACAGTTTGACTATAAGATTTTTCATAAAGATAATCGACAAGTAAGTAATCTAATATGGTAATTAAGATCCTTAATACCTATGACAAAGTAATAAATTGATCAATTATTTGATTTAAAGTTAAGTACAGATACCTTGTGAAATAAGTTTCATGATTTGACTGTAAGGTGTTTGATAACAAGATTTGTTTAAGGAATGAACATATAAGCTGAAAATGTATTTAAATAATAGAAAATGATTTTGTAAAAGTTATGTATAAAAGGAATGGGAATTTAAGTTTGATTAAAACAATTGTGTTAATTTAAATGAAGTTAACTAATATAAGACAAAATGAATTTATAAGATAGGTTTTACAAAGTAATCTCTAAAGGATTTTGAAAATGTTATTATTTCAAATATAAAAAGAGGTATTTTATGCTAACTAATTCGAATGGCTCGAAAGTAAACTAAAAATGGGAAAGTAATGTATTCGGATGGTAAGCACTTCTCTTAAGTATTACTCTTCTTGTTAAGAGAATATATAATACTATTGGTAATACCCAGTTCGTTGGGTTGCTTTGGAGTTACTTGATATATATAATTTTGACTAGTTATAGAGATAATGTGAATCATTAATTGACAAACTGAATAGTAATCTTTATAAAAGTGTTTGAACCAAAGATAAATTGGGATTGCTAGTTGATAAGATAAAGCGGGATTTCCGACGATTTTGGACAGTCGAGAATTTATGGATCATACCTAACTCAATGCTAAGAAATTTGTGAAAACTTTTGGTAAAAGATTGTGAAATACTCCGAGTAAATGAAATTGGATAAGTATAATTTATAAATACGATTATAAACAATAAAGGAAGTTATAACCTAGAAAATGTTTTATTAATGAATTCCAGCATTAAGGATTTGGACTTAAGTCTTTAAAAGTGATTGATTTACATAAGTTATAAGATGTAATAATCTTAAGTAAAAGATTTAGAAAATGGTACATAAATAATATTAGTGTTAAAGGAAATACACTGAGTTAAAAGATTGTGGGAAAACTTTTTTAAAAGATAAATAATATTTTGAGTGAAAAATGGTTTCTTTGGAATGTATTCCTTAAATAAAAATATTTAAAAATAAATAATTAAGGGATTATATAAAGAAGCACATTTATAAAGTGTTTGAGCTGAAGATAAATTTTTTATGAAAGTTTTTGCGGGTTAATAAATACATATGTTATATGTAGATCATTTCGTCACACGAATGTTGTTCTAATATCCGAGTACAGAACTTTAAGGTGTTTCCACCGATCCAAAAGAAGATTTATCACTGATCCTTGACGGCGGACATTGATTAGGGTATATGGTTGGGTACTTGAGTTTTCTATCATAGTTGAGCACTATGCAAGGAAAGCAAAAGTTTCCGAGCAAAGAGCATGATTAAAGTCCGCACTAGAGAATCGAAGGATCAATATTAGTTCAGAAATGAAGTTTTGTATTTGAATAGGAGATCGAATAAGATATTTCATATGGATGATCTGTGCATATTATATGGAATTAATTTTGAAGATAAACGATTTGGGCAACTTTTGTTTTGGGTAATTTCGAGGACGAAATTCATTTAAGTAGGGGAGAATGTAACGACCCGTAATTTCTCTACTTTGAAAATGAGAGATTTCGTTTGTTTTAAATTTAAAAAGGTTAAAACTTAAATGTAATAGATAACAATGGAGAAATTATTTATTCTTATAGTTGATAATTTAAAAAAAAGCATAAATTTGGATTTTAGAACAAATCAACTAAAGTTAAGTTTTGTTAAAAATAAATAAATGCCTAAACAAATAGGTTTAAATATTTATTTAAAAAGATAAATCTTATTGAAAACATCTAATAAAGATAATAAAAGTATATTAAAATATTTATAAGTATGTTAATAATCATTATACAAAAATAACAAAATTTTGTCGCATTTTGTCGGTTTTACATACACCGTAAAATTAAAGATTTTGATATTATTTAAATATGATTTTACAATATAAAGAGACATTTTTTAATTTATTTAACGAAGTAAAAAGTTCATTTTTAAATTTGGTTTACATAAATAAATAGTTTAACTAAAACGTCAAAATTTGACCGTAAAACATTTTGTCGAAAAACGATGTTTTGTCGATTAAAAGTTGTCGCAACATCGTCGCACCTTTATTTTCTTATATAGGAACATATATTCAAATAGCATAAATATTAATTAGTTAACTAATCAAGTTTACTTTTACTAAATAAGGTTAGAAGCTTCTAGAAAACAATTAAGAAAAAGTAAGCACAAAAAGACAAAAATGTCACTTCAAAGCAAAAGGTAAAACATCAAATCAAAGAAACATAATTATTACTTACTTTACTTAATATCTGATGAAAATGACATAAAGTAATGATTTGAAATGTGATATTAAGTGTTGAAAAAAATAAGATTACTTTATAAGTAAGTAAGGGTATTTTGGTCTTTTTACAAAAAAATTTTTAATCCAAAACTTTTTCTATAAATAAGCATCCGCTTCCTCACTTTTTTTCACCTTTTCTTCTTCCTTTTCTAAGCTCTCTTCTTCTTCCTTTTCTAAGCTCTCTTCTTCTTCTTCTTTAAAGCTTTAATGGCTTCTTCTTCTCTTCCAAATCCTTACTAACTTTTTCAAAATCATATCAAATCAACTCTAAACACCATCAAACTTTGCCAAAGACCTTAGAATACCATTTGAACATGGTTTAGCATCTAAGAAATGAATAAATGATGAAGGAAGGCGAGGATATAGGTATGGCCGAATCTATAAAGAGAAGGAAGCAGGTTGGAAAGCTTCGGAGCAAGAAAAAGAGAAGGAAGTGCCGCCGATTCATTTCAAGGAGCTTGGAGCAAATTCTAGGTGTTGCGGAAGCTCTGCCGGATTTTTGGAAGTTTGAAAGAAGTGGTCTATGACATAAAGAAAAAGAAATGGAGTAGAAGTTGATTAGTTGAAGTTTAAGTGAAGTGTTGTTGCATATGAATGTTGGTAGGAAGAATTGGTTAAGTTAAAGGTTAGTACTCTTATTTTCTAATAAATCCATAAATTATTTCAAGTTTAACGATCTGATTAGATATGTCGAATGTATATTTGATAACTTGGTTGCAAAATTGGTTGATTATGTGGTTGATAACTTGTTTGATAAATGATAAAAGAAATGGTTAGTAGTATAGTCAATTTAATAGAAATTAAATCCATATAAATGTGTGTATGGAAGTTATTTAGCCTCTAAATGATTTTAAATGAGTTAAAATAGTTTAAATATGGTTTAAAACAAATTTGAAGTGTTTCGGACCAGTTCCAAAGCAATTCATAAAATTGGTCAAAATCGAGCTCGTCGCGTAGCAGCAGTTTGTAAATTTCGACCCGTAACTTTAAATTAATGTAGAGAATGATTTATAAATCGGATTTCTTCGAAATAAAAATTCTTTGGTACACAATGATAATAGTTTTCCAATGAAGAAAGAAAATCAAATTTTCATTAAGTAGATTTTGAAATATGTCCAAAACAATTTTCTAAAAACATCACGGTTTTGCAGTTCGGAATCGAAAAGGAGATTTCTTTATGAATGATATTTTAAATGTTTTAAAATATGAAATAAATTTGATAAATCTATTAAAATAGTTTAAAAGAGATTTGGAATGGAAAATATGAATTCAAATATTAAAAAGTTGTTTAAAGCAAATAAGCTCATATATCACTTTCCGTAGCACTTTATGCTGCGAATTCTATAATCTTTTGAATATGAGTTTAAACTTAACAATTGTTTCCTAAATCTTCTGTGAACGATTTTAAAAGAATAATTAAGTGTTTTAAATGATTATTTGGAAGTTTAATAAATCATTTCTAAAATGAAGATTAATAACTGAGTATGCGAAAACGACTAGTACATTTATCCTGCTTGTGAGATCTGGGAAGATAAAAACAAGGTGTTTAACTAAGGTTAGGGATGGAGCAACCAGTGCCCTGAACTTACCTAGCCTATGTTTTATCTTTTTAGGTGAGAGGCGGAATAGATTGAAAGGAAAGCCCAGATGCTCTAAAAAGATCATATTTAGGTTTTTCCAAGATAAAAGAAAAGAAATAAATTCTTTGAATGTTATTTAACCACTTAACATCTTTTTATCGATGATTTGTACAAAGGAACCAAGATCGAATTAGGGCGATTCCTATTGGAAAACCCCTTTCAAACTAATTTTGGAAATAAAACATATTGAAGACAAAGATCGTTAAAAGACAAAGATATTCATAATATAGGATTACTTGCCATTAGTCCCTGAAGGTGAAACTTGCCATTAGTCCCCAGAGGTAAAACTTGCCATTAGTCCCTGGAGGTGAAATTTACCATATTTAAAGTGGCAGTAGAGCTCTGTTATGAAAATCTTCAATTTGCAAGAATATGATTTGAAGTTAAGAAAGAATATCTTTGATTAAGATTTAATGAATGATTTGAGAATATTTTCCCTAAGTTAAAAGTTATAACTTGAATATAAGAAATCTTTGATTAACATTTAATGAATGATTTAGAAAAGTTTCCTAATTAAAAGAGAAAAATGATTTGGAATTATTCCAAGATCTAAAGAAGTTTAATATATCAAATGATTTGACAAACGAGGCTTAATGATTCCATATACATTTGGAAAGAAAATGGAATAACTTGAAAAGAATATATCTAAGAAAGATATTTGATTAGATAAAAGATGAAGTAATTGATTGATGATTGACATTCACGTATGAACTTAACATCTCTTAAAACGATGATTGGTTCCTATCTGAAAACCACTACGAACCAATGTATACGTTCGAAAGTGAAGACATGTTAAAGATGCTGATTGAAGATCGTGGATCTCTATAGCGTGAAGACTGGTTGTTGAACATGCTCTGGTTGGCCCCCATTATAGAGTTACTTATAGCAATGGTCTCCTCGTTGTGGAGATTTTTCAGATTGCAAGGGCTTCTTGCCTAGTAACGGCCGAGGAAAGTGCCTTCAGTTTCGTTCAGTCCTAGAATGAACTTGTATGGACGAATGTACGACATTGCATTTCTGAGACACAATGTTTGTCTTTTACAAATGTACATCTGTGGTGGCGGAGAAGGCAACTTCTCTTGGCTTAACATCCTCCTTGAGACGTACGAGCTCAAGGGTTGTATTTCTGTGGGAGGCAAATAGTGATCAAAGGAATGACAGTGTGACATTCAAAGTGGAACATGTTATGATCAAAGCGTGGTTTCATATAAAAAGCATGGCTTTGAAGAAATTGAGCATAGCCTCGTAAGCCTCACACCCCGGTTATGATGGGATTCTATGTGGTCAGATGTATGCTCGTATTTCAGATAGTAGTGATTTGGGTTATCAGATGTTCGGAGCCCTAGGTATCAGATACGTCTAGGCCTCAAGGAATTTATTACCCCATGTGGATAAAGTGGTTAGCTTGAGAAAAGCAGGGAACTACCGGATATTAGTATTAGTGTAGCAAGTATAGTTCCAAGAGACTAGTTTGAGAAAAGCGATTAAGGCACCGTTGAGAACTATATTTATTATGCGTGGATCGGAGAAAAGGCCACTAGTTCCCTATCATGTTGTTAATCCAATCACAATACGTGATTTACGGTTTTGATTGTATTCCCAAAATATCTGTAATGACTTGTAAATATTTCAGCTACCCTTTTTTGGTATTATATATTCCGTTCAGTATATTCCATTGACTCAGTTCGGATATATTTCGTTAGAATTAGTCCAGATATTGGTACCTTATTTGAATAAGTTTATTTGAAAAGTGTTTTCATAAGAATGTCATTAAAAATAATATTAAGTGCATTTTGGTATGAAGTGTTTTGGTTATCATAAGGTAAAAGCCCGTCCGTGTTTATGTGTGGGCGTGGTTTTTTGAGATACCCTGCTTTTCAAAGGTATTGATAATATAGTCATTTAAATTTCGAGTATCTCACGCTGGTTTAGCAAGCCTGATCCGGGTATTTTTAATACTCGGGTCAGATCCGAGTAGTTTCAGGTTGAGTTCAAGACGGGGTGTTTCCAGAGGATAGCTGGAGATCTTCAGCATCGTATGGACATATTCTATTATCCGCTGTACTTAGTGTATTTTGTTTAATGTTTGTCAGCAATTGTAAGGACAAATGTTTATAACTGTCCAAGCTGAATTTAGGTTAGACTCTGATATTGTATTCTAAAATTTTCCGCTGTAAAGATTATTATTGAAATAATATATGTTATTTCATACGTATGAGATTCTATTCTATCTTCATTTTCTTTCTACCCTTAATGATCCGTCTTTTCGTGCAATTTGAGTTGGACATGTGTGGTTTTTTGTCGATTCAAAGGGTATGGAAAAATGGGCCATTACACAAAGAAAGCTGTATTAGTCAATTATTTTTTAATACATCAGAGTTACAACATTTTCTAATCACTGGATAGTTTAAAATAACTTATGCTAGATATAAAAGAATATATATACATATATACATATATACATATACATATACATATACATATACATATATATATATATATATATATATATATATATATATATATATATATATATTGTGACGCCCCACCTCTATACCCACGCTAGCCAAGAACATTACTTTGAATGCTGTCAACTAGCACGCAGAATAAGGCTGTTGAGGAGCGACCATCTGTATAATTGCTTTGTGCGAGTACCGATATACCGGATAAAAATATAACTTTTCGTCTCAAGAGGAAATCTGACATACCGACACAAACTCAAAGCTACTACATAGTGGCTATAATATCTTCGGAAACAAATATAGAAATAAACATAACATAAATCAGTCACAGACAATTCATATCACAAAGGCGGAAATAGATATGAATATTACACACAAGAGTGTATATTAGATTAGTGGTCTAAAAAGATCCACAATAATACAAAAGAATAGCAACACGTGCTATACAAAAGAATACATCTATGAGTCTAAATCTCAAGTGTATACAACAAAATAAACTACTAATCTAAGTAGTTTGCCAAAACTCGGGATGATAGTCCGATAAGGAGTCAAGCAGAAGCACCTGTAACATCTCGGTCTGACCCGAGTATTATTTAATAAGAAAATAATAAACGGATCAGTCTAGCTATAAATATCAGATGAAGTGATATATAATAAGAGATATGACATAAACATATAATAATCACAATGCCAAGCTGTCATAAATAAGTAATTGAAAATCAACAAGAGATTAATCAATATCACAATAATCTACTCAAGATAAAAAGGAATGTCATACTCCTAATTTCATTCACCAAGCCACAATAAATGACATATATCAATGCCCATCGTAAAAGTTGGTGAAACATAAATTCCAGAAATCGACACACGAAATTCAGGAGTCACAAGAATAGGTGAAGGATAAAATTTCCAGAAATCAACACACGAAATCGAGAAATCACAATAAAAGTATGTGTGAGTGGAATCACACAAGTGGTGTCTAGGCTAATCGAAAAAGTATGTGTGAATGGAATCACACAAGTGGTGTCTAGCCTAACCAAACAGCAAAAAGTATGTGTGAATGGAATCACACAAGTGGTGTCTAGGCTAACCGAAAAAGTATGTGTGAATGGAATCACACAAGTGGTGTCTAGCGTAACCAAACAACAAAAAGACATCGCACATTGCTAGTCTAAACCATAAAGATGATCGTCATGATCAACGAGAAGTGTCAATTACAATAAGCTAGTAAATATATGAGCTTAGCTTCATGTCCCATAACCACTAGCTTAACTTAAATATTTACGAACAAATTGTAGATCTCCACTAGAAAATTGTCACAAGGGATTCAATCGAACAAGTCCAAGAATTAATCGACGAAGTAAACGCAAGCGTTTCATACCACTTGTTTTACTAAGTCGTTTAATTAGATTTCTCATACGAGTGAGGTAATGGTTTGTATATACTAATAGATTGGAAAACAGTTTAAGAAAACGAATTTGGTATTAAAATAGTATTGAAGTCGTTTGAGGAAAGAGTTTTGATATTTACTACTAGTATAGAAAACCTTTATATTTTTAAAGTGACAAAGCACAAGGGGGATTGTAGAAACAATCAATCACGAAGATCACATTCGAAGATGTGAATAAAAATCCAACGAAATCGATAAAGGATCCATCGAAGTGGATATATCTAAAATTCCCAAAGAAAATAAGTCATCAAAGATGATAATAAATGATGACAATAAATAGGATCATCGCGAATCGATTTAAATTGGAAATTCAATCCAAAAAGGCAAATTGGACTCAAACAGCAGGTTCAGTCGACTGAACAGAGTTTTCAGTCGACTGACCCTGTACCTGGAAATTTTCCAGATTCATGAAACTTTCTGTTTCCAGGTTCAGTCGACTGTGCAGAGTTTTTCAGTCGACTGAATCATGCCTGGAAACTTTCGGGTTCCAGGTTCAGTCGACTGAACAGAGTTTTCAGTCGACTGAATCATGCCTGGGCTGTTTTTCAGCCTATTCAAATGAAGAGCAAATTCTTCCAAAATGCAACCGGACGAACGTTGGCTCTAAGGGTTTATGCCAATCGGCAACCCGGCCCTATATGATCCTCGGTGCATCACTAAAAGCACGATCAAACATCCATATAAGGATTTTCACACAAATTTGACTTAAAAACCCAAAAATTGGAGTATTCACAAAACCAATCCAAATCAAGAGCAAATGCACATAAAGAAGTGTTAGGAATTCATACCCAACAACCAAAGATAATTATAGTCATAGATGTGAGATAAAAATCTCACCTTTGAACTAAATTTATGAAGATGAAGCTTGAAAGCAATGGGGAATCAACCACTCTTCAAAACCAACTCTAGAAGCTTGAATCTAAGCTTAAAAGAAGAACATTCTCTAAGTTAGGTTTAGGAAATTTCTGAAATTGAATGGAGAAACAGTTGGAGAAGAAGAAGGAGATGCTTACCAATGGGTTCCCTTTGATTTTGGAGCAAGAAGTTGGATTTGCAAAGCAAGCTAGGGCTTAGGAATTTCTATTTCCCATTCTCTTCCTCCATTTTTGCTTGAGCTTGAGTGTTAGGAAAATAGAAGAGAAGTGAATGAAGAGGAGATTGTTGGAGCTGAGTTAAGTGGTTAATTGGCTCAGCCCAACCAAAGCCCTAAGCGGGAAAAAAGTAGCAAAAATCAACTTTCTCCAAACATATCGAAGCTTATACTCAAAAAGGTCGCAAACGTCATTTTGAACTCAATGGAGGTGGTCTCGAGTCCTAATTCGACCGTATGCAAAAAGTAGGTTTTCGGACTAAAATCCGACGAACGATAAAATATTTAAATAAAATATTTAAATAAAAAATCGATAAATATGCGGGTTGTTACAGACTCCCCTACTTAAAGAAATTGTGTCCGCGCAATACTTAAGAAGAAAATAAGAAGTAACAACCATAGAAGCATAACAACACAAAAGAAAATTTGAAACAGGAAGTTCACCATAAAGTGCACAAAAGAGTTAGCAAGAAATTTGGTGAAACTTCAATTTCCACAATATTACCGGGCTCAAGAATGAAAATAGGAAACCTAAAAGCATTTCCATAGTTAAAAGACGCAGAAAAAGTCAAGAATAGCAGAAAATTGAGCCGGTGCAATGGCGTAGTACGAAAACGGTACGCCCGAGGAACTAGAAACTCAAATAATTTGGGACATCAGCGTAGTACAAAAACGGTACGCCCAATGAACCAAAGCAAAGACATTGATGTAGTACAAACGGTACATCCAATGAATCAAATAGCAAAAACATTGATGTAGTACAAACGGTACATCCAATGAATCCAAAAGCAAAGACATCGATGTAGTACAAACGGTACATCCGATGAATCAAATAACAAAGACATCGATGTAGTACAGCGGTACATCCGATGAATCAAAAGGAAAGACATCGATGTAGTACAACGGTACATCCGATGAATCAAAAGGAAAGACATCGATGTAGTACAAACGGTACATCCGATGAATCAAAAGGAAAGACATCGATGTAGTGCAAACGGTACATCCGATGAATCAAAAGCAAAGACATCGATGTAGTACAACGGTACATCCGATGAATCAAAAGCAAAGACATCGATGTAGTACAAACGGTACATCCGATGAATCAAAAGCAAAGACATCGATGTAGTACAACGGTACATCCGATGAATCAAAAGGAAAGACATCGATGTAGTACAACGGTACATCCGATGAATCAAAAGCAAAGACATCGATGTAGTACAACGGTACCTCCGATGAATCAAAAGCGAAGACATCGATGTAGTACAACGGTACATCCGATGAATCAAAAGGAAAGACATCGATGTAGTACAACGGTACATCCGATGAATCAAAAGCAAAGACATCGATGTAGTACAACGGTACATCCGATGAATCAAAAGCAAAGACATCGATGTAGTACAACGGTACATCCGATGAATCAAAAGCAAAGACATCGACGTAGTACAAACGGTACATCCGATGAATCAAAAGCAAAGACATCGATGTAGTACAACGGTACATCCGATGAATCAAATAGCAAAGTCTTGGTTCCCCTTCAGGAATCACAAGAAAGAATAAGAGTATCGAAAAGAAAGAACTTCTTTTAAATAATTCTCTTTCCCGAAAAGTTAAAACTTCCAAAATTACATTTTTACTTTTATGTAATAATCTTTCTACAAAAATTTACATTTTTACAAGTCAATATATCGTGTCTGATTGTCACATCAAAGCATTTAGGAAATTCCTATCGATAACGTTGATCAAGCGCATCGACCAAAATTCTTAAAGCACTCAACGGGCAATACAATCACAAAGTCATCTTTTATAGGATAAATAAATCTCTTAAAAAGTTTTAAGAATATTCTTTGTTCGTTTCAAGAACAAAATCCAGTTTTACTTATAAATAAATCTTATGAAAAAGATTTGCAAAATTTTAAATTACTATTTTCATCCAAAATCAATAAATACAAGAATGATCTCATCGAAATATTCATAGAATATTCGATTTATAAAATGGATGAAATAAGCCGGACAGATTGAATGACAAAATAAGTCATTCATATGAATAATAACGAGTGCGGAATGCGGTAAGTGGAATGCTAACTTCCGCAACTCGTAGCAAACGAAAACGGTGGTAATGTCGAACTAAAAAGACCTTAGCACCACACAAAAGATTACTTAGGTGATAATCCTAAGACAAGTCAAATATACCGGAAAATTCTCAAACTATTTAGATGAGAGAAATAACACTTTCCTCACCATAAGAACTTTAAAGAATAAAATGATGCCATCAAGATGGAAATCAAAATCACAAAGAAAAATAGAAATCTGCTTAACAGATTGAAAATGTCGAAGATGAATAATCCACTCAGAAAAATAGGATATGGGCTTCACAATGATTAAGCCAACCCTTACAGAAAGGTCAATTCCGAAGCCAAAGTAAATATCGGCTCGGAAAGAAAAGTCACATAAAACAATCTCGACATCTAAACAAAAGAAAATTGAGTGTTGCGGATCAACCATCCGGATTCGCAATTCTCAATGAATTCAACAAGCCCAAAATATTCAAAGAAAAGAATCGACAAGTTCTTTTGATATAAAAATAATGAGATGAAACCCATATCAAAAAGAATTCAAATAGAAAGTTCACGAATTAAAACAATGCCATCGAGGATTGAATGAAAATACCTTGACCAAAAGTTGCAGCTTTCCTTCTCACTTGCTTGGAAGCTTAGGACACGAAGATAAAAGATGACCCGAACCTTTGCAATAACGGCAAAAGAGGGGTTTCGGGCACTCCTTTACTTGGTGGTCTGTTGAACCACAATTGTAGAATTGTCCAATACTAGAGGTAGGAGTCTTTGCTACCGGAGTTTGCTGCTTCCCTTTCTTATTAGAATTGGGGCCTTTGAACTGAATTGGCCTCTTCGAGTTATTGTTGAAGTTCTGTTGGGCATACACAACTTCAACATCGCCTTCATTATCGGCCTCTTCAAGACGAAGAGCGATATCAATAAGCTGATCAAATGAAACCTCAAGTTTCAGAAGTAATGGTTTCTTAAGATTCTTATTCAAGCCATAGACAAACCTCTGATTTTTCTTCATCGGGGTATTAATATACTCCACCCCGTACTTAGAGAGAGATTTGAAAGATGTGACGTAGTCCGTCACAGAAGATTCACCTTGAATGAGGTCTATGAAACGCCGGGCTAAAGTTACTTTTTCAGCCTCCGGCACAAATTTCGATTCGAATCTTTCCCAGAATTGCTTCCAAGTGAGATCCGCCTCAACGATTTCAGAAATTAAAAGCTCATACCAATCTAATGCTCTTTCTTGGAGCATGCTAGAAGCCACTTGGACTCGATGTAGATCAATAAGGTTCATGCGAGAAAAAATGCGATTGCATGATTTGAGCCAAGCTTGAATTTCAATAACACTCTCGGATCCCTTGAATGGCCTTCTACCCAAATCGGTGTAGTCTCTGCACAAGCGTGCAAAACCGGATCTAGGATGAGTAGGCTCTGGATTGGGTCCGGCAGCTTGAGCGTTCTTCACGAGATCCAAAAGCTGCTGAGCAGACATGAATACTCCATCCTGAGGAGTAGCACTAGATTGACCTGCGCTGGAACGGCCTGGTCTAACCATTTCTCTTCTTTAAGAAAGAAAGAAAGAAGAGGAAAAAGTTATTCTCAAAATGAATATCAAGCAATCTTGATAGATAAAACAAGGAATCATAAAGAAAATAGCATGAATCGGTACGAAGACTC
This sequence comes from Allium cepa, assembly GCA_030765085.1. Classification (NCBI taxonomy): domain Eukaryota; kingdom Viridiplantae; phylum Streptophyta; class Magnoliopsida; order Asparagales; family Amaryllidaceae; genus Allium; species Allium cepa. Next base: position 82,607,168 of record CM060945.1, read on the forward strand.
GAATTAAATCCTAAAGCACGACTCCTAAGAAAGACTTAGGACGATGATCCTTGTTATAATATTCCATATTGTTCCGAAGTTTGGCTCTGATACCAAGCTGTGACGCCCCACCTCTATACCCACGCTAGCCAAGAACATTACTGTGAATGCTGTCAACTAGCACAGAGAATAAGGCTGTTGAGGAGCGACCATATGTATAATTGCTTTGCGCGAGTACCGATATACCGGATAAAAATATAACTTTTCATCTCAAGAGGATATCTGACATACCGACACAAACTTAAAGCTACTACACAGTGGCTATAATATCTTCGGAAACAAATATAGAAATAAACATAACATAAATCAGTCACAGACAATTCATATCACAAAGGCGGAAATAGATATGAATATTACACATAAAAGTGTATATCAGAGTAGTGGTCTAAAAGGATCCACAATAATACAAAAGAATAACAACACGTGCTATACAAAATAATACATCTATGAGTCTAAATCTCAAGTGTATACAACAAAATAAACTACTAATCTAAGTAGTTTGCCAAAACTCGGGATGATAGTCCGATAAGGAGTCAAGCAGAAGCACCTGTAACATCTCGTTCTGACCCGAGTATTATTTAATAAGAAAATAATAAACGGATCGGTCTAGCTATAAATATCAGATGAAGTGATATATAATAAGAGATATGACATAAACATATAATAATCACAATGCCATGCTGTGATAAATAAGTAATTGAAAATCAACAAGAGATTAATCAATATCACAATAATCTACTCAAGATAAAAAGGAATGTCATACTCCTAATTTCATTCACCAAGCCACAATAAATGACATATATCAATGCCCATCGTAAAAGTTGGTGAAACATAAATTCCAGAAATCGACACACGAAATTCAGGAGTCACAAGAATAGGTGAAGGATAAAATTTCCAGAAATCAACACACGAAATCGAGAAATCACAATAAAAGTATGTGTGAGTGGAATCACACAAGTGGTGTCTAGGCTAATCGAAAAAGTATGTGTGAATGGAATCACACAAGTGGTGTCTAGCCTAACCAAACAGCAAAAAGTATGTGTGAATGGAATCACACAAGTGGTGTCTAGGCTAACCGAAAAAGTATGTGTGAATGGAATCACACAAGTGGTGTCTAGCGTAACCAAACAACAAAAAGACATCGCACATTGCTAGTCTAAACCATAAAGATGATCGTCATGATCAACGAGAAGTGTCAATTACAATAAGCTAGTAAATATATGAGCTTAGCTTCATGTCCCATAACCACTAGCTTAACTTAAATATTTACGAACAAATTGTAGATCTCCACTAGAAAATTGTCACAAGAGATTCAATCGAACAAGTCCAAGAATTAACCGACGAAGTAAACGCAAGCGTTTCATACCACTTGTTTTACTAAGTCGTTTAATTAGATTTCTCATACGAGTGAGGTAATGGTTTGTATATACTAATAGATTGGAAAACAGTTTAAGAAAACGAATTTGGTATTAAAATAGTATTGAAGTCGTTTGAGGAAAGAGTTCTGATATTTACTACTAGTATAGAAAACCTTTATATTTTTAAAGTGACAAAGCACAAGGGGATTGTAGAAACAATCAATCACGAAGATCACATTCGAAGATGTGAATAAAAATCCAATGAAATCGATAAAGGATCCATCGAAGTGGATATATCTAAAATTCCCAAAGAAAATAAGTCATCAAAGATGATAATAAATGATGACAATAAATAGGATCATCACGAATCGATTTAAATTGGAAATTCAATCCAAAAAGGCAAATTGGACTCAAACAGCAGGTTCAGTCGACTGAACAGAGTTTTCAGTCGACTGACCCTGTACCTGGAAATTTTCTAGATTCATGAAACTTTCTGTTTCCAGGTTCAGTCGACTGTGCAGAGTTTTTCAGTCGACTGAATCATGCCTGGAAACTTTCGGGTTCCAGGTTCAGTCGACTGAACAGAGTTTTCAGTCGACTGAATCATGCCTGGGCTGTTTTTCAGCCTATTCAAATGAAGAGCAAATTCTTCCAAAATGCAACCGGACGAACGTTGGTTCTAAGGGTTTATGCCAATCGGCAACCCGGCCCTATATGATCCTCGGTGCATCACTAAAAGCACGATCAAACATCCATATAAGGATTTTCACACAAATTTGACTTAAAAACCCAAAAATTGGAGTATTCACAAAACCAATCCAAATCAAGAGCAAATGCACATAAAGAAGTGTTAGGAATTCATACCCAACAACCAAAGATAATTATAGTCATAGATGTGAGATAAAAATCTCACCTTTGAACTAAATTTATGAAGATGAAGCTTGAAAGCAATGGGGAATCAACCACTCTTCAAAACCAACTCTAGAAGCTTGAATCTAAGCTTAAAAGAAGAACATTCCCTAAGTTAGGTTTAGGAAATTTCTGAAATTGAATGGAGAAACAGTTGGAGAAGAAGAAGGAGATGCTTACCAATGGGTTCCCTTTGATTTTGGAGCAAGAAGTTGGATTTGCAAAGCAAGCTAGGGCTTAGGAATTTCTATTTCCCATTCTCTTCCTCCATTTTTGCTTGAGCTTGAGTGTTAGGAAAATAGAAGAGAAGTGAATGAAGAGGAGAGTGTTGGAGCTGAGTTAAGTGGTTAATTGGCTCAGCCCAACCAAAGCCCTAAGCGGGAAAAAGTAGCAAAAATCAACTTTCTCTAAACATATCGAAGCTTATACTCAAAAAGGTCGCAAACGTCATTTTGAACTCAATGGAGGTGGTCTCGAGTTCTAATTCGACCGTATGCAAAAAGTAGGTTTTCGGACTAAAATCCGACGAACGATAAAATATTTAAATAAAAAATCGATAAATATGCGGGTTGTTACACACACACACACACACACACACACACACACACACACACATATATATATATTACAGCGGAATACACTCCATACGTTCCTGGCATCCAGCTCGCCTCCTGGGCTTCAGAACGTCCTTACCTGAAAATCTGTAATACTGACTCCGACCTGAGCATTACATCAAAGTAGTACCCGGGTCAGGCTGGAAACCAGCGTGAGTAAACCCATCTAACATAGAATACAAAAGCATAAAACTTAAATAAAACCCAGGGTAACTCGTATCAATTTACAAATTCACAATTTGATATAGACATCACTTATTTCACACGTCAATTTCTAAGTACCAAAACTTAGATTAAATGGTCCAATTCACTAAAATCATTCCATTCCCGTCTATTGATTTCACATATCAATCTATAAAGAATCGAAGTGGTTTCGGGTATTTACTAACATCCGACTCTGGTCTCTTCGAATTCAATGTCATCTTAACCCAAGTTATTCAAGTGAATACAATTTAAATTTAAATACTGGATGTCACTTTTACATAGGAGGTCGCCATCGATAAATAACCACATTATCACTGTCTACCTAAATATATTATATCATAAAACATGACATATCAGAGATATCAACCAATTCAAGGCATTTAACATCATTCAATCATTCATAAGCAAGATTGACACTTCCAAAATTAATTTAATTTATCTCTAATTAGATTAATTACTAACCTTAATCACTTAGATTATCCTTACTTAACATTAATTAATTACAAACCAATTAATTAATCATTTTTAATTATCCAACTTAATTAACCATTTTTGATTAATTATCCTTTAATTACAATAGGTAATTAACTCTTAATTAATTACACAAATTAATCATCCTTTACCCGTCCATATTAATTACATTGATCCTTAATTAATTACTCAAATTAATTATCTTATAACCACTTCTTTGATCAATTATCCCTTAATTAATCATACTCATTATTTAACCAATCCTTCATTAGTTTCCTCAATCAATCAATCCTTAATTAATTACACTAAGTAATTAATCCTTAATTACTTCCATTAAGTAATTAATTATTCACTAATTACAACTTAATTACTCTTAATTACTTCATTTAATTAATTAGTCATTAATTTTCAAATCTTGATTAACCTTAAAGATAAATCTTTATCTTTATTTATGACTCACTTATCATTATTTAAATACATTTCAAATCATTCCACTTTTTAAATTAAACTTAGGATTAAAATAACTTCAATTTAACTCAACAAATTTTAAGTAAACAAATTACAAATCTTCCAAATCAAATGTTTTAAGAAAACATTTATTTTACAAAATAGTTTTGAAATTAGATTCAATTTAAATTTAAAAACTTGTTTTATTAAACTTTTAATAACTACATTTTCTCCTGCTTCAGGTTCTACCCTAGTTTAGCTCGAGTCCATACTTGAATTTCTTCCACTTGCAAAAAGCTTTGCTAAATTTAAAACTTATATTTGGTTTAATTTTAAAAACTAGGCCAGACTTCTCTCTCGCGAGCAACTCAAGAATAAACTCGAGCAAACGACTCTCGAACCCGAGCTTCAACCCGAGTAAAACTTCTTCGTTCCTAAACATTAATGCACATAGAAACCAGGTGCACGTGCACTATCGCCATCGATGCTTCGACACCCCTTCACCATCCTCAACAAGTCACCGATCGTCACGACAATCCATTCCAGCCATCGATTTGATACAAAAAAAACCAAATCAAAATCGAGCCTTCTTGTCGAAACTTGAAAACACAACCTCATCTGAAACCCACCTTGACAAGGATATTCCGACCACCGGAAGCTCTGGAGCTCCGGCCACACTTCCGTCCATGTCCCTAGCATCATTCCACCACGTTTGGCTTGACTCGACATTCCGACGTCGTAGCAGTAACCCAAAACCCAATCTCGTCTAACAACCATCCTTAAACCGTAGTTCCGACCACCGCTGACTCCATGACCTATGATCGACACTTCCACCATTTTTCCCCACGTCCCTAATCACCAAGCTAGCTCTGCCCAAAACCCCGATGATCCAAGATCGCCCAGTCACTAGATTTTGCCCAAAACACATTTCTGGTCATCACAGAAATATAAACTCAAACCCAAACTAAAATCCATGATTTTTGATTTAAAAATCATAATTTCCAAAGGAGATTTAAGTTATATAGTTTGAACAACAATTTATGATATTTGATTTTAACATGAATTTAAATTTTCTATGTTCTATCCAGATTCCAAAAGATTTTCAAATTTACTTTGCTTAAATAAAATTTTAAACTTTAAATTATGTTTAAACAAACACATTGCATTTGAAACTCAGAGCCTAACAGTGACTAGATAAAGATTTATTGAATTTGGCTTAATTTCAAACTCTGTAACCAAGAAAAACAGAGAAGAAGAGGCAAATTCAACATGCACAGAAAAAATACATATATATACAGAGATTAATACTTAAAAATACATATGCAAAGCACAAATCTAATCCACAATCACATGCATAGATTCAGATCTATTTAAGCTTTTTAAAATATATGCTTACTCACCTGATACTAAAGTAGAACAGAGCTTTGAAATTTGTGATTTTTGAAAACTGAAAAGCTTGTTACAGGGACCCCCTTGAAACAGAAATGATCTTGACATTATTAAAGTTGTTGCCTTGATTTCTTTTAACTGGAATATACTTGTTGTTGAAATGATCAAGCTCTTTTTAAAACTAAATTGATGTAGCTTTAAAATCTGAGTAGATTGCTTGCTTGATAACCTAGGTCTTGAAAAATGTTTACAGATATGAGAATTTGAAAAGAATTCGATTCTTTGTTTTAATTTTAAGTTGAAAGAGTGGAAATTGATACAATTTTAGGTTTGTAAATTTACTGGCTTATGTTTCTAGATTTTGAAAATGAGATAGGGGAAAAAGGAACGAAGAAGAAGATGTATTAATATAGATTTTATTTTAATTTACTAAAATTAAAGAAAATAAAAATGAAAAAATGTGACACTTGTTAATTTACTTATCATTTGTCCATTTCATCATTTAATTGCATTACACATGTTACCACCATACTCTAATCTATTAACATTTGTTATTAAGTGATTTTAATTATTCTTTCAAATGTTAATAAAAAGCCTTTGAATTTATTTAAAAATTAATAAGTATTTTCTAAATCTATATAAATAAAGTTCTTTCAAATAAAATAAAATAAAAATCAACTATATTCAAAATAAAATCTTATATAATATATTTTTTAAATCAAAAAATATGTATAAGATATACTTCTATTAAATTTAAATTCAAATTCAACTTTAAATTCAATTAAAATTCCAATTCAAGATCAATTCAATTTGAAATTAATAATTCTTTTTTAAAATTTATTTATCTATATTAAAAACAACATATTAATATTACTGGTTTGAAATTAACAATTTTGCCAGATTTTAAATAATTTTAAAAGGAGATTATCATATTTATTTGTTTAATCGATAAATTAGTATTTTCAATTGTTAAATCAGATAATTATCCCTTTATCTGATGCCTGAAAATCCAGGTTATCACATATTTAATGGCAGTTTATATTCAATAATAAATTAAATAACAATTTAACTCGCAGTTTATATTCGATAATAAATTTAATTTAATTCAAATAAATTCAATTTAGCTGAGACGATGATTAAAAATATGCCAAACGGTCATAAATAAATTTCTAATCACATCATAAATCAATTTAACAAACACAAGAAATTTTAGAAGTTGTGAGTGGGTTAAAACACTCACCTTTTGAATTTAAATCCAATTTAAACCCAAAAATTGAACAGTCTCACATTTCGTCAAAACAAACGTCAGAGTGTTTGGAATTTCGATACGATCCCAGCAGAATAAACGGCACGTAAATCGGACCTCGTATGCAAGAGTTATTAAAAATAGAAGTTATACAATAAAATTTTAGAATAAAATAAACAAACCCTAAACGTCGACATACCGGAAGCACGCGTACGAGAACCCAGTTGCATAACCAAGATCTTCCGCCGCCACTCCATCAATTTTTTACCGCTACCTCGATGCTCTGGCCAGCGATCAGAGAATGCACCACATGCCAGCATCTCCGGCCGTCCACCTCGCTGCACCATCGACCACCTTCGGTCATCTGTACACGACGAACCGCCACCGGCTTTGAGCCTACTTTCCGGCGATACTCCTCCACTTCTAGATGAATGAATGCCACGAACTGGAGCTGCTCTTCCTCCTCTATCCAACAGTGCCTCTCGATCGTCGATCGGGTGACGATTCACCGTTGGATCGTCGAAACCCCAATATGAATGGCTGCAGTTCTTCCTCGTTTTCTAGACAAACGGTGATTCAATGGCACAAACGAATAACACCAATGAATTACGCTCGTCTAGAGCTTCGAATTGATATATAATTTGCTATGGTTTGGAGGATTTTAGTTTTGGAATTGAATTTGAATTTGAAATTGAGATTTGAGAATTAGGGTTTTGTCTGCCATTGGAATGATGAGCCACAGAAAATTGTACATGTAGAATAATGAATATAAGAAGTGGGCTAGGTTTATAATGATGTATATATAAGCAAATCTGAAATTAAAATGGACCAGATTGTTTTGGATTGAAAGTTGAACGACAAATGGACTGAAAAGCCCGTTCTGACTCCGAAACGAAAATGGATCGACCCATATATAAAAATAGATGTTTTAAAATATTTTAAAATCAAAGGAACAGATTTCAGGTCCAAATTCCATCGTATGAAGAAGTTATGCTAAAATCAAGTTATTTCAAATTGATATGAATTGATTTTAATTTAATTAATTTCTAGGCGTTTCGAGCCCATACGATCAAATGACAAGTCCGATCGATACGAAACTTGAAATCCTACAATAATTCAGCGTTTCGGATTCGATGAAACTGGTTTTGTCGAAATTCGACTTAGTTGCAAAATTGGCTATTTTTAAATTAATTAAATAATTTAATATTAAATTAATTAATCGCTACTTCAATTCTTTAATTATTTACCAATTTTATCATTCTGGATTACTTGGTAAATTTAGAATCCTTTAAACAAATTTCTGTGTTAATTTATTATGGGACATTCCACCAATTTTAATGTTTAAATTACAATTTCGATCAATTCAGTAATTACAAATTAAATTCCCAATAATCCAATTTAATTGAACTTTCATCCTATTATTCAATCCATTATGATCAAATGGATGAAATTAACATTGGTTCATATCTTAGCATGTTGATATTCTCTAATTTTTATCTAAATTTCAAATAATGTAAAATATAAATACTTAATTTCATTTACTTGCAATTAATCTAATTATTAAAATTTAAATTTCAGTAAATCTATAAGTCTTGATACCTATTCTCTTAATTCAACAAATTTCGTAATATGAATAAAATTAACACCATTCCCAATAATTCCCTTAATTTGCACTAACATAACATTTAATTTTGGTTTATTGCAATTGATTACCAGTTTTAATTTAATAGACTAAATAATGGTTACCTTGTAATAATTGTTACCATTAACGTTTAATTACACTTATAAGTTATTACTAATAAAAAAATATTAAAATTGATTACATAACACTGTTCTTATCCAGTTATTATTAATTTTATACTAATTCATCAATTAGTTCAATATCTACACTTGTTTCCTTATATTCAATTCATAGTCAAGCATAACATTTAAATTATTTTAATAAATAGGAGTTTCATTCAAATCGTTAACGATTAACTTTAATTGACATTGTTATGTTTTATTTTTAACATTTACTTCATTATAAATTATAAAGTGTTTATTTATTTCTAAATTAAACTACAAAAATCTTATTAAATTAACCAGTTTAATTATCGAAATTTACGAGTCGTTACACTCTCCCCCACTCAAAACTTTTCGTCCTCGAAAAGGAAAAAGGGAGGGAAAGAAGGAATTAAGTAAACAATACTTCTTATTCAAAATATAAACTTTATAAACAACTAAATTTACTAAATTAATTAAATTTGAATAAAATATACCAATTTTACAACTATTATACCCTTTTTATACTCATATTAATAAAGTTTGGAAAACATTTTTCAAAAAATTTCTAAGTCCAAAATTTACGGAAAATTTCCATAGAGTCTCCTTTGTACAGGAAGGCTCGAAAGAAAATATGATATCAAATATACAAATATATATCATAATATCTCAAAATAATATATCTCAACAATGGGAAAAATAATAATAATAATGCTATAAAACCGTAATATGAGAACGTACCTATTTGTCGGGTAAATAATGCTTAATTATAAAACCAAAAGCAGTACCAATTGCTTCTATAATCTGTATTTCACTTATATAATCCCAGAAAGATTAGTAATTATGTAAAATGAAATATTTAAAGTTGTTTTAACCACTAAAAAACAAAGCAATATAAACAATAATCATTTGCAACCAACAGCATACACATCATATACAAATCAACCATTCAAGCAAACAAAACAATTGGTTGGTTCGGGTTAAGACACTTTAAATCACATAGAATGACAAATAACTATGAAGTATTCCATTTACTCAACAGTCTTAGATAAAATTCAATAGATTATTCATACATCTAAGCAATTAAAGTATACTTGCCCAAACAACCATACACCAAGATGAACTACAATTTCAAACAATAAATTAAGTTCATTCTTATTAATTCCATTTCATGCATTTGTTTTTTGATTTTCTTTTCATTCATAATGATTTATCTTTTTAATTTACATTTCATTTCTTATAGTTTCATTTACTTTTATTCATTTCTTACAAAATCTCATTTTCATTTATTCATATCATGTCAGTTTCTTTTTATTGCATTATATTCATTTATTCACTACTTAATTTCATTTATTTACATTCATTTATTAATAGTGTTCATGTTCAATTCAATTACTTAGCTTTCAATTCATTAACTTAAATTTGTAATCATCCACTTGCAATATTTACTTTCTATCACATTTAATCCCAATAACTTAAGTTTACAACAATTATAACATCAATTCCTATTAATAAAAGCAATCTGTTGAACATTTCCATTGCATAATTTTACTTGTACAATTTCCATTGCATTTTCTTATTAAACATTACAGTTTTTAATATTTGGTAAGTTATGTATATGATTTAAGAATGTAGTTGAAAGTTGCACAAGTTTTTCTCATTTCTTTTAATAAATTAAATGTTTAATAGTCATATCATTTGTTTTATAGGTTACTACTTTCAACTTTCTTGTAATTTCATTTACAACCTAGCATTTAATCTCTTATTTTAGTTAGAGGTTCCAATTATTAATTAGTTACATCCCATTTCAGTACAATAATTGAAACTACTAATTAACGGAAACTTAAGAACTAAATACCGGGTTAAATTTCAAATCATTTTAAAATAATAGATAGATGTATATACTTACAATTTATATATCCAAAGTATATTTAAAAAAAATTTGAAAATTTATATTTTCTTTTCAAAATAATCCGTAGTAAAACTAACATAGTGGTCTTCCCACTTTGAAACTCGAAAATGAATGTCGGTGATGCGTGCACTCATCACCGAAATTATTTTCCAGCGATAGAGAGTGGAGTACAGAACTTACGTCTTTCCAAAATTTCTTTAAAAATAATTCTTTCAAATATTATTGAAATATTATACCAGAAATGTAATGCCCCACTACAAGAGCCTCATTAACAAAGAGTATTATGTGGATAATATCGTCTGCTAATGCGGACAATAGAGTATAATGGAAGCGACCATGTGTAATCTTACTTTAACTATCTACTGAACACGTCGAAAAGTGGAATCTATTTTTTTTTTCATCTCATGTGTTTCGACATATTCAATAAATACTTAAAGCAAAACTACAATGGCTAAAAGATGTGTCAGAACAAAGCATAATAGAACAACATCAGATAGTAAGCAAATAGTCTCAGCACAATACAACATCAAGTACAGATCCAAATATAAAAGTGGGTACAAAGCCACTACTCACACATCCGTGAGTCAAAAGAATATACATAGGATAGTCATAATATCAGAGTATCATAAAGGATGAATAACAAGTAAACTATCTATTGTATAGCGGATATATCCAAAGCGGAAGCACCGAAGCAAGCTATCCAAAGCGACCTAACCTGAAATAACTCGATCTGACCCGAGCAGAAAATACTCGGGCCAGGCTAGCTAAACAAATAAGTTAGGTAAACTGAACAATAATCATGATAAGATAATAGGGCAACACATAACATAATAATCTCCAAAAGAGAAACATATATCATGGTAATAAAGACCAAAATCTCTTACATAGAGAAGAAACAAACATCTAAGTAGAGATGTATAACAATCCTCATATCATCGGCACAAAATAAGCACAAGTGCCACTGTAGGCATAAAACAAGTTCCACAGGGTAATCGCGCTTATATTGTGTGGTTGTACAAAACCATCAACGAATGGCGCTACACGAGGGAATATAAATCACAAAAGAAAACATTAGCGCGCTAGTACTGCACTCAATCACATAGGAAATATACCCCAGTAACACACCCATCACTTTAGCTAAGGGGCAACACCTAAAGGAGACAGTCCGAAGGCACTATCCAGAAGGTGATGGAGCCAGAAGGAGATAGTCCGAAGACACTATCCCAAAGGCAATAAAACCAAGGGAGACTATCCGAAGACACTATCCCAAAGGTATCACTCAGGAAACACGCCGTAGTGATAAAGGCTCGTAGGCCAGTACTAGTTTACCACTAACGGTAGGAATGTGTCACGAACTCTTAGCAAGGAACCCGTAAAGTAGTAACGTGATTCCCATACCCCAACGTTCCCACTAAACGGTTTACTAACCAATAGTAAGCTTCCACACTCAAAGCAGTAAAAAGTTCACCTCATATCATCGGTAAACTAGGCCAAAAGGCCAAAACGATCAATCGAATAGGTCGGGAATTAATCGGAAAGATAAACGCACGGATTCATGGTCCATGTTTTACCTAACCATTTAGTCACCTTTCCACTTCGCTTGAAGTGTAGAACAATGTATATTTTACTTAGAAAATAGTTGGAGAAAGCGGATTTTTAATCGTTCGAAAACCTCTTTAGAAATAGCCTTTGAAATTCTCCTATTATGGAGTAATTAATTTAATATTTAAACTAATACTAAATAATAGTTTCAAAAGCTAATTTGATGGAAAATCACTTTAAAATGATTTATAAAATCCATGCACGAAATCTAGAGACAAATCTGAAAGAAATAGAAAAATCTCAGAAAATAGTCGAAATTATACTAAGATAAAATCGCTGAAAACAAGTCGAAGTCACTAGTTCGACGGAAGATTTGGACCTGCAAGCCAAGTCTAAATGGCATTAAAATTGGCAGGCTTGTAGACCAACATTCCTGCTCCATAATGCACATAGAATCGGGCAATTCCGACTTGAAACGAAGAAACGACATCGTCTCAAAGTCGGACAAAAATCACAAAATTCTGTTGTGTCAAAACAGTGCAAAGGTCCAATTTCGACGGCATGGTCGAAGGGTCATATGAACACAGATCTTGATGAAAATATGCAAGAGCATCGTATAGTACTCCTAATTTGATATACATCAAGAATCATTTGGTTCCGACTTGAAACGAAGAAATAGCAACGTCTCAAATTTGGTCCGACGATAACTAAAAATGATCACTGTTGTAAAATAGTTCCTGGGTGCTACTTCGACAATAAAAACGAAGTATCTAACGCACCCAGATCTAAACCAAACTTTCCAGGATTGAAGATCCCGACCTCATCTTTCCAACGAGGTGGAAATCGATGAAATCCAACTTTGAACCTGCTCGCAGCGAGGTCGTGAAGTTAGAGATTTGAACTAAAATTAATCAGTGTTTTTTTTTCAAACAGTTTCTGGGTGCTACTTTGACGATCAAAATGAAGTATCTAACACACCTAGATATTAACCAAATTTTACAGGATTTATTATCTCGACCTCATCTTTCCAATGAGACCGAAATCGATGAAATCCGATATTGGACCTGCTCGCAACGAGGTCGTGAAGTTTGACATCTGAACTAAAATTAATCACTGTTTTGTCAAAACAGTTTTTGGGTGCTACTTCGACAATAAAAACGAAGTATCAAACACAACCAGATTTTAATCAAAATTTTCAGGGTTGAAGATCTCGACCTCATCTTTCCAACAAGACCAAAAATCGATGAAATCCGACATCGGACCTGCTCGCAGCGAGGTCGCGATGTTGGACATCTGAACTGAAATTAATCACTGTTTTGTCAAAACATTTTTTTTTCCAAAACAATTTCAAAAACTTGCAAACCAACATTCCATCCATAGCAAATATCAAATGGGTTTCTAGCTAGCGTTTATTACCTTTCACCAAGCAAGAGAATGATCAAACACAAAGATTAGCAATCCCCAAGCAAGAAGATGAAGGTCAATGGGCTTGATTTCATGAAAATGCAAAAAAACAATGATTACTAATTTATTTTAGAAATTAAAGAATGAATTAGAGGTGGGTTTTGTGATTGCTATTACCTCTTTTAATGGTTTGGATTAACTCTCTTTGATTTGGTGTAGATTGGAGTTTTGCTTAGGAGGCCAGGGCTAGGTTTAGGAACTTTCTAATTAGGGTTTTGTGGTAATGAAATGAAGTGTTGGCTGAAATGGGAGAGTAAAAGATAATTTATAGGCTAATGGTTAGAGTTATTGGGTCTAATACCCATTAGGACTTAGTATTATTCATGTGTATATAGATAGGCAATTTTCTCTAAGTACAATCTACATACAAATTACTAAATACATTTCAAATCATAGAAAATTATGAAAAGATATTAACAATTATTTTTAGCCATTTCATAAAATCCTATACAAAAATATTTTACATTTTAACCCCTAATTTCCCCAAAATACCGTTTATAGTTAATATTAGCCAAAAATCACCATTTTGTAAATAAATTGCAAATTAAATTCTCAAATAAAATATTTCACTATTTTACACATATGAAATTTTGCAATTTTATAAATTTCAAATTTCCCTAATTAATTTCCATAAAATGCTCCATTTTACACTTAAGCACAAAAATATTAATTTATTCAAAATAACTAAATTTTGAACAAATTAGCCACATTAAAAATTCATTAATAGCTCCAATTAAATTAAAATCACAATTTTAATTTATTATTTGGTAATTGTAATCACGGGTTGTTACAGACTTCCCCCCTTAAGAAAATTGCGTCCCCGCAATTCCTTAAATATGGAAGTTATCTATAACATCTAATCCTTAAAATAAATCAAACAAAGGTGAAGTAAATATACTTGTTATCCCAACTTTTGGAAAAGTTGAGATATCCAAAATTTACTGAAAATCAATGATTACTATTCATGAATATCAACCATGCATTGCAGGATAACCATGGATATCGATGAATTTTGTCCGAGTCCAAAACGGGCCACAATTGATAAGACACGACAAGAAAGATCATAGAAGTCTGCATCTCAAATTTCAAGTCAATCCGAGGTGGTATGCTCAAGTTATGGTGGATTCAAGTTAAGAGGAATGGGCATTGTCAGGTTCGAACCCATTACCTTTCCTATGTTCGAACCCATCCCCCTTGACCAAGCTCGAAACCAAGAAATGAGGCCGCGCCTCGAATCCATAAGCCTATGCCCCAGTTCGAATCGATGGTGTTCGAACCCATCATTTCGAACACATCTAGTTCGAAACCACCTGCTTTCGAACCAATAAGCACTGCCACGCCACACCCGAAACCCTCGGCCTCGACTCCACTTCGAACCCAACTGCTTCGAACCCATCACAGAGCCCTGCTTCGAACCCTTCCGTGAGCCATGCCTCGAACCCATCCATCTTCGAACCCATCCTGCGTAGCTCCATTCGAACCCACTGGGTCAATCCACGTGTCTCCCATCGGTTCGAAATCACCAAGATACACGGAGTCGAAGCGGTCAACACGGAGAGAAGTCCGGATCGATTCGAAACTTGCGCTCCACGTCACCACAAAGTCGCGTGCCACACTGGGTTCGAAACCATCGTTTCGAGTAACAGGGGTTCGAACCAAGCAGCCTTGCCGTGAAGTCTATTTCGAACCCTTCATATCTCCTAACCTGTTGGTCCAAATGCCATGAAATTTTCACAGATGCTTGCATATATGATGAAGAATGTCCACGCCAAATTTCACCTCGATTGGATGAATTCTTGATCGGTTCGAATGGAGTTCGAACCGATGCCAAAGTGGGCCCAAACTTCCTGAGACCGTACGTGTGGGCCCCCTCACGTGCCAGAAGAGGTCTCCCGAGTTTTCAGTGAGATACCAGCAGCCTACGCCTATAAATAGACTCCCAGGTCATTCAGAAGGGGGACCGGATTCTCTTTGGCAAGATCAAGACTCTGAAGCTCCAAGTCTCCACCAAGGCTCTACTTGGCACTCAACAACCACCGTTGTACTCAAATTCCAGAACTATAATTCATTGTAATCCGCTGTAATCGATTGTAATCAGCGAAGAACATCAATAAAAGGAAAAACCTTTGAAGTGGACGTAGGCCGGAGATAGCCGAACCACTATAAATCGTGTGTTCTTGTTTATATTCACCATTTTGCTACTTAGATCTGTGATTTGTGTTTGGATATCGTTGATTTATATTCCAACACTGGTGCTTTCACATTCATCGGGGTTTGTGACCAATTTTGGCGCAAACACTTTGGTTCTTTCACTGAGAAGAACTAGCACCCGCTACATCAAATTCAGAATTCAGATTCAAAAGTTTGAAGAAACTCCAATCCGGAAACAATGACTCGACAAACAAGACAAAGAGTTGATAGGAGCCAACAAGGAGGAAGCCAAGAAGCATCCTCAGGATCAGGAGAAGGACAAGCTTCCGTCTACCTCACTAGAGGCGAGATGGAGGCTATGGCTAATTCATTGCGCGAAAGCATAATGAAGAGTCAACAGGAGATGCTGCAAAATTTCCTCGAGCAGATGAGGGCGGCAAATATGCAAAACCTTGGACCAGCTACAACAGCTACGAGTGCGGGACAAGGAATCAGGATTGCAGAAGCAAATGAAGGTCAGGTTCAAGACCAGAACACAGGAGCTGAAGGTGGTCAACAAGGCCTTGGGGGCAGACCCTCAGGGTCCGATACTGGGAGACCGATAGACGGAGCTCAACAAGCTGGAGCCAATGCATATGTTAACGAGCCACCTGAAGAATACGTACCAGAATTCCCTTCAAGGCTCGGGGGGCAGGACAGGAATCTGACAAGGGGCCAACCCCTAGACGGAGATGAAAGAATGATAGGCCTAATGCGACGAATCATGAGAGGAGGATTGCCTAGTGGAGGGCTAGAAGAAGTTAGTCGGAGTCCATTCACTCCGAACATCCGAAACGCAAGGAACCCTCCAAAGTTCAAATTACCAGCGCTAGATCCCTATGACGGAAGATCAGACCCAACCGTACACATCACAAGATATATCAGGCACATGGAAGTACTGGGGGCATCCGAGGGAGTGATGGCACGATGCTTCCCTCTATATTTATCAGATTTAGCTGCACTATGGTTCAGACAACTAGAGACTGGATCAATTGGAACATGGAGCGAGCTCGTTGATTGCTTCATGAGACAGTTCAGGGTCCACGTGACGCGACCCAAGAGTGTGATGACTTTAGCAACAATCAAGCAGAGGACCGGAGAGTCCATAAAAGATTTTCTACTCAGATTCAACGTGACAGTGACTTCTGTGGATCGCCCGGATCCATCAATGATTTTGATGGCGGCGGTGGCAGGAGTCGCGGAAGGCACCAAATTTAAGGATTCTCTAACTAAAGATCCACCGCAAGATCTTGGAGAGTTCTTTCATAAAGCTGAAAAGTTCATTCGGTTAGAAGAATCACGAGTCGAGAGTCGTGAAATAAATGCCGCGCAAAGCGAAGGGACCTCCAGAGAACAGTCCAGGGCGGACAAGGGAAAAAGGAGACAAGACGACAGACATGATGGTCCTGATAAACGGAAGAAATCCCGAGAACCAAGATTCAGGCAATACACCGATCTGAATACAAGCCTAGAAAGAATCTACACTGAAACTCGGGGGCAAATCCCCTATCGAAAGCCACCTATAAGGGATCCCACCGAGCGGGAGCGCAGGACTGGAAAGTATTGCCTATTCCATGAACTGGATGGGCACACCACGGATGAATGCCGTCACCTGAAGGATGAGGTGGAAGAGCATGCCAGAGGTGGTAGATTGCCACAGTATGTCAGAGAACGGACAACGGCAACGAGACCTGAACAACTACCGCCTCCACCTTGCAGGAACGATCCTGGATCGGGATCACGACTCGTCATCGACTGATTAAAGATGGCAAGGGCCAAGTCCAGGGTTTGGACGTTGGTCAAACAGTTTTATTTAGATTTGTTTTCAGAATAAACGGTCACTCCACTTACACATGTACGGGAACCGGAGAAATCCCTAGGCATGCTCTGAGATGGAGATAAACCGCTACGCCCGGAGAGGCAATCTTTAGTTTTTCTCTGATGTTTGAGATTGAACATCTGGAACTTGAATTTTAATAAATGAATTAGAACTTCTTGCAATAAACCTTTTGACCGGAGAGTCAAAGGATGAACATTACATATAAACACGATCGCTTTATGACCCTACCCGGAGAGACGGGGTCCGGAGTGCAAGAAGTGAGTTGCTTCGCCGGAGAGCGACAGGATCAACTCACTTGAGCGCTGTTTCCCCTTCACCGGAGAGTGACAGGATGGGATCCAGCAAGAGCCCGGAGAGGCTATGATCGGTCTCGAACGACCAAGACATCGCTTAATGTTCAGATACACTGAACCGGAGTGCAAGAAGTGGGTTGCTTCGCCGGAGAGCGACAGGATCAACTCACTTAAGCGCTGTTTCCCCTTCACCGGAGAGTGACAGGATGGGATCCAGCAAGAGCCCGGAGAGGCTATGATCGGTCCCGAACGACCATGATATCGCTATATGTCCTAACCGGGACCGGAGTGCAAGGGATAGAAGGCAACGCCAGAGAGCAATAGGATCTTTCTATTCAATCATTAAGTCTAGAATGGACTTAGTAAGGGTTCAGAGCAGCCAGTAGTGGTCCGGAGAGACCATGAAACTTCATTCTCAACTCCTACGGGAAGAACGAACATTGATTTGGCTTCGAACAGCCACAAACTTGATTGATAATGCCACAGCTATGAATGAAACATGGATTTATCACACTTGATATAAGACCATTCAAAACATACCTTTTACAAAAAGGCATGTTTTGGGGGGCAAAATGTTATCCCAACTTTTGGCAAAGTTGAGATATCCAAAATTTACTGAAAATCAATGATCACTATTCATGAATATCAACCATGCATTGCAGGATAACCATGGATATCGATGAATTTTGTCCGAGTCCAAAACGGGCCACAATTGATAAGACACGACAAGAAAGATCATAGAAGTCTGCATCTCAAATTTCAAGTCAATCCGAGGTGGTATGCTCAAGTTATGGTGGATTCAAGTTAAGAGGAATGGGCATTGTCAGGTTCGAACCCATTACCTTTCCTATGTTCGAACCCATCCCCCTTGACCAAGCTCGAAACCAAGAAATGAGGCCGCGCCTCGAATCCATAAGCCTATGCCCCAGTTCGAATCGATGGTGTTCGAACCCATCTAGTTCGAAACCACCTGCTTTCGAACCAATAAGCACTGCCACGCCACACCCGAAACCCTCGGCCTCGACTCCACTTCGAACCCAACTACTTCGAACCCATCACAGAGCCCTGCTTCGAACCCTTCCGTGAGCCATGCCTCGAACCCAACCATCTTCGAACCCATCCTGCGTAGCTCCATTCGAACCCACTGGGTCAATCCACGTGTCTCCCATCGGTTCGAAATCACCAAGATACACGGAGTCGAAGCGGTCAACACGGAGAGAAGTCCGGATCGATTCGAAACTTGCGCTCCACGTCACCATAAAGTCGCGTGCCACACTGGGTTCGAAACCATCGTTTCGAGTAACAGGGGTTCGAACCAAGCAGCCTTGCCGTGAAGTCTATTTCGAACCCTTCATATCTCCTAACCTGTTGGTCCAAATGCCATGAAATTTTCACAGATGCTTGAATATATGATGAAGAATGTCCACGCCAAATTTCACCTCGATTGGATGAATTCTTGATCGGTTCGAATGGAGTTCGAACCGATGCCAAAGTGGGCCCAAACTTCCTGAGACCGTACGTGTGGGCCCCCTCACGTGCCAGAAGAGGTCTCCCGAGTTTTCAGCGAGATACCAGCAGCCTACGCCTATAAATAGACTCCCAGGTCATTCAGAAGGGGGACCGGATTCTCTTTGGCAAGATCAAGACTCTGAAGCTCCAAGTCTCCACCAAGGCTCTACTTGGCACTCAACAACCACCGTTGTACTCAAATTCCAGAACTATAATTCATTGTAATCCGCTGTAATCGATTGTAATCAGCGAAGAACATCAATAAAAGGAAAAACCTTTGAAGTGGACGTAGGCCGGAGATAGCCGAACCACTATAAATCGTGTGTTCTTGTTTATATTCACCATTTTGCTACTTAGATCTGTGATTTGTGTTTGGATATCGTTGATTTATATTCCAACACTGGTGCTTTCACATTCATCGGGGTTTGTGACCAATTTTGGCGCAAACAATACTCATCAGAAACAGATGAAGATAGCAAACCAGGATAAGTACGCTCGATAAATTCTTTGGTCTCCCAAGTGAAGTCCTTAGGATTAGACGACCAGTGAATTTTAACAAGCGGGACCTCTTTGTTTCGAAGGCGTCTAACCTCCGAATCAGGCACACGAAGAGGTTGCTGGTCAATAGAAAGATCAGGAGAATTCTCTAAATTCGGTATTATAAGCGGATCAATAACAGAATCAGGATCTCGAACAAACTTGCGAAGCTGAGAAACATGGAATAAGTCATGCATTTCGAAAAAATGCACAGGCAGAGAACACGATAAGCTACGCGGCCAATGCATTCCGTAATAGGAAATGGTCCGACATAGCGAGGAGCCAATTTCCCAGTGGAGCTGAAACGCACAACCCCCTTCATAAGAGATATCCGAATAAATACATGATCCCCAATCGAGAATTCAAGAGGCTTCCTACAGTTGTCCGCGTAGGATTTCTGACGGCTTTGTGCCTCTTTCATTCTCTGACGAATAAGAATAATCTTCTCTGAAGATTCCCGAACTTAATCTGGACCAAGAGTAAGCTTCTCGCCAGATTCTAACCAACAAGATGGAGAACAACATGGCCTTCCGTATAAGGCTTCGAAAGGAACCATGCCAGTACTCGACTGAAAACCGTTGTTGTAGGAGAACTCGACAAGCGGCAAGTGGTCCTTTCAACTACCTCCAAAATCAAGGATACAATGCAAAGGAGATCTTCCAAGACATGATTCACTCTCTCAGTCTGGCCATCAGTTTGAGGATGATAAGCAGTAGAAAAATTCAGCTTTGTTCCCAAAGCTGATTGAAGACACTTCCAAAAGTGACTAGTGAATAACGGGTCATGATCACAAATAATGGAACTAGGGATACCATGAAGTCGAACGACTTCCTTCACATAAATCTTAGCCAAAAGAGGAGCAGTCCGAGTGGACTTAATCGGAATAAAGTGACCAGACTTGGTCAATCGATTAATGAAGACCCAAACAGAAGTATGGCCCGACCTCGATCGAGGTAGACCGTCAATAAATCCATCGAAATCTGATCCTATTTCCACAATGGAACCTCTAATGGATGAAGAAGACCGGAAGGGCGCTGATGCTTGGCCTTGATAAGTTGGCAAGTCATGCAACTGCTCACATAACTTGCAACATCACGCTTTAGGCCTTCCCAATAATATAAGCGACACATGTCGGCATACATCTTGCTAGAACCAGGATGAATGGTATACTTAGTACGATGACAATCGTCAAGAATGTCCCGCCTTAATGCAGAATCGGAAGGCACAATAACATGATTCTTCTTGCAAAGGCACTGATGAGAATCAATACTGTAATCCAATGAGGTCTCATCACTGGATCCAGTCTCAACAAGATGAATGAAAGGCAATAAATCTGGATCTTGCTGCTGAGCATGGGCAATGCAATCCAATAAGCTAGATTGAGCTTCCAGACCGAATAATAATATCGGAGAATCAGGAGGCGAAGCTCGATCATGAATATCACAAATAGATAATGTCTCAAGAATATCCCATTCGGCTATTATCATAGAAACTACAGCCGAATGCTTACGACTAAGCACATCTGCTATACGATTACCCTTGCCAGTGGTATACTGAATGTCAAGGTCGTATGAGGCAAGGAACTCAAGCCATCGCTGCTGCCTCATATTAAGATCCTTCTGAGTGAAGAGATATTTCAAGGACTTATGATCGGTATTAAGAATGAAACGTTCGCCCAATAAATAATGGTGCCATGTCTTCAAGGCAAAGACAATGGCAGCTAACTCAAAATCATGAGTAGGATAGCGAACCTCATTCGGGCGCAGTTGCCTAGAAGCATAAGCAACCACCTGATCCTTCTGCATGAGAACGGCACCGAGATCGCTACCGCATGCATCAATATAAACAACAAGATTGTGGTTTCCTTTGGGAACCACAAGAATAGGCGCATGAGTGAGAAGTTTGTTCAATCGCTGAAAAGAATCTTCACACTTGTCTGACCAGATATAACGGACGCCCTTACAAGTAAGGGTAGTCAATGAAAGCACAACATAGGAAAAGTCCTTTATGAACTGGCGGCAATAACTTGCCAGTCCCAGGAAGCTACGAATCTCATGCACATTCTCGGGTCGCTTCCAATTCTGAATGGCTTCGATCTTGGCAAGATCGACAGACATGCCTTTAGAAGATACAACATGACCCAAGAACCTAACCTCATTCTCCCAAAAGTGGCATTTGGAGAATTTGGCTCTAAGATGATGAAGACGAAGTGTATCCAAGACATTCCTCAAATGATGGGTATGCTCTATGTCGGATCTAGAATATATCAGAATGTCGTCAATGAATACAAGAACCAACTTATCGAGATATTCCCGGAATACTCGATTCATGAGATCGACAAAGAATGTAGGAGCATTCGTCAAACTGAACGACATGACTAACCACTCAAATGAACCATATCGAGTGTGAAAAGCTGTAAGTGGCACACTATCATCTGCAACTCGGAGCTGATGAAATACTGTGGCAAGGTCAAGCTGAGAAAAGACCTTTACACCACTTGGCTGATCAAACTTATCGTCAATCCGAGGCAATGGTTATAGATTCTTGATGGTCACCTCATTAATCTTGCAGTAATCAATGCAAAGCCTAAGAGAACCATCGGACTTCTTCACGAAGACCACTACGGCACCCTACGACGAAGAACTGGACTGAATAAAATGCTTTGCTTCGAATTCTCCTAATTGCTTCTTGAGTTCCTCATTCTCCTTTGTAGACGTCCTTGTGGAAGGACGACTAACTGGATAAGAACCGGGAATGCGATCAATACGGAACTCAACAGCCCGCTTAGGGGGTAAACTCGACACTGGCTCAAAAATATCGGGGTAATCCCGAACAATAGGAACACGAGATATATCACAATCATCATCTCGTGAATCAAGAGCACATAGAGAAGCTTCGGGGATATCTACATCCCAAAGAACAAGAGCTAACTGAGCGGAAGAGTCATGGTGACTAAGAAATAGTACCCGCTCAGAACAAATGATCTTGGCATCGTATCGAATGAGCCAATCCATCCCCAATATCATGTCGAAACCCAAATAAGCCATAATGTGCAGATTCGCAGAGAAATAAAATCCACAAAGATCAATATCAACATTCTCACAAAGCAAGCTATGGGTCATGGATCCGCTAATGGGATTCACAATCCTTAGAGAAGAAACCAAACAAGAAACATCCAAAGACATAATATCAACAAGTTCCTTTGATACGAATGAGTGAGAAGCACGCGTATCAAAGAGAACTCTAATAGACTGATCATGAAATATAATAGAAACTTCGAGAACGGAAGGATGCGTACCTCGAGGCTGAGATGAAGATGCAGGAGCCTTGGCAGCATTAAGCTAGCCAGATCTAGGAGGTGCAATAGGACAAGCGGAAATAAGATGACCCTCCTTCTTACAATAGCGGCATATAAAAGGTTTGACACACTCTTTAACCATATGGTCGGTAGATCCACAGTTGAAACGCTTTCGAATGGAAGGTGTTCCACTAGGCTGAGACTGAGGCTGAGAACCAGAACCAGAACCGATGAACTTCTTCTTCTTCTTCTCGGAAAAGGAAGAATTAGGCTTGTGGAAAAACCTCTTCTTGTTGGGGTGCTTGGGCACCTCAACATCATCATCACTATCCTTCTCCCTCTCGACTGGTTCAAGGTGAAGCACCGAATCTACAAGCTCCTCGAATGAAAGCTTGAGTTGAAGCATCAGTTGCTTCTTAAGGTACTTCTTCAGACCCTCAACAAATTTGAGACTCTTCTTAAGTGGTGTGCTAATGAACTCGAGGCCATACTTGGACAGGCCTCGAAAGAAGAAACATAATCTGAAATAGTGGATTTCTCTTGCATAAGATCAATAAAGCGGCGAGCAAGCGAGATCTTCTCAGATTCCGGAACAAATTTGAGCTTAAAATGCTCACGGAACTGAGCTCAAGTAAGAGTGGTCTCATTGACCTCGGCAATGAGAAGCTCATACCAATCCAAAGTGCGGTTCTGAAGCATACTGGAAGCCACAAGAACTCTATCATGATCAGGAAGAGTCATGTGAGAAAAGATGCGCTCGCATACGCGGATCCATGCCTGGACCTCAAGAACAGACTCGGAGCCATTGAACGGCTTGCCCCCGAGATGTGAGAAATCAATGCAAAGGTGCGCAAAGGCATACTTGCGTGGTGCATCAAAAACTAGAGTAGGAGGTTGAGAGTTTCGAACAAGCTCCATAATCTGATCGGTAGTCATAAAAACGCCTCCCGGATGTGGGTCACCGGATTGCCTAGCATCCGCAGAAAGATGGGTCCTACCTCTTCCAGACATTCTGAAACTTAAGATAAGATACGAGTTAATCATGATTCAAAGATAGCTAATTCAAAGTGGAATACTACGGAATATAAATGTATTCCTAAACATATTCCTAACTTATCTATCCAATGCCATGAGTAAAGGGCTTTGTAATATTTGAATCATACTAGGATGTATTGTACTAAGTGTTACTGTTCTGTGTTTATTATACTTAGTTCTGAACCTCGCTTTGATACCAAGCTGTTACGCCCCACTCCGAGAGCCTCATTAACAAAGAGTATTATGTGGATAATACCGTCTGCTAATGCGGACAATAGAGTATAATGGAAGCGACCATGTGTAATCTTACTTTAACTATCTACTGAACATGTCGAAAAGTGGAATCTATTTTTTTTCATTTCATGTGTTTCGACATATTCAATTAATACTTAAAGCAAAACTACAATGGCTAAACGATCTGTCAGAACAAAGCATAATAGAAAAATAAACATCCTCACAGAACAGCATCAGGTAATAAGCAAATAGTTTCAACACAATACAACATCAAGTACAGATCCAAATATAAAAGTGGGTACAAAGCCACTACTCACACATCCGTGAGTCAAAAGAATATACACAGGATAGTCATAATATCAGAGTATCATAAAGGATGAATAACAAGTAAACTATCTATAGTATAGCGGATATATCCAAAGCGGAAGCACCGAAGCAAGCTAAGTCCAAAGCGACCTAACCTGAAATAACTCGATCTGACCCAAGCAGAAAATACTCGGGTCAGGCTAGCTAAACAAATAAGTTAGGTAAACTGAACAATAATCATGATAAGATAATAGGGCAACACATAACATAATAATCTCCAAAAGAGAAACATATATCATGGTAATAAATACCAAAATCTCTCACATAGAGAAGAAACAAACATCTAAGTAGAGATGTATAACAAGCCTCATATCATCGGTTAACATATGCACAAGTGTCAGTGTAGGCATAAAACAAGTTCCACAAGGTAGTTGCGCTTATATCGTGTGGTTGCATAAAACCATCATCAAACGGCGCTACAGAGGGAATATAATTCACACAAGAAAACATTAGCGCGCTAGTACTGTACTCAATCACATAGGAAATATCCCCCAGTGACACACCCATCGCTTTAGCTATGGGGCAACACCTAAAGGAGATAGTCCGAAGATACTATCCAGAAGGTGATGAGCCAAAAGGAGACAGTCCAAAGACACTATCCCAAATGCAATAATCCCTAGGGAGACAGTCCGAAGACACTATCCCAAAGGTATCACTTAGGAAACACGCCGTAGTGATAAAGGCTCGTAGGCCTAGTACTAGCTTACCACTAACAGTAGGAATGTGTCAGGAACTCTTAACAAGGAACCCGTAAAGTAGTAACGTGAGTCCCATACCCCAAAGTTCGTACTAAATGGTTTACTAACCAATCGTAAGCTTCCACACTCAGAGGAGTAAAAAGTTCACCTCATGCCATCGGTAAACTAGGCCAAAAGGCCAAAACGATCAATCGAATAGGCTGGGGATTAATCGGAAAGATAAGCGCGTGGATTCATTGTCCATGTTTTACCTAATCATTTAATCACCTTTCCACTTCGCTTGAAGTGTAGAACAATGTATATTTTACTTAGAAAATAGTTGGAGAAAGCGGATTTTTAATCGTTCGAAAACCTCTTTAGAAATAGCCTTTGAAATTCTCCTATTGTGGAGTAATTAATTTAATATTTAAAATAATACTAAATAATAGTTTCAAAAGCTAATTTGATGGAAAATCACTTTAAAATTCTTTATAAAATCCGTGCACGAAATCTAGAGGCAAATCTCAAAGAAATCGAAAAATCTCAGAAAATAGGTGAAATTATACCATGTATAAAATCGCTGAAAACAAGTCGATGTCACTAGTTCGATGGTAGATTTGAACCTGCAAGCCAAGTCCAAATGGCACGAAAATTGGCAGGCACGTAGACTAGTATCCCTGCTCCAAAATGCACAAAGATTCGAGCAATTCAGACTAGAAACAAAGAAACAGCGTCGTCTCAAAGTCGTACAAAAATCACAAAACACTGCTGTGTCAAAACAGTGCAAAGGTCCAATTTCGACGATATGGTCGAAGGGTCATATGAACCCAAATCTTGACAAAAATTTGAAAGAGCATAGTAAAGTACTCCTACTTTGATATTCATTAAGAATCGTTTGGTTTCGACTTGAAACGAAGAAATAGCAACGTCTCAAAGTTGGTCCAACGATAATTAAAAATGATCACTGTTGTAAAACAGTTTCTGGGTGCTACTTCGGCAATAAAAAAGAAGTATCTAACTCACCCAGATCTAAACCAAACTTTCCAAGGTTGAAGATCTCGATCTAGTATTTCCAATAAGATAGAAAACGATTAAATCCGACATCGAACCTACTCGCAGCGCAGTCGCGAAGTTGGACGTTTGAACTAAAATTAACCACTGTGTTGTTTTTCTTCAAACAGTTTCTGGGTGCTATTTTGGCGATCAAAATGAAGTATCAAACGCACCCAGATCTTAACCAAATTTTACAGGGCTGAAGATCTCGACCTCATTTTCCAAAGAGATCGAAATCGATGAAATCCGACATTGGACCCGCTTGCAGCGAGGTCGCGAAGTTGGACATCTGAACTAAAATTAATCACTGTTTTGTCAAAATAGTTTCTGGGTGCTACTTTGGCAATAAAAACAAAGTATCAAATGCCCCAGATCTTAACCAAATTTTTCAAGGTTGAAGATCTTGACCTCATCTTTCCAACGAGACCAAGATCGATGAAATCCGACATCGGACCTGCTCGCAGCGAGGTCGTGAAGTTGGACATCTGAACTGAAATTAATCACTGTATTGTCATAACAGTTTCTTTTTCCCAAGACAATTTCAGAAACTTCAAACCAACATTCAACCATAGCAAATATCAAATGGGTTTCTAGCTAGCATTTATTACCTTTCACCAAGCAAGAGAATGATCAAACACAAAGATTAGCAATTCCCAAGCAAGAAGATGAAGATCAATGAGCTTGAGTCCATGAAAATGCACAAAAACAATGATTACTAATTTATTTTAGAAATTAAAGAATGAATTAGAAGTAGGTTTTGTGATTGCTATTACCTCTTTTAATGATTTGGATTAACTCTCTTTGATTTGGTGTAGATTGGAGTTTTGTTTAGGAGGCCATGGCTAGGTTTAGGAGCTTTCTAATTAGGGTTTTGTGGTAATGAAATGAAGTGTTGGCTGAAATGGGAGAGTAAAGATAATTTATAGGCTAACGGTTAGGGTTATTGGGTCTAATACTCATTAGGACTTAGTATTATTCATGTGTATATAGATAGGCAATTTTCTCCAAGTACAATCTACATACAAATTACTAAATATATTTCAAACCATAGAAAATTATGAAAGATAATAACAATTATTTTTAGCCATTTCATAAAATCCTATATCAGCAATATTTTACATTTTAACCCATAATTTCCCCAAAATACCGTTTATGGTTAATATTTGCCAAAAATCACCATTTTGCAAATAAATTGCAAATTAAATTCCCAAACCAAATATTGCACTATTTTACACATAAAATTTTACAATTTTATAAATTTCAAATTTCCCTAATTAATTTCCATAAACTGCTCCATTTTACACTTAAGCCCAAAAATATTAATTTATTCAAAATAACTAAATTTTGAACAAATTAGCCACATTAAAAATTCATTAATAGATCCAATTAAATTAAAATCACAATTTTAATTTATTATTTGGAAATTGCAATCACGGGTTGTTACAAGAAAATACTTCCAAATAATATTATTATTTATTATATTTCAAAATCATTCGAAAGAAGTTTTCAAAGCCCCGGAACTTAAGTTCTAAATTTCCAATTTTCATTCATTTTACTTTTCAAATCATATTTCCAACCTATATTCATAAATTTCACTACCTAACAACCATTATATTACAACCAAATATATATCATTTATAAAAAAAATTATTTCATATATAGCAAATGTAATAGGCAAAATTATTTCATTCACCTATATTCAAAACAAATATTGTGTCGGGCTGTCCTATTAAGTGTTTAGAAATCCCTATTGATGTCATAGCGTCCTATGCAAAAACCAGAATTTATAAATACAAAACTGAACAAATTAACACAATATCAAAACCTTTTATAACACTAACAAATACGCTCTCTCATATATATACGCTCAACGACTCATCATAGGATATTACTACCCTATATGTAGAGAGTCAGACCCCACAAAGCTAAGGTTTATCGCTAAACCAAAGCTTTGATACCCGATGTGACATCCCGCCCTTTTGTACGTTTTAAATCAACGATAAACCACACACGTCAGACTCAAACCATACAAAAGGGCGAATTGTTATTGGGGTGAATAAGAAAGGCAGAAAAAGAAGTAAAACAAAAACAGAATCTTATAGTGGAATGAAAAAATATAATAATTAAATAACAGTTCATGAAGCTGTTTATAAAACATTTGATTACACTTATGTAACACATATTAGAGTTACACATACCAGAGAATAATAAATGATGGAGTGGAACAGTATGAATGCAGTGGAAATATATAATAAATAATAGTAATACAATCTTCGTCTTCGTCCTCCAGAAATAAAGTCTTCGAATCCTGAAATGCTCATACTGACATGAGTGAATTGAAAAACAAAACATCGAGTCAGAAATAAAAGATCTTATGTAAGTTAAATCAATGGTAAAATATGAGTGGAATGACGTCAAAGATGTTTATGGGATTTGACATCTCCTATCCAGTGTCAAACGTGAGTGCAGTAACTTAAGAGATGCTCGGTGTAACGACCCAGAAATTTCGATCCTGAAAAATCTCCAAATAGTTAAGAAAAGAAGAAAAGAGAAAGAAGAAGAAAACAGAAACAAGTCACAGAAATCTCACATTCGCAGCGGATCAAAATATAATATCACATAAATAATAGTTATACAAAGGAAAACTGTACTTGTCAAATTACACTTTAATATATATCAGAGTTACAACATATTTACAAACACATGACAGATAAATCAATCTGTTTCAGACACTATAACATATCATAGCAGAAACTCTCCATACGTTCCTGCTCTCCAGCTCGCCTCTTGAGCTCCAGAACGTCCTTACCTGAAAATCTGTAATACTCGGTGTGACCCGAGCATTACATCAAAGTAACACCCGAGTCAGGCTGGAAACCAGCGTGAGTAAACCCATCTAACATGAATTACAAAAGCATACAACTTTTATATAAACCCGATGTAACTTGTATCAAATTACAACTTCACAAGTCGTTATAGCCATCAATTATTCCACACATCAATTTTTAAGTGCCAAACTTAGATTAAATGGTCCAATTCACATATGTCATCCCACTTCATCCTATTGGTTTCACATATCAAATTATAAAAGATCGAAGTGGTTTTCGGGTATTTACTAATACCCGAATCCCGTCTCTTCGAATCCAATGTCACCTTAACTCAAATTATTCAAGTGATTAAATTCAACTACTGGATGTCACAGTTTACACAACAATAACATAGATAAAAATCACCCATTTATCATTGATATAACCAATACCATATCATTAGAATGTCACAGCATATCACCCAATAGATATCATTCAATTTATTCAACAACAATCATCCATAAGCAAGCATTATCAATTCATATCATAATTAATCATCTAATCCTGCTTAATTAACCATTAATTAATTTACAATCATTTGATTAATTCATTGCTCCTTGATTGCCTTATCAATCAACCAATTAATCTCTAATCATACATTAATTATCCTTTAATTATCAATTTATAAACCTCAATTATTAATTAATCTCCTTTAATACAAAGTAATCAATCCTTAATTACTTTATAATCAATTAGTTACCCTCTAATTAACTGATAAATTAACCATCAACTATTGATTAATAACCTTAATTATTAATCAATATCTCTTAATACAAATTAATTATTCCATAATTATTCTTATAATTTATTAATTAATCATTAATTAACAAATCAATTATATCTTAATTATTAATTAATAAAACTTAATTATTAATTAATAACCTTAATTACAAATTAATTAATCCTTAATCACCAGTTGATTAAACAGTTTATCAACCTTTAATTACTCACATTAATAATCTTTAATCAACAATTAATTAGTTATAATTTTCCAATTAATTAATCTCTAATTAATTAATGACATTATGCAATTATCTTTAACTGAAGTAATTATCATTAATCAATTACATTAAGTGATTAATCCTTGATTAGTCATCTTTTAATTAATAGCATAATAAATCAATCTCATTAATAAATCAATCTTTTAAACTGATTCCACAAATTATTTATCTTTAATTAAATAACATTGATTAACCCCTTTAATCAATACATTAATTAAATAACCCCCCCTTTTTTTATTTATCATAATTTAATTTATCCTTAAACCTATTTAATTAAATTATCAAGTTTATATAAAATAATCAAATTTTTTAGGGTTATAAATATTGAAATTTCTTTAAATCCAAAATAAATTCTATTCTCAAATTTCTAATAAAATTCCATCTTAAACAATCCCTTATTTTAAATTGAAAAGGTTGATACATTGCTTATATTTGATAAATTCTGAACTTAAACTTGTTATCCCTCTTTTGCATATCAAAGACTTTTTAACAAAACAAGTAACCCGAGTTACCCTCCCCCCCCCCCCCCCCCCGATTTCTCGAGACAGACCACAACACACACACGAGCAATCTATAACTCTGAGCAACCATGCAACATTCTCGAAAATCAACCCGAGACAACAACTTCTCCTCCAAAATTTCCAACTACACCTGATACATTGTGCATCTATGCACACACACCGCCGTTCCACCCTTCTCCGATCGCCATCGTCACCTCAGACAAGTCATCTACAACCACCCCATCACGATCGACCTTCCAGAAAACCCAACTTCACTGTGAAATCAAATCATGCGAATACGAACCCATCATCCTGAAACCCATCGTCAATCTTCTCGACTTCTTCCATCTCCGTTCATTGAAGACCACGGTCATTTGCCTGGACCACCGCCTACATCTCACGTTCCTATCCCCGCAACTCTAACTCAACTCGACTCGATGCCGAGAACACATTTGCCCAGAAACCCATTACAATGAAAATTTCACCTTAAACCCTATATCGACGTTTAGCCATTGCCATGGTAGCTTAAAAGTTCCATGACCATTTTTAACGACTCCGCGTACCTCCAGGCTATCTTCCTTCCTGAACACGAGATCTCAAGATCTTTCGATCAACAGAAATTACTCCAAACCCAAAACCCGTTCATCATGTCGTTTCTCTTGAAATAAAACCCTAAAAATCTTGATTTTAAAAATCCTAGTTTTTGATGGAAAAACAGATTATACACCTGAATCAACCAATTATTGAAATCGAGATTTTTGATAGGTTTTAAAATCTACTGTTCTTCTTACTACTTTGTTAAAACTAGCTTCAGATTGATCTTGAAAATATTTTTAAAATTTATATCCTAGTATAATTAAAAAAAATTGTATATACATCATGTTCTAAGGAAGACTTAGAGAAGGAAAACAAATTTCTTTCTTTTTTCCAGAATTTAAACCCTGAACAAAAAGAACAGAATAAGAATCTTGCAAACATGCATGCACACCCAATCAAATTAACATATATACTCATATGATCACATAAAGAAATCATGTAAACACTAATTATTAATTTTACTTCAAGATTACTGCATGCAATAAGACTGAAAACAGATTAAAGGCTTGTTTACTCACAATATATGCAAAACAGAGGTATGCTTTTAAACCTGAGACTGCTAATGATTTCAAACTGTTTAAGGAAGTAAGATTTACTCACAAATTTTTATTTTATTTTAAAAGGTAGAGACTAGAAGCTTGAATTGCTTTGGTTTCCCCACTTGAAGCTGGGATGCCTTGAACACTGAATTTGCTAAACCCTTTTAGACCCGAAAACTTTTGATTTAAATTCTCAGGTTACTCCAGAAAATTTCCTACAGGCTTCAGATTTTGAAAAAATGTTGTAGAGTTTTTGATTAGAGGAGTTTGCAGGCCTGGTTATTAATTTCTGGAAAGTGTTTTGCTGAGGAATATTTTACAGGTTTGAGGAATTTCAGATTTAAAAGTGAAGATTGTATTTGAACTTGAGGAGGTTTTACATGATATTGATTTTGAGGAACTTTTTAGGTTTTGGTCTGGTTTTCTTAGCTTTTGAGAAGAAGAAAATAAATAAAAAATAAGAAGGAAGATTAGGAGTTTATATGAGTTAATTTAGTTTTTATTAAAATTTAAATGAAAATTCAAATAAAGGTGACACATGTCTTAAACTTACATTAATATGTTAACACTTGTTATCTAAAAGGTTTATAACTTAACACTTGTCCTAATTTAGTTTTATATTATTTATAAATGATTTTTAAAGGCTTTTAAATTTAATTCCCTAATTAACTAATATGTTTCCTTAATTTATAAATGCTTTTCTAATTAAATTCCTAATAAACAAATACATTTATAAATTTATAAATGTTTTCTAAATTTATATAAATACAATCTTTAAAAGAAATAAAATAAAAACCAATTATAATTTAAATAAAAATCATATATAATATTCTTAACTCATTTTCAAATGCTATTTTAAAAAGCTTATGTATTTATTCTTATTAAATAAATACTTTCCAAATTCCTATTAATAAATTCCTTTTTTAAAGGGAATAATATAAAACAAATCTTAATTTAAATAAAAACCTTATCCATATATTTTAAATCCAAACCATATTATTATTTCTATTTTAAGATATATATTCCTTTCAATTCAATTTTAAATTCCAATTCAAATTCAATCCAACTTAAAATCAATTCAAATAAATATGTATATATTGATTTAAACCAACATATTGTTAAATTTATGTTGAAGATAATAAGTTTTGCCCATTTTTAAATAATCATATTAGGAGATAATTATTTTCCCAGATATGAATATTAATTTTTAGATTCATTTGTTTCAGTATTAACAATAAGTATTTTAATAGTTAAAATTAGTATTTCTATTAACTAACCCAGTTACTTATCAATTTACAGATACTCAAAATTCGGGTTATCACACTCGGGATTCACATCTTCTAAGGATCTGTTAAACTATTTACTATGTAGTAATATTTCGCTATTATAACAATGTCTATAGTAAAATAAACTTACTTTTTAATAGCGTTAAGGCTTTACATTTTCCACCTTAACACGTAATAGTGTCAGTAGTCTATATAGTACCTGCATATCTCCTGATCGGGAGACTACGAGAAGATACTCCATAGGTACGACACAAATCAAAATCGTACAAGGCACGCTAGGGTAGGTGACATGGCACACAAGGCAATGCTAGGGTAGATATACCAATTAGGCACATGGGCTGGTGGTAACGCGTAGCAACTACTACCACCCACCTCGAGCCATACCCATAAATCTAAAATCAAAAGTCACCACCAAATAAATCTCAAAGTCTGAACATAATATCGAAGTAGTGTGTGCGATCAGAGGAATGATCTCATTGTCCCGAGATCGCTCCTGTTTTAGAAACCATATGCCAACTCACGGGAGTCGGGTCCACGTATATACCTCAAAGGAAACGCCGTCGCCATCCTACTTTATTCTGGAATCTCCACCGCGTACACGGTTGTTAAAGTGGTTTTCGGAGTTGGCAGAGAGTATGACAACTTTCGATCTCGATCTCTTTAACAACCAAACGTTATTATAACACCACAGTCATTTCAAAATAGATTATGCTTTAAAACTAACTATCATTGCCTTTTCAAAACCAAATCAATACTATATCATTTTCATTTCAAATATATCCTTTCTAAAATCACAACATTTTCAACGTTATAACACTTCGAAATCAAAACACTTGAAATATAACACTTTCAAACTCATAGCTTTGAACATAGCTTCTACCACTTAAATGGTTAAAATATTGAAATAATTTATATAATAAACTAACTTCTTCAATTTCACAAGTCAATTCCCAAAAAACTCGAATTTATAAATTTTAAATTTACCCAAATCCCAAATCATAAATTTCAATACGCTTCAGTTTCCAAATAAACTATTCCAATTTATATCGATTTCAAATTAGATTTGATCCACAGAATAAACTATTTCAAATTCAATATATTTCAAACTTTAAGTATTCAACAATTTCAAAACTAAGTTAGTAATTACGATTCAACCATTCAGTGTTCTATTATTTAGCTTTGAAATATTTTACATAATAAATCCATTATCATTTAAATAAACTCAGATTACAAACAACTGAATATTTCCTTCAATTTATTTATACCTGAAATATTTATTTAATTCACCTTAACCCAAAAATCAAGTTATAAAATCATACCCTTTAAAATTTCCAATTTAATACATTTCACACCAACTTATTTGAGTTTAATTCTTGAATAAATCCAATTTCAAATAAATCTCCAATTTATCTTCCAACTTTAATTTTATTTAAATCATTATAAACTCTATATTTTGTATACTTAACCATATTATCTTCAATAAAAATCAAACTTATTATTAAGCTTATTCTAAATTAAAACAAATTATACATAGCTTTAAATCAAGGATAAAATAACATTTCTATGCTGTCTAAAATTAATATTTATCTAAAACCATATATTTCTTTACAAAAACCATGGAAATCATTTCAAAATATTTTTATATATAGACCACAGTGTCTGTATAAAATTTTCTATCCAATAGTCAAGTGATACAGATATTTATCATTTCAATCCGTAGTTTAAAATACAAATACGGTTATATACCATTTCAAACTGCAATCTCGAATGAAATAAAAATCCATACGACTTGCAGTTTATATCAATATAAAATACAACATCCATTCATCCAATATCAATCATCAAACATTTATCACAATCATAATCCAATTCAATCAATAACATCAATATAGAACAGATAATAAACAACGGGTATTTATTGGCAGTTTATATTCAATAATAAATTAAATAACAATTAACTAGCATTTTATATGCAATAATAAATTAAATAACAATTTAATTTTAACTGAGACGATAATTAAAAATATGCCAAACGGTCATAAATAAATTTCTAATCACACCATAAATCAATTTAACAAACATAAGAAATTTTAGAAGTTGTGAGTGGGTTAAAACACTCACCTTTTGAATTTAAATTGAATTTAAACCCAAAATTTGAACAGCCTCAGATTCCATCAAAACCAGCGTCAAAATGTCTGGAATTTTAATATGATCCCAACAGAATAAACGGTACGCAAATCGGACCTCGTATGCAAGAGTTATTAAAAATAGAAGTTATACGATAAAATTTTAGAATAAAATAAAATAAAACAAACAAACCCTACACGTCGACATACCAGAAGCCCACGTATGAGAACCCAGTCGCATAACCAAGATCTGCTACCGCCACTCCATCTATTTTTCACCGCTGCCTCGACGCCCTAGCCAGCGATTAGAGAACGCACCCCACACCAGCATCGCAGGCCGTCCACCTCGTTGCACCATCGATCACCTCCGGTCATCTGTACACACAGCGCCGCCACCGGCTTTGAGCCCACTTTCCGATTAATCTCCTCCACTTCTAGATGAATGAATGCCATTCACCTGTGACGACCCGAACTCGATGTCCGACAAACAACATCAAATTCGTATCGCCGGAGCTTATAACAACATCAGATGAATATAAAACAGCGGAAAAAAATGAATATCATGCAAACATCACAGGTACAACATCAGAATATCCAATAATACATCAGAGTATTTAATATATACAACACAACTCCAAATAACATCATAATAATACATCGGTGATCATACATCCAAAAGTCTTCAAAGGAATGAAGTGATAACAATCTCCCCAAAACTAAACACCTGAGATCCAAAAAGCTTCTAAAATATCTCCAAAGCAAAAGCTCCAAAATACTGCTACACCAGCACACAGAAACCTGCTACTAGGCTGCCCATGTAAAAATTATGGGCATCCAGAGTTTAGGAAAGAAACAATAAATTCCGGGTCAGTCATGGGACTGGTATGAGTAAACAAAAAAAAACAGTTGCTTTTAAATAAACTAGATTTATAAAAGAATTTTCCGGTATGCTTTTTGAAAATAGAACTACCATAAGACCTCCTGCCACACACACAATGCAAATGTAGAATTGGAGGAGATTTCTTCTTATGATAGTCAAATATGCTTAATACGAGAAAATTTTATTGATATTATTACTAATGCATAGTGTAGAAAGCATTTCGAAGATAGAATATTAATCATAGCCAGCATAGGTACCATTATATTATGCCTACTATAGCTGCCACTTGAGGTGGCAGGTTATACAAATTGCAATCGTAAAGGGCTTGTATTGTTTCTTTGGATTTCCAACAAATGGTCAGGCTAAGGAACTTCCTACTACCATATGGGTACGCCTATGGCGGGACGTCCCGAGAACCTACCCGGCTCTCTGCCGACACAAGGCCGGGTTACCTCCGTAACTAGGTAACTACTACTCGAGTATGCCACTTTCCGATCCTTTGGGACCTTTATCCGAGGGCCCTCTATCACAAAGCAGCAACCACACACTAAATGAGATTAGAGCTACCACACAGGTAAATATCTGTGCTCCATACCATGACATCACCATTTTCCAGAAGGAAATGACATACCCTAAAGGGCGCGACCCTTATAAACTTGCCGCATCTTTCCTGTTTCGACCATTTCCGGGTTGTGAGGTTCGATGAGGTCTCGTCCACAAAGCTATGCTTTACACAAAAGCCTTGCTTTTATCACAAATGATCATCAACACACAGCAGCACTTAGCATGCCACACTTCCAAATTGGGAGTATATCGCTGATAACCTTCAATTGCATAACCTCTGAGCTCGTACGTCTCAAGGAAGGGTGTTAAGCTAAGAGAATAAATTCTCTGCCACCATAGATACGTATTTGAAAGAAATCTCCTTTATATCTCAAAGTGTAGTGTCAGACACACTACCATACAAGTCTATTCCGGGTTCGAACAGAACCGAAGGCACTTCGTCCAATAAAGGAAGAAGCCCTTGCAAATCTGGGTATCCCCAATCTCGATCGGACTTCCCATCACTTCGGGAATCTCTATACCGGAGCAACTCATTGCAGAGACAATCGATAGGTTATCCTATCGTTTTTGAAGACACCCGGTCTTCGCTACCGGTCTTCAAATGCTATCCATTTCGACGTATCA
Organism: Allium cepa; assembly: GCA_030765085.1. Lineage (NCBI taxonomy): Eukaryota > Viridiplantae > Streptophyta > Magnoliopsida > Asparagales > Amaryllidaceae > Allium > Allium cepa. The sequence goes on from CM060945.1 coordinate 82,644,540, forward strand.
CTATTCATAATGGGTTATATGACACAAAGGTCCTCTCCCGGCTAAAACAAACAGTGAATGCTAAATTTTAAAACACGTGGATATATCAATTACAAAGATTCACATTCAGGGTTCGATGTGGGTTTCGGATAAATAACTCGAATCTGACTCCCTATCGCATCGAAGTTTAAGTGCCGTTTTAGAGGCCAAGTTGTTTAAATAGTTTTATACAGTTTAAATCCAATACTTTGAATTCATATAACAGTTATCACAGATAAATCATACACAGTCATCATAGATATATCCAGAATAAATCACCGAATGTCACAGAATATCACCAAACGTATATCATAATCAGTCAACAGGAATCATCAGTTCATATTAATATAATTTGATTTACTTGACTTGATTTATCATTTTATCCAACTTGATTAATCACTAATTAATCAATTTATTTATTAATTACTTCTTAATTGCTTACTTAATTAATTAATTCTTAATCTTTAATTAATAATAAAATTTAATTACCCATTTATAAATAACTACTCACTCAATCATTAATTACTAATTGATTAATCATTTAATTATTAATTAATTTCTTAAGATTCTCCAGTTAAATTGATTAAATACAAAATTAATTTCTAATTACAAATTTATTTAAAGTTATTAATTTAATTACAAGTATAAATTAATTTACATTTTTAATTGCCTTATATAAATTAATTATCTTACCTTTACAAACCTTCTTTAAATAAACTTTAGATCAATTATTAACTTATAACTAACTAACATTATTTACTTAATTAATTTTGAACTTTGTTAATCAAAATACTTAAAGTATTTAGGCAAATCAACAGACCCGAGGTAACCCACGCAATTGCACGAGTAATCACTCGAGCCTCCTTCCTGTTTCTCGCGTTCCCCCTTTCCCACTACCCTTCTTCTTCACCCAGCTGTTTCTTTCCTTCTTCTTTTTTTGCAAGCTTATGTTATAAAATTTAAATATAACTACAGTATTAAACACTCACGCATGCGAACCAGAGTCGAGCCAGAAGCAAAACTCCAAAAGTTTCGTGCATCGACTCGTGTCGACCATCGACACCAAAATCAGACCCCAGACGCCACCGTGCACATGCACGGTGGTTCGCCGCACCTCCGATGGCTCACGCTAGCTCCAGCAAACCACGGTTCGACCGTGCATACGAGATCGAAACCCAAATTAGCATGAAAAAAACGAAATAAAAAAAATGCCTGTAGCTAGAACTAGTAGCTTGAACAACCATGAGAAAACGCTTCGCCCCACCAACACTAACCACCGGAGGTGAAGCCACTTCATCCACGCCACGCCCATACCCTCCTCGGCCTTCACCCAAATCCACGTATGGCTCGATCAAGTTATGGCGATGAAATCTTCAATTTACAGAACATAGAAAATTAAGAACCCAAAACCCTACTATCGATTCGTCACACACATTCTTGCATTGGAAAAATTATTTAGCATTTTTCCTATATTAATACATCTTCAAGCTTGCATCATAAGAAATTTCAACAATTAAAATTAATCGAATCAACAGATATTGACAAAAATGTAACTTTTAATCATATTCAAACTGCACCTTCAATATTGATCTAAAAATCAGCGTTTCTATTTTAAAAATCCTAACTTTGTATGCTAAATCAAGATATGGGAACAAATTTTCAAATTAAAACATTCAAATTTTTTACCTATTGATTTATTTTTACTGTAACTTGATTAAACAGTATATATATCATACTATTAAACTTCAAACAAGTTTCCAGACCTTTGATTTAAGATGAACAACTTAAATTAGCTTCAATTCCTAAGTTTAAATTGGTTTAAGTGAAGAATATTAGTATTATTTCACTTCTTTGCTCATAGCTTTATGAATACTGGAGATCATCACATATTTAAATTCTCAGAAAGCATTCCAGGAACTAATTATCAACTTAAACTTTAAAAATTTATATGTTTACTCACCTTAATATGGTTGAAACAAAGAACTATTTTTGTATTTAAAGGCTGCAGTTTTGATCTTCCTGGATCTTCTTTCCTGTTTTGTTTTTTAGTTGAACTGGATTGTAGTTTATAAAATGATGATACTGATATTCTTTACTTCCGATTTACTGAGCTGGGATGAACGAACTGATGCATAGATTGATATATAAAGAAGTGTACAGGTTTTAGTAAAATATTGAAGCAAGATTTTAGTTGTACCTTATAAATATTTATCTACCTTTAACCAGAGATTTTTTTTTTTTATATGGAGGCCGAAATGATATTGTGGAGGCTTACATTAATTGCATCGTCCTCTTTTGCAAGCTCATACTTATCACTCATTTTTTTAGTGGCTGATACGATTTTGTGGAGGCTTACATTTATTGCTTTGTCTTATTTCATCATGTCTACACTTATCTCCTTGTACAAATCTTCATACTTTATTAACATGTTGTTTGAATTTTAACTATGTATATATATATTTTGTTTTGTTATCTTCTTGCATACTTAACTCATATACATACATTTGCCTAGTTTTGTTTTATACTTTATGCTTGAGTTAAAATGGTTATAGTTATTGATATGTATTTATCTTATGTTGCCATAAAATTTTGACATATATATTTTATAGTATAATACAAATTCTTGTTTGTTATATATTTTTACTTTATTTATCATTCATTTAAAAACTTAAACTATCAAACATTTATTTATACCCACACAACTTTATAATATTAATATTAATAATATTTTATTTCTCTTGAAATTTTGTCAAATTTAATTTCAAAAGTTCGAACAATTTACCGAATTTGAAATTTGAAATTTTAGGACGTTACAATATCCCCTCCTTAAGAAAATTTCGTCCCCGAAATTTGAAAGAAAGAGAGAAAAGCAACAAAGAATATACGAATTCAGAAACAATAAGGAAATGGATTACCAGTTTAAGCCGAGATGTCTACCCTGCAATTGGGATATGATTTCTTTATATTATCTTCAGTTTCCCAAGTACAGACCTTTGGATCGCCACACCATTGAACTTTGACAAGTTTCACAACTTTGTTTCTCAATCGCTTCTCATCACGATCTACAATTTTTATCGGCTCTCTTTTAACTGCCAAGTTAGGAGTGATTTCGAGATCCTGCTGAGCAGCTTTTTCAATAATATCATCTGGATCGTGCACATACTTCCGAAGATTAGAAATGTGGAACACATCATGTACGCCAGACAACCAGCTGGGTAGCTGCACTCGATATGCTAGAGGACCAATCCTTTCTAGAATAGGGAAAGGACCAATATACCGCGGTGCTAGCTTAGCGGTCTTTCCAAACCTCAATACACCTCGCATTGGAGATACTTTAAGAAATACAGAATGTCCAACTTGAAATTTCAAATCTCTTCTTCGGCGGTCATAATAGCTCTTCTGTCGACTTTGAGCAGTTATTAATTTCTTTCGAATAAAATCAACCTTCTCCATGGCTTCTCTAATCATATCTGGTCCAAGGACGAGTCTATCACCTGATTCGATCCAACATGCAGGTGATCAACACGGACGACCATATAAAGCTTCGAAAGGAGCCATTTCTATACTGGCCTGATAGCTGTTGTTATATGAAAACTCGACCAGATGTAAATGGTCCTCCCAAGAACCACCAAAATCGAGAATGCAAGCCCGCAAAAGGTCTTCTAGAATTCGGTTAACCCTCTCAGTTTGCCCATCAGATTGTGGGTGATAAGCAGTGATGAAATTTAATTTCGTTCCTAAAGCGGCTTGGAATGCCTCCCAAAATCTACTAGTGAAGATCGGATCACGATCACTCACTATACTGCTGGGAATACCACGGAGATGAACAATTTCCTTTATATATATACCTGCCAAGCTTGCTGCTGTCCGAGTGGATTTCACTGGAATAAAGTGAGCAATTTTGGTTAGATGGTCCACTATAAACCAAATTGCTTCATTTCCCTTCTTGGTTTGTGGCAATCCGTCGATGAAATCCATCGATACCTGATCCCGTTTCCTTTTCGGTACTTCCAAACGCTAAAGTAAACTGGCCACTTTCTTTTGATCGCTTTTGACTTGTTGACAAGTAGCACAACGACTCACGTAAATAGACATGTCTCTTTTCATTGTCTTCCACCAGAAAGTTCTTTTTATATCTCTATACATTTATTAATTCCTGGATGGATGCAAAGTTTGGACTTGTGGCATTCATCTAAAACTTCATGTTTCAGTTCTGGAATGTCAGGGACACAAATTCTTCCTTTCAATCTCATAACATTATTGTTGTCAATCTCAAAACTAGTATTTTCTCCACGATGCATTTTCTCATAAATTTGATGAAGAAACTCATCTTCTTTTTGTTGGCTGGAAATCCTTTCAAGAAGAGTAGGAGTGATAACCATATGAGCAAGAATAGCATGCTTTCTACTCAAGGCGTCTGCAACTACATTGGTCTTTCTCGGCGTATACAGAATATCTAGGTCATAAGATGCCAGAAATTCCAACTAACGTTGTTGTCGCAGATTCAGATCTTTCCGGGTAAAGAGATATTTCAAGGATTTACGGTCGGTGAATAATTCAAAATTTTCACCTAAAACAAAAAGAGTTTACTAAGTATATTTATTTAGTTAATTTCGTAAATGGTTAAGAAAGCTGAAAAGACTCTTACCCAGAAGATAATGTTGCCAGATTTTAAAGCGAAAACAACAGCCTGTAGCGACCCGACTTTCCACTCCCGGAAAATCGCATCACTAATTAAGAAAGAAAGGGATAGAAGAAGAAAAGAAAGAGAAGAAAAAGGAAACAACACATCTGAATCTCACAGCGGAACGATTTAAATATAATATAGAACATATACATAGTATCATATACATCAGAGTACACAACTAAACATCTCAATTTAGACAGTTATAACATTTCTGTCTAATACAATACAAGAACAGCAACACAGAAAACACACACAGCGGAAACTCTAACCATATATCTACACGCTGAAGCCTCCTGCTCCAAAGCTCCTTCAACTCGTCAAGAGATAACCTGAATCACTTGACTACTCGTATATAATATGAGTACCCAAGAGTTTAATAAAACAGAAAACAAACACTCGGGTCAGACAGGGGTCTGGTGTGAGTAAACGGTTTAAGATTGCTTAACTTTAGAAAATCCTTTTGAAAGGAAAAGGTATCACGTAAGACTTCCCACACATAAACATGGAAAAGTTTTTACCTTACGCTAACCAAAACATTTGATAGGAAATCCAGTGATATTATAATAGTGTCTAGGGTTTTCAAGTAAATATGAAAATAGCCGAAATTGTTACATGATTAAATTCCAGCTACTAGCCACAAAAGTGGGTAATACAAACAAAACCGTAGGGTCTCGTAGGGAAAATGGGTTTCCAACAATGGCAGGGCTACTGGGGTACCGCCCGTCACAGTACGTGGCCTAGATCACCGTACCGAGGACTACTCCCTTCATCCCCTGCAACACAAGACCGGAACCATTCCTTACTGAACAGTCCCGAACAAGAGCAACCCGCAGTTGGCTGCAGTTCCAACTGCCCACACAGCTGAAATATAAAGGGACTTCTAGACAGGGATGTATCTCGCTCTCCAGTGGGAGCGACCCACGAAGCCTTGCTGCACCTCCCCTGTTTTAGCCATTCCCGGTTGATGAGGCTTGAGGCTGCGATTACCTTTATAGGACCAATTATCTTAGAATGCTCATCGTCCGCCTGACGATGTGCTGAAAGCATTCAATCCATACAAGTTCGTTCCGGGTTCGAACGAAACCGAAGGCACTATCTCGTTGCACTCGTTTTGGAATCACCCTCAGAGTCAACGACCATAGCCCTTGCACTCTGATTCACCATCTCGAATCTATAAGCACTATTCCGTCAAACTCATTACGGAATCGCCCACAGAGTTGTACTGACGTATAACGCTTACACCTCGAGTCTTCACTTGCTCCACTTGGATAAACGACCTAACGTTTAATTGGAATCGATGTGGTTTTCGGATATCCAAATATGGAAACCCGATCCCGGTCCCACCGAAACCAGACGCCATTTTAATGTCCAAGTTATTCTTAAGGGATTTAAACAATAGATATTTAGAAATATCACTTAACATAAATGGATGTATTCATATTACACAAATAGTTAAGCATCTATTATCACATGCATCTATGCATATCACAAAGCAGCCTATATATCACATTCAGATATAGCATATTCACAACATCACATATCAATCAATGTCATCCAACATCAACCAATATTATTAACTCATCCAATGATATATATCATCCAATCATTAATCATTCATAAACAAGTTTGATTCAAACTTGATTAACTCAATTAAATTAATCCTTAAATTAGATTAATCCTTAATTAAATGCTTGGATTATTTTCAATCCAATCTTCTATTCATTAATTAATTACAAATTAATTAATTAACTGACATTACATAATTACCTAACTAAATTAATCTTTCCTGATTAATTATCACTTAATTACTTTAAGTAATTCTTACTTAATTACCATATTAATTAATCATCCTGATTAATTACTTCCAAAATATACTAAGTAATTACCTCTTAATTACTTTCTAAATTAATCAACCTTGATTAATTATCCTCTAATTATTCTGGTAATTATTCCTTAATTACCTTTAATTAATTTACTTGATTAATTATTTTTAATTAATAACACTTGATTAATTACTCTTAATTAATCATACTTAATTAATTACTTTTTAATTAATCACCTTTGATTTATTACTTTAATTACATTTAGTAATTAAAACTTAATTACAAATTAATTACTCTTAAATTACTAATTAATAATTAATTAATTATTTCTATTAATTAAAGATTAATTCCTTAATTAAAATCCTTTCTTAATTAATTACTTTAACATGTAATTAATCACTTAATTAATTACTCTTAATACTTTTATTAATTAATCATTAATCAAATAATTTAAACCTTTAATTAATTATTAATTAAGTCTGTAATTAATAACTAAAGTAATTATTCTTTAATCACATTTACTTAATTACTTTTAATAAAGTAATTATCCTTTATTTAATTTCCTTTAGTAATTAACCACTTAATTACTTTAATTACTTCCAAAGTAACTATATTAGATTAATCCAAAATGATTGTCTTAATTAATCTCAAGCTAATTACTTAATTAACTATTTAACTTAATCATTTAAAATTAATTAAATGATTCTTAACTTCTTATATAATAATGGTTCTTGATTTAGGAAACATCATATTAATTAAATCATTTATGAACAATAAAACTTGATAATTAAAAATGATTTAATTATCTCAATTATCTTTACAAATTCAATTATCTTTAAATAAATCAAATTCAAACTTACTAAAGATAATCTTTATTACAATTGATTATCAAATTCTAAATCATTAAAATATAACATTTAGAAATCAATTATAATTAAACATATTTTAAATTGAACCTTTAAATCTTTAAAACGTTTCCAAACATCTTTGATAAAAAATTTAATACAAACTTATTCAAACATTCACTTATTTATTTCAAAACTTTCATATTTTAAAATATATAAACCTGTTGAATTTTTTACTTTTAAAACAAATTTAGTTTTATATCTAAAAACTTGTTTTACTTTTGTTTAAAACTATAATTATTTATATAACTCAAATTTCTTTGTTTTCAAACTTTTAAAACTTAAACTTTTTAAAACTGCAAACCCAACAAACCCTGTACAATAACTCGAGCCACCCACTGAACATTTTCCCTCGCGTATACCCGAGAAACCCCAACTAAACCTAGCTTTGAGACAAAACAACAAACTCTCCATGCATGCTTCGAGTAAACCCAGCAAATACCCGAAGTACTTCTCCAGCCAACCTTCTCAATTCCATTAAACTGCCCCGAGTACTCAATTTCTTCTCCTGCTTCGAGCCATGTCCACATACTCCCGATGCCTTCTTCGTGTTCGATCCATCTTCCCCCACAACCCACCATTGAAACACGAACTGTGCACGTTAACGTGCACATCACCGTTGGTCAATGGCGATTCCCTCTCCGGCCTCCACCAAGTCACAAACGCCCTCGACAACAACACGCAAGTTCCAACAAACCAAATTCAATCAAGCTCCGAAGAATGACTGTTGAACCCAAAAATTTTGAGACACCATCACCGGTAAATCAAACATCCACGGCAACACACACCTCGAGAAGTCCCACTATTACTTCCGAAGCTTCATCGCAACCCACCAACACTCGCGATCACCTCCGGTTATGCTCTGTCGCCGCAAAAAGCCAAAGAACCTTGTCGACCAAAACAGGTACGAAACACTACTACCTCAAACAACGATCACCACACACCTCAATAAAATACAACAGTATTTTTCGCATGATCACTGAAGCCCCATCCACCTTCATGTCCAACGACGAGGTCCAGTTCGCCATGGATTGCCGTGATTTGGCTAAAAACCCCAAATCAGTTAAATCCCAACAGCTCCCTAATTTCCCCATTAAAAATTATGATTCATGTACTAAAAATCATCATTTCCCATTTGCAATTCAATTATGAATCCAAAATTAAAAATTGAATCCATGAATTTCTGACCCAAATTGGAAATGTACTGTAAATTTGAATATTTATAACAAACTATTCAATTTAAAATCTTGAAATTATTTTTAGATGATAGCTCATATGATTACAATCAACATCTATTTACAATTCCAAGTCTAATTCGAATTTAAATTCAAGTTATTTAATTTATGATCAAATTGTAACCCTGCTATTATCACAGAGTATAAATTTCAACTGCACAGGAACTCAAGCATGCATACATATGCTTCCAAGAATCAGACAATGCATCATGATTACATATATAAGATCAAGAAGGAATTCAGAATCAAAATCTGTTTCTAAAAAATTCCTTTTACTCACCTGTTATTTGCAGAAAGCAGAATAGCTTTCCAGGCCTTTTTAAATTCACTGCATGTTGAAAACAAATTCCCCTACAATTGATTTCAATTATGCATGCTAATGAATCTGGATTGCATTTTGTACTAGAAAATCTTGCATGTTGATTGAATTCACTGAATTGTTTGATTCCAGATTTCTTTGCAGTTTTTCATTCATTTGTTTGAATTTATCTTTGTTTTGATCTTGCCTTTCAGATTTTGAATTCATCTTCCTGATCTTGTTTTGCATTATTTTTGAAAGAAGAAAGAAATTTTTACCGAAGATTAATTTCTTCTTTCAATTTTACAATTTACATTTTAAATTAAATTTTACAAGGAAGAGACATTTGTCATGTTAATGCCCTAATGATCTAACACCTATGCCATATACTTCACAAGTGTCATTAGCATACTTTATCTAATTAACAAGTGTTATAATTTTCTTATTAATGTTTTTCTTTTAAATGTTATTTCTTTTATCTTTAATAATTTATTTAAGCCTTATATATTGTTTGCGCCAAAATTGGTCACAAACCCCGAATACCGTGAAAGCATCAGTGTATGAATACAAATCAATAATATTCAAACACAAATCTCAGATCTCAGCAAATATTAAACAGTAATCCCAAAATAAAGAACAAAGACACAAGTTTTATAGTGGTTCGGCTATCTCCGGCTACGTCCACTCCAAAGTTTTTATCCTTTTATTGATTATCCTTGATGATTACAGATGATTACAGCAGTTACAAAGTCCAAAACTTGAAACAAATAGCAGCAATTATGATATGAAATGATTTTGGTAGCGTCCGGGCGTGCTTTTTCTCTCTAGAATCTCCGACCCCTTTTCTGAATGACCAGGGGCTCTATTTATAAGCGTAGGAGGCTGATATTTCTCCTAAAATCCGGGAAGACCGCTTCAGGCACATGAGGGGGCCCACACGCCCGAAATCTGAAGGTCCGGGCCTACCTTGGGATCGATTCGAAGTAAGGTTCGAATCGATCAAGAAATCATCCAATTGAGCTGAAATTTGGTGAGAACATTCTTTAACATGTATGTAATCTCCTGTAAAAATTTCATTGCATTTGGATCAACGGTTTGGAAGATATGATCGATTCAAATTCAAAGCCTCGTGTGTTCTGCCTGGGTTCAAACCTATACATCGAACCCACTCCCTTCGAATCCATCCCCCTCGAATCCATCTTCTTCGAATCCATCTCCCTCGAGTCCATCTTCTTCGAATCCATCTCCCTCGAGTCCGTCCTCTTCGAATCCATTGCCTTGAATCCACGAAGCCGACTCCCCTCCTTCGAATCCACGAAGCTGACTCCCCTCCTTCGAATCCACGAAGCCGACTCCCGTCCTCTCCTGATCGATACGAACTTCACCAAGCCGCGCCTATGTTGATCGATACGAACCGTATCGATTCGAACCGTCCTTGTGTCATGCCTTCGATCGATGCGAACCTGATGGGTTCGAATCCGATGGATTCGAACCGAGCACCACCTTGATGGATTCGAACAACATACCTTTCCTACCTTGAATCTATCATATTTTCTTCATACGAACTCCGATTAACCTGAAATTTGAAACATAGTCTTTCCTAGTCCTTATCATCATCTCCAATTAATTTTGTCCCGATCGGAGTTCAACAAAATTTTGACGATATCGATCGTAGCCTTGATTCCAACCGATCTCCAATCCTGATATTCATAATTCCATGTCAATTCGTTGATATTCCAGTTTTGACCAAAAAATGGGATAACATTTTGCCCCCCAAAACATGCCTTGTGATAACAAGGCGTGTTTTGAATAGTACCGAATCCAATATCCGAAGTCCATAGCCACATTGCCAGAGTGTATCATCCTTGACTGCTTCGTGTCGATGCCTGATTCCAAATCCCGTAACCAAAGCCTTAGCCAATCCCATATCCATTTGAACTCGACAACTGAGTCCCAATCCATCCTTATCCAATAGCCAATAACCAAATCCATGACCTCTCCGGGTTGATATCCAAGTCCATAACCTCTCCGGGTTCTTGCCAAGCATGATCCACATCTGATGGCCGTGGTCTAGTGTCCCTGGACGTTGAGCTAACCTCTCCGGGTTCTTGCCAAGCGTAATCCACACTTGACGACCTTGGTTCAGTGTCCCTGGACGCTGTACAATGCCATGGCTTAAGTCCTAAGCCGAATCCTGGTCTCTCCGGACCCTTGTTGAGCATAGTCCATACTCAACGACCTGAAAATAACAATTGATAATACAGGGCCTAAGTCCTAGGCCGAATCATGTTCACTCCGAATCCTTGCTGAGCATAGTCCATACTCAGCGACCTGAATGAGTCAATCTACCACGTTCGGACAAAGTGACTCACCCCTTGCCAGGCATAATCCATACCCGACGACCATTTATCAAAAACCAGATGAAAATCCAATCAAAATCCAATCTAACATCCAAACCCAAAAAATCCAAATCATAAACCAGAAAACCAGAAAACAAAACCAACATTCAAAACCGGAAACAATCATCCAAAGAAAAATCCAAATCAAAAGGAAGCAAAACTAGGAGCTTGATTCAAACTCCAAAACCAAAATCCGAAAAGAAAAGTAGTGTCCAATCCAAAAGCAAAAGATAGATTTCACAAACCATAGCGTTGCAGTTTATCATCATTCAGAGCATGCCTAGGGGCTATCTCCGTCCCCGTACATGTGTAAATGACTTGGTTGCTTGCTAATAGTTCGCTACTTATTCCATATTATCCTGATTAGTGGATGATCAATCGACCACCATCCCTGGGTCTCCCATCATCACGGCGAGAGGTTGTCGGTGGTTGCTCCTGCTCCACCGTTGCATTCCGAGCTCCGACATACTGCTGTAACTGTCTATTTCTTACATGCTCCTCGATTATATCCTTCAAGTGCCTGCAGCTGTTGGTGTCATGTCCGTCTAAGTCATGGAAGAGACAATGCCTCCCTGATGCCCTCTCTCGTTCAGAAGGCTCTCTCCCAGCTGGCCTCCGGTAGGGAAGGCGATTCCGAGTATCCATGTATATCCGCTCCAGCGTCTCGTTCAATCCTGTGTATGTGGAAAACTTTGGATCCTTCCATCGCTTCCTAGCGTTTCCAGAATCATTATCCAATTTCCTTTTTCCTTTGTCTTTATCCGAACCACCGCTGGATATTGCTCCAACCTCGATTGCACTAACCTTTTTCACTTTTAAATCCGTATTCGCATCCTCCTGCCGAAGGAACCTTTCTGCCTCGTGAAAGAATTCGTCGAGATCCTATGGGGGATCTCGTATCAGAGATACCTTGAAATCAGAGTCCTCCCTGACTCCTGATACTGCTGCCATTAAAACCATCGATGGATCAGGCCGATCCACCGAAGCGACTGCCGCACTGAATCGAGTTAGAAAAGCTCTAAGCGATTCATCCATTCTTTGCTTCACCGATGTTAATGTCATCACGTTCTTCGGTCTCTTGACATGAACCCGAAACTGCCCCAAAAACCTTTCCACTAATTCCCTCCAAGTCCCGATAGATCCTTCTTCCAGCTGCCTAAACCACATCGCAGCTAAGTCCGTCAAATATAAAGGGAAGCATCGAGCCATCACTTCCTCCGATGCCCCCAGCACCTCCATGTGTCTGGTGTGCCTCATCAAGTGATCTGTTGGATCTGCCTTGCCATCATATACCTCCACGCTCGGTAGCTTGAACTTAGGTGGATTCTGAGCCATCCTTATTTCCTGAGCGAACGGACTCCTATTCACTCCTTCCAAGTCTTTGTTGGCCAAACCACCTCGTACAGTTCTTCTAATGATTTCTACTAATCCAGCATTGTCTGTTGAGGGTTGCCCCCGAGGGAATTCCGGTACATACTCTTCATGTGGTTCACTAGCAGAAACGTTAGCTCTAGCCTGTTGAACTCCTTCCAAAGGTCCTCCTGTGTTGGATCCTGCGGGCCTGCCCCCAAGTCCTTGTCGATTTCTTTGTGGCTCCGTATCCTGTCCTCCATTGGGTTCCACAACCCTAGTCCCTTGTCCTGCATCCACAGCGGCTGTTGCTGTCCCTAGGTTCTGCATCCCTGCAGCTCTCATTTGCTCAAAGAAAGCCTGCATCATTTCCTGTTGGTTCTTCAACAATCTCTTTTGCAAAGAATTTTCCATAGCCTCCATTTCATCTCGGGTTATGTAGATTGAAGCCTGTCCTTCCCCAGCTCCGGAGGATGCTTGTTGACTTCCTTCCTGTTGGCTTCGCTCAGCCCTCTGCCTTCTACTATTTTGCCTAGTCATTGTCCTAGAATCCAAACTCTTTAAAATCTCCAAATCAAACCTTCAAATCCGATGCAGGGGTGCTAGTCTTTCTCAGTGAAAGCACCAAAGTGTTTGCGCCAAAATTGGTCACAAACCCCGAATACCGTGAAAGCACCAGTGTATGAATACAAATCAATAATATTCAAACACAAAACTCAGATCTCAGCAAATATTAAACAGTAATCTCAAAATAAAGAACAAAGACACAAGTTTTATAGTGGTTCGGCTATCTCCGGCCTACGTCCACTCCAAAAATTTTATCCTTTTATTGATTATCCTTGATGATTACAGATGATTACAGCAATTACAAAGTCCAAAACTTGAAACAAATAGCAGCAATGATGATATGGAATGATTTTGGCAGCGTCCGAGCGTGCTTTTTCTCTCTAGAATCTCCGACCCCTTTTCTGAATGACTAGGGGCTCTATTTATAAGCGTAGGAGGCTGATATTTCTCCTAAAATCCGAGAAGACCGCTTCAGGCACGTGAGTGGGCTTACACGCCCGAAATCTGGAGGTCCGGGCCCACCTTGGGATCGATTCGAAGTAAGGTTCGAATCGATCAAGAAATCATCCAATTGAGATGAAATTTGGTGAGAACATTCTTCAACATGTATGTAAGCTCCTGTAGAAATTTCATTGCATTTGGATCAACGGTTTGGAAGATATGATCGATTCAAATTCAAAGCCTCGTGTATTTTGCCTGGGTTCGAACCTATACATCGAACCCACTCCCTTCGAATCCATCCCCCTCTAATCCATCTTCTTCGAATCCATCTCCCTCGAGTCCATCTTCTTCGAATCCATCTCCCTCGAGTCCGTCCTCTTCGAATCCATTGCCTTGAATCCACGAAGCCAACTCCGGACCTTCGAATCCACGAAGCCGACTCCCCTCCTTCGAATCCACGAAGCCGACTCCCCTCCTCTCCTGATCGATACGAACTTCATCGATTCGAGCCACCATCGATACGAACTTCACCAAGCCGCGCCTATGTTGATCGATACGAACCGTATCGATTCGAACCGTCCCTGTGTCATGCCTTCGATCGATGCGAACCTGATGGGTTCGAATCCGATGGATTCGAACCGAGCACCACCTTGAAGGATTCGAACAATATATCTTTCCTACCTTGAATCCATCATATTTTCTTCATACGAACTCCGATTAACCTGAAATTTGAAACATAGTCTTTCCTAGTCCTTATCATCATCTCCAATTAATTTCGTCCCGATCGGAGTTCAACAAAATTTTGACGATATCGATCGTAGCCTTGATTCCAACCGATCTCCGATCCTCATATTCATAATTCCATGCCAATTCGTTGATATTCCAGTTTTGACCAAAAAATGGGATAGCATATATATGTTTATGTAATGTTAGATAAAATGTTTTCATCATGTAAAAATAAACTTTAGGCTTCATTATCTTAAAAACAATTTCATATAGGCATTTTAAATAATCTTGTATTTTAATAAATTAAATTTTACTTTATCATTTGTTTATAACTTGAGAAACTTAGTTTAACTCCTTATATAAATTTTTAAAACAATTTTATCTTATTAAAACAAAAGCTAAAATATATGTTTATAAAATAAGAAATTAACTTTATTATTAAAAATTTAAATTTCAAATATTATTTCAAAAACATTAAATCAAATTAACATTTCAAATTTCAAAACCAAATATATCTAAATAAATTTTGGAAATACTTATTAAACTAAAATTAATAAAATTCCTATTTAAAACATATATATTTAAATATATACACATTTCAAATAAAAAAACAATTTATCATTAAATTTGTTAATTTCCATATTAAATTTTAAAACAAATATCAAATCACAATATATATACATTCATATATATTACAATTTGAATACAAAGTTTTATTACATTAAAAACTTCTTATTTACCAAACTAAATATTTTCAAATCAAAATATTATTAGCTTCAAAAGAATTTAATCTTGCTTATTTATATTGTTAAGAAAAATATTAACAGATATTAACAAATTAATATTTTTAGCCTTTAAAATAAATTTAACTTGTCAAATTATAATGTAAAATGATCAAATCAATTTAATTATTATCAATGATTATTAAATTGATATTGCTCAAAATTCCGGGTCGTCACATTCCTCCCCCCTTAAAAGAATTTCGTCCCCGAAATTTAAAGGCAAAGATAATTTAATAACCCAGTTTAAGAATTTAAATTCCTATCAGCAATCAAACAATCAATCCTAGCAACCAATTCAAATGAACAAACAATTTATCTATTCCAGAAAATTCTGAATAGAACTTCCTAATATTATCTAGAGTTTTCCAGATACCTATACTAGAATACTCGCTCTACAAATCTTAAGTAACTACACTACTAAAATCAAGAACTCCCTCATCTGAACCTACAAATCTCTAGAGAACACAGATAACTCAAAATACCTCCAGAGTGAACTCTCCAATTTTACCCATTCTTATATCTCCTTTGATTGGATAAAACTAAAACAATATCCAAACTTTAACTGCACATTCCAAATCTCCTTAATTCTTAACTGCACAACTCTTCAGATGCTCTGAGTCACCTCAAATCCTCCTGATTAGCCTAACCCTTGCTGATTGCTCCATGAAACAACAGGACCAACTCAAACCAAATCTCCAGATCCTACTCAACAAAATGGCTTTCTCAAAAATATTTTTTGCTGAAATCCAAAACACGATTTTATACCACAAGCATCAATGGACCTCAAACCTATCTCTACTATCTGGAATAACCAATCAGTTGTACTTGACAACCTTACCTTCGAATCCAGAAAATTCCTTCGTACTTAAAATTTCCTGTAGAAATTTCTTTACTGCAACATCCGATTTCTCCCATACTAGAATAACTGCCAACTCGCTTCCGCTGCACAACTCTGATCTAAGCAGATAAGTATGCTATACAAGCACAATCTTTCTCCATACATAGTTCATCCGACTCACAAAAACCTTAGTGGCCATTCCACTTGGTCAAAACACTTCAACGGAATCTTAACTTAGAATAAGATGATCAATCCTTCTTCAAAGAATCTTGAGCTGCCTCAACAAACTCTTCTCTCTCCAAAAGTCATCCCACTATATGGTTGAATCATCAAAATTACTCCTGAATTCCAAGTTGATAAGAAAAATCAATCTCCGATTCGGGTCAACTTCTAATTCCCTCAAAAACATCTAGAGAATCCCCGACTACTTCCATAGCTTTTACCTTTACTCGAGGTACCTCAATCTCAAATCAAAGAATATTCAAAGATTCTCAACTAATCGCAAGTCACTTTTGCGATTCCACTCAGTTTAGGCTCCAAAGAACTGTCTCCCCAACTAGAACAGCTTTTCTAATCAAGTCCAATCTTCAAGAATGGCTTACCTATCAGAAAACTGATAGATCACTTCCAACAAATATCCTACTCTGCTGAGCTTCCCGAAGAAAAGAATAAGCCTTCACCATTTGCCTGGTCTACCGATAGTAGAATCCTAAAGGTTCCTAAATCATTGAAGAAACAGATCCATGCTACTACTTCCAAACTTCACTTCAATGATACTGCTAAGCCACAAGATCTCCCTTAACCACCAATTCCTGAAATTCAAAACTATCACTTAATTCCATTAAACATCCTTAAGATGAGTAAACATCTCCTCAAAGAAACTCGGCTCAAAATCAAACATCAACTACTTATCTTCGTAAGAAAACAATTGAGACCATGTCTGAAATGAGGTAACTCATCGACCTTAGTCTCCTACTTTAATATAGACAAGACACCCTTACTTGAGATTCAGAGAATCTCTAAACATCCGAATATTTAGAACCATCTACGGGAACTGCATCTCATCATACAGCTACCCTTCTTGAAGCTATCAAGATACCACCACCTGCTTCTGCTTAGCGGACAACTCAACTCTTGGAAATCCTTGCTCATTAGAGAGCAAATCAACCCCACACTTCAAGAATATACTCTAATTCTTGCAAAAGACTTCCTCGGGACACAAAGAAATCCTTTCTACAATCTACACAACTTATTCAAAACGGTATTAGATCTACAATCTCGATAATCACCTCCAACCACAACATATAAACCTCTTCCAATAGTGGTAGTCGTGTTCCACACACTTCTACCTTATCTACCTTTATAACATATGTTGGAAAATCCGAACAGATAACCCAACCAATTAGGTAGTTATATAAATATATCTTTATATATAAATTACAAGTACGCTCTCTCAAGATAGACACTACTCCAGAGCCTAGGTATTCACTTAGCCTAATGCTCCCTAAGAAAGACATACTTCAGAGCCTAGGTATTCACTCAGCCTAATGCTCCCTAAGAAAGACATACCTCAGAGCCTAGGTATTCACTCAGCCTAATGCTTTGATACCAGCTGTAGCGACCCGACTTTCCACTCCCGGAAAATCGCATCACTAATTAAGAAAGAAAGGGATAGAAGAAGAAAAGAAAGAGAAGAAAAAGAAAACAACACATCTGAATCTCACAGCGGAACGATTTAAATATAATATAGAACATATACATAGTATCATATACATCAGAGTACACAACTAAACATCTCAATTTAGACGGTTATAACATTTCTGTCTAATACAATACAAGAACAGCAACACAGAAAACACACACAGCGGAAACTCTAACCATATATCTACACGCTGAAGCCTCCTGCTCCAAAGCTCCTTCAACTCGTCAAGAAATAACCTGAATCACTTGACTACTCGTATATAATATGAGTACCCAAGAGTTTAATAAAACAGAAAACAAACACTCGGGTCAGACAGGGGTCTGGTGTGAGTAAACGGTTTAAGTTTGCTTAACTTTAGAAAATCCTTTTGAAAGGAAAAGGTATCACGTAAGACTTCCCACACATAAACATGGAAAAAATTTTACCTTACGCTAACCAAAACATTTGATAGGAAATCCAGTGATATTATAATAGTGTCTAGGGTTTTCAAGTAAATATGAAAATAGTCGAAATTGTTACATGATTAAATTCCAGCTACTAGCCACAAAAGTGGGTAATACAAACAAAACCGTAGGGTCTCGTAGGGAAAATGAGTTTCCAACAATGGCAGGGCTACTGGGGTACCGCCCGTCACAGTACGTGGCCTAGATCGCCGTACCGAGGATTACTTCCTTCATCCCCTACAACACAAGACCGGAACCATTCCTTACTGAACAGTCCCGAACAAGACCACCCCGTAGTTGGCTGCAGTTCCAACTGCCCACACAGCTGAAATATAAAGGGACTTCTAGACAGGGATGTATCTCGCTCTCCAGTGGGAGCGACCCACGAAGCCTTGCTGCACCTTCCCTGTTTTAGCCATTCCCGGTTGATGAGGCTTGAGGCTGCGATTACCTTTATAGGACCAATTATCTTAGAATGCTCATCGTCCGCCTGACGATGTGCTGAAAGCATTCAATCCATACAAGTTCGTTCCGGGTTCGAACGAAACCGAAGGCACTATCTCATTGCACTCGTTTTGGAATCACCCTCAGAGTCAACGACCATAGCCCTTGCACTCTGATTCACCATCTCGAATCTATAAGCACTATTCCGTCAAACTCATTACGGAATCACCCACAGAGTTGTACTGACGTATAACCCTTACACCTCGAGTCTTCACTTGCTCCACTTGGATAAACGACCTAACGTTTAATTGGAATCGATGTGGTTTTCAGATATCCAAATATGGAAACCCGATCCCGGTCCCACCGAAACCAAACGCCATTTTAATGTCCAAGTTATTCTTAAGGGATTTAAACAATAGATATTTAGAAATATCATTTAACATAAATGGATGTATTCATATTACAGAAATAGTTAAGCATCTATTATCACATGCATCTATGCATATCACAAAGCAGCCTATATATCATATTCAGATATAGCATATTCACAACATCACATATCAATCAATGTCATCCAACAACAACAAATATTATTAACTCATCCAATGATATATATCATCCAATCATTAATCATTCATAAACAAGTTTGATTCAAACTTGATTAACTCAATTAAATTAATCCTTAAATTAGATTAATCCTTAATTAAATGCTTGGATTATCTTCAATCCAATCTTCTATTCATTAATTAATGACAAATTAATTAATTAACTGACATTACATAATTACCTAACTCAATTAATCTTTCCTGATTAATTATCACTTAATTACTTTAAGTAATTCTTACTTAATTACCATATTAATTAATCATCCTGATTAATTACTTCCAAAATATACTAAGTAATTACCTCTTAATTACTTTCTAAATTAATCAACCTTGATTAATTATCCTCTAATTATTCTGGTAATTATTTCTTAATTACCTTTAATTAATTTACTTGATTAATTATTTTTAATTAATAACACTTGATTAATTTCTCTTAATTAATCATACTTAATTAATTACTTTTTAATTAATCACCTTTGATTTATTACTTTAACTACATTTAGTAATTAAAACTTAATTACAAATTAATTATTCTTAAATTATTAATTAATAATTAATTAATTATTTCTATTAATTAATGATTAATTCCTTAATTAAAATCCTTTCTTAATTAATTACTTTAACATGTAATTAATCACTTAATTAATTACTCTTAATACTTTTATTAATTAATCATTAATCAAATAATTTAAACCTTTAATTGATTATTAATTAAGTCAGTAATTAATAACTAAAGTGATTATTCTTTAATCACATTTACTTAATTACTTTTAATAAAGTAATTATCCTTTATTTAATTACCTTTAGTAATTAACCACTTAATTACTTTAATTACTTCCAAAGTAACTATATTAGATTGATCCAAAATGATTATCTTAATTAATCTCAAGTTAATTACTTAATTAACTATTTAACTTAATCATTTAAAATTAAATAAATGATTCTTAACTTCTTATATAATAATGGTTCTTGATTTAGAAAACATCATCTTAATTAAATCATTTATGAACAATAAAACTTGATAATTAAAAATGATTTAATTATCTCAATTATCTTTACAAATTTAATTATCTTTAAATAAATCAAATTCAAACTTACTAAAGATAATCTTTATTACAATTGATTATCAAATTCTAAATCATTAAAATATAACATTTAGAAATCAATTATAATTAAACATATTTTAAATTGAACCTTTAAATCTTTAAAACGTTTCCAAAGATCTTTGATAAAAAATTTAATACAAACTTATTCAAACATTCACTTATTTATTTTTAAACTTTCATATTTTAAAATATATAAACCTGTTGAAATTTTAACTTTTAAAAAAAATTTAGTTTTATAACTAAAAACTTGTTTTACTTTTGTTTAAAACTTTAATTATTTACATAACTCAAATTTCTTTATTTTCAAACTTTTAAAACTTAAACTTTTTAAAACTGCAAAACCAACAAACCCTGTACAATAACTCGAGCCACCCACAGAACATTTTCCCTCGCGTATACCCGAGAAACCCCAACTAAACCTACCTTCGAGATAAAACAGCAAGCTCTCCATGCATGCTTCGAGTAAACCCAGCAAATATCCGAAGTACTTCTCCAGCCAACCTTCTCAATTCCATTAAACTGCCCCGAGTACTCAATTTCTTCTCCTGCTTCGAGCCATATCCACATACTCCCGATGCCTGCTTCGTGTTCGATCCATCTTCCCCCACAACCCACCATTGAAACACGAACTGTGCACGTTAACGTGCACATCGCCGTTGGTCAACGGCGATCCCCTCTCCGGCCTCCACCAAGTCACAAACGCCCTCGACAACAACACGCAAGTTCCAGCAAACCAAATTCAATCAAGCTCCGAAGAATGACTATTGAACCCAAAAATTTCGAGACACCATCACCGGTAAATCAAACATCCACGGCAACACACACCTCAAGAAGTCCCACTATTACTTCCGAAGCTTCATCGCAACCCACCAACCCCTCAGCAACACTCGCGATATCCTCCGGTTATGCTCTGTCGCCGCAAAAACCCAAAGAACCTTGTCGACCAAAACAGATACGAAACCCTACTACCTCAAATAACGATCACCACACACCTCAACAAAATACAACAGTATTTTTCGCATGATCACTGAAGCCCCCTCCACCTTCATGTCCAACGGCGAGGTCCAGTTCGCCATGGATTGCCGTGATTTGGCTAAGAACCCCAAATCAGTTAAATCCCAATAGCTCCCTAATTTCCCCATTAAAAATTATGATTCATGTACTAAAAATCATCATTTCCCATTTGCAATTCAATTATGAATCCAAAATAAGAATTGAATCCATGAATTTCTGACCCAAATTGGAAATGTACTGTAAATTTGAATATTTATAACAAACTATTCAATTTAAAATCTTGAAATTATTTTTAGATGATAGCTC
Organism: Allium cepa; assembly: GCA_030765085.1. NCBI lineage: Eukaryota > Viridiplantae > Streptophyta > Magnoliopsida > Asparagales > Amaryllidaceae > Allium > Allium cepa. The sequence continues at coordinate 82,666,229 of CM060945.1, forward strand.
ATATGATTACAATCAACATCTATTTACAATTCCAAGTCCAATTCGAATTTAAATTCAAGTTATTTAATTTATGATCAAATTGTAACCCTGCTATTATCACAGAGTATAAATTTCAACTGCACAGGAACTCAAGCATGCATACATATGCTTCTAAGAATCAAACAATGCATCATGATTACATATATAAGATCAAGATGGAATTCAGAATCAAAATCTGTTTTTAAAAAATTCCTTTTACTCACATGTTATTTGCAGAAAGTAGAATAGCTTTCCAGGCCTTTTTAAAATCACTGCATGTTGAAAACAAATTCCACTGCAGTTGATTTCAATTCTGCATGCTAATGAATCTGGATTGCATTTTGTACTCAAAAATCTTGCATGTTGATTGAATTCACTGAATTGTTTGATTCCAGATTTCTTTTCAGTTTTTCATTCATTTGTTTGAGTTTATCTTTGTTTTGATCTTGCCTTTCAGATTTTGAATTCATCTTCCTGATCTTGTTTTGCATTATTGTTGAAAGAAGAAATAAATTTTTACTGAAGATTAATTTCTTCTTTCAATTTTACAATTTACATTTTAAATTAAATTTTACAAGGAAGAGACATTTGTCATGTTAATGCCCTAATGATCTAACACCTATGCCATATACTTCACAAGTGTCATTAGAATACTTTATCTAATAAACAAGTGTTATAATTTTTTTTATTAATGTTTTTCTTTTAAATGTTATTTCTTTTATCTTTAATAATTTATTTAGGCCTTATATATATATATATATATATGTTTATGTAATGTTAGATAAAATGTTTTCATCATGTAAAAATAAACTTTAGGCTTCATTATCTTAAAAACAATTTCATATAGGCATTTTAAATAATCTTGTATTTTAATAAATTAAATTTTACTTTATCATTTGTTTATAACTTGAGAAACTTAGTTTAACTCCTTATATAAATTTTTAAAACAATTTTATCTTATTAAAACAAAAGCTAAAATATATGTTTATAAAATAAGAAATTAACTTTATTATTAAAAATTTAAATTTCAAATATCATTTCAAAAACATTAAATCAAATTAACATTTCAAATTTCAAAACTAAATATATCTAAATAAATTTTGGAAATACTTATTAAACTAAAATTAATAAAATTCCTATTTAAAACATATATATTTAAATATGTATACATTTCAAATAAAAAAACCATTTATCATTAAATTTGTTAATTTCCATATTAAATTTTAAAACAAATATCAAATCACAATATATATACATTCATATATATTACAATTTGAATACAAAGTTTTATTACATTAAAAACTTCTTATTTACCAAACTAAATATTTTCAAATCAAAATATTATTAGCTTCAAAAGAATTTAATCTTGCTTATTTATATTGTTAAGAAAAATATTAATAGATATTAACAAATTAATATTTTTAGCCTTTAAAATAAATTTAACTTGTCAAATTATAATGTAAAATGATCAAATCAATTTAATTATTATCAACGATTATTAAATTGATATTGCTCAAAATTCCGGGTCGTCACACAGCCAAAAGTTCCAAATCATGCGTTGGGTTTCTCTCGTGCGTACGTAATTGTCTACTCGCGTAAGCAACTACCTTCCCATTTTGCATTAATATTGCACCTACCCCATCACCACACGCGTCGGTATAAACAGATAAGCCTTGGTTCCCGTTGATAAAAGCGAGAACAGGAGCGGTGGTTAATATCTTCTTCAACTCCTGAAAAGCTTCATCACATTTCGGAGTCCAATTGAATTTTAGATCTTTCATTGTTTGCTTAGTCAACGAACTGGCCAACTTAGAAAAATCCTATACAAACTTTCTATAATATCCCGCTAAACCTAGAAAACTTCAAACTTCTCTAGGAGTAGTGGGTTGCTTCCAGTCCAGAATTATAGAAATCTTGCTTGGATCAACAGAAATTCCTTCTTCATTAACAATATGGCCAAGGAATTGGACTTCTTTGACCCAAAAGTGGCATTTGGAAAATTTTGCAAATAAGATGTTCCTTCTCAAAATTTCCAAAACAGTTCTGAGATGTTCAGCATGTTCCTCTTCGGTTTTGGAGTAGATTAGGATATCATCAATAAATACAAGAACAAATTAATTCAGCACCTCCCGAAACACACGGGTCATCAAATCTACGAAGTACGCTGGAGCATTGGTTAGCCCAAAAGGCATGACTAACCATTCGTAGAACATATTGGGACCCCTGAAAGCAGTTAAATGTACACAATCTTCGGCGATTCATAGTTGATGGAGTCCTTGAGCTAGATCCATCTTTGAAAAGAAACGAGCGTCGTGCAATTGATCAAATAAATCATCGATCCTGGGTAAAGGAAACTTATTCTTGAGAGTCATCTTATTGAGATCGCGGTAATCACACACAATCTCAAAGATCCATCCGATTTAGCGACGAACACAACCACTAAACCCCATTCTGAAACACTGGGTCGAATTAATCCTTTTGCTTGTAGATCATCAGTTTGCTGAACTAATTCAATCTTTTTCCTGGGTGCCATCCTGCGATTTGTGTGAACGACAGGACGAGCATTGGGTACAAGGGCAATTCTAAATTCTATTTCTCGATGTGGAGGTAGAGATTTCACTTCTCCAAACACGTCCGAAAAATCTCTAACCATTGGTATAGACTCCAAACTGGGTTCAGGATAACCCAAATTATACATCAATCCTTCCCTTTTAGGACTAGGGTCCTCACAAGAAATTTCGATGAAATCTCCAAATTCGGTTTTAATCGAAATCAATCGATTAATGTAATCCAATTTGGCTACGTAATTCGCTAGTCAATTCATTCCGAGTAGGACTTCAAACTTGTTGAAATCAAGAACGAAGAGACCAATAGGGAATTGATAATGAGAATATGAGATAGGAACGTCTCTACATCGAAGACAAAGATTCGCGGGACCTCCAACTGGATTCCTTATGCATATAGGCTCATCAACAAAATCAGGTTCAAGATTTAATTCATAAATGGCTTGCTGAGAGATAAAACTATGTGTAGCGCCCTTGTCAAATAGAACTCTAACAATTTTATCATAAATTGTAAGGTTACCTTCCAGAACTCCTTTTCCTTTTTCTGCTTTAGAAGATGCAGGTTGTTCTTTGACTGTGTACACCTTTGCTGTTTGAGCTTGCTTCATGGTTGGACAGTCTTTAACTTCATGCCCCACTTTCTGACAGTAATAGCACTTCCTAGGCTTTGCTTGAGTGGATTGGTCTCTCTTTGGCTTCTTGCAGCTGTTTGCGTAGTGGCCCTTTTCCGAGAAATTATAGCAAGTGACATTCTCTTCCACGCTTCCCTGAATGCTCTTCCTTTTCTCCTTGCTTTGCCATGGTTTCTTGCCTCCAAATTTCCGTTTTTTCCAATTTGGATTGCCCGAATTTCCCTTCTCTACCGGGGCTTCTTGCGTATCAAGTGTGGCATTTCTGTACCCCATATCAACTAAATCTGAAAAAGATTCCTTAACGTGGCCCGTCATTCTTTTGTGCAATTTCTTATTCATCCCGCGAATGAATCTTTCATTCATCTTTAAAGGCTTATTCACCAATTCGGGACCAAAACGAGACAATTCATTAAATTTGTTCAGATACTCCTCGAATGATAAACTTCCCTGCTTTAGGTCCATAAATTCCTGGTACATTCGAGAAATTCCAGCTGATGGCAAATATCGCTTCTCAAACACTTCTTTGAATTTCTCCCAAGAAAACTCGTCTTTTGGCTTATCTACCGTGATTGTCTCCCGCCAGGCCGAGGCTTCATCTTGAAGTTGCCAAGAAGCCATGAGTCTCTTCTGATCGTCTTGCAGTTTTAGCCCTCTGAAGATTTTCTCACATGATCTGATCCACGCTTGAGCCTCAACAATTGACTCCTTGCCGGTGAACGGCTTACCACCAAGTCTTGAGAAATTTTTATGTAAGTCAGCCAGATTCGGCTGTTGCGGAATAGGTACTGCTGCTACTGTTGTTGGGCGATCTTGATTAGGTACTGTGGCATTCCTTTGACCCCTAACTCTTCCTCTTCGTCCACTCATTCTTACTATCTGAAATTAGTAAGAAAATTGGTTTATATATTCGGACGAGATATCTTAAGGAATATCAGCAGTAAAAGAAATAGACTAATAAAATTTGAAGTTCCAGTCTTGGTTATACTCATTCTAGGGTATATTTCACCCTATCTCTAATGAGCCATCAGATGTGTTATACTCCGTAGCTAAAATTCTTACTCAACCTTCAGCTCTGATACCACTTGTGACGACCCGAACTCGATGTTCGACAAACAACATCAGATGAATATAAAACAGCAGAACAAAATGAATATCATGCATACATCACAGGTACAACATCAGAATATCCAATAATACACCAGAGTATTTAATACATACACCACAACTCCAAATAACATCATAATAATACATCGGCGATCATATATCCAAAAGTCTTCAAAGGAATGAAGTGATAACAATCTCCCAAAAACTAAACACCTGAGATCCAAAAAGCTTCTAAAATATCTCCAAAGTAAAAGCTCCAAAATACTGCTACACCAGCACACAGAAACCTGCTATTAGGCTGTCCGTGTAGAAATTATGGGCACCCAAAGTTTAGGAAAGAAACAATAAACTCCGGGTCAGTCATGGGACTGGTATGAGTAAACAAAAAAAAACAGTTGCTTTTAAATAAACTAGATTTATAAAAAAAAATCCGGTATGCTTTTTAAAAATGGAACTACCATAAGACCTCCTGCCACACACAATGCAAACGCAGAATTGGAGGAGATTTCTTCTTATGATAGTCAAATATGATTAATACGAGAAAATTTCTTTGATATTATTACTAGTGCATAGTGTAGAAAGCATTTCGAAGATAGAATACTAATCTTAGCCAACATAGGTACCATTATATTATGCCTACTATAGCTGCCACTTGAGGTGGCAGGTTATACAAATTGCAATCGTAAAGGGCTCGTATTGTTTCTTTGGATTTCCAAAAAATGGTTAGGCTAAGGAACTTCCTACTGCCACATGGGTACGCCTCTGGCGGGACGTCCCGAGAACCTACCCGGCTCTCTGCCGACACAAGGCCGGGTTACCTCTGTAACTAGGTAACTACTACTCGAGTATGCCCCTCCCCGGTCCTTTGGGACCTTTATCCGAGGGCCCTCTATCACAAAGCAACAACCATACAGTAAATGGGATAGGAGCTACCACACAGGTAAATATCTGGGCTCCATACCATGACATCACCTTTTTCCAGAAGGAAGTGACATACCCTAAAGGACGCGACCCTCATAACCTTGCCGCATCTTTCCTGTTTCGACCATTTCCGGGTTGTGAGGTCCGATGAGGTCTCGTCTACAAAGCTATGCTTTACACGAAAGCCTTGCTTTGATAAAAAATGATCAACAAATGATCATCAACACACAACACCACTTAGCATGCCACACTACCAAATTGGGAGTATATCGCTGATAACCTTTAATTACATAACCTCTGATCTCGTACGTCTCAGGGAAGGGTGTTAAGCTAAGAGAATAAATTCTCCGCCACCACAGATACGTATTTGAAAGAAATCTACTTTGTATCTCAAAGTGTAATGTCAGACACACAACCATACAAGTCTGTTCCGGGTTCAAACAGAACCGAAGGCACTTCGTCCAATAAAGGAAGAAGCCCTTGCAAATCCGGGTATCCCCAATCCCGATCGGACTTCCCATCACTTAGGGAATCTCTATGCCGGAGCAACTCAGTGCAGAGACAATCGATAGGTTATCCTATCGTTTTCGAATACACCCGGTCTTCACCACCGGTCTTCAAATGCTATCCATTTCGACGTATCACTATTCGTAATGGGTTATATGACACGAAGGTTGTAACAACCCTGGTATTGGAGATTACTAATGATATTAAATTATAATGATAGTTATAATTTAATATCATTAGTAATCTCCAATACCAGGATCATATCTTTCTCTGTTTACTGCCAATTCCTCCAAATTTTTCATATGTTGAAGTAGATGGATTTTAAAACATTTCTGCAAAGTTTCACTGATTTATGATTTGTTTTGATATAGAAATTTGTTTGTTGAATTCGGCCAAATATTCATCCCTGTGTATAGGCCGAAAATGCACCATAATCAAAAAATCATATCTTCTTCAATTTTTTGCAAATTGATCTCAGATTTTTGTATGATGTTGTAGCCAGATAGTTCTACATAACTGGAAATTTTCATTAAATTATATGATGTTTTGATCTATAAAATTATTAGCTGAAAATGGCCAAAAATCCCTCTCTGTTTATAGGCCGAAAATGCACCATAATCAAAAAAATCATATCTTCTTCAATTTTTTTTGCAAATTGATCTCAGATTTTTATATGATGTTGTAGTCAGATAGTTCTACATATCTGGAAATTTTCATTGAATTATATGTTGTTTTGATTTATATAATTATTAGTTGAAAATAGCCAAAAATCTTGTTTTTTTGTTTTGTGCTTGCTCAAAAGTGCAATGTTCGAAGAATCATAACTCTTTCGCTTTGCAGCGAATTGCTCCAAATTTTGGATATGTTATAGTCCTCATGTCATGGTATAATGCCACAAAATTTTGCTGAAATCTGGATTTTTATGATGAATTGATGATGGTTATTATGTTTAAGATGGAATTTTACTTGTCGATGAAATGAGACAAGTTTTGATGTCACTTTAAACTCATCAAAGTTTGAGATACGATGAGTTGGGTGCTTTACACTCGCCAATGAGACGAGGCGGTGTATGTTTGATTTGGATTTTTATGACTATTTTCTAATGTGGCGTTGACTGACGATTAGTAAACCAATAGGTGCGAATGTATGGTATGGGACGTACATTAACACCCATTGGGTTCCTATTCGAGATGTTGTGACACATTCAAGATGTTATTAGTACTACAAACCGAGTATAAGATTGGAATCATTACGATGTTCTTGATGTCATTAGTAGATTCCAATCATCATGATGTTTGCTCGGATTTTATGATTTGGGTGTCATCGCGATATTCGACTATAGTCAATCAAGACGATCACGATGCTAAGATGTTAATGACCCCAAGTCATCACGATGTATGGTACCAAATAATAGTAGTACTAGTCAAGATGAAAAGCACGTGCAATTTTCTATGAAGTTTTCTATGTTCGATTTCACCTTTTTGTGATGTGTTATTTGAGTATGGCCTTGAGTATGATATAGGCTACATTCATATTATTCTATATGGTGATTTCGATTATGATTTCCTTTAACTCTTAATGAGTTCTTATGATAGATTATGATGATTTGATGTTTCTTTATGAATTTATTATATGGTTCTCATCACTTATCCACTCTACTTAGAGATGTCCTTAAGAGAAACCATATGCATGTTACTTATTGAATTCCTTTGAAACAAATTGATGAACCCCCGATGTCCCGTTTTCTTATAAATGATATGATGAATATATTATCGTTCCGTTGGCAACAACGGAGTGATTCTCCCCATTCCACTTATTATTGAGATCCTTACTACTGATAAGTTTAGCTTGCCTGACCCGTGTGTTTTTCACTCGGGTCAGACCGAGTTGCAGGTTAGTTTGGATTGCTTCACTTCTTGGATCAGCTAGATCGCTTTTGTTGGACTTATCATTTTGGCTTGGATGTCGTTTTGAGTCGTCTGCTTTTATGTGTCTTGTTGTATATTATTTTGTGGGATATAATGGTATATGTGATTCGGTAGTCCATGCAACTTATATATGATGTATTATTATGGAGATGTATGGTGATGTATGTATTTATCTATATATACACTCTGATCTGGGTTTGCTATTCTGTGACTGATGTTTTCTATCTGCATGTATATTACATTATTTCTGAAATGGTTCGAATCCACCATAGTGTGCGTTAGTTAGGGAATAAGCGTGTCTACCACTTATGAGGTAATGAAAACAAAAAATCATCAAGACATAATTGACATGCTTAGCTCTTAACTAACGTATTACTATGATGGTCGCCCTTAACCAGCCCTATTCTCTGCATTAGTAGACAGGATTACTTAGTAATTCTCTTTACTAATGTAGGTCTCGGGGTGGGGCGTCACAAAGGTCCTCTCCCGGCTAAACCGAACAGTGAACGCTAAATTTTAAAACACGTGGATATATCAATTACAAAGATTCACATTCAGGGTTCGATGTGGGTTTCAGATAACTAACTGGAATCCGACTCCCTGCCGCATCGAAGTTTAAATGCTGTTTTAGAGGCCAAGTTGTTTAAATAGTTTTATACAGTTTAAATCCAGTACTTTGAATTCATATAATAATTATCACAAATAAATCATACACGGTCATCACAGATATATCCAGAATATATCACCAAATATCACAGAATATCACCAAACATATATCATAATCAATCAACAAGAATCATCAGTTCATATTAATATAATTTGATTTACTTGACTTGATTTATCATTTTATCCAGCTTGATTAATCACTAATTAATCAATTTATTTATTAATTACTTCTTAATTGCTCACTTAATTAATTAATTCTTAATCTTTAATTAATAATAAAATTTAATTACCCATTTATAAATCACTACTCACTCAATCATTAATTACTAATTAATTAATCATTTAAATCTTAATTAATTTCTTAAGATTCTCCAGTTAAATTGATTAAATACAAGATTAATTTCTAATTACAAATTTATTTAGAGTTATTAATTAAATTACAAGTATAAATTAATTTACATTTTTAATTACCTTATATAAATTATTTATCTTACCATTACAAACCTTCTTTAAATAAACCTTAAATCAATTATTAACTTAAAACTAACTTACATTATTTACTTAATTAATGTTGAACTTTGTTAATCAAAATACTTAAAGTATTTAGGTAAATCAAGAGACCCGAGGTAACCCATGCAATTGCACGAGTAATCACTCGAGCCTCCTTCCTGTTTCTCGCGTTCCACTTTTCCCACTACCCTTCTTCTTCACCCACCTATTTCTTTCCTTCTTTTTTTACAAGCTTATGTAAAAAATTAAAATATAACTGTAGTATTAAACAGTCACACAAGCAAACCAGAGTCGAGCCCGAAGCAAAACTCCAAAAGTTTCGTGCATCGACTCGTGTCGACCATCGACACCAAAATCACACCCCAGACGCCACCGTGCACGTGCACGGTGGTTCGCCGCACCTCCTGTAACGATCCTGAATTTTGAACAATTTAAAAATGAAGATATTTAATTAATTTTAAATATTTGAGATAATTTTAAATTGAATTCCAATAAAACTATGAAGTTGACGATTAAATTTTTGAATTTAATCTATTTAAAGTTGAATAGAAATTTGAATTTAACCTTGAAGTTGAAATTGAATATTGAAGTTGTATCTAAAATTCGAGCTAATGACTTAGAAAAAGAATTTAGGTATAAGAATTATTATTTATGAAAATTAATAAATTTGTAGTTAGTTTCAATAACATTTTTCATTTATTTAAATAAAATAGAATAAGATTTTAAATCAATATAAAATCAATAAATAAATATACATAGTAAAAATTCAAACAACATATTTATAAAACTTTGAAAAATATATTGTAATTACATTTGAGAAAAATTTAACAAGATAATTTTAAAACAAAACTAATTGAATTTAAATTGAAAGAAAAAAAAAGAGAAAAAGATAAAAAGTAAATAAAAAAAAATAAAAAATAAAATAATAGGTATACACTACCTTACCACAGACCAGATCCATTTTTCACGCCGTGTTCCATGCCGTGAACCATACCCAAATCACGATCTCCTTCCCCATAAAACACGAACCCCTTTCCTCCTTTACACAAAATCAAACACACGAAGAAAGAAAAAAAAATGGCAGCCTCGTGACTTTTCTTTCGCTCCTCTTTGCAATTTTAGGGCTCCGTTCGTCTTCGTTCGCCTTCAGAAATTGGGGGCTTCGACCTTGTTTAGATTATGCTGTGCTCAGTACTCTTCGGCTGTTTCGATTAGTAAAGGTGAGTCTTTGGCTCACGATTAATTTTATTTCAAGTGTTTAAATTTGTGGAATTGAATGCTTGGTTGCATGCTATGTTTGGGGGAGTTATTCGTTATAAATTGCTCGGGTTTTTGTTGGATTTAAACTGATATGAGCAGATTTGTCACTGCCTGTTGTTCGTCGGGTGATATTGCTACCAATTGCTCTGATATTTTGTTTTAAAACTGTTAAGAACAAATTCTACCCAATATTTGATTTTTTTTAAACTGTTAAGAACAAATGCTATTTGTTTTGTTTTAAATTGATAAGAACAGATGCTGTTAAATTTTTTTAACTGATAAGAACAGATGCTATGCCAAAAACTTTTCTTGTTTATGTTGCTGCATGTGTTGTATATATGTGCCTATAAAACCCTCTATGGTTAGATGTTTTGCTGTGTATCATGCTTGCATGCCTATATATGAATGACCTCAGTTATAAAGGTCTATGAACATCTTATAATCTGAAAATAACAAAATTGACAAGTTTAAACCAATTATTTGGTGAAAATGATGCATGCTAAAGTTCTTGGAACTATTATGTGAATATGTATTTATGCATATGCATGTCACTGTGAGTAAACACTTACAAATTTAAGCTAAGCAGATAATTATGTGGTTGATTTTAAAATCTGAGATGATAACTGTTATGTATGTATGCATATGAGTAAGTCTGTGTTTATTTGAAGAATGCTTATTTATGGTTTCTAACTTCTCTGTTCTTAGTTCAGAAACATATGATTTTTGATCAAGTTTAAAATCTTTGCATGTGAGTAAACTTTTTACTAAAGTTTAATTAGTTATTAGCTGTTGCTATGAGATTGTGATGATGTTACATACATATACATATGCCACTGAAGTGTTTGCAGTTTCCCCGAGTTTTTGTGCTTCTGACCCGAAGCAGGGGATTGATTAACTCGAAGTAAGATCATAGGTGTCTCGGGTTTATGGGTTGCAGGTTTTAAAAGTCTGTAATTTTACAGTTTTAAAATCTTGAATGAAACTCTTATTTTAAAGATTTAAGATTTAATCAAATGTAAGATTAAACTGAATTGATTTTGCAGTTTTTAAAAAAAACCAAATGTAAGATTTAAATTCTGTGTGAATCAAGACTTGAAAACAGTTCAGGTTTAAGCCTGAGAAGCTTTGCAGTTTTAAATTTTAGAATAAATTCATATTTTAAGTTGAAACTTGATTCAGGTAATATTTGAATCTGAATTCAAATATAGTTTTGAGTTCAAAGTTTTTTTTAAAGTGAAAACTTAAAATTAAATTCAGTTTTAAATAAAAATTAAAACAGTTTGCAGGGTTTTATAACAGAGAAGTTGCAGTTTTCATGTTTAAGGAAATTCATGTTTAAGTTGAAGACTTAATTCAAGGTTTTGAAAATGAAATTTCATTTGTCTTGGACTTTGGTCTTTGCTGAACTTGTAATCTTTACTGTGTCTTGTTAAATATAGCTGCACTTGTTCATCATGTAGCTTGTTCTCTACATTTACTTCACTAAGTCTGCATAGCATATTTGTGCATTTTAAAAATTCTGACCTTGTTGCCTTTGTGCATTTGCTGGTTAGCTGCATTGATTTGCATTTGAGTACTGGGTCTTTGATTGGTCTGCACTTGCATGTGAACTTGATATTTCAGTCTCTGGCTTTGTATCATGATACACTTGTTATTTACATTTCATATGCTCGCAACCTTGTATCATTCTTGAGCTCAAGTTGCTCCCCATTCACTGTTGCATATCGTTCATCAGTCTTCATCCCCATTATTGCACGTATTAAGTATTTCATGTCTGATGTGTTTCAGTCTTCATATCCATTGTTGTTTGCATACCTGATATGTTTCAGTCTTCAAGCATGTTGCAGTTTGTAGTGTTTGGTCACTGATGCATTTTCGTACTGTTTCATTAGTTCATATTGAACTGTTTCCTGTCATGTTCACTTGCACTTCGATGTGATCTGGTCTTTGACCTTATATCTGCAGTGGCATTGTACTGTTTATCCATGACATGCTTAACTGTAGCTTGTATCACCTGTTTCCCCTGTACTTGTTTGGCTCTGCGATTCATCGCTGTTGCCTCTGTGTTTGTTGTGTCTGATGCTCCCTGCATTTGTTCCCCTGTACTTGTTTCACTGTAATTGTACAGGCTTCACTGCCCTTGTACATGATCTGTTTTGCATGTTGCTGTTGCATGCTAACTGCTGCATGTTTGTTTGCTTACTGTTTTTGTTCAAGTTGGCACTAGTTTTGCCTTGAGCATTTTCTTTGCAGCGATTTGTCCGATTTGCGCTTGCACATGTGTTGGCGAGGCAGTGCACATGTGTATAAAGTATACGTGTGTACTGCAGCCACACGGGATTGACAGAGAATAAAAATTTGAAGTTGTTAATATAAAAATCCATAATAGATTTTAAATTGATTCATGTGATTCGTCATCTCTGTTACCATTTTATTCAGTTCATTACAAATTTATTTACTTGAGTTAAGATTAATCCTGACTCGAGTGTTTTGTGTTTTGCAATTAACGCTCGGGTCAGACCGAGTATTTTTACAGCTTGAAGATTTTCAGGCCGCGAAGTTAGAGAGAAGGGGATTAAAAGCTTTACTTCAGTTTTCAGAAAATTTTCTTGTACTTAATGAAAATAAATTGTTCCGCTGTATAAAAATTTATGAATAATATTATGATTATTCTATGATTCTGTGGCTGATTCTGTTTAAACTTTATAAACTGAACAACAATCCGTCATTTTGAACGTTTCGAGTTGGTTTAATTACCGACTAGAGGCGATCAGAGCGGCGGGTCGTTACAAAAGTGGTATCAGAGCTTTGGTTTACTCAAAGCTCAGTTTATGATGTTTAATATGAATAGTTACTAGAACCACTATAAAGAAAGTGCTTTTCAAATTTAAAGAAGTATAAAATTGTTTTCTTTAAAATAAAAAGGTATTTTGAAAATTAGAATTATTTTGAAAATTCCCTTCTCTAAATGTGAGTGTGCGATAGTTTATATTCGGTGAGGTCTCATTAGATTTGAGTTTCGATCGTTCGGAAACTCATTATCGAATTATTGAGATTTATGAAAATGAAATATGAGTTAAGAGAACTAGTGAATTAGTGAATTGGTTTAAATTGGTTTAAATCAAATATTTTGAATATTTCGAGTAATAATTGTGAAATAAAATGATATGTTAATTTGGTTATAATCAAACGGATTATTGAACTATAACTTGAGAATTTGACTCTGAATTCTTTTGAAATTGATTTCAAACGTTGTGAAGAACAAGTTAGTAAATAAATGAATGGATTATAAGTATTTAACTTATAATATGAACTTTTGGTATATAACTGAGGTATATAAATTGAATTGAATTGAATCAATAAGAAGATTTATAAATCAAAGTTTTATAAATAGAAATGGAATTTGTGAAGATTGTTTATAAATTCGAAACCAATTGAATTTGATAAATGAAAAATAGAAGTTATTAAAGAAGATATATTCGTGATTTTGGACAGCGAATTATCCTTTAAGTTAAATATTGTTATAGTAAATGTTGGTTGGGAATTTTATCCACGATTTTGAACAGTGGATAATCCTTTAAATAAAAAGTGTAGAAACACTGAATTGAATAGAAAAGTATATTCACGATTTTGGACAGTGAATATATTAGTGAATAAAACAGATATGTTTTAGAGAGAATGATTGAATAATCCAACCTCTGCTAATAAAAATTTCGAATATTGATAGGAAACTTCGAAAACACCTTGTTAATTATAATGGCGAAAACCGAAGCACAAAAAGAAGCACGCCGTGAACGAAGAGAAATTGCTCGTAGAGAAGCAGGAGCGAGACGTGCGGAAATTGAAAGGAGATTCACTGAAAGGCAAGCACCTTTTCCATATGATGAGGTTATTTGCTATCGATGTCATAAAAAGGGACATTATGCCCTTAAGTGCCGAGAGAGGAGAAAGAAAAGGAATGTGGATGACCGATTTGCTCGTCCAGAGATTGTGTGTTTTAAATGTCAGGAGAGAGGGCATTTTCTTAGCCATTGCCCTAAAGTGAAAAAGAAAAAGTGCGTACTCAATTTACCCGTCGATAGATTGACAATCTGCTACCATTGTCGTCAGTCTGGACATATAGCCAGAAACTGCACCGAAAGACAACGGGGAGAGCAAGCTATAGCCCGACCAGCTAGAGCGAAAAGTGCCAAGGTGATAGATAAGGATGGAAACATCTCATATTATTGCAATAATTGTAAGGAATGGGGACATGTGGATTTTGAATGTGTTAATTCTCCTTTAACACAACATGAAATAGTGTCATCCGATGATGAAAGTTTGGCAAAGATGCATACTATCGGACAAGAAGTCGTTAGTCCTTAATTATTCTGAATCTTAAACCAATCGATATATTTTGTAATACTATCTTTTGTAATCCACAATCTTCTGTGTACGTCTTTTAAAAGTATTAAGCTATGTAAAATTTTGTACGGAGGAAATATTTTAATGGAATAGCATTTTGGGAAGTGATATTATGAAATGAAATTTAATTGTTGATTTAACTGTAGGAATCAAACTAATTTTGATGTGAAGTTTATATTTCAAGTTTAGACTAATGTCTAAAATAGTTAATGTGGAAATATGAATTTAATGGAACTAAATCGATGAATGATTTACTAAAGAACTAGTTGACTATTTTTTGAAATAGAAAGTAAATGCAAAGTTCAAATAGAATTTAAATTTCAAATTTGAAGTTGTCAACATGATAATCCATTATAGGTTTAAATAGACTCAGTGATGAATTTGAATTTAAACGTGCGGAGAATTAAATTAAGTGGAAAACTTAATATTGAAAAGTTGAAATCGGTTTAAAACTGATATTGTGAAAGGTATGAAGAATTCAAACTATGAATTAAGTTGAAGTTGAAAAAGTTAATAGTTTTAAAGATGTTTTAAAATGCATTAACTATCGAATGCATAGATTTCAACATTCAATTGTTGAAATAGGCATTTCGAGAAATAAGGAAATGGTGGACTATAACACTGTTGTTATAGTAAATGGTTTCCGGAAGGAAATGTTGTTTATAGTATTGGGATTTATATATCTATCTTAAATCCGAATCCCTATACTAGTGATTTTGAGTTGTCGTAACGATGTTTTACGCAACATTCGTTTTAACTCAAATAAATGTGTTTAAAAGAATGATTTCCTTAAAGAAAGAAATATATACTTAATTTTGATTCAAGTATATCGAATATTTTCAAAGTGTTGAAAATGAATGAATTTGTGAATTACTTATTATTGAATAAGTATGGAAATGTTTTCCAGTATGAAATGAAAGGTTTGAAACTTTATCTTTTAAAGATAAATTGAAAAATGAATATTTGAAATTTGTTTCAAATGGCTAAGTGTGAAAATTATATATCTTGTAAAGATATTATTTTGAGAAATGTGAACAATTAGTTCAACTTGGAAATTTTTCAAAGGATTGAATCTTGAGTTAAAATTGAGTTTAACTTTGACACCAAAAACAATATAAGTTCAGCTTTGAATTTTGGATAGTCGATTGGGATTGTATGTCTAACATTGTGAATTGATGACATAGCATTTGATCTCTATTAAATATATATCTGTGGTGGCGGAGAATTTATTCTTTTAGCCTAACACCCTTCTCTGAGGCGTACGAGCTTAGAGGTTATATATCGATAGACATCAATTATGTGTTGAGAATTGACGATGTAACGTGAAATCCAAATCGAATGTGAAGTCGATAATGAATTGGATTGTGAATGTGAATTAGGTTTGAGATAACCTTAAATTTTCAAATCGATTTAGAGGAAAATTTTAAACGTGATGGAAAATTTGGAATCCTCTATTTGTTGTGAATGTGAATTGAGTTTTCGTAACTTATATATGTGAATATAATCGAAAACTATCAGTTTAGAAAGTCATTATTATGAAAGTCCTGTGTAAGTTTACATAGGTATGATAAGTACGAAATGTGAAATGAAGTACTATATGTATATGACATATGTTTTCTAAAAAGTGAGGATATGGAAATATACCTTCCAATTATTATGTGTGAAGGTGATTGGAACTCGGTGGAGTGTCCATTGTAAATCGTAGCTACGTAGAATTCCATTAGTGGAATGTCCAATGGGACTGATTTGATATCCCCCACGATGGATCATCGTGTTTGGGATTATGTGATTGATGCTGGCGTAATTCGTGGGGTGTGATGCCTACAGTTACAAGCGATTCCACTGAGATAGTGGCGCAACCGCCGAGTAAACTGCGATCTGGAAACCGAAGTGTAATTCGAGGGGCGTGATGCCTAAGGCTACGAGCGATTCTACTGAGATAGTAGCGTAACCGCCGTGTGGACCGCGATCTAAGGCGATAACCATGGCGAAATTCAGGAGTGATGAGAAATCTAAGATTACAAGCGATTCTACTGAGATAGTAGCGAAACCGCCGGGTAAACTGTGATCCATGGGGGAACGGACTTTCCATATCCATTTTTAAAAGATTTTTAAAAAGTATTTTCACTGGGAGTTGAAGCAAGTATATTTAGTACTTGGAGATTTTTAGTCTTGCGCCTGGCTAGCGTAAGCCTAAAGTCTGTGAGAACGATGATGGACTTGTTAAACTTTGAGTTATCAAGTATTTTCAAACTTTGGATAGAAAATCAATAATCTGAAATTAGAATTACATAATTCTAACTTAATGAACTAAGGAAGAAGATCTTTTTGAATATTTTGAAAGCACACAGCTTTGGATAAGATATATTATGCAAATATTTAGCATGAAAGATTTAAAGTTTAAAAAAAATCTGAGTTTTGTAAGTCGAAAAAATTTGATAAAAGACTTTTGTGTCTTGATTATTGAAATTGATGAACAAAACTAGTGAAATGAAATAAGTGGAATGAATCCTATATTTATTTATGAGTTTGAAACTTGGTAAAATTGTGTAGGATATAAATATTGGTGAGATTTTAGCAATCGTTTTTCCTAACTTATAATTTCGGGACGAAATTCTTTTAAGTAGGGGAGATTGTAACGATCCTGAATTTTGAACAATTTAAAAATGAAGATATTTAATTAATTTTAAATATTTGAGATAATTTTAAATTGAATTCCAATAAAACTATGAAGTTGACGATTAAATTTTTGAATTTAATCTATTTAAAGTTGAATAGAAATTTGAATTTAACCTTGAAGTTGAAATTGAATATTGAAGTTGTATCTAAAATTCGAGCTAATGACTTAGAAAAAGAATTTAGGTATAAGAATTATTATTTATGAAAATTAATAAATTTGTAGTTAGTTTCAATAACATTTTTCATTTATTTAAATAAAATAGAATAAGATTTTAAATCAATATAAAATCAATAAATAAATATACATAGTAAAAATTCAAACAACATATTTATAAAACTTTGAAAAATATAATGTAATTACATTTGAGAAAAATTTAACAAGATAATTTTAAAACAAAACTAATTGAATTTAAATTGAAAGAAAAAAAAAAAGAGAAAAAGATAAAAAGTAAATAAAATAAATAAATAAATAAATAAAATAATAGGTATACACTACCTTACCACAGACCAGATCCATTTTTCACGCCGTGTTCCATGCCGTGAACCATACCCACATCACGATCTCCTTCCTCATAAAACACGAACCCCTTTCCTCCTTTACACAAAATCAAACACACGAAGAAAGAAAAAAAAATGGCAGCCTCGTGACTTTTCTTTCGCTCCTCTTTGCAATTTTAGGGCTCCGTTCGTCTTCGTTCGCCTTCAGAAATTGGGGGCTTCGACCTTGTTTAGATTATGCTGTGCTCAGTACTCTTCGGCTGTTTCGATTAGTAAAGGTGAGTCTTTGGCTCACGATTAATTTTATTTCAAGTGTTTAAATTTGTGGAATTGAATGCTTGGTTGCATGCTATGTTTTGGGGAGTTATTCGTTATAAATTGCTCGGCTTTTTGTTGGATTTAAACTGATATGAGCAGATTTGTCACTGCCTGTTGTTCGTCGGGTGATATTGCTACCAATTGCTCTGATATTTTGTTTTAAAACTGTTAAGAACAAATTCTACCCAATATTTGATTTTGTTTTAAACTGTTAAGAACAAATGCTATTTGTTTTGTTTTAAATTGATAAGAACAGATGCTGTTAAATTTTTTTAACTGATAAGAACAGATGCTATGCCAAAAACTTTGCTTGTTTATGTTGCTGCATGTGTTGTATATATGTGCCTATAAAACCCTCTATGGTTGGATGTTTTGCTGTGTATCATGCTTGCATGCCTATATATGAATGACCTCAGTTATAAAGGTCTGTGAACATCTTATAATCTGAAAATAACAAAATTGACAAGTTTAAACCAATTATTTGGTGAAAATGATGCATGCTAAAGTTCTTGGAACCATTATGTGAATATGTATTTATGCATATGCATGTCACTGTGAGTAAACACTTACAAATTTAAGCTAAGCAGATAATTATGTGGTTGATTTTAAAATCTGAGATGATAACTGTTATGTATGTATGCATGTGAGTAAGTCTGTGTTTATTTGAAGAATGCTTATTTATGGTTTCTAACTTCTCTGTTCTTAGTTCAGAAACATATGATTTTTGATCAAGTTTAAAGTCTTTGCATGTGAGTAAACTTTTTACTAAAGTTTAATTAGTTATTAGCTGTTGCTATGAGATTGTGATGATGTTACATACATATACATATGCCACTGAAGTGTTTGCAGTTTCCTCGAGTTTTTGTGCTTCTGACCCGAAGCAGGGGATTGATTAACTCGAAGTAAGATCATAGGTGTCTCGGGTTTATGGGTTGCAGGTTTTAAAAGTCTGTAATTTTACAGTTTTAAAATCTTGAATGAAACTCTTATTTTAAAGATTTAAGATTTAATCAAATGTAAGATTAAACTGAATTGATTTTGCAGTTTCTAAAAAAAATCAAATGTAAGATTTAAATTCTGTGTGAATCAAGACTTGAAAACAGTTCAGGTTTAAGCCTGAGAAGCTTTGCAGTTTTAAATTTTAGAATAAATTCATATTTTAAGTTGAAACTTGATTCAGGTAATATTTGAATCTTAATTCAAATATAGTTTTGAGTTCAAAGTATTTTTTAAAGTGAAATCTTAAAATTAAATTCAGTTTTAAATAAAAATTAAAACAGTTTGCAGGGTTTTATAACAGAGAAGTTGCAGTTTTCATGTTTAATGAAATTCATGTTTAAGTTGAAGACTTAATTCAAGGTTTTGAAAATGAAATTTCATTTGTCTTGGACTTTGGTCTTTGCTGAACTTGTAATCTTTACTGTGTCTTGTTAAATATAGCTGCACTTGTTCATCATGTAGCTTGTTCTCTACATTTACTTCACTAAGTCTGCATAGCATATTTGTGCATTTTAAAAATTCTGACCTTGTTGCCTTTGTGCATTTGCTGGTTAGCTGCATTGATTTGCATTTGAGTACTGGGTCTTTGATTGGTCTGCACTTGCATGTGAACTTGATATTTCAGTCTCTGGCTTTGTATCATGATACACTTGTTATTTACATTTCATATGCTCGCAACCTTGTATCATTCTTGAGCTCAAGTTGCTCCCCATTCACTGTTGCATATCGTTCATCAGTCTTCATCCCCATTATTGCACGTATTAAGTATTTCATGTCTGATGTGTTTCAGTCTTCATATCCATTGTTGTTTGCATACCTGATATGTTTCAGTCTTCAAGCATGTTGCAGTTTGTAGTGTTTGGTCACTGATGCATTTTCGTACTGTTTCATTAGTTCATATTGAACTGTTTCCTGTCATGTTCACTTGCACTTCGATGTGATCTGGTCTTTGACCTTATATCTGCAGTGGCATTGTACTGTTTATCCATGACATGCTTAACTGTAGCTTGTATCACCTGTTTCCCCTGTACTTGTTTGGCTCTGCGATTCATCGCTGTTGCCTCTGTGTTTGTTGTGTCTGATGCTCCCTGCATTTGTTCCCCTGTACTTGTTTCACTGTAATTGTACAGGCTTCACTGCCCTTGTACATGATCTGTTTTGCATGTTGCTGTTGCATGCTAACTGCTGCATGTTTGTTTGCTTACTATTTTTGTTCAAGTTGGCACTAGTTTTGCCTTGAGCATTTTCTTTGCAGCGATTTGTCCGATTTGCGCTTGCACATGTGTTGGCGAGGCAGTGCACATGTGTATAAAGTATACGTGTGTACTGCAGCCACACGGGATTGACAGAGAATAAAAATTTGAAGTTGTTAATATAAAAATCCATAATAGATTTTAAATTGATTCATGTGATTCGTCATCTCTGTTACCATTTTATTCAGTTCATTACAAATTTATTTACTTGAGTTAAGATTAATCCTGACTCGAGTGTTTTGTGTTTTGCAATTAACGCTCGGGTCAGACCGAGTATTTTTACAGCTTGAAGATTTTCAGGCCGCGAAGTTAGAGAGAGGGGGATTAAAAGCTTTACTTCAGTTTTCAGAAAATTTTCTTGTACTTAATGAAAATAAATTGTTCCGCTGTATAAAAATTTAATGCATTGTACAAACTCTGATATATGTATGTAAGAAAAATTCATTTATGAATAATATTATGATTATTCTGTGATTCTGTGGCTGATTCTGTTTAAACTTTATAAACTGAACAACAATCCGTCATTTTGAACGTTTCGAGTTGGTTTAATTACCGACTAGAGGCGATCAGAGCGGCGGGTCGTTACACCTCCTATGGCTCGCGCTAGCTCCAGCAAACCACGATTCGACCGTGCATACGAGATTGAAACCCAAAATAGCATGAAAAAAACGAAATAAAAAAAGGCTTGTAGCTAGAACCAGTAGCTCGAACAACCACGAGAAAACGCTTCGCCCCACCAACACTGACCACTGGAGGCGAAGCCACTTCATCCACGCCACGCCCATACCCTCGTCGGTCTTCACCCAGATCACGTACGGCTCAATCAAGTTATGGCGATGAAATCTTCAATTTACAGAACATAGAAAATTAAGAACCCAAAACCCTACTATCGATGCGTCACACACATTCTTGCATTGGAAAAATTATTTAGGATTTTTCCTATATTAATACATCTTCAAGCTTGCATCATAAGAAATTTCAACAATTAAAATTAATCGAATCAACAGATATTGACAAAAATGTAACTTTTATTCATATTCAAACTGCATCTTCAATATTGATCTAAAAATCATCGTTTCTATTTTAAAAATCCTAACTTTGTATGCTAAATCAAGATATGGGATCAAATTTTCAAATTAAAACATTCGAATTTTTTAGCTATTGATTTATTTTTACTGTAACTTGATTAACAGTATATGTATCATACTGTTAAACTTCAAAAAAGTTTCCAGACCTTTGATTTAAGATAAAAAAAACTTAAATTAGCTTCAATTCCTAAGTTTAAATTGGTTTAAATGAAGAATATTAGTATTCTTTCACTTC
This sequence comes from Allium cepa, assembly GCA_030765085.1. Classification (NCBI taxonomy): domain Eukaryota; kingdom Viridiplantae; phylum Streptophyta; class Magnoliopsida; order Asparagales; family Amaryllidaceae; genus Allium; species Allium cepa. Next base: position 82,687,813 of record CM060945.1, read on the forward strand.
TTTGCTCATAGCTTTATGAATACTGGAGATCATCACATATTTAAATTCTCGGAAAGCATTCAAGAACCAGATACTACAATATATAGCAACACAAGATATACATGAACTAATTATCAACTTAAACTTTAAAAATTTATATGTTTACTCACCTCAATATGGTTGAAACATAGAACTATTTTTGTGTTTAAAGGCTGCAGTTTTGATCTTCCTGGATCTTCTTTCCTGTTTTGTTTTAGTTGAACTGGATTGTTGTTTATAAAATGATGATACTGATTTTCTTTACTTCAGATTTACTGAGCTGGGATGAACGAATTGATGCATAGATTGATATATAAAGAAGTGTGCAGGTTTTAGTAAAATATTGAAGCAAGATTTTAGTTGTACTTTATAAATATTTATCTACCTTTAACCAGAGATTTTTTTTTATATGGAGGCCGAAATGATATTGTGGAGGCTTGCATTAATTGCATCGTCCTCTTTTGCTAGCTCATACTTATCATTCATTGTATTTTTGGTGGCTGATATGATTTTGTGGAGGCTTACATTTATTGCTTTGTCTTATTTCATCATGTCTACACTTATCTCCTTGTACAAATCTTCATACTTTATTAACATGGTGTTTGAATTTTAACTATGTATATATATTTTGTTTTGTTATCTTCTTGCATACTTAATTCATATGCATACATTTGCCTAGTTTTGTTTTATACTTTATGCTTGAGTTAAAATGGTTATAGTTATTGATATGTATTTATCTTATGTTGCCATAAAATTTTAACATATATATTTTATAGTTTAACACAAATTCTTGTTTGTTATATATTTTTACTTTATTTATCATTCATTTAAAAACTTAAACTATCAAACATTTATTTATACCCATACAACTTTATAATATTAATATTAATAATATTTTATTTCTCTTGAAATTTTGTCAAATTAAATTTCAAAAGTTCAAACAATTTACCGAATTTTAAATTCAAAATTTTCGGATGTTACAACCATTAACCGAAGCTGCTCTTCCTCCTCTATCTAATGGTGCCTCCCGATCATCGATTGGGCGACGATCCACCGTTGGATCGTCGAAAAACCCCAATATGAACGACTGCGGTCCTTCCTCGTTTTCTAGGCAAATGGTGATTTAATGGCACAAACGAATCACACCAATGAATTACGCTCATTGAGAGCTTCGAATTGATATGTAATTTGCTACGTTTTGGAGGAGTTTAGTTTTGGAATTGAATTTGAGATTTGGGAATTAGGGTTTTGTCTGCCATTGGAATGAGGAGCCACAGAAAGTTGTACGTATAGAATAATGAACATAATAAATAGGCTAGGGTTTGTAACGAGGTATATATAGGCAAAGCTGAAATTAAAATGGACCAGATTGATTTGGATTAAAAGTTGAACGACAAATGGACCTAAAAACCCAATCTGACTCCGGAATGAAAATGGGTCAACCCATATATCAAAATAGATGTTTTAAAATATTTTAAAATCAATGGAACAGATTTCAGGTCCAAATTCCATCGTATGAAGAATTTATACTACAATCAAGTTATTTCAAATTGATTTCAATTGATTTTAATTTAATTGATTTCTAGGCATTTTGAGCCCGTACGATCAAACGACAAGTCCGATCGATACCAAACTTGAAATCCTATAATAATTCACCGTTTCGGATCCGATGAAACTCATTTCGTCAAAATCCAAATTAGTGGAAAAATGGCTATTTTCCAATTAATTAAATAATTTTATATTAAATTAATTGATCACTTCTTCAATTCAAATTTAATTATTTACCAATTTTATCATTCTGGATTACTTGATAAATTTAGAATCCTTTAAACAAATTTCCATGTTAATTTATTATGGAATATTCCACCAATTTCAATGTTTAAATTTCAATTTCGATCAATTCAGTAATTACAAATTAAATTCCCAATAATCTAATTTAATTGAACTTTCATCCTATTATTCAATCCATTATTATCAAATGGATGAAATTAATATTGGTTCATATCTTAGCATTTTGATATTCTCTAATTTTTATCTAAATTTCAAATAACGTAAAATATAAATACTTAATTTCATTTACTTGCAATTAATCTAATTATTAAAATTTAAATTTCAGTAAATCTATAAGTCTTGACACCAATTCTCTTAATTCAAAAATTGTCATAATATGATTAAAATTAACACTTCCCAATAATTCCCTTAGTTTGCACTAACATAACATTTAATTTGGGTTTATTTCAACTGATTACAATTTTAAATTTAATAGACTAAATAAATGGTTAACTTATAATAATTGTTACCATTAACGTTTGATTCACGTCTAAGTTATTAGTAATAAACAAATGTATCAATCTGTTCTTATCCAATTATTATTAATTTTATACTAATTCATCAATTAGTTCAATATCTACACTTGTTTCCTTAAATGCAATTCATAGTCAAGCATAACATTTAAATTATTTTAACAAATTGGAGTTTCATTCAAATCATTAATGATTCACTTTAATTAACATTGTTACGTTTTATTTTTAACAATCACTTCATTATAAGTTATAATTTTTTTATTTCTTTCTAAATTAAATTACAAAAAAATTATTAAATTAACTAATTTAATTATCAAAATTTACAGGTCGTTACAAATAACCATTCGATTCCTTTAATATTTATTACATAAATTTTTGGAGTTGTTCTCCCTAAGTTTTAGATCCAGTGTGTATGTATATTATTTCATCAAAATTAAATAATTTCTAAATCTGTAGGCAATGATTTCAAGTTAGATTAATTTATTTAAGCCTACAATTCAACGATTTTCACATAAATTTCAACGAAATAAATTTAGTATTTCCTTTTAGGAAAAGGATATGCGATGCTATGTTGCATAGCAATATATATATATATATATATATATATATATATATATAGAAAACAAGAAATAAGAAAAAAATTAGTATTTTTTAAATTGTATAATTTTCCACCCATCTTTTGGCTATCAAATCTTCAGATCTAAAGCCATTCCTCTTACTTCACTCATTCTCTTCTTCTCCTTTTATTTTATATCCTTCTCCAATACACAAACACACACACAATATATAATTTCAAGAAGTATTGGAGAAGGAGAAATAGCAAGGCACCACAACTCAGTTCAGAAAATATGAGAAAAAATTAAGGCGCTAGGACTGTATTTATGGGCGTTGAATAATGTGACGCCCCACCTCTATACCCACGCTAGCCAAGAACACTACGGTGTAGTGTTGTCAACTAGCACGGAGAATAAGGCTGTTGAGGAGCGACCATCCATGTAATTTCTTATCACACGGTGGCTATAAAATAATCTTCGGAAACAAATATGGAAGTAAGCATAACATGCGAATCAATCACAGATATCCATATCACAAAGGCGGAAAGAGATATGAATATATATCACATAAAAGTGTACATCAGAGTAGTGGTCTAAAAAGATCCACGATAATACATAAGAATAGCAACGCGTGCTATACAAAAGAATACAACTATGAGTCTATATCTCAAGTGTAAACAACAAAAGCTGCTAATCTAAACAAGTAGCCAAAAGTCTGAGTAGTGAATCACTGGGGGAGGAGTCAAGCAGTAGCACCTGTAACATCTCGGTCTGACTCGAGTATTATTTATAAGAAAATAATAAACGAATCAGTCTAGCTATAAATATCAGATGACATGGTATAAAATAAAAGATATGGCATAAACATAAAATATCCATACTGACATACTACTATAAGTATGCAAATAATGATCAACAGGAGATCAACCGATAAGAGATAAATCAATATCACAAGAATCTTCTCAAAGATCCAAAGAGGGCATCATACCCTAAACTTGTACTCATGACAAGTCAAAGAGATAAATTCCAGAAATCAACACAAGAAATCCATAAATCATAAAAAGGGAAAGAGGCCTATCACATGACGGTCCGAAGACCAAGGGGAGCTACCCCGCATGTGCGAATGGAATCACACAGATTGAGGTCAAGACTAACCAAAAAGCAGAAAGGTATGTGTGAATGGAATCACACAAGTGGTGTCTAGTCTAACCTTGCAATGAAGGAGACATCGCGCAATTGCTAGTCTAATTCATAAAGCGATCATCAAGATCAACGAGAAGTGTCAATTACACTAAGCTAGTAAATATAGAAGTTTAGCTTCATGTCCCATAACCACTTGCTTAACTTAAATATTTACGAACAAACTGTAAATCTTCACTAATAAAATTGTCACAAGAGGTTCAATCGAACAAGTCCAAGAATTAACCGACGAAGTGAACGCAAGCGTTTCATACCACTTGTTTTACTAAGTCGTTTAATTAGATTTCTCATCCGAGTGAGGTAAAGGCTTGTATATACTAATAGATTGGAAAACGGTTTAAGAAAAGAGCTTTGTTATTAAAAATAGAGTTGAAATCATTTTGTTGAAAGAGTTTTGATATTTACTACTAGTTTTGAAACCTCTATATTTTAAAGTGACAAATCACAGAAGCGATTGTAGAAACAATCAATCACAAAGGTCACATTCGAAGATGTGATAAAAATCCAAGGAAATCAGCTCAGCAAGTTCTGTTGAATATTTTTCAGATAAGATCCCCTACGGAGGGGGGGTCCAGGGGGTGGCAACCCCCCAAGGTGGGGGTGCGGGGGCAACGCCACCGCTTACGGGGTTCGACTTAGTGAAGACAAAATGAGGTCTAACGACCTAAGAGGGATAGGGTCGAGCGACCTAATGGTTGCGACCTAGGGGTCTAAGGGGCACGACCTAGTGGTCCAGCGACCTAAAGGGTATAGGTCATGCGACCTAAAATGGGTTGGCGACCTAACACTCAAACAACCTAAAGAAATTAAGGAGCCGAGCGACCTATAAGAAGCAGCGACCTAAGAAGAAACGAGGCCCAACGAACTAGCGACCTAAGGTCATACGACCTAGCGACCTAAAGCCATACGACCTAACGACCTAAGGTCATACGACCTAGTGCAACACGCGACCTAAAAGGTACGCGACCTAATGCGGACGAGTGGTTTAAGGTCGGAGACGACCTACGACCTATAAAGGTAGACGGTTGAGCGAGCTAATGAGGTCCAGAGTCGAGCGACCTAGCGACACGGTGTGTTGAGCGACCTAACGAGGTCAATGTTGAGCGACCTAACAAGGTGCAGAGAAGGGCGACTTAAAAGAGGCGCGACCTAAAAGAGGCGTGACCTAAAGGAGCGCGACTTAATGGGTTATATGACCCAACGACCTAAGCCACTAACTCGTGAGCGACCTAAGTCCTAGGTCGTGAGCGACCTAACTGCGAGTGAGCAAAAATGGCCAGAGTCAAAGCAGAGCGACCTAACGACCATACGACCTACGACCTAAAAGGCTTGCGACCTACGACCTAAAACCGAGTGAGTCAAATACGAAGGCCGTGACTTTTCCACCCCGAGCGACCTAATGAAGACAGAACGACCTAAGAGCAGTTTTTCACCAAAAACACTAAAAATTGGAGTTTTTCGCCAATCCAATCCAAACCAAATGCAAATGTGCATGCAAAAGTGATAGGGAATCATTCCCAACAGTCCAATATAGTTATAGACTAGATTTGTGAGATAAAAATCTCACCTTTGCTCCAAAACCCAATAAAAATGAAGAACAAAGCTTGAAGGAAAATGGAGAAGCAACCACAAGCTTGAATCCGATGTCTTCTTCTTGAATTTGGAGTTGAATGTTGGAGTTGCAATAAAACAACGACTTTGGAGTTTTAATTTCTCATTCCATTCACCATTTTTGTTGAAGCTTTAGTGTTAGGAAATGAAATGAAGCAATGAAGAAGAAGGGGGGTGGAACTTGGGCCTAATTGGCTAAAAGTCCAAACCAAAGGCTCGAGTGAAAAAGTGGTGAAATTCCACTAACCCCAAACATACCAATGTTTATACTTAGAAGATTGCAAACGACGTTTCGAACTCAATGGAAGTGGTCTCGAGTCCTAATTTGACCGTTTGCAAAAAGTAGCTTCGGACCAAAATCCGATTAACGATAAAATATTTAAATATAAAAATCGATAAATATGCGGGTTGTTACAAATAAATTCTATTTTTTAGATAAAAATTTATTGAATCTGGACCATTAAGCCAAGACTCATATAGCCATCGGCTCTAACCGACTGGTGGATAGGTGCTGTCGACCGACCATATATGGTCATGGGTTTTTTATTTCCTGTATACACATTTTTATAGTATATTAATATTTATTTCCTTATTTTGATTTTAAATTATTTTCGATCCAAAATCTTCAAACATCGATAACTTCTCCATTTGAACTTTGATCGTGAAGCCTTATGTATGAAAGTTACTTAGAAAATCGATACAAACGCAATAGCGCAAGTTTCATGGCCAAATTTTTACGTTTTATTAGATTCCATTTTTGAGCCTTCAATATTTATTTTTTAATTCTTTGATTAATTATTGTTTATTTTATGTGGTATTATATTTTTTCCACCTAAAAGAATTTCGTCTTCGAAATTCCTCAAGGACATAACCATGTAACATAGCATGCAATTAATCTAAATAACCCAACTAATATTGAACCCAATCACGTACAATGCATAGTGTATCACAACACATATCATATGTATGACGAATAATACTAATCGACGCCTCATATATGAATGCATTCTTTAAAATAATTTTGAAAATATGATGTAGACAACTTATATTGATTAGAAATTCTACATATATGCAGGTTTTCTAAATTTAAAATCCTTTTTTCCACACAACAATTTCCATGCTCCTACTAATAGTAGTATGGTTCAACCCATTTTTCATCCAATCCCTACCATTCAATACCTTACAAATAAATTGTAACATCCAAAATTTTGAAAATTATGTTTTTCTAAATATGAACTCTTATGTTGGAAAAGGAATTTAGATAAAGTATTTATATTTCCACCCTTCTTATATGTACCAATTCAGTTGTACCTTGGAACTTTCTCTTTTGCCCCTAGATCTTTTTCAAATTTTCCCAAGTACAATTCTCATAAAGAGGTTTATTTTAAAATTTTGAAACAAAATTAATTTTTTAAAATCAAGTTTTTTTTTTCTATTAACAAGGCATGGAAATGAAAATTCCAAAGCTAAAACAACTTTTTCTCACATTATTATCTATGTTTTGTATACTGTCATACTTACTGAATAGTAAATTCATATTCACGAATGCGTCGGCCGTTCCTATGCTAAGCATTGGCATTTGAAAATCAAAGATTTCCTAATTTTTCAACCAAAATATTTTACCTTTTTAATTAAATTTATAAAATTGTTTGAATTTTTTTGGGACATGGTTTTCAAAAGCATTTGCCTTTACACCTTTAAAATAAATCAAGTCACATCTTAACATAAATAGGACTGAGTAAAAATGTTATCACATATGATTGACTCTAGAATATTACACGGCTAATATTAAATCTTGAAAATATTTCCTTTTATTTCAAAACAACAAAAAACACACAAGTATATTTATAAATTTTAGCTTTTATAGCACATCGAGTAAATGGGTTTCACAACAACTAATGTCCTCTATGTGTGTTTTCCATCTCATTACCCTTTTCTCCAGTTGTAGTAATCAAAATCTCTTGATAATTTTGGTATTTGTCTTTCCTATTTTTGATTTTTCATACTAGTATACCCTAGGACTCGCAAAAGTGTATTTTGATATCATTCCTCATTACTTTGTGGGTTCTGTTTATGACTTTCCCATATATCCAATAAATCATTACTAGATTCATACTAATATCCCATATATTCAATATGGATTCTTTGTTGCTATTGTATGAACATTTGTAGCTATTTTATTCATTGCCTTAACTTATGCCCCGTCGTACCTAGACAGTCATCCATATCTACTCCATATCAAAGTTGGTTTGGTTTTCACCACTCTTTACAGTCATAAAGTACTTAACCTAAAAAAATTCTTTGTAAATATAACTTAGAATTTTTTTTAAATTAAATTCAACATTTTCTTGGTTTCCAAATGAAGTCATGAAAAACTCCTCATTTTAACCAACTTTAACTATATGTGTCATAATTTTTTAAACTATAAATTTAGGAATTTAGAAGATCTTTCCTCTAAACAACACATTATTTTCTTCTTTTCAAATAGTAAGAGTGAAGTTTTTATTGCATGAATGGACATCAAATAATTTCCCTTTTAAGGCAATTTCACAATGGAGATTTACTTCTTAAAAGGTAGTATTTTTAATTCAAATCATTTATTAAGTTTTACATTCAAAAACCAAATTGTTATACCAATCCATTTTTCAAAAATGTATGGTTATGGTGTTTGTACAACATCTTTGACAACTTTAAAAAAATAATAAAAACTAGAGTAGACAAGGACGACTTTTACTCTATTATTTGCCTACCACTCGTCCTTTTTCCACTTTCAACCTCAACAGAGATTTTAATATCCTGTAAGGGTACTTTTAAAAGATATGTGCAATCACTGCACATATTTATAGAAACTATCCATTTTTCCTTTATTTTGCCTTTAATTTCTTAAATTGTTTCTAACAAGATTCCTAATGTTGCTACTATTTAAATTTACAGGAAAATATTATAAAGGACAAACTTAAAGGCTTCTTTGCAAGCTAGGATATTCCACTAATAATTTATTTTTAAGGACAAAAGCGTTAAAATATTTTGAACAATCCTAACTCTCATGTGCACTTTCTCTTCTTCGATCTCGTTCTTTTTCCTCTTTAATTCTTCTTCACATTTTCTTTTTTGTGTTCAAATTTGAATTTTCCCTTCGTTCTTCTTTATTGTGGTGCGTGATTTACTCATATTATCATGATTTTGATTCTCCTTTCTTTCAAGTCGATGTTGTAAATTCTCTGATTTAGGTATGATTCTATTTTTTTCTACCATTTCTTCTATCAGAGTTTTAATTTGGTCGTTTCTAACATTGTTTTGTTTTTCTTTTTAATAATTGAAATAAGTTTTGCTGCTATGTTTTCTGCCATATTCTATAAAAAAAATTGGGCAGTAGTAGCAGGTTCATTCTCTTATCATTTCTTTTATACGCAACATTATTTTTTAATTTGGTTTAAATCGAATGTTATTTGCTTTTTGTTCGCTAATGTTTATGTTAAATTCGTATTGATTTGGATGAAAATTTATTGCTGTATTTAGTTCATTGTGGATCGGTGTTTAGGTATCATTTTTAGTTTTCATTAGTATCATTTTACATAATAATGAAGTTTTGAAGTGTTTTAATGTTTTGTCTGTGTATAGGTGATGATGTGTAGCAAATAATAGATGGGTTAAATTAGTGTTTTGTTAGTATCAAATATTTCATGAAGTATGTTTTTGTATCAGTTTTACTATTAGTTTGAGGTTCATTTTAGGTATCAGTTTTATTGTCAGTAGGTATCAGTTTTGTAAGAACTATTTTATTTTATTTTTATGATTTTTTACTTTTTTTTGTTTTACAATGATGATAAAATCCTTATATGTTTGTTTGTATTCGATGATAATACTTTTAGCACTTGGTTGTCTATTAATTGTTGTTTTTATAATTTTAAGAATATTATTTGTCAGTATTGGTCCCACTTAGCTCCTTCATCCATTGGGACTTCTTATGTGCTTGAGAATAAAGTTATAGTGGTTGATTCTGATTCTGATCTTCAGAGTATACTTCGTTTTCAATTGTAAAAGAAGTGTGCATTATTTCCTTTTACAGTTAAGATCAAGGTTTCTCAATTGAAATTTTTTGTGGTGGTTCCACTTCCATTTCATCTAATCTTCTTAGTTATTCATCTTCTAGTGGATCTTTGTGTTCAAATGTTGTGGTTCATAGTAAAAGTTATTTGAAGGATATATTGAAGAGAGGTTCGAAATTATCCATTTTTGATTTTGTTGGTTTTTGTTTTGGAGGAGCTAATGATTTTAGGGAACTTTTAATGGCATACCAAATTCAAAAGGAATATGAATTAATGTTTTTTTAAAACTGTTGTAGAAGAATTACTGCTATTTTCTCTTCGTCTACAAATGGGTGTATTTAAAGTTCATACTTCTTGTGATTCTAGACAACTTAATGGTTTTTCATTAGAAGTTTGATTAGCGATCATTCTTGCAGGGCTGGTCCTAGAAAATTGAATAATCCATATCTTTTTAGTGCGTTTGTTAAATCATTGGTTATTGTTGAGATTCGCGATTGTTTTAGTAAAAATCCTAAAGATATAATAGATAATTTTAGAAGAGAATGCAATCTTGAGCTGTCCTGCTCTTTTGCTTATTGTGGAAAACAACTTGCTTTGATGGAATTGCATGGAAATGATGCTACGTCATACAATGATTTGAGTTGGTATTTAGAGGAATTGAAGAAGTATAATATAGGTAGTTGAGTTTGGTGCTTGTTTACTTGGTTTCAAGCATTGTCGACCTATGATATTTTTAGATGCTACTCAATTAAGGGGACAGCCAGGAGTTTCGATGGGTGCTACTACAAAAATGGCAATCAGGGTATGTTTTTATTTTAATATGATTGAACGTATAGTATCAGAATTTAGTTGTCTTTTCTTAGGTATCGGTTTTTAATTATCGGTATCAGTTTTTAAGTATCAGTTTTTTGTTAATGGTGGCAGTTTAGGTATCATTTTTTAAGTTAAGAGTTGATTGAATTTCATTTTAATATGTGTTTAAAACTATTATGTGTAGGTTTTCCCCCTTTAGATCTGGGTATAGTTTCTCTAGAAAATGTGGATAATTGAAAATGGGTTTTGAGTAATTTAAAACAAATGCTTCAAGAAGATCGTGATTTTGGATTTTGTTGGATCGCCATTAAGATCTAATTTTAGGAATTCATGAAATTTTTCCTTCAGCCTTTCATAGTGTTTACTATCCTTATATGGAGCAGAATCTACTTCAGCAGTTAAGGCAAAGAATTCGAATATGTCTATCATTGATTTGTTCAGGAGCTTCTAATTTGTATGAATTTGAAGAAGCACATTCTAAATTTTGTGAACTTGTTGGTGTTGCTGTGTGATGAGCTAGAATTTTGGACATTTGAAATTGAGATATTTAATTGATTTTAAGTATTTAAAAGTTAGTTTTCAACTTGAATTTCAAATATCAGTATTTATTTGATTATTTAATTATTAAATTTACTAATTGGGAACTGGGAAAAAAATGTTGAATCTAGAATTCCAAGCTTGTTAAAAATAATTTGAGGGCTTGTAAAATCTATGTTGATCATACTGAAGATAATAAAAATGTTAAAAGAGAATTTAAAAGTGTATTATTCAGTTTTAAAAATTTATCGTTTAAATTGATATTTAAAAATAGCATTCTGAGGTACAATCTCGGATTTCGACAAAACCAGTTCCATTGGGTTCGTAATAGTGTTTTATTATTGGATTTTAAATTTCGCAGTGTTTGCAGTTGTCAAGTGATTGTACGGTAGGTAAACACCCTGAACTCTATATCGAATTCAATATAAATAACTAGGTCCAAAACGCTATCTTCTTCATACGATCGAATTAGGATTCAGAACCTTTTCCATTGCGTTTGGAATAGAAGTATAAATTATAAATGCCTAGAAGCGTGCCTCAATAGGAGGTCAATATTTTAAGTGCATTTATCGAGAAGATTATAATTTAAAATTTAAAATTTTATGTTGCATTATACTTTTGCTGACTAGTCAAATTTATTTCACCATTAAACCTTTTTCACCATAGCAGCATTTTCTTTTTTCTGAATCACTGCAGACTTCACTCTACACGCAACCATCTCATCCTATTCTCCATTTCCACCTTAAAACAGGCGACTTTCCTTTGATTTTCCAAACAGCCGAGCATCTGAGTTCGAAGAAAAAAATGGCTGCTAATAAAAAAATTGTGCCTCTCTCTTTCGTTCTATTCCCAAACTTATTCGACCCAAAAAAAGAAATCTAATCCAAAAAAATAGCAGAACGAAAAAAATGGAAGCCCGAATTCGAATTCACGGCAAATGAAAAAGGGTATGGCCTCATCCTATCGTAGTCAAACATCGATCGATCTCAATCACGAGCAGTGCCCTAGGGTTTTGAAATAGGGATGGCTCGAGCATAGACGGCGGCATCTTGATGTGGCCGAAGTCGAGTCGTATCAATTTTAGGGGGGTAGCGCTTTCGGAGGGGAGCTTGAAGGTGAAGCAGCACGACGCTTGAGAGATGGGAGCGCGCTGAGAGCACGCAAGGTCAGCATGGGTGACGACGACGTGAGGTATTCGACCTTATTTTTTTCGACTAAAACTTGATTTAATATATACGTATATATATACACACAGATTTAAAATATATATGTAGTATATATGCAGAATTTTATTTATTTGTATGTGTGTGTGTGTGTGTGTATAGAAAGCAAAAACGAAATAGTTGTAGTAAGGCATATAGGCTATTCTATTTTTAAAATTAAATCTAATAAATATATACTGATTAAAAATATATATATACGACGGTCCAGAATTTTTGCATATTTGAAATTGAAATATTTAATTGAATTTAAATATTTAAAAGTTAATTTCTAACTTGAATTTCAAATTCCACTATTTATTGTGTGATTTAATTGTTTAATTGTGTAACATCTCGGAATTTTTGACAATATCAATTTAATAATCGGTATTAAAATTAAATTGATATTGATAATTTTGTTAATAATAATTCAAATAGATTTAATAATATTCTTTTAATAAATATTTAATTGGTATATTTTACCTTTTTAAAGCTAATAAATTGTTTTCTGTTTATAATATATATATATATATATATATATATATATATATATATATATATAATTGTACATATTGTAAATTGATAAACTTTGATTTGGAACTTAGTAAATGAATCAATTTTTAATTTTAATTTATATTTGGTAAATTGGAAATTTGATTTAAACTTAACATTTAACTTTTCAAGACAATTTAATAAATAATTATATGGTTTACATTAAAGGAAAATCTTATTTGTTTAGATTTATATTTTAATTAACTTAAATATGAATTTAAAATTATATTAACATTAAAAGCTTTCTTTTATTTTCTTTTTAAAGTATTGTTTGAAAATTTACGTGTAAGAGTTTAAAATACAATTTACATATGATCTTAATTTATTGAGTGATAAAAGTAATTTATAATCTCTTTTATAAATTATTAATATGGTTTAATTTGTTATTTTAAATAATAATTATAATACTTAGTTTTCAGAAACATAAATAAATTTTGTAAGAAATAGGTTTTGTTATTTTTTTTTAATTTAATAAGAGTTATATATGCATATGTATAACTTGATTTTTAAATTGGAGTTTTAGAATTTAATTTGATTTTGAATTGAATGTTTTGAAATTTAAAAGAATAAACACTTAAAAATATTTGAATAAGCTTTTGTTTATAATTTGTTTTGTTTTTTTCTAAAATTAAAAAAATAAAATAAAATTCATTTATATATTACACAAGAAATAAAATAAGATTTAAAAGCTCTTATAAAATAAGTTAAAGTTATATAAACAATTTAGAATTAAAATTAAAATACTTAAGTACATGTGTAAGTTTCTTAAGATACTAATTGACATGTGTTTACCATAAATTAATCTAAGTGACAAATGTTAAGAATAGAAACAAGTGTCTTATTAAATTTCTTTTTCTTTTATTTTTAATTAAATCAAATATTTGCTTATGTAAACATTTCTTCTTAACCTCATTCTCTTTTCCTATTCTTCTCCAAAATGTTTAAGTAATCTTCAACCATGAAATCTGCAAATTTCTTCTTCAAAACAGAAAGAAAAATCTGTTTTTCCTCAAAAATAAAATCTGAAAACCTCTTCAAGATTTAAATCTCCGCAACTCTGTTTGAAAACAATCAAACCTGCATGCAACTTCACCAACGCCTGAAATCAATTTGCAAATTCTCAAATACCTACATTTTCTTTCTCTGCTTTCTCTGGGAAGCATGCACATGAATCTGGTAACTGCATGCATCAAGGAACAAAGAAATTAATCGAGATTCAAGTCTTCAAATAAGCAAAAGCAAGATGAAAGTTTTAAAGCATCTGCAGTTTATAAACCAAACTGAAGTTCAAAATGCATAAGCAAGAACAAGGAAGCAAATCTGAAAACTTGTCAAAACCTGGATGCTCTGCCCCAAAATTCAGTGAGTAACATTTTATATTTAATAAATTTAAGTATAAATAGTTGTTTGTTTACTCTGAAATAAGTGTGTGGATGAATATGATGAAATGCTTTGAATGTATGTATGGGTTTATATGAATGTACGCTTGCTGTGGAATATGTATGTTTGGATCTGATTCTAGAATTCAAGATCAAGTTCAGGATCTCATATTTAAATCATTATTGTAGTTTAAGATTTAAACAGGTATGTATGTAAAATAAGTCAAAGTTTAATCTTATAAAAAAAATGAAAATGAGGATAAAAACTATGATGACTCTGGATAAATAAAATGCAACAGAGCAAATTTCTGTAAACAATATTTAAATGTTTCAGATTTATTTATTTAAGTTTATAAAAAAATTACTTGATTAACAACTTGATTTTTAAAACTATGATTTGAATTTTTAGTTTGCATTCAACTGTTTATTTCTGGATTAACCAGAAATCACATTTGGAGTTGATCCTGTCAACTTAGGGGTTTGGAGTGGTTAGTGTTTCTCTGGTTGATGGAGTGATGATCGTAGTTTATAGGAAAAATAATAGTAGATGGATCTGAGCATCGAGGCAGTTCTGATTTGGGTTTGAAATTTTAAACCCTAGTTTTAAGTGAGCAAGAAGATTTACCACCGCAACTTACTTAAGTGATCGAGTTCTTCCTGTTTTGAGATGATGGTAGCTGGGGTGTGGAGGAATCTATGGCCGGAGGTGGTACTTCTTTAGTGGTCGGTGACGAGAGAATTCTGATGATCTTCATTATCGACATTTGCCAGTTTTTGGTGCTCGAATGCTAGAATTCGATTTGGGGTTTCTACAGTTGATTCGAGGGTTGTGTATGGCATTTGTAGATGATCGGCGACTTGCTCGTGTGGTCGCGAGAGGCCGGAGGTGGCGAGGGTTTGGTGCAGGTGCACGGTGTCATGTGGTATCAGTTTGGGTTTGGGAGGATTGTTTTCTCGAGTTTTGTTTTGGGTTGATTCTCGTATAGCTCGTAGAATTTGGTCATGGGACTCGAAGTATATTGTTGGTAGACTCGAAGTAGGTGGGTTTAGGGGAAGATAGTGTTACAGCTTTTAACATTAAACCTGTTAGTGTTGTAATTTGATAATTTCTTGATGAATTTAAAAGGAAGTTGTTAATCGAATTACTCGAGTTATTTTAGTGTTTAGCTCGTGTTGGTTTGTCGAAGCTTAAAAACTTGTCTTGTTTTCAAAAATTAATTTAAATTTTAAAGCAAAAGAAAAGATTTAAAATTAAGTTTTAAAATCTAAATTTTTATTATGAATGCAAGTTAATTTGAATCTCAAGATGGAAATAAATAAGTTTTTAAATTCAAATTTGTTTAAAATAATTTAAAGGGGATTTATTGTTTTGAAATGTTTTTAAAGAAATTTAAATTTAAATTTGGAAATTTAAATATAAAGTAATGTTTAAACAAAGTTTAAATTTGATTCAAATTTGGATTTGAATCTTTGGTTTAAATATAAATTTAAGTTTTATAAATTTAAGTGCTTAAAACAAATTTAAATGATAATATAAAATTTAAATGGTTTTAATTTAAAAAGGAAATATGTTTTAGCTTTTGTAAAATTTCTTTTATAATAAAAGTATTATCTATCATTTAAAGGTTTTAGATTGATTTTTAAAACTTGTTAAAGTTAAATAATAATTTTTATTGCATTTAATTATTAGGGTAATTAAATGAATAATTAATTTATTTAATAAATTAATAAAAGGGTAATTAAGTGTTTAATCTTAAAGGTTTAAGATTTATTATTATTTTTAGAATAATTAACTTGTAATTAAGAAGAATTAATTAAATAAGATTTGATTTTTAATTAATGATTAATAATTAATTAATCAAGTAATAATGGATTAATTAAGTTTTAATTAGCACTTAATTATTTAATTAATTAGGGATTAATTAATGGGTTAATTAATGATTAATTAATTTGTAATTAATAATGATTAAAATAAGTTAATTATTTTCGAAAAATAATTAATGAATTGTTAATAGTTAATGGAGGTCATTAACTAAGGATTACTTAATAATTAATTAATGTGATTAATTTTAATTATTAATTAGATTAATTAATTTAAAAAATAATCAATTGTGTAAGTTATTAAGTATTATTACTTATGGAAGTAATTAAGGAATTAATTACTTATTAATTGAGTTTAATTTGATTAGATTAAGTTAATTAATTCAGTTTAATTAATTTAAATTAATCATTTGATGATTTGTGAAGCATAATTACTTAATGTAATTAAATAAAGAGAAATTACTTAGAGAAGTAATTAATGGGTAATTACTGTATGTAATTAATGGAAGGAGATTTGTTGATAAAACTAATTTGAGTATAATTACTTTGTGAATTAATCAAGGGATTAATTAGAATAATTAATTAATGAATAATTTATTTATTTGGTGAAGTAATTTAAGGGAAGTTAATTACTGAATGGGGTTAATCAAGGATGATTAACAATTATGGTTTAAATAAAGGTTAATTTCTTAATGTAATTAATTTAAATAAAGTAATTAATTAAAATAAAATTAGATATCATTAATTAATATAATTAATGATATAATTAAGATTGATTAATTAAGATTAATTAATCAATAATAAATGATTAAAGGTAATTAATTAATGTAATTAATTAAGAAGTAATGTAATTAATTTATAGTTAATTAATAAAGGAAGTAATTAAAGATTGATTACTGTATTTGGTTAAGTATAATTAATTTGAGAAACTAATTAGTTGATAATTACTTAAAGGTTAATTAATCAGGGATGATTAATTAAAATGAATAATTGGATGATGATTAATTAATTGATTGATAATTAATTAATAATGATAAGCAAGGTTTATATTGATGAAGTAATTAATTTAATTTACTTTAAATTAATTTGAATGATGTAATTAACTTAATTCATTTTAAATTAATTATTTTTGGTGTGATTATAAATCATGGCTTATATGGTTGGATAGTGTTGTTTGCCTTGAATTGTTTGATCTCGGATATGAGATAGATAATGCTGAGTGATTTGGATGCATTGGTTGCATTGTGATGTTGATATAGATTATCTTTTTGGATAATGATAATATGGTTTATCTGATATGATGATAATGTTTATTATCTATTGTGAATCTGTGATTTATCTATTTGGATATATAGATAATTGAATTGTTTTAAACCTTTAAAACAACTTGGCCTTAAAAGACACGCTTTGGATTTCGATGAGACTGGGATCGGGTTTCCATATTTGGACATCCGAAAACCACATCGATCCAAATTAACGTTAGGTCGTGAATCCGAGTGGAGCAAGTGAAGACTCGAGGTGTAGGAACTATACGTCAGTATAACTCTATGGGTGATTCCGTAATGAGTTTGACGGAATAGTACTTATAGGTTCGAGATGGTGATTTAAAGTGCAAGGTTTATCGTCGTTAACTCTAAGGGTGATTCCAAAATGAGTGTAACGATATAATGCCTTCGGTTTCGTTTGAACCCGGAACGAACTTGTATGGATTGAATGCTTTCAGAACATAGTCAGGTGGGCGATGAGGATTCTAAGAGATGTGTTCTCTAAAGGTAATCGTAGCCTCAAGCCTCATCAACCGGGAATGGTTAAAACAGTGGAGGTGCAGCAAGGCTTCGTCGGTAGCCCCCACTTGAGAGTGAGATTTACCCCTGTCTAGAGGTCCCTTTTTATTTGGGCTGTGTGGGCGGTTGGATGTACACCAACTGCAGGGTTGTCTTGTTCGGGACTGTCCAGTAAGGGATGGCTCCGGTCTTGTGTTGCAGGGGAGTTAGGGTGGCTCCTCGGTACGGTGATCTAGGCCACATACTGTGACGGGCGATACCCCAGTAGCCCTGCCATTGTATGGAATCCACAATCCAATAAGTGCCAACGGTTTTGATTGTGTTACCCACTTTTATGGTCGGTAGCTGGAATTTAATGAATGTAACAATTTCGGCTATTTCATATTTACTTGAAAACTCTAGACCTATTATAATATCACTGGATTTCCTATCAAATGTTTTGGTTAGCGTAAGGTAAAAACTTTTCCATGTTTATGTGTGGGAAGTCTTGCGTGATACCTTTCTTTGCAAAGGATTTTCAAAGTTAAGCAACTTTAACCTGTTACTCACACCAGACCCATGTCTGGCCTGGAGTTTATATTTTGTTTTTCATAAACTCTTGGGTACTCAAATTTTTATGAGTAGCCAAGGGATTCAGGTTAGCTTTGACGAATTATGGAGGAGCAAATGGAGCAGGAGGCTTCTGCGATATAGATATATATAGTTCCGTTGTGTGTTCTATGTGTTGTTATTGAGTTGTTTTGAGTTGTAATAACTAGACGGGTATTTATAACTGTCTAGTATGTGATGTAATCTGTGTAACTCTGATAATGGTTGTAAACTATGTAATATTTATATTCTTAATATAATTTATTCGTTCCACTGTTGAGATTCTGTGTTATTTCTTCTTTCTCTTCTCTCCTTTCTCTTTTCTATCCCTTTCTTTCTTCAAGAATGGTGCGATTTTCTATGGTGAGAAAGTTGGGTCATTTCAAATTGAATAATTGGAAATTGGGAAAATTGTTGAATCTGGATGCTCCAAGCTTGGTAAAATTATTTGAAAGGCATAGCAAATTCGTATCGATAATACTGAAGGTAATAGAACTTTTAAAATTGAATTTGAAAGTGATTTGTTCAGTTTTGAATTTATATCGTTTAAAATATTTAAAAATATCCTTCTAGAGCACAGTCTTAGAATTCGACAAAACCAGCTCCATTGGATCCGTAATAGTGAATTATTATTGGATTTCAAATTTCGTAGTGTTCGGAGTTGCCGTGTGATCGTACGATAGATAAACGCACTAAAATTCATATCGAAAATTTAATATAAATACTGGATCGAAAAAGCTATCTTCCCCATGTGATCGAATTAGGACTCGAAACCTTTTCCATTGCGTTTAGAATAGGGGTTTAACATTATAAATGCCTAGTGACATACCATGATAGGAGGTCGAGATTTTTTGGCTCGATCTTGAGACATTTAAATTCAAATTTAAATTAAATTTGATATTTTGACCAGTCAAAAACAAAATCTCTATGATTCAACACGTAGCCTGCCTTTTAACACTTGTCCCTTCATGAGACATGCGTCTCTTTCTTTTTTCATCATAATCGAGCATTTTTTTTAAAAAATGAAAAAAAATCAAACATAAAAAAATAGGCTGTTCGAAACCCTTCATATTCGAACGATTGTTCAAAACAAAATCAAAGCAGTTCAAATTCATTCGAACAAAATCAAATCGCATCTCTCTTTAATCAATCTCCAGACCACATCAATAGAAATGGTTCTCGAATGAAGTCAGGAAACAAAGTCGAGTCGAGGCCTTCACGTTTAGTCGAGATCGATCTCGAGACGATTGAAGCTAAGCTGTTTATGGCTGGCGATTTGAAAGTCGCGATCTAGTTCAGGTGATGGTCACTGGTGGGCTAGTCGTTGGAGGAGGATAGTGTGGAATATTGGAATGATGGTTCTTTGATGATGAGGCGATCGCGATGTCTGGATCAAGGCGACGACAACGACAGTAAGACGACGAGACAAAGGATCGACCGAAGGTCACAAGCCGACCTGGTACGATGTCGCGATTTTGATCGAGGTGATTTGGGGTTTTGTGCATGGGATTGCTAGTGTGTCGATGCGAGCTGGTCACGATGGGAAGTGGTGGCGGCCTCGAGCAGTGCAATGAGGTATAGTGTGTATCTTTAATTTAATTCTATTAAAAATACAAGTATATATATATATATATATATATATATATATATTTGCAGAGGATATGAAATGAATTTTTAGTTTCAATTTAAATTTAGTGTGTATATATATATATAGATAAGCAGGAAAATAATTTATTACAGTAAGTATAAACCATTTCGGTTTATTATATATATACTAGGAAGAATTTTTATTTCCATTTGGATTTAATGAATGTATAAATTTATAGAAACAAATTTATGTGTACACGAGATTTAGAAAGTAGAAATTTTGAAGGGTAATATACATTATTTTTATAAGTGTATAGATACAGTTTCAAAGGGAAAATAAATATATACATATGCATTTTAAATTTACGAGTTTATTTTAAAATAATGGTTTTGGTGAATAAACTGTTAAGTTAACCTATTTAATTTATTCTAGTTACTAAAAGGATTTTAAAGGGAAAATTATTAGTTTAAATTTAAATCACTAGTTAAAAATAAAATTATTGGTTAATTAAACTTATCAAATGGGTAAATTAATTTGTTCGACTAACTCAAATATTAATAAAACCTTATAATGTTTGTTACAAGGTTTAAAAATCATGGAAAAAAGTTGAAAGGGAAATGGATTGCAAAACAAAAGCAAAGGTGAGATCTTCTCACTCACATCTGGATACGGTTAATTTAAATAGTTAAAATTTAAAATATTGGTTGATTGCTTGAATTGATGTGATATTATATATAGTAGTATATATATTGGAGTGATTGATTTCCCGCATTATATAGCGGATGTGACCCTGTGCGCCCAACGTAATAGCAGATGACCCTATATACCGCGATACTCCACCTCAAAGTGGAATTGGTATTCTATATTATGCTAACATCTGTGAATGTAGGAAAACAGGCTGGAGGTATCCAAATGGATTCCTCAAATGTTGATTTTATTTCAAACTCTGTGATATAATTTATTTATGATCTATGATTGATTATATTGATAATTGAAATTATTAAAGGCTATGATTTGGCCGAATATATTTTGGTATTTCTAGATACCAAAAATATAGAAAATTGGATTTTTGAAAGGAAATTAAAATAGAAAATTTTAAGTAAAATAATTTTAGAGAATTGGATAAATTAAAAGAAGGAATTTGGAAAGGATAAAGGTTGATTTTTGAAATCCTATTGAATAAGTTCCAAGCATGGGGAAAAAGATTTGTCTTTAATAAATGGAAACAAATGGATTTTGAGAACTTAAGTAGTATTGCTTAAAATTTAAATAATTTATTTAAAAATTCGAATTTTAAATGGTTTGGCAGAAATAAAGGAATTTATTTTAAAAATGGAGTTAGTTTTCGTAAATCGATTTGAAAACTGATTAAATGTTTGAAACTATGTTTTAAAAGGAGAATGAGACTATGGAGTTTATAAAATGGGTTTTATAGAGAGAAATAATATATCGGTAAATATTTGGAAGTACAAATTAACGATGGGAATTTATAAAGGAATGGGTAATTTGTCTTAAAAATAAATGGTGGTTTATTTTTAACAGTGTGGAAAGAAAATTTACGAATTTGAGATATAAATTGGGATAAATCGAGAGGGACTTATTAATTGATTTAAATGGACTATTTTGGAATGGAGAATGTATTTTCCCTGGAAAGCCGAATATGTTTTCAAAGTAGCTTTTAAGTATAAATTAAAAGTTCAGAAGTTGGTCTTTTAAAAAAAAAATGTTTTTGGAGAAATTATTTTCTTAAATTGTTTTTAAATTTTCAAAGCAAATATTTATTAACTTAATTATAGAAGTGATTATTTTAAAAGATTTAACTAGTATTTGATTAGAAGGTGGTTATTTAAATAATTATACTCTATCTAACAATTTTATTTAAAAAATTAGTTTGGTTTTAAGTTTTACATGAGATATTAATATGAAAATTTCATACTAATATTTTAAATAATGTGTTTAAAATAGTTTTTATCTTTTTAGTGTTTCGAAGTATATATTTCTGGATAAGTAATTTAAATTATTTTAAAATCCTACAGTATTAGGAATTGGCAAATTTTCAGTGGAAATAAACAATATTTGAAAATTTATTCCGCAAAAGAAAAGTAGTTTGAAAATTGTTTTCAAAGGGTTGAAGTGTGGAAATATATCATGCGAAGATATTTATAAATAAGTAATTTAGGGAAATTATTAATGTCTGATGGTTGTTTATGGATGTTATTTGATAGTTAAATAACCGACTATCAATATTGGCCTTTAAGACGGCATTTGAATTTCGATGATACCGGCGGTCAGATTCCAAATGGTTATCTGAAAACCACATCGAATCTTAAAGGTGGATCTTTTGTTAAAAATATTAAAAATGGAAATTTGTTGTGACTTAACTAAGATCTGAATATATCCACATGTTTTTAAAATAAGCGCTCATTATTAAGTTAAGTCGAAGGAGGACATTAAATCATAAAACCCATTTCGAATAATGATACGATGGAATGGAATTGCATTTGAAGATGGTGGTTGAAGATTGGGTATTTTCAAAAACGAAAGGATTGCATGTTGATTGTCTCTGCACCGAATTGCTCCGGTACAGAGATTACCCTATGTGATGGGAAGTCCGGACATGATTAGGGGATATCCGGATTTGCATGGACATCTTTCCTTAATTGGACGAAGTGCCTTCGGTTCCATTCAGACCCAGGATGGACTTGTATGGATGTATGTCTGACATCACACTTTGAGACATAAAGCTGATTTCTATCAAATACATTTCTGTTTGGTGGCGGAGAATTTATTCTCTTAGCTTAACACCCTTCTTTGAGACGTACGAGCTCAGAGGTTATGTAATTGATGGTTATTAGTGATATATTCCCAATTTGGTAATATGGCATGCTAAGTGTTGAGCATTGGTTGATCAAAGCATGGCTTTTGTGTAAAGCACAGTTTTGTGGGACGAGACTTCATCAAACCTCACACCCTAAAAATGGTCGAAATAGGAAGGATGCGGCAAGGTTATGAGGGTCGCGCCCCACAACTACGTGCATTTCCTTCGAGATAAAAAGTGGTATTCTGGTATAGAGTCCAGATATTTTACTTATGTGGATAAAAAGTAGTATTCTGGTATGGAGCACAAATATTTTAATTATATGGTTGTTGGAATATGAGGCGCCATGGTAAAGGTCAGTTACGACCGGGGAATGGCATACTCCTGACGGTTAGTTACCTAGCTATAGAGGTAACCTGTGACAACCAGGATTTTCACGTTCAAAAATTAACATCCATACTTCACTCATATTCGAATGCCGTAGATTTAACCATTAAAATCCGATTCGCTGGAGCTTATAGCACATTAAGTATAACAACACAGTGGAACAAAATGAATAAATTCATTGATATATAACATTCAATACAACAATGATACAATGAATATCACATAATCAAAGATACACAATAGCGACAAAATTTGCACCAACAACAAAAGCTTTAAAACAGATCCAATGCCCATATTGCAACTCCATCTCTAATGCTCCAAAACCAAATAGCTCAACTCAAAAGCTTCGAAGACTCCAAACCAGTAAGCTTGAACCACCGCCAAACTGAACTAAGCAAATCCGATCCCCAACGCAATTGCCAAAATCCAAAGACAGAAAGCTATCGACTCTTTATCTACTAGTTGATTATATGAAAATCTAACTCTAGACCGTCGTGTGGAAAATTGTGGGCACCTAGAGTTTAGAAAGGGAATAATAAACTCCTGGTCAATCATGGGACTGGTGTGAGCAAACAAAAACAGTTTATCTTTGAAGCAAACAATAAAAGCATTCAAAATTGAAATCCGCTATGCTTTTTGGAAAATGAAACTACCATAAGGCCTCTCGGCACACACATAATGCAATCGCACACATAAGGGAGATT
Source organism: Allium cepa (assembly GCA_030765085.1). Taxonomy (NCBI): domain Eukaryota; kingdom Viridiplantae; phylum Streptophyta; class Magnoliopsida; order Asparagales; family Amaryllidaceae; genus Allium; species Allium cepa. Next base: position 82,711,718 of record CM060945.1, read on the forward strand.
TCTCCTTATGATGGTCAAGCATGCTTGATACGCGAAATCCTTTTGATATTATTATTAGTTCATGGTGGAAAACATTTGCAAGTATAATATTAATCTTAGCCAGCATACGTACCATTATAGCATGCATACTATAACTACCATATTAGATGGCAGGTTCTACAACTAAAACCATACAAAGCACGTGTTGGTGATTGGATTTCCAACAATGGTCACGCTAAGGAAGTTCCTGGGCCACATGGGTGTGCCTCTGGAGGGACGCATCGAGAACTTAACCAGCTATCTGCCAACAAAAGACCAGGTTACCTATATAACTAGGTATGTAAATGTCACGAGTATGCCAACCCTCGGTCGTAATCGACCTTTATCCGAGGGCCCTCAACCACAAAGCAACAACCACAAAGTAATAAATTTGCAGCAGCCACATAGGTTAAGTATCTGGACTCCATACAATGATACCACCTCTATCGAGAAGGAAATGGACATATCCTCATGGGGTGCTACCCCCAAATAACCTTGCTGCATCCTTCCTGTTTCGACCATTCTGGTTTGTGAGGCTCGATGAGGTCTCGTCCACAAAGCTACGCTTTTCACAAAAGCCATGCTTCGATCAACACATGATCAGCAACAGTTCGTATGCCACATTACAAAATTGGGAGTATATCACTAGTAACCATCAACTACATAACCTTTGAGCTCGTACGTCTCAAAGAAGGGTCTTAAGCTAAGAGAATAAATTCTCCGCCACCAAACAGAAATTTATTTGATAGAAACCAGCTTTACATCTCAAAGTGTAATGTCAGACACACATCCATACAAGTCTATCCAACAGAACCGAAGGCACTTGAAAAGATGCCCTTGCAATCTGGATAATCCGTAATCACATCCGGACTCCCCTAGGTGATCAAATATCCATACCGAGGACCAGTCGATGCCGAGACATTAGAGGGTAATCCTTTAGCTTTCAAAAATATCAGGTCTTCACCACCGGTCTTCAAATGCTATCCATTACGTCGTATCATTATTCGGAGTGGGTTATATGACAAAAAGTCCTCTCCTGGCTAAACCGAATAAAGGGCGCTTAATTTTAAAACCATATGTATATATGAGATCTTAGTTAAGTCACAACTTATTACCCAAAACCTTTCTTTTAAATTGTTTAAACAAGCTATCATTTCAAACCGTTTTAAACAAAAAGATTCACCCTTTAAAATTCACTTCAATCTAAAAACAAGGTTCACCAATTTTTCATAAAGATTAATTCATTGCTTTTAAAACCATTTCAATTCCAAATCTTTTATACAAAAGACACACCTTTAAGATCCTTTTCAAATTGAAAACAAAGTTCACCAATCTTTAACAAAGATTCATTTATAGCTTTCCAAAACAATTCCATTTCAAATTTGAAACCCTTTCAACAAAAACTGGAAATCCTTTCTTTATTTGAAGGCTATTATCATTTGAAAACAAAGAGTTTTCTTTTCGGGAAAATTCGATCAAACATGCACAAATTATAGCCTTTAAAGTATAAACTTGGGTTAAATTCAAATCCCAAAATAATACTTTTAAAATGGGTTAAAACCCATATAAATACATTATAACTTCTATAACCTTTTTAAACCATAATTTCCAAATATACAATTCAATTTCAAATCTTGAAATTAAATTCGAATCAAACTATTTAAATTTCAAAACTTTATCAAGTTATTCAAAATAACTTTTGTCTTTAAAACTCCTTTTCAAAAGCTTTTCATATTTAGCCCAATTCCATTTCCAAAACCATTTGGATTCAAAATTCAAGATTAAAACTATTTCAAAAATCTGTGACTTAGCTAATTTCCTCGTGCAATCCATATTTGTTTGTGTATAGTGTAGTCCAGGAGTTTTATACAACAGTGCAACATCATCAATCATTACAGATTCAGGCACAGCAATATTGATAAGCACTATAATCCTATAACACTTATCTTCATTCATAGATTCATAGATAAATAATATAAATTCATCACAGATAAATAAATTACATTCATCATAGCACAAATAAAAATAACTCATATCACAAACCATCACATATAAGGGAATCAAACAATTCAACATTCAATTGAATCAAAACGTCCATAAGTCAGATTAATTGATCATTTGATTGATGTAAATCAGATTAATCACCAATCCTGATTAATTAACATTAATTAATTACAAATCATCTGATTATCTATCCTTTAATCATTTATTAATTAGTAAATTAATTAACCTTTTATTCATTAAATAATTAACCTTTAATTATTTAATTATCATTTAATGAATTGTCCTTAATTAATTAACTATCTTTGATTAATCTCATAAATTAATTAATCTTAAGTTAATTACAAAATTGATTAACCCTTAATTACATTAAGTAATTATAATTAAACTACCTTTAATCATTAATTAACTAATTAACCTCTAATTAATCAAATTAATTAATTTTTCATTTAAGTAATTTAAGTAATTAATCCCTTAATTAATCGCCTTATGTAACATCATTTAATTGCTTCCATTAAGAAATCAACCCTTTAATTATTTTCATTAAGTCATAAATTACATTAATTGATTGATTAGCCTTAAATTAATCACAAAGATTAATTTTCCTTAATGATTAACCCTTAGTCATCAATTTATAAATTAATCTTTAATTACCCAAAGCCTTAATTTACTTAAGATAAACCACTTATCTTAATCACTTATTTTACGTCAAACTCCATTTGAAACATTTAAGAACATTTTAAATAATTATTCCAATATAATCATTTAAACCAAAACAATTCTAATGTATTTTTAACTTAAAAACCAAGTTTTTTGAAAACTTATTTAATACTTTTTTATAATTTAAACTCGAAAACTTGGATTATTTTCCTTTAAAACTAATTTATTTTTAATATACTTTAAAAACTTTTTCCTGCTTTATTTAAAAACCTGTTAACAAATTTATTTCCTATACAAAACCTGATTAACACAGTTGTTTAAAATAATCTTGTTTGCTTTACAAATTATAAACTGATATCTTTTCAAAAGAACACGAGTTAACCTAGCAAAATCCCCAAGCCCAACCTTAAAAAAACCCCGAGCAACTCACATCCTTACCTTCTCCAAGTCGAATACTCAAATGTATGCAAGCAAACCCAAGCTACCTTTCTTCCCCAACTCTACATACAAAATAAGTATGATTGTACATGTGTGCACGGTGCATGATGAACTGCTGGGTTCCGACCAATGCCGCGACGCTACGCATGTCGACAATCATCTCATCGACTCATCCGACCCCTAGTTTATCAAATTCGACAGCAACTCGAAATCGAACCAATCGATCAAAATCTTGAACTAACCAAATTGACATGTTCACCTGCCGCCGACGATCTTGTCGACAGGAAGCCCAGGCTCTTCCCCCAGAACATCACTGCATCACCACACCGCTATCCCTGCCTCGCGATTAAGCCAGATGCTTCATTTTACTCGAGATCATCTCGTCATTCCACTCGATAGAAAACAGAACCAAAACCCTAGGTCACGTCTGATGGAATGACACGGCCATCAGAAAAATCCTAAACTATTTTTCCTGATATCATCAGACTACCCGCTACCTATAGCCCAAAGCTCGATGACCACTCCCCCTTACATTCTTCGGAATTGACGAAAATATGAATTCCGTTCAACTCGAGAAAACTCAACAATTACAAGCCTAAAATTCTAGAAACCAATATATATATATATATATATATATATATATATATATCAAAAATCATAATTTTCTATCACGTATCGCTTCATGAAATCCAATTATGAAATCATAATCATTGATTTGTAACTTATATACAATTTTTACTGTTATTTATTAATTTTGAACCAATTACTTAACATATACACTTAAACCCATTTCTAAAAATAAATTTACATTCTTACAATCAAGTTTACTTTAATGATCATAGCCTAATAATGATTATACGAGGAGAATGGAATTTATTTAAATGAATTAGCGACTTGTAACTTAACAGAGGCCAACATATTTACATATGCAGGCATGTTCATACTACACAGAGATGTTCATATATTTTTCAAAAAAAAAACATTCATGCCAAACATATTGCCAAATTTACTTCACAGATTTAACTCGTGCACCAAATATAACATAGTTTTAAGCTTTTTAAGAAGAATGTTTACTCACAAACATCAATACAGAAATAAATCAAAGGTTGAAAAGTTTGCTCACCTCAAAAATAAGAACAGAGAGACATGCTTCTGTTTTCTTTTTAAATCTAGAGTGGTATCTGACCATGATTTGTTTTTGAATGGGATTGATTTTGATCTGAGCTTGCTTGATCCTTGCATTTATAGTTTGTTTGATCTTAGGTTATTTGTTCAAGTTGAAACATATCTTTCTTTTGATCTCCAAATTTCCATTTCAGTTTTGATTTGATTTTCTTTTTCAGATTTTTTCTGGTTCGATTTGTTTCTAGGCTTGAAAACTTTGAACATTGATATTGTTTTCTAGTTTTCTTTGATCAGGTTTCGATTCTTTTTTCCTCTTTATTTTCAGGTTTCAGATTTTTTTTTGAAGGTGGGAGAAAACTTAATATATTAGCCTGGTTTATGTTTATTTGTAAATTAAAAATCTTTAAGAAAACCATGTGCCACTTGTTAAAATTTGTGAACACTTGTTCATTTATGTTTACAATTGTAATAGGTAAGGTATTAATGTTTCTACACTTGTTAAAATATAACATTTTCTGTTTAAATCCTTGTTTTAATTAGTTTTATATTTTATGTTTAAACACTTGTTTATAATTTACTTACAAATTCATGTATATATTATTTACTAACTATATTTATCTTCAAATATATGAAAAAAAAGTAATTTAAATCTTTTATTTAATCTTATATATTTACAAACCAATTTTTGTTATACATATATTTTTTCTTATTAATTTCCAAATGATATGTATATTTTAAAACTTTTACTAATTCTTGTTTTAATATCATATATACATTATACACACAATTTCAATTATTTGTACTTACATAACTTTCTTTAAAGGAAAATTGATTTGAAATCAAATTATCCATTATTAATAAATAATCATACATTCATACATATATTTATTTCTTAAAGCATAGAATTCAAAATCAATTTATTTTACAAAATATTTATTTTTGAATTTCAAACCAAAATTCTATTTATACCAATGGTTATGTAAACAATCACGTTTTATTTCATTTGTTCCTGGCAATTTCAAATTAAATTATCAATTAATTCTTAATTTAATCCCAAAATCAAATTAATTACTAAATTAATTTGGCTTAAAAACGGGATCATTACATATTCTCCCCTTAAGAAAATTTCATCCTCAAAATTTGCAAGACGGGGAGACAAACAACGATGGATACACAAAGATAGAGAAACAGTTTTCCAGGTCAAACTGAATATCTATTCTATATTTGGTTTACGAAATTAGAATATCATCAACAAATATGAGAATGAACATTTTACAAACTACTTGGGTCATCAGATCTATGAAATATGCAAGGGCATTGGTTAGTTCGAAGGGACAACTAACCATTCGTAGAATAAATCTGGACCCCAAAGAATAGATAAATGGATTCAATCTTCCATAATTCTCAAACACTAGGTATGGATTCCAAACTCAGGTCGGAATACCCCAAAGTTTACATCGACTTGTCCCTCTTTGGACTTTGATCCTCACAAGAAATTACAATATAATTTCAAATTTTGTTTTAATCAGAATCGTTTTATCGATACAAATCTTCATATTTTATTAACCAATTCATTTTAAATAAATTTTCAAATTTATTAAAGTTCAAAACGAAAAGCTTATAAGGAACCGATGACTAGAACATGAAACAAGAATTTATCTACAATGATTTGCAGGGCCACCATCACACCAAAGCTTTTCTTTGTAGCTGCCACGAAGCCATCAAAGAATTGAAAGTGAACTGTGATCAAAGAGATTGATAGAGAAAAATGTTTCTGTTGTTGTAGGGTATTGACCATTTATAGTGGTATTCCCCCTTCCTCTACCTCATCCTCTTCTTACACCCATACTCACTATCAGTGGATAGCAAGAGAATTTACTGAGACATACGGATGGATATCTTAGGGATTATACTCATTCTAGGGTATACTTCTCCCTATCTCTAGTGATTTACTTAATATGTTATACTCCAATAGCTACAGTTCGACCTTTAGCTCTGATACTAAATTTGACGACCTAGATTTTTGCGTTCGAAAATCGACATCCATACTTCACTCGTATCCGAATGTCGCGGGTTCAACCGTTAAAATCTGATTCGCCAGAGCTTATAACACATTAAGTATAACAACACAGTGGAAGAAAATGAATAACTTCATTGATATACAACATTTGATACAACAGTGATAAAACGAATATCACATAATCAGAGATACACAACAGTGGAAAAATTTGCACCAGCAACAAAAGCTTCAAAAGAGGTCCAATGCCCATATTGCAACTCCATCTCTAATGCTCCAAAACCAAATAGCTCAACTCAATAGCTTCGAAGACTCCAACTATTTAAGCTCGAACCACTATCAAACCGAACTAAGCAAATCCGATCCCCAATGTGCTTGTCAAAATCCAAAGACTGAATGCTATCGACTCTATATCTACTAGCTGATTATGTGAAAATCTTACTCTAGACTGTCCGTGTGGAAAATTGTGGGCACCCAGAGTTTAGAAAGGGAACAATAAACTCCTAGTCAGTCATGGAACTGGTGTGAGCAAACAAAAACAGTTTATCTTTGAAACAAACAACAAAGGCATTTAAAATTGAAATCCGCCATGCTATTTGGAAAATGAAACTACCCTAAGGCCTCCCGACACACACACAATGCAATCGCACACTAGGGGGAGATTTCTTCTTATGATAGTCAAACATGCTTGATACGCGAAATCCTTTTGATATAATTACTAGTGCATAGTGGAAAACATTTGCAAGTATAATATTAATCTTAGCCAGCATACATACCATTATAGTATGCCTACTATAGCTACCATATTAGATTGCAGGTTCTACAACTAAAACCGTACAAGGATAGTATTGGTGATTGGATTTCCAACAGTGGTCAGGCTAAGGAACTTCTTGGGCCACATGGGTACGCCTCTAGAGGAACTCCCCGAGAACTTAACTAGCTCTCTGCCAACACAAGGCCGGATTACCTCTGTAACTAGGTAACTAATTATCACGAGTATGCCACCACCCGGTTGTAACGTCCTTTATCCGAGGGCCCTCAACCACAAAGCAACAACCATAAAGTAATAAATTTGCAGCAACCACATAGGTTAAGTATCTGGGCTCCATACCATTATACCACCTCTATCTAGAAGGAAATGGACATACCCTCAGGGGCGCCACCCCCAAATAACCTTGCTGCATCCTTCCCATTTCGACCATTCCGGTTTGTGAGGCTCGACGAGTTCTAGTCCACAAAGCTACGCTTTTCACAAAAGCCATGCTTCGATCAACACATGATCAGCAGCACTTCATATGCCACATTACCAAATTGGGAGTGTATCACTAGTAACCATCAACTACATAACCTCTGAGCTCGTACGTCTCAGAGAAGGGTGTTAAGCTAAGAGAATAAATTCTCTGCCACCAAACAGAAATGTGTTTAATAGAAACCAGCTTTACATCTCAAAGTTTAATGTCAGACACACATCCATACAAGTCTGTTCCGGGTTCGAACACAACCGAAGGACTTCAAAAGAAGCCCTTGCAATCCGGATAATCCTTAATCACGTCCGGACTTCCCATCACAAAGGGTGACAAAATCTCTATACGGGGGACCAGTCGGTGTAGAGACATTCGATGGGTAATCCTTTCGCTTTCAAAATATCCCGTCTTCACCACCTGTCTTCAAATGCTATCCATTACGTCGTATCATTATTCGGAATGGGTTATATGACACAATGTCCTCTCCCGGCTAAACCGAATAATGAGCGCTTGATTTTAAAACCATATGGATATATGGGATCTTTGTTATGTCACAACTTATTACCCAAAACCTTTCTTTCAATTTGTTTAAACAAATTACCATTTCAAATATTTTTAAACAAATAGATTCGCCCTTTAAAATTCACTTCAATCTTAAACCAAAGTTTACCAATCTTTCACAAAGATTAATTCATAGCTTTCAAAACCATTTCAATTGCAAATCTTTCATACAAAAGACACACCTTTAAGATCCTCTTCAAACTGAAAACAAAGTTCACATATCTTTAAGAATGATTCATTTATAGCTTTCCGAAACAATTCCATTTCAAACTAGAAACCCTTTCAACAAAAACTGGGAATCCTTTCTTTATTTGAAAGCTATTATCATTTGAAAACAAAGAGTTTTCATTTCGGGAAAATCCGATCAAATATGCACAAATTATAGCCTTTAAAGTATAAACTTGGATTAAATTCAAATCCTAAAATAATACTTGTAAAATGGTTTAAAACCCATATAAATACATTATAACTTGTATAATCTTTTTAAACCATAATTTCCAAACATAGAATTCAATTTCAAATCTTGAATTTAAATTCAAATCAAATATTTAAATTTCAAAACTTTATCAAGTTATTCAAAATAACTTTTATCTTTAAAACTCCTTTTTAAAAGCTTTTCATATTTAACCCAATTCCATTTCCAAAACCATTTAATTCAAAATTCAACTTCAAAACCATTTCAAAAATCTGTGATGAACCAATTTCCTCATGCAATCCATATTTGTGTATGTATAGTGTAGTCTAGGGGTTTTACACAATAGTGCAACATCATCAATCATTACAGATTCAAGCACAGCAATATTGATAAGTGGTATAATCCTATAACGCTTATCTTCATTCGCAGATTTACCGATAAATAATGTAAATTCATCACAGATAAATAAATTACATTCATCACAGCTCAAATCAAAATAACTCATATCACAAAGCATCACATACCAGGGAATCAAACAATTCAACATTCAATTGAATCCAAACATCCATATCAGATTAATTAATAATCTAATTGATGTAAATCAGATTAATCACCAATCCTGGTTAATTAACATTAATTAATTACAAATCATTTGATTATCTGTCCTTTAATCGTTTATTAATTAATAAATTAATTAACCTTTAATTGTTAAATAATTAACCTTTAATTATTTAATTATCCTATAATTAATTATCCTTAATTAATTAACTATCCTTGATTAATCTCATAAATTAATTAATCTTAAGTTAATTGCAAAATTGATTAACCCTTAATTACATTAAGTAATTATAATTTAATCTACCTTTAATCATTAATTAATTAATTAACCTTTAATTAATCAAATTAATTAATTTTTCATTTAACTAATTTAAGTAATTAATCCCTTAATTAATCACCTTAAGTAATTATCATTTAATTGCTTCCATTAGGAAATCAACCCTTTAATTATTTTCTTATGTCATAAGTTACATCAATTAATTGATTAACATTAAATTAATCACAAAGATCAATTTTCCTTAATGATTAACCCTTAATTATCAATTTATAAATTAATCTTTAATTACCCAAGGCCTTAATTTACTTAAGATAAACCACTTACCTTAGTCGCTTATTTTAATCGCATCATCAAATTACATTTGAAACATTTAAGAACATTTTAAATAATTATTTCAATATAATTATTCAAACCCAAAACAATTCTAATGTATTTTTAATTTAAAAACCAAGTTTTTTGAAAACTTATTCAGAAATTGTTTACAATTTAAATTCGAAAACTTAGATTATTTTCCTTTAAAACTTATTTATTTTTAATATACTTTAAAAACTTGTTCATGCTTTATTTTAAAAACCCGTTAACACATTTATTTCCTATACAAAAACTAGTTAACATAGTTGTTTAAAATTAACTTGTTTGCTTTACAAATTTTAAACATTGATATCTTTTCAAAAGAACTCAAGTCAACCTAGCAAAATCCTTGAGCCCAACCCTAGAAAAACCCCAAGCAACTCACAGCCTTACCTTCTCCGAGTCGAATACTCTAATGTATGCAATCAAACCCGAGCTATCTTTCTTCCCCAACCCTATAGACAAAATAAGTATGATTGTACATGTGTGCATGGTGCATGACGAACTACTGGGCTTCGACCAATGTCGCGACGCTACGCATATCGACAATCATCTCGTCGACTCATCAGACCCCCAATTTATCAAATTCGACAGCAACGTCGAAATCAAACCAATCAATCAAAATCTGGAACCAACCAAATTGACATATTCACCTGTCACCGATGATCTTGTCGACAGGAAACCCAGGCTCTTCTCCCAGAGCACCACTGCGTCACCATATCGCTATCTCTGCCTCGCGATCGAGCCAGATGCTTCATTATAGTCGAGATCACCTCGGCATTCCACTTGAAAAAAAATAGAACCAAAACCCTAGATCACCGCCGATGGAATGCCACGGCCATCAAAAAAATCCCAAACTATTTTTCCTAAATTCGTCAGACTACCCGCTACCTCCAGCCCAATGCACGACGACCACTCCCCCTTACGTTCGTCGGAATTGACGAAATACGAATTCCGTTCAACCACTTTACAATTCCATGCCTAAAAATCTAGAAACCACTATCAAAAACCATAATTTTCTATCATGAATCGCTTCATGAAATCCAAACATGAAATCGTAATCATTGATTTTCGACTTATATACAATTTTTACTGTTATTTATTAATTTTGAACCAATTACTTAACGTATACACTTAAACCCATTTTTGAAAATAAATTTACATTCTTACAATCAAGTTTACTTGAATGATCATAGCCTAATAATGATTATACGAGGAGAATGGAATTTATTTAAATGAATTAGCGACTTGTAACTTAACAGAGGCCAACATATTTACATATACAGGCATGTTCATACTACACAGAGATGTTCGTCTATTTTTCAAAAAAAAACATTCATGCCAAACATATTTCCAAATTTACTTTACATATTTAACTCGTGCACCAAATATAAACATAGTTTTAAGTTTCTTAAGAAGAATGTTTACTCACAAACATCAATATAGAAATAAATCAAGGGTTGAAAAGTTTGCTGACCTCAAAAAGAAGAACAGAGAGACAGGCTTCTATTTTCGTTTTAAATCTAGAATGGCATCTGATCTTGATTTGTTTTTGAATGGGATTGATTTTGATCTGAGCTTGCTTGATCCTTGCATTTATAGTTTGTTTGATCTTTGGTTACTTTGCTCAGGTTGAAACAGATCTTTCTTTTGATCTCTAGATTTCCATTTTAGTTTTGATTTATTTTCTTTTTCAGATTTTTTTCTTGTTTGATTTGTTTCCAGGCTTGAAAACTTTGAACATTGATATTGTTGTCTGGTTTTCTTCGATCAGGTTTCGATTCTTATATTTTTTCTTTGTTTTCAAGTTTTAGATTTCATTTTGAAGGTGTGAGAAAACTTGATATATTAGCCTGGTTTATGTTTGTTTGTAAATTAAAAATCTTTAAGAAAACCATGTGCCACTTGTTAAAATTTGTGAACACTTGTTCATTTATGTTTACACTTGTAATAGGTAAGGTATTAATGTCTCTACACTTGTTAAAATATAACATTTTGTGTTTAGATCCTTGTTTTAATTAGTTTTATATTTTATGTTTAAACCCTTGTTTATAATTTATTTACAAATTCATGTATATATTATTTACTAACTATATTTATTTTCAAATATATAAAAAGAAAGTAATTTAAATCTTTTATTTAATCTTATATATTTACGAACCAATTTTTTAATACATACATATATATATATATATATATTTTCTTATTAATTTTCAAAAAATATGTATATTTTAAAACTTTTATTAATTCTTGTTTTAATATCATATATACATTATGCATACATTTTCAATTATTTGTACTTACATAACTTTCTTTAAAGGAAAATTGATTTGAAATCAAATTATCCATTGTTAATAAATAATCATACATTCATACATATATTAGTTTCTTAAAGTATAGAATTCTAAATTTATTTATTTTATAAAATATTTATTTTTGAATTTCAAACCAAAATTCTATTTATATCCATGGTTATGTAAACAATCTCATTTTATTTCATTTGTTCCTGGAAATTTCAAATTAAATTACCAATTAATTCTTAGTTTAATCCAAAAATTAAATTAATTACTAAATTAATCTGGCTTAAAAACCGGGATCGTTGCAGATTCCCCCATTAAGAAAATTTCGTCCTCGAAATTTGCAAGACAGGGAGACAAACAAAGATGGCTACACAAAGATAGAGAAACAGTTTTCCAGGTCAAATTGAATATCTATTCTATATTTGGTTTACCAAATCAGAATATCATCAATAAATATGAGAACGAACACTTTACGAACTACTCGGGTCATCAGATCTACGAAAGATGCAAGGGCATTGGATAGTCCGAAGGGATAACTAACCATTCGTAGAATAAATCTGGACCCCAAAGCATAGATAAATGGATTCAATCTTCCCCAATTCTCAAACACTAGGTATGGATTCCAAACTCAGGTCGGAATACCCCTAAGTTTACACGGCTTGTCCCTCTTCGGACTTTTATCCTCACAAGAAATTACAATAGAATTTCAAATTTGGTTTTAATCGAAATCGTTTTATCGATACAAATCTTCATATTTTATTAACCAATTCAATTTAAATAAATTTTCAAATTTATTAAAGTTCAAAATGAAAAGCCGATAAGGAAATGATGACTAGAATACGAAACAGGAATTTATCTACAATGACTTGCAGGGCCACCATTACACCAAAGCTTTTTCTTTGTAGTTGCGATGAAGCCATCAAAGAATTGAAAGTGAACAATGATCAAAGAGATTGATAGAGAAAATTGTTTCCATTGTTGCAGGGTATTGACCATTTATAGTGGTATTTCCCCGTCCCGTACCTCGTCCTCTTGTTGCACCCATACTCACTATCAACGGATAGTAAGAGAATTTACTGAGGCATACAGACGGTTATCTTAGGGATTATACTCATTCTAAGGTATACTTCACCCAATCTCTAATGAATTACCTAATGTGTTATACTCCAATTGCTAAAGTTCAACCTTTAGCTCTGATACCAAATTTGATGACCCAGATTTTCGCGTTCGAAAATCGACATCCATACTTCACTCGTATTCGAATGCTGCAGATTGAACCACTAAAATCCGATTCGTCGGAGTTTATAACACATTAAGTATAACAACACAACGGAAGAAAATGAATAACTTCATTGATATACAACATTCGATACAACATTGATACGATGATTATCACATAATAAGAGATACACAGCAGCGGAAAAATTTGCATCAACAACAAAGGCTTCAAAAGAGATCCAATGCACATATTGCAACACCATCTTTAATGCTCCAAAACCAAATAGCTCAACTCAAAATTTTCGAAAATTCCAAACCAATAAGCTCGAACCACCAACGAACTGAACTAAGAAAATCCGATCCCCAACGCGATTGCCAAAATCCAAAGACTGAAAGCTACCGACTCTATATCTACTAGCCGATTATCTGAAAATCTAACTCTAGGCTGCCCGTGTAGAAAATTGTGGGCACCTAGAGTTTAGAAAGGGAACAATAAACTCCAGGTCAGTCATGGGACTGGTGTGAGCAAACAAAAATAGTTTATCTTTGAAACAAACAACAAAAGCATTTAAAATTGAAATCCACTAAGCTTTTTGAAAAATGAAACTACACTAAGGCCTCCCAGCACACACACACAATGCAATCGCACACTTGGGGGAGATTTCTCCTTATGATAGTCAAACATGCTTGATGCACGAAATCCTTTTGATATTATTATTAGTGCACAGTGGAACATATTTGCAAGTATAATACTAATCTTAGCTAGCATACGTACCATTATAGTATGCCTACTATAACTACCATATTAGATGGCAGGTTCTACAAATAAAGCCGTACAAGGCACATATTGGTTATTGGATTTCCAACAATGGTCAGGCTAAGGAACTTCCTTGGCCACACAGGTACGCCTTTAGAGGAACGCCCTAAGAACTTAACCAGTTCTCTGCCAACACAAGGCCAGGTTACCTTTGTAACTATGTAACTAACTGTCTCGAGTATGCCACCCCCCGGTCGTAACCGACCTTTATCCGAGGGCCCTCAACAACAAAGCAACAACCATAAAGTAATAAGTTTGCAGCAACCACATAACTTACGTATCTGGGCTTTATACCATGATACCACCTCTATCCAGAACGAAATGGACATACCCTCAAGATGCGCTACCCCCAAATAACCTTGCTGCATCCTTCCTGTTTCGACCATTCTAGTTCGTGAGGCTCGACGTGGTCTCGTCCACAAAGGTACGCTTTTCACATAAGCCATGGTTCGATCAACACATGATCAGCAGCACTTTGTATGCCACATTACCAAATTGGGAGTGTATCACTAGTGACCATCAACTACATAACCTCTGAGCTCGTACGTCTCAGAGAAGGGTGTTAAGCTAAGAGAATAAATTCTCTGCCACCAAATAGAAATGTATTTAATAGAAACCAGCTTTACATCTCAAAGTGTAATGTCAGACACACATCCATACAAGTCTGTTCCAGGTCCGAACAGAATCGAAAACACTTCAAAAGAAGCCATTGCAATCTGGATAATCCCTAATCATGTCCGGACTCCCCATCACAAAGGGTGATCAAATCTCTATACCGGGGACAAGTCGGTGTAGAGACATTCGATGGGTAATCCTTTCGCTTTTGAAAATATCTGGTCTTCACCACCGGTCTTCAAATGCTATCCATTACGTCATATCATTATTCAGAATGGGTTATATGACACAAAGTACTCTCCCGACTAAACCGAATAACGAGCGCTTAATTTTAAAACCATATGGATATATGGGATCTTAGTTAAGTCACAACTTATTACCCAAAACCATTCTTTCATATTGTTTAAACAAATTACCATTTCAAATCTTTTTGGACAAAAAGATTCGCCCTTTAAAATTCACTTCAATCTGAAACCAAGGTTCATAAAGATTAATTCATAGCTTTCAGAACCATTTCAATTCCAAATCTTTTATAAAAAAGAAACACCTTTAAGATCCTTTTCAAATTGAAAACAAAGTTCACCAATCTTTAACAAAGATTCAAATATAGCTTTTCAAAACAATTCCATTTCAAATTTGAAACTATTTCAACAAGAACAGGAAATCCTTTCTTTATTTGAAAGCTATTATCATTTGAAAATAAAGAGTTTTTGTTTTGGGAAAATCCAATCAAAATGCACAAATTATAGCCTTTAAAGCATAAACTTTGGTTAAATTCAAATCCCAAAATAATACTTTTAAAATGGTTTAAAACCCATATAGAGACATTATAACTTGTATAACCTTTTTAAACCATAATTTCTAGATATAGAATTCAATTTCAAATCTTGAATTTAAATTCAAATCAAACTATTTAAATTTTAAAACTTTATCAAGTTATTCAAAATAACTTTTATCTTTAAAAATCCTTTTCGAAAGCTTTTCATATTTAACACCATCCATTTCCAAAATCAATTGGATTCAAAATTCAACTTTAAAACCATTCCAAAAATTCATGACTTAACCAATTTCCTCGTGCAATCCATATTTGCGTGTATAGTGTAGTCTAGGGGTTTTACACAATAGTGCAACATCATTAATCATTACAGATTCAAGAACAACAATATTGATAAGCGGTATAATCCTACAACGCTTATCTTCATTCACAGATTCATAGATAAATAATATAAATTCATCACGGATAAATAAATTACATTCATCACAGCTCGGATCAAAATAATTCATATCAAAAAGCGTCATATATAAGGCAATCAAACAATTCAACATTCAGTCGAATCCAAACAACCATAAGTCAGATTAGTTAATCATATGATTGATGTAAATCAGATTAATCCCCAATCCTAGTTAATTAACATTAATTAATTACAAATCATTTGATTATCTATCCTTTAATCATTTATTAATTAATAAATTAATTAACCTTTAATCATTAAATAATTAACCTTTAATTATTTAATTATCCTTTAATTAATTATTCTTAATTAATTAACTATCATTGATTAATCTCATAAATTAATTAATCTTAAGTTAATTAGAAAATTAATTAACCCTTGATTACATTAAGTAATTATAATTTAATATACCTTTAATCATTAATTAATTAATTAACCTTTAATTAATTAAATTAATCAATTTTTCATTTAATTAATTTAAGTAATTAATCCCTTAATTAATCACCTTAAGTAATTATCATTTAATTGCTTCCATTAATAAATCAACCCTGTAATTATTTTCATTAAGTCATAAATTACATTAATTAATCGATTAACTGTAAATTAATCACAAAGATTAATTCTCCTTAATGATTGACCCTTAATTATCAATTTATAAATTAATCTTTAATTACCCAACGCCTTAATTTACTTAAGATAAACCACTTATCTTAATCACTTATTTTAATCACATCATCAAATTCCATCTGAAACATTTAAGAACATTTTAAACAATTATTTCAATATAATTATTCAAACCCAAAACAATTCTAATGTATTTTTAACTTTAAAATCAAGTTTTTTGAAAATATTTAAAACTTGTTTACAATTTAAATTCGAAAACTTGGATTATTTTTGTTTGCACAAAAAATGGGCAAACACCTCCAAGTCGTATGATTTAGTTGATTATATGTTGTTCTTAGCGGTTTGGGTGATTTATGCAAATATATAAAAAACAGGGACTAAACTGTAAAAACACACAGATTTATAGTGGTTCGGCCAGAATGTGCCTACGTCCACTTCATATGTTATTCTCCTTTTTCTTTCAGATTACAAGTACAAAGCTTTGTATACAAGTATATGAAAGTTGTTTGAAAGTTCCTTCCGTGCTTGAGCTCTCAAACTTGTCTGCCATTGTTGTACCCCTGCCCCTCTATTTATAAAGTGAGGTTAGGGGCAGGGGTCTCGGATGTATATAGCCGCTGGTGGGCCTGGGCCAAAGCAATTTGGTCTGGCGATGTTGGTTCGGTATCCACTTGGTCCGGTAGTGGTTGGAGTGAGTTGGTTCGGCATGGCTTGGGTGGAGAGTTGGTTCGGTGGGACGTTGGTCCGGTAGTGGCTAAGTGGAGTTTGGTCCGGTGATGGAGGAGAGGGGATCTGGTTCGGTAGGGAAGTGGCTTGGTCCGGTTAGGATGGTTCGGTAGTATGGTTCGGCAGTACTCAGTAGGTGGGTGGTTCGGCAGGAATGATGTGGAGCCGGTTCGGTGGTGCTTTCAGGGCTTTGATTCGGTGATGGGAGCTTGGAGATTGGATCTGGTCCGGTCGTGCCCTTGGTTCGGTGGTGGTGAAAACGCCCCTAACATTTGCCCCCCAAAGTGGGGTATATGCCAGCATATGCCGCGCTTTGTTTTCCTGCAGTTGAGATAGCTTCGTTCGGTCCTGGGTATGCCAAACCAGTTGGTCCGGTCGATAAATTGTGCCTATAAATAAGGGCTTCGGCTTACTGTTACCTTTTATCGTTTTGAGTTAGCCGAATCAACCCGAGTAAGTGCCGAACCAACCACGTGCGGAACAACCAAGCACCGAACCCGGTATGTTCTCTTTTGCCGAATGAGTTCTTATTATGGACTACCGAATGAAACCCATGGAGGATGAATACCGAACGAGGTTCGTTGTTGAGTGCTGAATGGGCCTATCATCGAATTACTGGATGAATTCATGAGACCCCAAATACCGAATGAACCTTTGTATCGGCTTTGCCGAATGATACTAGGAGTTCTGGGCGTTTTAAATTATGAGTGAAATTTTCAGAGTACATACACTTGCTTGGTTATATCCTCTGTTCTAATGATATGTTTTTCCGGTGTTGCAGCTAAATGTCTCGTAAATTTGAAACCCGATCAGAAAAAAGAAAATCTATGGACAGAAGTGAGTCTTGCGCCGTGCCCCCAGTCCAGCCGGAACCAACGTGAAATGGATCTGCCCCGAGGTCATTAGTGGATGGACATGGCCCTCAAGAGCTTCTGAACTTTCCTTCCGATTGCTTTCCGAGCTCCCTCAAAGAGGGACAACTTGATGTCATCGCTCGCTCCTTCGGGATTGACAGAGCGAGCATGCTATTGCCGGGAGATGGTGTGATGCCATATGATCCTCCTGAAGGATATTTTGCCTATAGCCGATACCATTGCATGTGCGGGGCCATTCCTCCGATCAATGCGTGGATAGTCAGCTTCATTACCTACCTGAAGGTGGCTCCTTTCCAGCTTCATCCCAACTCCTACGCCATCTTAGTGTGTCTATACGTTATCTTCCAGAGGAGGTATGGGCGCCCCCTTCTAACAGGGAAATTCGATATTTGTATAATCTGAGAGGCTACAAGAAGGGGTCTCCGTAAATCAGTTTGGAATCGGCCGTGTCCTTCAAGCCGGTCTTGGACTTATACTCGAAGTTTACCATGTTTAAGAAGGAATGGTTCTTCGTCAAGGACGACTCTATTTCTTTCCGCCTTTTCACTTCTGGCTGTAAGTTGAATTCCACTTGTAATTTCTTTGTCCCGACTGCAATGCTTCTTCTTATATGCTTTTATTTCTTGCTAGCGAAAGGTGGCTTTGCGGTCATGGAGAATGATCGCCTGGTACAGATGGCTGCGGAGATAGAGGCCATCTCAGGAAGGGATAGGTCGGCTTCTTACCTGATCAGGAATGCCACTCTTCTGGAGCACAACTTGATTATGCCACGTCAATCTGTGGTCAAGCAGAGAGACACAGCCGAGGAGAGGGCTGCCAAAGCTAAAGACGGGGCCACTGCGAAGAGTAGCAAGAGGAGACCTTTCACGATACCTCCAGTCGTGGGGGGAAGAAGCTCAAGAGATCCGATGGACCCTCCCCTAGCACATGCCCAGATGTCCCGGAGGGAGAGGATGTGGAGGAGGGAGAAGGCAAGGATGAAGGAGGCGAAGCGGAGGGGGGGAGTGGTAGAGAAGGTCATGGTGATGAGAGTGGCGAAGGGCAGAGTGGTGATGGCACCGGTGCTTTGTCTTCGGGGCAAGTCGGTGAGATTCAAGAGTGGACGGATGAGGCTTTCCACCTGGCTTTTGAGGGGTCGGAGGAAGGGTCGACCTTGGTGGAGAAGGCTAAGAAGGCGGGCAAGGCCGGAACTGGTGCCGATCCACCTACTAAGAGCCCTTCAGCCAAGGCAGCTCCGGCGCTTCAAGGTGAATTTTTGACTCCTTCATCATTCTTCTTAACTTAACATTTTTCTTGGGTTATAGTTTCATGCATGCTTGTAGCACTTGGTTTTTTATTCCAGAAACGGGTAAGGTGGCCAAGACTTCAGACATTCGACACCGCCTTGAACAATTCAAACTCTTAAAAGCTTCCACTAAACCAAAGCGTTCGACCACTCGCCCAGGAGACGTAGTTAGCTACCGTCCTCTTCTTGGGGTCATTGAAGAGAGTATTAAGAAGAAGAGGAGGAGTCGCTCCTTATTTGAATCTTCACCTGGTCCGCAGCCCCCAGTCCAGCCTGTCCATGATATTACTGAGGAAGATACTGAGTTTATGCCTTCTCCACATCCGTCCAAAAATCCATCCGTCACCCCGATAGACCACCCTGGTTTGGTTCGCAACCCATTTGCTGGCCACCCGGATCTGGACCCGAGTTCTCAGGACATTTCTTTTGACGAGGCCATGGGTGAGCATCTTCTTCCCCGCAATCCCATGGTACGGGTGCTTGATGAGGCTAAGTCCTTAGACCTCGATTTGCTTACTACTCGGGTAGTTACCATGGGGGATGAAGTCAAGGCTAATATCGACCGGGTTGCAGAGGAGACCAGGAAGTTGATGGGGCATCATGCCCGACTGGTCAAGGCTGGAGAGGAGATTGGGAGTGCCAACATCCAACTACGTTTAATGGTTTCTAACCAGGCCAAGCAGCTTGCCGATCGGGCCATCTAGATTTCTCAGCACGAGGCAGCTTCCAGGTGGTTGAAGGAGACTATGGAGGAGGCCAGCAGGGCAGAATTGCGAAAAATGGAGGCTGTCTGCAAGGGGCTGATTGACATGGCCATTGCAACGGGGGACGAGGTCCGGAAAGCGGATCTCGAGCAGGTAGAGGAACTATCTAGGAGGCTTGAATCCGCTGAGCTTGCTCAAGCTAAGCTAAAGGAGGAGATGGAGGAGATGAGGAGATCTCTCCAGGCTGACCGCTCGAGATACCGATCGGAGAGGGATGTTGCCATTGCTAAGTTGCTGTCCTCCGAGGCCCGGGTGAGGGAATTTGAGGAGAATGAGGGGATGATGTATGAGATGCTCGAGGACATGTACTTCTGGACCTGGAAGCAGGGCGGCTTATCCTGGATGGATGATTACCCCCGGGTCATGGCCAGGATCTATCTTAGGGCTTTAGAGGAGGCCAAGGCTGAGGCGGATAAGGAGGGCGGTGTGGCTTTTCGGATGGGTGTGGTTACGGCCCAATTTTCTACGGAGGAGAAGGTGGCGGTAAAGGAGGGCATGCGGCTACTTGCTGCCGAGGAGGTTGGTGTATAGTTGGGAGATGATGATCAGGGGGCGGATGTCGGTAAGTCCCCTCCTTTAGTACTTTTGTAACTTGATTGCTTGTCGCTTTTTTAATGAATTCTTTCCTTGAACTGGGCAGGTGGGACTTCTGGGGCGTCCGCTATCTCTGGTCAGCAAGCCGGGAGTTCCAATCCTGGTGCGAAGTAGAAGGCCAGTAGGGTAGAGGCGAAGCCCCGATGCAGCCGACTCCTTGACCTGATCCGTATAGTTTTTGGTTTTCTTGACTTTCTTGTCTATACTTAGTTGAAAATGTTAGTGTACTTTCAAGCTGTAATTATGTAATTATGTCATTGTAACGAATGATTTTGTTCTCAACATGTAATTTTTGAATGCTATCATCGTGTTGATGTGTTGCATATGAGATATAACTATGCATATGCTTGTGATTCAGTTGTGTTTGATGCCAAGTTCTAGCTTAAAATCCATTTTCATGTCTTGCAATGTCAGCGTGATGTGTGGGTAAACTATAGCTACATGTTTATGTACAAGAGAAGAAAGTGCCGCCCTTCCTGTCTTATTTGTTGACGGTAGCTTTGAATGTTAGTTGTGAGCTTCTATTTCCATTGGCAAATGTCTCCCGTTTTGTGTCCTGTACTTTAAGGATCGTTATAGAGGATAGGAGAAAAAGTTTTTAAATGGAATGGAAATATAGGAAAAGTAAAACTTCCAATCACGGAAGGCCGTCGATGTGCTTAAGTTCGTGGCAAACGGGTTTTGTAGTCACTTTCCCTAGCTGTGGGTCTTGGAGACATTTGTCACCCATCTTACGCCTCCGCGGGGAGTTTTCTTTTTTACCACAGCCGTACTTAAGACACACCGGAGCCGAGATTGCGCACGACAACTACCCGGAGCATTATGGCCCATAATCGTGGGTATTATTCGATTTACCGTGGCCGGCTAGCGTGGGTGCCGATCGTCAACCGTGAACTACCCCTGGCTGGCCACACCTTATGTTGGGGCTTATAGTCGGTTCACGGTTGCCGGCGAGCCAAACGCCGTAATGAGCTGCCAAGGCTATTTTCGGCCTCCTCGGAGGCTTATAATCGGCTCATTACAGTTGGCTTTAAGGGCAGTCGCGAGCAATGAGTTAACCCGCAGCAGAGGGATGCTGGAGCAAAAGTGTCTCGTTGGCGAGTGCATAGAATCGTATAGTACCTGTTAGGTCCTATCCAGGTGAAGTCACGCTGTGAGGCATCTTGAATGGAAATGCAGGATTTTGTTCAACAGAAAAGGATAAAGCTCAACAAGCAGCCAAGATATAAAGGAACAAGTTATCAGGAGACAAGATTTTTAAACTGGTTCGGCATGAAAATGCCTACGTCCACTGATTCTCTTTGTTAATTCAATTCATATGGGCAGTACAAGTTAAGAAAAGTATCGACGAAGGTGTTGGATGTTCCATGCCCTCTGGAACACCTCTCCGTCAACTGTTGACAAAATATAAGCTCCGTTGTGGAGATCTTTATGAATTACATAGGGTCCCTCCCAGACTGGATCTAGCGCCCCGGGGCGCGGGAAGACCCATTTGAGGACAAGATCTCCTTCTTGTAAGCTGCGGTGCTTGACTTTGGAGTTGTATTGTGCTGCTATTTTTGCTTGTGAGCTACTGCTTTGAGTGCTGCATCATTTCTTCTTTCTTCAATTAGATCCAAAGACATGTGGAGGAGTTCTTCGTTCTCGTCTGGGTTGTAGTGGATCCTACGGTGGGAAGGCACTACAGTTTCAACTGGGAGCATGGCCTCCGATCCGTATGCCAAAGAGAAAGGAGTATGTCCTGTTGATGTTTTGTAAAATGTGTGGTAGGCCCAAAGTGCCGTAGGAAGTTCATCCACTCAAGCGCCTTTTAACTTTTCAAGTTTCTTCTTGATTAGAGTTTTGAGAACTTTGTTGACAGCTTCGACTTGTCCATTTGCCTGGGGATAAGCCACAGATGAGAAGCTTTTGTGAATCCCATGCTCTTGGTACCAGTTGGCGAATTCTTCGCTGTTGAACTGAAGTCCATTGTCCAATATGATTTTGAGGGGAACCCCGTACCTGCACAGAACATTTTTGATCAAGAAGTTAATAATCTTTGCCGAAGATACTTTATTTAGAGGTTCCGCTTCCACCCATTTGGTGAAATAGTCGACTGCCACTATAGCATAGTTTGCCTCGCCTCGGCCCATAGGCAGTTCGCCAATCAAATCAATTCCCCATACTGCGAAGGGCCAAGGGCTGGTCATCTGAGTAATCTCATTTGTCGGTAATCGAGGAATCTTAGCAAATTTCTGGCATCTGTCACACTTTTTGACGAAGTCCAAGGCGTCCTTGTTCAAGGTAGGCCAGAAGTATCCATATCGGAGTATATTCTTTGCCAGAGTTTACCCTCCAGTGTGGTCTCCGCAGCTTCCCTGGTGGATGTTAGATAAGATTTCCTTGGCTTCCCTTCCAGCGACACATCTTAATAAGGGGTTAGAGAAGCCACGCCGGTAGAGGATTCCTTCTTGTATAGTGTAGAGGGAAGCTTTCCTCAAGATTTTTCTGACTTCGTTACGCTCGCCGGGCAGTGTGCCATCTTGTAGGTACCTCCGGATAAGAGTCATCCAAGTTTCTTCTTCAATTGCAGCTATCAGATCTTCTTGTTCGAAGCTCGGGGCTAGTTGTTTTGAGATGGCTATTGCTCCCGAAATGGAGTTGTTCTTCATGCTAGCTTGCTTTGCCAGTTCATCGGCCTCTTGGTTCTCCTCTCGAGGAACGTGTTTGATTAAGCAGTGATCCAACCGATTAAGTAGCAGCTTGGTTTTCTTTAGATAGGTTGTGAGTCGTTCTCCTCGAGTCTGAAATTCTCCTAGTATTTGATTTACAATAAGTTGAGAATCACTATTAAGACATAAAGAACCGACTCCAATCTCTAGGGCAAGTTCCAATACAGCTATTACTGCTTCATATTCTGCATCGTTGTTGGTGGCAGCAAATTCCAACCTTAGTGCATAATGCAGCTTCCTTCCCTTGGGGGTGATTATCACCACGCCTGCCCCCGAGCCTTGTTCGTTTGATGCTCCATCTACAAAGAGATTCCACTTGATGTCTTCTGTTATTTCGGATCGCTCCTTACCTTCGTTGGTGGTGAATTAGGCAATGAAATCGGCCATGGCTTGTCCCTTGATGGCGGTGCGAGGATGGTAGGTGATATCATATTGACTCAGTTCGATGCACCATTTGAGCAGTCATCCAGAAGTGTCAGGACGGTGGAGCACTTGCCTTAGTGGTTGATCGGTTAGGACTCTCATGGGATGAGATTGGAAATAGTGTCGCAGTTTTCGTGACGCGATTAGTAAACAGTGTGCTAGCTTTTCGAGTTTAGGATACCAGGCTTCTGCCCCCGTAAACCACTTGCTTACAAAGTATACCGGCCGTTGCATGTGGTTTTCTTCTCTTACCAGGCACTTAGAGCGTGGGATGACACAGCAAGGTATAGATATAGCTCTTCACCTTCGTTCGGAGTTGAGAGTACTGGTGGCCTCTGGAGGTGTTCGATTAGGTTTAGGAAGGCTGCCAGGCATTCGTCAGTCCACTTGAACTTTCCTTTGTCTTTCTTCAGAGCTTCGAAGAAAGGGATGCATTTGTCAGTTGCTTTAGAGATGAATCTGCTTAGGGCGGCCACCTTCCCATTCAGGCTTTGCATTTCTTTTCGGGTGGATGGTATCTTGATGTCCTTCAGGGCTCAAACTTGTTCGGGGTTTGCTTCAATCCCCCTGGCATGGACGATGAATCCCAAGAACTTTCCTGACGATACTCCAAAGGAGCACTTTAGTGGATTCAGCTTCATTCCATATTGGCGAAGTACTTGAAACATCTCATCTAGGTGGCTTACATGATCGTTGGCTTTCCTTGATTTTACGAGCATGTCATCCACATAGACTTCCATAATTCGTCCTATCAGTTTCGCAAACATCTTGTTGACGAGGCGCTGGTAAGTTGCTCCGGCGTTTTTAAGTCCGAAGGGAATTACCTTGTAGCAATACAATCCCCGGTCAGTGATGAAACTAGTGTGGTCTTGATCGTGGGTATGCATAGGAATTTGGTTATATCCTGAGTAGCGTCCATAAAAGATAAGAGGTCGTGCCCGGCTGTGCTGTCCACGAGCTGTTTGATTCGGGGGAGTGGGAAGCAATCCTTCGGGAAAGCGTCATTTAAGTTGGAGAAGTTAATGCATGTTTGCCACTTCCCATTGGCCTTCTTTACCAGTAGTGGGTTGGCGATCCATTCTGCATAGATGGCTTCTCGTATGAAGTTATTGGCAAGTAGGTTCTTTACTTCTTCCTCGAGGGCTGCCGATCGTTCTACCCCCATACTTCTCTTTTTCTGTTTTACTGGCACCTTGGTAGGATCGATGTTTAGTATGTGGCATGCAACGTCTGGGGAGATTCCGGTCATGTCAGCATGTGTCCATGCAAATACATCCAAGTTGTGGCGGGGGAAATCAATGAGTTGATCTTTCAATTCTACTTCTCGCTGAGATCCGATTTTCAATAGTCTACTCGGGTCGTGTTTGTCTACAGATACAAACTCCATAGCCTCTGCAGGCTCGGCGGTAGCCTCCTCCTCTCCGTCCCTGGGGTCTAGTTCGTTGAAGGGATCACTTGTATATCGAAGAGGAGGGGCTTTCTTTAGTTGCTATGCTTCCGAGTTTTTCGTGCAGAGAGCAGTCTCTGCATTCTTCCCTTTATCCTTCCTGCAGTTGTTGCGAAGTTCTGTTACGTAGCAATCTCGAGCAGCATCTTGTTCTCCCTCTACTTCCCCTATTCCATTGTCCGTTGGAAACTTCATTTTTAGGCACCATGGGCCAGGACAATTTGGAAGTCGAACAAAGCTGGTCTTCCTAAAAAGGCGTTGTAGGCCGAGTCGTTATTTATCAGCACAAATGTTTGTTTCCGCAAAATGGAGCGGGGATGGCTTCCTATTTCGACAAAGAGGTCCAGTTTCCCTAGGGGCATCTTCGCATCTCCAGTGAAACCGTGAAGTGGTTTGTTGCAAGGAGACACATTCTTCATTGACAGCTTCATTTTGTCGAAAGCATGTTTGAACAGGATATTTACTGAGCTTCCAGTGTCTACTAGAATCCGAAAAACTTCGGCTGGACCGAACCATGCAGAGATGACCATAAGATCCACGTGAGGGTATTGCCTTCCCTCTAGGTCACGTCTACTGAATGCGATGTCATCATTCTCTTTCCGCTTCGGGTGGCGCCCTTCTGTAACGGAGTTAACGCAGTCTTCTTTGTTTCTAAGTGACTGTCCATATCTCTCCATCTCCGCCCAGCTTCTGTCAGCGATGTGTGGTCCTCCTGATATGGTATGAACCACTATTTTTTCCCGACTAGAGCCACTGGTGTTGTGATTTCTTCTGCCCATCTGCTGGGGAGGTGGGCTTAGGTTTTCATTGGCAGGAGTTGGAGTCCTGTTTTGATTTTTCACATAGCGTTCTAGTTTCTTCCTTCTGATGTGTTCTTCAATTAAGTCCCGGTGATGATGACATTCATTGGTATCATGCCCATGAGATTCGTGGAAACGGCAGAAATTTCCCGACTTAATTGCGTTATCCGATTCTTTCTTGTGCGGGGGGCGTTTGTATCTAACTTCGCCTTGGGTGGCCAGGAAGATGCTTTCGATGGTTTCATTCAAGGAAGTATAGGAGTCGAATCTTGGTCTTGGTCGATATAGACGTTTTTCTCCCTTCTTGCCCCCAGCATTGTCCATAGAGTCATTTCTTCGAACGTCCTTTGCTGCGGCGGGTGTGCTACCATGAGCCGCCTTAGTTTGTTGTCCTGTCTGCCTCTCAGTAATAGCGTCCTCGTGTCTCATATACTTTCCAGCTTCATGGAAGAAGTCGGGTAAAGTAGCTGGTTTTTCTTTTGTCAGTCTTCTAGCAAATTTAGTATCCGGGTGCAAACCACTGCAGAGGGCCATTAGGATAAGCTTCTCATCGGCATCTTGGACTGCGGCCGCTGCGGCGTTGAATCGGGTTAAATATTGTTGAACCGTTTCCCCAGGTTTCTGCTTGATATTAGATAATGAATAGGCATCCTTGGGTTGTTCCACATGAATGCGGAACTGGCTGATGAAATTTTCCTTCAACATTTCCCATGAGCTGATGGATCCTTGGGGTAGATGGCAGAACCAGGATGTGGCCAGGTCTGCCAAGAATAGCAGGAAGCACTTGCACAACACTCCTTCAGTTGCTCCGCTCATGAGAATATGTTGTGTGTACCTTTGCAGGTGTACTACGGGGTCGGAGGTTCCCTTGTAAGGTTCCATCGTTGGCATTTTCCATTCTCAGGGGGTGATGGCAATTTCGATATTGCGGGTGAAGGGGTTGGTTACACTAGCGCCTATCCCTCGATCTCTTTGATCCCGTCGGACACACTCTCTGAACAATCGTGCCATCCTCTCATCATAATTTGGAGCAGTTAGGAATGAGCTAGGTTCTTCTCTGCGGGATCGATCCCGTCCAGATGACCTGTAGGGATGGTATAGTCTATCACCCCCAACGTTTTCCAATGGCTGTCTTCGATCTTCCGGGAGGATGCTAGAGTCAGCTACAGTTGGCCATTGCTTGGATCTTCCCCTGCTGGGTTCTGCTCCAAGCACTTCCTCGGGTCCAACTTCGGGCTGGACTCTAGCTCGGCCCCGCTCAGTAGCATTCCTATGGCTAGGTAGCATGACGGGCTCAGCTACATCCGACCTTTGCCTGGTACCTCCCCTGTTGGGTTCGGTTCCAAGTGCTTCTTCGGGTCCGAATTCGATTGTTAGCCTCTTCGTAGAAAAAAGATCTTTGTCGTCTCCCAGATCCTCCAGACTGGGACTCACCCCACGATTCAGTGTTGCAGTTGGATTCTTCAGCATCCCTTAAGCGTGACATGAGTTGATCCACCAAGGCTACTTGTTGGGATGTGAAGCGGTTAGTTACATCAGCCACAACTCTGTCCAGATCTGCCCTAGTAATTGGTTGCTCCGTCGAAGGAGCTGTCGGATTTTCCTGATTTCCATTTGCTATGGGAGCAGGATGATTCTCTTGATCTGTGATTACTGGATCTGGGATACTGTTAGTTGCGATGTTCTTTCCTTTTCTAACATCTTTCCTCGGCCTGGGAGGCATGTTTCCCAAACAATGAGCGATGCTGTTAGGAAAAAGGTCCAGTGGGAGAAGCGGAAGCTTCTAGCTCGAAGTTCTCAGTGAAAGCACCAAAAATGTTTGCACAAAAAATGGGCAAACACCTCCAAGTCGTATGATTTAGTTGATTATATGTTGTTCTTAGCGGTTTGGGTGATTTATGCAAATATATAAAAAACAGGCACTAAATTGTAAAAGACACACAGATTTATAGTGGTTCGGCCAGAATGTGCCTACGTCCACTTCATATGTTATTCTCCTTTTTCTTTCAGATTACAAGTACAAAGCTTTGTATACAAGTATATGAAAGTTGTTTGAAAGTTCCTTCCGTGCTTGAGCTCTCAAACTTGTCTGCCATTGTTGTACCCCTGCCCCTCTATTTATAGAGTGAGGTTGGGCGCAGGGGTCTCGGATGTATATAGCCATTGGTGGGCCTAAGCCGAAGCAATTTGGTCTGGCGATGTTGGTTCGGTATCCACTTGGTCCGGTAATGGTTGGTGTGAGTTGGTTCGGCATGGCTTGGGTGGAGAGTTGGTTCGGTGGGACGTTGGTCCGGTAGTGGCTAAGTGGAGTTTGGTCCATGATGGAGGAGAGGGGATCTGGTTCGGTAGGGAAGTGGCTTGGTCCGGTTAGGATGGTTCGGTAGTGTGGTTCGGCAGCACTCAGTAGGTGGGTGGTTCGGCAGGAATGATGTGGAGCCGGTTCGGTGGTGCTTCCAGCGCTTTGCTTCGGTGATGGGAGCTTGGAGATTGGATCTGGTCCGGTCGTGCCCTTGGTTCGGTGGTGGTGAAAACGCCCCTAACAATTTTCCTTCAAAACTTATTTATTTTTAATATACTTTAAAAACTTGTTCCGGTTTTATTTTAAAAACTTGTTAACAAATTTATTTCCTATACAAAACCTGGTTAACATAGTTGTTTAAAATAAACTTATTTGCTTTATAAATTTTGAACTTTGATATTTTTCAAAAGAATTCGAGTCAACCTAGCAAAATACCCGAGCCCAACCCTAAAAAAACCCCGAGAAACTCACAACCTTACCTTCTTCGAGTCGTATACTCAAATGCACGCAATCAAACCCGAGCTACCTTACTTCCCCAAACCTACGGACAAAATAAGTATGATCGTACACGTGTGCATGGTGTACGATGAACTGCTGGGCTCCGACCAACGCCGCGATGCTATTCATGTCGACAATCATCTCATTGACTCGTTCGACCCCCAATTTATCAAATTCGACAGCAACGTCGAAATCAAACGAACTGATCAAAATATGGAACTAACCGAATTGACATATTCACTTGCCGCCGACGATCTTATCGACAGGAAACCCAGTGTAACATTCCTGATTTTTAAGCTATATTTAAATTGGCAGTTAATTTAATTTTTGGAATTTAAATTATGAAATTATTGACAAAATCATATGAAATTTCCATAACAAATGAAAATATGTGCTTTAAATATAATTTTGGATTTGAATTCAAAATAATTATATGATTTTAAATGTATAAAATAAATGTCTAATTATTTAAAAAGGATTTTATCTTAAAGTTTAAATAAGATTA
Source organism: Allium cepa (assembly GCA_030765085.1). Lineage (NCBI taxonomy): Eukaryota > Viridiplantae > Streptophyta > Magnoliopsida > Asparagales > Amaryllidaceae > Allium > Allium cepa. The sequence continues at coordinate 82,741,116 of CM060945.1, forward strand.
ATAATAAAGATTTGTTTTATTTCTTTTTAAAATATTGATCAATAAATATGATTTGCAAATGTAATATGAAAGCTTAAAATACAATTAAAATATGAAACATTTATTCATATAAATAATAAGTAATTTACAATCTCTTTTATAAATTTTATTTAAATTATCTAAAATGTTATTTTCAAATAATAAAGTAATGTATTGTTTTTATTTATAATAATACTTGGTTTTTATTCTTTAAAAAAGTGTATATATATAACTAAGTATTTAAAAACAAATTAATTTAGTTAAAAATTTTCACTAACACTTAATTATAAATACTAATTATTTCAAAGACAAGTGTAAGTGTATAAAAGCCTCATTTAACATGTGTTAAGTTAACAAATAAGGAAAATTTACAAGTGTTTGTAATTTAAGACAAGTGTAAACTATTTAAAATGCATTTAAAAACATTCGTAATTAATTAGCTTGCATAAAGACAAGTGTCAAAATTATCTATTTTCATTTTTATAAGAGAATTCAAGTTGTACATCTATATTCTCTTCTCAATTTTCTCTCTTGCATCTAAAAATTTAAAAGAAAACAGAAAATGAAATTCAAAACAAAACACCATCTCAACTCAAAAACAAGATCCAGAAAAGAAAATGAATTCAGCAACTAAAATCAAAACAAGGCCTCAGTTGTAACTTGTAATCAAGTAAAAAAACAGAGCTCAAGCAAGTTACAGATCTAAGGGGCAGAATAAAATCCAAGTTCCAGTTTTCAGTTCTCTCTGGAATTAAATGAAGATAAGTAAATTTTCTTAAAGCTTTGAATTTCATGTTGTTAATTAGTGATAAAGTATAAATTTAAACAGTTGAAACAAAAATCAAAAATGCGAATTCAACTTGAAAGCAAATGCAAAATGAAGTCTACAGCCTGGAAAGAATAAAACCAGTTGAAGCTTTACACAAAATTCAAAACCGTAAGTAAAATTGATTCTTTTGTTTGTTATTGATAAAGTAAACAAGTAAATACAACAGGAGATTGAGCAAAGTTTTGTATTTACAAACTTTTGCATAACTAATCTTCAAAAGAAAATTAAAGACAAAAATATGCAGGCTTGTTTCTCCTCTGTTTCTTCTTTGTTGCAAACTTCAGGTGAGCAACTTCCTCTTTAAAAACTAATTTTGTTGATACATTGAAATGTTGGGGAGCAAACCTTGAATCCATATCCATCTATGTTTGCATGTGATCAAATATTGAATGTTGTGTGAATATATAAGTACATTGGCTGTGAATATGTAAATGTATAGGTGAATGCATATATCAGTGTTATTTTGTTATGGTTTCCAGGCTCAAAATTTTTGATTAAAAATTATTACCTCTGGATCTAGTCACCATTTTAATTTAAGTATCAAACAAAACTTGTTTGTTTGATCATAAAGTAGGTTTTAAAAATTTATGCAAGTTAAACAATTTAGTAATGGCCCTGGTAACAAAACAACTGAGCAAAATTTGCATAAAGTGGAAAATTCAAACTTCTCAATTCATAAACTCAGGAACATAGATTGAATCCTTGAAGAAAACCATGATTTTTAAAACTAAATTTATAAAATTTGATAATGGGATGGTTGTACATTTCTGGTTTAACCAGAAATTAGATTTTTATGAAATTTTGATGAACTCGATGGTCTTTGAGGTTGTAATTCTTTCTGGAGTTACTTGAATGATCGTAGAATAACGGAAAAATGCCAAGAAGATTAATCAAATCATTTTGGGGGAATGCGATGTGGATTTGGGTCTGTAACCCTAGTTTTTATTGAGTTGAGTATTTTGATTTGTTCTCTTCCCCTGATTGATCGAGTGGCATGGGAATTTGGGTAGTGGAAGCTTGGCCGTAGTTGAAGTCAATGCCGGAGTCCTAGGGGTCACGGTGGTCGGAGGGACGAATGCGAGGCGTTGATAGGATTGGATGATTGAGTTACTGCCTGTTCCAGGTTTGGGGTGTAAGCTTGAATTAGATTTCAGGTTTGGGTGGACGTTGTGGTGGTTGGATTCTGGTGTGAGGGTGATCGTTGTTATACTCGAGGGTGTGGAGTCGACAGGAGTTGGTTGGCGGCACCGTGCATGTGCATGGTGCATTAATTTTTCTGATGAACTCTGTGTTGTTAGTTGGGGTGTTGCACGTTTTAGTGGCCCGGTGATTGTCTTGGGTGATTCGAGTTTTAAATCGAAGCAAGGAAGGATCTAACTCGAAGTAAAATTGAAGATTGCACGAGTATGTTATGATGTTGTTTCAGGTTTTAAATAAAATAGAAAACCTATTTTGCTTTTAAGTTTTAAATCTAGTTTAAATGTAACTGGAATTTAAACTAAGTTAAAACTTGAGTTTGAACCTGATTTCAAATTAGTTTGAATCTGAGTTTTGAAATAATTTAATTTTGAAATTTAAATTTGGTTTTAAAAACTTTTAAGTATAAAAGTATATTGATTTTGAATTTAAACTGGAAATTTAAAATTGTAAAATAGAAATTTAAAATAAGTTTAAATCTGAGATTTAAAATCTGGAATTTGGATTTGAATTTCAGTTTTTAAAATAAAATAAGTTTTAAATTTAAATTTTTTAATCACTTTAAAAATATGGTTAAATGATTTGAATTTTAAAAATGAAGATTTGAAATGTAAGGAAAGCTTTAAAGATTTAAGTTAAATTTGGGATCAAGGTTTAATCTGCATTTCAGTTTTGAAGTTAAACGAAATTTTTAAATTGAATTTGTTTTTAAATAACTTGGAATATTTAAAGTGTATTTTGAACTGATTTGAATTTTTAAATGAATTTGTTTTATATTCTTTTAAACTTATTTTATAAAATGGTTATTTCTTTAACATATGACATAAAAAGATTTTGAATTGTTTTTTAGTTTGTATTCATTTTAAAATCTTGAATTTAAAATGAAATTTAAAATGGAATTTAAATTAAATTTAAAACAAATTGTTTGTAAATATTTTGATTAAGTAAGAAATGTTTATCTTAAAAACAAATATAATTTAATGTTTTGGATTCATTAAATTATTAAGTTAATTTAAATGGATAATTAATTATTTAATTAATTAATGATATGGATGATTAATTAAGTAATTAAGAGTTTTTAAATTAATTAATTAATGATTGAGATAAATAAATTAAGGTTAATTAATCTGTAATTAAGAATTATTAATTAGATTTTAATTAATGATTAAGGATTAATTAATCAAGTAATTAAGGATAAATTAAGTTACGGCTAACACTTAATTAATTAGATAATTAGACATTAATTAATGGATAATTAAAGATAAATTAATTTGTGATTAACAACTCTTAATCTAAGTTAATTACTTAATGGAAGTGATTAAAGAATGGATAATGAAGTTCATTAATTAGGATTATTTAATAATTAATTAATACGATTAATTTTAATAATTAATTAGATTAATTAATTTAATGATAATCAGTTGTGAGTTGTTAAGTGTAATTACTTAATGAAAGTAGTTAAGGAACTAATTACTTAATGTAATTAATTGAGTTTAATGGGATTAGTTTGAATTAATTAATTAAATTTAATTAATTTAAACACTAGATGATTTGTTAATAATTACTTAATGTAATTAATGGATGGTAATTACTTAGTAAAGTAATTAATTGATAATTACTGGATGTAATTAGTGGAAGTGATTAAGAATAATTATTAATTAAGGAGTAACTAATTAGTTATGGTACTTAATTAAGAATAATTAATTAAGGATTAATTATTAATTAAGGGTTAATTAATGATTAATTAAAGGATAATTTATTAAATGTTTGAAATCAATTGATTATTAATTTACTATGACTTGCAAATTTATTCATAGAAGTTAATCTGATTTAAATTAATTGGATACTTAAACTGATTTATGGATGTTTGGATTATATTGGATGATCGAATTGTTTGATACCCCTGATTGTGATGCTCTGTTTGATTTGAGCTATGTTTACTGTAATTTATTTTCTTTGTTATATATATCTGTGATTTGTGAATGGAAGATAAGCGTTATGGTTCATACCGCTTATCAAATAAGCGTTATAGTTTATACCGCTTGTCAAATATATTGTTGTATTTGAATCTGTGTTGATTGATGATGTGGCACTTTTATTGTGTAAAACCTCTGGACCACACTTATACACACACAAATATGGATTTCACGTGGAAATCAGTTAGTCATGGACTCTAAAAATAAGCTTTGAATTTGAATTTTTAAATTCAAATAGTTTTTGGATATAAATTAATTTTAATATGAAAAGCTTTGAAAAGGTGTTTTAAGAATGGAAGTTATTTTGAATAACTAATAGAGATTTGGAATTTGAATAATTCGATTTAAATTGGAATTCAATATCTGGAATTGAATTCTGTATTCTGTATTTATGATTTAAAAAGGATATACAAGCTTATATCGGTTTAAACCATTTTAAAATTGTTGTTTTGGGAATTTGAATTAACCCAATGATTGTAACCTATATATATAAATGAAATCGGGTTTTCCGAAATAAAACTGTTTGTTCTCAAATGATAAAAGCTTTCACATGAGTAATGAATTTCCAACTCGTAAGGAATTTTAAGTTTGAATTGAAATAGTTTTCCAAGTTATGAATGAATCTTTGGAAGTTATTTTGAAAGCTATGAAATGCGTCTTTGATTTAAAGACCGGATGGGTCAATCCAATTTGAATGGGATTGCTTTGAAAAGCTATGAATGAATCTTTGTTTAAAAGATTGGTGGACCTTGTTTAACTTGGAAGGGGGTATTAAAAGTGAATCTTTTATTTAAAAGATTTAAGTGTGGAAATTGTTTAAACCATTGAAGGTTTTTGAAATGAATCTTTTTGTTTAAAACATTGAAAATGGTAATTTGTTTTAACCATTTGAATGATAGGTTTTGGGATTTAAGCTGTGATTTAACTGAGATCCCATATCCATATGTTTTTAAATATTGGGCTCACTATTCGGTTTAGCCGAGAGAGGACATTTGCGCCATATAGCCCATTCCGAATATGTGATACGTCGTTATGGATAGCATTTGAAGACCGATGGTGAAGACTGGGTGTTTGCGAGAACGATAGGATGACCTATCGATTGTCTCTGCACTGAGTAGCTACGGTATAGAGATTCCCTAAGTGATGGGAAGTCCGAACGGGATTGTGAATACCCGGATTTGCAAGGGCTTCTTCGGAAGTGCCTTCGGTTCTGTTCGAACCCGGAACAGACTTGTATGGACGTGTGTCTGACGTTACACTTTAAGATGTAAAACCAGTTTCTATCAAATACATTTCTGTTTGGTGGTAGAGATTTATTCTCTTAGCTTAACACCCTTCTCTGAGACGTACGAGCTCAGAGGTTATGTAGTTGATGGTTACTAGTGATACACTCCCAATTTGGTAACGTAGCATACGAAGTGCTGTTGATCATTTATTGATCAAAGCATGGCTTTTGCGAAAAGCGTAGCTTTGTGGATGAAACCTCGTCGAGCCTCACAACCTAGTAATGGTCGAAACAGGAATCGTGGCAGCAAGGTTATTTGAGGGTAGCGCCCTCTGAGGGTATGACCATTTCCTTATGGATAAGAAGTGATATTATGGTATGGAGCCCAGATATTTACTTATGTTGATTTTTGAAAGTTGGTATCATGGTATGGAGCCCAGATATTTACCATGTGGTTGCTGGATTGAGGGCCCTCGGATAAAGGTCGGTAACGACCGGGATATGGCATACTTTTGTCAGTAGTTACTTCCAGGCAGGGGTGACCCGGCCTTGTGTAGCAGGGATCCGGTTAGATTCTTGGGGACGTCCCTCCAGAGGCGTTCCATTTTATTTTATACGGGAAGTTCCTTTGCTCGACCATTTGTTGTAAATCCAAACAAAACAATACGAGCCCTTTACGATTTCAATTGTATAACCTGCCACCTCAGGTGGTAGCTATAGCTGGCATAATATAATGGTACCTATGCTGGTTAAGATTAATATTATACTTTCGAAATGTTTTCCACTATGCACTTATAATAATAATATCAAATGGTTTTCACGTATCAATCATTTTTGACTATCATAAAGAGAAATCTCCTCCAAGTGTTCGCTTGCATTGTGTGTGTGGCGGGAGGCCTTATGGCAGTTTCATTTTCCAAAAAGCATTTCGGATTTCAATGTTTTAAAATTCTTTGTCTTTTGTTTTAAAAATAAACTGTTTTATTTGCTCACACCAGTCCCATGACTGACCCGGAGTTTGTTGTTCTTTTCCTAAACTCTGGGTGCCCACAATTTTCCACACGGGCAGTCTAGAGTTGGTTTTTCAAATAGTAGATGTAGATATCGATCCAGTACCCTTCAGCTTCCTCTTTGGAATTCTTTGGAGTCTTCGGATTCACGGACCGGACTTGCTTATCTTAGTGCGATGTGATGGTGGTTCGAGCTACCTTTGGAGATGGAGCATTGAGGTGAAGTTATTGATAGTGGAATTCCTTCTTTAGAGTTCAAGTTGAAGATGTTTTTCCGCTGCTAGTTCATTGAGTTTTCCGTTGTAGCATTGTTATCTCGTATCTCTGATATTTGATTCATATTGTATCATTGTTGTATCGAATATTGTATATCAATGATATTCATTTCTTTTTCTTCCGCTTTGTTGTTATACTTGATGTGTTATAAGCTCCGGCGAACCAGATTCGACGTTTGGATCTGCGGCATTTGAATACGAGTGCCGTATTCGGTACCGACTTTCGAAGGTCGAGTTAGGGCCGCTACACCCAGGCTCTTCTCCCAGAGCACCACTGCAACACCATACCGCTATCCCTGCCTCACGATTGAGCTAGATGCTTCATTTTAGTCGAGATCACCACGTCATTCCACTCGACAGAAAACAGAACCATAACCCTATATCACCTCCGATGGAATTCCACGACCATCAAAAAAATCCCAAACTATTTTTCCTGAGATCTTCAGACTACCCGCTACCTACATCCCAAAGTACGATGACCACTCCCCCTTACGTTCGTCGGAATTGGTGAAAATATGAATTCCGTTCAACTCGAGAAAACACGACAATTTCAAGCCTAAAAATCTAGAAACCACTATCAAAAATCATAATTTTCTATCACGAATCGCTGTATGAAATCCAAACATGAAATCTCAATCATTGATTTTCGACTTATATACAATTTTTACTGTTATTTTTTTTTTAAATTTTGAATCAATTACTTAACATATACACTTAAACCCATTTCTAAAAATAAATTTACATTATTACAATCAAGTTTACTTTAATGATCATAGCCTAATAATGATTATACGAGGAGAATGGAATTTATATAAATGAATTAGTGCCTTGTAACTTAACAGAGGCCAACACATTTTTATACACAGGTATGTTCATACTACACGGAGATGTTTGTCTATTTTTCAGAAGAAAAAAAACATTCATGCCAAACATATTTCCAACTTTACTTCACAGATTTAACTCATGCACCAAATATAAACACAGTTTTATGCTTTTTAAGAAGAATGTTTACTCACAAACATCAATACAGAAATAAATAAAGGGTTGAAAAGTTTGCTCACCTCAAAAATAAGAGCAGAGAGACAGGCTTCTGTTTTCTTTTTAAATCTGAAGTGGTATCTGATCTTGATTTGTTTTTGAATGGGATTGATTCAGATCTGAGCTTGCTTGATCCTTGCATTTATAGTTTGTTTGATCTCAAGTTACTTTGCTCAGGTTGAAACAGATCTTTCTTTTGATCTCCAAATTTCCGTTTCAGTTTGATTTGATTTTCTTTTTCATATTTTTTCTGCTTTGATTTGTTTCAAGGCTTAAAAACTTTGAACACTGATATTGATCTATGGTTTTCTTTGATCAGGTTTCGATTCTTATTTTTTTGTTTATTTTCAGATTTCAGATTTCTTTTTGAAGGTGGGAGAAAACTTGATATATTAGCCTAGTTTATATTTATTTGTAAATTAAAATCATTAAGAAAACCATGTGCCACTTGTTAAAATTTGTAAACACTTGTTCATTTATGTTTACATTTGTAATAGGTAAGGTATTAACATTTCTACACTTGTTAAAATATAACATTTTGTGTTTAAATCCTTATTTTAATTAGTTTTATATTTTATGTTTAAACCCTTGTTTATAATTTACATACAAATTCATGTATATATTATTTACTAACCATATTTATTTTCAAATATATAAAAAGAAAGTAATTTAAATCTATTATTTAGTATTATATATTTACAAACCAATTTTTGATACATATATATGTTTTCTTATTAATTTCCAAAAGATATGTATATTTTAATTTTTTTATTAATTCTTATTTTAATATCATATATACATTATACATACATTTTCAATTATTTGTACTTACATAAATTTCTTTAAAGTAAAATTGATTTGAAATCAAATTATCCATTATTAATAAATAATCATACATTCATACATATATTTGTTTATTAAAGCATAGAATTCTAAATCAATTTATTTTATTAAATATTTATTTTTGAGTTTTAAACCAAATTTCTATTTATATCCATGGTTATGTAAACAATCACATTTTATTTCATTTGTTCCTGGCAACTTCAAATTAAATTACCAATTAATTCTTAATTTAATCCAAAAATCAAATTAATTACTAAATTAATTTGGCTTAAAAACCGGGATCGTTATAACCCAGCCTTGTGTTGGAATAGATCCGGTTAGGTTCTCGAGACATCCCTCCAAAGGCGTACCCATTAGAATAAAGGAAGTTCCTTAACCTTGACCATTTGTTGGAAATCCAAAAAATTAATACGAGCCCTGTATGGTTTTAGTTGTAAAACCTACCATTTAACATGGTAGCTATAGTAGGCATACTATAATGGTACGTATGTTGGCTATGATTAATATTATACTTTCGAAATGTTTTATCCACACTATGCACTAACAATAATATTAAAAGGATTTTCGCGTATCAATCATGTTTGACTGCTATAAGGAGAAACCTCCCTCAAGTGTGCAATTGCATTGCTGTGTGTGCCGGGAGACCTTATGGTAGTTTCATTTTCCAAAAGCACGAATATACTTATTTTTGTACAAATAACTACTTTTAGATCGCACACCAGTCCCATGACTGACTTGAAGTTTATTGTTCCCTTTTCTAAACTCTAGGTGCCCCTAATTTTCCACATGGACAACCTAGAGTTAGGTTATCAGTAGTTTTGGAGCTAAGTCTGGAAAATATGCTGTGGAGATCAGGAGACAAGCTGGATAAGGAGGCGTATCACACGGATATGATGCTATTTTTCCGTTGTTATGTTGTTTTCCGCTGTTGTATTGTACTTTGATGATGTAATGTATAAACTGCAATAGTTCTTTTGTTTAAAGATTAGTCATTTATCTACTATATATTATTCCGCTATTATTGTGAGATTTTGATATTGTTTCTATTTCTTCTCCTACCTCCTTCTTCTTTATCCCTAACGGTTCGGTTTTTTGGCATTCGATTGTTCGACATTTGATATAGTGGACATATTAATGTCGATTTTCTGGCGTCGAAAAATCAGGTCGTTACAATTTGGTATCAGAGCTGTAGGTTAAGCGAGAACCTTGGCTCTGGTAGGGATTACTCATTAAAATAGAGACCATAGTACTCTAGAATGAGTTTGAGTATATTAATAGATATGAGCGTGTATTTGTTAGTGTATATAAAAATTGTTTTATATTGTGTTTACTTATCGGTTGAGTGTTTATGGATTCTAGTCCATATGTGGGATGCCATTTTATTGATAGGGGTTTCTAAACTCTTAAACATGATAAAACGACACAGTAGGGTAAATGAAATAATTTTACCCAACTTATTTTTGTATGTAAAAGAAATAAATTTCCGTTAATTATTATAATATATTTACGGTTGCTTGGTTGTTAGGGAATGATAATACTAAATTATTATCATTGTTATAAAGAAAATTAAAATAGGAACTGATATCATAACCGAAGGTTCAGGAAATAATTCAGAGAACGAAATGGAATTTGAAATGTGAATTATAAATATGATTTATGTTTGTGCCAAAAATGGTCACAAACCCCAAATATCGTGAAAGCACCAGTGAATGAATACAAATCAGCAATATTCAAACACGAATCACAGATCTAATCTAGCAACAAGTAGCAATTCAGAAATAAAGAACAAAAACACACGATTTATAGTGGTTCGGCTATCTCCGGCCTACGTCCAATTCAATAGTTTTTATTTTATTGATGTTCTTCGCTGATTACAGTTGATTACAGTGGATTACAATGAATTATAGCTCTGGAATTCGAGTTCAACGGTAGTGGTGAAGTGCAAAGTAGAGTCTGGGCGCTTTAGAATTAAGATCCCCTTTTCTGAATGACCCGGGGCTCTATTTATAGGTGTAGGAGGCTGATATTTCACCTAAATTTAGGGAGACCTCATCGGGCACGTGAGGGGGCCCACAGGCTCGGCCTCAGGAAGCTGGGGCCCATTCCGGGATCGATTCGAACTCCATTCGAATCGATAAAGAAATCATCCAATTGAGCTGAAATTTGGTGAGAACATTTTTCAACATGCACCTAAGCTCCTGTAAAAATTTCATACCATTTGGACTTGTAGATCTCAAGTTATGGTCGATTCGAAATTGCATTTCCGGTTGCTACGCTCCGTTCGAATCGATCTTGTTCGAATCGATTGCTTCGACTCGATGGCCTCACGCACCTTCGTGATGACGTGGTGCGCATTTCCTCGGTCAATCCACTTTTCACTCCGAATCGACTGGGTCGACTCCATCATTTTCGCTACTTTGACTTAGTGGATTCGAGGGATACATTATCAAAGGGATTCGAACAAAAGCTCGTTCGTATCAATTATGGTGAGCTTTGGTCGATAGATACGAAGCTTGTTATAGTAGGATGGATTTGAACTAAGGAAACTCCATGGATTCGAAACTCTTTAATCTTGAGGGATATGAATCAGGTAGACGCGAGCCTAATTCGCTCCTGATCGATGCAAATGCAAATGGACACAAAGCAACCAGATGGATGCGAACCATCGATTCTAGATGGATACGAAGTGGAGCAACTTGATCGATTCGAAGTACTCCGAGTTGATGGATACGAAGTAGAGTGACTTCATGGATTCGAAGGATTGTGAGTTTGATGGATTCGAATCAGATGGAGGCGAGGCTATCTTCCTTTCGACCGATTCAAATGTTATGGATTCGAGGGTTGATGTCATTGATGGATTCGAACATCACCCTTTTGATGGATAGGAAGGAGGAAATCCGATGGATACGAAGAAACACAGTTTCATGGATGCGAAGTCGTAGTATCCCCTTCATCTTGCATCGATCATAACTTGAGTGTATGAACTCGGATTGACTTGAAACTTGGAACCCTAGCTTTCGTGGCTTTGCTTGACGTGTCTTATCAATTGTAGCTCGATCCGGACTCTAACAAAATTCATCGATATCCGTGGTGAACCTGCAATCCATAATTGATATTCAAGACTAGTAATCATCGATTTTCAGTAACCTTTGGATATCTCAACTTTCCCAAAAGTTGGGATAACAATTTATAATTTGAAATAAGATGCCAAAGTAATTTTTGATAGGGATTAAAAGGATTTGTAATTCGAAATTTCGGAAATTAAACTACCTTGATTCTGAAAATGGTTTTCAAAGGTTTTAGAAAAATAATGGTGAAATCATTTGGGAAATGTTTTTGAATCAGATATGAAATCTGGTGGGATTTGGAATTTATAAACATTTGTAACAAATACTTTTGATGGGATAAAAGCACTAAGCTCTTTTCGGTCGTTGGAAAATAATTCCGATGATGATCGCGACATCATCATTGTTCATTTTCGAGTGTCCAAGGGAGGAATTGCTACCCGAATGTTTTGTATTGGGAATATTTGTGAAATTGAGTTTTATTTTGAAATAGTTTGATTTTGGATATAATCGATTCCAAAAATGATTTTTAAATACTAAAGTGATTATTTAAACTCCGGAATCTTATTCAAAAATGGTTATGGAATATTTATAAGTTTAAAAACTTATAAGGATTTGGAAAAGATTAATTGGAATGGGAATTTAAGCCTAACAGGTTAAATAAGATAATGTTGAAATTAGTCAGAATAAGGTTCATCTTGGAAGGTTAAATAAAAGTAAGTGTAAAACCCAAAATAAGTGGGAAGGTGAGCTAATTAATTGAGATGAATCAAAAGGAATTAGCAAATGTATTTAAATTTGGGAAACTTATAAAAGTTTAAAATTTAAGTTGAATTGGAGTGTAATTAAATATAGTCAAGTAAAAGTGAATTTAAAGATAAGTCTAAGGAGATTAAGTGAAATGATTACTTAAATAAAATTTATTAAGGTGGAAATAAATTTCTAAATGAATAAATGAATTTACAATTGCAAGTAAATGAAATTGAAAACTAAATGTTGAAATTCATCTTGAATCTGTAAGTAAATGAAAAATTAGTGAAGTGAAAATAAATTTTTAAGTGGGTAAAATATTTATTTTGAGCTTAAGGAAGGTTAATGGTAAATTCCTAAGTTACGTTTGAATTGAGAAATATTAGAAATAAATATTTGGATAAAGATTTAATAAAATTTAGGTAAAAAGGGAAATTTTGGATAAGTGAATGAAAATCAAAATAAATGTGAATAACAAGACAATTCATATAACTAATAATCAATTGAGATAAACACGTAGAATGTACGTGTATAATTTTATTCGCATAACAATTTGATCTAGATTCGAGCATAGAATTTCAAGATAATTATATCGATCCAAGTTGGAATTTTTCACTTGATTTTCGACGGCAAACCCTGGATATGGATTTTTGGTTGATTCTGGAAATTCTCTATCATAGTTTACGACTATGCAATGAGAATGACGGTTTCTGATCAAGAAACCAGATCTGAGTCCGCACTAGGAAGTCGGTGGACGATACTAGTGCGGAAGTGAAATTGTGCGATCGAGTAAGCGATCGAATTGGATATTACGTATGGATGATATGTGTACATCGTACGGGCTTAAATGAAATAAACATTGAAACTTTTGTAAAGAAATGTGCAAAATGATTTTGAATGGTTTAATTGAACATTATTGCTAGTAGGATATACAGGTGTTTTAAAAGAAAAACCATAATTTTTATTTCAAAGATAAATGAATTGTTTGACAAAAAAAGTATGTATTTAAATTTCTTTATGAAATTTGATGATTTTCTGGACTAGCCACTTGGCCTTTTGTTTTCTTTTGAAATCTGGGGTCCGTTGAGGCATTTTGTAGTCGTACTGAGCTAACCACGCAAAGGAGATGCTGGCGAAATTTTTCAAAAATTTAGGGAGTTAGAAATTTTTTGAGAAATTTGGATAATTTAAGATTTGAATTCAAATTTAATTTTGAATTGTCAAGAAAATTATATTGTTTGGAACTCATGGTTGACTTTGGAAAGTTAGTAAGAATGATAGTGTCTTTAATAAAAATTGTTTTGGAAAGTTGAAACTATTGGGTTTTCGGAAGTTGTTAAAAACCACTTTGGATTGGGAAAATAGTGAACAGGTTATGGATCATTCTTCTTAACTAGTAATTATGGGACGAAACTCTTTTAAGGAGGGAAGAATGTGAATACCGGAATGTCTAGATATTTGAAATTAAAATATTTAATTGATTTTAAACATTTAAAAGTTAATTTCTAACTTGAATTTCAAATGTTACTATTTATTGTGTGATTTAATTGTTTAATTGAATAATTGGAAATTGAAAAAGTTATTGAATCTGGATGTTCCAGGCTTGTTAAATATATTTGAAAGACTTAGAAAATTCATATTGATAATATTGATGGTAATAGAACTTTTAAAATTGAATTTGAAAGTGATTTGTTCAGTTTTGAATTTATATCGTTTAAAATCGATATTTAAAAATAACCTTCCGAGGCACAATCTCGGAATTCGACAAAACCAGGTCTATTGGATCCGTAATAGTGTACTATTATCGGATTTCAAATTTCATAATGTTTAGAGTTGTCATGTGATCGTACGGTAGATTAACATGCTAAAATTCATATCGAAAATTCAATATAAATACTGGATCCAAAAAGCTATCTTCTCCATACGATTGAATTAGGACTCGAAACCTTTTCCATTGTGTTCAGAATAGGGGTTTGACATTATAAACACCTAGCGGTAATCCTTGATAGGAGGTCGAGATGTTTGGCTCGATTTCAATATGTTTAAATTCAAATTAAATTAAATTTGATATTTTCACTAGTCAAAAACAAAATCTCTATGATTCAACACTTAGCCTGGTTTTTAACTTTTGTCCCTCCCTGAGACACGCATCTCTTTCTTTTCTCATCATAACCGAGCATTTTTGTTGAAAGGAAAATAGAAAATCTAACAGAAAAAAATAGGTTATTCGAAACCCTTCATATTCGAATGATAGTTCGAAACAAAATCAAAGCGGTTCAAATTCATTCGAACAAAATCAAATCGCCTATCTCCTCAATCAATCTCTAGACCACATCAATAGAAATGGTTCTCGAATGAAGTCAGGAACCCTAAGTCGAGTTGTGGCCTTCTCGTTCAGTCGAGATCGATCTCGAGACGATTGAAGCTAAGTTGTTTAGGGCTCGCGATTTGAAAGTCATGATCTAGTTCAGATGATGGTCACTGGTCGAGTAGTCGTTGGAAGAGGATGGCGTGGAATATGGGAACGATGGGTCTTTGTGATGAGGCAATCGTGATGTCTAGAGCAAGGCAACGGCAACGACAGTAAGCCGACGAGACAAAGGATCAAGCGAAGGTCACAAGGCGACCTGGTACAATGTCGCGATTTTCATCGAGGTGACATGGGGTTATGTGCGCGAGATTGCTAGGTTTCTCGATGCGAACCGGTGGCGATGGGAAGTGGTGGCCTCGAGCTGTGCAGAGAAGTATATTGTGTATCTTTAACTTAATTCTATAAAAAAATATTAGTATACAGGAAATTATATATATATACTTTTATTTTTGCAAAGAATATGAAATGAAATTTTAGTTTCAGTTTAAATTTAGTGTTTATATATATATATATATATATATATAGGTAGAAAAATAATTTATTACGGTAAGTATAAACCATTTCTATTTAACATATATACTAGGAAGAATTTTTATTTCCATTTGGATTTAATGAATATATAAATTTACATAAATTAATGTATGTGTACACAAGATTTAGAAAGCAGAAATTTTGAAGGGCAATATATGTTATTTTTATAAGTGTATATATAGTTTCAAAGGAAGAATAAATATATACATATGCATTTTAAATTTATGAGTTTATTTTAAAATAATGGTTTTGGTGAATAAATTGTTTAGTTAACCTATTTAATTTATTCTAGTTACTAAAAGGATTTTAAAGGGAAAATAATTAATTTAAATTTAAATCACTAGTTAAAAATAAAATTATTGGTTAATTAAACTTATTAAATGGAGAAATTAATTTGTTCAACAAATTCGAATATTAGTAAAACCTCCTAATGTTTATTACAAGGTTTAAAAATTTTGGAAACAAGCTGGAAGGGAAATGGATTGCAAAACAAAAGCAAAGGTGAGATCTTCTCACTCACATCTGGATACGGTTAATTTAAATAGTTGAAATTTAAAATATTTGTTGATTGCTTTAATTGATGTGATATTATATATAGTAGTGTGTGTGTGTGTGTGTGTGTGTGTGTGTGTGTATACATATTGGAGTGATTGATTTCCCGCATTATATAGCGGATGAGACCCTATGCGCCCCGCATAATAGCGATGAACCTATATACCACGATATTTCACCTCGAAGTGGAATTGTTGTTCTATATTATGCTAACATCTGTGGATGCAAGAAAACAGTCTGGAGGGATCCAATTAGATTCCTCAAATATTGATCTTATTTCATACTCTTTGATATAATCTACTTATGATCTGTGATTGATTATATTGGCAATTCAAATTATAGAAGGCTATGGTTTGGCCGAATATATTTTGGTATTTTAAGATACCAAAAATATAGAAAATTGGATTTTTGAAAGAAAATTAAAGTGTATAATTTTAAGTAAAATAATTTTAGTGAATTGGATAAATTAAAAGGAGGAATTTGGAAAGGATAAAGGTTGATTTTTGAAATCCTATTGAATAAATTCCAAGTATGGGGAAAAAGATTTGTCTTTAATAAATGGAAACAAATGGATTTTGAGAACTTAACTAGTATTGTTTAAAAGTTGAATAATTTATTTAAAATTTGGATTTTAAATGGTTTAGGAGAAATAAAGGAATTTATTTTAAAAATGGGGCTATTTTTGGGAAATCGATTTGAAAACTGATTAAATGTTTGAAATTATGTTTTAAAAGGAGAATGAGGCTATGGAATTTATAAATTGGGTCTTATAAAGAGAAATAATATATCGGTGGATATTTGGAAGTATAAATTCATGATGGAAATTTATAATGGAATAGGTAATTTGTCTTAAAAATAAATGGTGGTTTATTTTTAACAGTGTGGAAAGGAAATTTACGAATTTGAGATATAAATTGAGATAAATCTAGAAGGGTTTATTAATTGATTTAAGTGTACTATTTTGGAATGGAGAATGTATTTTCCCTGGAAAGCCGAGTATGTTTTCAAAGTAGCTTTTAAGTATAAATTAAAAGTTCTGAAGTTGGTTTAAAAAAATGTTTTTCGAGAAATTATTTTCTTAAATTGTTTTTAAACTTTTGAAGTAACTATTTATTAAGTTAATTATAGAAGTGATTATTTTAAAAGATTTAATTAGTATTTGATTTAGAAGATGGTTATCTAAATAATTATACTTTATCTAATAATTTTAATTAAAAAATTAGTTTGGGCTTAAGTTTTACATGAGATATTAGTATAAAAAATTTATTACTAATATTTTAAATAAAGTGTTTAAAATAGTTTTTATTTTTTAAGTGTTTCCAAGTATATATTTTTGGATAAGTATTTTAAATTATTTTAAAAACCTAAGTATTAGGACTGGGCAAATTTTCAGTGGAAATAAACAATTTTTGGAAATTTATTCCGCAAGAGAAAAGTAGTTTTAATATTGTTTTCAAAGGGTTGAAGTTTGGAAATGTATCTTGCGAAGATATTTATAAATAATTTAGAGAAATTATTAATGTCTGATGGTTGTTTATTGATGTTATTTGAAGTTAAATAACCGACTATCAATATTGCCCTTTAAGACGACATCTGAATTTCGATGAGACTGGCGGTCAGATTCCAATTGGTTATCCGAAAACCACATCAAATCTTAAAGGTGGAACTTTTGTTAAAAAGATTGAAAATGGAAATTTGTTGTGACTTAACTAAGATCTGAATATATCCACATGTTTTTAAAATAAGCGCTCACTATTCGGATAAGCCGGGGGAGGTCATTAAGTCGTAAAACCCATTCCGAATAATGATACGATGGAATGGAATTGCATTTGAAGACGGTGGTTGAAGACCGGGTATTTTTGAAAGCGAAAGGATTGCCTGTTGATTGTCTCTGCTTCGAGTTGCTCCGGTATAGAGATTACCCTATGTGATGGGGAGTCGGGACGTGATTATGGGATATCCGGATTTGCAAGGACTTCTTTCCTTAATTGGATGAAGTGCCTTCGGTTCCATTCAGACCCAAGATAGACTTGTATAGATGTATGTCTGACCTTACACTTCGAGATATAAAGCTAATTTCTATCAAATACATTTCTGCTTGGTGGCAGAGAATTTATTCTCTTAGCTTAACATGAGATGTACGAGCTCAGAGGTTATGTAGTTGATGGTTATCAGTGATATATTTCCAATTTTCTAATGTGGCATGCTAAGTGTTGAGCATTGGTTAATCAAAGCATGCTTTTGTGTAAATCGTAGCTTTGTGGGACAAGACTTCATCAAACCTCACACCCTGAAAATGGTCGAAACAGGAATGATGCGGCAAGGTTATGTGGGTCGCACCCCGCAAGGTATGTGCATTTCCTTCTCGATATAATTGGTATTCTGGTATGGAGCCCGGATATTTTACCTATGTGGATAAAAAGTGGTATTCTGGTATGGAGCCCAGATATTTTACTTACGTGGTTGTTGGAATTTGGGGTGCTTCGGTAAAGGTCGGTTACGACCGGGAGATACCATACTCGTGATAGTTAGTTACCTTATTACAGAGGTAACCCGGCCTTGTGTTGGCAGAGATCCGGTTTGGTTCTCGGGACATCCCTCTAGAGGCGTACCCATTCGGATAAAGGAAGTTCCTTAGCCTTGACCATTTAATGGAAATCCAAACTGAAAGTCTATAGGGTGGATCGGGTAGTGTATATGCAAGTATATGTGACTAACTATATGATGCAACCAAGATAAAATTAATCTAGGTAAATATAGAATAAGCACACCTGGATTTTATACTGGTTTGGAGCTCCTGTCCTACGTCCAGTCCCGAAGCTCCCCTTCGGAATTCGACTATCAAACACCCTCACTTTGCCCGGATGAATAGGCTTGGTTACAATAGCTTGTTCTTGTCAAGTATGTGTTCTATAACACAGATATTGACAATTACGTACAAATGCTTCTGATATATATCAAGAGAATACTGATTGATGAGATCTGAATATATGAAATAGTGAAATACAAGTATATTTTGCTAGAGATCAAGAATATAACAGAGTATAAAAGTAAATAGCACAAGTAAGTAAGGTAAGTTTTCTCTTTGATTCCTGATGTTATTTATAGTGGTAGAGAGATTCCTTGAGCAGTTGCATCCATTAACAAGTGTTCTATAGTTGCTTCCGATGGTGATGAAGAGTTGCAGCGAAGAGAAGCAAAGATGTCTTTCCAAATGCGGCAGTTGTTATTTGAATTTTAAAATCCGAGTTCAGTACTAGACGTCTGGTATTTGTTTCATACGTCTGGCTATGTATATTTTATATATATAGTAGTCTTTCAAACGTTTGAGTACATTAACCAGACGTTTGATCCTGTCTGGTTTATAATACAGAAAATTTCTTCAGACGTCTGGCTAGTGCACCCAAACGTCTGAACCCTGTGCATGTTGATTTTGTGCATCTGTGTCATTGCTCCATTGATCCTATTGACTTGTAGTCTCTTGTAACGTTCTTTAATCCTTTTTCTTGTCTCTCTAGTGATGTTATTTTAGCAATTACCTGTAAATAGAAATATATATGCATATTCGATTTCCATTGTATAGTTGTTGTCATCGAAACGTTAGATTTGATTTCCTAACAATCTCCCCCCTTTTGATGATGACAACTATACAGTGTACTTATATATAATTTATAAATCTCCCCTTGAATATGTGCTTATTTATAGTTTATATATATATATATATTCTTATATTTCTCCCCCTTTGGCATTATCAAAAAGAATTATAAAATTCTATCCAATCGTCAAAGATAACACGCAAAATGGAAAATTTCATTTATAATTTGAAATTTATCACATTCATATATTTTTTCAAGTGTACAAAAGTTGACATCCTAAAATCTATGATTCTTTCGGAGAAGATTTTTCTTGATCATCCCTTTATCTTCTTTTTGGGAAGAGCTAGGTTTCTTTGTAGGAGAGGTCGAAGCTTCTTTAAGAGGTTCGTCCTTAAAAAGTTTAGAGTGTTTTGCGGGAGGAGAAGGCACTGGGGTTGTTCAATCTTGAGAAGGAGGTGTCAGACCGCAAACCCTTTGAAGTACCTCTACGAGAACCGATAATACAGTTGAAAGTGATTCTTCAATTGTTGCTAGGCATGTGGCAAAATTTGTTTCAAAGCCATCAATATGCTTAGCCAAAACTTTTCGATTTTGAGACAAAATGTGTTGATTTTTAAGAGTGAGATCTCGAACTCTTTCATTTGGATTTGTTTCTGTTCGAGTAACCAAAATCTCATCTTGGCTTGGATAATCAAAGGGTGCAGGAAGAGGTGCAGTTGCTTCATGATGTTGTTTCTCGTCTTGAGATGGTTCATTGTCTGGTTGAGGTGGGGACTCAACTTGTCTGGTTTGACGATTATGCGTCCAATCTTCAAAAGATATAAACTCCGGAGGAATTTCCGGTAGGCGCATTAACGAGAAAAACTTTGTGGAAGCGTATTTGGAGAGATTTCTTCAAAAGTTGATATGTAGGAGAGGATGTTGTGAGCACGTAGAAGTCTCATAATGTATGTGTCGTGATTGAGTCCAAAAATGTTTGAGCTCGTCAAAGATAAATTTGGCCCAGTTCACCCTTGTTCTGCTAAATAGAGCATATAAGGCTTTGTGCTCTAATTCGATTATTTTCTCATGACTTCCCATATATGGAATGATGGTATTGATGATCATTCGAGTAAGAAGTCTTGCTTTCGGTCATAGATATTTAGAGGCAAATTTAGGCATTTCATCCTCCCATATTTGTTGTGTTATACTATTCCTTGGTTTGAAGCGCATATCGGGAATATTATATAAGTCTTCGTCCGTGTCGGAACATCCTAGAGTTCTACCTATATGCCTGGATTGAGTCTAATCGTGCTGCCATACATGCTAGACCATAGCCAATTGTATTTATCTTCAATGTTCCATATTGACGTGCTATCCAAATTTGCGTAAAAATATATTGCCAATTGGTCGATTTGGATGTCATTGGGAGTGAACGATATCAATGTTTCTAGTCCGGCACTCTCACACATTTCATCCAAATCATACATTGTAAATTTAAGTAGGATATAAAATGGACCTGTGTGAAGCTTCTTCATTTGTATATCCTCATATCTCTTGATTTAGTGTGGTGCTCGATTCATCCATCTTTCTATTTGATTATCAGAGCAAACTTGAGAGTTTGAGGATGATGTTGGTTGGTCCTGTTTTCTTTTGGATATCTTAGGATTTTTAGTTCTTGGAGGCAATATAATTGAGCAAGCGTAAAAAGATGGTTTTGAGAAGAAATTCGTCAATGGAGAATACGCAGTTGAAAATAGAGATGAAAGTAAAAAAAATGACATTATCTGGGTGTTTTTAAAGTGTCGATTGAATTTCAGACTTCTGGAAGCGATTTCAAACGTCTGGTTTACCATAATTCCAACACAGTAGATAATTTAAGACATTTGGTTTAATTGCTAGACGTCTGGTTTGGTCGAATTTTAAAAATTTGATAGGCAGAGGGATTTTCCAAACATCTGGTTAAAATATCAAATGTCGGAAATAGGTTGAATTTTTAAAATTTGGTGGCAGAGACATAACTCGGATGTCTGGATCAAAGCTTAAACGTCTGAAATAGTCTGATTTCTATTTTATGGAGGCAGAGCAATTTTTCAGATGTCTGGAGGGTTATAACGGACGTCTGATATATGCACAGTGATAAAACATTTGTGGGATATCAGAGTGTCAGACGTCTGAGGTCCATATTTAGACGTCTAAAATAGGCAATCTTTCTAATAATAGCCTAAATTTTAATGGTGTTGCTTATTTCTCGATTTTCTATTGTTTGAAAAGAATTGTAATTTTTAATTTTCTAAAACAAAATAACAAATATACGTTGATACACATAAAATATAGTCTATTTGGATGGCGATGGAGTTTTTTGCGATCATCTGACTTGTTATCCCTTCATGGTTTGAGTGGAGACCATATATTTCCTCGTTCGTGGGTTCTCGAGGAACCGGAGTATCTCCTTGGTGAGGGATTCAAAGGTGTACGATAAGAGGAAGAGGGATCCAAGGAACTGCAAGGCATCAGAAGGGGTTCATGGATATCTTTCTTTCATGAAGTACAAAACTTCATAGCTACTTTACTCAAAAAATCTTAGCCGACGTGCCATGACTTTTTGTTCAAACTATAGTTCTCGTTGAAGATCTATTTGTTGTTTTTAATAGTGATGTATTTCATTAATTTTCTCCTATGTGTTAGGAGAGACAAATAAAATCATTTGGTCTTCTTGCTATCGGGAGTGAATCCCGTGTGATATGAAGACCACATATACGTCGGTTCCTGATTTGGTGTGGTTGTAGAAAGCCGTTGTGGTGTATTCGCCAAGCTGTCCGTTGTAGGTGTCAAGATGGATATATAAGAATTTTCAGAGGCCAAGATTATATTTTGTTTAAAACGAGTATGAATTGTATATATGTTTTTATTGTATGAACATTTACATAAGTTCAAAAATTATTTATAGAAAATTTGCAGAAACTAACTAACTAAAAAATGAAAGGTGAAGGATTTATTAATTGCAATTTGTGGATTGAAAATTATTAGCTAATCATAGCTTAAGTGAAGAAGCGGTTATTAAGTTAGAAGATCATGAAGAGAGCATATCCCTAAATCGCGTCGTAGTTTAATAAAAGTTTGTTCATTTAGTGGTTTTGTGAAAATATTTCCTATTTGATTTTCGGTATTTACGTATTCTAATGAAATAGTTCCTTTTGAACATTGGCACATAAAAAATGATGTCATATATCTATATGTTTAGTTCGTGGGTGATATACAGGATTTTTTGATAGATTTATTGCACTCGTATTATCACAATATATTGGAGATTTGTTGATAATCTTGCCGAAATCCGTAAGTGTTTGTTGCATGTATATCACTTGTGCACATGCTAGAGCTGCTGAAATATATTCGGCTTCGCAAGTAGATGAAGAAACTCAATTTTGTTTTTTGCTAAACCATGAAACTAATGATTGTCCAATAAAGTGACATGTTCCACTAGTACCCTTACGATCTGCCACCGAAATCTGCATCACTATATGAAACTAGTTCAAATGATCCTTTAGGGTAAAACAAACCGTAATCTCTAGTACTAGATAGATATGGTAAGATACATTTAATAACTTGTAATGACCCGCTATTTTGGACCATTCAAATCGACAATAAAACCATACATATCCGACTTGAATAATTCAAAATACCGAATTGTTAATTAAAATTTGGCAAAACTTAAAATATACAGTAAATAAATCAATCACAGATCATAGAGTAATATAATGTAGCGGAATAGATAAAGAATAGTAGTTCATGAAGCTACTATATACATCAGAGTTAGAAAAATACAACCGAATAGTTCAAATGTAGTGAAGTCTCCAATGCAACAGACGACTTCTCTGAACCAATCAACTGGAAAGGATGGAATCTGAATCGATAGTTGGATTTCCAAATGAAGCTCCGAACTCCAAAGGTGAGTCTCAAATGCTGTATCACTCAGTCTGACCAGAGCGTAAAGCAAAACACAAAACACTCGAGTCAGGATTAACATTCTTATATCAATAAATTCAACTCAAGTGAAATATCAACTGAAATACAAATAACTTAAAGGATGTTTGGGATAACCATCCTCTAAGGGTCCATGGAACTTTCTACAAGGTAGAAATATACACTATAACACCGTGGTCATTTCAGCTTAATTTATACTTCAAAACCAAATCTCATTTTCACTTCAAATATCTCTATTTTTCCCAAAATAGTATTTATATATATTAAATAATTTATACAGTAAAGTATTTTCAATTTCCTCAACTTGACAAAGCGTTCCAACATCAAGCCGACCTTCCCATTCAAATTAAATTCAATCTCAATTTATCAATTTAAATTCAACTCAATTTCTAAATAACCACTTAAATTTTATCGATCTCAAATTCGGATTTATAATTACAAATACCCCTTTATATTTCCATATATTTCAAAACTTTAATTATTCAACGTTTCATCTAAATTTTCATTCAATTTGGTTTTGTAAATAATAAATTCAAATTTAGTTCAACCTAAATTTTCATTTTAATTCAATTTAGTTGCTAAATAACAAATTCAACTACGTTGATTTCAAATACAGATCTGAATCTCAACATAAACCATTTAAATTCCAATATAGTTCAAGGCTTTAATATTCAAATGTTCTATATAACAGTTTCATATAGATCTCGATTTAACCTCATTATTATTTAGTCTTGAAATACTCCCATATTAGATTCAATATCATTTAAGTAACCTTAAATTACATTTTACTCAATATTTTCTTTAATTTATTTAAACGTGAAATATTCACTAAATCACTTAAATAAAAAATCCAGTTATAAAATCATACCCTTTAAATTTCCCATTCAAAAATTTCAAATCGATTTAATTAAATAAATCCTTATTTAAATACAATTTTTATAAACCCAAATTTGTCTCCCAATCTTAATTATTCAATTTATTACAAGAGAATCTATTTGAAATATAGATTTACATAAATACTTAACCATATTATATGTATTACATCAATCTAATTTAAATAAAATATTACTAATAAATCGATATATACAATTTTCATTTATATAATATCTTAAGAATCAAATTTATTAAACCATACATTTCTTTCCAAAGTTATAGAAATTATTTTCAAAATATTTATATGGACCAACGGTGTCTGTATATATTTCCTATCATATAGTCAAGTGCTACGGATATTTATCATTTCAATCCGTATACTAAATATACGGGTGGATATCATTTCAACCTGTAATCCCAAATTCAATTAAATGAAAATCGCTTGGGTTTATCATTTTAACCCATAACGATTTTCTCCTATTCTAAAGTCTGTTCGGGTATGTATCATTTCAACCCATAGTGATTTCTAAACTACAGGGAACTTGCAGAGTGATAACAGAATATACAATAAAATAACAGGCATATATCATCAATAAAATATAATATAAACAACAGGATATGGTGTCATATCCCGCAGATGAACAGTTACGGATAATAGCATATATAACAAATTAAAATAACTACAACAACATATTTCAGTTGTCGTTTCAATTGAAATAAAATTTAATGAATAAAAGAATGTTGATCATGAGTTATTGCTCACCTTTCGAGGCTAGAGAATATAGAAGGAGACACGGATACGCACACTGATACAGACACTGAAATTAAATTTCAAATCCAAGCAAAGCAAAATCGGCAAGAATTCAACGATCAAAGCTGATTTGCTCGAATTGATGAAACGGATGGAACGATGAAGATAAATGGTATAAGCAAACTTTTATAACCACCTATAACTATATATACATATATGAAATTTATATTCGAAGTTCAAACATCACAAATTTAATTTACATGTTTTTCAAACAAATAAATAAATAAATCAAGCTTACATTTTTTTTAAATCAACATACACTCAATATATATATATATATATATATAGACACACACTAACACCTTTATACTAAACTTATATAACTAGTATATATATATTCTCAAACAGATAAAATAAATGTTTAAATAAGAATACCTAAAAGAATTTTTTTTATATATAACTATTTCTATATGTATTAAATACTATATATATATATATAATTAAAATCCATACATATTTTTACATTCAATAACACATTATATTCAACCTATATAAATTTCCAAATTATATATGTGTATTAAAATAATTTATAAAGTAGGGTATTTATAAAATCATCTTAAATCCAAAATAGTATAAATATAATACTGTAACAAAATATATACAATCACCAACTAAATAAGTCAGTACCACATAGAAACCCATATGGTAACAAACCGCATAATATACATATATTAATGTATTTTATATAGTCTATAACAAAACAAATATATGACTTACATAAGCGAATAACCATATTATAGGAAACTTGATATCAGCAAATAGAAGCTGACCCATATTAAAATATAAAACCTAATATATATATATATATATATATATATATATATATATATATATATTCTTATTAAAAATGAAAGATACTTATTTTATAGTACGTTCCCTTCAAAATGTCTCACACATAATTCAATATATTAACATGACTTATAAGCTGTGAGGAAGTTCAAATAGAAACTATATATAAATATACACTGTCATGTTATGAAAATAAACTTTTTAAAAAAAAAAAGTATTCAATACTTATATAAATAGTATGTATATCACAACTAACAAAACAAAAAAAACAAAAAAAACATGTAATTACGAATATAAATCAAAACATATATGTGCTTACACGCCTATACCTCATTGATCAAACAGAAGCAACTGGAAGGCAATGTGATGGGTTTCATTTGATGAGGAGGTTTGGAAGAAAGGTGAAGTGGCGGATGCAAATAATGGTGATAGCCGCATGCTTCAGTTTGCTTTTTTTTTCAAAGAAAAGTAGGGAGGGGAACGAACAGATCTAGAGAAAAGAGAAGTGAAAGCGAAAATAAATAGGGATGAACCGCACGTTTTTAGGCAAATATAACAGAAGAAAATGAATAGGAAATCGAATTTTAAGTGAATAAATAAATAAAAGTGATTGTAACGGTCAACCCTTCATTTGGTTAAAATAATTGTAGCAATTAATAAAAGAAATAAATAGCAACGGTCCCGTTGCTTGATTCAGTTGACCCATAAAAGCAAATTATTTAAAATTTAAGCGGTGGAAACGTAAAAAAAACATACCACTATAAAATGAAATTGATAACGTCTGTGCATTGATTATGCAATATTTATTAAAGCAATTGATTGATGCGCGTTTAAATTTGAATGGAAGGAAAGAGAAAAGTCACAATTAAAGGTAAGCTTTAAATTTTTTATAAAAACAAAACGTTTTTAAGTTTATACGTTTATAACTTTCCAGCTGTAGTGTATATATATAATGAATGGTCATAAAGAAAGAAGTGGAAATAGGGAGAATAGGAAAGGAAAGGTTAGAAAAATAAAATTTTGTTGAGAAATGAATATTTGCGTGAGTTATATAGGTTTGATCAGAGAGGTAGCGTGATTTAAGGAGAAGAAAGAACGGCAATAAATCAACTTGCTTCGAAATGGAAAGGAAATTAAACTAGCGTTGATTTTTAATGAGCAGTTATAGGCAAGAAATAAGATATTGATAAAAAAAGGCCACGATTTTGATTGAGCACTGATTTTTCTTGTTATACGCGGTTACAAGATTTTTAACAAATTTTAAGCAAATGGGTTTCGAAATTAAAGCAGAAGAAATGGTCAGCTAAGACTAGATTTTGGAATAAGATTTTTAAACAATATTGAATGCGTTTAAAATTTAAATGTGACGCCCCACCTCTATACCCCAGCTAGCCAAGAACACTACGGTGTAATGCTGTCAACTAGCACGGAGAATAAAGCTCTTGAGGAGCGACCATCCGTGTAATTGCTTTGTGCGAGCATCGATATGTCAGTTAGTATAACATGCATTTCTTTTCAAGAGGAAATCCGACGTACCGACACAACATCAAAGCTACTACACAGTGGCTATAATATCTTCGGAAACAAATATAGAAATAAACATAACATAAATCAGTCACAGACAATTCATATCACAATGGCGGAATAAGATATGAATATTACACATAAAAGTGTACATCAGAGTAGTGGTCAGAAAGATCCACATTAACACGAAAGAATAGCTACAAGAGCAACACAAAAGAATAAGTATACATCATAGAGTCTATATCTCAAATGTATACAACAAAATGAACTACTAATCTAAGTAGTTAGCCAAAATTCAGATGATTGTTCCAGATAGGAAGTCAAGAGGAAGCACCTGTAAAATCTCAGTCTGACCCGAGTATTATTTAAGAAGAAAATAATAAACGGATCAGTCTAGCTATAATTATCAGATAAAATGAGATATAAGAAGAGATATAATATTAAAACGTATGATAACTAAAAATGTCACACTACGACTAGTATACATTCGAGAATCACGAAAGTCATACAAAATCTCAAGAATCTCATAGCATCAAAAAGAATATCATATTCTTTATTTAATTCACCAAGCCACAATAAATGACATACATATCAGTGCCAACTGAAAACTGGTGGTGAAACATAAATTCCAGAAATCATCATATAGAAATCTAGAAATCACAAGAAAAGGTTGGCTAAGACATTGATGCAGTGCAAACGGTACATCCAATGAATCAAAAAGCAAAGACATTGATGTAGTGCAAACGGTACACCCAATGAATCAAAAAGCAAAGACATTGATGTAGTGCAAATCGTACATCCAATGAATCCAAAAAAGCAAAGACATTGATGTAGTGCAAACAGTACATCCAATGAATCAAAAAGCAAAGACACTGATGTAGTGCAAACGGTACATCCAATGAATCCAAAAGCTAAGACATTGATGTAGTGCAAACGGTACATCCAATGAATCAAAAAGCAAAGACATTGGTGTAGTGCAAACGGTACATCCAATGAATCCAAAAGCTAAGGCATTGATGTAGTGCAAACGGTACATCAAATGAATCAAAAAGCAAAGACATTGATGTAGTGCAAACGGTACATCCAATGAATCCAAAAAGTAAAGACATTGTTGTAGTGCAAACGGTACATCCAATGAATCAAAACACATTAGAAGTACATGGATCGCTAGTCCACAAAGAAATGAGACGAAGCTCAATGAAATGTGGTATGGACCTCCACATGGACAAAGAGACATCGCATATTGCTAGTCTAAACCATAAAATGATCATCATCGATCATCAAGAAGTGTCAATTACAATAAGCTAGTAAATATATGAGTTTAGCATCATGTCCCATAACCACTAGCTTAACTTAAATATTCGCGAACAAATCGTAGATCTCCACTAGAAAATTGTCATAAGAGATTCAATCGAATAAGTCCAAGAATTAACCGACGAAGTAAACGCAAGCGTTTCATACCACTTGTTTTACTAAGTCGTTTAATTAGATTTCTCATACGAGTGAGGTAAAGGTTTGTATATACTAATAGATTGGAAATCGGTTTGAGAAAACGAGCTTTGTAATAAAATAGTGTTGAAATCATTTGAAGAAAGAGTTTTGATATTTACTACTAGTATAGAAAACCTTTATATTTTAAAATGACAAATCATAGAAGTGATTGTAGAAACAATCGATCATAAAAATTCACATTCGAAGACGTGAATAAAATCCAAAGAAATCGAGAAAGAATCCATCGAAATGGATATTCAAAAATCGCTAAAAAGGAGTCATCAAAGTCATAATAAATGATAACAACAATTAGGAAACAACATGAATCGATTAAAGTTGGAAATTCAAACAAATAGGCAATATAAGCATAATTGGCAAATAGGAGCAGGTCAGTCAACCAGACTTTCTGGGTCGATTGACCGGACCAGGGGCAAAGAAGTGCTCGGGTAGCAAGTCGGTCGACCGGACCCTGAGCTCGATCGACCGGAGCCTGTAACCTGCACTTCCAAACCGGAGGTAGGGAAGTGCTGGGTAGCAGGTCGGTCGACCGGGCCCTGAGTTCGGCCGACCGGAGCTTGTTACCAGCACTCCCAAGCCTATCAAATGAATGTCAATCCCTTTCGAATTGCAATTGGTCGAGCAACGGCACTAAGGGTCTACGCCAATCGACTACCCGGCCATAGAAGCTCTTAAATTCATCACCAATAACATGATCAAAACATCAAAGTTAGGATTTTTAAAGAATTGAACCCAAAACACCAAAAATTGGAACATTCACCAAATCAATCCCAACCAAAAGCAATTGCACAAGAATAAGTGTTAGGAATTCATACCTAACAATCGAAGATAGATCTAAGCATAGATGTGAGATAATAATCTCACCTTTGAACCCAAATCAATGAAAGGAGAAGCTTTTAAAACAAGCTAAGATCAATTCCTCTTCAATAACAACTCAATAAGCTTCAATCTAAGCTTACAAGCAAAATATTTCCTATGTTATGTTTAGGAATTTCTGAAATCGAATGGAGAAAGAGTTGGAGAAGATGAAGAGGATGCTTACCAATGGGTTCTCTTAGAATTTGGAGCTAGATCTTGGATTTTGCAAATGAACAAGGGTTTTGGATTTCTATTTCCCATTCTCTTCCACCATTTTTGCTTTAGAACTAAAAAGAGGAGGAAGTGAGAGTGAATGGGGAGAAGTGGTTCAGATTTGGGTATTAAGTTGGCTAGTGCGCTGAACCCAAAACCAAACCCAACGTGAAAAAGGTCAAATTTTTAGCTAGCTCCAAACATATCGAAGTTTATATTCAAAAAGGTTGCAAACGAAATTTTGAAATCAATGGAAGTGGTCTCGAGTCCCAATTCGGCTGTTTACAAAAAGTAGCTTTTCGGACTAAAATCCGACTAACAATGAAATATTTAAATAAAATATTTAAATATATAATTGATAAATATTCGGGTTGTTACAGACTCGCCTCCTTAAAGAAATTGCGTCCTCGCAATACTTAAGAAGAAAATAAAGAGTAACAACCATAAAAGCATATCAACACAAAAGAAATTTGAAATAGGAAGTCCACCATAAAGAGCATGAAAGAGTAAGTCCGAACGTGTCCGCTCGATGAATTCTCAGGATTCTCAAGATCTATCCTTGAGATTTGAGAACCATAGAACTTTCATACGAAGTACATCTTTATTTCGAAGGCGCTCAACCTCCGAAGCAATGATGCGAATAGAATATAGCTCCTAAGTCAAATCTGGTGAAACTTCACTTCCTCCAATAATACCAGGCTCAAGAATAAAAATCAGAATCCCTAAGGCATTTCCGTAGTAGAAAGACGTGAGAAAACGTCATGAATGATAGAAAATTGAACCAGTGCAACGACGTAGTATAATAACAGTACGTCCGAGGAACCAAAGCTCGAATAATTTCGAAACACCGACGTAGTGCAAAAATGGTACGTCCAATGAACCGATAAACCGGAACAACGATGTAGTAAAATAACGGTACATCCGATGAACCGAACACCATAAAAGAACATCGGACGCTAGTCCATAAAAGAAATGAGATGAAACTCAATAAAACGATGTACATCAAAACGCCCGATGAACTTGGTAAAACGATCATAAGATACAAGGAATCTCGAGCCACTGAGGTTGACGCAAATTAAGTTCCTTATGAGAAATAAATATTCAAAAACTTATGATCGAGGTGGAGAACAAATTTCTCCTCAAAAATGATGATGCCAAACTCTAAAAACGAAAATAATAGCCGAGAGCACTAGATCATGAGTGGCATACCTAGTCTCGATCGGCTTTAGTGATTTAGAAGCACAAGTGATAGCACGTTCTCTTTCACAAGAGGACGGCACCTAAACCAATACGACTAGCATTAGTACAAAAGATAAAATCTTGGTTCCACTTCGAGAATCACAAGAATAAGAGTATTGGAAAAAGAATTCTTTTAAATAATCTTCTTTCCCGAAAAGCTAAAACTTTCAAAATTACATCTATCTTTATGTAATTATCTTTGTAGAAAATTTTTCTTATTTCAATTCAATTTATTGTGTCAATTGTCTCATCAATGCGTTTAGGAGATTCCTATCGATAACGTTGATCAAGCGCATCGACCAGAATTCTTAAAGCACTCGATGAGCAATACAATCACAAAACCATCTTCTATATGATAAATATGTTTCTAAAAACCTTTGAAAATTCTCTTTGTTCGTTTTTAAAAAAAACAAAAATCCCATTTATAATTATAAATAAATCTTATGAAAAAGATTTGCAAAATTTTAAATTGCTATTTTCATCCAAAATCAATAAATGCAAAAATGGAGTCATTGAGATATTCGATAGAATGCTCGATACATAAAATGGATGAAATAAGCTGGACAAATTGAATGACATAATAATTCATTCATAGGAATCATAACGAGTGCGGAATGCGGTAAGTGGAATGCTAGCTTCCACGGCTCGTAACAATTGAAATTCAGTGGCAAGGTCGAGCTGAAAAGACCTTAACACCATACAAGATATTGCTTAGGAGATAATCCTAAGACAAACTCAAAAATACTGGAAAGTTTCAAAAACTATTTAGATGAGAGAAATAACACTCTCCTCATCATGAGCACTTAAAGAATAAAAATGATGCCATCAAATTGGAATTGAAATCATCAAGGAAAAATTAGAAATCTGCTTAACAGATTGAAAATGTCGAAGAAGAATAGTCCACACGGAAAATAGGATATGGGCTTCACAACAATTAAGCCAATCCTTACAAAAATCAATTCCGAAGCCTAAGTAAAAATCGGCTCGAAAAGAAAAATCACATAAAATAATTTCGACATCAAATAAAAGCAAATTGAGTTTTGCGGATCCACTAGTCCGGATTCGCAACCCTCAAAGAAGTCATCAAGCCCATAAATGTTTAAAGAAAAAGAATCACAAGTTAAGTTCTTTTTATATAAAATAACGAGATGATTATATCAACAAGAACTTGAAAAGGATAATCACAAAACAAATGAAATCAAGGACTGAACGAGAAATATCTTGACCAAGAGAAGAGTTGCTAGGGGCTTGCAGCTTTCCTTCTCTCTTGCTTGGAAGCTTAAGGCACGAAGATAAAAGATGACCCGAACCTTTGCAATAACGACAAAAGAGGGGTTTCGGGCACACCCTTGCATAGTGGTCTGTGGAACCGCTATTGTAGCATTGTCCACTACTAGAGGTAGTAGTTTTTGCTACCGGAGTTTGTTGCTTCCCTTTCTTGTTGGGAGTGGGGCCTTTGAATTTGATAGGCCTCTTCATGTTGTCATTGAAGTTCTGTTTGGCAAGCACAACTTCAGCATTACTCTCTCTATCGGCCTCTTCAAGACGAAGAGCGATATCAATAAGCTGATCAAATGAAACGTCAAGTTTCAGGAGTAATGGCTTCCTAAGATTCTTGTTCAAGCCATAGACAAATCTCTGATTTTTCTTCAATGGGATGTTAATGTATTCAACCCCGTATTTGGAAAGAGATTCGAAAGATGCGACCTAGTCTGTCACAGAAGATTCACCTTGAACAAGGTCAATAAAACGCCGGGCCAAAGTTACTTTTTCATCCTCCGGCACAAATTTCGATTCGAATCTTTCCTGGAATTGCTCCAAAGTGAGATCTGCTTCAACGATTTCAGAAATTAAAAGCTCATACCAATCTAACGCTCTTTCATGGAGAATGCTAGAAGCCACTTGGACTCGATGAAGGTCAGTAAGGTTCATGCGAGAAAAGATACGATCGCATGATTTGAGCCAAGCTTGAATTTCTATAACACTCTCGGATCCCTTGAATGGCCTTCCACCCAAATCGGTGTAGTCCCTGCACAAGCGTGCAAAACCGGATCTAGGATGAGTAGGCTCAGAAATGGGTCCGGCTGCTTGAGCGTTCCTTACTAGATCAAGAAGCTGCCGGGGAGACATAAATACTCCATCCTGGGGACTAGCACTAGCTTGACCGGCGCTGGGACGGCCTGGTCTAACCATTTCTCTTCCTTTAGAAAGAAAGAAAGAAGAAGAAAAAGGTTATTCACCAAATGAATATCAAGCAATCTTGATAGATAAAACAAGGAATCATAAAGAAAATAGGATGAATCGGTATGAAGACTCGAATTAAATCCTAAAGCACGACTCCTAAGATAGACTTAGGACGATGATCCTTGTTACAATATTTCGTATTGTTCCGAAGTTTGGCTCTGATACCAAGCTGTGACGCTCCACCTCTATACCCACGCTAGCCAAGAACACTACGGTGTAATGCTGTCAAGTAGCACGGAGAATAAGGCTGTTGAGGAGCGACCATCCGTGTAATTGCTTTGTGCGAGCATCGATATGTCAGATAGTATAACATGCATTTCTTTTCAAGAGGAAATCCAACTTACCGACACAAACTCAAAGCTACTACACAGTGGCTATAATATCTTCGGAAACAAATATAGAAATAAACATAACATAAATCAGTCATAGACAATTTATATCACAATGGCGGAATAAGATATGAATATTACAAATAAAAGTGTACATCAGAGTAGTGGTCAGAAAGATCCACACTAACACAAAAGAATAGCTACAAGAGCCACACAAAAGAATAAGTATACATCATAGAGTCTATATCTCAAATGTATACAACAAAATGAACTACTAATCTAAGTAGTTAGCCAAAATTCAGATGATGGTTCCAGATAGGAAGTCAAGAGGAAGCACCTGTAAAATCTCAGTCTGACCCAAGTATTATTTAAGAAGAAAATAGTAAACGGATCAGTCTAGCTATAATTATCAGATAAAATGAGATATAAGAAGAGATATAATATTAAAACGTATGATAACTAAAAATCTCATACTACGACTAGTATACATTCGAGAATCACGAAAGTCATACAAAATCTCAAGAATCTCATAGCATCAAAAAGAATATCATATTCTTTATTTAATTCACCAAGCCACAATAAATGACATACATATCAATGCCAACTGAAAACTGGTGGTGAAACATAAATTCCAGAAATCATCATATAGAAATCCAGAAATCACATGAAAAGGTTGGCCAAGACATTGATGTAGTGCAAACGGTACATCCAATGAATCAAAAAGCAAAGACATTGATGTAGTGCGAACGGTACATCCAATGAATCAAAAAGCAAAGACACTGATGTAGTGCATACGGTACATCCAATGAATCCAAAAAAGCAAAGACATTGATGTAGTGCAAACGGTACATCCAATGAATCAAAAAGCAAAGACATTGATGTAGTGCAAAGGGTACATCCAATGAATCCAAAAGCCAAGACATTTATGTAGTGCAAACGGTACATCCAATGAATCAAAAAGCAAAGACATTGATGTTGTGCAAACGGTACATCCAATGAATCCAAAAGCCAAGACATTAATGTAGTGCAAACAGTACATCAAATGAATCAAAAAGCAAAGATATTGATGTAGTGCAAACGGTACATCCAATGAATCCAAAAAGCAAAGACATTGATGTAGTGTAAACGGTACATCTAATGAATCAAAACGAATTAGAAGTACATGGATCGCTAGTCCACAAAGAAATGAGACGAAGCTCAATGAAATGTGGTACGGACCTCCACATGGACAAAGAGACATCGCATATTGCTAGTCTAAACCATAAAATGATCATCATCGATCATCAAGAAGTGTCAATTACAATAAGCTAGTAAATATATGAGTTTAGCATCATGTCTCATAACCACTAGCTTAACTTAAATATTCGCGAACAAATCATAGATCTCCACTAGAAAATTGTCACAAGAGATTCAATCGAATAAGTCCAAGAATTAACCGACGAAGTAAACGCAAGCATTTCATACCACTTGTTTTACTAAGTCGTTTAATTAGATTTCTCATACGAGTGAGGTAAAGGTTTGTATATACTAATAGATTGGAAATCGGTTTGAGAAAACGAGCTTTGTAATAAAATAGTGTTGAAATCATTTGAAGAAAGAGTTTTGATATTTACTACTAGTATAGAAAACCTTTATATTTTAAAGTGACAAATCATAGAAGTGATTGTAGAAACAATCGATCATAAAAATTCACATTCGAAGACTTGAATAAAATCCAAAGAAATCGATAAAGAATCCATCGAAATGGATATTCAATAATCGCTAAAAAGGAGTCATCAAAGTCATAATAAATGATAACAACAATTAGGAAACAACACGAATCGATTAAAGTTGGAA
Organism: Allium cepa; assembly: GCA_030765085.1. Lineage (NCBI taxonomy): Eukaryota > Viridiplantae > Streptophyta > Magnoliopsida > Asparagales > Amaryllidaceae > Allium > Allium cepa. The sequence continues at coordinate 82,776,580 of CM060945.1, forward strand.
ATTCATAGGCAGTATGGGCATAATTGGCAACTAGGAGCAGGTTGGTCAACCGGACTTTCTGGGTCGGTTGACCGGACCAGAGGCAGAGAAGTGCTCGGGTAGCAGGTCGGTCGACCGGACCCTGAGCTCGGTCGACCGGAGCCTGTAACCTGCACTTCCAAACCAGAGGCAGGTAAGTGCTGGGTAGCAGGTCGGTCGACCGGACCCTGAGTTCGGCCGACCGGAGCCTGTTACTAGCACTCCCAAGCCCATCAAATGAATGCCAACCCCTTCCGAATCGCAATCGGTCGAGCAACGGCATTAAGGGTTTACGCCAATCGACTACCCGGCCATAGAAGCTCTTAGATTCATCACCAAAAACATGATCAAAACATCAAAGTTAGGATTTTTAAAGAATTGAACCCAAAACACCAAAAATTGGAATATTCACCAAATCAATCCAAACCAAAAGCAATTGCACAAGAATAAGTGGTAGGAATTCATACCTAACAATCGAAGATAGATGTAAGCATAGATGTGAGATAAAAATCTCACCTTTGAACCCAAATCAATGAAAGGAGAAGCTTTTAAAACAAGCTAAGATCAATTCCTCTTCAATAACAACTCAAGAAGCTTCAATCTAAGCTTACAAGTAAAATATTTCCTATGTTATGTTTAGGAATTTCTGAAATGGAATGGAGAAAGAGTTAGAGAAGATGAAGAGGATGCTTGCCAATGGGTTCTCTTAGAATTTGGAGCTAGATCTTGGATTTTGCAAATGAACTAGGGTTTTGGATTTCTATTTCCCATTCTCTTCCACCATTTTTGCTTTAGAACTGAAAAGAGGAGGAAGTGAGAGTGAATGGGGAGAAGTGGTTCAGATTTGGGTATTAAGTTGGCTAGTGGGCTAAACCCAAACCCAACGGGAAAAAGGTCAAATTTTTAGCTAGCTCCAAACATATCGAAGTTTATACACAAAAATGTCGCAAACGGCATTTTGAACTCAATGGAAGTGGTCTCGAGTCCCAATTCGGCTATTTGCAAAAAGTAGCCTTTTGTACTAAAATCCGACTAACGATGAAATATTTAAATATATAATTGATAAATATGCGGGTTGTTACATTAAAGCTCGCGTTGATGGGAACAATGGCAAGAAATTAAAACGGTGAACGGTTACAAAATTTGTGAATAACGTTCCTATTAAATCAGGAGAGTAAAAGGAAAGTGAATAAAATTAGAATGCGTACAACAGACGCAGTGATTTTTGTCTAAAAAAAGAAAATAACGGATTTAAATTTTATACGGTTTCTTGTATGTGTATATACATTATTTATTCCATCAAATAACGCGCCTTTTAAACGCGAAATTAAACAGTTTATTTAAACACAAAGTTTTGGAAATTTATTACTTATATAAAAATATGATTTGTTTACACATTTACTAAGAAATTTATATTCAAAAATGTATGTAAGTAAAATATTAAATATTAAATTTTTAAAAGTATAAAATCAATTTTTTTTAAAGAGCAAAAGGTGTAATAAATGTTGTTACGAATATATTAAATTAAACCAAAAGATTAAAAATTAAAAATTTAAAGATTTATGACTTCAAAAAAATGTTAAGTTTTAATCAAAATAAGAATTTTAGAATTTTCACACTAATAAATTTTTTTGTGATTATTTATAATTAAATTTAGACAATCAAATTTTCGAAAAATAAAACCCCAGAGTTGTAAATAAAGAATAAAATATTGCTAAAATTTGGGCTGTTACACTCTCCCCCACTCAAAACTTTACGTCCCCGAAAAAGGAAGGAGGTAGGAGAATTAAAACAACCAGAAAGAAAATAGATTGAAAGACAAGATAAACATTAAATTTTAATATTATATAAATTTTACTTGAAGTATTTATTTGAAAACTTCACTTGGAAATCAATTTTCTTTAATACTTCATTTTTTAACTACTTTATCTTAAGATACTTTCAACATTATAGATGCATCAATAATCATTTTATTTAAACATGTTTTATTAAACTAATAACTTCAAAATATTTATAACACTAAAATTTTCTACTAAACAATGTAGTATACAAATAAGCAATATTTAAAAAGGATATATCCAACAAGGAAGGAAGGTAGATTTGGAAAACAGAATCAAGTTGAATAACTAAACTGAGCAGATAAGGTAGATGCAAGGAATAGTATCGGGCACGAATAATTAATCTAGAACCATAAGAATTTAAATTTTAAAAAATAATTCAAAATTTCTTTGTTGGGAAAAATACTTTTATAATAAATACCTTTATAATAATACTTTTATAATAAAATACTATTATATCAAAATAAATTTTCCTTTCGAAAATACTTTTATAACTCGATGTTTCAACAACTTTATCCTCGTTCTTGCAGACTCTGGCCATGCGTTGATCAGGCGCAAAGCTAGAATTCTTCAAGTACTTAGTAGACTTGTTTCAACACCCAGTGAAAATACTTGAAAAACCTTTAAAACAGATATGGAAAGTACAACCCAAACAAAACAACCAAACCAAAACCTTTGTTCGACCATGGTTCACAGATACACAATGGTTACGCCTGGATTCCCCAGGAAATAATCCGTATCCGCAAGCTTTCTCAACCCTGCGAGTTACGCCATGATGACTAGTAGAGTGCAGGATACACAATGGTTACGCCTGGGGACCCCAGGAAACTATCTGTACCCCTAGGCTGCCTCAGCCAGGCTGTTTCGCTACTATTCTCGACCTACACAGATTGCAGGATACACAATGGTTACGCCTGGATCCTCCAGGAAACAATCCGTACCCCTAGGCCAGACTCAGCCAGGCAATTGCGCTATGCAATCGCGAGAGAAAAAAAACCATGGGTTACGCCACGGTGGGAACACTCGAGTATTACATCTGGAAAACCAAAAATCAGAGAGAATAATATCAATAGAATGAATCCACGATGTGGCCACAAAGCGGATATCAAGCAGAAGGCACTTTCCATATCTTTACTTCGAAAATATATATCATATAGTACCTTTTCAAATCACTTTCAAATATCGTGGTTATATAAAGTACATATATAGGATTCCATTTTTCCCAAATCGAATACTTTCCAAATCAATAGTGGATCAAATCATACTTATATAGACTTCGATTATATAAAATCTCTTCCCAAATTGAGTACCTTTCAAATCAATAGATTTCAAATCAACTTCATAATTATACAATCCATTTTCTATAAGTTCTACCACTCCAAAATCAAGTGCTTAATAATATAAGGTTCTCAAATTTCAAATCATTTCAATATCAATTCAGTTTCAAAATCATATATGATTTCACCAAATTTTCTTCCAAATTAAATATCTAAATTTCAAAGTTCCCAAAATAATAGGTTTAGAAAATTATCCCATATTCCAAATTAAAATAATTCAAGTCAAACAAATTCATTTCCAAAATCACCATATAAGTACTGGTTTTTAATTCTAATTTAATTTCAAAACCAAATATTTTCCCAAAATCAATTATACTCAAAATGGTTTCCAAATTTATAATTATCCCTTTTTTTAAAACTTTTAAACTATCTATTTCTATGTGAAATATCCAATTTACCTTTCTGAAAACCATTATTCAACTATTTTTATTTTTTTTCAAAACATTTCAAAACTAAATTTATATTCTTTATCAAACATTTTATACTCTTCGAAATTTCTTAGCTTTGAAAATTTAATCTCGATTTGGAAGTGTTCGAACATTCAAAATAGTTAGGGAAATCAAATTTTCAATTTAGGAGCTGAAAATCAACAATAAATCAATTATTAAATCCGAAACTCGAGGACTGAACACAGGTCTCATTTTAAATTGTTTCAAATATATACTTATATCTTTCTAAAATATCAAATTATACTTCGGAATTTGAAATCAAAAACGGTTTTACAAAATCACTTGCATAGCGAAGCTATTCAAGTGGCCTCTCCCCCACTCTGAAACTCGAAAATCAATGTCGATGATGCATGCACTCATGACCGAAATTATTTTCCAGCGACATAAGTGAGTTCTGGACTTCTATTTTCTTGAAATCTTCTTTGAAATTTCTTCAAAATTATTGGAATTCATTTGAACTCATTTGAAACATTTTTTATTCGGAAAAATACTTTTAAATCGTATTATTTTTATATATTTTCCAAAATCTTAAAACCAATTTCAAAACACCGGAATTCAATTCTCGAATTTCAAATTTAACTCTACAGTTATAAATCATTTTTATATAAATCAATTTCTTATAATTTTTCAAAATTTCAAATCCTTTCAAAACCTTTTTATATAGAATAACATTTCTTATTTGTTTTATATATATAGGTATGGAATATTTATCAAAAACATTTTCACTTTTATATATATAAAAAGAATCATAGTTATCAAAATAAAATTTCGGTATAAACAATTTCAAAAATACAAACAAAACCCGATTTTCAAAGGATGATTCAAGAGTGGATTTCAAAACAAAGATAGAGATATATTTAGAGGAAATCCAATCAATAGAATCCTGATTCGAATATAGACTCGATCGAAGATGAGATAATTAAATTACAAAATAGAAGACGGATATACTTCTATAAATCGCGGGCAACCTTTACCAGCCAACCATGATTCCAAAATTAGATCGGTGTAGAATTCTGAGGCAACTCGACATTCGATCGCCAGAGATATAGAATTTGGCATAACAAGATATAACAGCATCGTAAACCGTGGATACAAAAATCTTCGGTGAGTCAACGCCAATGGAAAAGGAGTTTTCACCCCCTTTACAAATCATTCAGTGAAGTTATGGGATACTCCGGAATCAAATGAATATAAATAGGGAGAGACAGAATGAATTTCGAAAGCGAGGGACAATCCAAAATTCATAGGAAATCGAGTCAAAAGGAAGAGATTCAACTCGAGCGAAAGTGATTCTGTAAATAAATTTACCATATATGCTAAGTTTTTCCTAGAGCCAAAGCTCTGATACCAACTGTAACGACCCGCTATTTTGGACCATTCAAATCGATAATAAAACCATACATATCCGACTTGAATAATTCAAAATACCGAATTGTTAATTAAAATTTGGCAAAACTTAAAATATACAGTAAATCAATCAATCACAGATCACAGAGTAATATAATGCAGTGGAATAGATAAAGAATAGTAGTTCATGAAGCTATCAGAGTTAGAAAAATACAACCGAATAGTTCAAATGCAATGAAGTCTCCAATGCAACAGATGACTTCTCTGAACCAATCAAATGGAAAGGCTGGAATCTGAATCGATAGTTGGATTTCCAAACGAAGCTCCGAACTCCAAAGGTGAGTCTCAAATGCTGTATCACTCAGTCTGACCCGAGCGTAAAGCAAAACACAAAACACACGAGTCAGGAATAACATTCTTATATCAATAAATCCAACTCAAGTGAAATATCAACTGAAATACAAATAACTTAAAGGATGTTTGGGATAACCATCCTCTAAGGGTCCATGGAACTTTCTACAAGGTAGAAATATACACTATAACACTATGGTCATTTCAGCTTAATTTATACTTCAAAACCAAATCTCATTTTCACTTCAAATAACTCTATTTTTCCCAAAATAGTATTTATATATATTAAATAAGCTATACAGTAAAGTATTTTCAATTTCCTCAACTTGACAAAGCGTTCCAACATCAACCCGACCTTCCCATTCAAATTAAATTCAATCTCAATTTATCAATTTAAATTCAACTCAATTTCTAAAATAACCACTTAAATTTTATCGATCTCAAATTCAGATTTATAATTACAAATACCCCTTTATATTTCCATATATTTCAAAACTTTAAGTATTCAACGTTTCATCTAAATTTTCATTCAATTTAGTTTTCTAAATAATAAATTCAAATTTAGTTCAACCTAAATTTTCATTTTAATTCAATTTAGTTGCTAAATAACAAATTCAACTAGGTTGATTTCAAATACAGATCTGAATCTCAACATAAACCATTTAAATTCCAATATAGTTCAAGGCTTTAATATTTAAATGTTCTATATAACAGTTTCATATAGATCTTGATTTAACCTCATTATTATTTAGTCTTGAAATACTCCCTTGTTAGATTCAATATCATGCAAATAACCTTAAATTACATTTTACTCAATATTTTCTTTAATTTATTTAAACGTGAAATATTCATTAAATCACTTAAATCAAAAATCCAGTTGTAAAATCATACCCTTTAAATTTCCCATTCAAAAATTTCAAATCGATTTAATTAAATAAATCCTTATTTAAATACCATTTTTATAAACCCAAATTTGTCTCCGAATCTTAATTATTCAATTTATTACAAGAGAATCTATTTGAAATATAGATTTACATAAATACTTAACCATATTATATGTATTAAATCAATCTAATTTAAATCAAATATTACTACTAAATCTATATATACAATTTTCATTTATATAATATCTTAAGAATCAATATTAAACCATATATTTCTTTCCAAAGTTATAGAAATTATTTTCAAAATATATATATGGACCAACGGTGTCTGTATATATTTCCAAGCATATAGTCAAGTGCTACGGATATTTATCATTTCAATCCGTATACTAAATATATGCGGGTGGATATCATTTCAACCCGTAATCCCAAATTCAATTAAATGAAAATCGCTTGGGTTTATCATTTCAACCCATAACGATTTTCTCCTATTCTAAAGTCTGTTCGAGTATGTATCGTTTCAACCCATAGTGATTCTAAACTACAGGAAACTTGCAGAGTGATAACAAAAAATACAATAAAATAACAGGCATATTTCATCAATAACAATATAATATAAACAACAGGATATGGTGTCATATCTCGCAGGTGAACAGTTACAGACAATAACATATATAACAAATTTAAATAACTACAGCAGCATATTTCAATTGCCATTTCAATTGAAATCAAATTTAATGAATAAAAGAATGTTAATCGTCAATGATTGCTCACCTTTCGAGGCTAGAGAATATAGAAGGAGACACAGATACGCACACTGATACAGACACTGAAATTAAATTTCAAATCCAAGCAAAGCAAAATCGACACGAATTTAACAATCCATGCTGATTGGCTCGAATTGATGAAACGGATCAGGTCTGAACTGGAACGATGAAGATAAATGGTATAAGCGTACCTTTATAACCACTTATAACTATATATACACATATGAAATTTATATTCTAAGTTCAAACATCACAAATTTAATTTACATGTTTTTCAAACAAATAAATAAATAAATAAATCAAGCTTACATTCTTTTTTAAAATCAACATACACTTAAAAAAATATATACTAACACCTTTATACTAAACTTATATAACTAGTGTATATATATATTCTCAAACAGATAAAATAAATGTTTAAATATGAATACCTAAAAGAAAACTTTTTATATATATGTATAACTATTTCTATATATATTAAATGTTATATATATAATTTAAATCCATCCATATTTTTACATTCAATAACACATTATATTCAACCTATATAAATTTCCAAATTATATATGTGTATTAAAATAATTTATATAGTAGAGTATTTATAAAATCATCTTAAATCCAAAATAGTATAAATATAATACTACAACAAAATATATACAATCATCAACTAAATAAGTCGGTACCACATAGAAACCCATATGGTAACAAACCGCATAATATACATATATTAAAGTATTTTATTCAGTCTGTAACAAAACAAATATATGACTTGCATAAGCGAAAAACCATACTATAGGAAACCTGAAATCAACAAATAGAAGCTGACCCATATTAAAATATAAAACACAATATATATATATATATATATATATTCTTATTAAAAATGAAAGATATTTACTTTATAGTATGTTCCCTTCAAAATGTCGCATACATAATTCAAAATATTAACATGACTTATAAGCTGTGAGGAAAATCAAATAGAAATTATATATAAATATACACTGTCATATTATGAAAATAAACTTTTAAAAAAAAATAGTATTCAATACTTATATAAATAGCATGTATATCACAACTAACAAAACAAAAACAAACAAAAAAACATAAAAACAAAAAAAACAAAAAAAAACATGTAATTACGAATATAAATCAAAACATATATTTGCTTACACGCCTATACCTCACTGATCAAACAGAAGCAACCGGAAGGCGAGGTGATGGGTTTCATTTGATGAGGAGGTTTGGAAGAAAGGTGAAGTGGCGGATGCAAATAATGGTGACAGCCGCATGCTTCAGTTTGCTTTTTTTCCAAAGAAAAGTAGGGAGGGGAACGAACAGATCTAGAGAAAAGAGAAGTGAAAGCGAAAATAAATAGGGATGAACCGCATGTTTTCAGGCAAATATAACGGAAGAAAATGAATAGGAAACCAAATTTTAAGTGAATAAATAAATAAAAGTGATTGTAACGGTCAATCCTTGATTTGGTGAAAATAATTATAGCAATCAATAAAAGAAATAAATAGCGCCGGTCCCGTTGCTTGATTCTGCTGACCCATAAAAGTAAATTATTTAAAATTTAAATGGTAGGAAACGTAAAAAAAACATACCACCATAAAATGAAATTGATAATGTCTGTGCATCGATTCTGCAATATTTATTAAAGCAATTGATTGATGCGCGTTTAAATTTGAATGGAAGGAAAGAGAAAAGTCACAATTAAAGATAAGCTTTAAATTTTTTATTAATACAAAACGTTTCTAAGTTTATACGTTTATAACTTTCCAGCTATAGTGTATATATATAATGAATGGTCATAAAGAAAGAAGTGGAAATAGGGAGCGTAGGAAAGGAAAGGTTAGAAAAATAAAATTTTGTTGAGAAATGAATATTTGCATGAGTTATATAGGTTTGATCAGAGAGGTAGCGTGATTTAAGGAGAAGAAAGAACGACAATAAATCAACTTGCTTTGAAATTGAAAGGAAATTAAACTAGCGTTGATTTTTAATGAGCAGTTATAGGCAAGAAATAAGATATTGATAAAAAAAGCCACGATTTTGATTGAACACTGATTTTTCTTGTTATACACGGTTGCTAGATTTTTAACAAATTTTAAGCAAATGGGTTTCGAAATTAAAGTAGAAGAAACGGTCAGCTAAGATTAGATTTTGGAATAAGATTTTTAAACAATATTGAATGCGTTTAAAATTTAAAGCTCGCGTTGATGGGAATAATGGCAAGAAATTAAAAAGGTGAACGGTCATAAAATTTGCAAATAACGTTCCTTTTAAATCAGGAGAGTAAAAAGAAAGTGAATAAAATTAGAATGCGTACAACAGACGCAGTGATTTCTGTCGAAAAAAAATGAAAATAACGGATTTAAATTTTATATTTTTCTTGTATGTGTATATACATTATTTATTCCTTCAAATAACGCGCCTTTTAAACGCGAAATTAAACAGTTTATTTATACACAAAGTTTTGGAAATTTATTACTTATATAAAAATATGGTTTGTTTACACATTTACTAAGAAATTTATATTCAAAAATGTATATAAGTAAAATATAAAATATTAAATTTTTAAAAGTATAAAATAAATTTTTTTTAAAGAGCAAAAGGTGAAATTAACGTTGTTACGAATATATTAAATTAAACCAAAAGATTAAAAATTAAAAATTTAAAGATTTATAACTTCAAAAAAATGTTAAGTTTTAACCAAAATAAGAATTTTAGAATTTTCACACTAATAAAAATCTTGGGTGATTATTTATAATTAAATTTTGACAATCAAATTTTCGAAAAATAAAACCCCAGAGTTATAAATAAAAAATAAAATATTGCTAAAATTTGGGCTGTTACATAACTCTTAGGTGAGATTCTTTTGGTTTTGCTTGAAATCGAGCACAGAGACACACACACATCATAATATCGGGTCGAGTAGCCGTCAAATAGAGTAAAGAACCGATCATGCTACGATATAATTTTTCATCGAAATCTTTTCCGTTATCATCCTTTTCTAAGTGAACAGTAGTATCCATTGGTGTTGGTTTGCTTGAAGTTTTATCCATTTCAAAACGACGCAATAGATCGTTACAATATTTTTCTTGATGAATAAAATTACCATTTTCAAGTTGTTTTATTTGTAAACCTAAGAAGAAATTTAATTCTCCCATGTGTGACATTTTAAATTCATTTTTCATAATAATTGAAAATTGATCACATAAATTTTCATTAGTTGAACCAAAAATATTGTCGTCAACGTAAATTTGTAAAACTAAAATATCATTATTTTCTCGTTTAATAAATAAAGTTGTATCGATTTTGCCTATTTGAAAACCAGATATAAATAAGTGTTTTTTAAGACGTCCGTACCATGCTTGAGGAGCTTTTTTTAAATCATATAATATTTTGTGCAATTTAAAAACATGGTCTGGATATTTTTTGTGAACAAATAATGGTGGTTGTTCTACGTATACGTTTTCTTTAATAAAACCATTTAAAAAATCACTTTTGACATCCATTTGAAGTAGTTTAAAATTGTGATGATTTGCAAAGGTGAGTAATGAACGAATGGCCTCCAATCTTACTACCGGAGTAAAGATTTCGTCATAGTCGATACCTTCTTCTTGATTATAGCCTTAAGCAGCTAAACGTGTTTTATTTCTAACAGTATTTTCCTTTTTATCTGCTTTGTTTTTAAATACCCATTTTGTTCCTATAACCGACTGATCTTTTGGTCTTGGTACTAATTCCCAAACATTATTACGTTTAAACTGATTTAATTCTTCTTGCATAGGTATTATCCAAAAATTATCATTTGAAGCTTCTTTATAATTTTTGGTTCAAAATTTGACACAAATGCTATATGGCTTATTTGATTAAGTTGATTTCTAGTTACTCTAGAAATGAGATCTCAAATGATATTATCTTTTGGATGATCCTTAAGAATTCTAGGTGATGATATCAAGGTATTACTTTGCACATTTGTATCATTATTAATAGAGTTTGTTGTATTTATTATTCGAATTATTTCTTCATCATCATTAGTATGATGGTTAAGAAAATTTTTGTCGAATGAAACATGTAAACTTTCTTCAATAATATTATTTCATTTATTAAAATCCCTATATGCTTTTCTGCGATCTAAATATCCAACAAAGATTCCTTCATCGGCCTTCGAGTCAAATTTTCCTAAATTATCTTTTGTATTTAATATAAAACATTGTGAATCGAAAATGTTAAAGTATGATACTTTAGGTTTTCTTCCAAAAAATGTTTAAAAGCAAGTTTGTTTAGTCATAGGACGCATGGTTACTCGATTTAACACATAACAAGTTGTGGCAATAGCTTCAGCCCAAAAATGTTTTGGTGGACCATTACAATTTAGTAGTGTTCATGCACATTCTTGTAATGTACGATTTTTTCTTTCTACTACACTATTCTGTTAAGGCGTGCGAGGGAAAGAAAAATTATGATTTATTCCTTTTTTATTAAAAAAATTAGTAAAAGGATCATTTTCGAATTCTCCACCATTATCACTTCGAATATTTATCATTTTCAAATTTATTTGTGTTTTAATTCTTTTAGCAAATATTTTAAACGTACCAAAGGTATCACTTTTATGTTTTAAAAATAAAGTCTATGTTCATCTTGAAAAATCAGCAACTATTACGAAAACATATTTATTGTGATTTATAGATCGTATTTGCGTTGGACCAAATAAATCTGAATGTAATAATTTTAATGGTTGAAATATTATTTTTAGATTTAAAAGAACTTTTCTTTAGTTTTCCTATTTGACAATCATCACATAAATTTTCTACTTTGTAATTTATTTTAGGTAAACCCCAAACTATCTCATATTTTGCTAATTTATTAATATATTTAAAATTGATGTGACAAAATTGTTTATGCCATAACCACGGATCGTCATGTTTAGCGGTTAGGCAGAATTTGAATTTTTTTATATTCATGTTTAAGACATAAATATTTTTGTTTCTAAAACCTTCAAAAATAAGTTGTTTCTTATTATCGAAAATAATACACTTATCTTTTTTGAAATTAATTTAAAAACCTTTATCGCATAATTAACTAATACTTAGTAGGTTGTGTTTTAGATTTTCTACTAATAAAAAATTTGTAATAATAGGAGAGTTAGAAATACCAGAGTTGATGACTTCTCCAGTGCCCACGCATATCCTTTTGAGTTATCTCCAAAGGTTATCGTTCCACCATCGATGTATGTTACATTTGATAGCATTTTTGAGTTTCCGGTCATATGCTTTGAGCATCCGCTATCTAGTATCCATTTCTCCTTATTTTTAATTTTCGGTACCTACAAAATAAAAGTTGTTTTAATTGGTATCCGTATACTTTGTTAAGGTCCAAGATGTTAGGAGAAGTAGGTAGCCATACCCAAGATGGTTTGATACCTTTATGAGTATAATTTTTATTATAGACTATATTTTCTAAAAAATTATTAATATGTTTTTGCCTAATCAAACTTTAAATTGTCTTAGGAATCCAAATTTTCATATTTTTGGAATTCTTATTAGACTTAGGTGAACTTCTAGTCTTTTTATACCTATAATTCTTAACATCATTTCCTCTTTGTTTAGGAGTATTTTTAAATCCTATTCCATTTCTATTACCTGATGATTTTGAAGTTTTGATAAGATTTTCCAAATCTTGTTTTCCTTTATTAAGTTTTGAAACATTATTTGTAATTTTATCTAATTTTTCTTTTAAATCTAAAATTAGAATTTTCAATATTTCGATATTACTCTTCAAGTTGATATTTTCCTTTAACAAATTATCCTTTACTATTTTAGTTTTATCAAAATCAAAAGCAATAGTTTCATTTTCCACCAAATTATTTTTAATTTTTTCTTGAGATAATTCTAGTTCCTCTTCTAAGATAATTTTTTCATCTTTTAACATTTCTACTTCAAGCTCTAATCTATGTATTTTGGCTATATGTTCTTTGCTCAATTTTTAATTTTTTCTAAATTTATCATCTAATCCTATGCTAAGTTCTAATAATTCGTCATAGCTAAGTTCGGGACATACCTCATCAGTTTGTGCCATAAAACAAACATTAGCTTGTTCTCCGTCACTATCACTATCACTATCAGATGATGAAGAATCCAAGTCATCCCATGTTACTTTGAAAGCTTTCTCCTTTTTTATCTTTTCAAATTTGTTTTTCTTTTTATCATTATTGAGCTTGGGATAGTCTTTCTTCATATGTACAAATTGATCACATTCATAACATTTAATCGATGTTTGATTTTTGAGCTTGATTTTCCTCCTTTCTACAATTTAGTCATTTTCCTAAACTTCTTGAATTTTCTGTAATTTTTGGCAATAAATACAATTTCTTCTTTGTCTAAGTCAGAGTCTTCATTTGTTGCAGGGAATGCTATGTTCTTCTTTTCCGAATTTAGTTCTTTTCGTGCCTGCAAATTAGTTTCATAGGACATTAAATTTCCTACCAACTCTTCAACTAAGAGTGCTGAGAGATTATTAGCTTCTTCGATAGCTAATAATTTTCTTTCCCACTCTGGAGTTAATAAATTGAGTATACTAAATACTAAATCAAAATTTGTGAATTTGACTCCAAGTGCCATTAAATCGTGTTGAATGGTTTGGAATCTAGAGTACATATCTACTATAGATTCATTTTGTTTCATTTTAAATGATGAAAATTGATTTTGTAAAATTGAAATCTTAGTTTGTTTAACTTTGTTTGTGATTTCGTGTGTAACCTGTAAGGTACACCAAATATCAAATGTAGTATTACATAACATGACACATGAAAATTCATTTTTATCTAGTGAGCAAAATAAGACATTCATATCTTTGGCATTATTAAAAGCTGCCTTTTTTGTGCATCGGTCCATGTGTTCACAGCAGTAGTAGGTGCTGCATATTTATCTTAAGTGGCTGACCAAATTTCTAGACCATTAGCTTTCATAAAAATTCTCATGCGTGTTGACCAATATGCATAGTTAGAGCCAGTAAAAAGTAGGGGTAGTGCTGTGTATTGTCCTTTTGGAAAAATACTTTCCATATTAAAGTGATTCAAAAACATGTTATTGTACTTTGATCAAACCTTGCTCTGATACCAATTGAAAGTCTACAGGGTGGATCGTGTTGTGTATATGCAAGTATATCTGACTAACTATATGATGCAACTAAGATAAAATTAATCTAGGTAAATATAGAATAAGCATACAAGGATTTTATACTGGTTCAGACCTCTAGTCCAACGTCCAGTCCCAAGGTCCCCTTTGGAATTCGACTATCAAACACCCTCACTTCTCCTAGAGGTATAGATTGGTTACAATAGCTTGTTCTTGTCAAGTATGTGTTTTATAACACAGATATTGACTATTAAGTAAAAATTCTTCCGATATATATATATATATATATATATATATATATATATATATATGGATATATCAAGAGAATATTGATTGATGATCTGAATATATGGAAGAGTGAAATACAAGGTTAGTTTGGCAGAGATCAAGAATGTATCAGAGTATAAAAGTAAAGAGCGCAAGTAAGTAAGGTAAGTTCTTCTCTTTGGTTCTTGATGTTATTTTTAGTGGTAAAGAGATTCCTTGAGTAGTTGCATCTATTACAAGTGCTCTACAGTTGCTTCTAATGGTGATGAAGAGTTGCAACGAAGAGAAGCGAAGATGTCTTTTCAAATGCGGCAGTTGTTATTTGAAATTTAAAATACGAGTTCAGTACCAGACGTCTGGTATTTGTTTCAGACGTCTGGCTATATTTTTTTTGTATATAGTAGCCTTTCAGACGTTTGAGTACATTAACCAAATGTCAGATCCTGTTTGTTTTTTAATCCAAAGGATTTCTTCAAACGTCTGATTAGTGCACCCAGACGTCTGAACCCTATGCATGTTGCTTTTGTGCATCTGTGTCATTGCTCCATTGATCCTATCAACTTGCAGTCTCTTATAACATTCTTTGAGCCTTGTTCTTGTCTCTATAGTGATGTTATTTTAGCAATTACCTGTAAACAGAAATATATAGGCATATTTGATTTCCATTGTATAGTTGTTATCATCGAAACCGTAAATTTGATTTCCTAAACACAAACAATCAATACGAGCCCTGTACGGTTTTAGTTGTAGAACCAGTCATTTAACATGGTAGCTATAGTAGGCATACTATAATGGTATGTATGCTGGCTATGATTAATATTATACTTTCGAAATGATTTTTCCACACTATGCACTAAAAATAATATCAAATGGATTTTCGCGTATCAAGCATGTTTGACTACTATAAGGAGAAAACTCCCGAAGTGTGTGATTGCATTGTGTATGTGCCGAGAGACCTTATGGTAGTTTCATTTTCCAAAATCATGAACGGATTTCTTTTTGTAAAAATAACTGTTTTTAGATCTCAAACCAGTCGCATGACTGACTCGGAGTTTATTGTTCCCTTTCCTAAACTCTGGATACCCATGATTTTCCACACGGGCAGCCTAGAGTCAGGTTACCAGTAGTTCTGGAGCTAAGTCAGGAAAGTATGATGTCGAGATCTGGAGACAAGATGGATGACGAGGTGTACAACACGTACATGATGTTGTTTTTCCACTGTTATGTTGTATTCCGCTGTTGTGTTGTACTCTGACGATGTAATGTATAAACTGATGTAGTTCTTTTGTTTGAAGATTAGTCATTTATCTATTATATATTGTTCCGCTGTGATTGTGAGATTCTGATATTGTTTCTATTTCTCCTCCTACCTCCTTCTTCTTTAACCTTAACCGTTTGGTTGTCCGGCATTCGATTGTTGGACATTTGATACAGTGGACGAATTGATGTAGATTTTCGAGCATCGAAAAATCGGGTCGTTACAATATATAATGTTTAAAGCAGAAAATTATTTTTATGTAGAAAGATTTTGAAAATATAATATAGGAATTTTAAAATGGTAAAGTTTATGTAAAATCAGATTTTTGAACTCTATAATTTATTTTTAAGTATATATATATATATATATATATATATATATATATATATATATATATATATATATATGTATGTATGTATGTATTTTCAAAGTGGGAAAACAATATACCTATACATATTTTAAACTTACCAGTTTATTTTAAAACAAAGTATTTTGTTGATTAACCTATTTAATTATTTTGATTACAAAAAGATTTTCAGGGAAATTAGTTTAAATCAAATTATTAGTTTAAATAAAATAAACAAATAGTAATAAATTGTTTCGATCAATTCAAATATTAATAAACCGTGTGAGGTCAAAAATCATGAAACAAAAGGTTTGGAAGGGTTGCAAATTAAAGTCAAAGGTAAGTTAGTCTCAATCACATCTGGATTATCGGTTATCTTAATGGTTAAAATTTAAATTATTTGTTGATTGCTTTAATTGAAAATTATTATCAGTCTAGATGTGATATTATATATAGTAATATATATATATATAATAGAGCGATTGATATTCCCGCCATATATAGTAGACGAGACCCTATGTGCCCCGCATAATAGCGGATGACCCTATATACCGCGATATCCTACCTTGAAGCGAGATTGGTATTTTATTTGTTGTGCTAACATATGTGGATGTAGGGATCCAACTGGATTTCTCAAAAATGTTGAATTTATTTTCATATTCAATTATATGAAATGTCGGATAATCTGTGATTTTATGTTGGAAAATAAATTTATTTAATGTTAACCTTTTGATGGATATGTCATGGCATTTTAAAAATATAAGTATTGAAAAGGTAATTTTAAAGTAAGAAATTTATAGTAAAAATGGATAAATTTAAAAAGGAAAGAATTGGGAAAATAAATAGTTTGATTTTTAAACCCTATCTAATAAATTTTGAGATATGGGAAAAATAAGGATTTTGAATAAATGCGAAAGAAAGGGATTTTTAAAATAAAGACTTAAGCTATATTGTTTGAAAGTATGAAGAAATATATTATTAAAATTCAAGATTTAAATGAGTTTGGGAAATAAAGGGATGATTTTGTATAAAGTATGAAATTGGCCTTTTAGATTTGTATAAGGTTTTGAATCAAAATAAAAAAGTAAAACTGGAAGTTAATGGATTTTTGGATAAATTTGGGTAAATCAAAAATAAGTTTTAAAATGGAATTAATTCAGAGAATCGATTGGAAAATCGATTAAGTGTTTTGGAAACTGTGATTTAAGGAGAATAAGATTATTGGATTTATAAATGGGGTTTATAAATAAAGTGAAATATTTATCAATGGATAATTTGAAATATATCAATTCACGGTGGGAATTTATAAAGAATGGACAATTCGTTTTAAAAATAAAAAGATGGTTTTATTTTTAAAAGTATGAAAAAGAAATTTAGGGGATTGGGACTTAAATTAAAGTGGAAATAAATCGAGAAGGATTTATAAACGTTAGACGGTTATATTGGGATGAAAAGTGTATTTTCATGAAAAGCCAAATATAATTTCAAAAGAGATTTTCAAGTATAGATTAAAAGTTTTAAAAAGTGGTTTTGGAAGAATGTTTTAGAAAAATTATCATTTTTTTGTTTAAAAATTATTAAAGTAAATATTTCTTCAAGTTAATTATAGTAGTCATTATTTTTAAAGGTTAAATTAGTATTTTGATGTAAAGGATAACTATTAAATATTATACCTTATAGAATAGTTTTATTTTAAAAAGTGGCTTTGGCTTAAGTTTTACTTGGGAAATTATTATAAAATTTCATAACTAGTATTTTAAATAAATGTTTTTAAGAAGTTTTATTTTAAATGTTTTAAGAGTATATTTTTAGATAAAGTGATTTAACTTCTTTAAAAATCTAATTTTAAAAGGGTTGGTGCTTTTCAGTGGAATATAGAACAATTGGTCGGATGATTGTTATAATTTGATAGTTAAATAACCGACTATCGATATTGGCCAACGCGTTGATCGTTTCGAAGAGACCGGATCAGATTTAATTATTCGAAAGCCACTTCGATCCGGTTTGAACGTTTGGAAATGAAGACCGTAAAGATAATGAAGAGTGATTCAGTTTGTCAATAACCAGGGAAACTTGTATGGACGAATTCTATCAGACCATCGTCAAGAGGACGATGAGCATTCTAAGTGAAATGTGTTCTAAAAAGGTTACGCTTCGCCTCAAGCCTCATCAACCGGGAATGACTAAAATAGGGGAGGTGCAGCAAGGCTAAGTAGGTAGCATCGAATTAGGGTAAGGTCATCCCTGTCTAGATGTCCCTTTTTGACCTATGCTTAGTGGGAGGTTGCTCATCCCAACCGTGGGGTGATCTTATTTGGACTATCCAGTAAGAGGTAGCTCCGGTCTTGTGTTGCAAGAGATCGAGAGTGGTCATCGGTACGTTGATATAGACCACATACTGTAACGGCCGGTACCCTACTAGCCCTGCAATTTTATGGAGTCCAATCTCCAATAGCCCTATAACAGCCCTAGTAACAATCTCCAATAGACTTCCAATAGCCCTGTAACAGCCCCAGTAACAATCTCCAATAGACTTCCAATATCCCTGTAAAAACCCCAGTAGCCCTGCCATTGTATGGTATCTGCCTAAGTAGCCCTGCGGGTGTTATTTTATTATAATGCTCGGGTCAAACTGAGTATTACAGATACATGAGAGGATGCTATGGAGCTCAGGAGATGAGCCAGATGGCGAGGCATATCACACGTACTTGAGGTATATTCCGCTATGCGGTGTAAGTTGTATAGTCAGCTTTTGTGAGGACAAGTATTATAACTGTCCAGTTGTGTGCTATGGATTGTATTGTGCTCTGATGATAGTAAGTATTATACAGTTATAGATTCTTTTGTATAAAAATTTGTTGTTACATATTATATTTTGTTCCGCTGCGATTGTGAGATTCTTATGTTGTTTCTATTTTCTTCTTCTACCTCTTTCTTCTTTAACCCTAATGGTTTGTATTTCCCACTACTTTGAGTTGAGCTGATGGAGAATATTGTCGGCTCAAAGGGGTACGAATTTGCGGGCTGTTACATGCTGCTGTGATTTTTTAAAGGATAAGACGTTTTATAATTAGGCTGATTTTTTTCTTCCGGGTAAACCATATGGTGAATATAGTTCAAATGTTGCCGAAAGTTTTAATAGTTGGATTTTGGATGAATTGGCCTTGCCTATTACGGTATGCTTAGATGGAGTTCGATTAAAGTTATAGAACAAATGGCTAATAAGAGAGAATAGTGTCGACTATGGAATACTACTCTTTGTCCTCTTATTGAATCTCTTTTAAGTGAATTGATTGAATAAGAATTTGGATGCGATGTACATAAGTCTTCAGAGTTTTTTTTAAAGTGAAATCGCCAAACTCTCACCATGTTGATCTTAAAGAGTGGAGTTGTAGTTGCAATCAACGGAAAGTTACAGGATTTCCTTGTGCTCACGCTATTAAGTGCATGAACAAGTCTGTAACGACCCGATATTTGACGTTTGTTATTGGGATAATTAACTGTTTTTTCATTTATCGGAGTATTTACTTTTATTAAACAAATAAACAAATTTTTTGATAGTTAAAATATTTGTATCTATAAATTGATTAAGAACCATATTAAATATTAATTCCGGAATACGATAAATATTTTAGAAATGTGTATATAAAACTACACCATTTAAATTAAGAAAAAATACCCATAGAAATATATATATATACATACAAGGTTTATGATGATTAAAAATATATATCTAGACTTACATATTTACATATATGGTTGTAAAAGTATAGTATATGAGGATAAATATCTATATATATATATATATATACACATGGACGTATAAACTTCAAAATGGCAATTTCAAACTTATGAATATATATATCTATATACATACTTATATGGGTATATATCTATAAAATGTAGTGCATATGGGAATATATATATATATATATATATATGTATATGTATGTATGTATGTATGTGTATATATATATTGGTACTCGGTTGTTTGACCATGTAATAAGATACTTGGCACAGGCCTCGCTTGGCGCACATTCCCTCGCTCGACATAGAGCCTCGATCGGCATGGGAGGGTCGTTCGACATAGCAAGGTCGTTCGGCATCAACCTTGTTCAACTTTCCAGCCTTGTTCAGCATTCCAGCCTCGTTCGGCATTCAAGCCTCGTTTGGCATTCCATCCTCGTTCGACATTCCAGCTCGTTCAACATGAAGCCCCGCTCGGCATGTGGCCTCGCTCGGCATGTGGCCTCGCTCGGCATAAGTAAGTCGTTTGGCATCTCCCCTCGACCAGTATGGGGTCTTTTTCGGCCAACACTCTTCACTCAACACGCGGCCTCGTTCGGCATAGAGGTACCGTTCGGCTTGGATATGTGGCTCGGCATTTGCCGTTAGGCATTTGCGGCTCAGCACACAGAAGTCACTCACCACGGGCTAAGGTATCTTGCTCCTGGCCCATTAGGGAAGTCCAACCCATCTTCGTCTATAAATAGAAGGGTAGGAGCACGGTGAAAAGGAACTTTTTTCGAGAACACTGGAGAGTCTCTCACGCATTCAAGACTCATTCTCTTTACCTAGCATTTGTATCAAAGTAGTTGGTGTACGGATTTTATCTGTAATCAATCGTTGAGTAAAGCAATAAAGATTAACTTCAAAGTGGACGTAGGCAGCTACGCCGAACCACTATAAATCCGGTGTTCTTGTCTTTGCATTTGATTTAGCATACAATTCTCTATTTTAATTTACTTTCTTCATTATTCTCTTTACATAATCCATCTCAAGGGCGTTGGTGACCAATTCTGGTGCTAACATTTTGGTGCTTTTATTGGGAATCGAATTCTCAGGCCACTAGGATCTGCTTTGTAGCTACTAGATTGAACAAATCCTCCGAAGATTCGACTTATTGACAGGACATTCGTTAAATCTACTCAGAGTTTCGATCAACAACTCTACTATGGGAAGTCCAAGTACCCGATCATCCTCTCATAACGCGGACATCAATGCGACTGCTAGCGTACAACAGATAGGACCTAGTAATCAACAAGTTAATCCCGGCATAGGGACTGCCGAAGCTCATAACTAGACGGAAGTTGTCACTAGGACGAAGTTCAACGATCTAATGAGAGAACTCATCGAAAGTAGAAGGCAACTTGCTAAACAAATTCAAGCTAACGCTAACCTCATGACACAGCATACACAACAACAACATCAGAATGCTAGAGGTATCCTCGTTCCTTATTCTTCATCTGATAGTTCGACTTCATCCGGTGAACCTCCCAGGCGTAGACACTGCAAAATGGAAACTGCACAAGCAGGTGCTACTGATTGATCAATTAGAGATAACTTATGTCTTGGAGACCACACTCAAACCAGAATGGGAAACTTAGGAGCTAGAGAACGTGTGAAGACTGGACGTCCGGGTCACCAAAACCCCAATGAAGCCGGTCCCTAAGATACCCGTTTGGCAGACCGCCAATAGAGGAGACACCAACTTGAGCGGTCTTGTAGAACGGAGACCAACCTTCCATCTTCCATACAAACTCCGGACTTATCAGCTATGGTCAGACAGTTGATGAGAGAGAATCAAGGCTTAACTAATGAAGATTGGGGTATCTCCAGGAGTCATACTCCTTCACGCATACAATTCTACAGGCCGAGTAGCCCAGGAAGTTTAGCATGCCAACTATCCCGGCCTACGAAGGAAAGATCGACCCCAGGCAGCACGTGATGAGGTATGAGTGGATAATGGATTCGGCTAGAGAAAATGGTGTAGCCAAGTATAGATGCTTCTCCATCACTTTATCCGAAATCGCCTCCATGTGGTTCACTCGACTTCCCCCACGGTCTATATCCAGCTATGATGAGTTGGCAACGAAGTTTGTAGAACAATTCAAGATACACGCCACTCGTCCCAAGGATGTGATGTCCCTATCTAGTGCAATCCAGGCTCCGTGGGAGTCATTGAAAGAGTACTTGCAAAGATTTCATGTTGCGGCTATTGAAATTAGAAACCCTAATGACCACGCGATTCTGATGGCGGTAATGCGAGGAGTAGATCCGGATTTAGAGTTTAGAGATTGGCTAGCAGGAAAGCCTCCAACTACGCTGGAGCATTTCTACTCGAACGCTCACCAATTCATAAGGAGGGAGGAAGCTAGATGGACGAGGCAAGATAATGCACCAGGGCCTGTTCAGGAGACTGTGAAAAGTAACATCGCCATGAAACAATCCGGTGACAACTCGGTAAAAGTTCAAGTCAATGTTCAGAACAAGCCTGGGCAATCTAAAGGGTACGGAGGAGGAAATCCCGGAAAGAAAAGAGAAGCAGGGATGTGGAAGCCAAGGATTCGATCCTACAATGAATACACCCCACTGAATGCATCTCTTGAGAGTATTTACCTGTCAACCTGTAACACTTTTCAATACAGAAAGCCTCGCCCAAAGGAGTCAACATAGGAACAGAAGCGGACTGGAAAGTACTATTGCTTCCATGAAACTTACGGACACATTATAGAGGAGTATAGACACCTCCACGATGCCATTGAAAAGCTGATTAGACAGAAATAAATATAGGAGTTTGTCAAGAGCCCGCATGAAGGAAGGCAAGGAACATTGGGCCCTGGACGCGGGCCGGCCCCACGCCATCCAGAGGAGCCTGCCCAAACTGTAGGGAGACTGGTCATAAACACTATCGTCGGTGAACCTCATCCTGCAGATAAAACTAGTAGGAGATGGAGCGATATGCTAACTCCTTAAGGCATGCAGATTATGAGTGTTGTTCAAATGTGGAGGATGGGACGCCTGCAAAGCAGCAACGCATTATGAAAGACAATATTGTGTTTAGGAGCAGAGATGCGAACAAGGTGGAGGCTCCTACCATCGACCCGATGGTCATATCTACGATGATCGGGCCAGCATATGTCAAGAGAATATTAGTTGATTGTGGAAGTTCGATTAACATCATCTTCAAAAAGGTGTACGACCAAATGAAGATGGAGATAAAGGATTTGAAACCATCTGAAGCCCAAATCCATGGCTTTAATGGTGCAATGACTGATGGTGTAGGGTATGCTCAGTTGCCAGTTGAACTGGGACAAGGTGAACATAGGAGGATATGAATCCTACCTTTCATGGTTTTGGATGTTGATTCTTCATACAATGTGTTTCTGGGTCGACCGGCCCTGGGAGTTTAGGACAGCTTTGGCCCCGTGGCGTTTGACGTTCCAATTTCCGACAGACAGAGGAGTCGGTGTGGTGCATGGCGATCAGGTGATCGATTGCGCATGTTATGTGGCTGAGCTGAGAGAGGCCCAGCGGCGAGAGAAAGGAAAGTTTGTGAACAGTTCCGCCCGCATCCGGAATACCGACGATTTACAAGTAGCACCCGAGTCCTGGCTCGGGCAACATTCTCGAATCTATAGAGACATAGATCCGAGAGATGATGATGGGGAACCCAGGGAAGCAAAAGTAGCACCGACTGAACTGACGATTGACATTCCAGTCGGCCGAGATGACCCATCACGAGTACTCAAGATTGGATCACAACTCGACCCATTAATGACCGAGGATCTCACTGATATCCTTCGAGCAAACCTAGATGTTTTTGCTTGGACACATTCTGATATGTGTGGGATTTCTCCCGCTATTGCTAGTCATATGTTGAACATAGAACCAAAGTACGTTCCTGTAAAACAGAAAAGGAAAGGCATGGACCCGGAGAGGTCCACTGCTCTCAGAGAGGAGGTGGAAAAACTCAAAGCCAATGGGTTTGTTTGCGACGCCCTCTACCCTGAATGGGTGTCCAACCCTATGCTAGTAAGAAAAGTGAATGGGAAGTGGAGAACTTGCGTTGATTACTCTAATTTGAACAAAGCATGCCCGAAGGATAGTTTTCCTTTACCCAGAATCGACCAGCTCCTCGACTCAACGGCTGGAAACGAGTTACTGTCATTTATGGATGCGTACTTGGGATATAATCAGATCCCGATGCACATTCCAGACCAAAAACACACCAGCTTTGTCACAGACGTTGGGTTATATTGCTATGTAGTGATCCCCTTTGGATTAAAAAACGCGGGAGCGACTTATCAGCGTCTGGCAAATCGAATGTTTAAAGACCAAATTGGTAGAACGATGGAAGTCTATGTAGATGACATGCTCGTGAAGTCACGACAATCAAACGACCACATTCGGGACTTAGCGGAGATGTTTGATGTACTTAGACATTATGGGATATCAATCCTTTGAAGTGTTCCTTTGGCGTTGCATCAGGGAAGTTTTTGGGCTTTATTGTGAGTGTGCGGGGAATTGAAGCTAACCTGGAGAAGATTCAAGCTATTCGAGACATACAAGTGCCTAAAACTGTAAAACAAGTACAAAGCTTGAATAGGAAGGTGGCCACGATGAGTCGATTCATATCCAGAGCCACAGATAAGTGTATTCCTTTCTTCGATGTAGTAAAGAAAGGAAAGAGAAACTTTGAGTGGACGTCCGACTGTGAGGAAGCGTTCCGAGCTCTGGTAAGGCATTTAGAAAGTCCCCTGAAACTACCAAAACCGGTAGACCATGAGATGTTGTACGTGTACTTGGCTGTATCCCAACACGCTATCAGTATTGCTCTGGTTCGCAAAAAGGACCGAGTTTAGAAGTCGGTGTACTATGTTAGTAAACATTTAATGGGGGCAGAAAGAAATTATCCTAAGATTGAGAAACTAGCCTATTGCTTGGTGATTGCATCACGCAAGCTTCGTCCATACTTTCAGGCACACTCAATCAGTGTTTATACTGATCAACCCTTGCGGCAGGTACTCCAACAACCGGAAACCTCTAGAAGGATGTTAAAATGGAATATTGAGTTGAGTCAGTTCGATATTACCTACCTATCTCGAAGGGCCATACAAGGACAAGCGCTAGCAGACTTCATTGCTGAATTCACCATGTCAGACGAATCAGACGGTAATAATGTCATACCTCTCGTTCAATGGAAGATGCACACCGATAGGGCATCTAACAACCGTTGCTTGGGAGCTGGCATAGTTCTTGTGACTCCTAAAAACCGATTAGTATGTTATGCTTTGACGCTCGAATTTCCAGCGACAAATTAGGAAGCCAAGTATGAAGGATTGATTGCTGGCTTAAGACTTATCAGAGAACTGGGGTAAAATCTATAGAAATATTTTATGACTCACAACTGGTGGTATACCATGTGCGGGGGAACTACCAAGCGAAGGGACAGAGACTTTCCCCATACCTTCCACGGGTTTCAGAGCTGCTAGAAAATCTAGAATATTATGATATTTCACATGTCCCACGTGAAAAAACAGAGAAGCCGATTCATTGGCAAAATTTGCGAGCACTGGCGATGCACAGCAAATGGGATTGGTTCCCGTTGGAACCTTACATACTCCGAGTATAAATAATAAGGTAGATTTCGAGCTAGAAACAGAAATCGAGAAGGAATCAAGGATGACCCCATTCAAGCAATACTTGCTACATGGGGTCTTGCCCAAAAGAAGGAGCAAAAGACGACAAGTAATTCGTAAGGCTTCGCGATATGTAATGCAAGACGGAATAATGTATCGGAAGGGATTTTCGACCCCTTTACTCCGATGCATTGCCGACGATGAGATAAAACGAGTCTTGAAGGAAGTGCGTAAAGGAGAATGCGGTGGCCATACTAACGGGCATACATTAGCAAAGAAAATCCTCCGCTATAGATACTATTGGCCAACTATAAATAGGGACGATGCAGACTATGTAAGAAGATGCGACAAATGCCAGAAGTATGCAAAAATCCCGAGAGCTCCGCCGATGGAACTCACGCAAATGATTAGTCCTTGGCCGTTTGCAATGTGGAGAATCGACATAATCGGCTCTTTACCCATATCCAAAGGTGGTACAAAATACGCGATAGTTGTGGCCCATTACTTTACTAACTGGGCAGAAGCAGATCCTTTGGCCACGATCACCACCAAGAAGGTCATTAATTTCGTTGTACGAAACATTATATGTCATTTTGGCCTTCTACAGACTATCATTACAGACAACGGAACTCAATTCGAAAGCAAAGAGTTCAAAGAATTTTGTCAAAAGTATGGCACTGAAAAAGGATTGCGGTAGTTTCTCATCCAAAAGCCAATGGACAAGTGGAAGCCGTGAATAAAGTAATCAAGTCCATATTAAAAAAGCATTTGAAAAAGTCTAGAGGCAAGTGGGTGGATGAACTTCCAACAACACTTTGGGCTTATAGAATCACCCACATGTCCGCGACTGGCCACACTCCATTCACATTGGCATATGGCGTGGAAGCCGTTATACCCGTAGAGCTTGAAGTTCAGTCACATCGGGTAACTCATTACGAACCCAAGATGAATTAAGAACTATTACTGGAATCGCTGGACTTCATTGATGAAAAACATGAAGAAGCTGATCTAAGAGCAGCCGCATACAAACACCTAGTCGCTCGATATTATAAAGAAAAAGTCCGGCCAAGAGTCTTCAACATGGGAAACCTCGTTTTGAAAAGAGTTTTTCCGGTCCCATCGCATCTGAATCCCACATGTGAAGATCCATACGTCATCGAACGGAGGCTTAGAGAAGGAACTTTCAAGCAAGGGACCGTTGATGGCGCGACACTCCCCCGAGCATGGAATAGCGAGCATTTGCGAAATTATTATATTTAGTCTATTTATTTTGTATCTTTGTTGCAATTGTTTTCAGTATGTTTTCATTCCGTTGATTCTTAGTTTTCAGCATGTAATAAGACAATTTAGCTTACTTCATTAATAATGGCTTGGAGCCATTTTTTTTCCATGAATTATTGATGTCTCCCTGTATGATAATATTATGAAAGAAAACTAGAGTTACATTATTCTGTCTAACGTACGAACATGCATAAAAGACTTAAAATCTCCAAGTCCCCTGAGTGCGGACTGGAGTACTCAGAGTCCCCTAAGTGCGGACCGAAGTATAAACGACTCCGAATATCCGAGTCCCCTGAGTGCGGACTCGAGTACTCTGAGTCCCCTGAGTGCGGACCTGAGCATAAACAACTTAAAATCTCCAAGTCCCCTGAGTGCGGACTAGAGTACTCTGAGTCCTCTAAGTGTGGACCGGAGTATAAACGACTCAAAATCTTCGAGTCCCCGGAGTGCGGACTAGAGTACTCTGAGTCCCTTTAGTGCGGACCAAAGTATAAACGACTTAAAATCTTTGAGTCCCATGAGTGCGGAATGGAGTACTCTGAGTCCCTTAGTGCTGACCAAAGTATAAACGACTTAAAATCTCCGAGTCCCCTGAGTGTGGACTGGAGTACTCTAAGCCCCCTGAGTGCGGACCAGAATATAAACGACTTAAAATCTCCAAGTCCCCTGAGTGCGGACTGGAGTATTCTGAGTCCCTTGAGTGTTGAGTCCCCTGAGCGCGGACCAGAGTATAAACGACTCAAAATCTCCAAGTTCCCTGAGTGCGAACTGGAGTACTATGAGTTCCTTGAGTACGAACCAGAGTATAAACGACTCAAAATCTCTAAATCCCCTGAGTGCGGACTAGAGTCCTATGTGTCCCATGAGTGAGAACCAGAGTATAAACGACTCAAAATCTCCAAGTCTCCTGAGTGTGGAGTGGAGTACACTGAGTCCCTTGAGTGCGGACCAGAGTATCAACGACTCAAAATCTCTAAGTCCCTAGAGTGTGGACTGGAGTACTCTGAGTCCACAGAGTGCGGACTAGATTATGAACAACTAGAAATCTCTACATCCCCAAAGTGCGGACTAGAGTGTAAATGACTTAAAGACATCAAGTCCCCGGCCTACAGACTAAAAAATATTCTAAGTACCTGAAGTGTGGAAGTAGGGGATGTACAACTTCGAGGAATTTTCAAGTTATACGAAAATGCATCGGGGTTTATATAACTCACAATAGCTCGGGTTTCGACCATAGTTATATGGAAAGCTAAACAACAAAAGTCATTTGAAAGACAAAGAAACTAAACTTTATTTATTAATCCAAAATGGGTCTACTACAACTCCTCCAAAACTTGAGGTCAAAAATCTACCTACCTTAACTATTGAAATAAATAAAATAATTACATAATCTAAGATGACTCTCGTTGAACGAGTGTAACGTCTACTTTTTTGATTTCTTCGATTTCTTTGATTTCTTTTCCTCCTTCGTCTTCTTTGAAGACTCCTCCCCCACTCGTTTTCCCTTGGAAGTTTCCCTTGATGGGGAGGTAACAACCGAGGAAGTACAAGGGACCTCTAGTGGCCTGGACCCACCAGGGAGGATGACCTTCAAAGGCTTGGTCAAAGGATCATCTAGGTCCACGACTCGAGGCTCGACTTTGATTTCAGCTGTCCTTTTCTTTTCCTCCACAAGCTGCTCCTTCATTCTCATTTTAGAAGTGTGCTAGGAGGTGCTTGTGATCTCAAATTCATAGCTTCCTTCGATAGGAGAAGAAATTGAGTGCCTCAATCACTTGAGCATCTAGACCGGGACTCTCTCCCGCATGAGTAGCCTCGCTTGTTTTGTCCTTCTTCTCCTTGGTGTCACCGCTCCTCGGAGTGGGCTCGGGGTCAGAGCGACCTACGCAAGATCTAAGAGACAAGTATTAGAATATAATGAACTTATACCAATAGCAACGGCTTTTAAACTTTAAAGGGAAAGCTATTTACCGGTTTCTTGCTGGCTCTCAATCGTCTGTGGGGTTTCACCCTCTGGAATGGGAGATAGAACATGAATGCCGAGGCCAGGGTCTTTCGAGTCATAACCAGCGTGTTGCTCGAATGGATCGAGTACTGGCGAATCATCCAATTGAGTAGGAGGAAGCACTGGAGACTCGGTTCTAGACGGACCGACAATTACATCTTTTCCTTTGGATGAGGAGGAACCTTTGCAGTAGAGAGCCTTCGCCGTAGACAAGTCTGAAGGCTCGTTCCCCCTGAGAAATTCTTTCACCAAAGCCTCCTCGTCAACCTCTTCGGTGCACAGCTCGACCTTTCTGATCTTTATTAAAGTCTCCTATGCCTCGGCTAGAGATTCAAGATAGCCCTCACAAAGAAATGTTAAGTCCCGATTCATGAGGATATGGGGGTCGAATTCTGCTATCAGTGGGTCAAACATGCACTTAATCTCGTCCCTGCTAGCCTCTATAGCCGCCTCAAGGCAAGAGTCAATCTCCGCGGATGCTATTCTCTTGCCCTCTTCATGGTCTTCATCCTTCAACATCCCGACCTTAGAGAGCTCTTCGTTGAGCTTTGCCTTCAAAAGTCACGTAGCGACGATCTCGTCGCAATATCATTGCTACTCTTCCTGGGCAGCAATTTTCTCCTCTTTTTCTTTGCGGAATCAATCTTCCAGCTCTTTGAATCGGAGGGCAAATGCATCCCTTTCCTTATGAACCGAATCTTTCTCTAAAGCTAGGGCCTCGCAGCATTGGACTGCTTTGTCAAGTTCTTTCTTATGAGTTGTCTCCAGACGATTCATGGCCTACGCAGTATCTTTAGCACTTTGATGGGCGGCTTCGAATTGAGATTTATACGAAGAGAGCTCTTCATCTTGAGCTTTGATAACGTCTTTATCATGACTAGCCTCAAGCTTCAGGTGATCAATTTTGTGTTGATGCTCAGAGACTTTTGAGACTTTTTCGGCTAAGTGAATGAACGCATTGTGCTGGACATAGACGTCGTTAGTGCAAGCAATTGCGCTTTGTTTGACATGTCCCGAAATCTGATGAATCACATGGAGAAATTTCAAGCCATCAAAGCATATCTTTGAGAATGTGGCTTTAAGCTCAGCAAGTCGTTCTGCTACCGATGGATCAGATATAGGGGCGGAAGGTGTCTGCCTGGAGACTACATGTGTTTTGTGGGGATCCCGGGATTACCTGGTGCTGGAAGAACCAGAGTACCGATCCCGATGGGCCTCAGACTGGGACCCCTTTTGTGCGGACTTTTCTTTTCTTTGCTCCGATTGAGGAGGAGGATCGTGAGGGTAGGCGAACTGGCTTAGGTTTTTCTTCGGTAGGATGATTCTCGATGGCGGTAATCTTGATCGCCGGTGTCATCTCTGTCTCGACGTTTGGCGGAACGCGAATCCCGGTCGGAGTGGTGAAAAATAGATGAACCTCGAAGACGGTCAAGTTCATGTGTACGCCCCATGTCACCTGCATAGAATTTAAATAATGATGAGTCAGCGAAGAGTAGAGTGATGGTAGAAATTTAAGTGCAAGGTGAAGTGCACGTGTTTGTGTGTGTCCTAGTGTTTGCCCCGACATACCAATTTCTTTATCTTTAATAACAGGAGTTTTTTCTCCCTGGTTTTGCGCTTGAGTGCTTGTACCGCCTCTCGTGGGAAAATGAAAATTAAGGGCCTCCGGATCGTCGAAACCATAGTTAACCAGATCATCAGGTATAGTGAGGTTCGACAGGCCTTTCAAAGAACTCCCTAAGTGTTGTGAGGTGGTCTCTCTCTCCACTGGAATAAGGGTGACCTTAGAAGCTTCACCCACTGTTTTCTTCCTTAGCTTGTTGGTCAATTTCTTCTTTCCCTTCGAAGGGGAAGGCGTCATTTCGATATCATAAACCTCGACTATTGGGTCCTGAGTAGGACTAACATTTTCACCCTGCACTTTGGGTGTCTCAGCTTCTTTAATCTCCCACTCCTCTGGTGTGTCAGGGGCATTATATGATGAAGACCCAACCTTCTTTTTTCCTTTGCCAGAAGCAGGTCTGGTTATAGTGACGCCTTGAGGGAGGCTTATTCGACGACCTTCTGCCAGCAGCCTAAACTTTGAGAGTGATTCATTTGAAATGAGAGATCTGATGTCCCGATCTTCTACGGGGATAGCTTGGATAGCTTCGATATCTTCAGAATACCCAGAGCCTTCAGGATGTAGGGTTATGCCTGTAGAGATTGAGTTAGAAAAGGTGCAGTCCCCGCCAAACATGAGTATTGATCCAGAGAAAAGACTTACTCCCTACCACCCATCTCCTCGCAAAGTCGGGAGGTCGTCGCACATAGAACCACTCCTGCTTATACTCGGCAAACTTGCTCCATGCCCCGGTCAGTATTTGACACTTGCTATGTGGCTCAAAGAATACAAAAGATGGGCTATCTGACCGTCTCTTGAAACAATAGATATAGAGGATATCGCCAGGTGTCGGGAGCCTGAAAAGGACACCCATGAAGAGAATGCAAGTGCCGTATATGAATACGTGGCTATTTGGATGTAATTGCGATGGGGCGATCTCGATATACTGTAACAAGTCGCGAAGAAAGGAGTTGAGTGGCGGCATGCTACCGACCCAACACATGAATTTGTTGAAGGCTGTATACCCGACTGAGGGCAAGTGAGGGCGATCCTGTCTCGATGGAACCAGTACATCATCGAAAGGAATCTCGTGTACTGAGAATATACGGCGAAGCATTCTTTCGTTAATCTTCGAGGCTTGGGAATCGATCAGATCGTCTAAAAAGACCACTGCATCCCAGGCATCGGGAGCCAAGTCGACAGATGCGATCGCGGGGCTTGGGATATCCTGTACAGGAGCAGTTGACGGATTTGAAGTTACAATAACTTTTTGTCAAGAAGTCAACCCGGGTCTGTCCGAGACTGTGGCAGAACTAGACTTTATGGACATCTCTAGCAAGTGTTGGATCTGACAAGACACCTGTTTGAACTATGCTTGAAAATCAATCGACATTAGAATTAACAAGAAAAATACTCCCCCTCTGTGGTGTGTGAACTAATGCAATCATTCGAGTGTGAGTGTCATAGAATTTATAGTCGTGACACTAATGAGATAAAGTAAAGTACATGTGTCGAATGGTGGTTTTTAATTTTGAATTTGGAAGTTCATAACATATATCGAGGCTGTAGTCTGTTTTTATCGAGTTAAAATTCAGATTTATAATTCTTAAGACAAAGAGTTATCGGTTCAGAGTGGTCGATATGTTTATATGTTGTGGTCCATATGTTTATATTCTTAGGTCATTGTCCTTGTCTTTGTCACATGTTTAGGCGTGGTAAGTTAGTCAAGTCAACATGGGTTACGTTCGAGTTGGAATGGTTATGACTGTTGGTGCATATTTCAAGACTTAATGTCGAGCGACACTTGAGAAACTCGGCTAAGTGATCACCTAAGCTCTCCTTACTCACCCCTCACTGTTCAGCATGATGAGGTCACGCCGAGCGATGATCATACCAAACCGCATCACTCGGCACTTTAGGCGCAACCCTCACTTCTCTCCATTCTCTCTCTTTCCTCATTCGGCGTGCAGGAGTCATGTCGGGCCGCGAAAGTGCCGTGCCACACCGCTCGGCCCTATGAGCCCAAAATTCGTTCCTCTCCATCATCCACTCTTCGCCGTTGGGCATGGAAACACTTAGTTCTCTCCCGTATTCTCTCGATATAGTTTGGCATGACTCATTGCTCTCCTTTAACCGCTCTTAGTCGTTCGGCACGCAAGAGTAGTGCCGAGCCACATCCATTTCTTTTCCAACACACACACCATGCTTAACTTGCACACCCTGACTTCATTACTCCTTACTCCCTCATGTCCTAAACGCCTTCGATGCCTCCTTCTTTCCATCACTCCACCTAGCACAAAAACAAGTTCTAACCTCGAATTCGTTGTCCTCATCCATGCGGTTCCTACTATCCCCAATTTTACAAAGATTCACGATTTCAGGTCCCATGCTAAGTTTCTTAGTCGAAATGAAGTGTTTAATGGAGTGGTCATTTCCTTAGAAATGAGTCGGAGCTTGGGGAGATTCTGGAGTACGATAAGCGATTTTGATCGGATTCGATAATTGGGGAAGGAAGTGAGGCAACTTATTGGATTCGAGAAGAGAAGGGAAGGATAAATAGTTCACAGAAGTCTGGTGGGAGGCGAGTTCGTGAGTTCTATAGTATGGAGGTAAAAGTAAAAAGGAAAAAGGAATGAAATGTCGACTTTTATAGGAATGAAAGAAGGAAGGCGAATAGTCAACAACTGGTAGAACCTGTCAAAAGACCTACCTCAAACGGCATCAATATGTCGCTCGACATTCAATGCCTCGCTCGGCATTCAGGGGATCACTATAGAGAAGACAAAGCAAAGGCTTTAAGAGAAACACGGAGCTCTCATGGTTCAAAGCGCATCATGTTCATCCACATGATACACTTCGGAGGGCAAGTGTTACCCGGTTGTTTGACCATGTACCAAGAGGCTCAGCACGGGCCTCGTTAGGCACACCTCCGCTCGCTCGGCATAGATCCTCGATCGGCATGGAAGGGCCGTTCGATATAGCAATGTCGTTTGGCATCAGCCTTGTTTGGCATTCCAGCCTCGTTTGACATTCAAGCCTCATTCGGCATTCCAGCCTCGTTCGGCATTCCAGCCTCATTCGGCATCCCAGCCTTGCTCGACATGTGGCCTCGCTCGGCATAAGTAAGTCTTTCGACATCTCTCCTCGACCGGCATCGTGTCTCGTTCGACAACCACTCTTCACTCAACAAACTGCCTCGTTCGGCATAGAGGTACCGTTTGGCTTGGATATGTGGCTCGGCATTTGCCATTTAGCATTTGTGGCCCGGCACACAGAAGTCACTCACCACGGGCCGATATTTCTTGCTTCTAGGCCCATTAGGGAAGTCCAACCCAGTTCGTCTATAAATGGAAGGGCAGAGGCACAGTGAAAGGGACCTTTTTTCGAGAACATTGGGGAGACTCTGCCGCATTCAAGACTCATTCTCTTTACTTAGCATTTATATTCAAGTAGTTGGTGTACGGATTGTATCTGTAATCAATTGTTGAGTAAAGCAATAAAGATTAACTTCAATGCGGGTGTAGGAAGCTATGCTGAGCCACTATAAATCCAGTGTTCTTGCCTTTGCATTTGATTTAGCGTAAATTTCTCTGTTTTAATTTACTTTCTTCATTAATCTCTCTACATAATCTATCTTAAGGGTGTTGGTGCCCAATTCTGATACTAACATATCTGTGTGTGTGTGTGTGTGTGTGTGTGAAACATGTGTGTATTTAAATAGTATGTGAATATATATAGTAATATAAGTAAACGTATAGGTACATATGTTGTATAAACTGGTAAATATATAAGCTAATATAAAATAGTGTAGGTGTAAATAAGTACAAAAATTATCTACATATATATATATATATATATATATATATATATATGAAGTATGTATATTATAAGCATATGCAAACATGCAAGGGAACAATACTATGGCAAGATGTCAAAATCAGGTCATATGAAGATCAAATCAACTTTCATTAATCAAATCAAATTTTCATGTTTTCGAATCAAAATAAGAGAGAGAGAAAAGCCTGTAAAAGGCTTCAGCCTCTATGGCTTACCCTATAATCTTTATCTTCTCTATATATACCTCTATCTTGTCTCCATTTTCATTCATTCAAAAATTAAGTAATTTAAACAAAAAGATAAACATCACTGACATTTCACAAAACTGAAAACAACTCAACTCAACAAAGATCATCAACAAAACAAAGCAAGCACCAGTTTCAAAACTATTGTTTTCTGTTCAAAACATTTATCTGTGAGTGAACTTCTTTTCAAAATATAATCTTCCTTGTAATATGACTATGTTTAAAGATTAAATAGAAGTAACGGTTTGGATATGTTGTTGCGTCATAAGGTTTGGATGGACATGAATACCTATACACATTGTCTTCCCATTGTCTTTTGTTTCCTGCCATGTTCAACCTTTCAAAAATCTAAATCCTTCCCTTTAGATAGTTTTAGTTCAAGATGTTTGAAGGATGTATGTTTATGGTGGAATATATTTCATTTTAAAAATAGTTTCGTATAATATTATCAAGTAATAACTCTGGAAAGTAAAAATTACAGTAGGTGACCCAATATTTCCAGAAATTCAAACACTTTAATTCGTGTTTTCGTTGTTATATTTGGAACCGGCATGGGAAGAAATGATTTTTAGTGGCATTTTCACGATTTTTCGTTGCGGGGTTGATGAGATAATGGGAGATGAACGGGTTTTGGCCTTTGGTCAAATTACGATGAGTCAAATAACGTTGGTGGTCGGGGCTTGGCGAGAAGGAAGCTCCGGAAGAAAGAAGCAGGGGTTAAATGGTGGCTTGCTCTATAAAGTGGCGTCATGACAGGTCCTGGAGGAAGTAGGGTTTTAGGCTCGTGTTTGGTTGAGGTTGATTTTTTGGCAATGGCGGCGACGTGGTGGGGGCATGAGGCTACGGTTGTTGGGGGGAAAGGAAGGGGAGGCCATGGCGATGATGCTGATGAATTTTGGAGACCTCAGGTGGTCGGAGGTGGCCGGACGAGGCAGGGGATTGCGATGGTTTTTTTTCCAGGGTTTGGGTTCGATCATCAGATTTTGATTTTGGATTTGCTGTGGGATTTTGAGATGGTCAGGATATTTCGGTTGTTGGAGATGGTTTGGGACGGTGGCCGGAAGAGAGCGTCGAAGTGCCACCAGCATGTGCAGGTGCATGGTAGGGGAGGCCTGCAGGTATATAGAGAAGAGAAGAGAAGAGAAAAGAAAGGGGAAGGGAATGAGCCGGGTGGGCCAGGAAAGCAAAGGAAAAAGAAATAAAAAGATAAGAAGAAAGTAAGGGAAGAAAGTAAGGAAAGATGAAAGGAAAAAAGAAAGAAAAAGGGAAAAGAAAATAAAGAAGAAGAAAAGAATAAAATAAAATGAAGAAAAGGAAAGGAAAAGAAAGAAAGGAAAGCAAAAGAAAAAATGTTTTTACTAATTTATTTATGTGACAATTTATATTTTTCTTCTAAAAATCTATTTTAATATGAAAATCCAAAATTTAAAGGGCTCAATAAAATTTCATAATTTAAATAGTAATTAATTACGTTATTATTTGAATTGAAACTTATGTAAGTTAACTAAATAGACATTAAATAAAGTGGCAAACTTCTATTAACTATTAATAGGTTGTTTATCTTTAAGTGTAGTTAATTTGAATAAAGATATAAATGGATTGGGTTAATTAAGGTTAATGAAATCCAAATATGTGATTTGTGTGATATAGTTATCGATCGTTCAAGTGGTAACAATCTATATCTTGCCCAAAATTCTATTGGAGCTTAGTTCAATTATCCTTTTCTATACCGTTAAGTGGTCAGACAAGTTAAATAGCAGGTCAAAATGATGATATGGTTATTTGAATAAAATCTATAATAAATTCCCATATTTGAATATGGTCACCCTACATAATAAATTATTTACTTTAAGAAATTTACCCCTTTTAATTTATTACTGGATTTGAAGAGACCGGGATCGATTATCAGCGTTATTCGAAACCACTCGATTTAACAGTCACTACAAATCTTTACAGTTTGATTATAGAATCTAATAGGCTGGAATTGAATAAATTAACCAAACTTGATTGTTTAAATGAGTGACTGTACTTAGCCATTATTTTAAACATCGATGGATTTCTGTAACATTGTTTGATTATAAAAAGATAAAAACTCGTAGTGTTGTATGAGTTACCTTGGTTTTTTAAAAGGTGATTGATAATCCCAATGTTTCACATTATATGGGTTTACTGACGTTGGTTTCCATCCTGACTCGGGTGTTACTTTATTGTAATGCTCGAGTCAGACCGAGTATTACAGAAATTTCAGGTTTGGATGCTTTGGAGTTCAGGAGATGAGATGGATGGCAGAGACATATTGATTTTATTCTGTTGAGAAGTATAGACTGTATAGATAGTATTTAGGAACAAGATATTATAACTGTGCAGATTTGTTGTACTTTGATGTATATTGACAGTTATAGCTTTTCTTGTATAAATACTGTTAAATTATATTATATTTTGTTCCGCTGCGATTGTGAGATTCTGTGCTGTTGTTTTTTTGTTCTTCTTCTACCTCCTTTTCTTCTTAACCCTAACAGTCTAGTATTTTCGACACTCGATTGCTCGACACTCTATATAGTGAATGTACTAGTGTCGATTTTCGGGGTCGAAAATCTTTCGGGCCGCTACAAAGTCAAAGTTGTCCGTTTATGATTTTTTTTGAGTACTATTTCGCCATTGATGCTTATCGTTCTTCTTATGCTAATTCTATTAATCCTATTCCTAATTTTGATAAGCTAATTGTTGATGCAAGCATTGAAGATGTTGTTATGCCACCAAAGGAGAAATGAGGTGCTGGTAGACCTTCAATAAAACGGAAAGGAGAATTTGCATATTTTCAAAATAAATAAAATAGATGTGGTATATTCAAGCCATATGGTCACAACAAGCATAATTGTCAAGCTTCTAAGAAAATATAATTTGTTGTCAAGCTTCTACGAAGATATAATTTGTTTTCAAGCTTCTAAGAAGATATTCTTGGTTTTATGTCTTTTTTGGAAATTTTATGTAACTAAAGAATGTTATATAAGTGTATTGGTTTATCATATACTAAATTTGACATTGACTTGATCTTTGTAGTTGAACTTCGTTAAATGGTATCATTTTTAGTTTACTATTGTGTGTTTGGGAATATATATGTTGCATGGGAAGTAATGTGTTATAATGTTTATATATTGTTTGGTTTATTTATTTTTAGATGTTTAGTATTAGTTTTTGATTCTATTAGTTTCAGTTTTAGGTATGTAAAATATGTGGTATCAGTTGTTGTATGGTATTAGTATCAGTTTTAGATATTACAAATTACAGTATTAGGTTTTGTGAGTTTTTAATTGGTTTCATGTTAAACAACTATGTTATCATTTTTTGCATGCAACTTATATCATTTGTGCATGATGATTTTTTCTACTTTTGAAGTGAGTGAAATTATTTGTTTGCTTAGTTATGAAGTGCAAAACTGTATAAAGAATTATGAGCGTAAATATCAATATATATTGTATAGTTTGTTATGATGAACAGTTGGTAACTCAATATATGATGTAGAAGTGTAAAAATGTAGTTTGGCATACTTTTAGTACCAGAATATTTCAAACAGCAACTTGGTATCAATTTTGTATATACATATGTATCGGTTTTTCTATAAATTATAGTGGAAATAATTTATAAAATGAAAAAACATGAATTTCAATCAAACAGCTACTACGTATGAGTATGCACTATTTTGGTATCTCTTTTGATATGCATGACAGTAAGCTAAATAATTAAATTTATAAATCATCATATTATATTATATAACTAATGGGTATCATTCTTTTATAAATATAGGTATCATTTTTATTATATATAATATTTAAAACAATTTATAAAATCATGAAGCTTGAATTTTAGTCATACAGGTACTAAATATGAGTGCTGCATTATTTTTTATATTACTTTTGTCATATATTACAGTAAAGTAAATTTAATTTGTACAGGTTCATGTTATATGTAACAGCTAATGGGTATCATTTTGCAAGAATATAGGTACCAGTTTTGTTTTAAATAGCATTTAAAATAGATAATTTATAGGACTAGTAGGAAGCCCGTGCCGATGGCACGGGAGCAAAGTCTTATGTTGTATTTGACTAAGGAGAGTGTATGTTGGTAAGAAGTGGGTAGGTGGGGAAGTGGGCAATGAGCAGTTTAAGGAGGAAGTGGAGTACGTGTGTTTGTGTTTGAGGAGAGGTGGGAAGGAATTTGAAAAGGGAATGACGGTATTTGTTTGCAGTAGAGTGAACGCCGTTATAAGCAAACGGTGGATTCAATTTTCTGTTGAATATTTCGACAATGTTGCTATACAACGGTTAAGTTCGTTAATTTTTTATTTTGTTGTCCGCTATATATAGCATAACAGTAGATGGTTATGTAAAAGCTGTAATAAGTGGGTGAACCATCGTGGACATGTGAGATGTGGGAGAAGAAGATGGTATTTAATTTGGTTCGTGTAGAGGATATATTGTTTGAATGATGATAATAGAGTATAAACTTTGTATATATTGATCTAATGGATGAATGAATATTTGATGTTAGAGTGTACCTTGTGCTGTACAGTTGGTTGTAGTAAATAAGAATGGGAAAGGGAAGAAGTAAATGACAAAAAATGCATGGAGGAAGGAGAATGAAAAAGAGTTGGATGTAAGGACGTAGAGTAACATAAATGGTGAGTTGATCACCAATTCAGTTATAAGTGGGTAGTGGCTTAACTGCAAGTTTGTTTTGTATGTAGACTGAAGCATGAATTAATGCAGGATGTGGTTTTGATTGATTTTCAACGATTATATTGGTTGTGTAACGGAGAAGATAGCTCAGTGACGGATAACAGTGTAGATCGCATACGAATAGGAAAAGTTTTTTTTTAAATTTTTTGGTCGGATAGAGGATGATTTAGCAAATTTTGCTGGATTAGCTTTTAGGTATTGACTGTTCATGGGTTCATAAAGTAACTGATACTGAATTATGATATGCTTTGTTGTATAATGCACCCGTACTTATGTTTACAGAATTTAATACTCACTTTCTGTAAGTGGAATACAATATAAAATTTGGATAAAATGTCAAATTGCATATAGTACTCACCATGACACTCCTAAATATAGTGCAAGATTTGATTTCCAAGTCAAGAAACTAATTTCTATATTTGGAAATTAAATATAAACAAACTTAGTTTTAATCTTTTTATGTTTATATATATGCGTAGGAAAAGTCTGTATGGGTAGCTCCTGTAGTCAGTTATATGCGTCTTACAGTGGACATTCTTTTATAGTTAAGTGCTGCCATAATTTAAACTACTATAAGAAAACATGTTTATCCAGGGCGAAGAATCCTTTAAGTAATATATTTTATAGTTTAGTGCTTTTGGTGAATCCTTCCACAATCATCAGTGAGAGTGGTACTCTACGTGCAGAGTTTGAATGTTTTTCGACTCAAGTTCGACTGCGATGTTGCGTAGATCGTAGTCTGTTCAGCGAAGTTTGTCCAATATGGCTTGTAGATATCATTTTGGCTTTGTTCCGTACATCCCATCCATTACACAAATGCGTGGAGTTATGGCACGTAGCGTTGATGAACAGCTTATAGTTTTAGCTGCTTCGCTTCATAATATACACATTGAGCAGTTGTGCTAGCTGTTCGAGTATAATGAATGGTACAAACTGGATAGTATGTCGAGTTATTCCGTACGACCAATGGTGAGCATGCATGCGTGCATGTGTACATGCATATGTGTGCATGTTGGTGGGCTTGTGTGAACGTGAATGCATACATGTTGAGCAGCTGTGCTAGCTGTTCGAGTACAATGGATGGTACAAACTAGATAGTATGTCGAGTTATTCTGTACGACCGATGGTGAGCATGTGTACATGCATATGTGTGCATATTGGTGAGCTTTGTGTGAACGTGAATGCGTGTGGGTGGTGTGTCTGATGATAGAAAAGTTGCTGTTTGATTAAAAAAATTTGAGAAACCAAAGTTGCATTCCTGTGTAGGTTCATAAGCATGAATTTTGTAAAGAAAGTGGTAATGGAAGATGGTGGAAGGATAGACTTAAGCCGATGGTTGCAAAGGT
This sequence comes from Allium cepa, assembly GCA_030765085.1. Classification (NCBI taxonomy): domain Eukaryota; kingdom Viridiplantae; phylum Streptophyta; class Magnoliopsida; order Asparagales; family Amaryllidaceae; genus Allium; species Allium cepa. The sequence goes on from CM060945.1 coordinate 82,817,062, forward strand.
GATAAATTCATCTTAGGTTGCATGTACATAAGGTATTGATCAAATATGTCCTTTGACTGCCTCATTTTTTTTCCAATGCTGTCATAGTGTTCATGTAATTTTTTATTTTTTTACTATTAGCACAGGTTAGTACATAAGATATTGATCAAATGGGTTGAATGACGTGTAGAGAGTAAAAAAATTTTGTGAAATGTTGTTCATGAAGCTATTTATAAACGTTGGAGCCACACATTTTAAAGCATGCAGGTATGGCTTCAAGTTCGATAGAGTGCCTGAATCTAGTAGGTATAAAGCCTTGAAAACATCCTAATTGCAAGACCCGGCAACCTTTTACAATCAAATAATGACGGAAGGTACAATATATCCTACTGTTAGTTTTTATATATGATAGGCCAAATAAAGTAGAATTCCTGAATGTAGTTAGTCTGTCTGTTGTTGTTCCCCACTTTTTGAAACTTGAACGGGTGGTGGCTGCTTGGTAGATTGACTAGCTGCCCAAGACACATTGGCTAGTCGAGGTGCAACATCACTATTTGGTGGTGGTGGTGTAATAGGTGTAACACTAGAAGAATAAGATTAATATACAACAGCTGCATCCGCATATTTTGTCATAATGGGGGTAAAAATAACAGATGTAGTGAATGGTCATAACCATTAAGTTGTAGTATAAAATCATATTGAATTAAAGTGTGTGTGATATAAAACGTCTGTCCTCATTCATTTTTTGAGATTCTGTCCATGTCAATTTTTGTTTAGTTTCATAACAAACACATATGATTTCCTTTTATCCTACATTCTTTCTTTTATTGGTGTATTGGTTTGAGTTTAAACTGTAATTAATTTTTTTTGGTGTTCGGACAATGCAGTACAAAATAAATGAAAAGTGAACCAATGAATCACAGTGATGACATGGTATATAATAGTACAAACATTAAAGTTTGTCTTTGGTACTAACATGTTGACATATATCATTTCATTATGTAATAGTACTAATATTCAGGCCTTTGGTAACATGTAGACATAGAAATACTGAGTTGGACGGTCGAATCAAAGAAAATAACACGGGCCAGCAAAAAATGAAAGATAACATGGACAAGTAAGTATTGAGAAAACATATTCGGAAAACAACAATGAATTGTAGGTTTTGTAGATACAACGGTTAAAAAACGGATTTATAGATAAAACAACTATACAAAAAAGGTTGAAGAAGAGAGTATTACTTGAGAATGCTTATTATTGTTGGTGTATGAAAAGGCAAAAGTGATGCATAAATTGGTAGAAAGATTAGACGAAGAAGTCAATGAGGAGCAATTCCATATGGTTCCACAGTTGGGTAAGAATGCTAGTTGTACGATTGGAGAAACATCCATGGAGATGATTACATAATTGTCGGGTTGGTAGAGAGATGGGCATTGGTCAGGATTTTAAAAGAAACAGAACGACAGAGGCTTGTAATGAGTATGTGATGATGTAGTTATTTGAGTTGTTAGAAATTAAGTGGGAGACCAACTGCCTGCACGTGACCATATTTTGGATGTTGAGGAGACAATAGCTGCAATTATCGTTCCCCAAATGTGAATATGAAGCCAGAACATATAGTGAATAATTCTGATCAAAAGGAAAGAGGTGGAGAGAGGAGAAAAAGATATTAATCGTGGGAAGAAGGAAACTTGAGGAAAAAAGGAGTGAGTGCGGTGAATGTGAGGGGCAAGCAGTTGAAGAAGGACGTAAGAAAACGAAAAGTTTAACATCGTTAGTGAAAAGTTACTTCGTGCACTGGTGGACGCCACACAGCCATCGGATGTCTTTCCATTAAAGCTGATCTATTTTGTTATATAGAAACCAAGTATTAATTCCAATCATACATGTAGGTCAAAAAAATAGTATCAGTTCCTGCACATTGTTGGTATCGGTTTCATTTGTAAATAGAAATATATTTATAATCACAACAGAACATCAAGTGTGGAGAAGTTAAACAAAACTAATTTTTACAATGTTTGAAATAAGTATGTAGCCTTTACAGCAAATTGACATAAAACCAAGAAGTGTTTGTATCAGCATTAAAAAAATCTAATTTCTATTGCTTTTAATGCAATATCTCAAATGTATATTTGGGCAAATGAACATAACAGCAGATTTTGCAAACAAATTCACTTCTTTTGGTATTTTGTTCTTCTAGGCTTGACGTGTGCTTGGATAAATTCCAACGGTGCTGATTGTTCGTCAGTATTGCATGCACATTTCTTGCTCTTGTTGACAATATTTGCTCAATTTCTATTTTGACCAGTATTCAACTTCTGTTGAGTGAAATGATGAATATCATTACCTATATGCCATAGTCAAGCCAGTTTGAACCAAAATATATTGTTAATATCAGTTTGCATCACTTGTATTGTCAGGTTTGTAACAAATATAAAATACTGTATTTCAGGGTAATGGAACAAACGGATTGTATGCTTTGAATTAAAGTATTTAATAGTTTTACTATCACATTTAGCATCAGTTTTAGTACAAGTTTTAGTGCATGTGGGTATCATTTTAAGATTTTTTTGGGAATTGTTTTGTTTTAGTTTTGATTATCTATACATTTAATATCAGTTTTGTGTATTCACGTATCAGTTTTGTTTACGTAGGTATCATTTTTTTTATGTAGGTTTTAGTTTTGTTCTGAACCAAATGTTTATTGAAATAAAGGATAATATAATTTGTATGGATGAAATTCAATTCAATGTAGGTACCAAATGCAAAAAGACAACACGTTTTAATAATGAGTAACTATCAATTGAGTATCACTACTAGTTTCAATTCTAACGTCAATTTTGTCCTTAGTAGTATCATTTTTATGAGAAGAAAAACTTACATGTTCTCTCCTTGCGACGCACACTTGATTTGATGCATCTCATCTGGCTTCACCTCTATATCTTATACATTATTCTTTTCCAAACTTCTAGAAGCATTTCTTCTATTTGTTTTCTCTATTAAAGACAAAATGATAAAAGGTTAGGTTATGTTCACTTTTTTTCATAATTTTTTTAAAATATCAAACCAATTTCATAACTTCTTTCAAACAAGAGTTGTTTTCATTTGATCTTCTAGAACGTCTAGAATCTGCATGACACCATTGTATTGTTGGGTTTTTCAAAGTGACTAACGACCAATGAATTTCACAATGCAAAGGAAAATAAACATCTTCTGCATATTTGTCCTCTATAATTTTTTCAAGCATAAGCAGGACCAAACTTTTTTTAACACCTTTTAGATCACAAACAACTCCTTTCTGTTGAATACGAAAATAAGTTACAATTTAATGTATTATATACTTGTGTAACGACCCAGAATTTCAGTAATTCGTAATTGGAATATTTAATTGACTTTAGATATTCTAAAGTTAATTTCATAAGTTAAATAAATTATATTTCAAATATAATGATTTAATTGGTAATTAAATTGTTTAATTTAATATTTGGATTTATGAAAATAATTGAATATTGAATTTAATATGAATGAAAATCATTTCTAAAGTAGATTTAAATTCTATTTAAATTAGAATGAAGTTAGTAAATTTTTAAAACTGATTTAAAAGTGAATAAATAGAAATTAGAAATTTATTGATTTGATTAACGTGTAAAAATAGTCATTTTTGACACTGTCTCGGATTTCGACGGAACTAGATTCATTGGATCCGTAATAGTGTATTATAGAATGCTGTTGAATTTCATGTCGATTGAACTTACCGTTTGATCGTGCGAGTTCGAAACACATAGAAATTAATTAAAGGGAATTTAATCACAATAATTCAATTTTGAAACTCTATCTTCTGTTATTATGGAATTGACCTCCGATGTATATTCCATTATGTTCGAAATAGGGGTATAACATTAGAAACGCCAAGCGGCACGCCTCGTTTGGAGTTCGAAAATATTTCGGGTGAATAGTGTCGAAAACTTGTCTATATAACGATCCTAAACTAAAACCCTTGCCTCCAAATTACGGCCAGCCGCCACTAACATTTCAATGGCCATAATTGCATGATCTTCCTCATCCAATAACTCACAATCCATCGACAATTAGCAAAAACTTTCAACTACAAAGTGGAAGATCGAGCTCTAGCTATCCAACGGTGGTGATCTGATTTAACACAGCGTGGAGGGAGAGAGGAGCTCACGCTCGTGTGGCGTTCAAATGGGTTTTGCGAGTGCTATTTAGGGTCAAAGGAGGCCGAAGTTGGATTGTGGGTGAGGCGAGGCAAGGCGCACGCATTGGTGGTGGTTGTTCGAGGTTGATGTGACGACCTAGAATTTTCAACATTTGAAATTGAAATATTTAGTTGATTTTAAATATATGAAAGTTATTTTAACTCGAATTTCAAAGTATAACTATGAATTGGAAATCAAATTATTTAATTTAATTTATTGAAGTCGGGTAAAATATTGAATCTTGATTTTTAAGCTTGTTAAAAATTATTTAAAGGCTTGAGAAATCTATATCGATATTGAAGATAATAAAAGCTTCAGAATTGAATATGGAACCGATTTGTTCAGTTTTTGAAATTATATCGTTTAAATCGATATTTAAAAATAGACTTCCGAGGTACAGTCTCGGATTTCAATGAAACCGGTTCCATTGGATCCGTAATAGTGTATTATTGTTGGATTTCAATTTTCGTAGTGTTTGGAGTGATCGTTTGGCCTACGATAAGCAAACGCACTGAAATTATATCAAAATTCAATTTAAACAACTGGTTCAAAAAGCTATCTTCTCTCTACAATCAAATTTGACCTCGGAACCTTTTCCATTGCGTTCGGAATAGCGGTTTAACATTATAAATGCCTAGTGTTATGCCGCGTTTGGAGATCGAAATTTTGAGTTGCGTTTATCGAAGCGATTTGAATTTGAGTTTAAATTAAAAGAATATAAATATTCCCGTGAAATTGATAAATTATAATACTTTTATCTTTTCAAACATCTGGCAAAATTTTAACAAGCGTTGCTTTTTATATTTTTTTCCCTTTCACGCGTATTCATTTCAAAGAAGAATCGAACGAAACATTTTCTTCGTTCAAAACAAAATAGCCGAGTTCTTTCCCAGTTCCATTCCTCAATCTCGTTTGAATCAAAAATGGCCGAGACAAATACCATATATTAATCTCGATTTCCTCTATTCTTTCGAATCAAAGCAAAATCGAAAAAAAAGTAGCCGCATCCGTATCGAGTGTTGAATCTGGGAAGCCGCGAGTTTTCCCTCAGCTTGCCTGAAATTGCGAGGCAAGGATTCGCGATTTTGGGGAGGCGCGTGCATCGGTGCTTGCTCGGCGTGGAGAGGGATTATTCGAGCGGAGTAGTGTCGTGACGGTCAACCTCGTCGAGGTGGGAGGAGCTAGATGGTAGAGTCCCACCTAGCAATGGGATTGGGATCTTTGGATGTTGTGATGTTGTGAGCGAGCAAGGCAAAGTCGAAGCTTGGGTTTTGAGGTTGAGGTGGCGGCTCGTTCGAGAAGATAGTGGTGGCACAGTCGGCCCTAACTTCGGTTACCTGAGCATGTGTGCGTCCTGGATGGGCAGAAGATTTAGGTAACTTCTTTGGTAAATAATTTTTGTGATTTAATACTTTGGTATATAATTAAGTAAAGAGAAAATGTTTAGGCAAATAGAAAAATAATTTAGCTACCGAGATAATTTTTAGTTAAATAGAAGAGGAATAAATATATATATAAGATTTAGGAAAATATGAAAGGAATTAGTTTAAAATTTAATGATTAGTTTAAAATAAATCATCGGTTAGCTAATTTATTAAACGCAAATTGATTATCTGATTTGATCGCGTATTAATGAAATCATATAATTGTTTGTTACAAGGTTTAAAAAAATCGTGTAAACAAGCTGGAAACATGCATAAAAAAAGGTGAGATCTTCTCACTCAAACAAACTATTTTGTTTAATTTTAAATAGTTAAATTAAAAATTGTTGATTGTGTGCTTGGATGATAAATTATTATCAGTTGTATTGGAATAGACCCTATGCGCCGCATAATAGCGGATGATATTATATATAAACCTATATACCGCGATGTTCCACCTCGAAGTGGAATTGGTATTATATATGTATTTGGAGTGATTGATTACCCGCATTATATAGCGGATGAGACCTTATGCGCCGCATAATAGCGAAGATATTTTATTAATCCCATATACCACGATATTCCACCTTGAAGTGGAATGGGTATTTGATTGTTGTTCTAATATCCGTGGATGCAGGAAAACAGGTTGGAGGGATCAAACTGGATTCCTCAAATATTTGAATTTATTTCAATATTGTGTGTTAATTATTTATAATCTGCATGTGATTATTTGTGATTGAAACCGTTGAAGGCTATAATTTAGCCGAATATATTTTTGGTATCGTAGGATACCAGAAATAAATAGATTTGGATTTTTAAAATTCAGGTAGAAAAATTATAGTAGATTCATTTAAAAGAACTGGGTGGATTTAAAAGAAGAAATTTTAAATAGATAAAGTTTTATTTTTGAAAACTTATTGAACAAATTCCAAAATATGGAAAAATATTTTAATAAATTGATTTCGAGTAATATTATTTAATGGTTGAAGAATTTATTTAAAATACGGATTTTAAATATTCGAAAGAGATAAAGGAATTTATTTCAAAAAGGAAATCAATTTAGAAATTAAATTGGGATTTAATTTGGAGTTGAAATAAATTTTAGAAATCGATTTGGGTTTTAATTTGGAGTTAAAATAAATTTTAGGAATCCATTTGAAAATTTGATTTGGTGTTTTAGGAATAAATTGGGGAATCGATTTGAAATTGATTTGGTGTTTTAAAATAAATCTTTGGGGAAATCGATTTGGAAAATTTGATTTAGTATTGGAAAATAAAATTAGAAATCAATTAGAAATTTGATTTGGTGTTTGAAAGTTAATACCTGGAAAACGATTTATAAATCGTATATCAGTGGATTTTTGGAAATTTAAGATTCACAATGGGAATTTTATAAAGGAAAGGGTGTTTTGTTTAAAAGTAAATGTTGATTCATTTTTAAAAAGTATGGAAAGAAATTTACAGATTTGAAATGTAAATTAAAATAAATCGAGAAGATTTATTATTTGTTTTAAATGGACCATTTGAAATGGAAAGAGAATTCTTCCCTGAAAAGCCGAATTTATTTTTAAAGTAGCTTTTGAAGTATAAATTAGAAGTTCTAGAAATTGATTTGAAAGAATATTGTTGGAGAAATTATTTTTGGAATTGTTTTAAATCTTTAAAGTAAAATTTTATTTAATTAATTATAGAAGGGATTATTTTAAAAATTAAAATTGATATTTGACTTAGAAAATGGATATTTAAGCAGTTATACCCTATCTACTATTTTTATTTAAAAATTAGTTTGGATTTGAAGTTTTATATGAGATATTGGTATAAAGTTTTCATAACTAATATTTAAAATAAGTATTTTAAAATATTTGAACTCGGTAGATTTTCAGTGGAATTAATTGAATATTTGGAAATTTATTCCACGTGAGGAAAATGACTTGAAATTTGTTTTCAAAGGTTTGAAAAGTGAAAAGTGATTTGAAAATTATTTTCAAAGTTATTAAAGGTTAAAAGTGACTTGAAATTTGTTTTCAAATGGTTGAAGTGTTAAAATTGTATCTTGTAAAGATATGTTGAAAATAAATAATTTGGGAAAGTTATTTAAATCTAGGTGATTGTCATGAATATTGTTTGATAGTGATTGTTGTAAATATTTATTGATAGTTAAATAACCGACTATCAGTATTGGTCTTTTAAATGGCATTTGAATTTCGATGCGACCAGGGGTTGTATTCCAAATGGATATTCAAAAACCACATCGAACCTTTTGTGATTGTGATGGATCTTTTATTTAAAAGATCAAAAGTGGAAATTTGTTGTGATTTATTTGAAATCTGATTGAAACACTTATTTTTAAAGATAAACGCTCGTTATTCGGATTAGCTGGGAGAGGACCTTGTGTCATAAAACCCATTTCGAATAATGATACGACGAAATGGGATTGCATTTGAAGATGGTGTTGAAGACCGTGTATTTTCGAAAGCGAAATGATTACTTTTCAAATGTCTCTACATCAAGTTGCTTCGGGATAGAGATTTTATCACCCTTTGTGATGGGGATTTCGGACGTGATTAGTGAATATCCAGATTGCAAAGGCTTCTTTGGAAGTGCCTTTGGTTCCGTTCGATCCCAGAACGAACTTGTATGGATGAGTGTATGACATTACACTTTGAGATGTAAAGCTGGTTTCTATCAAATACATTTCTGTTAGTGACGGAGAATTTATTCTCTTAGCTTAAAACCCTTCTCTGAGACGTAAGAGCTTAGAGGTTATGTAGTTGATGGTTACTAGTGATAAATTCCCAATTTGGTAACGTGGCATACAGAGTGCTTCTGATCATTTGTTGATCGAAGCATGACTTTGTTAAAAGTGTAGCTTTGTGGACGAGACTTCATCTTACCTCACAACCCGAAAATGGTCGAAAAAGGAAGGATGCGGCAAGGTTATTTGGGGGCAGCGGCCCCTGAGGGTATGTCATTTCCTTCTGGAAAAGGGTAGTATCATGGTATGGAGCCCGGATATTTTACCTAAGTTGTTGCTGCAAATTTATTATACTTTGTGGTTGTTGTTTTGTGGTTGAGGATCCTCGGATAAAGGTCGCAAACGACCAGGGGATGGCATACTCATGTGGTAGTTACCTAGTTACAGAAGTAACTCGGCCTTGTGTTGGAAAAGAGCTGGTTAATTTCTCGGGACATCCCTCCAGAGGCGTACCCATATGGCAGTAGGAATTTCCTTAGCCTGAACATTTGTTGGAAATCCAAAGAAACAATCCCCTTACGATTGCAATTGTATAACCTGCCTCCTCAGGAGGTAGCTATTGCGGGCATAATATAATGGTACCTATGCTGGCTAAGATTAATATTATACTTTCAAAAAATTTTCTGCACTATGCACTAATGATAATATTAAAAAGGATTTTGCGTAGTAAGCATGTTTGACTATCATAAGGAGAAATCTCCTCCAATTGTGCTCTTGCATTGTGTGTATGCGGGGAGGCCTTATGGTAGTTTCATTTTCCAAAAGCATAGCGGATTTCTTTTTATTTTCTTTGTGAAAATAACTGTTTTTAAGATCTCACACCAGTCCCATGACTGACCTGGGGTTTATTGTTCCCTTTCTAAACTCTAGGTGCCTATAATTTTTCACACGGGCGGCCTAGTGTCAGGTTATCATTATTCTGGAGCGAAGTCGAAAAAGACATGCTGTGGAGATCAGGAGCAAGCTGGATGGCGAGACGTATCTCTATACTATGTAATATCTGCTGCGTGTGGTTGGTGCAAAGTAAAATTTTCATGTAAGTCAAGTTATACCAACTGCCAGTTTTGTGTTGTTGTTATAAACTCTGATGATGTGTGTATAAACTGATATAGTGCTTTGTTTAAAGATTATTCATTTATCTATTATATTTGTTCTGCTGCGATATGTGAGATTATTTCGTTGTTTCTGTTTCTTCTTCTATCTTCTTCTTCTTTAACCCTAACGGTTTGGTTTTTCGGCATTCGTCTGTGCTGCATTTGATACAGTGGACGTATTGAAGTCGACTTTCGAAAGTTGGAAAATCAGACTGTTACATGTAGTATCAGAGCATTTGGTTTAGCGACAACCTTGGCTCTGTTGGGTGTTACTCATTGGAGATAGAGTCAGTAGACTCTAGAATGAGCTGAGTATGATAATAGATATGAGCGCGTGTTTGTTAGTGAATATAAAATTGTTTTATATTGTGTTGACTTATCGGTTGATTGTTTATAGATTCTGGTCGGTGCAGTTTGGCCAACTGTATCGATAGGGGTTTCTAAACTCTTAAACAAGATAAACCGACATAGTATTGTTTAAAAATTGGGTAAATGAGATAATTTTATCCAAACTATTTTTGTTATATAAAAGGAAATAATCATTGTAAATTATTATAGTATATGGTTGCTTGGCTAATAGGAAGTGATATACTAAATTATTACATTCAAGTGTGAAATTTGAATAAGAAATTGAAATCATAATCAAAAGTTGAGAAATAAAATCCATATACAAATGGGATTTGTAAATATAAATTGTAGATGTGATTTATAATTTGAAATAGAATTCCAGAGGAATATTTAAAAAAATAAAAGGTTTTGAAAATTTTGGTGATTTGGAAAGTTTAAATCCCTTTTTGGTTTGAAAATGGTTTTCAAAGGTTTTGAAAAAATAGCTTTGGAAGGATAAAAGCTCTAAACTGTTTTCAGTCGCTGGAAAATAATTCCGATGATGATCGCGACGTCATCGGTGTTCATTTTCGAGTTTCCAGGGGAGGAATTGCTGCCGAATTATTTTAAAAGGAAGTTGTTTGCAAAATTTGGGTTTGGTTTTGAATATTCAAAAGGTAATTTGAATTGAATTCAAAACAGTTTTGGAAAGATGGAAAGATTCTAGAATCTGATAAAATAATTATGAAATGAAATTTATTAAGGTGGAAAATAAATTGTGAATGAATAAATGAATTTACAATTGCAAGTAAATGAAAATGAAATTAAATGTTGAAATTCATTTCGAATTTGTAAGCAAATAGAACTGAAAGTGGAATTGAATGGGATTTGTGTTGAACAAAGTGAATTATTGAAATAAAAAAAGAAAAAAAATTGTAAGTAAAAGTAATTGAAGGAATAATAAGATAAATTTGGTTTGAAGTGAATTGAATTGAATTCAGTAATTATATATGAAAGATAAATTGGATTCATATGGAATTTGAAATCCAAATTAAATATAAGGGGTTATAAACCAAATTGGTGAATTGAAAATAATTCTTTTGGGGAATGAATAAAAGAATAAAACTGGAATTGAAACTGAATATTGAAAACCAATTTGAATTGTGTGAAATAAAATGAAGTTGTAAAATTAGTTTGAAGTGAATTAAAAATAATAAAGATGGAAATAAAATTCGTTTTAGATAAAATGAATTGGAATTTGTAATGAATTAGTAAATGAAACTAATTTAAAATAGTAATATAAATCAGTTGTGAATGAAAGATAATTGATAAAATTCAATATTCAGAAGTTAAATTGAATCTAAATAGAATTGAAAGTGTAAATTAAGTTCAATTGAAATTGAAAATGCAAAGTCGAATGAAAATGAATATATAACTTCAATAGTGAAGTAAAAATGGTATAAGAGGTAAGTATTCGAACTTTTGTAATGGAATGTGCAAATGATTTTTGAATTAGAAATTGGATATGGATGTTAAATAGCATACTAGTGATATAAAGGAAAATGGAATTGGGATTTGATTTCTAAGATAAAATTTAATTTGCCCAAAAAGGTATGTATTTATATACTAGTATGAAATTTGATGATTTTCTTGTCTAACCGCTTGGCTTTTTGTTTTCGTTTTGTAATCTGGGGGCCTGTTGTGGCATTTTGTAGTCGTACCGAGCTAACCGTGCAAAGGAGACGTTGGTAAAAAATTTCGAAAAATTTAAGGAGTTAGAAAAATTTTGATAAAATTTTAAAATTTTAAATTTAAATTTCAAATATGAAGTAAACAATGTTGTTTGGAAACTATGGAAAATTTTGGAAAGCTATTTGAAATGAATGAGTTTTGAATAAAAAGATTTGTTTTGGCAAATCGATAAAACTGTTTGATTTTGCGAAAATAATGTACGTGTTAAGGATCATTCTTCTTAATTGGTAATTTCGAGACGAAATTCTTTTAAGGGGTGAAGGATGTGACGACCCAAAATTTTCAACATTTGAAATTGAAATATTTAATTGATTTTAAATATCTGGAAGTTATTTTAACTTGAATTTCAAAGTATAACTATGGATTTGGTAATCAAATTATTGAATTTAATTTATTGATGTCGGGTAAAATATTGAATCTTCATTTTTAAGCTTGTTAAAAATAAATTAAAGGCTTTAAAAATCTATATTGACAATACCGAAGATAATAAAAGCTTCAGAAAGGAATTTGGAACTGATTTGTTCAGTTTTTGAAATTATATCGTTTAAATCGATATTTAAAAATAGCCTTCCAAGGCACAGTCTCAGATTTCGATGAAACCAGTTCCATTGGATCCATAATAGTGTATTATTATAGGATTTCAATTTTCGTAGTGTTTGGAGTGATCGTTTGGCCATACGATAAGCAAACGCACTGAAATTATATCGCAATTTAATTTAAACAACTGCTTCAAAAAAGCGATCTTCTCCGTACGATCAAATTTGGCCTCGGAACCTTTTCCATTACATTCAGAATAGGGTTTAACATTATAAATGCCTAGCAGCATGCCTCGGTTGGAGATTGAAATTTTGAGTTGCGTTTATCAAAGCGATTTGAATTTGAATTTAAATTAAAAGAATATGAATATTCTCATGAAATTAATAAATTATAACACATTTTATCTTTTCAAACATCTGGAAAATTTTTAACACGCGTCACTTTTTATATTATTTTTTCTTACATGCGTATTCATTTCAAAGAAGAATTGAACGAAACATTTTCTTTGTTCAAAACAAAATAGCCGAGTTCTTTCCCAGTTCCATTCCTCAATCTCATTCGAACCAAAAATGGTCGAGACAAATACCATAAATTAATCTCGCTTTCCACTGTTCTTTTGAATCAAAGCAAAATAAAAAAAAAAGTAGCCGCATTCGAATCGAGTGTTGAATCTGGGAAGTCGCGAGTTTTCCCTCTGCTTGCCTGAAATTGTAAGGCAAGGATTCGCGATTCTGGGAGGCACATATGTCCTTTCCGGCTCGGCGTGGAGAGGGGTTATTCGAGTGGAGCAGTGTCACGATGGTCAACCTTTTCGAGGCGGGAGGAGCTCGATGGTAGAGTCGCGCCTGGCAATGGGATTGGGATTGGGATCTCTGGATGTTGCGAAGTATTGAGCGAGCAAGGCAAAGTCGAAGCTTGGGTTTTGAGGTTGAGGTGGCGGCTCGTTCGAGAAGATGGTGGTGGTACAGTCGGCCCTAACTTCGGTTACATGAGCTGTGTGTGCGCGTCCTGGATGGGCGGAAGATTTAGGTAACTTGTTTGGTAAATAATTTTTGTGATTTAATACTCTGGTATAAAATTAAGTAACAGAGAAAATGTTTAGGTAAATAGAAAAATCAGTTTAGCTACTGAGATAATTTTTAGGTAAAAAGAGGAGGAATAAATATATATATAAGATTTAGGAAAATATAAAAGGAATTAGTTTAAAATTTAATGATTATTTTAAAATAAATCACCGGTTAACTAAATTTATTAAATGCAAATTAATTATTCGATTTGTTTGGGTATTAATAAAATCATATAATTGTTTGTTACAAGGATTTAAAAAAACGTGAAAACGAGCTGGAATGGAAATGGGTTGCATGCATAATAAAAGGTGAGATCTTCGCACTCAAACAAATTGTTTTGTTTAATTTTAAATAGTTAAATTTAAAATTGTTGATTGTGTGATTGGATGATAAATTATTATCAGTTGTATTGGAATAGACCCTATGCGCCGCATAATAGCGGATGATATTATATATAAACCCATATCCACGATATTCCACCTCAAAGTGGAATTGGTATTACATATTTATTTGGCGTGATTGATTTACGGCATTATACAGTGGATGAGAACTTATGCACCACATAATAGCGGATGATATTTTATGAATCCCATATATCACGATATTCCACCTCGAAGTGGAATGTGTATTTGATTGTTGTGCTGACATCTATGGATGCAGGAAAACAGGTTGGAGGGATCCAACTGGATTCCTCAAATATTTGAATTTGTTTCAATATTGTGTGTTAATTATTTATAATCTGTGTGTGATTATTTGTGATCGAAACCGTTGAAGGCTATAATTTAGCCGAACATATTTTTGGTATCGTAGGATACCAGAAATAAATAGAATTGGATTATTGAAATTCAAGTAGGAAATTTATAGTAAATTCATTTAAAAGAATTGGGTGATTTAAAAGAAGAAATTTTAAATAGATAAAGTTTTATTTTTGAAAACTTATTGAATAAATTCCAAAATATGGGAAAATATTTTAATAAATGGATTTTGAGTAATATTATTTAATGGTTGAAGAATTTAATTAAAATACGGATTTTAAATATTTGAAAGAGATAAAGGAATATCAAAATGGAAATAAATTTAGAAATTAAATTTGGGATTTAATTTGGAGTTGAAATAAATTTTAGAAATCGATTTGGGATTTAATTTGGAGTTAAAATAAAATTTAGGAATCGATTTGAAAATTTGATTTGGTGTTTTGAAAATAAATTGGGAAATCGATTTGAAATTGATTTGGTGTTTTAAAATAAATCTTTTGGGAAATCAATTTGGAAAATTTGATTTGGTATTAGACAATAAAATTAGAAATCAATTTGAAATTTTATTTGGTGTTTGAAAGTGAATATCTGGAAAACGATTTAAAAATCGTATATCAGTGGATATTTTGGAAATTTAAAATTCACAATGGGAATTTTATAAAGGAAAGCGTGTTTTGTTTAAAAGTAAATGTTGGTTCATTTTTAAAGAGTGTGGAATTTTTTTACAGATTTGGAATGTAAATTAAAATAAATCGAGAAGTTTTATTATTTGTTTTAAATGGACAATTTTGAAATGGAAAGAGAATTCTTCTCGGAAAAGCCGAATTTATTTTTAAAGTAGATTTTGAAGCATAAATCAAAAGTTTTAGAAATTGGTTTGAAAGAATATTGTTGGAGAATTTTTTTTTGGAATTGTTTTAAATCTTTAAAGTAAAATTTTATTTAATTAATTGTAGAAGGGATTATTTTAAAGATTAAAATTGATATTTGACTTAGAAAATGGATATTTAAGCAGTTATACCCTATCTACTATTTTTATTTAAAAATTAGTTTGGATTTGAAGTTTTATATGAGATATTGGTATAAAGTTTTCATAACTAATATTTAAAATAAGTATTTTAAAATATTTGAACTCGGTAGATTTTCAGTGGAATTAAATGAATATTTGGTAATTTATTCCACGTGAGGAAAATGACTTGAAATTTGTTTTCAAAGGTTTGAAAAATGAAAAGTGATTTGAAAATTATTTTCAAAGGTTTGAAAGGTGAAAAGTGACTTGAAATTTGTTTTCGAATGGTTGAAGTGTTAAAATTATAACTTGTATGGATATTTTGAAAATAAATAATTTGGGAAAATTATTTAACTCTGGGTGATTGTCGTGAATATTATTTGATAGTGATTGTTGTGAATATTGATTGATAGTTAAATAACCGACTATCAATATTGGCCTTTTAAATGACATTTGAATTTCGATGCGACCGGGAGTCGTATTCAAAATGGATATTCGAAAACCACATCGAACCTTTATGATTGTGATGGATCTTTTCAAAAGTGGAAATTTGTTGTGATTAGTTTGAGATCTGATTGAAACACTTGTTTTTTAAAAATAAGCGCTCATTATTTGGATTAGCCGGGAGAGGACCTTGTGTCATAAAACCCATTCCAAATAATGATACGACGAAATGGGATTGCATTTGAAGATGGTGTTGAAGACTAGGTATTTTCTTATGCGTATGGATTACCTATCGAATGTCTCTGCACCGAGTTGCTTCGGTATAGAGATTTTATCACCCTTTGTGATGGGGATTTCGGATGTGATTAGTGAATATCCAGATTGCAAGGGCTTCTTTGGAAATGCCTTCAGTTCCGTTCGATCCCGGAACGGACTTGTATGGATGTGCGTCTGACATTACACTTTGAGATGTAAATCTGGTTTCTATCAATACATTTCTGTTGGGTGGCGGAGAATTTATTCTCTTACCTTAACACCCTTCTCTGAGACGTACGAGCTCAGAGATTATGTAGTTGATGGTTATTAGTGATACACTCCCAATTTGGTAACGTGGCATACGAAGTGCAGCTTATCATTTATTGATCGAAGCATGACTTTGTGAAAAGTGTAGCTTTATGGGCGAGACTTCGTCGGACCTCACAACCCGGAAATGGTCGAAACAAGAAGGATGCAGTAAGGTTATTTGGGGACAGTGGCCCCTGAGGGTATGTCATTTCCTTCTGGAAAAGGATAGTATCATGGTATGGAGCCCAGATATTTTACCTAAGTTGTTGCTGCAAATTTATTATACTTTATGGTTGTTGTTTTGTGGTTGAGGATCCTCAGATAAAGGTCGCAAACGACCGGGGGATGGCATACTCGTGTATTAGTTACCTAGTTTCAGAGGTAACCCGGCCTTGTGTGGGCAGAGAGCTGGTTAAGTTGTCGGGACGTCCCTCCAGAGGTGTACCCATATGGCAGTAGGAAGTTCTTTAGCCTGACCATTTGTTGAAAATCCAAAGAAACAATACGAGCCCCTTAAGATTGCAATTGTATAACCTGCCTCCTTAGGAGGTAGCTATAGGAGGCATAATATAATGGTACCTATGCTGGCTAAGATTAATACTATACTTTTGAAATATTTTCTGTACTACGCACTAATGATAATATTAAAAAGGATTTTGTGTAGTAAGCATGTTTAACTATCCTAAGGAGAAATCTCCTCTAATTGTGCGCTTGCATTGTGTGTGCACGGGTATGCCTTATGGTAGTTTCATTTTCCAAAAGCATAGCAGATTTCTTTTTATTTTCTTTATGAAATAACTGTTTTTAAGATCTTACACCAGTCTCATGACTGACCTGGAGTTTACTGTTCCCTTTCTAATCTCTGGGTTCCCATAATTTTCCACACGGGCAGCCTAGAGTCAGGTTATCATTATTCTAGAACGAAGTCGAAAAAGAGTTGCTGTGGAGATCAGGAGCAAGCTGGATGGCGATACATATCTCTATACTATGTAGTGTCCGCTGTGTGTGGTTGGTGCAAAGTAAAATTTTCATGTTAGTCAAGTTATACCAACTGCCAGTTTTGTGTTTTGTTGTAAACTCTGATGATGTATGTATAAACTGATATAGTGCTATGTTATAAAGATTATTCATTTATCTATTATATTTGTTCTGCTGCGATATGTGAGATTATGTTGTTGTTTCTGTTTCTTCTTTTATCTTCTTCTTCTTTAACCCTAAAGGTCTGGTTTTTTGGCATTCGTCTGTGTGGAATTTGATACAGTGGACGTATTGATGCCGACTTTCGAAAGTCGGAAAATCGGACTGTTACGGTTAGGCGAGCGATTGAGGAGCAGTAAGCATTTGAAGCGGTCGGCGGGTGGATTTGCGTGACTTGGGAAGAGTTAACGAGGGGGGAGATAATTAAACAGTGACTAATTTACTTAATGATGTAATTAATTATTTCATAAAATCATGTTACTTATAAAGGGTGTAACTCTATCATACAAGGTCGAAATCGAACGAAACGAATTGCACTGGATTTGTAATTGCAAATACTACATTTTAGTGCTAGTTTGGACGAATTCGAAGCAAGTAGGAACTTTGGGTTAAATTCGAACACCTGTTCGTTTTTAATCGAAATAAACGCTGCAATGACCAATGCAACAAAAATGAGTAAAACTCACTCTCTCTGGCTCGCTTATATTATTTTATAAGCGAGAATAAATTTATTTATGATGATTGATACTTGTTTGGATGATATATGATATATGATATATAAATATATATTAGTTGGTTTGGACATATATTCCCACATATTTTAGCGGATGGGACCCTATACGTTCTTGCGTATAAGTGGATAACCCTTTGTTTGTGCGTCTGCTTCGAAATAGACATTGTACAGATTCAGATTTGCATACTTGTTGTAGGTTACAGGTTGGAGAGGTCAACATGATTCCTCACCACTATTTATGATGTTATGGATGTCATGATGATGTTTTGATGTGATTTGACTCATTTAGAGCTATGGTAGCACTGACCCTTGTTTTGGATATTTTGGAAATACTGAAATTGATGATTTTGAATTGAAACGGATTTTGAAGTGATTTTGGAAGTATATACGTTTCATGATTTTTGATTATTAAAAGAAAGGAATTTGTTCTTAAATAAAAGGTTATGATTTTTGATGTTTTAAAAATATAGTTTTGATAAATACTTTGAAAATGGATTTTTAAATAAGTTTATACAAGAGATTTATATAGGCGCTATTTTTATAACTAAATAAGTTGATTTATAATGGAAATTTATAAATGTTTAGTTTATGGACTTGAAGTTATTTTGTATGTGGATTTGAATTTATTAGTAAGTGGTTTTGAAGTTAATTTAGTAAATAGATTTATGAATGGATTTTAAAAATAGATTTGATTTTTTAAAGAAATGGATTTTGATAATAAAAGGAGTTTTAAATTAAGAATGGATTTATGATAGAATTTTGTAAATAAAGGAATTTTATAAAATAGACGTTTTATAAAATTTAAAGGAGATTTATAAAAATAGTTTTATAAGTATGGGAATGTTTTATTTTGAAATGTAAATATGGATTTTCATTTAAAGGAATTTTGGAAGTGAAATTTTGATGAAGTAATGATTATAAAGTAAATTTGTCTTTTGGAAGTAATGGTTTTTGGAAGAGATGGTTTTAAATGGATTTAAATGGGTTGAAATGTTTTAAAATGGGAGATGGAATCGGAAACATCGATTTCAACATTGATTGTTGAAGTAGATGTTTCAGGGAAGTTAAGGCATGGACTATAACAGCATTGTTATAGTAAATGATTTTCGAAAGGAAATAATATATATATATATATATATTATGTGGGATTTACATATCTATTTATTTACGAAATCCTATACTAGTATTTTGGGTGGTCGTAACGATGTTTTACGCAACATTCATTTTGACCCAAAT
This sequence comes from Allium cepa, assembly GCA_030765085.1. NCBI lineage: Eukaryota > Viridiplantae > Streptophyta > Magnoliopsida > Asparagales > Amaryllidaceae > Allium > Allium cepa. The sequence continues at coordinate 82,835,930 of CM060945.1, forward strand.
AAGTGAGTTTTGAAGAATAGCTTTCCTTAAATGACTGTATATATATATATGTATATATTTTTGGTTTAATATATGGAAATATTTTCTAAGTGTTGAAAATGAAGTGATTTGTGAATATGCTTATATTATAGATATAAGTGTATGGAAATGTTTTACAGTATGGTACGTTTTGACATGGTTTTGTGAATATATCCTTTTCAAAGATAATTTAAAGTAAATATTTGGAAAGTGATTTAAGTAATAGAAGATTTATTAAATGGGCCTAGTGAATGCTTATGGTGCTAGATATGATTGTTTATTTGCTTTGATAGTTAAATAACTGACTATCAAATAAATTTGGCTTATTTATCGCTGTTGGTTTGAAGTGGCCGGGGTTGGATTTATCCGAGAACCACTTTGGACCAACATAGAGGCATCCGATGTGCAGGTTTGGAAGATATTGATATTTGGGATTTTCATAGTGAAGGGCTGCTTGTTGGTAGTTTGGGGATAAACTCCCAACATAAATATCGTAGCCGTAGTCTCTCCATTATGAAATATCCGATGCAAGGACTATTCGCTAATTATCCTACGGTAACTCCCGACGGGATGTGGTAGGAGAGTGTGTTCGGTTTGTCCTATTCCTGGACAACTTGTATGGATGGATGTCTGACATTGCATTTTGAGATTGCATTATTGACTTTTATAAACGTACATCTGTTTGTTGGCGGAGAAGAAAACTTCTCTTAACTTAACATCCTTCGTTGGGACGTATGAGCTCAGAGGTTGTATGTTTGCAAAGTCAACAAGTGATCGATAGAATGGTAGTGTGGCATTCAAAGAAAGATGATGTGCTATGTGAAAGGTAATCGTGACCTGTGGCTTCACACCCGGAAATGACCAAAACAGGGTAGATGTGGCAAGGCTACGTGGTTCCCAACCATTAGGGTATGTTCATCCACTTCTAGATTTGTTTCTTCCCACTATGATGTTCGGGACGTAAATTATTGTGGATGTATGCTACGAGGGCCCTCAGATAGGTCGGTAACGACAAGGGCGATGACACGTTCGGTACTACCTAGGAAGAGGTAGGCCGGTCTTGTATTGGTAGAGGATCATCTATTGGACCTTGGTGCATTCCTCTACAGATGTACTTCTAGAAGGCAGTCCCTTCACATGGTCATTTGTTGGAAATCCATTATCCACTACGTGCCTCCCACTTTGTTTGTAGAACCCACGTTTGTGGCTAATATTGCTGGAATTTAATAATATAACAATTTCGACTATGATTCTAACTATTTGTATACTAGACACTAGTATAATACAACATGATTTTATATTAAAGGTTTTGGTTTTCGTAAGGTAAAAATTCATCCGTGTTTATGTATGGGCATGTCTTATGAGATACCTTTCTTTTGATAAAAGTACGCTTCGATAAATTTAAATAAATTCAGTTGAGATGTATTTTCTCACGTTGGTTTACCATACCGATCCGAGCGTTCTTCCCTTTCAATGCTCGGGTCAGACTATGTATATTTACAGATATAGATTAGGATGCTTTGGAGCTTCAATAGGAGAGCTATAAGTCTTCTGATCGTGCTACTGACCCTACCTATAGTGAGTACCCATCAAAGCCTAGGTGTTAGAAAAATCCTAAGCTTTGATACCAGTTGTGATGATCCACAAATCCATCCCATTCAAAGCCGATAGTAACCACACATTTCCAGCCCCAAACCGAAGGAAAATACGAATAATCATGAGAAAGAAAGAAATAAGAGGGAAGAAGAGAGAAGAGAAGAAAGAAAAGTAGAAGAAAGGGAAAACAGAAGATACTAAAACAAATACAGAATCTCACAATCACACCGGAAAAACGTATGATATCATATCAATGATCTTTACAAAATAGAAACTATAATGTAATATACATCCATCAATCAAAGTACAATAATTAATCGTTAATCATCAGGCTTGATAGTTATAATAACTTAAGTTTGTTATATATATGAGCGCGTATTTGTTAGTGATTATAAGATGTTTTATATTGTGTTTACTTATCCATTGAGTTGTTTATGAATTCTGGTCGGTGCGTGGGACGCCATATGATCAATTGGGGTTTCTAAACACTTAAATGATGCAAGTTGACATAATATTATATTAAAATAGGGTAAATGAAATAATTTTACCTAGGTTATATTTTATATATGAAGGAATAATTTTCATAGTTATTATAGTTATATATGGATGTTTGATTGCTAGTGGATGGTAATACTTGATTTTTATCATTCGTTGTTTGTGAACTAACAAAAGTTGTTATTATTATAATTATAAATAAAGATAAACAAATAAGAAATGATTTACATAACCAAAACAAAAGGTAAAGTTATATATAGGTATAAATCTATAAATGTGATTTATAAATAAAAAAGGATTTTAAAAGAAATAAATAGCACCTAAACTCACTTTAGTCCCTGAGAAATAATTCGGGTGATGACTGCAGCATCGTTAGTATCATTTTCGAGTCTCTATGTGATGAGTTGTTACCGTTAATGTTTTCTATTGAAGTTATGGTTTGATAAAACTAGTTTTAATTGTAAAATTCCAAATATGAATTTATAAATATAAGAGAAATAAGTTTTTGAACTTATAATTTTTGAATAGAATAAATAATAAATAAATTTACAACTTGTAAATTTGAATTGGATAAGTGAAATTAAATTTTAAAATGGTTGAACATTTTAGTTAAGCAATTAAAAGCAAATTTGAATTCGACATATGAAATAATAAAAGAATTAACTTGAGCAAGGTTAAATAAATGAAGTTAAATAATTGAATAGTGAAATGTAAATGAAATGAAGTTTGACTTAAGAAAAGTTAAATGGGAGTGAACTGTGTTCAAATGATTTAGATAGGATAATGAAATTTTAAGTAAATAAATTTGTATAACTTATGGATTTGAATACTGTTAAGATAAGGAACAAATGTATAATTTGTTGAATGTGAATATTAAGAAGAAAAGAAATCTAATTTTGATTTTGAATTATAAATAATGAAATTTAACTTAAAGTTAAGTAAAGTGGGATGAAATGAGTTGTATGATTACAAATAGAATTTTGAATTGAAGATGAACATAAGTTATAAATGCAATTAAACTTGGAGTTGTCAAAAGAAGTGAATAAGTTTCAGAACGTTGTTTGATAGAAAATAAATGTGAATGTTAAGGAAAGTGAAATTGGCAATGGAACTAAGAAATGGTAGTTTACTTAAGTAAATTGTAAAGTAATAATAATATACATAAGAAGAATTGAAAGTAAAATGTTTATAAACTAGCAAATAATTTTATGGAATGATTTTGTATTAGAATTAACTAGAAGTCTAAATAAATGAAGTGTAACAGCCCGAAGGGTTTTCGACCCCAAAAACCGACACTCATACGTCCATTGTATAGAGTGCCGAGCAATCGAGTGTCGAAAATCCCAAACTGTTAGGGTTTAGAAGAAAAAGAGATAGGATAAGAAACAGAAAACAACAGCACAGAATCTCAAAATCGCAGTGGAACAAATATAATATAAAATAATAGCATTTCTACAAAGAGAACCTGCAACTGTCAAAATACATACAAGATACCAGAGTACAATAAATCTGGATAGTTATAATAACTTGTCCACTACTACTATCTCTACAGTCCATAATACAGAGCGGAATCTAGTCAATACGTCTCTGCCATCCGGCTCGTCTCCGGACTCCAATGCATCCTAACCTGAAAATCTGTAATACTCGGTCTGACGTGAGCATTACAATAAAGTAATACACAAGTCAGGATGGAGACCAGCGTGAGTAAACCCATTTAATATGAAATACTTAAGTTAAAATGCTTCTCTGAAAACCTGGGTAACTCGTACAATAATATGATTTTTTATTTGATTACAGCCAGCACTTGTTACAAAAATCCATTGATGTTTAAATAATATCTAAGTACAATTGCTTATTTAAAATAGTCGGATTTCCTTAATTTATTCAGCTCCAGCCTATTAGGCTTAAAACTCATACCCGTAAAGATATGCGGGGCTTATTAAATCGAAGTGGTTCCGGATATCACTGATATCCGATTCCGGACTCTTTGAATCCAGATAATAAATTTAAAAGGGTTAAATTGTTTAAAATAAACAATTTACTATCTGGGTTACCAAATTCAACTTTGGGAATTAATTACAGATTTTATCTCAAATAAGCCGTATCATCATTTTTAATCTGCTGTTAACTTATTTGACCCCTTGATGGTAAAGACAAGGTTATTTGAAATAATATTCAATAGGACCAAACCAAGATATAGATTGTTGACCCAATTAACAATCTATAACAATATCACTAATTACACATCAGGATCAAGTAACTTTAATTAACAGAATTCATTTATATTCCTAAATCAAATCAATTAAAAATAAGAAATAAAAATAAAATAGTTGATTAAAATCAAAAATCCAATTAATAGCTAAGTCTTATTTTATTAACTTAAGATTTAATTAATTTCCAATCAAACCAATAACTTACTTTAATAATTTAAATATTACTTCATTAAAGCTAATTTTAGCTTAAAATATGAAAAGGTTCTTCTTTTTTCTTTCTATTTGTCTTCCCTTATTTTTCTCTTTTCTTTTACTCTTGTTTTTTACTTTTCCTTATCTTCCCTTATTTTTTTCTTTATGTAACGTTTAGGATTTTTCGTTGCCGAAAAACCGAAATTTTAGGGTTAAAGAAAAAGAAAGAGGTAGAAGGAGAGATAAGAAGATAGGAAATAGAGAGAAAGAAAATAGAAAGAAACAGAAAGAAAACAACAGAACAACATCAGAATCTCACAATCGCAGCAGAACAACATATAATAGATAAATGAATAATCTTTAAACAAAGAACTATATCAGTTATTACATTACATCACATTACATTACATCATCAGAGTGTACAACAACAACAACAACAAACAGTGGAAAAGAAATACTATATACTAATAATACGCCAATGCCATCCATCTTGCCTCCAGCAACTCCTGAATTCCAGAATATCCTGATAAACCTGTCTCTTGACTGCCCGTGTGGAAATTGGTGGGCACCCAGAGTTTAGGAAGGAAAACAATAAACTCCGAGTCAGTCATGTGACCGGTGTGAGAACTCAAAACAATTTATTTTCTTTAAAATCAAAATAGAGGAATATTTTTAAAGTCAATTCGCAATGCTTTTAAAAATGAGACTACCATAAGGCCTCCCGCACACACACACATGCAAACGCAGAATCGGAGGAGATTTCTCCTTATGATAGTCAAAGATGCTTGATACGTATTAAAAAGAACATTTGATATTATTACTAGTGCATAGTGTAGGAAAAATTCATTTCGAAAATAAAGATATAAATCTTAGATAACATACGACCATTATCGTATGCCTACTATAGCTACCATCTAAACAGTGGTGACCACCATAAGTAAATGGCGGGTTCTACAACTAAAACCGTACAGGGTTTCGTATAGGGAATTGGATTTCCAACAAATGGTCAGACCAAGGAACTTCCCATTGCCACATGAGAATGCCTCTGGAAGGACGCCCCCGAGAACCTAACCGGATCTCTGCCAACACAAGGCCGGGTTACCTTTTAAACTAGGTAACAACTGACACGAGTATGCCATCCCCCAGTCCTTTGGGACCTTTAACCGAGCGCTCGTCACCAACATCACACAATCATAAATAAAGTTTTTCAACATGAGTAAGTATCTGGGCTCCATACCATGATACCACCCTTTTCCAGAAGGAAATGCACATACAATCCATGCACCAACAGAAATATATTTGAAAGAAATCAGCTTTATGTCTCAATTTGTAATGTCAGACATACAATCCATACCTGTCTGTTCCGGGATCGAACAGAACCGAAGGCACTTACGAAGAAGTCCTTGCAATCCGAATATTCTCTAATCACTTCCGGACTTCCCATCACATATGGACTTTCTATACCGGGGCCACTCGGTGCAGAAACATTCGACGGTAATCATTCCGTTTTCAAAAATATCCGGTCTTCAACACCAGTCATCAATGCTATCCATTACGTCGTATCACTATTCGGAATGGGTAATCGGAATAACGAGCGCAATAATTTAAAAATAAGTGTGGCATTCAAATTCAAGCAATCACAACAAATACCCATTCAAAGGTAAATATTGGTAGTCGGTTATTGAACTATCATTGGATATGCACACATCACCAGATTCCAAATAATTTTCCAAATTATTTATTTCCCAAAAAATATCTTTACAAGATATAAATTTTCCATTCTTCAAAAATAAATCAATATTTATTTTTTTAAACAAATTCCCCTTTTTCATTTATAAATTCCATAGTGAATTTACATTCCAAAATATTTATGAATATATGATTTCCATTCGATTTCTAATATTCATTTTCAATTTATCTTCAAAAAGATAAATTCAAAATATTCATTTAATATTGGAAAACATTTCCATGCTTATTTATTTATAAGTAATTTGCAAGTCTTTTTATTTTCTACACTTAGAAAATATTCAATATACTCTAATCGAAATTAAGTATATATATCATTCTTTAAGGAAATCATTCTCTTAAACATATTTATTTGGGCCAAAACGAATGTTACGTAAAACATCGTTACGACAACCCAAAATCACTAGTATAGGGATTCGAAATTAAAATAGATATATAAATCCAAATACTAAATAAAACATTTCCTTTCGGAAACTATTTACTATAACAACAGTGTTATAGTCCACCATTTCCTTCCATTTCTCGAAAACGTCTATTTCAACAATGAATGTTGAAATTAATGGTTTCAAATATCAACACATTTGAAAACATCGTTAGATCGTTTTAATTCTATTTAAAACACCTAATCCAAAACACTTTCTTTAACACATTATTCACTATTCAAAAACGTGAATATACCTTGTTAACAAATTTCATCCTTTCTATTCATTTTATTTAAAAGGCTTATTCACTGTATAAAACGTGAATATAACTCCATTAATAAGTTACAACAATTTACTTATCTAAATAAGTCATTTGCGAATTTATAAAACATCGTTTATAAATTCCATTTTTTATTTATTTTATAACAACTGTCTTTTTATAAATCTCCTTTAGTAAGCTATTTCAATCTATAACTCAATTATAAACCAAAGGTTCATATTATAAGTTAAATGCTTATAAAACGATTATTTTACAAAATCGTTCTTTTTAAGACTTTCCAAATTATAAATCTTATACTTATAAGATTCATTTATTCAACCAAATCTATTCTACAAATAACTTTACAAATTTTATAAACCCACTGCTTATAAAATTCCATTTATAACTTCACCGTTTATAATTCTATAAATTTCATTTATTTATGAAATTCATTCACAATTCATTCTAACACTTATAAAAACTCGTTTTATAATTCAAATATTTTAATTTATAAATTATAAATTTATAAATCTTTTATAATTTCATCATTCTCTTTGATTTATAAAATAATCAAATTTCATAAATCCTATATTTAAACTTTTCACAATAAATTCAGAAATCCCAATTTAAACTATTTTATAAAATCATTAATCCCCTACTTTCAAAAATCAACTTTTAACTGTATTTCTCAAAAATATAATTTTTATAACATTAAATTTATAACGTTTATTTATTTAAAATGAATTAATTCCAAAAATATTTTATAACGTATATTTTCAAAAATCACTTTAGAAATACCTTAAAAATCAAAATCGTTATTTTTAAACTTTCAAAATTGGATCCGATGATGCAACACATCAAATAGTCAATCACGACTCTCCAAAATCATATATCGATATGATAAACAATCAAATATCACAATATCTGAAATCAAATAAATATTTGTGAGGAATCCAGTTGGATCCCTCCAACCTGTTTCCCTGCATCCACAGACATTAGCACAATACCCATTCCACTTCGCGGTGGAATTTCGCGGTATATGGGATTTATAAAATATTATCCGCTTAATAGGCGACGCAATAGGGTCTCATCCGCTATACAATGCGGGAAATCAATCAACTGCAATATATACATATGCCAATATATATATATTGCTATATATATATAGATATATCCTACTATATCTAATATCACAACCAAACAACAATCAATAAATAACTGCAAATCCAACTTTAAATTTTTGAGTGAGAAGTTCTCACCTTTGCTTTTACTAGCAATCCATTTTCCATCTTGACTCGATTTTCTTGATTTATACCTTGTATAAATATTTACACAATTTATTAATATTCAAACAGATTGAATACTAAATTTTTGATTTGATAATTTCGATTCATCGGTGATTTCATTTTAATAGTTAAATTAACTGATAGTTTTATTTAAACCAGTTTCTTCTTTAATAAATATATTTAAATGAAAATTTTAATTTAAGAACTAAATTTTCTTTGTAATTTCTTTATTTTTAACCACTAAAAATTAAATAAGTTAATTTAAACCAAACTAATAAATTTCAAAAAAATGTATGCTTGCATATTTATTTTTTCCTCTGAAAATCTTTTGGGTACTTAGAACAATTAAACAGGTCAACTTAATAATTTTATTTACCAATTTAATTACACTAACGTATTATTTTTAATATAACAAGTAGACTTAAATGTATATATTTACTTTTCATTTGAAACTATATACTCATAAAAATATCTCGTAAGTTTTAAAAATGATTTTTTTTATGTACTCTTTTATATCCCAAAATCCTACATAGGGGTGTGTGTGTATATATATACACACACATACACAAATGGTTTATCCTTTTTAAAATATCTACATAAATTTAAATATCTATATTTATTCTTCTTTTTTTTTCAAACTTTACTTATGTAAAATAATTCATGTTTCCTGTATTCGGAATTTATATATATAAATATGTAAAAATAAAATAAAATCGTACCCCTTGGGCAATCACGGCAAACCTACGCGAAACCCAATTTCCTGCTAGACATCGCGACCTGACAGCGCTGCCGCCTCCAAATTTTTTTCAAGCGCTTCAGCTACTCACCTCCTCACCGCAAGTCGAACGCGGCCTCCTGCGAACACCAGACACAAACCCTCCACTTCGCTCTGCTGTGACGCCATCGCTTCCAAGTCGCCGCGACCACTAAGCCACACTCGAGCCCTTCTCCTACCTTCGAGCGCGCAACCCTCTTCCCCCAAATAATCGCGATTCCCAGCCGATGTGGCACGACCCCCTCTCCACGGCCTCTCGGCTATGCGAGTTCATGGCTTGATTTTGATTTTTTTTTTCGAGAATAAGGAAACTCAGATTGATTTGGGAAGTGGGTAACGCGATTTTAAACTGAGAGAGGGGATTTTACTTCAGGGTGAGGAGGAAAACAAAAATAAATATCGACCATTTCTCGTTCTGATTTGAAACTGAGGAGAGGAATATTTAAAATGGGAAGAACATGGGTTGCACGATCTCGTTTTCGTGATTCTCTGCGTGAATTTAGGCTGAAACAAAGCAGCGTGTTTTAAGGAAGAACGTGTTGTATTTGACTAAATTTAAATTTAAATTTAAATTGAATTCGTTGAAAATTTCAACGCATTTACTCGCCGTGTGCTCACATATCAACTCAGAAAAATACGAAATTTGAAATCCGATAATAATTCAATATTACGGACCCAATGGAATTGGTTTCGTCGAATTCCGAGACTGTGCCTCGGACGGCTATTTTTAAATATCGATTCAAACGATATAATTTCAAAACTAAACAATTCACTTTCAAATTCAATTCTGAAGCTTCTATAATCTTCAGTATTATCATATGAATTTTACAAGCCTTTGAAATATTTTTAATCGGCTTAAAATTGAAGATTCAAATTTTTATTCAACTTTCAATAGATTAAATTCTATAATTTAATCGATAAATTCATTCTGATAATTTGAAATTCAATTCAAACCATCATTCAAATATTTAAAATAAATTAAATATTTTCAATTTAAATTGTTCAAATTCTGGGTCGTTACAATCTTCCCCCTAAAAAGAATTTCGTCCCGAAATTACAAGTTAAGAAGAATGCCCTTACCCCGTCTATCATTTTTCACAATCTAAATAGTTTTATCAACTTTCTAAAACAAATCTTTTTACTAGAGATTCATTATCATTTCAACTAGCTTTCCAACTTCAATTATAGGTTTCAAACAACATTGTTCTCCTAACAACTCAAATTTAGATTTAAATTCAAATTTCAAACTTTCAAAATTTTCACAAATTTTTTCTAACACCCTAAATTTTCGAAAAATTTCGCCAGCGTCTCCTTTGCGCGTCTAGCTCTGTACGACTACAAAAATGGCACCACGGCCCCTCAGAATCAAAAAGAAAAGAGAAAGCCAAGTGGTTGGAGAAGAAAATCACCAAATTTCATATTGAAATTGAAATACGTACCTTTTTGTCGAGCAATTCAATTTTATCTTTGAAATCAAAATCTCAATTCCATTTCTTTTAATGCACCTGTATATCCTGCTAGTCATAATATCCAATTCCAACATTCCAACCAATTTGCCAATTTTATTACAAAATTTTCAACATATACTTCTTATACATTTTTACTTCACTATTGAAGTTACACATCCATTTTCATTCAATTTTTCATTTCAACTTCATTTGAATTCAATTCACAATTTCAATTCTATTTGAATTCAATTCACAATTCTAAATATTGAATTCTATTGATTTACTTTCATTTACTAATTCATATTACTACTTTAAATTAGTTTCATTCACTAATTCATTTCAAATTTCAATTCTATTTCTTTTACTTACTGGAATTTATATACAAATTCAAATTTATCTTCAAATTTAGCTCAGGACTAAACTTTAATTTTAACCAATTCAAATTCCAATTCATAAGTCCATGAATTTATCAAGTTAGTTTACTTGAATTCAATCCATTTTATTTCTTATTTAATTTCATATAATAATGATAATAATTTAATATTATTACTTCCTAACAATCATGCAACCATATACTGTAATAATTCATAGAAAATCATTTCTTTTCTATATAAAAATAGTTTTGGGCAAAATTATCTTATTTACCCGATTCAAAAATAATTTTATATTCACTAACAAATACGCGCTCATATCTATTATTACACTCAAACTCATTCTAGAGTACTACTGACTCTATCTCTAATGAGTAACAGCCAACACCAACAGAGCCATGGTTGTCGCTTAACCATATGCTCTGATACCAAATGTAACGTTTAGAAATTTTCGTTGCCGAAAAACTGAAATGTTAGGGTTAAAGAAAAAGAAAGAGGTAGAAGGAGAGGTAAGAAGATAGGAAATAGAGAGAAAAGAAAATAGAAAGAAACAGAAAGAAAACAACAGAACAACATCAGAATCTCACAATCGCAGCGGAACAACATATAATAGATAAATGAATAATCTTTAAACAAAGAACTATATCAGTTATTACATTACATCACATTACATTACATCATCAGAGTGTACAAAAACAACAACAAACAGCGGAAAAGAAATACTATATACTAATAATACGCCAATGCCATCCATCTTGCCTCCAGCAACTCCTGAATTCTAGAATATCCTGATAAAACTGTCTCTTGACTGCCCGTGTGGAAATTGGTGGGCACCCAGAGTTTAGGAAGGAAAACAATAAACTCCGAGTCAGTCATGTGACTGGTGTGAGAACTCAAAACAGTTTATTTTCTTTAAAATCAAAATAGAGGAATATTTTTAAAGTCAATTCGCAATGCTTTTAAAAATGAGACTACCATAAGGCCTCCCGCACACACACACATGCAAACGCAGAATCGGAGGAGATTTCTCCTTATGATAGTCAAAGATGCTTGATACGTATTAAAAAGAACATTTGATACTATTACTAGTGCATAGTGTAGGAAAAATTCATTTCGAAAATAAAGATATAAATCTTAGCCAACATACGACCATTATCGTATGCCTACTATAGCTACCATCTAAACAGTGGTGACCACCATAAGTAAATGGCAGGTTCTACAACTAAAACCGTACAGCGTTTCGTATTGGGAATTGGATTTCCAACAAATGGTCAGGCCAAGGAACTTCCCATTGCCACATGAGAACGCCTCTAGAAGGACGCCCCCGAGAACCTAACCGGATCTCTGCTAACACAAGGCTGGGTTACCTTTCAAACTAGGTAACAACTGACACGAGTATGCCATCCCCCGGTCCTTTGGGACCTTAAACCGAGCGCTCGTCACCAACATCAAACAATCATAAATAAAGTGTTTCAACATGAGTAAGTATCTGGGCTCCATACCATGATACCACCCTTTTCCAGAAGGAAATGCACATACCCTAAAGGGAGCTACCCCTCATAACCTTGCTGCATCTTTCCTGTTTTGACCATTTCGGGGTGTGAGGTTCGACGAAGTCTCGTCCACAAAGCCATACTTTATACAAAAGCCATGCTTTGGGTCAACAAATGATCATAGAAATGATCACAAAGATAAACGATCAAACAAATGATCCTATCACAAATGATCAACACACTGATCATTTCACAGCAACACTCAGCATATCACATTACCAAATTGGGAATATATTGCTAATAACCTTCAACTACATAACCTCTGAGCTCGTACGTCTCAGAGAAGGGTGTTAAGCTAAGAGAATAAATTCTCCGCCACTAACAGAAATATATTTGAAAGAAATCAGCTTTATATCTCAATTTGTAATGTCAGACATACAATCCATACAAGTCTGTTCCGGGATCGAACAAAACCGAAGGCACTTACAAAGAAGTCCTTGCAATCGGAATATTCTCTAGTCACTTCCGGACTTCCCATCACATATGGACTTTCTATACCGGGGCCATTCGGTGCAGAAACATTCGACGGTAATCCTTCCGTTTTCAAAAATATCCGGTCTTCAACACCAGTCATCAATGCTATCCATTACGTCGTATCACTATTCGGATGGGTAATCCGAATAACGAGCGCAATAATTTAAAAATAAGTGTGGCATTCAAATTCAAGCAATCACAACAAATACCCATTCAAAGGTAAATATTGATAGTCGGTTATTGAACTATCAATGGATATGCACACATCACCAGATTCCAAATAATTTTCCAAATTATTTATTTCCCAAAAAATATCGTCACAAGATATAAATTTTCCATTCTTCAAAAATAAATCAATATTTATTTTTTTTTAAACAAATTCCCCCTTTTCATTTATAAATTCCATAGTGAATTTACATTCCAAAATATTTATGAATATATGATTTCCATTCGATTTCTAATCTTCATTTTCAATTTATCTTCAAAAAGATAAATTCAAAATATTCATTTAATATTGGAAAACATTTCCATACTTATTTATTTATAAGTAATTTACAAGTCTTTTTATTTTCTACACTTAGAAAATATTCAATATACTCTAATCGAAATTAAGTATATATATCATTCTTTAAGGAAATCATTCTCTTAAACATATTTATTTGGGCCAAAACGAATGTTACGTAAAATATTGTTGCGACAACCCAAAATCACTAGTATAGGGATTCGAAATTAAAATAGATATATAAATCCAAATACTAAATAAAACATTTCCTTTCGAAAATTATTTACTATAACAACAGTGTTATAGTCCACCATTTCCTTCCATTTCTCGAAAACGTCTATTTCAACAATGAATGTTGAAATCAATGGTTTCAAATCTCAACACATTTAAAAACATCGTTAGATCGTTTTAATTCTATTTAAAACACCTAATCCAAAACATTTTCTTTAACATATTATTCACTATTCAAAAACGTGAATATACCTTGTTAACAAATTTCATCCTTTCTATTCATTTTATTTAAAAGGCTTATTCACTGTATAAAACGTGAATATAACTCCATTAATAAGTTACAACAATTTACTTATCAAAATAAGTCATTTGTGAATTTATAAAACAACGTTTATAAATTCCATTTTTTATTTATTTTATAACAACTTTCTTTTTATAAATCTCCTTTATTAAGCTATTTCAATCTATAACTCAATTATAAACCAAAGTTCATATTATAAGTTAAATGCTTATAAAACGATTATTTTACAAAATCGTTCTTTTTAAGACTTTCCAAATTATAAATTTTATACTTACAAGATTCATTTATTCAACCAAATCTGTTCTTCAAATAACTTTACAAATTTTATAAACCTACTGCTTATAAAATTCCATTTATAACTTCACCGTTTATAATTCTATAAATTTCATTTATTTATGAAATTCATTCACAATTCATTCTAACACTTATAAAAACTCGTTTTATAATTCAAATATTTTAATTTATAAATTATAAATTTATAAATCTTTTATAATTTCATCATTCTCTTTGATTTATAAATAATCAAATTTCATAAATCCTATATTTAAACTTCTCACAATAAATTCAGAAATCCCAATTTAAACTATTTTATAAAATCGTTAATCCCCTAATTTCAAAAATCAACTTTTAACTGTATTTCTCAAAAATATAAATTTTTATAACATTAAATTTATAACGTTTATTTATTTAAAATGAATCAATTCCAAAAATATTTTATAACGTATATTTTCAAAAATCACTTTAGAAATCCCTTAAAAATCAAACTCGTTATTTTTAAACTTTCAACAATCAATAAATAACTGCAAATCCAACTTTAAATTTTTGAGTGAGAAGTTCTCACCTTTGCTTTTACTAGCAATCCATTTTCCATCTTGATTCGATTTTCTTGATTTATACCTTGTATAAATATTTAAACAATTTATTAATATTCAAACAGATTGAATACTAAATTTTTGATTTGATAATTTCGATTCATCGGTGATTTCGTTTTAATAGTTAAATTAACTGATAGTTTTATTTAAACCAGTTTCTTCTTTAATAAATTTATCTAAATGAAAATTTTAATTTAAGAACTAAATTTTCTTTGTAATTTCTTTATTTTTAACCACTAAAAATTAAATAAGTTAATTTAAACCAAACTAATAAATTTCAAAAAAATGTATACTTGCATATTTATTTTTTCCTCTGAAAATCTTTTGGGTACTTAGAACAATTAAACAGGTCAACTTAATAATTTAATTTAATAATTTAATTACACTAACGTATTATTTTTAATATAACAAGACTTAAAATGTATAAATTTATTTTTCATTTGAAACTATATACTCATAAAAATATCTCGTAAGTTTTAAAAATGATTTTTTTTATGTACTCTTTTATATCCTAAAATCCTACATAGGTGTGTGTGTGTGTATATATATACACACACATACACAAATACTTTATCCTTTTCAAAATATCTACATAAATTTAAATATCTATATTTATTCTTCTTCTTTTTTTCAAACTTTACTTATGTAAAATAATTCATGTTTCCTATATTCGAAATTTATATATATAAATATGTAAAAATAAAATTGTACCCCTTTGGCAATCACGGCAAACCTACGCGAAACCCAATTTCCTGCTCGACATCGCGACCTGACAGCGCTGCCGCCTCCAAATTTTTTTCGAGCGCTTCAGCTACTCACCTCCTCACCGCAAGTCGAACGCGGCCTCCTACGAACACCAGACACAAACCCTCCACTTCGCTCTGCTGTGACGCCATCGCTTCCAAGTCGCCGCGACCACTAAGCCACACTCGAGCCCTTCTCCTACCTTCGAGCGCGCGACCCTCTTCCTCCAAATAATCGCGATTCCCAACCGACGTGGCACGACCCCCTCTCCACGGCCTCTCGGCTATGCGCGTTCATGGCTTGATTTTGATTTATTTTATTTTTTTTCGAGATGAAGGAAACTCAGATTGATTTGGGAAGTGGGTAACGCGATTTTAAACTAAGAGAGGGGATTTTACTTCAGGGTGAGGAGGAAAACAAAAATAAATATCGACCATTTCTCGTTCTGATTTGAAACTGAGGAGAGGAATATTTAAAATGGGAAGAACATGGGTTGCACGATCTCGTTTTCATGATTCTTTGCATGAATTTAGGCTGAAACAAAGCGGCGTGTTTTAAGGAAGAACGTGGTGTATTTGGCTAAATTTAAATTTAAATTGAATTCGTTGAAAATTTCAACGCGTTTACTCACCGTGTGCTCACATATCAACTCAGAAAAATACGAAATATGAAATCCGATAATAATTCAATATTACGGACCCAATGGAACTGGTTTCGTCGAATTCCGAGACTGTGCCTCGGACGGCTATTTTTAAATATCGATTCAAACGATATAATTTCAAAACTAAACAATTCACTTTCAAATTCAATTCTGAAGCTTCTATAATCTTCAGTATTATCATATGAATTTTACAAGCCTTTGAAATATTTTTAATCGGCTTAAAATTGAAGATTCAAATTTTTATTCAACTTTCAACAGATTAAATTCTATAATTTAATCGCTAAATTCATTCTGATAATTTGAAATTCAATTCAAACCATCATTCAAATATTTAAAATAAATTAAATATTTTCAATTTAAATTGTTCAAATTCTGGGTCGTTACACTTTTTCTTTTATTCCTTTCTTTTCCTTACTTTCTTTCCCTTTTTTTCCTCTTTATCTTTTCTTACACTAGCCCAAATTCCTTTCCAGCCCATTTTTTCGTTTTCTCCTTTCCTCCTTTCTTTCCTTATTTCCTGATTCCTTCTTTCCCTTCCAGCTACACGAACAAGTGTGCACAGCACCATGCATGTGCACACCAACGTCGACCCACCGAGTTCACCGCCGACCGGCCTCTTAAACCACCCCTTGCTACCACATTAATCCCCGCCACCCAGAATCCCCAATCGTCTCCTAGTTTGGAATTTCAAACTCGAACACCCATTCTGGAATGAACCACGACGCTTTCAACCCTTCTCTACGCCACCACAACAAAGCGTACCACTCCATACTTTTCAAAACCTTCACCACAACCACCTCTTCCGATTCCCCTCCATGTGCATCCCTATCGTCATCCACTGTAGCCGCCATTTCACACGACCCGAATCCCCAAGACAGACATGGTGAAACCCTACTTCAGCGTCGATTCCCCTCCACATCTCGAATAAAATAAGCCACCATTTTCGTAAGATTACCCTTCTTCGAGCTTCCCTATGGCCAAGCCTTGACCACCAACACTGTCTGGTTCGCCGTATTTTGGTCAAGAACCCAGATCCTGTTCAACTTCCCTTATCCCATCGAATAAAAGACTAAATTTTCTAAAACGACCACCAAAATTCATCATTTCACATAGCGAATAAGGTTACATAAACCAAAAGACAAAACAGTATGCTCGAAAAATTTATCACATTGGGTTATCTACTGTAAATTTTCCTTCCCAGTATTTTTACTTGGTAATATTTTACGAAATTATTTTAAAAGTAAATTACACTCGAATACAGACGTAATTCCTTCAAACAAGAGATATGGATTTTTGGAGAGTTGATCATTGATAAAAAAACAAGAACAGAGGCAAGAAATGTGTGCAGACATTTGTTTATATCCATATACAGGCATACATATATACATTTATTGCCTTTGTACAACAACCTATTTAAAAATCGTCATTTCTACTTTATCTTTGAGCACAGACATAGATTTAAAAAAACAAAAGATTTGTTTTGGAAGAAGTTTACTCACAGTAGATCTTCTTTTAACAGAACACTGCTTTTGGAAAAGAATACTGCTTGCTTCCTTATGTTTTTAAATCTTCTTTTATTTAGTTTAATGGTAGATCCTGTTTGCTTTCTACTTAAATTTGTTCGAATCACAAAAATGAATAAGGTATGTGGATATATATATACATACATATATATATATGTATGTATGTATGTATGTATATGTATATGTATATGTAAGGGCTGAAGCTTGTTAAAGCCTTTAATTCTTATCTGCTCATATTATATATATATATATATTTCTCTTTTGATTTTTACATATTCTTTTCTTTGTTGATCAGAGATTCCTTTAACACCAGCTGACCTGATTTGCTTTTGACATTGATTATATGTTTCGTAAGCTAGGATTTGATGTTTTATGTGCTTGATGAGATGGCATTCACTGTGAGTGTCCCCCCTTATGTTTACATGCATATCCATTCTTATGTATATGCATATCTCGTACATATGTATACAAGTATTTCTTTGTCATGTTTGCCTTATATACATACAAATATATTTATATATTGTCATACTTAATTTTATATGTTTTACTTATGTTTCATACAACAATGTAACTTACTTATATACTTTTTCCCTATTTAAACATAAATTTATATTTTTTTAATTTTTATTTCAAGCTTAAGTATCATCAATTAATTTATATTCATATATATATATGTATGTATATTGAGTGTTAATAAGGTAGGGTTTTATATTTAAATATTCTTGAGAGATTTATTTTCTTAAATTTCCAATTCATAGTCTTCTTTTAAAATACATATATGTATATATAAATAAGTAGTTAATAGCCAGAATAAAATATTTACTTCCTATAGGATTTATCACATCCAGAGATTTTATAATTCAACATTTATTATTGTTTTAAATCAATTTATATATATCCAGACACCTTACATACGCGAAACTCATCTATTCGACTTATAAAATCATTACTCCAATGTTTAATTCAGTTAATTACCCGATTAATAGACATTCAAAAATCCGGGTCATCACATTCCTCCCCCCTTTAGTACTTTTCGTCTTCGAAAAGGAACGAAGCAAGACTTTTAATGTTTATTATCCGTTAAATCATTCTTTAAACATTTTAACCCTTTACTCCTTTATTTTAAAATTTTAAAACACATTTAAAACTACATAATATTACCAAACTAATTTTATAAAAATACATTTTATAACTCGATGTCTCAACAAGTCTATCCTTGTTCTCACAGAAATTCAGTCGTACGTTGATTAGGCGCAAAACTTAAAATCTATAAGTACATAGTAGACCCGCTTTCAACACCCAGTGAAAATAATTGGAAAAAACCATTCGTAAGAATGCCCTGGAAATCATCACCCCCTCCATGGGTCACAACTAGCACGATGATTATGTCGCCATCTCGGCGAAATCTGTAGAAAACTATAGGCATCCACACCCCTTGATTTCACCATGGAACTAACACGGATCGCAGTTACACCCATGGTTACATTGCTCTCATGGAAAAAATCATGTAACTGTAGGCATTAACGCCCTTGAATTTTGGTGCAAAATGAAACTTCACCACATAGATTGCAAACTACATCAGTCGAGCCCCAATGTAGCCTATAGGAACTCACTACCACACGACTTTCGCTATGGACCACATAAATCGCAATCTACCGATGTTACATCGCTCTCCCAGCGAAATCAAACGTAGACTTTTGGCAATCACTGCACCTTGACTTACGCTATGGAACGCAGTAGATCGCAGTTACACTAAAGTTACGTTGCCGTCACAACATAACCCCAATGTCTCTGTAGGCATTATCGCCTTTTTCCCCATAGCATTCTCAAAGCATTTCATACTATACACATATAATATCTTCCAAAACATACTGTATGTATCACATATAAATCGCATTTACACAAAATCGATATCTCAAAATCGATAATTCTCAAACTTGGCTTTCCAAATTCGCAAAATTTGTTTTTTTCGGAAACCAAAAGCGTTTCAAAATCAATGGGTCCCAAAACACTTTTCAATTCCATTCTTATAAAATCATGCTTATATATATATAAGATTACTCTTTCAACTTGGATAATTTTTGGAACACTTCATACTTATATGAGTTCCACTTCATATTTCAAATATACTTCAAGGATCTTTTCTTTTTGGTTATAAATCTCATTAATGCAAAAGCAAGGTTTCAAGTTTGATTTCTTTTTTTCAATGTCGTTTATTACATTACTTATTCCTTGCAAAGTTCCCAGTTATAGCGACTATTTACTCTTTATCTTTATCATCATATATTTCCCAAAATATACTCTTCGACTTCAAATCATTTTTGCTTCAATAGCCGATCTAGTTCCAATTCAGAATTGCTTTAATTTCCATTTGAGTTATAACTTCAGTTTTTTTTATCTCAATTGTATTTTAAATATAACAATTTCCACTCTGACCTGTTTGAATTTAGAAAATAGTTTGAATAGTTTTAAAATAGTTAAATAGTTAATATAAGATAGTTTGAGTGCTAAAAATAATGGTTTGTACAGTGATTAGCTTGGAAAATCAGAAAAATCTGAATAATTAAGAAAATAGATTTAAAACAGTTTATATTAAAATAGTTCATTTGAAAATAATTTTTGAGTCAAACTGGTTCAATGTCCAATCTCCATTTCGAATCACTTTCAATTTCTACTTCCATTTAAATTGATTCAATACAGACTCCCATTCGAATTAACTTCGATTCACCTTCAAATCAATTACCAATTGAATTTCTAAGCCTATTCAACTCCAATTTCTATTCCAATCAATCCAATTCAAATTTAATTTTGAATTGATTCCAATTTCATTCTCAAATTTTAAACCATCTCGATATATATAAATTCGAGTTCAATTTCGAAAATGTTGATTTAATCACTTAAATCAAATTAACCTTTAATATCTGATTTAACAATTTAAATCTCTTATAGTTAAATCGTGAGTCCAAATCTTAATTATTCATTTAAATTTTATTTTCTTAAACTTATTTCAAGGTACGAGTGAGAGTTCAAATCTCTTTAAACAAAATAAATTTTTGGAATTCAACTTATTTCCCAATCATAATTTTTTTTTTAAAATTTGGCAAGGCCGACGGGGTTAGATGGTCCCCGGCCATTTTATTGCTGCACCAATCAGAACAAAACACATAAAACATCAAAGAAAACAGGGGGAGACTAGGCGCAACAAGCACAAGGGAAACAAAAACAGGGAAAAAATAAAAAATAAAAAAAAGAGAAAACCACAAACCCAGTTAATACGTTTGAAATGATGCATATATATCCCTGGGTCGATGTAGAAGGAGAGCAGACTCAAAGTATTTTTAATCTCTTGTATTATCCACTGCTTGAAAAAAACATTAGATTTTGCGTTTATTGGATCAAACAACCTTGTGTTTCGCTCTCTCCAAACTGAGCTAATGAAGCTCTTCAACACAGCATTAAATATTCGCTTTTCTTCATACTTAAAACCTGATTTCTCAAAGATCCTTTCCCACTCCACCTGATTGTCATGAGAGACATCAGTTCGTTGAAGCCTCGCCATAACGTTAGTCCAGGTTTGCTTAATAAATGGGCATTCAAAGTACAAGTGTTCAACAGTCTCTGGTTGCTCACAACAGTACGTACAGTAAATATTAACACTCATACCCATGCATGCAAGTTTTGCTTTGGTCATTGTCGCATGATTAAGAACTTTCCAAAGCATGAAATCTTCTCTCAATCTACTACCATTGCTCCAAGTTCGCTTCAACCATCTCCAAGTTGGGCATGAACTGTTCTTCATCATGAATTCGTATGCATCTCCATTTTTGAATTTAGCATTTTTGTCACCCCAAACCATACAACCAGACGAAGAGGACAGAGTAGTAAACATTCGTATTTTGTTCCAAATATCTTGTATCTGCTGATTTGAAGAGAAATAACGTGAAGTTTGAAAATTGTAGAGAATGTCTTTGACCTTAGTTGCAATGTGTAGCCCAGTTTGCTGTATTTCACTGAATGATAGGCAACGTTGCAGAATGTATCCATTGTCTAACCATGGATCATCCCAGAAGCTCACGCTGTGTGTTGGGTTAGTGTTCATTTGTATAAGTGGAAGAAACAGCTCCTTTATCTTGAAAATACTCTGCCAAGTCCAGCTTTGGTTTTGAGGCTTTGTCATGTTCCACAAACTCCTCCCCCTAATCACATTTTTATCAGACCATATAGCCCAAAGGCTTTATGAACAGTTATAGTAGGTGTCTATATGTTTCGCAAAGGCTGCTATGTTTCATTGTTTTAAGTTGAGTATACCAAGACCCCCCTTGTTCAGAGGCCTCTCAACTCTGCTAAATTTTATCGGGGCAATATATTTGCCAGTTGTTTTGCCCTTCCATAGGAATTTCGTAAAAGTACTTCTGATCATATTTATCAGCTTAAAGGGGAGTATGAAAGTTCTTGCCCAATACACTTGCATAGAAAATATAACCGACTTAATTAGAGTTAGTCTTCCTGCTTGACTAAGAGACATGGTGGTCCAGCAACTAAGTGTCGTAGTTATCTTCTCATAAAGAGGAAGACATTGATTAGTTGAGATTTTCGATGTTGAGAGAGGAAGTCCCAAGTATGCAACAATGTTAGAGTTAAGAGACAAGCCAGTGATTTGTGCAATTTGAGTACACTGTTCAGAATTAACCCCAGCCATAATGATGTCCGATTTGTCAAGATTAACTTTTAGACCCGTCATAGCATAGAATTGATCAAGAGTGTGCATTATGTTCTTGACGGTGTTGATTTCAGGTGTACAAAACACAACTAAATCATCCGCAATCATTAAGGCAGAGATCTGAGGTTCTTTGCATGCAGGATGAAGCTTGAATCTTCCTTGGTATATAAGTTTATCAAACAACCTCGTAAAAAGTTCCATGACCATAATGAAAACATAAGCAGATAGCGGATCTCCTTGCCTAATCCCTTGCTTACTAACAAAAAAACCTTCTGTCATACCATTGACATTAACATAAAAGGTCGGGGAGGATATACATTCATATATCCAAGATATAAAATGTGGTGGGAAGTTCATGTAACCCATAATTCGTACAATGCTGCTCCATTGCAGCATATCAAAGGCTTTCATGATATCAAGCTTCATCATCGCTTTCGGAGGAGCATTCTTGCGTTTGTATCCCTTAATAAGTTCGTGAGAGAGAAGGACATGATCCAGAATGTTCCTTCCAGGTAAGTAGGCAGCTTGATTTTTGGAGATAATTTTCGGTAGGACATGCTTAAGTCTTGCTGCAATAACCTTGGAGATGCATTTATAAATTGTATTACAACACGAGATAGGGCGGTATTCGTTAACACGGTAAGCATTCTTGAGTTTGGGTATAAGAGCTATATTAGTATAATTAAACGATCTGAAGATTTTACATTTTTTGAAGAATAGGAGTATGGCATTGCTAACATCGGCTGAGACAATCGACCAACAAGTAGTATAGAATAGTGCATTCAACCCATCGGGGCCACCACACGAATTAGTGTTAAGAGAAAACATAGCTTGTTTTATTTCCTCAGGGGTAACTTCATTGCAAAGAAAGGAATAATCATCTGGATTAAGTCTAGGCAGGATGTCGTTAGGGATCTGATCAATACTCGGTATGAAATTGTTATTGTTTCTATACATGGCAGAAAAATGATTAACAAAAGCTTCGCTGACTTCATCAGGAGTAGAGTGAAGATCACCATTCACATCATAGATAGTAGTAATATTTTCTCTTCTCTGATTATTATTGAGACTTGCATGGAAGTAGGCACTATTTCTATCTCCCTTTTCCCGCCATTTTATTCTCGACTTCTGCCTAATCATATCATTTTCTTTAGCTAATGCTTCATAGTATTGCAGAGACAAAGTACTTTCAGTTGCTGTGAGATTAGCGTTATTCACATTAGACATCATTACTGTTTGGACCTCAAGAAGCTTTTCTTTTATCAACGAGCTCATTTTGTCACCTTTGCCATATCTTTTAAACGCCCATTGTTTCAAGACTTCCTTCATCTCTTTAATTTTTTCCTGCAAAACAAACATATGATTTCCGTTTTTAGTTTTGTTCCATGCTGTTGACACAGTAGATTTAAAGTCTGGTTCAGAAACCCAAGAATTAAAAAATTTAAAATTTGTTTTTCCTCTCTTGTGCGCTCCACGAAGGTGAATTATTTGTGGTGAGTGATTTGAAAGGAGTGGAGGAGGGAGGTGGTTGAAGAGAAGAGGCCATTTGGTTAGAGAGAATTGATTAGAGAAGGAGTGATCAATCCTAGAAAAGGTTCTGCAACCATGTCTCCTCTTATTGTTCCATGAGTATTGCATACCTACAGATCTGATCATAACAAGTCTGCATCGATCAGGGTATCAACAAGTGGTTTAATTTCATTAAGTGAGAGGGGATTTCCACCAACTCTATCAGAGAGAGAAACTACAGTTGAAGTCCCCAAGTATGATCCATGGATGAGTGGACTGTCTGAGAGATGGAATGACCGAAAGTAACGAAGTTCTTGATGCTGCTGAGTTGAATGCGTATACAAAGGAGACGTAGAATGATGATTTATCAGAAAGATCAGTTGCTTGACAGTGTATCAGCTGAGAAGTTGAAAGGATGGGAGTTAGTTGAACTTGACTGGGATTGAAGAGAATCATTATCCTACCAAAAGGTGCTTCATTCATATTGTGGATGTATTTCCAATTTGGATTAATATATGCAGCTGCCTTGATAGACAAGGAGAGATTTAACTTTGTTTCAAGTATTGCTAAGATTGATAGGTGATGAGTTTTGATAAGCTGTTTACATTGATCTTGCTTGATAACATGGTGTCCACCACGTATGATCCATGCTCCAATGCAAGACATCATTGGAGAACACGTGCATTGAGTAGTTCTATCTTCATTCTCCTAGTTACTGCCTGCTTCGAGGACAAGTAGTTAGGAATTGTAGCTGAAAGAGGGGTAATTTCATGGTTTATAGCGTCCTCAGGCGAAGGGGAGGAGGTCTGTGAAGCAAGAAATGGTTTATGTGGGGTGGATTGCAGAGAGATTGAAGAGGAGAGCATATCCATAGGGTAAGGAGCTTTGTATGCTGGCGGAGGTTTGATATTGGAGTATATGTGATGTGGAGTAAGGCTTGGAGTAATGACATTTTCTTGGGGTGGAGTATAAGTGGGTTGTATATCATACTGATACGTTGTGCATGTGTTATCTTCTTTGTGCATATTTTCTTTCTTTTGAGTAATATTTCTGAGCTTGGAATTTTTGTTACTATTTTTTCTATTTTTTCTACCACTTGAGCTAGTATCTTCTCCTTTTTTACTATCACTAATTGATCCTTCATCCTTGTTTCCAACATCTCTTGTTACAGGACTTTGATTCTCGTTCACTGTTTGTTTCACCCTATTTTTCCCTTGTTTTATATTATTTCTACTGTCTTCTTTCTGGATAATTTGGTTTTCAGCATCCATTTGTACCTCAGGCTCAAAGTACACAAGTGCTGCTTGACCGTGAAAAACATCTTTCATACTTACATCTAACATTTCATTCATGTTTTCCTCCTCGTCCAGATTAAGAAGTGCATCAAATTTGTTGGATAAAAAGAGTTTTCCAACTGTATCATTTTCATTGATTATCCCCTCTTTCTCAGGTCTTTTATCCTTACTCACAGTGTCAATTGAAAACTGAGTGTTGGCAGTATCACCTTCATTTATGTCTTCATTATTAACTTCTTTATTACCACATTGTCCATTATAATGCTTCTCACTTTTCTTTTCTTCATCATTCTCGTTTTCCTCATTGCTTCCTCTATTTTGTACCATTATGTTTTCCTTAATAACTATCTCTGCCTTCTTTTTGCTCACATGTTGCCATGTTCTAATGTTTCGTTTCTGAAGTGGTCTGACACTTCTATTTACACGGACTAATTCTGTTGCTTCTACCGAGTTTACTTTAATGGAACTATTTTTTGTTTCCTTTTCGCTGTCTTTTTGACTCTTTTCCATATTGTCACAATTATCAGTTTTATGGCCAAATTTTTTGCACAACACACAAACAACTGGCTTCCACAGATACTGTACGTAGATTTTTTTGATTTCCTCCTTCCACCAACTTAACCATAAACTTCTTAGGAAGCTCCCTGTCTGGTTTAATTTCAACTAAGCATTTCACATAACTCAGTCTTTCTTGCTTTTCCGTCATCTCATCCATACACAACATCTTCCCCAAATGGCTACTAAGCCAGTTGATCCCAAGAGGCGACCAAGCATATATTGGGAGATTATACAGTTGAACCCATACTGGAACAGCAGAGATTGAGCCAGTTACATTACTTATAGCTGCATCGTATGGTTTGACTATGAACAACTTATTATTCATAATTATAGGATCACTTTGAAGGATCTTAGCTCTATCTTCAGAACATTAGAAATTGAATAAGAAAATGTTTCCATCAGACTTAATTGTAACAGAGCCTTTTAATTTCCATATCTTCTTAAGCTTTGTAATAACTGCTGTGTATGACATCGGCTTGTCTAAGAAGAAACCAACCAGTGTTTCATTCCAGATCACTGCTCCAGCTTCAAGAACTTCTTGCGTTGGTACTAAAACATCATCTTCATACTCTGGATTCAGGTCAACGGGGACGTACTTCCCAGCATTCTTTGGTTTGTGCTTAAAAAGTGAAGTCCATTTCCGTTCACCCTTAGGGGGAGATGGCGGTACGTCGGTTTGGGAAAAAGGAGATGGGTTAGGTGGTTGAGATGTGATAGGGTCAGGAGGAACATGGGGGAATATCTAGGGGAACAGGAAGAACTGTGGGAAGAAGGCAAGGTGGGTTATGGACAGAGTTGGTGATAGAAGGGACAGGAATAGAGGGATACGGGGGCGATGGTTAGAAGAGTTTGGGGAAAGGACAGAGACGACGTTGGTGGAGAGCGAGGTACTACAGAGCTGTCAGAGGAGAAGAGGGGAGGTACTACTGCGTTGACGAAGGGGATATGGGTTGGGACATCATAGGCAGACATGATAGGACGTTAATAAGAAAATAATGGGCAGACAGCGTAATTTTAGAATTTTAAACCCCATTCTTTAAGAAATTTAAGTTGACAGGTTAATTTTATCATTTCAAATTTGAATTCAAAATGATTCCATTTTCACGAATTCAGTTTCATCTCTAAGAATCAAAATCATTTAGATAGTTCCAAAATAAAATTTTACTTCTATTTAATTTCAGGTATGGATGTATATCATTTCAATACACTTCTTAATTTTTTCAAATTAATCCAATTTACAATTTTATATTTGCTATCAATAACAAACAGCATGATAGCAGAATATGTCAAAGTAAATAAAAACCCAAATAATATAAAATATCAATCAACAGCATCCCTCACACATTTCCAGAATTTAAAACCCGTTTATATTTCAAAAGCTGTTTGAAGTTATACTAACTTGTTTTCCAATTTAATCCATTTAACTTCCATCAGTTAACCCTTAATTTCACCTTGAAATTTCCAATCAAGGTTATACGTTCAAAACTTATTTAACTTTCCCTAAGTTAAATTTCAATTCCTTTAATCCATTCAACCTTACTAAATTTAAATTTCCATCCCAAATTTTAAATTTTTTATTAATACCTTTTCCTACTTATAAGTCCAAAAAAATATTTCTCTTTGGGTTTTACATCTTACTCTTAGGGGAATTTCAGAATTCAACACTTAGTATTTATTTCAAATCACTTTGATATTATGTACATCCACATATATATACATATTTATTCCATTTGCACATCAACTCCACTTTTAAATTTTAAATCATTCTTGGTTTTTAATTCAAAACAATTTTCCTTTGAAATTTTTCAAAACAACTCTTGTTTTTAAACAAGATTTCCATACCAAGGTACATTCTAATAATATTATTTATTTATTATTTCTTTTGACACTTTGAAATAATTCCAAAACTTCTTCTGGCTTAGATTTGAAGCTTCAGATTTAAAATCGTTTTCCAATTTATAAGTCATATTTATAAATTCAACTTATATAATTTTACTTCCATGAATATTGCATCATGTTTTATCTTTATTTATTCTACAATAAACATCCTTCTATTAAGACACAATAACCAATTTATGCTAATTATCATATTTAGAAATCATACACACTATATATTTCGTCATAATTTACTAGAAAAATATAATCAGGGTAAATTTATTTCATTTCAGTACACTTTGAAAAACACTTCTACAAATTTCCAGAATTTTAATTTTTGGTTTGAATCCATTTCTAGCTTAACTTACTTGTATAGTTCATGCTTATCTAAATTTCCATTTGGTTATACGTAACGACCCATAAATTTCGATAATTTAAACTCGTTGATTTAATAAGATTTGGTGAGTTAATAATTGGAAGAAACAAAAATTTGTAATTTAATTGTGAAATGATAATTAAAATTAAATGTAACAATATTAATTTAAGTCATTTCTTAACAATTATTATGAAATTTCAATTAGTTGAAATGATTTAGGTGTTATACTTGGTTATAATGTA
Source organism: Allium cepa (assembly GCA_030765085.1). NCBI lineage: Eukaryota > Viridiplantae > Streptophyta > Magnoliopsida > Asparagales > Amaryllidaceae > Allium > Allium cepa. The sequence goes on from CM060945.1 coordinate 82,864,187, forward strand.
AATATAGGCAAACAAATGTAAATATGGAATTAGTTAATAATAAATGGAAATTGAATAGAATCAATTATGTAAGTAATTATAATGGTAATTATAAATAATATACCCTTACGAGTGTGATTAAAAGTAAAAAAGGAAACAAGTATTATGTGTTATTTGATTTTTGGTCTATTAAATTTAATTGGAAATCAAGTAGTTAATTCACTTGATTAGTGCAGTTAATGTAGGTTAAATTGATAATGGTAAAGTGTTAATTCAATAAGTTGTAGCCAAAGTAAATTCTATTCATAATGGAATATGACTATTGATTTGAATAAAAAGAATTGGAATCAAGTTTGACCAAATTATTGGAATTTAGATTATAATAAGTGAATTTATTACAATTATATATAATTAAAGATTACGTTAATGAAAAGCAAGATGAAATGGTAAAATATTAATGTAATAAAATACATGTCAATGTTAACTATGTATGTAAGGTAATAATTGATTTAATAATAAAATGAGACGAAGATAAACAAATTTATTGGGACTTTAATTATAATAAGTGTGTGAAATTGACCAAATTTCGATAAAATGGAAATATAGTAGTTAATACAAATAAAAGGTGGAAATTAGAGTATATTAACGTATTGAAATGTAAAACAAATGTTAACTATGTTATTGGATTTATAATTGGTTGAATATAAGGGTTGAAATCAAATTAAAACAATTTATTGAAATAAATTATAATAAATTAGATTCAATTACAGTGAAATTGAACACCGTAATTAGCGTAATAACCAACGTTGGATTGTCGCATAAACTTGTATTAAGTCATTGCAAATGTATAAGTGAATAAAAATGATAAAATTTGTTGGTTTATAACCATTGAATTTAAAAGTGATTTAATTTTTTTAATATTAATTTATTTAATTAACTGAAAAATAGCCACTTTGGCAGCTATATCGGATTTCGTCGAAACCAGTTTCATCGGATGCGTAACGGTGAACTATTGTATGATTTCAAGTTTCGTAGCGATCGGACTTGTCGTTTGGTCATACGGACTCGAAACGCCTATAAATCAATTTAATAAAAATCAATTGAAATCAATTTGAAATAAGCCGATTTTAACATAACTTCTTTATATGATGGAATTAGAACTTGAAACCTGTTTCATTGAGATGAAAATTATCATAAACATCTACTTTGATATATGGGATGACCCATTTTCGTTCCGGAGGCAAAACAGGCATTTTGGTCGCTTATGGTTCAACTTCCAAATCAATCATGCCCATTTCTTCTACTCTTCGGCTTTACCTATAAATTGTTCTTTATAAACCCTAGCTACTTCTTATTTTCATTTGTCTATACGTATATTTCTTTCTCAACTCCTCATTCCAAAGGCAGACAAACTCCAACTCCCAAATCCTCAAATTCAATTCTGAAACAAAATCCACAATTCAAACTTTTCAAACTATGTCATATTATATATGAATTTGAAGCTCTCGACGAGCGCAAGTCAAATTTGTTGTTCATTTTTCGATTTGGGTTTCTGTAGGGCCAGAACTGGGCAAACTATTCTCGACTGTTCACCTCGTCGTGATAAACTACGTCGGATCATCAAATCATTGATAAAGTATTGTAGAGAGGACCGAGGGGATTGCATCGACATCGTCTGTTTGACGTTTCAATTGCTAGATTGGTGCGAAAAATTCGATTAGGTAACCATGTTGGGGCAGCGACTGTGCGTTCTATAGCATGGTCGTGCGATGGGGATACTCGCGGTGGTTGCGAAGGTATGGGGAGGTCTCTGGCGCGGTCGACACGACGTAGGGTCGTGGTCCGGTTGGTCGTGGCATGCCCTAAGTGGCGGTGCTTCATGCATTCGAATGAATGAATGCCTAGTTTCCTGTAGTCACGCGAGGCAAAGGGATGATGACGTGTAATATTATTTTTCTTTGTTTATTTTAATTAAATTTAAATTTCATATGTTCTAACTCGCATAAATTTCGTATACGACGTACGATTCATGTGCAGTTTCTTGTGTTGGGATCGTAATGAAATTTAGAACACTTTGACGCTGCTTTAGATGAATTCTGAGATCGTTTGAATTTGGGTCCTAAGTTGGATTTAAATTCGATTGAGCTTCAAAGTTGAGTGTTTTAATCCACTCACAATTTCTAAAGCTTCTTATGCTAGTTAAATTAAATTTATGATGTGATAGAAAATTTATTTAAGGCTTTTAGGTATATTTAAATCGTCATCTCATTTAATTTGAATTTATTTGAATTAAATCATTATTTAATTTATTATTGGAATTAAATTCCCAGTTAAATACCTATTATTGATTTTCAATTATCTATTGATGTTTATTGATTGATTTGGATGATGATTGTGATGGATGATTGATTATTGATATTAGATGAATAGATGTTGTATTTTATATTGTTATAATACTACAAGTTCACTATGGGTTGAATTGATACATACCCAAATGTTCTTATAGACAAGAGGAAAATCGTTATGTGTTGAAATGATAAACCCGAATCTTTTTCGTTGATTTGAAATGTTGATTTTTGGTACTGGTTGAAATGATAAACCCGAATGGTTTTTATTGATTTGAAAATGTTGATTTTTTGTACTAGTTGAAATGAAATGGACCCATATAATTTCTTGAATTTGAATTTTATTTGGAACTGGATTATTTGAAGGGTTTAAGTTAATTCAAACTTCAGATTTGTTTTAATTAGATGATTAAGATTGATATTACGAATTATTTGAAACCTTTTAAATAAATATATTCACATTGTACACTTGACAGGAGATGGAAATCCGTAACATCTTTGAAGCCATTGCATTCATATTTTATTAATTTGATTTACATAAGATCTTTTAGTTCTGACTCGAGTGTTTGCTTTTCATTACGCTCGGGTCAGTCTTAGCTTTTTAGTGTATTGAAGACCATTTTAATTTTTGGAGGACCAGGATGAAGATTTAGTATATTACTTCTATTCATTATTATTATTCTGCTACTTCCTGTGTTCCGATGCATTATTTGTTTATTTTGATGTATGTATAACCCTGATTTCAATTGTAAAAGCGTAATCAAATGTCAGTTGTAAAACAACTTCATGAGCTGTTCATTTGATTACTATATTTTGTCATTCCACTGTGAGATTCTATTTTTTGTTTTTCCTTCTTTTTTATTATTTTCTTGTTTACCCCGTTAACAGTTCTCCCTTTTGAATGGTTTGAATTAGACATATGTGGTTTATTGTCGATTTAAACCATCCAAAAATGTGGGTTGTTAAAGTTGGTATTAGAGCTAGGTTTAGACATACCTTAGCCTATTGGGGTTAATTCATTAGAGATAGGGTAGTAATATCCTAGAATGAGTTTGTCTGAGTGTATATATATACGAGAGCGCGTACTTGTTAGTGTTATAAAAATGTTTTATATATGATTGTAGAAATGAAATTATTTCTCCTAATATTATATGGTATATATAAAGGAATAAATTTTATAACCAATATAGTTATTTGTAATGTGTTTAATTTATGAAATGGTAATATTTAATTATTATCATTTATTGTCAACTTGTTGTATTTTGTCAAATTATAAACATTGGCTATTATTGTTGATTGAATTTATGAACTAAACACTAGTTTAACAATGGTGTATTAAAGAGAATACAGCGAATAATTAGGAAGTTTTTTATGGAATTGAAATGTTTTGTTGTGAAACTGATTGTTTGTTAACCGATAGTTTCAACTACTAAAATAAAATGGAATATTTGGATGTTTTTGGATAGTCGAAATCTTTTGAATTAATATATGTGTTGAAACTTAAAAATTGTGCTGAATTATGCAGATGAATTTAATAACCATAATTTGAAAACAAGTGAAACAAGGTTAATTTGTTATATTGAGTAGAATTATTGTATACATTATTGGCTTGTAATGTAATAATATTTAAAAAATTGAAATTGTGAACTTAGTTAACATTAATAAAATGTGTCATAAATAAATTGAAGGGTAAAGATGAACTAAAAATGAAATGAATATAAATAAAGTCATGCCTTGTAAAATTGTTTATGAAATAAATGGAAGTTGCAATAAATAGTTATAATTAAAGCTGTGATAACTTTAAGCCCGAATAATGTTTATAAAAAAATTAAGCTTTTATAAATTGGTTATAAACTTAAGAAAATTCCTTGTGAAATGATTTGCAAATAAATGTAGTATTAAATGAGAAATTTTACGTATGAAATGAATGTAATTTAAATTGAAGAGAAATATAAGCAAATACTATGAGGATGAATATATCAATATTTTATGTTAATTGGAGAAATTATATGAAACAAATATTAAAGCATGAAGTGATATTTGTGTTAATCGGTGACATTAAAAACAATTGAATTGAAGTGAAATTATGATGGAAACAAATTGGAATAATTACATAAGTTATACGTATATTATTTTATGGCAAAATTAATTTGATCCGGATTTGAGTACATAAGTTCGAGATGAATTACACCATTTCGTGTTATGATTTTTCATCTGATTCATGATAGTGAATATTTGATATGGATTTTTGGTTCGATTCTAGAATTCTCAATCATAGTATATGGCTATGCAAGGAGAATGATGGTTTCTAGTCAAGAAACCATATCGAATTCCACATTAGGGAACTTGAATGAATAATACTAGTTCGAAGCAAACTTGTGTGATCGAGCGAGCGATCGAATGTGATTTTGCGAAATGATGTCATATGTACATCTTATGTTCTAATATTATTAATATGCCATGACGTTGAAATTGAAATTTGTTGGGTTGGATATCTTTGTAATTCAAATTCGTATTTTCTTTTATGCAACTATTAATTTAAAACCATTTTTCAAAACTATTCTTTTTTATTTTGCTTGTAAAACCATCTTATTCTATTTTATTTATCAAACTATTTTACACGACCATTTTATTTACAAAAGTATTGTAACAATCCGCATATTTAACGATTTTTATATTTAATTATTTTATTTAAATATAACATCGTTAGTTGAATTTAATCCGAAAGGTTACTTTTTGCAAGTAGCCGAATTATGACTCGAGACCACTTCCATTGAGTTCATAATGGCGTTTGCGACCTTTTTGAGTATAAACTTTGAAATGTTTGGAGCTAGATAAAATTTTGACCTTTTCACTTAGGGCTTTGGGTTTGGATTTGGGGTTCAACCCATTAACCAAACTCATCTTATAATCCTAACTCCACCACATCTCCTCTTCATTCCTTCATAATAATTCCTACAACTCAAGCTTTGGCAAAAATGGTGGAGGAGATTGAAAATTAAAATCCTAAGCCCTAGTTTCTTTAGCAAATCCAAGTTTTAGCTCCCAAATCAAAGAAAAGCTTAGGTAAGCATCTCCTTCTTCTTCTCCATCTCAATCTCTTTCCAATTTCAGAAATTCCCTATAACCTAATTTGGGAAATTATTTGCTTATGATCTTAGATTGGAGCTTTTAGTGTTGAGATTGAAGAGTGGTTGATCCTCCTTTGTTTTCAAGCTTCTTCTTCCTTGTTTTTGTTGTAAAAGGAGAGATTTTTATCTCATATCTATGTCTCTATCTATCTTTGTTGATTAGGTATGAATTCCTAACATCAATTTCGTGTACATTTTCTTTGGATTGAATTGGTTTTATGAATGTTCCAATTTTTGGTGTTTTGAAGTCAAATCTTTAAAAATCCTAGCTTCGTTGTTTGAACATATTTTTGGTGATGCATCAAAGAGCCTATAGGGCTGGGTTGTCGATTGGCATAAACTCCTAGCGCGCATTGCTCGTCCAGTCGCGAATTGGCTAGAGTTTGCTCTTCATTTGGATAGGCTAGAGATGCTGGAAAACAGGCACACGTCGACTGACCCTGTGAGTCCAGTCGGCTGACCTGGAACCTAAGAGTTTTTCCAGGCATTGGCCAGTCGACTGTTCTTAGAGTGCCAGTCGACTGACCTTCTTGTATTCAGTCTATTTTTCCTATTTTGCTTGAGATTCCAATTTTTATCGCTTCGTGATTATCTGATTTCTTGTAATCATTTATTATTGACTTTGATGACTTCTTTTTGGAATTTCTGAGATCCACTTGATGTATTCGTTATCGATTTTTAAGGCTTTGATTCACGCCTTCGAATTTGAATCTTTGGTGATTGATTGTTTCTACAATCATTTTTGTGATTTGTCACTTCTAAATACAAAGGTTTCTATACTAGTAGTAAATATTCAAACTCTTTCACAAAGATGATTTCAACTCTATTTTCAATAATCAAACTCGTTTATAAAACTGTTTTTTTCAATCTACTAGTATACACAAACCTTTACCTCATTCGTTCGAGAAATTCAATTAAACGACTTTGCAAAACAAGTGGTATGAAACGCTTGCATTTACTTTGTCGGTTAACTCTTAGACTCGTTCCATTGAAACTCTTGTGACAACTTTCGAGTGGAGACTTACAGTTTGTTCGTAAATATTTAAGTTAAGCCAGTGGTTATGGGACATGAAGCTAAACTCATCTATTTACTAGCTTAGTGTAATTGACACTTCTAGATGATCGATGATGATCATTTTGTGATTTAGACTAGCAATATGCGATGTCCCTTTGTCTGCGAGGGAGACTAAACCTTATTTCCGTGGAGCTTTGGCTCAATTTTGTGGGATAGCGACCCATTGTCTTTGGACCATTTTGTGGAGCTTCGGCTCAAAAATTTATGGTTAGCAACCATGGAATAGCGTTCCATTTTGTGATACACGTGTTGGTGAGTTTTCATGCTCCCGTTTTGTGATAGGCCTCCCCCTCTTGTGATTTCTGGATTTCTAATTGATGATTTTTAGAATTTGTGTCTCACTAATTTTAGTGATTTACATTGATGAGTTTATTAATATTTATGCATCGGTGAATTTGTGTTTCAACAACTTTTACAATTGGCATTGAGATGTTGGCCAATATTTGTGATTTAGTGAATAAAAATAAAGAATATGGTTTTCTTTTTGATCTACGAGAAGATTCTTGTGATATTGATTAATCTCTGGTTGGTTTTCAAATGCATACTTATCACAGTATTGCATTACTGTTATCGTACGTTTATGTCATATCCCTCATTCTATCTCATTTTTATCTGATATTTATAGCTAGACTGATCTGTTTATTATAATACTCGGGTCAGACAGAGATGTTACAGGCGCTTCTGCTTGACTCCTTATTTGGGATCATCAATATATGACTTTTGTCTAACTACATTAGATTGATAGTTTTTGTTGTTCACATTCAAGATAGAGACTCCTTGATGTATACATACTCTTTGATGTTGTACTTGTATCTAATCTTTTGTGATGCTGTGGATCTTATTTGACCACTATTCTGATGTACACTACTATGTATAATATTCATATCTATTTCCGCCTTTGTGATATGAATATCTATGACTGATTTATGTTATGTTTCTTTCCATATTTGTTTCCGAGGACCACTTAGCCACTATGTAGTAGTTTTGATTTTATATCGGTATGTCGGATTTCCTCTTGAAATGAAACGCGTGTTATACTATCTGACATATCGGTGCTCACATAAAGCAATTACACGGGTGGTCGCTCTCCAACAACCTTATTCTTCGCGCTAGTTGACGGCATTGCTTCATAGTGTCCTTGGCTAGCGTGAGTATAGAGGTGGTGCGTCACAGCTTGGTATCAGAGCCAAACTTCGGAACAATGTATAATATTCTAGCAAGGAGCATCGTCCTAAGTTCTTCATGGAAGTCGTGCCTTAGGAGTTTATACGAGTCATAGGACCCATTCTATCCTATTTTCTTTGTGATGCCTTGTTTATCAATCATTATTTTTTTATATTCATTCTGAGAATAATCTTTTCTTCTTCTTTCTTTCTTTCTTAAAGAAGAGAAATGGTTAGACCTAGCTGTCCCAGTACCGGTCGATCAAGTGCTACTTCTCAGGATGGAGTATTTATGTCCGCCCAACAGCTTCTTGATCTAGTAAAGAATGCTCAAGCTGTCGGACCCATTCCAGAGCCTACTGCATGCCTGTGCAGTGATTATACAAATTTAGGTGGAAAGCCATTCAGGGGTTCCGAGGGCGTTGTCGAAGTCCAAGCTTGGCTTAGAACGTGCGATCATATATTTTCTCACATGAATATTATTGATCTTCATCGAGTCCAAGTGGCTTCTAGCATACTCCAAGAAAGAGCATTAGATTGGTATGAGCTTCTTATTTCTAAAATTATTGAAGCGAATCTTACTTGGAAGCAATTCTTGGAAAGATTCGAATCACAGTTTGTGCCAGAAGCTGAAAAGGTGACTTTGGCCCCTTGTTTTATTGACCTTGTTCAAGGTGAATCTTCTATGGCAGATTACGTTGCATCTTTCGAATCTCTTTCTAAATACGGGGTTGAATATATAAATACCCCATTGGAGAAAAATCAAAGCTTCGTCTATGGTTTGAATAAGAATCTCAAAAAACCATTACTTCTGAAATTAGAAGTTGCTTTTGATCAGCTTGTTGATATCGCTCTGCGACTTGAAGAGGCAGATAAAGAGAATGATGTCGAAGTTGGGAATGCCAGACCGAACTTCAGCAACAACAAGAAGAGGCTTAATAAGTTCAAAGGTCCTTATCCCAACAAGAAAGGGAATCAAGCAACTCTGGTATCCAAGACTTCTACCCCTAGTGGTGGCCAATGCTACAATTGTGGTTCTAAAGACCATTATGCTAATAAGTGTTCAAAGCCCCTTGCTTGTCGCTATTGCAAAAGCTCGGGTCATTATATATCTGCATGTCCCAAACTTCAAAGCAGGAAGGAGGGAAAGCTAAATGTGGTGCAAGCCCCTAGTAACACTTCTGTGGTCATGGTATTTCTCATTCTATCCTTGATGGCATTATTATGTTTCATGATCGTCCTATTCGAGTTTTTTTTGATACGGGTGCATCCCATTCTTTTATCTCAAAAGAACTTGTCGATACTTTATCTTTGAGTGTTATGGCTTTAATGACTTCTTTGAGAATTGTGAATCCAGTTGGTGGATCCGCAACACTCAGTTTGCTTTGTAGTGATATTGAGATTGTTTTATGTGATTATTCTTTCCGAGCCGATTTGCATGTCATGCGCTACTTAGGCTTTGGAATGATTTTGGGAATGGATTGGCTTAACCATTATGAAGCTCAAATCCTATGTCCTGAGCGGACTATTCACCTTCGACATCCTCAATCTGTTAAGCAGATTTCTGTTGTTCTTAAACATTCGGATTCCAACTTGGAAGCATCTTTATATTCTTTAAATCCTCATGATGACGATAGTGATGACGAGGAAGATTTCATATCTCTTATTCACGTTGTTTGTGAATTTTCCGACATATTTGAGCCTATTTTAGGATTACCCCTAAGCGAGCCATTCAGTTCAAAATTAATCTAATTCCTGGAGCTGTACCTATTATTCGTCCTCCTTATCGTATGTCCAATAAGGAAAATGAAGAGATACGTAAACAATTATCTGAATAAGAGGCGAAGCAATTTATTCGTTCTAGGTCCTCTTCTTGGGGAGCTTCGGCTATTTTTGTGAAGAAATCCAATGGTACACTTAGGATTTGTGTCGACTACCGCAAGCTTAACGATCTCACTATCAAGAATAAATATCCTTTACCTCAGATTGATGATCTATTCGATCAACTTAGTGGTGCTAGGTCTATTCACAGTTAGACTTAGCAATCGGCTTCCATCGGCTTCATATTGCATAGGATAGTATTCCTTTGACGTCGTTCCGTACTCATTATGGATCTTATGAATGGCTTGTTATGCCATTTGGTTTAACGAATGCTCCAGCTTATTTCGTTGACCTTATGAATCGAGTTTTCAAGGACTTCCTCGATCGGTTTGTTCTCATCTTTATAGATGATATTCTTGTTTATTCTAAAACCGAGGAGGATCATGAAAAGCATCTTCGGATTATGTTGGATACTATTAGGAGCAATCATTGAAAGCAAAATTTTCTAAGTGCCACTTTTGGCAATCTCGTGTGAAATTTCTTGGTCATATCATTTCTGAATCCGGAATTTCCATGGATCCTTCAAAGATTGAAGCGATTCAAAATTGGAAGAGACCAGAGAGTGTTACGGAAATCCATAGCTTTCTCGGATTGGCGGGTTATTACCGTTGTTTCATAAAGGACTTTTCAAAAATTTCCGTGCCTCTTACTAGTTTGACAAAGAAGGGAGTTAAATACATTTGGTCGGACAAATGTGAAGCTTCTTTTCAGAAATTAAAAGAACTCCTATCCGATGCTCCTATTCTTGTGATTCCCGAAGGAAACCAAGATTTTATTATTTATGCCGATGCTAGTCGTGTTTGTTTGGGAGGCGTTCTTATGCAAAGGGAACGTGTTATTGCTTACGCTTCTAGGCAATTGAAGCCAGCTGAGGCTAGATATGCCACTCATGATTTAGAGCTCGCGGGTATTGTTTTCGACCTTAGAATTTGGCGCCATTATCTTTTGGGAGAAAAATTTATTCTTTACATCGGTTATAAATCTTTGAAGTATTATTTTCTCAAAAGGAACTTAAGTTGCGTCAACAACGTTGGCTCGAATTTCTCGCATCTTATGATCTTGATATCCTTTACACTCCCGGAAAGGGTAATCGTGTTGCCGATGCCCTTAGTTGTAAGCAACTAGCGGTTGTTTCTACAACGATATCCGAATGGAATAATCTTGGGATTTTGTCCACTTGCTAGATTCAAGATCGTGAATCCGATTTATGTTCATCTCCCATTTTATGTAGCCTTGAGGCTCATCCTTCTCTTTTAGACCTCATTCTTGAAGCTCAAAAGCTAGATTCCGAATTGGCTCTTCTTAGCCGAAGTTGTAGGGATAAAATTAATATTGAAGGTTTGAAAGACTTTGATATTGATGCTCGAGGCGGCATTCAAAAATGTGGTAGACTTATCGTGCCAAATATTAGTGATCTTCGTAAAGACATTTTAGAAGATTCTCATTGTTCTAAATTTACTATTCATCCCAGTATTAGTAAATTGTACGTGGATATGAAATGACTCTATTATTGGGACTGAATGAAATCCGATATTTCTAACTTTGTTAAGCGTTGCATGACTTGCCAACTTATTAAGGCCGAGCATCAAAGGCCCGGCGGGTTATTGCACCCTTTGGATATTCCAATTTGGAAGTGGGACCAAATTTCCTTGGATTTAATTGACGGCCTTCCCCGTTCTCGTTCCGATCTTGATAGCCTATGTGTGATAGTTGATAGACTTACAAAATCCGTCCATTTTATTCCCGTTCGGTTCCACCGGACCGTACCTCTTTTGGCCAAACTCTTTATTAAAGAAGTTGTTAAATTGCATGGAGTCCCTACTTCTATTGTTAGCGATCATGATCCATTGTTTACTAGTGGATTTTGGAAGAGTCTTCAAAATGCTTTGGGAACAAAGCTTAATTTTAGCACCGCTTATCACCCTCAGTCCGATGGACAAACCGAGCATGTGAATCAAACTCTTGAAGATCTTCTTCGTGCATGCGTTCTTGATGTTGGTGGAAGTTGGGAAGATCATATTTCTCTTGTTGAGTTTTTCTATAATAATAGCTTCCAATCTAGTATTGGTAAGGCACCTTTTGAGGCACTCTATGGAAGGCCGTGCCGATCTCCTTGTTGGCTTGAGGCCGGTGAGGAGCTGGTTTTAGGTCCAGACTTTATTCATGATTCCACAGAAAAGATTGACCTTATCTGCCATAGGATGAAAGAAGCTCAAAGTAGGCAAAAATCCTATGCCGATAACCGAAGAAGGAAATTAGAATTTTCTGTGGGAGATTTTGTGTTTATTCGTGTTTCACCTATACAGGGTGTTGTGCGTTTTGGTCGATCGGGAAATTAGCATCTTGATATATTGGTCCATTTTCCATCACCGAACGTATTGGTTCCATGGCTTATCGTCTTTTATTACCGGCTCAGTTTTCTGCTATTCATGACGTGTTTCACATTTCTCAACTATTGACGCAGCGGATAATTAACAAAACGATATGGATCGATGAAAGTAGCAATCGATGGATTGAAGATACTGAAATGCCCAAATTCGTTGATCACAAAGATACCGAATTCTAGCTATCTTCGACACGTTGATCGCGCACGATACCGTCAGAGAAGATCTTCAATTCTTCAAGCGTTGATCAAGCGCACTTGATTCCGCGAATCGGCTTCAACAATCGTTGATTCGAGCGCACTAGAATAACCGAAAGTGGAGATAGGAGATTACACTCAACTACCAATTTAAGATGAAAGCACACAGCAATCAACAAGAAATTTTATTCAAAAATCAACCACCAAAAAGTTACAACTCACTCCCTATTTATAGAAGTTTCCAACCCCTGACCCTTAAGTCGCGGCCGACTCATGACTCATGACTCAACTAGGTCGTTGCCGACTTAACAGACATTACATGCCTCAACACAAGCAACCGATTCAACAGATGACAATGCACAATACACCGACTCACAGTAACACAACAGCGCCTCAACCGACTCACAACGACTCATTACTTACAGACCACACGACTCACGACTTAATCAACACAAACAACTCCATACAGGACAACTTACGACTTACATCCTCTCAACGACTCAAGCTCCCAAACTCATAGCTTCTGCGACTCAAGTTCTCACGCTCCCTGCGGCATATCTCCTCAAACGACTTAACTGAGTCGTGACCTGCTTCCGACTCAAAGCTTTTAATAGCTGGAACTTTCCCCTGCTTCATGATAAGTCGTGAACGACTTATAGATAATTCGTTGAGTCGTATATGACTCATCAAACTCGAGCGACTTAAACCCTTAAGTCGTAACTCCTTTTCCTTTTCTTGTTTAGGTCGTAGCTCTTTCCCATGTGATTCCTTAGGTTGACTCGTGCACGACTTACGAGTTAAAACCGTAACTACCTTATCTTGTGAACAACCTAACCTCTGAACTTATATAGTTCGTGCTGCATCATCCTCCCCTGGTCGAGAAAAATTCGTCCTCGAATTTGTAAATTCTTCCCCGTCAGATTGTTTATCTTCATAATATGGTACAAGATGCTTAACATTGAACACGTTAGAAGTGTACACATCCTTCGGCAGTTTCAACTTATAAGCATTTTCATTAATTCGTTTTACAACTTCGACAGGACCAATTTTTCTAGCTTTCAACTTGTTATAAGCGCCCACTGGAAAACGATCCTTCGTTAACACAGCATACACCAAATCACCTTTATTAAATTCAATATTTCGTCGCTTCAAATCTGCAGTTCGCTTATACTTCTCATTCGTCTTTTCCAATCGTTCCTGAATGGTCTTATGACATTCCGTCAATCCTTCAACAAAATCAGCAGCTCGTTTAATAGTCCCCTTCGGTTGCGGTACTACTGCCAAATCCAACGGTCCCCTTGGTAAATTTGAATATACAATCTGAAATGGACTGAATCCCGTACTACGATTCACTGCATGATTATGAGCAAACTCTGCCTGGCATAACTTCATATCCCAACTTTTCAGATTGTCCTTCACAAGACATCGCAGTAAATTCCCCAGCGATCTGTTAACAACTTCTGTCTGTCCATCTGTTTGCGGATGATAGGCGCTGCTAAAGTTTAGCTTTGTTCCAACCATCTTCCACAAACTTAGCAAAAATGACTCAAAAATCTGGTATCCCTGTCTGAAACAATAGTCTCCGGCAACCCATGTAAACGATAGATTTCTTTAAAGAACAACTGAGCAACATGAACAGCATCCGCCGTCTTCTTGCAAGCAACAAAATGTGCCATTTTCGAAAACCTGTCCACCACAACAAATATTGAATCATTCCCCCTTTGAGTTCTCGGTAAACCCAAAACAAAATCCATACTGATATCAACCCACGGTTTAATCGGTACAGGTAATGGCATATATAATCCTGCATTTGTCGCTGTTCCCTTTGAAACCTGACAAATATGACATCTCTCCACAAATCTCTCTACCTCTTTCCTCATCGATGGCCAAAAGTAAGATTGAGAAATTAACTGCAAGGTACGATCTCTACACACATGGCCTTCTTCGTGCAATTCCTTGATAATCTGCATTCTCAAACTGCTCTCAGGAATACATAACCGATTTCCTTCAAACAAGAATCCATCAACCAACAAAAATTCATCAGTATCCCCATCCTTAACTTTCTCAACGAATTTTGCAAAGTAAGGATCCTCCTCAAACAATTCTGGCAATAATTCAAACCCCGTTACTTCAACCTTCAAAGTTGTCAACAAATGACTCCTCCTACTCAAAGCATCAGCTACACGATTTGTTACCCTAGATTTGTGCTTTACAACAAAAGTAAACTGCTGTAAATAGGCAATCCATGATGCATGTCTCGCAGAAATCTTATCCTGTCCTTGCAAATTCATCAACGCCTCATGATCAGTGTAAAGAACAAACTCTTTCTGAAATAGATAATGTCTCCAGTGCTTAACAGCCTGAACAATTGCGTAAAACTCAACATCGTATGTACTATATCTCATCTTTGCCCCTGATAACTTCTCACTAAAGTATGCAATAGGACGACCCTTCTGACTCAATACCCCTCCAATTCCAACCTTAGAAGCATCAGTGTGTAGCTCAAAGAACAACTGAAAATCTGGTAATACAAGAATCGGTGCTGTCGTCAAAAGTTCTTTGATTCGTTCAAAAGAAACCTCCGCTTCCTCTGACCAAGAAAACTGCTTCCCTTTCATACAATCAGTGACTGGTGCCATCACACTACTGAAATGTGGAATGAACCTTCGGTAGAATGATGCCAATCCATGAAAACTTCTAACTTCGGTGATAGTTCTCGGCTGTGGCCAATTTCTAATTGCTTCAACTTTACTCTGGTCCACCTGTATACCTTCTCCTCACACAACATATCCCAAAAATAACACACTTCGAGTCATGAACACACATTTCTTCATAGCTGCATAAAATTGTTCCCCACGAAGAATAATCAACACCTTTCTCAAATGCTCTACATGCTCCTCTGTGCTCGCACTATAAATCAGAATATCATCAAAGTAAACAACAACAAACTTTCCAACGTACGGTCTGAAAATTTGATTCATCACCCTCATAAATGTACTCGGTGCATTCGATAGAGCAAACGGCATAACCAACCATTCATACAATCCTTCCCTTGTCTTGAATGCGGTCTTCCATTCGTCTCCTGGTCTAATTCGAATTGGATGATAACCACTCTTCAAATCAATCTTCGAAAAGATAGTTGCCCCACTCAACTGATCTAGCAAATCATCCAACCTTGGCATAGGAAATCTATAGCGAACAGTAATCTTGTTCAAAGCTCTACTATCGGTACACATTCTCCATGTTCCATCCTTCTTCGGTACCAACAATGCGGGTACTTCACAAGGACTCAAGCTTTCCTAAACACGTCCCTGCTCAAGCAACTCTTCCACCTGCCTTCGTAACTCCTCATGTTCCTTCGGACTCATTCGATAATGCGGTCTATGCGGTAATAATGCTCCCGGAACAAGATCAATTTAATGTTGAATGTCCCTCAGTGGCGGTAACTCCTTAGGTAACTCTTCTGGAAATACGTCTTTAAATTCTTTCAAAACTGGTTTTGCTTCTTCTGGAATTTCAACCTCTTCACTACACTCTCGCCAAATCAATAAAAAGACTTCAGGCTCCTCTTCAACCTCCTTTACAAACTCCTTCAAAGATAGCAAAGTTTTCAGTTCTTCGATCTCCTCTAGCTTGCTTTCCTTCTGTTGCTGCTTCTTGGGAACTAAAGTGATTTTAGTACCTTCGAACATGAAACTATAGCTATTAGCACGACCATCATGTTGCACTGCTCTATCAAACTGCCATGGTCTGCCCAACAACAGATGACACAGATCCATGTCTACAATGTCACACCAAATTTTGTCTTTGTACTTCTTCCCTATAGAAAAATTAACACAAGCCCTTCGACACACCTTCACTTCACCTCCCTTCCTTAACCATGCTAGCTTGTACAGTTTAGGATGCTTCTCAGTTTTCAAGTTCAACTTCCTTATTGCTTCTGTAGAGATAATATTATCACAGCTTCCAGCATCAATAACGAACTTGCAAACTTTTCCCAGAATAGTGCATGTCGACTGAAAAATATTGCTCCTCAACCAACTAGAATCCTCTTCTTGCTTTGGTGTAAGACATGACCTCCTCATCATAAGATTACAACCTTCATCTCCAAACAATTCTTCTTCCTCCTCGACATAAGGTGTATTTGAACATTCTGCCTCCTCACCATCATCCTCCTCAACTTCTGCAACCATGGTTCTCTTCTTTGGCTCCGGACATTCATTGCTTTTATGACCCAACTCCTGGCAATTGTAACATTTGAAACCACTGCTAACCTTTGCCTTCTCAGCCTCCTTCACCACTGGCTTACTAATAGGTTTAGGAACATTAGAACTTCCACTAACACCCTTCACTTGATTGTTGAAGTTTGTAATCACACCACTTCCACGCCTTCCTTGCTTCTCCCAAGCCAATGCTTTCTGATGTGCTTCTGCAACAGATCTCAGATCAAACATATTAACCATATCCTGAATCTGCATTCTCAGTCCTCCAACAAATCTAGCAGTCAATTGTTCCTCTGTCTCCATAATATCTTTCCTGGCAATGAGTTGGTAAAATTCATCTGCATAATCATTAACTGACTTCGTCCCTTTCCTTAGATTCTGTAATCTCTGGTACATAAGTGATTGATAGTTGTAAGGTAAAAATGTAGCTCTCATCAACTTCTTCATCTTATCCCAAGACTCAATCTTTGACTTTCCCATTCTCTCTCTCGTAAGTTTAGTTTGCTGCCACCACGCCAAAGCTCTCCCCCTCAACCTAGTAGCAACCAACTTCACTCTTCTATGCTCAGGAACCTCCTTGAAATCAAAGATCTCTTCAACATTTGACAACCAATCAAGAAATTCTTCAGCTACCATTCCACCCTTGAACTCTGGAATTTCCATCTTCATAGCCGATTCCCATCGACGATCATCTTCAACCTTTCGATAAGAATTTCGAGCTTGGTCTCGATCTCGATAATGAATGCTAGCTCTATCACCTTCTTCCTCAAAATCAAAAGTACGCCTACATCGATCTCGACCATTATCATCCCTTCGTTCATGCATGCTTCTTCGATTATGTCTCTATACGCCTCATTGTCAAATTCACGTTGACTTCTTCTCTCTTCATGTCCATAGTCATGATGATCTCTCCGTGATGAAATTGATGTTTCTCTTCTATCTCTAAAAGAATGCGATGATACCCTCCTCGCTTCCGTAACCGATGGCGAAACTCGGTTTCCTCCATGGTTCGAGTTTGGTGATCGCCTCCTTTGAGTTTGATTCAAGTCATTCATCAACTTCTCTAATTTTCCAATGCCTTCATCAAATTTCTCATTAATATGTTGTTCCATAAGCTCGGCTTCTTCTCTTCTATACAAAGCTTCAACGTTTTGATGACGATTAGCTCTCCTTGGTGGCATGATTGGAAACTCTTCACAAACACTTCAAAACTTCTCAAATACTTCAACAAATCGAACACAAACTTCAACACAAAGCAAACAAGCTCGGCTCACTTACAACTTGACTCGGCCTCACTTGCAACGACCCCTCAATTCAAACAACAACAAGGCACGGCTCCAATCACTAGCTCGGCCTCAATACTTCAAACACCTTTTCAACTCTAGATCCAAAATGAAATGGATCAAAATCTTCAAACTCGTTGCAACTTCAAGATGAACACAATGAACAACAACTTCAAATTTCAACTTCAAAAATTGGCTAAAAGTTTCGGCTTAGCTATGATTGGCTAAGTCTAGCTCTGATACCAAAACTGACGCAGCGAATAATTAACAAAACGATATGGATCGATGAAAGTAGCAATCGGTGGATTGAAGATACTGAAATGCCCAAATTCGTTGATCACAAAGATACCGAATTCTAGCTATCTTCGACACGTTGATCGCGCACGATACCGTGAGAGAAGATCTTCAATTCTTCAAGCGTTGATCAAGCGCACTTGATTCCGCGAATCGGCTTCAACAATCGTTGATTCAAGCGCACTCGAATAACCGAAAGTGGAGATAGGAGATTACACTCAACTACCAATTTAAGATGAAAGCACACAGCAATCAACAAGAAATTTTATTCAAAAATCAACCACCAAAAAGTTACAACTCACTCCCTATTTATAGAAGTTTCCAACCCCTGACCCTTAAGTCGCGGCCGACTAATGACTCACGACTCAACTAGGTCGTTGCCGACTTAACAGACACTACATGCCTCAACACAAGCAACCGACTCAACAGATGACAATGCACAATACGCCGACTCACAGTAACACAACAGCGCCTCAACCGACTCACGACCCATGTCGACTTACGACTCATTTACATACATACAACACAGCGGTTCAACCTAGGTCGTGAACGACTCATTACTTACAGACCACACGACTCACGACTTAATCAACACAAACAACTCCATACAGGACGACTTATGACTTACATCCTCTCAACGACTCAAGCTCCCAAACTCATAGCTTCTGCGACTCAAGTTCTCACGCTCCCTGCGGCATGTCTCCTCAAACGACTTAACTGAGTCGTGACCTGCTTCCGACTCAAAGCTTTTAATAGCTGGAACTTTCCCCTACTTCATGATAAGTCGTGGACGAATTATAGATAAGTCGTTGAGTCGTGTACGACTCATCAAACTCGAGCGACTTAAACCCTTAAGTCGTAACTCCTTTTCCTTTTCTTGGTTAGGTCGTAGCTCTTTCCCATGTGATTCCTTAGGCTGACTCGTGCACGACTTACAAGTTAAAACCGTAACTTCCTTATCTTGTGAACAACCTAACCTCTGAACTTCTGTAGTTCGTGCTGCATCAACTATGGAAATGCCTTAGGGATTCCGATTCTATTCTTGAGCCAGATGTTGTGGATGAAATTGAAATTTCGCCTAATTTGACTTATGAGCAGCATCTTATTCTTATCATCGCATCGGAGGTAAAATGCCTTAGAAATAAAGATGTCCCTCTTGTGAAGGTTCAATGGTCCTCAAATCCAAAGGATTTTTCTTAGGAATCTAGAGAATTCATCGAGCACATCCGGACTTACTCTCTCGTGCTCTTTGAGGTGAACTTCTTATTTCAAATTTCTTTTGTGTTGTTATGCTTTTATGGTTGTTAATTTTTATATTTTCTTCTTAAGTATTGCAAGGACGTAATTTCTTTTAGGAGGGGAGTCTGTAACAACCCGAATATTTAACGATTTGTATATTTAAATATTTTATTTAAATATAGTATCGTTAGTCGGATTTTAGTCCGAAAGGTTACTTTTTGCAAACAGCCGAATCAGGACTCGAGACCACTTCCATTGAGTTCAAAATGGCGTTTGCGACCTTTTTGAGTATAACCTTTGATATGTTTGGAGCTAGATAAAATTTTGACTTTTTCACTTAGGGCTTTGGGTTTGGATTTGGGGTTCAACCCACTAACCCAACTCATCTTATAATCCTAACTCCACCACCTCTCCTCTTCATTCCTTCATAATAATTCCTACAACTCAAGCTTTGGCAAAAACGGTGGAGGAGATTGGAAATTAAAATCCTAAGCCCTAGTTTCTTTAGCAAATCCAAGTTTTAGCTCCAAAATCAAATAAAAGCTTAGGTAAGCATCTCCTTCTTCTTCTCTGTATCAATCTCTCTCCAATTTCAGAAATTCCCTATAACCTAATTTGGGAAATTATTTGCTTATGATCTTAGATTGGATCTTTTAGATTTGAGATTGAAGAGTGGTTGATCCTCCTTTGTTTTCAAGCTTCTTCTTCCTTGTTTTTGTTGTAAAAGGTGAGATTTTTATCTCACATCTATGTCTATATCTATCCGTGTTGATTAGGTATGAATTCCCAACTTCTATTCCATGTTCATTTTCTTTGGATTGAATTGGTTGTATGAATATTTCAAACTTTTGGTGTTTTGAAGTCAAATCTTTAAAAATCCTAGCTTCGTTGTTTGAATATGTTTTTGGTGATGCATCGAAGAGCCTATAGGGCTTGGTTGTCGATTGGCTTAAACCTCTAGCGCCCGTTGCTCGTCCGGTCATGAATTGGCTAGAGTTTTCTCTTCATTTAGATAGGCTGGAAATGCTGGAAAACAGGCACCAGTCGGCTGACCCTCTAAGTCCAGTCGACTGACCTGGAACCCGAGAGTTTTTCCAGACAATGGCCAGTCGACTGTTCTAAGGGTGCCAGTCGACTGACCTGCTTGTATTTTGTCTATTTTGCCTATTTTGCTTGAGATTCCAATTTTTATTGATTCGTGATTATCCAATTTCTTATTATCATTTATTATTTACTTTGATGACTTCTTTTCGGAATTTTTGAGAATATCCATTTGATGGATTCGATATCGGTTTTTATGGCTTTGATTCACGCCTTCGAATGTGAATCTTTGGTGATTGATCATTTCTAAAATCATTTTTGTGATTCGTCGCATCTAAATACAAAGGTTTCTATACTAGTAGTAAATATTCAAACTCTTTCACAAAGATGATTTCAAATCTATTTTCAATAATCAAACTCGTTTATAAAATCGTTTTTTCAATCTACTAGTATACACAAACCTTTACATCATTCGTTCGAGAAATCCAATTAAATGACTTTGCAAAACAAGTGGTATGAAACGCTTGCGTTTACTTTGTCGGTTAATTCTTAGACTCGTTCGATTGAAACTCTTGTGACAACTTTCGAGTGGAGACTTACAGTTGTTCGTAAATATTTAAGTTAAGCCAGTGGTTATGGGACATGAAGCTAAACTCATCCATTTACTATCTTAGTGTAATTGACACTTTGTGATGATCGATGATGATCATTTTGTGATTTAGACTAGCAATGTACGATGTCTCTTTGTCTGCGAGGGAGACTAAACCCCGTTTCTGTGGAGCAAAGGCTCAATTTTGTGGGATAGGGACCCATGGTCTTCAGACCGTTTTATGGATCTTCAGCTCAAAAATTTATGGTTAGCAACCATGAAATAGCGTTCCATTTTGTGATACACGTGTTGGTGACTTTTCATGCTCCCGTTTTGTGATAGGCCTCCCCCTCTTGTGATTTCTGGATTTCTAATTGATGATTTCTAGAATTTGTGTCTCACCAATTTTAGTGATTTACATTGATGAGTTTATCAATATTTGTGCATTGGTGAATTTGTGTTTCAATAACTTTTACGATTGGCATTTAGATGTTGGCCAATATTTGTGATTTAGTGAATAAAAATAAAGAATATGGTTTTCTTTTGATCTATGAGAAGACTCTTGTGATATTGATTAATCTCTGGTTAGTTTTCACATGCATACTTATCACAGTATGGCATTACTTTTATTATACGTTTCTGTCATATCCCTCATTTTATCTCATTTTTATCTGATATTTATAGCTAGACTGATCCGTTTATTATTTTCTTCTTAAATAATACTCGGGTCAGACCGAGATGTTACAGGTGCTTCTGCTTGACTCCTTATCTGGGATCATCAATATCTCACTTTTGTCTAACTACATTAGATTGGTAGTTTTTATTGTTGTACATTCAAGATAGAGACTACTTGATGTATACATACTCTTTGATGTTGTACTTGTATCTAATCTTTTGTGATGTTGTGAATCTTATTTGACCACTACTCTGATGTACACTTCTATGTATAATATTCATATCAATTTCTGCCTTTGTGATATGAATATCTGTGACTGATTTATGTTATGTTTCTGTCTATATTTGTTTCCGAAGACCATTTATCCACTTGTAGTAATTTTGAGTTTGTATCGGTATGTCGGATTTCCTCTTGAAATGAAATGCAAGTTATACTATCTGACCTATCGGTGCTCGCACAAAGCAATTACAAGGATGGTCGCTCCTCAACAGCCTTATTTTTCGCGCTAGTTGATGGCATCACTCAGTAGTGCCCTTGGCTAGCATGAGTATAGAGGTGGGGCGTCACAACTATTTTAACCATTTTCTTACAAAACTATTTTATTTACATTACTATCAAATCTATTTTACAAACTATTTTATTTACAAATTATTTTACAAAACTATTTTATATACAAAACCATTTCACAAAACGATTTTATATTCAAAACCATTATAAATTCAAAACCTTTTATAATGTAAAGATATTCAATCCCATATGGCTTTTCATACAGTGAAATTTATTTTGGAAAATTTTGATTCTTGTATAAGATAGACTTTATGTAAGCACATGTGATTTTCAAAACTGTTGATTTTGGAAGGTATTCGATCTGAAGAGGTAAATCTTATATATAACCGAACTTATAAACGAATGATTTGATATATTTGAGATTATTAATTTTGGAAAGTACTTTATTTGAAAATGAAATCTTATACATAATGGAATTTATATAAGTGCTATATTTGAAGCTATGATTTTGACAGGGTACTATATATGGTTTGTTATATTTTGAAGTAAGAGGTATGAGGAAGTACCCTTCGTGAAGAAGTATAGTATGATATGCTTCAACCCAGATGGACCTAGGGAATCCAGGAATGGATTCGACCAATAAACCCTAATCAAATTGAGTGAATTCAGAAATGGATTCGAACTGGTATGATTGTCTAGACTTAAATTCATGGTTCCTCAATTTTATTTTCAGGTTAGATGGTTCTTTAGTTTACCTAATGGAGGCACTTTCGATCCTGAGATCTGTTGTTTATGGATCTTCCAGGAAGGAATTGCATCCATTGCATAAATCACTGAATCAGTAGCATACTACTGCAGCAGGGATTGATGGTCCCTTGTTTATGAACTGCCTGCGATATTTTTCTAGAATCTGATAGGTAGAAGGATCTTTTGGAAAGTTCAGTGTCCTTTGCGTAAATAATGGATCAGCAACGGGCCACTACTATCGTATTATCATCATTTGAAATTGCATTTTGAGCGGTACTTTCGTACCTATTTTTTAAGTACTTTCACCGGATGTTGAAACAGGTCTCCTAAGCACTTGATGAATTCTAGCCTTGTGCCTGATCAACGCCAGGCCAGAGTCTGGAAGAACGAGGATAAACCTATTAAGACATCGAGTTATAGAAGTATTTTGATAAAGTATTATATAAAAGATATTTTGGTCATCTTTTTGTCAATTCTAAATACTTTAAAATAATTAAAATATTATTTAATTACATACAACATGGTTTAATAGTAAATTATTGGTGTTGTAAATATTTTAGAAGTTATTAATTAAATAAAACATATTTAAAGTAAATGATTATTGATTTAGTAATAATGTTTGAAAATCTTAAGATAAAATTAAAAAAAATTAAATAATGGATTTAATGTTTTCAATAGCTTCTTTGTAAATACAAGTGATGATGTAAATAATTATTTTCAAATAGTTTACATATATTTATAAAGATGTTATTTAAAATATTTAAATGGTATTTATAAATGAAGCAAGAAATCTTACAAATGAATATTTTGAAAAAGTATTAAAGTATTAAAGATGATTGATTTACAAATAAAGCTTTTAAATAAAGCTTTTAAATAAAAATTTCAAGTAAAATTTATATAAGTTTCTTTGAATGTATGATTTAAAGATATTATATAAATAGAATGAAGAAAAAAATTGATTTGTGAAGTTTATTGTAACGATCTCGAACTTTAATTTATTTTAAATTGATAATGAAATTTAATTTTGAATAAAATTGTGAAATTTATTGATAAATTGGTTTGAGTTTCCCCCAAATTCCAGTTTGATATGTATTAAATCATTTAAATTTGAGTTTTAAGTAAACGGTTTAAAGATAATTTGAATTTATAATATAAATAGGAAAATAAATAAATATCTTAAACTTTTAGTAATGTAAACTATAAAATAAACTATGTAAAATATAAAAAGAATACATTAGCTAAATTTAAACAACACAGTAATTATAGAGATTTATTTGAATTACAAAATAATATAATAAAAGAAATGATAAAAGTATATTCAAGAATTAACAAATAACATTGGATAAGACTGAAGACATAAGTACCTTGGCATTAAATGCCATCTATTCAAAATTGTTTTCAGCCAACAAAGAAAAATATTGCATGTGAATAGCTTGCAAAGGAAGGTAGCAATAAAAATATTACAAGTGTGTAGATTAACATAAAATAGAAAACAAAACAAAGCAAAAGTATGTGCACTTAAATAAAGACAAGAAAGAATTTATACATCAACTACATACTAACAAGATTAAAATAAGTATAAAATAAAAGAATCAACAAGTACAAAGCAAATAAATGTAAGTATCTATTTAAAAACAAGCAAAACATAAGTATGTAAGCTTGTATAGGAAGACAAAGAAAAGTAATACAAAATCACCTCAGCACAAACAAATAAAAGAAAAAAAAAGTATAAGCTAACAAAACAAGACAAGCCTAATTAATGCAAGTACAAAATATAATACATATCAGCCGACTAATTAATGAAAGCATACAACACAAGTGATCTACAGCCACCCAAATAAACTGCATAGTCAACAAGTAGGTATGTATGTGTAGTAGTATGCAAACCAATTAAGAAGCAAGGCATTAAATGCAAATCTCTCAGCCAACATTTTGTCTAGTCAAAATATTTAGCAAATCCTTTCATTTGCAGTAAATAAAGATCAGATTAACAAAACATAATAATTATCAACCAAAACACTTCTTTACTTATATATCAAGCCTCTCTTCATTTCATTTCGTCCATCACAGCTGAGAACAATTTGAAGGAAGCATCATCATTCAAACTAAAACAAAGAATAAAAAAAATCTCAGCTTAAAGAATAATACAATCAAAGAGGAAGAGAAAGCTGGCAAATTTCAAAGCCTGTTCCAACATGAAGTGCTCTGTTTCATTTCAGTGAAAAAACACTGTGAGTAACATTTTAAATTAAAAACCTAAGTCTGCTTGCTTGTGAAGTCCTGAGATGGATGATGCTTTGTTTATGCTTAATAAGTGATAACTCCCTGTTTATGGAAATATGTTGGTCTGCATATCTGATATGTATATATGTGGCATTGAACAGCTCTGTTCTTGTTCGAAGCTTACAAAGTTTGATCAAAAATCCCAAAAACATTTTATATGTTCAATATTAATACTTGGATTTTTAAACAAAATAAGTTGTTTAAGCTTAAATCATGATCTCGGAATTGTCTTAAGCTTGA
Source organism: Allium cepa (assembly GCA_030765085.1). Lineage (NCBI taxonomy): Eukaryota > Viridiplantae > Streptophyta > Magnoliopsida > Asparagales > Amaryllidaceae > Allium > Allium cepa. The sequence continues at coordinate 82,889,464 of CM060945.1, forward strand.
ATACGAAGAGTTTACTCTGTAAACTCAGTTTCACAGTAAAAAGATAGATCATAGGATAAATTTGAATATTTTAAAACATTAATTTGATCATATAATATGAATCTACATTCAAAGATAAGATTTTTAAAACGAAAATGGGAATTTTTAGATTTGTATACAAGATGCAGTTCATAGATGAACTAAAAATAGGTTTTTATCGATTTCTGGTGATCAAACAAAATTTAGATGTTGAATTTTTGTTTAAAGCTAGTTTGATGATCAACGATCTCAGGAAAATTGTTAGAAAAATTACCTATTGCAAGAGAAGAGAGAACGAGGTAAGAATAGGGTTTATGGGCTTGTCTCAGACGATGGCAAAAACGAGATTGATGCGACGCCATCAAGATGATTCAGGACTGCGGTCCAGGGGGAAATGAAGCTAGGGACTGTAGCGGAGGTCCTGACGAAGTGGCGAGGGTTCTGGCGTAGGGTGGTGTCGTAACGAAGCAAATTTGGGGTGATCTTCTTGGTTGGGTTTAGTTCCAATTTATGCTTGGTAAGCTCGATTTTGTTCTAGGGTTTTTAGCGTTGAATCGATCAGTGGTTTCGAGAGTAGGGATGAAGTGCGACTTGCTCGATGGGGCGATGGCCACCGGAACGGCGGCGCGGCAGCGCACGTGCACCGTGCACCCTTGGATCTGGAAGAACGGAGAAAGAAGAAGGAGGAGGGAGGTTTGAAGGGACGCTCGAGATTGATTGTCTCGGGTTTGTTTAGTATGCATCCAGTTTTAATTAACAACAGATTTAAACTCAAAAACAAAGTATTTCAGGTTTTGGAACTTTAATAAAAAATCGAATTTTTAAAACCCTTTCTTAGTTAATAATAATAATAAAAGTTTTATACTAGCTATAGAATTAGTTAAAGTCTTTTACAAATTAAGCTAAAATGTTTAATGCCTTATTATTTAAAATGAATTCTTAGGTTTATTTAGTTAAAAAGATAATGGTATTAATTAACTTAAGAATTTTAGGTTAGCTCATATGATAATTTAATTTTCAAAGATTATTTAAATAAAACTTTAAATGATAAATGGTTTATCTTAAACGATGTTTTGATTATGGGTTAACTTAAAAGTTTAACATTGAAATTTATTTGTTAATGAAAATTATTTTAAAGTGATCGTTAAGATAAGGATTTATCTTGATAAATCAAGAATTAATTAATTTTAATCAACAAATCATTAATTAGATAGGATTAGATTATTAAATAATGGTAAAGAGTTAATTAATAAAACAATTCAAGATTCATTAAGTTACAATTAACACTTAATCAATTAATAAATTAGGATTAATTAATGGATTATTTATGGTTAGTCAATTTTTATAAATAATGATTAAAGTTGATTAATCAAGTGGTTAAGCAATAGTTAATTCAAGGAAAATGTGATAAATTAATTAAGTAATTAATTTGGGATTGACCAATATAAGTCAAAGGTTAATTAACTAATGAAAATGATTAAAGGTTTAATTTCTTTAATGAAATTAAATTAAGGTTAAAGATTTATGAAATCAGCTTTAAGATTAATCTAATTAATTTATTAATTAAGAAGAATTAATTAAAGTATTTGATAAATTAGTTTATATCAAATTATTTGTAATTAATTAATAAATCAGGATTAGATAACTAATTCATAAGTAATTAATTTATTAGAAAATAAATTAAATTGGTTAGGATTAAACAATTAAATAAATTCTGCTTATAAATGATTATTAAATGCTTGACCTTACTTATGAATGATTGTATTGTATGAAATGCCTTGAATTGATTGTCCTACCTGATTTGTGATATTTTGTTCTGTGATGTGGGCCGTGTATGAATTATTCATTTATTTGTGATACATGTGTATATTATCGGTGAATCTGTGAATAAACGATAAGCGTTATATTTTATATCGCTTGTCAACTATATTTCTATATTTTGATCTGTGATGATTGAATGTTGTTACACTATTGTGTTAAACCCCTGGACCACACTTATACACACACAAATGTGGATTTCATGAGAAAATCGATTAAGTCACAGATCTTTGAAGTGATTTTTAAATAGACAATTTGAATTCAAATGTTTTGAAAATAGATTAGGTTTAAAGTGAAAAGCTTTTGAAATAGAATTTCAAAGATGAAGTATATTTTGAATAACTCGATTGAGTTTTGAAATTTAAATATTTTGATTTAAATTTGAATTCAATATTTGAAATTGAATTCTATGATCTGGGAACTAGGGACTAAAGATGTTATACCAGTTTATATGGGTTAAACTATTTTAATGGTATTGATTTGGGAATTTGAATTTAAATTCAAAGGCTTTAACTCGTATAAATAAAATTGGATCTTTCTGGAACGAAAACTATTTGTTTTCAGATGATAAAAGCTTTCACATAAGTAATGAACGTCCAATTTGTGTTAAAAGGATTCCAAGTTAAAAATGAAAATGATTCCCAAGTTATGGAAACGGTTTGAAAGCTATGAGTTAAATCTTTAATTTAAAGATTTAAACGAGTTAATCCAATTGAAATGGAAATTGTTTTGAAAACCGTAAATGAGTCTTTGTGAAAATGGGTGAACTTAGTAAAATGAATCTTTTTGTTTAAAGATTTGAAAATGGTAATTTGTTTAAACCATTTGAAAGAAAGGTTTGAATTATTAAGTTGTGACTTAATTGAAATCCCATATCCATATGTTTTAAATGTTGCGCTCACTATTCGGTTTAGCCGGGAGAGGACCTTTGTGTCATATAACCCATTCCGAATAGGTGATTCGACGTTATGGATAGCATTTGAAGACCGGTGGTGAAGACCGGGTATTTGCGAGAATGATAGGATGACCTATCGATTGTCTCTGCACTGAGTTGCTCCGGTATAGAGATTCCCTAAGTGATGGGAAGTCCGATCGGGATTGTGAATACCCGGATTTGCAAGGGCTTCTTCGGAAGTGCCTTCCGTTCTGTTCGAACCCGGAACAGACTTGTATGGTTACATGTCTGACATTACATTTTGAGATATAAAGCAGATTTCTTTCAAATACATTTCTGATGGTGACGGAGAATTTATTCTCTTAGCTTAACACCCTTCTCTGAGATGTACGAGCTCAGAGGTTATGTAGTTGAAGGTTATCAGCGATATATTCCCAATTTGGTAATGTGGCATGCTAAGTGCTGATCGTTTGTCGATCATTTGTTGATCAAAGCATGGCTTTGTGCCTAGCTTTGTGGATGAGACTGCATCAGGACCTCACACCCCGGAAATGGTCGAAACAGGAAAGATGCGGCAAGGTTATGAGGGTCGTGCCCTTTAGGGTGTGTCATTCCCTTCTGGTAAAGGGTGGTATCACGGTATTGAGCCCTGATATTTAACCTATGTGGTTGCTCCAATCTCATTTTCTGTGTGGTTGTTGCTTAGAGGTACCTCGGATAAAGGTCCCAAAGGACCGGGGAGTGGCATGCTCGAGTAGTAGTTACCTAGTTACAGAGGTAACCCGGCCTTGTGTTGGCAGAGATCCGGATAGGTTCTCGGGATGTCCCGCCAGAGGCGATCCCATGTGGCAGTAGGAATTTCCTTAGCCTGACCATTTGTTGGAAATCCAAACAAAACAGTACGAGCCTTCTACGGTTTTAGTTGTATTACCTGCCATTCACTTATGGTGGCGCCCCACTGTTTGGATGGTAGCTATAGTAGGCATAGTTCGGAATGTCTATACTGGCTAAGATTAATATTCTACTTTCGAAATGCTTTTCTGCACTGTGCACTTATAATAATAATATCAAAGAAATTTTCTGCGTATTAAGCATGTTTGACTATCATAAGAAGAAATCTCCTCCAATTCTGCGTTTGCATTGTTTGTGTGGCGGGAGGTCTTATGGTAGTTTCATTTTCTAAAAAGCATTGCGAATTTACTTTAAAATTATCTTGCTGTTTGTGTTTAAAAGATAAACTGTTTTTGTTACTCACACCGGTCCCATGATTGACCCGGAGATTATTGTTCCTTTCCTAGACTCTGGGTGCTCACTATTTTCCACATGAGCAGTCTAGAGTTGGGTTTTTCAGATAGTTAGGTTCAGAGGATTATTTGGAGCTAGTTTAGTCTTTGGACATGACTGATCTTGCTTAGCTTGGTGCATCATTACTGGGAGTTGGAGTTATTTTTGAATTGGTTCTTGGAAATGGAGTTGCAGTTTTGGAGTTCTCTCTTGAAGACTATTCGAGTTATTTGTTCCACTGCTAGTGCTATCTATTTTCTTTTCCGCTGCTATTTTATTGTATCATATCTCTGATGTATATCGATATCTATTGTATCATCTGTTGTATCAGGATGTTGTATCAGATGTTGTATATTGATATTCATTATTTCTTCCGCTGTGTTGTTTACTTAATGGTGTTATAAGCTCCGGCGACTCGGATTTGAATGGTCGAATCTGCGGCATTCGAGTACGATGTAAAGTATAGATGTCGATTTTCGAGCGCGAAAAATCCGCTTCGTTACATTTATTCATAACAATATATTTGACAAATAAATTTGAATCCCTATGTTGAAAATATAGTTTGAAATATTTACTTGATTTCGAAGTAGTAATAGTATATTTATAGGTTTATTTACTATTCGAATTTTGTTTTAAACCGTAATAAATGTTTTTCCATGATTTGAATATTCATTTTTTAAACAAGTGTTTAAATTTATTATGAAGGTGTGAAATTTTATACTTTGATTTAGAAATTTAATGTAAGATTTGAGTATGCTACTATTTTTAAGTTTAATAATCTTGAGTTTATACTTATTTTAAAAATAACAAGTCTAATAAATTTTCGGATTTAAGGAACTTTATTTTAAAACTTATTATAATGTTTTGATATAAATTTCTAGCATTGTTTTAGAATTTTGAAAAATCTCTACATAATGATGTAAGGATGTTTTAAATATATCTTATAGTAAATGAGGTTAAATGTTTTAATTGAATTTTAGATATATTGAAATATTTCTTTACTCTTTAATGGAGAATGCCAAAAACTTAAATTTTCATTCAATAACCGAATTAAGTTATAAACTTAGGTAAAGTAGTAGAAGCTTAAGTAAAATATTTTATTTTGAAATGATTCATTAATGACTTAAATCTTTAATGGAAAACAAATGATGTAAGGGATAAATCTTTATATAAACAAATGAATGGAAAAGTAAATAGTGGTAAAAAAAACCCAGTAGAATAAACTAAAGTAAATTTAAATTAGAATTTAAATTATTGTAATGTAATAAAATTTTAACTATTTAATAATTAGAACTTCTAAAGTTGAAAGTAAGAAATTAAATCCTAAGTTATAAATGAAATTTACAAGGAATTTGAAATTTGTAACTTGTAAACAAAGAGGATATGAAAATAAGAAATGATAGCTATTGAACGTTTATTTCCTATAATGAAATAAGATAAACTTGTGTAACTTTCAATTACGTTCTTAGAAACATATATATATATATATATGTGTGTGTGTGTGTGTGTGTGTGTATGTGTGTGTGTATGCATGTATGTATGTATGTATGTACGTACACCAGACTATTAAAAGTTGTAATGTTAAATAAGGATATGTAAGGGAATATTATACAAGAAAAACTTAAATAATGAAAGTGTTCAATGAAATTTACTTTTATAAATAAGAAATTTGATACGAAATGGTCATAAACCTGAGTTATAATTGTAATGCTACTTAATAAAATGAAATAGAAAGTGAATATTGTAAACAAAGAATTATAAACTTAAATTAATGTTTGAAGCCATTGATAATTAAAGTAAATAATTAAATGAATAATATATTAAATTTAATTATTGTAACATCAGAAATGGTTGGTTACTTTGATCCCTTGTGAATATTGCATGCTTGTATGCAAAGATTATTGTTACGTTGTATTGATTTATTTTTGATTTTATGTAATGATGGTATGCTTTTGGTTGAAAGTGATTGTTGTTATGTTATGTTGATTGTTTGTTATTAATTTAAAACAATATAATCATTTCACTTCTACATAATTATCAACCTCTTTGGATTATATAAGTGGAATATAGGTTATGGAAGAAATCGCTACTGCCTTTTGTTTCATAAAATAAACGTTATTTGCCCAACAAATAGGTAAGTTCTGGGATTACAGTTTTCTAGCGATATTATATTGTTTTCCCCACTATTGGGATATAATATTTTGAAAATATATGATATATATTGTTATCATTGATATTATTATCTCTCCCGAGCCACTTCATACAAAGAAGACTCTGCTATAAATTTTGGACTTAGAAAATTTTATGAAATTTTTTCCAAATTTTTCCAACCTGAAAATAAAAGGATTTGATTTGTTACAAATTAATATGTTATAAATTAATATATTTTTTGAATTATTTAATTTTGTAAATTAATTTTTTTAAATTTAATATTTTGAATAAGATATATTAATAACTAAGTTTCTTCTTTTTCCTACTTTTTCCTTTTCGAGGCGAAAAGTTTTGAGTGGGGGAGAGTGAAATGACCTATAAATTTCAATAATTTAAACTCATTGATTTAATAAGATTTGGTGAGTTAATAATTGGAAGAAATAAAAATTTGTAATTTAGTTGATAAATGATAATTAGAATTAATGAAATGATATTTAGAATTAAATGTAACAACGTTAATTAAAGTCATTTATTAGCGATTATTATGAAATTTCAATTAATTGAAATGATTTAAGTGTTATACTTGGTTATAATGTAAATATAGGCAAACAAACGTAAATATGGAATTAGTTAATAATAAGTGTAATTGAATAAAATCAAAATTATATAAGTATCATAATGGTTGATAGTAAATAATAAATCCTTACGGGTGTGATTAAAAGTAAAAAGGAAACAAGTATTGTAACATCCCGCCTTTTCGCACACTTTAAACCGACACACGTGCCAATTCAAAGCATACGCAAGGGCGGATTGTTATGGGGTAAATGAGAAAAACAGAGAAGAAATAAAACAAAATAGAATCTCACAGCGGAAGGATAAAATATAATAATCAATATACAGTTCATGATAACTGTTTACAAAATATTTATTTTACTTATACAATGAATATCAGAGTTACACATACCAATACAATCAATGCAGCGGAAATTTAGAGTGTGGTGCAATACTATAGATAATAATAATACGACTCCTTCGTCTTCGTCCTTCAAAGCTAAAGTCTTCGATCCTGAAACGCTCGGACTGACCCGAGCGAATTTGAAAAGACAAAAACACTCGAGTCAGACTAAAAGATCTTATGTGAGTTAAATTAACAGAAATAAATATGAGTACAGTAACTCAAGAGATGTTCGGGATTTACATCTCCTAAGGATCCGTTAAACTATTTACTATGTAGTATATTGCGCTATTATAATAGTGTCTATTTATAAAATAAACTTACTTTTAAATAGCGTAAAGGGGTTACCCATATAGCCCTTAACACAAATAATGCCAATAGTCTATACAGTACCGTAATACCTCCTGATCGGGAAGCTACCAGAGGATACTCCATAGGTACGACACAAATAGAAACTCGTAGTAAAGGCTCGGTATGGTAGGTGACACGGCACAACTAGGCAATGCCAGGGTAGATATACTAATTGCTATCCAGGCTGGTGGAAACGCGTAGCCGCAGTTACCGCCCACCTTGGACTAACTCCCCAAAATCAAAATATAGAAGTGGCCACCGAATCAATCCAAAATCAAAGTATAATATCGAAGAGGAGGGTCCGATCAGAGGAATGACCTCATTGGCCTGAGAATCGCTCCTGTTTTAGCCACCTTATGCCAACTCACGGGAGTCGGGTCCACGTATTTACCTTACATGAAACGTCGCCACCACCTACTTCATTCTGGAATCTCCACCGCGTACACGGTTAGTCAAAGTGGTTTTCGGTATCGACAGAGAGTATGTCCATATCCGATCCCGGTCTCTTTGCCAACCCATCGTTATTATAACACCGCGGTCATTTAAAAATAGGTTATACGTTAAAAATCAGAATAAACATTCCATTTCATAACCATGAATACGATATCATTTCAAAACCCAAAACCATATTTTATCACTTATCCCAAATATAATTCTTTTCCAAAATCATAATGCTTTAACTTCATAACGTCTGAAAATCAAATATTTTCAAAGCATAATATTTTGAAAATCATAATTTAAAACCATAACTTCTAAAAACTTGAATGGTTTGGACATTCAACGGTATATGAATTAAATGGTTTAACTTAAATGTTACTTTGTAAAGAAAATAGTTCTCATTGCTTTACAAATACATTTCTTTATTAAAGTCTAAACCAAAATTTATATTATCTCTCTCAAGTTCCAAAACCACTTCAATTTATTTATATATACGTATATCCATTTTGAGTATTAATATTTCAAACTAAAGTTGGATTTTATTCTTTCAACAAATCGAATGTTCTATTAATTAGTCTTGAATATTCACATAAAATCCATAAATAATAAGACTTCAATTTCTAGTAATAAAAAAATATATATTTTCACAATTCAAATTATACTAGAATATTCATTTCAATTTATTTTGGGAAAAATCCAATTATAAATATCATATCTTAAAATTTCCAAACTTAACATTTAAACATATGATATAAATTATTAAACTCCATTTTCTTAAATTTTTTCCATTTTTAAATAAAGATTTTTATACACCTTTTAATTTCAAAATTTTCAACTTCATATGTATATATATGGAAGAATAATATTTATACAATATAAAATTTAAGATTTTTAGAAACCGTATTCCATCCAAACCATAGAAATCACATTTAAAATAGTTATATATAGACCGCGGTGCCTGTATAAAATTTTCTATCCTATGGTCAAGTGATACGGATATTTATCATTTCAATCCGAAATTTAAAAGATATAAAATTTTGCGGTTGTATATCATTTCAAACCACAATCCCGAATGAAATGAAATATGCATGATAATTCGCAATTTTATGATATTCAATAAACATCCATCAACATCATCCATCATCCAATCAAAATCATCAAGCAATATCAATCAATAACAATTTATATTTGATAATAGATAACAGGTAATAACTGGCAATTTTATTCAGATTAAATTTAACAACTATTAATCTAATAGTTTATATTCAGTAATAATCTATATAACTGTTAACTAGCAGTTTATAGACAAACAAATAAATTCTAACTATCAATTAATACGCAATAAATAAATTAAATTAACAGTTAAACTTAATAAATGCAATTCAACAAATATGAGTGAAATAAACATGCCAAATACTCATAAATAAATTGCTATTCATTTCTAAAATTAATTTAACAAACATAAAAGCTTCTAGTAGTTGTGAGTGGGTTTTAAACACTCACCTTTGGAATTTAAATCGAATTTAAATTCAATTTAAACTCAAAATTTTGACGGTCTCCAAATCCATCCAAACCAGCGTCAAAACGTCAGAAATTCCGATACGATCCCAGCAAAACAAACCGCGCGTGAATCCGAGCTCGTATGCAAAAGTTATGGAAATTTGAAAAATGGAAAAATTCTGGTCCCGGGTCGACTTCGGGTTCGACTTCGGTGCGCCGCCTCAATTCCCCGGTGTTTGCTTGGAGTTTTCGCCAAAACGACCCGAAGCGACCCGAGTCATTTTCTTCCTGACTCGAAGTTGCTCTAGGGTTTTCTCCCCTGAAACCCGAAGCGCGACCAGAAGCTGCTGCAGATCCGAAATTTTTTTTTTTTTTTTTAAATTTGAATTTTTTTTTTTGAACTGACTGGATCTAGGGTTAGCACCCATTGAAGAAGAAGAGGAGCTTGAAGAAAGTATACGCTCAGATGAAAAGAAATTAGGTGGAGGCTAGGGCTTGTAGCTACGTTTATATAGAGGGGTTAGAGATAGAGTAGATAGACCGTAGAATGAACGTGCGGAACAAACTATGGCCCAAAAAGCCCGCTATGCCTCCGGAACCGAATTTATTAAATCTATATATCCAAATAGGTAATTTAAAATATTCTGACCGCGATGGAAAAAGTTTCACGTCCAAATTTGATCGTATGAAGAAGTTATGCTGAAAACAAAATTTCCAAATTGATTCAAATTGATTTTAATTAAATTTGATTTCAAGGCGTTTCACGCCCGTACGATCAAACGACAAGTCCGATCGATACGAAACTTGAAACCCTATAATAATTCACCGATACGGATCCGATGAATTTGGTTTCATCGAAATCCGAGTCCGTGACAAAAAAAGGCTGTTTTTATATTCATTAAATAAATCAAAATAAATTACAAAAATCCAAATTTTATATTATATTCTAAAATTGTCCAAATTTTATTAATTATATAATTTAATCAATTTCAAATGATTTAACAAGCTTGGATGTGAATTAAAATTATAAGTATATCAATTTGCAGTGTTAATTTCTGCACTTTCCTATATTTAAGAATTATAAAATTAAATGCTCAAAACCCCGTATATTAGATTTTAACTTTTATATACTCATTCTTTATCCAAATAAGGATGCCACATACTTTGGTTCATGATTCACAATATTATTCTTAAAGTTCATTTTAAATTTCAGTAACGTAATATTTAACGTTAAATTCCCTTTATTTAAGCAATAAGCGCAATTATTGAATTTGATACTCAAATTGATTTATAGATTCTGCTTTCTAAAAATCTATATCAACAATTTGGTCTAATTATAAATAGAATAAGTATTAACCTCATCTTATAGAATTAATTATTGCAATAAATCCAATTTACCATATCTTAAATCCAAATTAATAGATAAAGCTTGATTCCTTTATTAACTCCTTTGGTTTTCAATTAACCTTTAATGGTGAATATAAATTCCAATGTATAATTGAAACCTTATTTCCATTTGATTTCACTATTTCATTAAAAATCCTCATATTCCAGCTAAATTTCAACTAACGTATAAATTAGCTATTTCAATTTCATTTAATTGCGATTATCATACTATAGAAATTAAATTCCATTAAATAAATAAATAAATGTTGATTCCCATCTATTTACATTATATTACATTGGTACTTCTATTTACAACTTAGCTTTGTATAAATGTTTGAATATAGAATCTTGTCTATTTCACGTATTAATTAAGCCTTAAAAATCAATTAATATTATATCCTTGGTCTAACCTCATTTTACCCATATTTATATTAATATATCCTTTGAATTAGGTAAATTACCATTGATTATCTACCTTAACTTATCAGACTCCACTAACGTAATGGTTAAATATTAATTCCATTTGTAAAAAAAAAAAACAATCCATAAGATTTGCATTTCACATTGCAAATGAATTCATAAATCTTGACTTTCTTTTTCTTTGCTTCTTAAAGGCCAAATCAAACTACCCTATCATCACTAATTTATGGCAATTAATTGCAATTGATTCTCCATTAAACTACATAAGTTATCCAATTGAAACCTAAGTGAAACGTTTATTTATTTAAAAATCCTACTGTTTAAAAGAGTATATCATCTACGGTATAATTTACATTTGACTTGATTTCTCATATATTTCACACAACAGTGAATTTCAATTTCTACCAACATTATGTTTAATATAAACAGCTCTTTTGCCTCAAGGACAGACCTTCAATATTTTATGCTGAAGGACAACTTTCCGTAGGTATCAGTTTTCAGTTATTGATAGTAGTTTTTAGGTATCAGTTTATAGTTATCGGTAGCAGTTTTTAGGTATTAGTTTTAGCTCAGTATCAGTTTTGTTGTCCTTATGAATAATTTTGAAAAATGGTTGTCCTTATGAATAATTTTTAAAAGAATGTTTGTTCTTGTGGTAAAAATATTGAGGTCGTGTCCTTGAGGCAAAAAATATACAAATTTTTGTCCTTTAAATTAATTCCCCCTAATATAAATTGGAAATCCAAATCATTGGTATTTCACAACCTTATTACGTACATTTACGTATAGTTACACTAAGTCCATACACTGATTCATGAATTCATTAATTAATACACAATTTGCCTTTGTTTTCTTATATTAAGTTTATTACCGTTTTTAAGTACATTCATTATCGAACAATATTCATAAAAAAATTTATCTACACTTATTGCATTGGTTTATTCAACGGTCACCGAATGAAACAATCCTACTATTTATTTTAATATTAAATGAATCCCATTCTAGTAAATATTTTATCAATATTCACTAATTCAACATTTATTGGTTTCTTAACATTAACTTTTAACAAAGTGTGACAATTACATTATCCAAAACTATTGTCATAAAAATTAAATTGTTACATTAAATTCCAATTACTATAACAAATTACTACATTTTCTCAAATAAATCTTAAAGCTTTTTTTTTCTAAATCAAATTAGAAATTATATTAATTTAACTCATTTAATATTATTAATTTAACGGGTCGTTACAATCTCCCCCACTCAAAACTTTTCGTCCCCGAAAAGGAAAAAGAAGGGAGAAGGAAGAATAAAACATTACATCTTATTTCAAATATTAAATTATAAACAATAATTTACTAAATTAATTTCCTTAAATGAGATATGCCCGTTTTATAGTCATTATAACCTTTTATACTTAAATCATTAATGTTTGGAAAATATTCAACAAAAATCTAAGTCCAAAATTTACGAAATTTTTTGGCAGATTCTCCTTTGTACGGAGAGACTCTGGAGAAAATATAATATCAAAATATACAAATATATTACATATATTATCAAAATATTATCCCAACACGGGCAAAATTATAAAATAGCGCTTTAAACGTAATCCGAAAACGTACCTATTTGTCGGGCAATACGCTTATTATTAGGGAACCAGAGCAGTAGCAGTGGCTTCCATAGCCTGCATTTCACTTATAAAATCTAAAAGGTTAAATATTTATTTTAAAGTGAACTATTCAAGTGGATTCAATCATTAATCAACCAAACAATTCAACAACCATCAACCTTACAAACAACATACATACACACACAAAGCACTCATTTAATCCATCAAACAAATAGTTGTTTGGGTTCAAACTTGAAATTTGTATGAAATGAAATTAACTATCAAGTGCATCCTTTACTCAACAGTCTTAGATGGAACAAAGATAGATTATTTATTCATCCAACAACTTCAAGTTCCTTACCCCACAATCATAAATCAAACAATACAATTCAAACCAACAACCAAATTAACTTATTATACATTTATTTCATGCTTCAGTGGTTTGATTTTCTTTCTTTCATTTATGGAGGGATTTCTTTATTTCTTACAATTTTCGTTTTCCATTTATTACAAAATTCATTATATTTGCATTCCAATTTATTGACTAAAGTTTATATCATCTATTTATACTACTTACCTTTACTTATATAGTAAAATTTCCAATTTAACTTAAGTTTATACAATTAATTCTCATTAATAACAGCAAATTTATTGAATACCTTTATTACCTCAAGCTTCACTTGTAAGATTTCCCCTTACATTTTCTTACTAACATTGCAACTTTTATTATATGGTAAGTTATGTATGTTTTAAGAATGTAAGTGAAAATTTACAAGTTTCTTCTCAATTCCTTAAATTAATATATATTTGTTTTATAAATTACAATTTTAACTTACCTTTAATTTCATTCATTTATTTAATGTTGAAGTTTCTATTATATTTAATAGTAGTAACAATTTAATTACCCACTTTCTATTATATTTAATTACAGTAACCCTTTTTAATTACACTTAAATTATTAACCCTTTAACCTTCATTCTTAAAAATAAGGAATTTTATTAATTAATTACTTAGGGTTTACAGTCATTTATATATTACTTACTTTCTATTATATTAGAATAGGGGGAAATTAAGGCGTACTTAAGTTAATAACCCTACAATCAAACTTTATAAATTAAGGAATTTCATTTTTACTTTTTTAATGTTAAAATCACCTATTAATAATACAACCTTTAATTTTAGTAAAATTACAATCATCACTTAAGTTAATACCATTAAATTCTTATTTATAACAGTAATTTATTGAATACTTCATTATTTCCAAAAATTCTACTTGCATAATATTCTATTCCACTCTTAATTCACATTTCAACTTTTTATACTTGGTAAGTTATTTATGTTAAAGAAAAAGCAAAAGAACTTATACAAGTTTAATCTCAACCCTTTTAATTCGTTGATTTTCAATAAATCTTTACCATTATTTATCAGTTAAAATTTTAACTTACTTTATACCTAGCATTAATTTTCTTACTTAAATTAGAGGTTTCAATCCATTTATTACTTACTTTATATTTCCCTAAAATAATTTAAACCATTAATTAGTGGAAAATTTTAGAATTAAATACCGGGTCAAATTTCAATTTTTATTTTAAAAATAATAGATAAATGAGTTCTTACAACTTATATCTCAATTTATATTTAAAACAATTTAAAATTTTAGATAATTTCAAAACAAATCTGCAGTAGAATTTACTACAGTGGCCTTTCCCCTACGAAACTCGAAAATGAAAGTCGATGATGCGGCCGCCATCACCGAAATTATTTTCTAGCGACAGAGAGGAAAGTACAAAATTTATATTCTCTAAAATCTTTTTTAAAATAATTTTTCCGAATTATACTAAATATTTATATAAGAAAATACTTATAAACCAAATCCCTATATCCCATAAATCCATTGAAAACAGATTTTCAAAATCCCGGACTTAAGTTCTAAAATCTCCAATTTGATTTATTATAATTTCAACTTAGCTTCAATTGTTATAAATATTTTTATTTCCTAACACCCAATCTATAGCAACCAAATATATATATATATATATATATATATATATATATATATATTTATAAAAATATTTTTATATATAGAAAATATAATGGGCAAAATTATTTCATTCACCTATATTAAAAACAAATATTATGTCGGTCTGTCCTATTAAGTGTTTAGAAATCCCTATTGATGTCATAGCGTCCCATGCATCAACCAGAATTTATAAATACAAAGCGGAACAGATTAACACAATATCAAAATCTTTATTAACACTAACAAATACGCTCTCTCATATATATACACTCAGCGACTCCCATAGGGTATTACTACCCTATTAACAAAGAGTCAAACCCCACAAAACCAAGGTTTATCGCTAAACCAAAGCTCTGATACCAACTGTAACATCCCGCCTTTTCGCACACTTTAAACCGACATACGTGCCAATTCAAAGCATACGCAAGGGCGGATTGTTATGGGGTAAATGAGAAAAACAGAGAAGAAATAAAACAAAATAGAATCTCACAGCGGAAGGATAAAATATAATAATCAATATACAGTTCATGATAACTGTTTACAAAATATTTATTTTACTTATACAATGAATATCAGAGTTACACATACCAATACAATCAATGCAGCGGAAATTTAGAGTGTGGTGCAATACTATAGATAATAATAATACGACTCCTTCGTCTTCGTCCTTCAAAGCTAAATCTTCGATCCTGAAACGCTCGGACTGACCCGAGCGAATTTGAAAAGACAAAAACACTCGAGTCAGACTAAAAGATCTTATGTGAGTTAAATTAACAGAATAAATATGAGTACAGTAACTCAAGAGATGTTCGGGATTTACATCTCCTAAGGATCCGTTAAACTATTTACTATGTAGTATATTGCGCTACTATAATAGTGTCTATTTATAAAATAAACTTACTTTTAAATAGCGTTAAGGGGTTACCCATATAGCCCTTAACACAAATAATGCCAATAGTCTATACAGTACCGTAATACCTCCTGATCGGGAAGCTACCAGAGGATACTCCATAGGTACGACACAAATAGAAACTCGTAGTAAAGGCTCGGTATGGTAGGTGACACGGCACAACTAGGCAATGCCAGGGTAGATATACCAATTGCTATCCAGGCTGGTGGAAACGCGTAGCCGCAGTTACCGCCCACCTCGGACTAACTCCCCAAAATCAAAATATAGAAGTGGCCACCGAATCAATCCAAAATCAAAGTATAATATCGAAGAGGAGGGTTCGATCAGAGGAATGACCTCATTGGCCTGAGAATCGCTCCTGTTTTAGCCACCTTATGCCAACTCACGGGAGTCGGGTCCACGTATTTACCTTACAGGAAACGTCGCCACCACCTACTTCATTCTGGAATCTCCACCGCGTACACGGTTAGTCAAAGTGGTTTTCGGTATCGACAGAGAGTATGTCCATATCCGATCCCGGTCTCTTTGCCAACCCATCGTTATTATAACACCGCGGTCATTTAAAAATAGGTTATACTTTAAAAATCAGAATAAACATTCCATTTCATAACCATGAATACGATATCATTTCAAAACCCAAAACCATATTTTATCACTTATCCCAAATATAATTCTTTTCCAAAATCATAATGCTTTAACTTCATAACGTCTGAAAATCAAATATTTTCAAAGCATAATATTTTGAAAATCATAATTTAAAACCATAACTTCTAAAAACTTGAATGGTTTGGACATTCAACGGTATATGAATTAAATGGTTTAACTTAAATGTTACTTTGTAAAGAAAATAGTTCTCATGGCTTTACAAATACATTTCTTTATTAAAGTCTAAACCAAAATTTATATTATCTCTCTCAAGTTCCAAAACCACTTCAATTTATTTATATATACGTATATCCATTTTGAGTATTAATATTTCAAACTAAAGTTGGATTTTATTCTTTCAACAAATCGAATGTTCTATTAATTAGTCTTGAATATTCACATAAAATCCATAAATAATAAGACTTCAATTTGTAGTAATAAAAAAAAAAATATTTTCACAATTCAAATTATACTAGAATATTCATTTCAATTTATTTTGGGAAAAATCCAATTATAAATATCATATCTTAAAATTTCCAAACTTAACATTTAAACATATGATATAAATTATTAAACTCCATTTTCTTAAATTTTTTCCATTTTTAAATAAAGATTTTTATACACCTTTTAATTTCAAAATTTTCAACTTCATATGTATATATATGGAAGAATAATATTTATACAATATAAAATTTAAGATTTTTAGAAACCGTATTCCATCCAAACCATAGAAATCACATTTAAAATAGTTATATATAGACCGCGGTGCCTGTATAAAATTTTCTATCCTATGGTCAAGTGATACGGATATTTATCATTTCAATCCGAAATTTAAAAGATATAAAATTTTGCGGTTGTATATCATTTCAAACCACAATCTCGAATGAAATGAAATATGCATGATAATTCGCAATTTTACGATATTCAATAAACATCCATCAACATCATCCATCATCCAATCAAAATCATCAAGCAATATCAATCAATAACAATTTATATTTGATAATAGATAACAGGTAATAACTGGCAATTTTATTCAGATTAAATTTAACAACTATTAATCTAATAGTTTATATTCAGTAATAATCTATATAACTGTTAACTAGCAGTTTATAGACAAACAAATAAATTCTAACTATCAATTAATACGCAATAAATAAATTAAATTAACAGTTAAACTTAATAAATGCAATTCAACAAATATGAGTGAAATAAACATGCCAAATACTCATAAATAAATTGCTATTCATTTCTAAAATTAATTTAACAAACATAAAAGCTTCTAGTAGTTGTGAGTGGGTTTTAAACACTCACCTTTGGAATTTAAATCGAATTTAAATTCAATTTAAACTCAAAATTTTGACGGTCTCCAAATCCATCCAAACCAGCGTCAAAACGTCAGAAATTCCGATACGATCCCAGCAAAACAAACCGCGCGTGAATCCGAGCTCGTATGCAAAAGTTATGGAAATTTGAAACATGGAAAAATTCTGGTCCCGGGTCGACTTCGGGTTCGACTTCGGTGCGCCGCCTCAATTCCCCGGTGTTTGCTTGGAGTTTTCGCCAAAACGACCCGGAGCGACCCGAGTCATTTTCTTCCTGACTCGAAGTTGCTCTAGGGTTTTCTCCCCTGAAACTCGAAGCGCGACCAGAAGCTGCTGCAGATCCGAAATTTTTTTTTTTTTTTTTTTTAAATTTGAATTTTTTTTTTTTGAACTGACTGGATCTAGGGTTAGCACCCATTGAAGAAGAAGAGGAGCTTGAAGAAAGTATACGCTCAGATGAAAAGAAATTAGGTGGAGGCTAGGGCTTGTAGCTACGTTTATATAGAGGGGTTAGAGATAGAGTAGATAGACCGTAGAATGAACGTGCGGAACAAACTATGGCCCAAAAAGCCCGCTATGCCTCCGGAACCGAATTTATTAAATCTATATATCCAAATAGGTAATTTAAAATATTCTGAACGCGATGGAAAAAGTTTCATGTCCAAATTTGATCGTATGAAGAAGTTATGCTGAAAACAAAATTTCCAAATTGATTCAAATTGATTTTAATTAAATTTGATTTCAAGGCGTTTCACGCCCGTACGATCAAACGACAAGTCCGATCGATACGAAACTTGAAACCCTATAATAATTCACCGATACGGATCCGATGAAATTGGTTTCATCGAAATCCGAGTCCGTGACAAAAAAAGGCTGTTTTTATATTCATTAAATAAATCAAAATAAATTACAAAAATCCAAATTTTATATTATATTCTAAAATTGTCCAAATTTTATTACTTATATAATTTAATCAATTTCAAATGATTTAACAAGCTTGGATGTGAATTAAAATTATAAGTATATCAATTTGCAGTGTTAATTTCTGCACTTTCCTATATTTAAGAATTATAAAATTAAATGCTCAAAACCCCGTATATTAGATTTTAACTTTTATATACTCATTCTTTATCCAAATAAGGATGCCACATACTTTGGTTCATGATTCACAATATTATTCTTAAAGTTCATTTTAAATTTCAGTAATGTAATATTTAACGTTAAATTCCCTTTATTTAAGCAATAAGCGCAATTATTGAATTTGATACTCAAATTGATTTATAGATTCTGCTTTCTAAAAATCTATATCAACAATTTGGTCTAATTATAAATAGAATAAGTATTAACCTCATCTTATAGAATTAATTATTGCAATAAATCCAATTTACCATATCTTAAATCCAAATTAATAGATAAAGCTTGATTCCTTTATTAACTCCTTTGGTTTTCAATTAACCTTTTATGGTAAATATAAATTCCAATGTATAATTGAAACCTTATTTCCATTTGATTTCACTATTTCATTAAAAATCCTCATATTCCAGCTAAATTTCAACTAACGTATAAATTAGCTATTTCAATTTCATTTAATTGCGATTATCATACTATAGAAATTAAATTCCATTAAATAAATAAATAAATGTTGATTCCCATCTATTTACATTATATTACATTGGTACTTCTATTTACAACTTAGCTTTGTATAAATGTTTGAATGTAGAATCTTGTCTATTTCACGTATTAATTAAGCCTTAAAAATCAATTAATATTATATCCTTGGTCTAACCTCATTTTACCCATATTTATATTAATATATCCTTTGAATTAGGTAAATTACCATTGATTATCTACCTTAACTTATCAGACACCACTAACGTAATGGTTAAATATTAATTCCATTTGTAAAAAAAAAAAAACAATCCACAAGATTTGCATTTCACATTGCAAATGAATTCATAAATCTTGGCTTTCTTTTTCTTTGCTTCTTAAAGGCCAAATCAAACTACCCTATCATCACTAATTTATGGCAATTAATTGCAATTGATTCTCCATTAAACTACATAAGTTATCCAATTGAAACCTAAGTGAAACGTTTATTTATTTAAAAATCCTACTGTTTAAAAGAGTATATCATCTACGGTATAATTTACATTTGACTTGATTTCTCATATATTTCACACAACAGTGAATTCCAATTTCTACCAACATTATGTTTAATATAAACAGCTCTTTTGCCTCAAGGACAGACCTTTAATATTTTATGCTGAAGGACAACTTTCTGTAGGTATCAGTTTTCAGTTATTGATAGTAGTTTTTAGGTATCAGTTTGTAGTTATCGGTAGCAGTTTTTAGGTATCAGTTTTAGCTCAGTATCAGTTTTGTTGTCCTTATGAATAATTTTGAAAAATGGTTGTCCTTATGAATAATTTTTAAAAGAATGTTTGTTCTTGTGGTAAAAATATTGAGGTCGTGTCCTTGAGGCAAAAAATATACAAATTTTTGTCCTTTAAATTAATTCCCCCTAATATAAATTGGAAATCCAAATCATTGGTATTTCACAACCTTATTGCGTACATTTACGTATAGTTACACTAAGTCCATACACTGATTCATGAATTCATTAATTAATACACAATTTGCCTTTGTTTTCTTATATTAAGTTTATTACCGTTTTTAAGTACATTCATTATCGAACAATATTCATAAAAAAATTTATCTACACTTATTGCATTGGTTTATTCAACGGTCACCAAATGAAACAATCCTACTATTTATTTTAATATTAAATTAATCCCATTCTAGTAAATATTCTATTAATATTCACTAATTCAACATTTATTGGTTTCTTAACATTAACTTTTAACAAAGTGTGACAATTACATTATCCAAAACTATTGTCATAAAAATTAAATTGTTACATTAAATTCCAATTACTATAACAAATTACTACATTTTCTCAAATAAATCTTAAAGCTTTTTTTTTTCTAAATCAAATTAGAAATTATATTAATTTAACTCATTTAATATTATTAATTTAACGGGTCGTTACTAGTATTATGTGTTATTTGATTTTTGGTCTATTACATTTAATTGGTAATCAATTACAATTAATTCACTTTATAAGTGCTATTAATGTAGGTTAAATTGATAATGGTAAAATGTTAATTCAATAAGATGTAACCAATGTAAATTCTATTCAAAATAGATTATGAATATTGATTTGAATAAAAAGAATTGTAATCAAGTTTGACCAAATTATTGGAAATTAGATTATAATAAGTGAATTTATTACAATTAAATATAATTAAAGATTACGTTAATCAAAAGTAAAAAATGGTAAAATATTAATGTAATAAAATACATGTCAATATTAACTATGTAAGGTAATAATTGATGTTATAAGAGAATGAGACCAACATAAACTAATTTATTGAGACTTTAATTATAATTAGTGTTTGAAATTGACCAAATTTTGATAAAATGGAAAGATAGAAGTTAATGTAGGATCTAGATTAACCCTAGAGGGGAGGGGTGAATAGGGTTATAGCAAAATTTCTCGAATTAAACGTAAAAACAAACAGGAGAAATAAATATGCTGAAAAGTAAATCACACACAAAATTTACCCAGCTTCGGCAACCCCTGCCTACTGCTGCATTCCCAGATTTCTATTAGAATTATATAGTCTCCTGCTTACAAACACTCTAATAGACTCGTAAACCCTTGCTCCCTCTTACAAACACTCTAATAGACTCGGACCCCCGCTCCCGCCTATAGAGTTTTGTAAACTCGCAAACCCTGCTCCTGCCTATAGAGTTTTGCAAACTCGCACACCCTGCTCACTGAACTAATTATAACTAGACAATCTGACACTACCTACAACCTAGGTGGTGATTTACCAATATTTTGATTCGAAAAGTAAAATCAACAAATAAAAACAATTAACCCAAAACCCCTTTAATAAAAATAAGGTCGGCCCTTTTATTCTTTAACCCGATCCTTTTCTCTTGCTTGTGAAACAATTGCGGTCGATCCTCTTTGCCACTAAATTAGGGCTTCTGCTCCGTTGCGAAAATTGGGGCTTTGATTCTTCGTTCGATCTGATTTGTGTTGCTCTTGCTCGCGGTCATTCTCGGATGATCGGTTCTCTTGAGATCGGCTGCTTGGTTGACTTCGAGATTGCGAATCGTTCGCAGCTGCTCCTTTGATCGAGTTCGATAGATTGGTATGTATTCTCTTTCGTTGCTGGTTTAATTGCTTGCTTGAACTCGACGCCTATGATGAGTTCTTGGGTGTGGTATTTATATGAATTCGAGACACTTGAATTTGCTCGTATTCATTTACACTTTCCTAATTCTCGATTGCCTGATGCGCACGGCTTTGATTATGAAACGTTCGACTTTTTTCTTGAATAATACGGCAAAGAGTTTCCTGTTTTACTTTGCTTGACTTTCCTATTTTCGGCAATTTCCATTTTTGTACTGCGTTGATTTCTGACTTGGTCAATTTGTTGCCTTGATCATCACGACACTGTTTTGACTCGTAACACAGTATTGAATTCTCTGTTGGCTTTGACTTGAATTTGCAAATTTACTTCGGCTTTCACTGTGAATTACTTAGTTGGCTTCGACTTCATCTGGTTGTTGCATGCATTTGTATCACTTGAGACTGCTGTGTATTTGCATAGTTTTTGATGTGAATTTTTGTCTGATGATAACAAATATATATATCAATTTATATATGTGTTTGCAGATTGTACTATATGCATATAGGAATAAATATTCATATTGAACAATAATACCATTGCACAGAATTTATATAATTTAATCAGTATTTTTATTCAATATAATATTTCAATTCAACACGTATACAATACAAAGTTTTTCAGCTCTCTCTATATACATACACTAGTTTATACATTTCATTCACTACAACACACAACACTGTACATTTTTACAAAACATTTAATCTGCATCTATCTGCATTGTTCAGCTCCAGTTCTTGTCCTGTCTCCTGTGTACCTGTATAATCAGCTACTACAACAGTAATCTGAAAAGAAACAAATTTGAATTTGCAAAAATATAAAAAAAAATTATTGGTGCCTTAGTTATTTGGGTCATTTGTCATCATCTACATTTGGATTCATCACACACAAAGTCGTGCACACAGATATATACACTTGATAACACTACAGGGACAGGTAATCATGAGTGGCTGCAATACACACGTGTACATTTATACACGTGTGCACTGCCTCGCCAACTCGTGTGCACAGCTCCAACCAGTAATGCAACAGTGACCAACCAAAAGTTCAAGTAAATCAAAGTGTGTAACTCGAGAATATACACAAGTGCAGACCAAATGCTCAAGCCACCAAGAACCAGAACAATGACCAATGAACAAAGAACAGAGACCAGACAGGCTAAACAACAAGGCAGACCACAAAGAAATGCATGTCACCCAGTTGCAACATGAATGAAAAGACCAGACAACACAGCATGTACCATCCACAATGAAGATGTACAAGTACAGTCAAGTCAAATGAAACTCAAGCAAGTGCACAAGCAAAATACAGACCAGAAGCACAAGTACATGGAACAACCAGGTGAAAATGCAAGAACAAAGAGGGTACACAAGTGAAGCAAAATGAAAACCATGCATCAGTGAAATCACAATGAAACTACAGTGGTAACATATACAAGACAGTAAATAGTTCGGTAATGCAATGCATAAATGCAACTGCAAGAATTCAAAAAGACAGACAAACAATACAATCAACATGAAGCACTGCAACTCAAAGGGTACGTGAAGTTCAATCCACCAGTTAGTGCAGCAATTAAGCACTTGTATGCAGACCAGTGTCAACAACCAAGTAAATGCAGAAGACAGTGCAATCATGAAGTATGCAATTTGAACTAACATGACAGCAAACAAATGCAAGCTCGACTAACAGCAAGACCAAACTGCACAAGTGACCACAAAGACAACAGCCAGTGCCAACAAATGTCTAGAGACCAAGTTCATATGCAAAGTGCAACATATCAAGTGACAAGTGAAACAAATGCAAAATTGACAAAGGTAAGAAGTATGCAATTCGAAATGATTCCAAACCGCAAAGCCAAGAAATGCACAGTGGAATGAACAAGTGATGCACATGATATGGCAATCACAAATGCTTGAAGACTACAAAACATCAAGATGAATCAAAACAAGTTCGATCAATATCAATAACCAAGGACACAGTGGAATCAACATCATCAGAGAAAATGGCCAGAGACGAAGCTCACAGGGGCCAGAGAATCAATGTCGTATAAAGTCAAAAGCAACAGTGGATGAATGTGATTCAATAGAGCAGTGATGAACAAGTTAGAAAACAAGTGTGTGTACAATTTGAAAAAGTCAAATTCGTATCTTTGAAAATAGGAAAGTCAAGCAAATTAAGAAGAGGAAAGTTTCTGCCTTTTTATTCAAGAAAAATCAGACGCGTGATAATGAAAGCCGTGCACATCAGGAAAGTATCAAATTGATTCAAACGAATTGGGTTTCAGAAATCGTATAAATATGTCTCCAAAACCATCATCGAAAGTGGGGGTGTGAGAAAATCGAATCAAATCCAAACACGAACCCAAGTTCATCATCGGCAAGTAGAGCAACAATCGAGCATTCAATCCATAAAAGCAAAAAGGAAAGCTACATACTGAATTGAAGCCGAAACTCCAGAAGCCCTAATTTCACAATTGATCATTGGGTAAATTTTGTGTGTGATTCACTTTTCAGCATATTTATTTCTGTAGCTTATTTTTGTGTTTAATTCGAGAAAATTTGCTATAACCCTATTCACCCCCTCCCCTCTAGGGTTAATCAAGATCCTACAAGTGGTATCAGAGCGAGGTATTTCTCTTTAACTCTAGAATCATGAATCCACCAAATAATAATTCAGAGGAATTTAGTGAGGTCAATTGGCGGGCTAAGGAGCAACATGAATGGTTTCTAGATTCAGGGTGTTCTAGACATATGACAGGTGACAAATCGAAGTTCCTTAGCCTAGAGAATTTTAAAGGTGGAAATGTAATCATGGGAGACAATAGCAAGTGTAAGATCATTGGTAAAGGTGAAGTAGGTAACGGTACTTTTTCCTTGACTAATGTTTTATACGTAGATAATTTGCATCACAATCTCATTTCTATTAGCCAACTATGTGACAAAGGTATGAATGTAGTTTTTGATAGTGATACTTGCAAAATCATTGATAAAGCTTCTAATAACATTGTTTTTATGGGCAATAGAAAAGGAAATGTTTACTCACTTTCGTTTGATAATCTAAATCTTCCTAGATGTTTGGTAGCCACTGATGAAGAGGCATCTTTATGGCATAGGAGATTTGGACATGCTAGCATGAGCCGCTTAGAAAAACTTGAAACAAAAGATTTAGTCAGAGGGTTACCACATCAGAAGTTACCACATCAGAAATTTAAAAATAATAAAGTGTGTAAAGCATGTTCCTTGGGCAAGCTTAGTCGATCATCATTTCGCCCTAAAAACATTGTTAGCACATCAAGGGTCCTTGAATTAATTCACATGGACTTATTTGGACCAAATGAAATTGCAAGCTTGAATGGAAAACGTTATTGTTATGTATTGGTTGATGATTATTCTAGATTTACATGGGTTTATTTCTTAGCCAAAAAGTCTGAATCTTTTGATTATTTTTCAAAATTTGCAAAACTTGTTCAAAATGAAAAAGGAGTTTCGATTAAAACTTTGAGAAGTGATCATGGAGGCGAATTTGAAAATTTGGAATTTGAAAGCTTTTGTGAAGAAAATGGTTTAAAACATGAATTTTCTGCTCCACGAACACCTCAACAAAATGGGGTGGTTGAAAGGAAAAATCGTACACTACAGGAATTTGCTAGATCCATGTTGATTGAGTATAAACTACCTCTAACCTTTTGGGCTGAGGCAATGAATACTTCGTGCTATGTAATAAATAGAGTAATGATTAGACCAATACTTGACAAAACGTCTTATGAATTGTGGCATGAGAAGAAACCTAACATTTCTTATTTTCGTGTATTTGAATGTCCTTGTTTCATTCTTAACATAGGTGATCAACTTGGAAAATTTGAATCAAAGGCTGATGAGGGAATTTTCATGGGCTATTCAATAAGGAGCAAGGCTTACAAGATATACAACAAACGAACAAAAACAACTGTTGAATCAATCAATGTGAAATTCGATGAATCTGACTCGGAAAGGACGACTGAAAAGACGGTTGACGATGGGGTAGATCATGAAGGCATTGAAGAAGGGACAACTAGTGAGAAAGCTAAAAGTAGGACTGTTGATGCTGGTAGATTGAAATTCAAATCCATTCATCCTCCTGAATTGGTTATAGGTAACCCTACGGAAGGTATACGCACTAACTCGTCATTTGATAAAAATTAATGTGCATTTTGTTGCCACAGTGGTTTTATTTCTGAGATTGAACCCGATTCTATTGAAATGGCTCTTAATGATGAAAGTTGGGTTTTAGCAATGCAATATGAACTTAATCAATTTGAGAGAAATAAGGTTTGGAAATTAGTTCCTAGACCTAATGACTATTCAATTGTTGGAACGAAATGGGTGTTCAAAAATAAGCTTGATGAATCAGGAAATGTAATTAGAAACAAAGCTAGGTTGGTCGCAAAAGGATATAACCAAATAGAAGCATAGATTTTGATGAAACATTTGCTCCAGTGGCTAGGTTAGAAGCCATTAGGATTCTACTAAGTTTTGCATGTTATAAGGGTTTCAAACTTAAACAAATGGATGTAAAAAGTGCCTTTCTAAATGGTGATTTGAAAGAAGAAGTTTTTGTTGAACAACCCCCCGGTTTTGAAAATCATGATTTTCCAAATCATGTGTATAAACTAGAAAAAGCATTATATGGTCTTAAGCAAGCTCCTAGAGCTTGGTATGACTGCCTTTGTACATATCTTTTGGAAAATGGCTTTAAAAAGGGGTGTGCTGACACGACACTGTTTCTATTACATAATGGAAGTGAATTTTTGATTGTTCAGATTTATGTGGATGATATTATTTATGGTGCTACTAATGAACTCTTGTGCGAGAAATTTGAGCAAGTCATGCAGGCTAAATTCGAGATGAGCTTGGTTGGAGAATTGAAATATTTTCTTGGATTCCAAATCAAGCAAAGTAGTGATGGTATTTTTATTTCACAATCCAAGTATGTGTTGGAACTGTTGAAGAAATTTGGAGTTGAGAACTCCAAACCATTGAGAACTCCTATGAGCCCATCAACAAAGTTGGACAAAGACGAGAAAGGAATTGCTGTTGATCAGAAGAAATATCGACGGATAATTGGTTCACTTCTCTATCTTACTGCTTCTAGACCTGATATTTATGTTTTCTGTATGTTTGTGTGCACGTTTTCAATCTAATCCTAAAGAATATCATTTGAAAGCCACTAAACGAATTTTGAGATATCTTTCACACACATACAAATTTGGATTATGGTACCCTTCTTGTGAAAATTTTGATTTAGTTGGCTATTCTGATGCTGATTATGCTGGTTCATTGGTTGATAGGAAAAGCACTAGTGGGACATGTTTCATGCTAGGACATTCATTAGTTTCTTGGTCAAGTCGTAAACAGAATTGTGTTGCACTATCCACCACTGAAGCAGAATATATTGCTTTAGGAAGTTGCTGTGCTCAAATTTTATGGATGATGCAAACTCTTTCTGATTTTGGCTTAGTTTACAAACAAGTTCCATTAAAATGTGATAGTAAAAGTGCAATAGACTTGTCAAATAATCATGTTCATCATTCACGCACAAAACACATTGATGTGAGATGCCACTTTCTTAGAGATCACATTGCTACGGAAGACATTGGCATTGAACATATTTCAACTGAGGTTCAACTTGCTGATCTTTTCACAAAACCCCTCCCCGAAGATAGATTTTCCAGATTACGTTTGGATTTGGAGATTATAGAAATTGACTAATCATTTTCAACTTTTTAGTTGAAATATTCTTGGATATATACTTCCAACTTCAATTTCTAGGATTCACACCAGTTTTGGATATTATCCAAAGATTGATTCAAATATGGTATTCAGTATTGGATATTATATAATATAATTAACTTGGTAACTTATTCCACGACCATTTCTATTTCTACCATCTTTCTATCGTTCATAATGGTTTTGTAAAATGAGAAGAGTGGATTTTTTTTTTAATTATTTGTTTTAATAATAATAACTCTCATGCATCCATTCTCATTTAAAAGTCCTTATGGTTATGCATGGATGGAACATGTGAGTGAATTATTTTTTATCATTACTCCATTCTCATTTAAAAGTCCTTATGGTCATGCATGGATGGAGTATGGTAACTAAGTATTCTGGTCTCACTTAAAAGTCTGGATGCTTAGACTAATAAGTAACTGCTAACCCCATTTAAAAGTCCTTATGGTTATGCGTGGTTAGTAAGTGCTTATTTTTTTGTGCTTAAATGTAAAATTAATTTTAAAATATCTCTCTTCTTATTATACAAAAACCGAATTATCAATCCATTCTCTACAATGTGGAAATTGTTATCTCGTTATGATATATTATTTATTGTTCCTACTGTTCCATTGTTTTTTATCAGTCTTTTGATAATGACAAAAGGGGGAGAAGAACAAGATTTTGATAAGGAAGTAAATATTTTTTGGAATACTTCAAAAAATTTGTTAGATGTTGTTAGTTAATTTTCTTTAGTCCTTTTATTCTTCTGTAATTTTCTAAATCTTCTAAATAGGGAGTGGTCTCAGTTGTAGGGGGGAGCATTCATATAGGGGGAGCTAAATATTTCATGCTCAAACACATTTATTAGAATTTCAAAATCTTTAATATATATGTTTGTCATCATCAAAAGGGGGAGATTGTTTGATGTGAATTTTTGTTTGATGATAACAAATATATATATATATATATATATATATATATATATATATCAATTTATATAGGTGTTTGCAGATTGTACTATATGCATATAGAAATAAATATTCATATTGAACAATAATACTATTGCACAGAATTTATATAATTTAATCAGTATTTTTATTCAATATAATATTTCAATTCAACACTTATACAGTACAAAGTTTTTCAGCTCTCTCTATATACATACACTAGTTTATACATTTCATTCACTACAACACACAACACTGTACATTTTTACAAAACATTTAATCTGCATCTATCTGCATTGTCCAGCTCCAGTTCTTGTCCTGTCTCCTATGTACCTGTATAATTAGCAACTACAACACTAATCTGAAAAGAAACAAATTTGAATTTGCAAAAATATAAATTTGTTTTTATTGGTGCCTCAGTTATTTGGGTCATTTGTCATCATCTACATTTGGATTCATCACACACAAAGTCATGCACACAGATATATACACTTGATAACACTATAGGGACAGGTAATCATGAGTGGCTGCAATACACACGTGTACATTTATACATGAGTGCACTGCCTCGCCAACTCTTGTGCACAGCTCCAACCAGTAATGCAACAGTGACCAACCAAAAGTTCAAGTAAATCAAAGTGTGCAACACGAGAATATACACAAGCGCAGACCAAATGCTCAAGCCACCAAGAACCAGAACAAGGACCAATGAACAAAGAACAGATACCAGACAGGCCAAACAACAAGGCAGACCACAAAGAAATGCATGTCACCCAGTTGCAACATGAATGAAAAGACCAGACAACATAGCATGTACCAGCCACAATTAAGATGTACAAGTACAGTCAAGTCAAATGAAACTCAAGCAAGTGCACAAGCAAAATACAGACAAGAAGCACAAGTACAGGGAACAACCAGGTGAAGATGCAAGAACAAAGAAGGTACACAAGTGAAGCAAATGAAAACCATGCATCAGTGAAATCACAATAAAACTACAGTGGTAACATATACAAGACAGTAAATAGTTCAGTAATGCAATGCATAAATGCAACTACAAGAATTCAAAAAGACAGACAAACAATACAATCAACATGAAGCACTACAACTCAAAGGGTACGTGAAGTTCAATCCACCAGTTAGTGCAGCAATTAAGCACTTGTATGCAGACTAGTGTCAACAACCAAGTAAATGTAGAAGACAGTGCAATCATGAAGTATGCAATTCGAACTAACATGACAGCAAACAAATGCAAGCTCGACTAACAGCAAGACCAAACTGCACAAGTGACCACAAAGACAACAGCCAGTGCCAACAAATGTCCAGAGACCAAGTTCATATGCAAAGTGCAACAGATCAAGTGACACAGTGAAACAAATGCAGAATTGACAAAGGTAAGAAGTATGCAATTCGAAATGATTCCAAACCGCAAAGTCAAGAAATGCACAGTGGAATGAACAAGTGATGCACATGATATGGCAATCACAAATGCTTGAAGACTATAGAACATCAAGATGAATCAAAACAAGTTCGATCAATATCAATAACCAAGGACACAGTGGAATCAACATCATCAGAGAAAATAGCCAGAGATGAAGCTCACAGGGGCCAGAGAATCAATGCCGTATAAAGTCAAAAGCAACAGTGGATGAATGAGATTCAACAGAGCAGTGATGAACAAGTTAGAAAACAAGTGTGTGTACAATTTGAAAAAGTCAAATTCGTATCTTTGAAAATAGGAAAGTCAAGCAAATTAAAAAGAGGAAAGTTTCTGCCCTTTTATTCAAGAAAAATCGAAAGCGTGATAATGAAAGTCGTGCGCATCAGGAATGTGAAAATCAGGAAAATATCAAATTGATACAAGCGAATTAGGTTTCAGAAATCATATAAATACGTCTCCAAAACCATCATCGAAAGTTGGGGTGTGAGAAAATCGAATCAAATCCAAACACGGACCCAAGTTCATCATCGGCAAGCAGACCAACAATCGAATTCAAGCATTACATCCAGAAAAGC
The DNA here is from genome assembly GCA_030765085.1 of Allium cepa. Classification (NCBI taxonomy): domain Eukaryota; kingdom Viridiplantae; phylum Streptophyta; class Magnoliopsida; order Asparagales; family Amaryllidaceae; genus Allium; species Allium cepa. The sequence goes on from CM060945.1 coordinate 82,920,161, forward strand.
AAAAAGGAAAGTTACATACCGAATTGAAGCCGAAACTCCAGAAGCCCTAATTTCACAATTGATCATCGGAGAAGCAAGAGCAATGTGAACCAAGCAATTGATCATCAGAGAGCGAGCGCAAGAGCATCACAAACCAGTCAAAGCCAAAATTTGGATCGAAGATACAAAGCCGCAATTTTACAGTAGCAAAGAAAAAGGGAACGATGCCCTAATTTCAAAAAGAGGAACGACCGACATTATTTTTCACAAAACCAAATAGAAGTGGATCGGGCTAGTGAAAGAAAACAAGGGGCCGACCTTTATTAAAGAGGATTTTATTTTACTTAGGGTTTTATTAAAAAAAAGGGTTTTTTTATTTTGAGCAAAAATTAGGGACTAAAGTTTATATTTTAATTTTTTCTCCTGCATTTATTTTTGAAGTTTTTTTTCTTTTTCAAGATAATGAATTTGTAAATCACCACCTAGGTTGTAGGTAGTGTCAGACTGTCTAGTTAGAATTAGTCCAGTGAGCAGGGTGTGCGAGTTTACAAATCTCTATAGGCGGAGCAGAGTTTGCGAGTAAGCGAAACTCTATAGGCGGAGCAGGGTGTGCGAGTCTAGTAGAGTTTTTGTGAGCAGGAGCAAAGGTTTGCGAGTCTAGTAGAGTGTTTGTAAGTGGGATACTGTTTAATTCTAATAGAAATCTGGGAATGCGGCAGTGGGCAGGGGTTGCCAAAGCTGGGTAAATTTTGTGTGTGATTTACTTTTCAGCATATTTATTTCTGTAGCTTATTTCTATGTTTAATTCGAGAAAATTTGCTATAACCCTATTCACCCCCCCCCTCCAGGGTTAATCTAGATCCTACACATAGTACCATGCTGTTGACTTGAGTTGTAGAATTTCACTGTAACTTCGCTTTTGCTTTGCATTGACCATGGCTTCTTCTGTCTTGTATATGTTGTATGAACTGCTGTGCCATTTTAGTTTTTCACTTGTGCATATTGCCTCGAGTCTACATGTATTCTTGGCACTGCTTCTTTTGTTGTATACATGTCCACTGCAGTTTCATTGTGACTTCACTGATGCATTTGGACTTGATCATACTTGATGCACTTTACTTGTTGTCCTCATATTGTTGTTTGCATCATGTCGCTGTTATATATGCACTGTGTTTCACTTTGTCGTCTCTTTTCTTTGTTGGCACTGGCTGTTGTCTTTGCGGTCTTCTCATTCATATGTGTCTGTTCGAGTTCATTCATATTGTGTTCCCCATTCACTGTTGCCTGGTTTTAGTCTTGTTTCATGTTTTAACATAGCATTCATATTGTTGTGTCACTCTTCATGTTGTTCAACACATGATGCTAGTTTGAGGCTGTGCTTGCACACCATGTTGCATGCATTGAGTAACTGGTTTTGGTCGAGACTTGATTCTTTGATGTTGTTTATGTCCATTACTGCAATACTGTCGTTGTGTACTGATTCTTGATGGCTTGCATGATGCATTTTGACTTGACTTGCTACATGGTCGACACTTGCAGTTTACTATGTCAAGTAGCTGTCTTCATATTGTCACTATATCATGTTCGATACAGTTTGTATTTCAGTTGTTTAGTTGACGCACTTGAACTATACATTCGAGTCTGCCTTGTTGAGTTCCTGTAGTTGCATTCATGTCATGTAGTTGCATTGTAGTTGCATTCACTTGAGTCTATTGCATTTGTTTGCTTGTACTGTCTTATGAGACTGTCTCTGGACATTTGGTCATGTTGCATGAGTTACTTGCATTGTGGCATTGCCTTACTGAACTTGATTCACTTGAACTTGTTGTTGCCAGTTTGCCTTTTATCACTGCATCCATTCTGGTTGGTCTGACCTATGATATCTTGTAGCCTGGTCATTGCTTGCCATCACTGGTCTTTGAATCCATTCATGTTGATTTTTGAAATTTTACTTGTGTTGAATCCAGTTTCAAAACTCGGGTTTGACCTTGTGCTCGTGTCATGATTTTAAATATATTGCACGTGAGTTGAACCCGGCTTTTTATTTGGGTTTGACCTGTGCTCACCCGTCCCTGTAAATCGATCAAGTGTATATCGATGTGCACGGCCTTGTGGCATGTACAGTGATACACTGTGCATGTCACACTGTTCGTGTATGACGAATTCAAATGTAAATGATGACGAACAACCCAAATAACTGAGGCAAATAATATTTTCAAAAATTATATTTCATTTTATATTGCAAAAATAATTCTTTTTCAATTTTACTGCGTTAGTGAATATTTTTGCAGATTGCTCAGATGTTGGATTATAACTGGAATGAAGATGAAGATTAACTACGAGTGTGAGTGATATGTAGTGAGGAAAACTGTAAATATGAAATTGTGATGTATTGTAATCAAAGTTGTATAGTTATAGTGAGAGCTTGAAATTGTACTATTCAAGATTGTAAATAAATATTTGTTTGAATAAAATTTCTGTTTGAATTCAAATTCTGTGTAATTTATTTTATTCAACAAATATTTATTTAATCTATGAAAAATAAAATAGTATATTAACAAATACATTTAAATGAATGTATATATATGTTTATTATCATCAAACAAAAATCATATACTCGCATATTCCACAATCTCCGCCTTTTGATGATAACAAACATATATTTAAGATTTTGACTGTGTTAAATGTATTTGACCAATGATATATTCTAATTGCTCCCCCTATTTAAATGCTTCCTCTCTACATGATGCTCCCTCTACATATATGCATACAAATAGAAATATATAAATGAGCCTAGATGCAAATGGAAAATTATTTGACCTTTGCTTGATTTCATTTGACAAAATCTTAACTTTTCTCTCCCCCTTTTGTTATCAGCAAAAGAATAATAGTGTTAGAGAAAAATAGAGATAAAGTGATCAATATTAATCCAACATTAAAAATGAATTTGAATATAAATATTAAACTTCAATAAGAATCAAACAAAAATCATAACTACCCTTGTTAGGCGTATATTCCACTTTTAGAATGATGGAAACGATGTTCTCATATAAAACCATACAGTTGTATCTACTTGTGGTACATTTATATCAGGAATTTGAATATCTACTAATCATGCATAACTGTTAGGACTTTTAAATGAGATTAGTAGTATTCCAATTTAATTTTAAAAATGAATTCAAGTATCTTCTAACCACGCATAACCGTGAGGACTTTTAAATGGGATTAGAATCAACTTGTCTATTAAATCAATTAATTTTGATATGCGTTCCATACATGCATAACCGTGAGGACTTTTAAATGAGCATGGAAGCACATAATCAAAAATCCAAGTAATTCACCCATGCATAACGGTGAGGACTTTTAAATGAGAGTGAATACTTTGGATATTTATTTATTTTTACAAAAAAATGTGAAATGAAAAACAAATGATCCCTGATTATAGTACCACATATCGACAAACTATATTTAAGATTTGATAAACAATGGTCGATAGAAATATGATAGATATATGAATGGTCATGGAATCTTTACCCAACTAAAAGTTTTATAACTCTTGTTTGAATTCCTAAAGAAATTTTCAAAATATAGCGTCTTGAGTAATGTATGTTAAATATCAACACTTATCACCTTCTCAATCACTATTTATCTTTTTGATAATTAGTAGGGAGTCGGACTAGTCAAAATTTGTCTTTTAAAATCAAATAAAAAATGACTAATCTGAAAATATGGTCAAAAATGATTTTCTCGAAGGGGTTATATGAGAAAAAAATTATGCTATTTGAAAATTATTTATAATGAAAATATGCAGATGTTTTCTTTGAAAAACAATGCAGCAAATGAATGTTTCAAAAAATTAATCACGTTCCACTAGTAATTTTTTCTATCAACTACATTACCGGTGTAATCTGCATCTGAATTTCTCTTTCACTCCAAAATATCACTAACTAAATTTGATAGACCAGACCATGATGTGTGCACAAAAAAAACTCAAACTCAATTTTTACAGCATTCTTGAATTTGAATTGAAGTCTTGTAAATAATCAGAAACTGTGAATATAGAGTTAGCCAAAAATAACCAAAAATATTATCATCCAGCAAAACACTATGTTTAATCCAAACGTATATGTATGAAGTAATTCAAAGAATAGTGTTTTTGGCATAAATGTAATTGGCCAACTATGTTGAACAAGTCAGAATTAAGAGAAACATCATCTTTGGAACATCTCAACACTGGCTGATTTCATTCAGAATATGGTGCAGATTATCACATTTAATATATCGATCAGATAAGTATACCTTCACCTGTTTTACCTTTACGATAATTTTACGTGATTGCCCATTGTGATTCTGTCACCTTTGAACTAGGCTAAGGAACTTTGCTTTGATGCCCGTTGTGTTTCTGGAACAGCCAAAATCCAGAGAACACTGTTGTTGTTCCTTAGCCTGCCACCATACCTACACGATGAAAGATTTTTGTCACCTATTTATAGGTCCATGATTGTTAGTGGCTGAAGCATTGTGAATAAACAATCCTTTTGGAACCCAAACTTGTTTAGTCCTTTCATTCTTGTTCCAATAGACATGAAATTTGTTTGTAGAATTCTTAGGAACCCAAACTTGTACAAATTTTGTGTTCTTGTTCCTATGACTACAATTTTCAACATGATGTCCAATTATTTCACATCTACCAAAGACACTCTTACCTTTTGCATTATCCTCAACTTGTGTTTTCCCAAAGCCTAGAACCTTTTCTGTTGTTAGCAAAAATTTGATTTCCCAATAACATGTTGAATGATTTTTCTCCTCTTGAAAAGTTATTCAGAGATTTCTCAAGATTTTGGACTTTGGTTTTTAGGGTTGTGTTTTTAGTGACAAGTGAGGTGCATCTATTTATAAAATCCTTTTTCCTAGTGTCAATGGTTTCCTTAAGACTCAAGTTTTCTTTTTCAAGATTCTCAAAGCTATTCTTAAGTCTTGATAATTCTGAATCTAAAATTTTACATTTTTTACATTCTAGATTTTGAATATTTTCAAGTTCAGTTTCTAACCTAAAATTTTCATGAGCAAGTTCTCTCCTATCAGATTTCAGTTTTTCAATTTTAGATTCAAGAGTATCAACCATTTTAGTAAGATCAAGACACATAAAAACAAGTTCTTTATAAGAATAGTCACCTCCCTCACTAGATTCCTCTGAGCTTGCTTTTGAATCTGATTTTGCCACAAGACACAAGTTAGCCTCCTCTGAGCTATTATCCGAAACTTCCTCTCCTTTTTCATCATCCCAAGTCGCTACAAAAGCCTTCTTCTTCTTTTTCTTTCCTTTGTTGTTTTTGAGAAGAGGGCATCGTTGTTTGAGGTGGCCAGGCTTGTTGCAGTTTAAGCACGTCAATTCATTATCGAAATTTTCAGAATCTTTTGGCCTATTACCATTTGTTTTCTTCTTGCGTGGCGTGAATCTTGACCATTTTCTAAGATTATTGACAACCATTGTAATCTCTTTAATTGGATCTTCTTCTTCTTCATCGCTCTCTTCTTTGCTCTTTAAGGCAATCTCTTCTTCTTTGGTTCGGAGTTGTTGCGTTCCTCCTTTGCTTTTAGCTCAAGCTCATATGTCATCAAGTTGCCAATCAACTCCTCCATGCTTAGTTTACTCAGATCTTTCGATTCTTCTATTGCCGTGACTTTTGCCTCAAAGTTCATCGGTAAAACTCGTAGCACCTTCCGCACAAGCTCTACCTCAGTGAATACCTTCCCAAGTGCTCTAGCGTTGTACACCAAAGTTGAAAAGCGTCCAAACATGTGTTTTATGCTCTCGCCTTTGTCCAACACAAAGTTTTCGTATTCATTGCTGAATAGGGCTAGACGAGACTCCTTGACTTGAGAAGTTCCTTCATGTGTCACCTCCAAGGTATGCCAAATTTACCGTGTAGTTTTACAATGAGAAATTCTATTAAATTCATTCTTATCAAGAGCACAGATCAAAGCATTCATAGCTTTAGCATTTGTAGTTTTTAATCTCTTATCGTTAGCATCCCACATATCCTTAGGTTTAGGAATCTCAGTATCACCAACGGTTATAGTGGGAGATTTATAGTCAGTTTCAATAATATCCCAAACATCATAATCAACAGAACTAAGATAAATACCCATCCTAACTTTCCAATAAGCATAATAATTCCCGTTAAACATGGGTGGCCTAACAATAGATTGCCCCTCAAAAAAAGCATTATTTGGTGGATTCATGAGTCTAGAGTTAAAGAGAAATACCTCGCTCTGATACCACTTGTAGGATCTAGATTAACCCTAGATGGGGGTCAATAGGGTTATAGCAAATTTTCTCGAATCAAACGCAAAAACAAACTGCAGAAATAAATATGCTGAAAAGTAAATCACACACAAAATTTACCTAGCTTCGGCAACCCCTGCCTACTGCTGCATTCCCAGATTTCTATTAGAATTAAACAGTCTCCCGCTTACAAACACTCTAACAGACTCGCAAACCCTTGCTCCCGCTTACAAACACTCTAATAGACTCGCACCCCCTGCTCCCGCCTATAGAGTTTTGCAAACTCGCAAACCCTGCTACCGCCAATAGAGTTTTGTAAACTCGCACACCCTTCTCACTAAAATAATTCTAACTAGACAATCTGACACTACCTACAACCTAGGTGGTGATTTACCAATATTTAGATTCGAAAAGTAAAAACAACAAATAAAAATAATTAAACCCAAAACCCCTTTAATAAAAATAAGGCCGACCCTTTTATTCTTTAACCCGATCCTTTTCTCTTGCTTGTGAAACAATTGTGGCCGATCCTCTTTGCCACTAAATTTAGGGCTTCTGCTCCCTTGCGGAAATTGGGGCTTTGATTCTTCGTTCGATCTGATTTGTGTTGCTCTTGCTCGTGCTCGTTCTCTGATGATCGATTCTCTTGAGATCGGCTGCTTGGTTGACTTCGAGATTGCGAATCATTCGCAGCTGCTCCTTTGATCGAGTTCGATAGATTGGTATGTATTCTCTTTCGTTGTTGGCTTAATTGCTTGCTTGAACTCGATGCCTATGATGAGTTCTTGGGTGTGGTATTTATATGAATTCGAGACACTTGAATTTGCTCATATTCATTTACACTTTCCTAATTCTCGATTGCCTGATGCGCACGGCTTTTATTATGAAACGTTCGATTTTTTTATTGAATAATACGGCAAAGACTTTCGTGTCTAACTTTGCTTGACTTTCCTATTTTCGGCAATTTCCATTTTTGTACTGCATTGATTTCTGACTTGGTCAATTTGTTGCCTTGATCATCACGACACTGTTTTGATTCGAAACACAGTATTGAATTATCTGTTGGCTTTGACTTGAATTTGCAAATTTACTTCGGCTTTCACTGTGAATTACTTAGTTGGCTTCGACTTCGTCTGGTTGTTGCATGCATTTGTATCACTTGAGACTGCTGTGTATTTGCATAGAACCATGCTGTTGACTTGACTTGTAGAATTTCGCTGTAACTTCGCTTTTGCTTTGCATTGACCATGGCTTCTTCTGTCTTGTATATGTTGTATGAACTGCTGTGCCATTTTGGTTTTTTACTTGTGCATATTGCCTCGAGTCTACATGTATTCTTGGCACTGCTTCTTTTGTTGTATACATGTCCACTGCAGTTTCATTGTGACTTCACTGATGCATTTGGACTTGATCATACTTGATGCATTTTACTTGTTGTCTTCATATTGTTGTTTGCTTCATGTAGCTGTTATATATGCACTGTGTTTCACTTGGTCGTCTCTTTTCTTCGTTAGCACTGGTTGTTGTCTTTGCGGTCTTCTCATTCATGTGTGTTTGTTCGAGTTCGTTCTTATTGTGTTCCCTATTCATTGTTGCCTGGTTTTAGTCTTGTTTCATGTTTGAACATAGCATTCATATTGTTGTGTCACTCTTCATGTTGTTCAACACATGATGCTAGTTTGAGGCTGTGCTTGCACACCATGTTGCATGCATTGAGTAACTGGTTTTGGTCGAGACTTGATTCTTTGATGTTGTTTATGTCCATTACTGCAATACTGTCGTTGTGTACTGATTCTTGATGGCTTGCATGATGCATTTTGACATGACTTGCTACCTGGTCGACACTTGCAGTTTACTGTGTCAAGTAGCTGTCTTCATATTGTCACTATATCATGTTCGATACAGTTTGTATTTCAGTTGTTTAGTTGACGCACTTGAACTATACATTCGAGTCTGCCTTGTTGATTTTCTGTAGTTGCATTCATGTCAAGTAGTTGCATTGTAGTTGCATTCACTTGAGTCTGTTGCATTTGTTTGCTTGTACTGTCTTATAAGACTGTCTCTGGACATTTGGTCATGTTGCATGAGTTACTTGCATTGTGGCATTGCCTTACTGAACTTGATTCACTTGAACTTGTTGTTGCCAGCTTGCCTTGTATCACTGCATCCATTCTGGTTGGTATGACCTATGATATCTTGTAGCCTGGTCATTGCTTGCCATCACTGGTCTTTGCATCCATTCATGTTGATTTTTGAAATTTTACTTGTGTTGAATCCAGTTTCAAAACTCGGGTTTGACCTTGTGCTCGTGTCGTGATTTTAAATATATTGCACGTGAGTTGAACCCGGCTTTTTATTTGGGTTTGACCTGTGCTCACCTGTCCCTGTAAATCGATCAAGTGTATATCGATGTGCACGGACTTGTGGCATGTACAGTGATACACTGTGCATGTCACACTGTTCGTGTATGATGAATTCAAATGTAAATGATGACGAAGAACCCAAATAACTGAGGCAAATAATATTATCAAAAATTATATTTCATTTTGTATTGCAAAAATATTTCTTTTTCAATTTTACTGCGTTAGTGAATATTTTTGCAGATTGCTTAGATGCTGGATTATAACTAGAATGAAGATGAAGATTAACTACGAGTGTAAGTGATATGTAGTAAGGAAAACTGTAAATATGAAATTGTGATGTATTGTAATCAAAGTTGTATAGTTATAGTGAGAGCTTGAAATTGTACTATTCAAGATTGTAAATAAATATTTGTTTGAATAAAATTTCTGTTTGAATTCAAATTCTGTGTAATTTATTTTATTCAACAAATATTTATTTAATCTATGAAAAATAAAATAGTACATTAACAAATACATTTAAAAGTACAAGCGAATAACAGTGATGGAATTTGTTGTTTGTAACCATTGAATTTAAAAGTGATTTAATTTATTTAGTATTAATTTTTTAATTAACTGAAAAATAGCCACTTTGGCAACTATCTCGGATTTCGACGATACCAGTTTCATTGAATTCGTGTCTCGAATTCGATGAAACCATAAATTATAGGATCCGTAACGGCGAACTATTGTACGATTTTAAGTTTTGTAGCAATTGGACTTGTTGTTTGATCATACGGACTCGAAACGCCTATAAAGCAATTTAATTAAAATCAATTGAAATCAATTTCAAATAAGCTTTTTTTAATATAATGTCTTCGTACGATGGAACTAAGACTTGAAAAATGTTCCATTGAGATTGAAATCATCATAAAAATCTATTTTGATATATGGGATGACCTATTTTCATTCCGAAGGCAAAACGGATTGTTTATTGTTCAACTTCCAAATCAATCGTGCCCATTCATTCTATTCTTTAGCTTTTCCTATAAATTGTCCTGTTACAAACCCTAGCCACTTCTTGTTTTTATTTGTCTAGACGTACATTTCCTTCTCAACTCCTCATTCCAATAGCAGACAAATTCCAACTCCCAAACCCTCAAATTCATTTCCAAAACAAAATCCAAAATTCAAACTCCTCAAACTATGTCATATTATATATGGATTTGAAGCCCTCAACGAGCGCAAGTCAAATCTGCTATCCATTTTCAGATTTGGGTTTCTGTGTGGCCAGAACTGGACGAACTATTCTCGGCCGTTCACCTCGTCGTGATGAACTATGTCGGATTATCAAATCATTAATACAGTATTGTATAGAGGACCAAGGGGATTGCATCGGCATAGTTTGTTTAACGTTTCAGTGGCTAGATTGGTGGGAAAAATTCGATTAGGTTACCGTGTTTGGGGGCAGCGGCTGTGCGTTCTACAACAAGGTCGTGCGATGCGGATGCTCGCGGTGGTTGCATGGGTGGGGTGGTGGTCCAGTTGGTCGTGGCATAAGGTGGTGGTCCGGCTGGTCGTGGCATGCCTAGGTGGCGACGATTCGTGTGTTCGAACGGATGAATGCCTAGTTTCCTGTAGCCGCGTGAGGCAAAGGGATGATGACATGTAATATTATTTTGCTTTGTTTATTTCAATTAAATTTAATTTTCATATGTTCTAACTCACATAACTTTCATATACGAGGTCCAATTCACACGCGGTTTCTTGCATTGGGATCGTATTGAAATTCCTAGCACTTTGACGCTAGTTTGGATAAACTCTGAGATCGTTTGAATTTGGGCCCTAAATTGGATTTAAATTCAAAGTGAGGTGTTTTAATCCACTCACAATTTCTAAAACTTCTTATGTTTGTTAAATTAAATTTATGATGTGATTGAAAATTTATTTCAGGTTGTTTGGTATATTTAAATCATCATCTCAGTTAATTTGAATTTATTTGAATTAAATCGTTATTTAATTTAGTATTGAAATTAAATTGCCAGTTAAAAACCTATTATTGATTTTCAATTATCTATGGATGTTTATTGATTGATTTAGATGATGATTGTGATGGATGATTGATTATTGATATTGGATGAATGGATGTTGTATTTTATATTGTTATAATACTGTAAGTTCACTATAGGTTGAAATGGTACATAACCGAATGATCTTATAGATTAGGGGAAACTCATTATGGGTTGAAATGATAAACCCGAACGGTATTCATTGATTTGAAATGTTGATTTTTGGTGTTGGTTGAAATGATAAACCCAAATGATTTTCATTGATTTGAAAATGTTGATTTTTGGTACAGGTTGAAATGATATAGACCCATATAATTTCTTGAACTTTGATTTTATTTGGCACTGAATCATTTGAAGGGTTTAAGTTAATTCAAACTTCGAATTTGTTTTAATTAGATGATTAAGATTGATATTTCAAATTATTTGAAACCTTTTAAATAAATATATTCACATTGTACCTTTTATTAACTTGACTTACATAAGATCTTTTAATTGTGACTCGAGTGTTTTGTTTTCATTATACTCGGGTTAGTCTGAGCTTTTCAGTGTATTGAAGAACATTTTAATTTTTGGAGGACGAAGACGAAGATTTTGTATATTATTTCTATTTATTATTATTATTATTTCACTTCTTCCTGTGTTCTGCTGCATTATTTTTTTATTTTCTGATGTATGTATAACTCTGATTTGAACTATAAAAGTGTAATCAAATGTCATTTGTAAAACAGCTTCATGAACTATTTATTTGATTATTATGTTTTGTCATTCCGCTGCAAGATTTTGTGTTTTGTTTTTCCTTCTTTTCTATTATTTTCTTATCTACCCCGTTAACAATCCTCCCTTTTGAATGGTTTAAATTAGACATGCGTGGTTTATTGTCGATTTAAACTGTCCAAAAAGGCGGATTATTACATTATATGTGTTTTACCACTTGAATCTTATAACCTAATTTAATTTTTATAACAACAACCAATTCCCTTAATCCTTTATAATAATTAGAAAAATTATGGCCTTATATATCAAAAATATAAGCATATATAAAAATCATTTTTAAAACCGTTTTTAAAACTATTATATAAAATAACAAGTATGCCCTCATATATGTTGAATATGCGCTTTGCGCTATATGATTTTTGTTTGATGATAATAAACATATATACATTCATTTAAATGTATTTGGTAATGTACTATTTTGTTTTTCATAGTTTAAATAAATATTTGTTGAATAAAATTAAATTACACAGAATTCGAATTTGAATTCAAACAGAACAAGTTAAACAGATTTTGAATTCAAACAGAAATTTTTATTTAAACAAATATTTATTACAACTTTGATAGTACAATTTCAAGCTCTCACTATACATATACAATTTTGACTACAATACATGACATTTCACATTTACATCAAAACCTTACTTCATATCACTCACACTCATATTTTTGTCTTCAACTATAATCCAGTTTGAATCCAGCATCTGAGTAATCTGCAAAAATATTTTCAAACGCAGTAAAATTGAAAAAAGAAATATTTTTGCAATTCAAAAATAAAAGATAATTTTTGAATATATGATTTGCCTCAGTTATTTGGGTTGTTCGTCATCATTTTTGACTGTGCAATATCTGTGCATATCAGTATTTTTATCAGGGATAGGCAATTATAAGTGGCTGCAGTACACACGTGTACATTCGTATACGTGTGCACTGCCTCGCCAACTCATGTGCAAAAATCAAACAAAAGCACAGAAATCAAAAACAAGGCCAAACCCAAGATAGCAACATGCTTGAAGACTCCAGTACGACCAAGTATGGAGTGTAAAAATGCAAATGTCCAAACAACAACATGAAGTGAATCAATTTCAAGGCAGTAGTGTACACAAAGACAACAGCCAGTTCAAATGCAAAATAAGCTGCATGAATACAACATGAAGTACAACCACAAAGTTCACAAGTGCAGTAAACGGTGAAGCATCACCAAAGACTCAACAGGGAAAATGGAACCAGACACAACAGTGAAAGTGCAGACCAAGACTCATGGAACAGACCCAACAACTAGTGCCAACATGAACATAACATGTGAATGCATCAAAGCAAGAAAACAACACTGTCGAGCTCGAGATAATACTGCTACAACATGGACTACAACAAATACATGATGCACAACTCAAATGAATATCAGTGCAAGTGTCAACCAGGTAGCAAGGAAGATCAACACAGCAAGCTACAGCATCAAGTTGATCAAGATGCTACAGATTTCAACCAATGAATCATCAAAGAATGCAAGAAGAAAATTATATGTCAAATTATGATATGAACACAAGCCAGTGCACGATCATGTGACAGTATCAAGTTCTTACCAAATCAAGAAAACATCAAGATGATCAATGACCAAACTTATACATGAATCTGCACTAAAACAAATAATGTCCAGTTATAACCACAAAACCATCAACACTGCAACTCAAATGTACAGGCCAGTGAACATAGAAGAGAATGACTCGAAGCAGTTATGAACAAATGTACAAATGCTCAAGACCATCAGTACACAGTGTAGTTGCAGACTCCAAGAATATATACATGAACAAGTGTAGCATCTGTTACAGTGAAAAGCCTAAGTCAAGATGGAGTTACAACAATGCATCAGTGAGGAACACAACAAAAATGAATACTGCAACATGACAAAATGACAAAACTGCATCAATTACAAATGCAATCCAAAATGGAGTGAATGCAACATGGTGAACAAACTAAAGTGCAACAAGTATTGCAGTAATGAATGCATCACATATACAACATCAAAGTGCAACAGAATGGATGCAGCAGTACCAAGTGATAGTGAAGATGGCCAGAGATGAAGACAGGGGCGAACACAAGATGGCCGAAGCAGTGAAGTCAGAATTTTCGAAATAAGCATACCCAAAATCAAGTCGAAGTCAAACATTATTCAGCATCAAGCCAAAGTCGTGGTCTAAATCTCAATGTGTGACAAAGTCAAATATCACAAATCACGAAATCAATTCAAAGCCGTGTGAATCAAGCCACTAGAAATACGAAATTGACAAAGTTAGATTAATCCTCAGCATCAAAGTGTAATCGAACGGCAAAGCAAGAATTTTTTGAAGCAATCAGTCAAACGCAAAAATAGGAAATCAAATCCTATTAAAACCCTAATCATCATCGGCATTTTTTTCATCGAGTTCAAGCATCGAACAGTAAAGCGAAAAAAAAAGGAAAAAGTACATACCGAAGAACAGAACGAACTCGATCCAAAATTAAAGAAGCCGTAAGCAAATCGAAGAAATAAAGCATCGTCAAAGCAATCACTACTACAACCATCTGAACGATCAACGAAGTCGGCGCCTTTAATTTTGCACACACCCTAATTTGGAAATCAGGGACGAAGCCCTAAATTCAGAACTGAGAGGAACAAAAGAGAAGAACGGTCGCCATTTTTTTTACAAGAGATAAAGGAACGGGCTAACAAAAAGTGAAGGGGGCCGGCCTTTCTTATTATTAAAAAGGGTTTAGTGTTTTAATTTAGGGGTTTATTATATTAATTAGGGTTTAGAGTTATATTTCTATTTTTTGTTGTTATCGTTTTTATTTTTCGAAACAAAACTTTGTAAATCACCACCTAGGGTTTAGGTACTGTCAGATTGTCTATTTTGAATTAGTTTAGTGAGCAGGGTGTGCGAGTTTGCAAAATTCTATTGTAGGCGGGAGCAGAGTTTGCGAGTAAGCGAGGCTCTATAGGCGGGAGGCAAAGTTTGCGAGTAAGCGAAACTCTATAGGCGGAGCAGGGTGTGCGAGTCTAGTAGAGTGTTTGTAAGCGTGGAGCAAATGTTTGCGAGCAGGGTGTGCGAGTCTAGTAGAGTGTTCGTGAGCGTGGAGCAAATGTCTGCGAGTCTAGTAGAATGTTTGTAAGCGTGATACTGTTTAATTCTAATAGAAATCTGTGAATGCAGCAGTAGGCAGGGGTAGCCAAAGCTGGGTAAATTTTGTGTGTGATTTACTTTTCAGCATATTTATTTCTTCAATTATATCTCTGTTTTTAATTCGAGAAAATTTGCTATAACCCTATTCACCCCCCTCTAGGGTTAATCTAGATCCTACAAGTGGTATCAGAGCCCGGTATATTTTTTAACTCTAGAGATATGTTTAAACGTTTTTTAACTTTTGTGTACAAAGTCTTTGCAGCAACTTGGAATGGTGAAGAAGGAGAGAAAGCTAATGTATGTTTGATGGCAAAATCAGATTCAGAAGCCAGCTCAGAGGAAACTAGTGAGATTTGTTGGCGGGCTAAGGAGCAACAGGAATGGTTTCTAGATTCAGGTTGTTCTAGACATATGACAGGTGACAAATCGAAGTTCCTTAGTCTAGAGAATTTTAAAGGCGGAAATGTGATCATGGGAGACAACAGTAAGTGTAAGATCATTGGTAAAGGTGAAGTAGGTAACGGTAATTTTTCTTTAACTAATGTTTTATATGTTGAGAATTTGCATCACAATCTCATTTCTATTAGCCAACTATGTGACAAAGGTATGAATGTTGTCTTCGATAGTGATACCTGCAAAATCATTGATAAAGATTCTAATAACATTGTTTTTATGGGCAATAGAAAAGGAAATGTTTACTCACTTTCATTTGATAATCTAAATCTGTCTAGATGTTTGGTAGTCACAGATGAAGAAGCATTTTTATGGCATAGAAGACTTGGTCATGCTAGCATGAGCCTCTTAGAAAAACTTGAAACAAAAGAATTAGTCAGGGGGTTACCACATCAGAAATTTAAAAATAACAAAGTGTGTAAAGCATGTTCCTTGGGGAAGCTTAGTCGATCATCATTTCGTCCTAAAAACATTGTTAGCACATCAAGGGTTCTTGAATTAATTCACATGGATTTATTTGGACCAAATGAAATTGCAAGCTTAAATGGAAAACGTTATTGTTATGTATTAGTTGATGATTACTCTAGATTTACATGGGTTTATTTCTTAGCCAAAAAGTCTGAATCTTTTGAATGTTTTTCAAAATTTGCAAAATTTGTTCAAAATGAAAAGGAGTTTCAATTAAAAACTTGAGAAGTGATCATGGAGGCGAATTTGAAAATTTGGAATTCGAAAGTTTTTGTGAAGAAAATGGTTTAAAACATGAATTTTCTGCTCCACAAACACCTCAACAAAATGGGGTGGTTGAAAGAAAAAATCGTACATTGCAAGAATTGGCAAGGTCCATGTTGAGTGAGTATAATCTACCTCTAACCTTTTGGGCAGAGGCAGTAAATACGTCATGCTATATAATGAATAGAGTAATGGTTAGACCAATACTTGGCAAAACATCTTATGAATTGTGGCATGAAAGAAAACCTAACATTTCTTATTTTCGTGTATTTGGATGTCCTTGTTTTATTCTTAACACAGGTGATCAACTTGGAAAATTTGAATCTAAGGCTGATGAGGGAATTTTCATGGGATACTCAACAAGGAGAAAGGCTTACAGAATATACAACAAACGAACAAAAACAATTGTTGAATCAATCAATGTGAAATTTGATGAATCTGACCAATATAGAACGACTGAAAAGATGGTTGACGATGGGGTAGATCCTGAAGGCACTGAAGAAGGGACATTTAGTGAGAAAACTGAAAGAAGGACTTTTGATGCTGATAAATTAAGGTTCAAACCTAATCATCCTCCTGAATTAATTATTGGTGATCCTACGGAAGGTATACGTACTCGTTCTTCATTTAATAAAAATTTGTGTGCGTTTTGTTGTCATAGTGGTTTTATTTCTGAGATTGAACCTGATTCTGTTGAAATGGCTCTTAATGATGAAAATTGGATTTTAGCAATGCAAGATGAACTTAATCAATTTGAGAGAAACAAAGTTTGGAAATTAGTTCCTAGGCCTAATGACTATCCAATTGTAGGGACTAAATGGGTGTTTAAAAATAAACTTGATGAATCAGGAAATGTAATTAGAAACAAGGCTAGGTTGGTTGCAAAAGGTTATAACCAAATAGAAGGCATAGACTTTGATGAAACATTTGCTCCAGTTGCTAGGTTAGAAGCCATTAGAATCTTGCTAAGTTTTGCATGTTACAAGGGTTTCAAACTTAAACAAATGGATGTAAAAAGTGACTTTTTGAATGGCGATTTAAAAGAAGAAGTTTTTGTTGAACAACCACCCGGTTTTGAAAATCATGAATTTCCAAATCATGTGTATAAGCTAGAAAAAGCATTATATGGTCTTAAGTAAGCTCCAAGAGCTTGGTATGACTGCCTCTGTACATATCTTTTGGAAAATGGTTTTAAAAAGGGTAGTGCTGACACGACACTGTTTCTATTACATAAAGAAAGTGACTTTTTGATTGTTCAGATTTATGTGGATGATATTATTTATGGTGCTACTAATGAGCTCTTGTGTGAGAATTTTGAACAAGTCATGCAGGCTAAATATGAGATGAGTTTGGTTGGCGAATTGAAATACTTTCTTGGATTTCAAATTAAGCAAAGCAGTGATGGTATTTTCATTTCACAATCCAAATATGTGTTGGAGCTATTGAAGAAATTTGGAATCGAAAATTCCAAACCATTGAGAACTCCTATGAGTCCATCAACAAAGTTGGACAAAGATGAGAAAGGAATTGCAATTGATCAAAAGAAATATCGAGGGATAATCGGTTCACTTCTCTATCTTACTGCTTCTAGACCTGATATTATGTTTGCTGTGTGCTTGTGTGCACGTTTTCAAGCTAATCCCAAAGAATCTCATTTAAAAGCTACTAAACGAATTTTGAGATATCTTTCACACGCACACAAATTTGGACTATGGTACCCTTCTTGCGAAAATTTTGATTTAGTAGGTTATTCCGATGCTGATTATGCTGGTTCATTAGTTGACAGAAAAAGCACTAGTGGGACATGTTTCATGCTAGGACATTCATTAGTCTCATGGTCAAGTCGGAAACAGAATTGTGTTGCATTATCCACCACTGAAGCAGAATATATTGCTTTGGGAAGTTGTTGTGCTCAAATTCTATGGATGATGCAAACTCTTTCTGATTTTGGCTTAGTCTATAAACAAGTCCCATTAAAATGTGATAGTAGGAGTGCTATAGATTTGTCAAATAATCCTGTTCATCATTCTCGCACAAAACACATTGATGTGAGACACCACTTTCTTAGAGATCACATTGCTAAAGAAGACATTTGCATTGAATATATTTCAACTGAAACTCAACTTGCTGATATTTTCACAAAACCTCTTCTCGAAAACAGATTTTCAAAATTACGATTAGATTTGGGAATTCTAGAGATTGACTGATCATTTTTTAAAATTTGATTTTTTGAATTTGATTCTAAATGACAATTTTTTTGACTAATCTAACTCCCTAATGATTATCGAAAAGATGAATAGTGATTGAAAAAGTGATGAGTGTTGATATTTATCATATATTAAAACTCGAGAAAATATAATTAGGAAATTTCTTTAGAATTACATAACAAGAGTTATAAAAACTTTTTGTTGGGTAAAAATTCCATGATCATTTCTATTTCTATCATCTTTCTATCGACCATCACTCGTCAAAATTACACATAGTATGTAAATTTGTGGTAGTTTACAAAGGAAATCATTCGTTCTTCAATATCTTTAAATCTGTGAAGGAAAATTATTTGTGCTTCAACTTATTATATTTAGCAATAAAAATAAATATCCAAAGTATTCACTCTCATTTAAAAGTCCTCATGGTTATGCATGGGTGAATTACTTGGATTTTTTGATTATGTGCTTCCATGCTCATTTAAAAGTCCTCACGGTTATGCATGTATGGAACGCATATTAAAAATAATTGATTTAATAGACAAGTTGATTCTAATCCCATTTAAAAGTCCTCACGGTCATGCGTGGTTAGAAGATACTTGATTTCATTTTTTTTTTAAAAAAAATTGTGAATACTACTAATCTCATTTAAAAGTCCTAACGGTTATGCATGGTTAGTAGATATTCAAATTTCCTGAAATAAATATACCACAAATAGACATATCTATATGAATTTTTGATGATTCTATCTTCATCACTTCTGAAAGTGGAATATGCGCTTGACAAGGGTAATTATGATTTTTGTTTGAGTTTTATTGAAATTTGATATTTATATTTAATTGAGTTAAATGTTTGATTCATGTCTATCACTTCATCCCTATTTTATAACACTGTTATTCTTTTGCTGATAACAAAAGGGGGAGAGAAAAATTAAGATTTTGTCAAATAGAATCAAGCAAAGGTCAAATACTTTCAATTTTTGCATATAGGCTTATTTACATATTTTTATGCATATATATAGGGGGAGCCATATATGTAGGGGGAGTATCACATGTAGGGGGAGTATCACATAAAAAGGAAGCATTCAAATAGGGGGAGCAAATGAAATTATCAAATGCATTTAATATATTCAAAATCTTAAATATATGTTTGTTATCATCAAAAGGGGGAGATTGTTGAATATGCGCTTTGCGCTATATGATTTTTGTTTGATGATAATAAACATATATACATTCATTTAAATGTATTTGGTAATGTACTATTTTGTTTTTCATCGTTTAAATAAATATTTGTTGAATAAAATTAAATTACACAGAATTCTAATTTGAATTCAAACAGAACAAGTTAAACAGATTTTGAATTCAAACAGAAAATTTTATTCAAACAAATATTTATTACAACTTTGATAGTACAATTTCAAGCTCTCACTATACATATACAATTTTGACTACAATACATGACATTTCACATTTACATCAAAACCTTACTTCATATCACTCACACTCATATTTTTGTCTTCAACTATAATCCAGTTTGAATCCAGCATCTGAGTAATCTGCAAAAATATTTTCAAACGCAGTAAAATTGAAAAAAGAAATATTTTTGCAATTCAAAAATAAAAGATAATTTTTGAATATATGATTTGCCTCAGTTATTTGGGTTGTTCGTCATCATTTTTGACTGTGCAATATCTGTGCATATCAGTATTTTTATCAGGGATAGGCAATTATAAGTGGCTGCAGTACACACGTGTACATTCGTATACGTGTGCACTGCCTCGCCAACTCATGTGCAAAAATCAAACAAAAGCACAGAAATCAAAAACAAGGCCAAACCCAAGATAGCAACATGCTTGAAGACTCCAGTACGACCAAGTATGGAGTGTAAAAATGCAAATGTCCAAACAACAACATGAAGTGAATCAATTTCATGGCAGTAGTGTACACAAAGACAACAGCCAGTTCAAATGCAAAATAAGCTGCATGAATACAACATGAAGTACAACCACAAAGTTCACAAGTGCAGTAAACGGTGAAGCATCACCAAAGACTCAACAGGGAAAATGGAACCAGACACAACAGTGAAAGTGCAGACCAAGACTCATGGAACAGACCCAACAACTAGTGCCAACATGAACATAACATGTGAATGCATCAAAGCAAGAAAACAACACTGTCGAGCTCGAGATAATACTGCTACAACATGGACTGCAACAAATACATGATGCACAACTCAAATGAATATCAGTGCAAGTGTCAACCAGGTAGCAAGGAAGATCAACACAGCAAGCTACAACATCAAGTTGATCAAGATGCTACAGATTTCAACCAATGAATCATCAAAGAATGCAAGAAGAAAATTATATGTCAAATTATGATATGAACACAAGCCAGTGCACGATCATGTGACAGTATCAAGTTCTTACCAAATCAAGAAAACATCAAGATGATCAATGACCAAACTTATACATGAATCTGCACTAAAACAAATAATGTCCAGTTATAACCACAAAACCATCAACACTGCAACTCAAATGTACAGGCCAGTGAACATAGAAGAGAATGACTCGAAGCAGTTATGAACAAATGTACAAATGCTCAAGACCATCAGTACACAGTGTAGTTGCAGACTCCAAGAATATATACATGAACAAGTGTAGCATCTGTTACAGTGAAAAGCCTAAGTCAAGATGGAGTTACAACAATTAATCAGTGAGGAACACAACAAAAATGAATACTGCAACATGACAAAATGACAAAACTGCATCAATTACAAATGCAATCCAAAATGGAGTGAATGCAACATGGTGAACAAACTAAAGTGCAACAAGTATTGCAGTAATGAATGCATCACATATACAACATCAAAGTGCAACAGAATGAATGCAGCAGTACCAAGTGATAGTGAAGATGGCCAGAGATGAAGACAGGGGCAAACACAAGATGGGCCGAAGCAGTGAAGTCAGAATTTTCGAAATAAGCATACCCAAAATCAAGTCGAAGTCAAACATTATTCAGCATCAAGCCAAAGCCGTGGTCTAAATCTCAATGTGTGACAAAGTCAAATATCACAAATCACGAAATCAATTCAAAGCCGTGTGAATCAAGCCACTAGAAATACGAAATTGACAAAGTCAGATTAATCCTCAGCATCAAAGTGTAATCGAACGGCAAAGCAAGAATTTTTTGAAGCAATCAGTCAAACGCAAAAATAGGAAATCAAATCCTATTAAAACCCTAATCATCATCGGCATTTTTTTCATCGAGTTCAAGCATCGAACAGCAAAGCGAAAAAAAAAGGAAAAAGTACATACCGAAGAACAGAACGAACTCGATCCAAAATTAAAGAAGCCGTAAGCAAATCGAAGAAATAAAGCATCGTCAAAGCAATCACTACTACAACCATCTGAACGATCAACGAAGTCGGCGCCTTTAATTTTGCACACACCCTAATTTGGAAATCAGGGACGAAGCCCTAAATTCAGAACTGAGAGGAACAAAAGAGAAGAACGGTCGCCATTTTTTTTACAAGAGATAAAGGAACGGGCTAACAAAAAGTGAAGGGGGCCGGCCTTTCTTATTATTAAAAAGGGTTTAGTGTTTTAATTTAGGGGTTTATTATATTAATTAGGGTTTAGAGTTATATTTCTATTTTTTGTTGTTATCGTTTTTATTTTTCGAAACAAAACTTTGTAAATCACCACCTAGGGTTTAGGTAGTGTCAGATTGTCTATTTTGAATTAGTTCAGTGAGCAGGGTGTGCGAGTTTGCAAAATTCTATTGTAGGCGGGAGCAGAGTTTGCGAGTAAGCGAGGCTCTATAGGCGGGAGGCAAAGTTTGCGAGTAAGCGAAACTCTATAGGCGGAGCAGGGTGTGCGAGTCTAGTAGAGTGTTTGTAAGCGTGGAGCAAATGTTTGCGAGCAGGGTGTGCGAGTCTAGTAGAGTGTTTGTGAGCGTGGAGCAAATGTCTGCGAGTCTAGTAGAATGTTTGTAAGCGTGATACTGTTTAATTCTAATAGAAATCTGTGAATGCAGCAGTAGGCAGGGGTTGCCAAAGCTGGGTAAATTTTGTGTGTGATTTACTTTTCAGCATATTTATTTCTGCAATTATATCTCTGTTTTTAATTCGAGAAAATTTGCTATAACCGTATTCACCCCCCCTCTAGGGTTAATCTAGATCCTACAATATATACTTCACTCAACACATTCTAGGGTACTACTGACCCTATATCTAATGAGTAATCCCCACCAGAGCCAAGGTTCTCGCTTAACCTTCATCTCTGATACCATATGTAATGGCCCGAAAGAATTTTGACCCTAAAAATCGACACTAATACGTCCACTGTATATAGTGCCGAGCAATCGAGTGTTAGAAATCCCAGATTGTTAGGGTTTAGAAGAAAAATAGATAGAATAAGAAACAGGAAACAACGGTACAGAATCTCACAATCTCAGCGGAACAAATATAACATAAAATAACATCATTTATACTAAGAAAAACTATAACTCTCAAAATACATATAAGATACCAGAGTACAACAAATCTGGACAGTTATAATAACTTTTCCCCTAACACTGTCTATACAGTCCACAATACACAGCGAAATCTAGTCAATACGTCTCTGCCATCCAGCTCGTCTCCAGACTCCAAAGCGTCCTAATCTGAAAATCTGTAATACTCAGTCTAACCCAAGCATTACAATAAAGTAACACCCAAGTAACTTGCGATGAAATACTTAAGTTAAATTGCTTCTTTGAAAACCCGGGTAACTTGCGATAACAATGAAATACTTAAGTTAAATTGCTTCTTTGAAAACCCAAGTAACTTGCGATAACTCGGATTTTTGAGCATCTGATTGTTAGAAAATTATTTGATTTATCTTTTGGAAATTCAGATTTATAGATTGAACACATAAATCTGATAATAAATATTTATCCATAAAAATATTTATTTGATAAATCCTAATATAATTATTTAAAATTGATAAATTATTGTTCTAAAACAAGTAATAATGTGTTGTTATTTATACACATAAGTAGATTTTAAGTAATACTTGGATTTGGAATTCAAGGTAATATCTTAAATAAATTTAAAACTAATATGTATGGATATTTGGTTATTAATAATTTGTTATAATTAAAGTTTTATATTATTTTCTTTAAGGTTACCTAAAAAAATATAATAGTAAAGAGAAAATGTATTAAAAGAAATATATAAATATAATATTAAAACATATGTTAATTTGAAAATATTAAGAAAAATAATAAGATATATATAAATAAATTGAAAATATAATATAAAATGAAATTAAAAAAACGCATTAATACACATGAAAGCTAATTCTTCATGCTTGATAACAAATGCAAACAAATTATAAAATCTAATTAAAGTGTAAATAAATATGACATTGGCAAGCCTAGGTACCAAGTGTCCTTATCTTATTTTTTTAAATGATTAATAAAAGATAAAACTAAATATATAAATCCCTCTACTCTCTATCTCAATCTTTTTCCTTATCTTCATTCAAACTCAAAGAACAAGTCTATAACCTGTAAACACTAAAACCATAGAAAAATTTAAAGCCTGTAACAAAGTTTGAAGCAACCCAAAATTAGAGAATTTAAAAGTCAAAGCAAAGTTTAAGCAAAATCAAGTTCAACCCAGAATTCAAGCAAGAAGTTTATCTAGTTCAACTCTCACATGAGCAAATTCTAGATCAACAAATCATATTAAGAGATCGGTTCAAAAGCTTCTAGATTCCAGAAAAAAATTAAGCTGTACTTTGTTTCTTCATAAAATAGATGAGTAAGCAATTTGATTTTTTTTTAAAAGAAGCTATAATCAGTTTCAACCCTGAAGCATGCAGTAACTTGATTTTGAAACGGTGATAATGGTTTTCATGTTTGATTCATGATTATATGTGTATTTTTATGTAGATATCTCTGTGTGCATATCAGTATTTACTCTGTTCTTGAATTGTTGGGTGTAATATGATTCAAATCAATTGGTTCCTTCTCTGGTTTGTTTCATGTTATGATGTTTAAACGAAGTTTGTTTAAAACAACAAGATTTAAATTTTAAAATATTTAAAGCTAGAATTGGGAATAATATCAACCAGGATATGTATTTTATAGTAAAACTCAGAATTTGTCAAAAAATTGATTTCAACTATTAAATGTTTCAAGCTTATAGCCTGAATCTACTTCGATAATTAGGATTTTTAAGATTGAAATCATGATTTTAAATATTGTGTACTGTGAGAAATCCTTGGTTGAATGGAAAATGGGTTTCGACCATTTACTGGTGTTCGACAAACTTTTGTTGGTCAAGGTTTGTGTCGAAGCTAGCATGACAATCTGGGAGGCCAGGAAAAATGTCTGGAGAGTGATAGCTCATCGTGGTGTCGGCGGTGGATCGAATTAGGGTTTAAGGAGTTTTCGAAGTCGAGGCCGAAAAGTTGGTTACTGCGCCGTCGTTGGAGCATCGAGTCAGGTCGGTCGTGGGGGAAACGGTGCTTGGGTGATGGACGAAGCTATGGCCGGAGCGGTGGATCTTCTGATGATCGGGGTTATCTAGTCAGGGCAAATTTTAGGATGGAGCTACTGTTCAAGTTTGGATTGGTGGACTCGAACTCGAATTCGAATTATATGTTGATATCTGGGTTGTTGGATCGATAGATGTGTCGATCGGTGTCTTGCTGGAGGTGGTGAGGGTCGTCGTAGCACCATCGTAGTACTGTGCACGTGCACAGTCTTCTGATGTGTCTGTATATTTGCGTGATAAGGTTCCTCGGGTCGAAGCACGGGAGGAATGATGTTAGGCTCAAGTTTGTTCTCATGTACGTGAGTGTTAGCATAGTAGTTTTAAAATTTAAACTGAGAAAAAAAGAAGAAGATGAAGAAGAACTCGAGGCCAGTCTCGAGTATAGATCGGGTTGAACCCGTAGCAGGTTTCAAAACATGGTTTAAAAGTTTTTAAAGGCAAAGGGTTTTGAAATTTTAAATGAATTTGATTTTAAACTATTTTGAATATAAATTTCTCTTTCCATATATAATTGTTCTTTAACATGTGATTAAGAATTATATGCTTTGTTTAACTTAAAATTTGTTAAGTAATCTTTAAGTATTTAAAACCTAATTTTTAAAATAAAATTAAGTGTTAACTAAAGTTAAATGTTTCTAAATAATGTGATTGGGTAATTAATGAAGGAAATGTTTTATCTTAAACTTAATTAAGGTTTGATAATTAATGAGGTAATTAAGGAATAATTAATCAATTTAATTAGTTAATGATTAAGGATTTATTAATTAATAATTAAGGGTTATAAGTTAATTAATTAGAGATTAAATAATTTGTAATTAAAGATTATTAATTAAATAGTTGGAGATTAATTAATTAAGTAATTAGAGATTAATTAGTTTAAATGATAATTACTTAATGTAAGTAATTAAATGATAAATCTTTTGAGGGTAAATTAATTTAATTGGCAATTAAAGGTTAAGTTAATTAACAATCAAGGTTAAATAATTGAAAATAATTTACCAATAAGATAATTACTTGATGAAAGTAATTAAAGGTAAATTACTTAAGGGAAGTAATTAAGAATCAATTACTTAGTGTAATTAATTAAAGGATTGATTAATTAAAGAAATTAATTAAGGGATGGTTAATTAATGAATGTGATTAATTAGAGGATAATTAATCAAGATAAGTGATTTTAGGATAATTAATTAGAGTAATTAATTAAGGATATACGTAATTAATGTGAACAGTAAATTTTAATTAAATTGTGTTTTAAATCAAAGGCTAATTACTTAATGTAATTAAAGGGGATGATTAATTAATGGTTTGTTATTAATTGATTTAATTTTTTTAAATTAATCAAAATGGTGTAATTAATTAATCTTGCTTATGGATGATTGAATGATATTGAATGCCTTGGATTTGATGTCTCTGATATGAGATGCTATGTGGTATGATATGTTGGATTAAACTATGATAATATGGTTTGTCTATTTGCGATGAACGACAATGTAAATATGTAATTCTGGATAAATGGAATTGTTTAAAACTTAAACGGTTATTATAAGATGACATTGGAATCGAAGAGACCGAGGTCGGATATCAGTAAATGCATGAAACCACTTCGAATTTTAATATGCAATAATTCTTTATGAATTTGATTTTTTTTGGAATTAATAGGCTGGAACGAAATAAATGATGTAAGATTGGTCATTTAATCTGAGTAGTAATGCTTAGATGTGATTGTAAGATGTGATTGACTATGATAATTAAGAACTCGTAAAGGTACGAGTTACCATAGGTTGCAAATAAGTTTTGTAGCTTGGTATTTCATGTCATATCGGTTTACTCATGCTGGTTTCCAGCCTGACCTGGGTGTTACTTTGATGTAATGCTCGAGTCAGACCGAATAGATTTTCGGGTAAGGCGATCTGGAGCTCAGGAGGCGAGCTGGATGGCAGGAACGTATGGAGTGTTTCTGCTGTGATATTGTAGTTTATCTGGGCATGTTGATTTTAACTGTCTAGTGTTTTGTGTAAATGTTGTAGCTCTGATGTATTGATGTAAATTTACAGATACAGTTTTTTCTTTGTATAACTGTTATTATTTGATATTATATTTTGATCCACTGTGAATGTGAGATCCTATGATTTCTTTTCTATTTCTTCTTCTACCACTTTTCTACTTTTTCCTAACTACCTGGAATTTTTGAGATCGAAAATTCTGGGTCGATACATTTGGTATCAGAACCAAGTTAAGCGAGAACCTTGGTTCTGGCGGATGTACTCATTAAGGATAGGGTCAGTGATACCCTAAAATGAGTTGAGTGTATATATATGAGAGCGTACTTGTTATTTTCTTATATAAAGGTTTTAAAATGGTTTTAATGAATGGTTTTTATAAAAGCTTATATTTTATATATAAAGAAATAATTGGTTGTTGGATTTTGATATTAAATAAGAATTTAAGTGGTAAATATATATATCTAGATAGGAATTAAATAGAATGAACCAAACAAATAAGGAGAATTAAAATTGGTTTAAAACCGAAATAAAATAAAATGGTTATTGCATCAAATATTGGGATGTTTGTTTCCTAATAATGATAAAGCAAAATGAACTGTGTTAAGGCAGTAAACTTTTAGATAAGTATAATAATGATAAAGCAAAATGAAATGTGTTAAGGGAGTAAACTTTTAGATAAGTATGACTTGTACATTGAAGTGGATTTTAAATTGTGAAGTTTGAATCCTAAGATTAAAAACATTTGAAATTTGTTTTTAAATTGTTAAAAGGAATGATAAATAATATTATTCATAATATTTTTGAAAGTAATCTTATTTTAAAATAAGAAGTGTTTGAAAACTTTTATTTGGAATTAAAAGTCAAGGGTGGTTTAAAACTTAAGGTATAACTTGGTAAGCAAATCGATATATAAGAGTAAAATTTGAATTCTTCTAATTAAATCTAATTTGTAGGTTAGAAAGTCCCTCTAAAATTCAGTCTTTGAGAGAAATGGCTAAGAGTGAAGAATGGAAGACAAGGCACGGAGAACGGAGAACGGCTGCACGTAAGGAGCGGGAAATAGAAATACAGGAGTATGAAAATCAGATTATGGAAAGGAATGGACCAGGACCTTATGATAATGTCACCTGCTATAGATGTTTCAATAAGGATCATTATGCAGCCAAGTGTGGTAAAACAAGGAAGGAATTAAAGGGTACATTCCAACGATTTCACTCCGGGATATTATGCTTTAAGTGCCCTGAGAAGGGACATTTCCTTAACCATTGTCCTGAAGTGAGGAAGGTGAAGCGTAAACCAGTGTAACCAGTCAACAAGTCAACCATTTGCTATCATTGAAAAGGGTTGGGACACATCGCTAGGAGTTGTCCCAAGAGACAGAAGAAGAAGATTAAGGTTGTGGAACGTCCTATAGGAGGCGTGGAGGTTATCCAGATTGATAGAGGGTTGAAACCTTTTGTGGAAAATGCTATAAGTGGGGACATCCTGTTGAAAAGTGCATGTTTGGGCTTTGCCCATTGGAAGGAAGTCCATAGGAAGGATTCTGGTAGAAAATGCTAGGACTCTAAAACCTAGGTGATTATGTAGACATCTAGATTTATGACTTTGTAAGCTTTTGTTGCGATATTGGATGTGATGTTTGAACTACTAGTGTGTAGTCTATCAATGTATGAAATATTTCGTGGCAGTACGAACTAATATAAAATCACTTTCTTTTGTTTGAAATTAATTCAAAACTGAAATTTCTGAGGTTTGATTTCAAAGAAATTGGGTAATAATTTAGAATCTGAAGACTAAATTGTTTTTGAATTCTTATTTGAGCTTTGAAATAAGTTAAGTAAAGATAATTTAAAATGGAATTTTAAAATTTGGACTTAGAATTTAATTGTTTAAATTTTTTAAATTAAAGTAAAGATTAATTTAATTTAAGGAAATTAAATCAGCAATTGAAAATTTAACTTGAATGTATATAATTCGAGATGATTTAAAAGTGGAGATTGGAATTGGGATTAATTCAAACTGGAATTGAAATGAATTGAAAATTGTTTCAATTTGAAATTAATTTGAATTAATTGGAATTATGATTGAAGATGGATAAGTTTGAAAATCAAATGGAAAATTTTAATTGGATTTAATTTGAAAGGAAATTGAAGTTGAATGAGTTCAAATTCAAATGGAAGTTGATTTGAATTTGGGATGGGAAAGGAAGTTAACTTAATTTGAAATTGAAAGTTAATTGGAAATTAGCAATTGATTGGAAATGGAGATTGAGAAGTTATACAGTTGGGCTCTGGACTATTTTCAAAATAAGTTGTTTAAATATAAACCTATTTTTCCAAGCTACTTATTATACGATCTATCTTTTACAAACAAACTATTTTATACTTATTTTACAATTATTTTTGGAACTATTTACCTATTTTACAACTGTTTTATGAACTAATTACTATTTTTCAACTACTTTATACCTTATTACTACTTTAAAAAACATTTTGAAATTATCTAACTATTTTATAACTATTTTATAACTACTTAACTATTTTTCAGCTATTTTACAACTAATAATTATTTTTTAAACTACTTATCCACTTTTATCTTTTTAAACTATTTTCTAAATATAAGCTGGTCAGAGTGCAAACTGTTTATGATTTATTACCAATTGAGATAAGAATTGAAGTGATAATCCAAACGAGGATTGAAGCTACTGTGAATAAGAGAATAGAATCATAAATGAATGTTAATAGAAAGGGAATTGTTTTAGCTAATAATCAATGAAGATAAATACATAGGATGTACATATATTATTCTATTCGCATAGTGATTTGATCCAGATTAGAGCACAGAATTTCGAGATAATACATCAATCCGAGTTGGGATGTTTCACTAGATTTTCGACGGCAAACCTGGATATGGATTGTTGATTGGTTTTGGAAATTCTCTGTCCCACTTATGACTATGCAAGGAGAATGACGGTTTCTGATCAAGAAACCAGATCTGAGTCCGCACCAGGAAGTCGGGTGGATGATACTAGTTCGGAATTGAAATTGTTTAATCGAGTGAGCGATCATATTAATATAGCGTACGGATGATATGTGTACATCTTACGGTTTTGAATGAAATTGATATTGAAAATGTGAGGATAAGGACTGTAAATGATTTTTGAAATTAAAAGTATATTTTGTGAGATATATGATGAAATAAGGTGGAAATTGGATATTTCTATGGTAGAAAATTACTTTGTGGAAGTAAGTAATATGGTAAGTGACTTTATAGGATAATCAAGCTTGAATATTGTTTTGGCATAAACAAAGTTATGTATATATAACTGATAAACTCCCCTTGTTGAATTATTGCTAGAAGAAAAGGGATGTTGAAAGTATTTGAAGCATAAAAAGGGAATTTATACAAGTTTGAAGTGATCCAAAGACTTTGAAAAGTTATATATATCTATATATATAGAGAGGATCTTATGACAATGATTTTGAGAAATGGTTTTTGGAATCTATGGATTTTGGAAGGGATTTTGATTTTTGGAGAAAAATCAATTTTGGAAATTTGAAAAGCCAAGTTGAGAATTATCGATTTGAGAATAATCGATTATGAGAAAAGGAGATTTATATGAGATTCATACTAGGTGTATGATTTGGAAGATACTATATGTGTATAGTACAAAGTATTTTGAAATGGCTCTGGAGAAAAAGGTGCACCCTTGAAATGAACTTCTCAGGAGTGCCATAGGTTGGTACTTCCTTAAGCCTCAAAGGGGGTAGGAGGTTCTAAAGTGGATCCTGTGAGGATGTCCGAACACACTGAAGTTCCTGAGGATTATTGGGTAGCGAAAGTCAAGGGCGCTGATGCCTATTGAGGCATTTGGGTTATGCTGTGACGATAGTGTAACTCGTTGTCAATGCGATCTACTATGGACCATAACGGAAATCGTGTGGAGGTGTGTGTCAACGGTCTACGCTTGATTTTTCCATGAAGGCAACGTAACATCGGTAGACTGCGATCTATGGTCGAGTGGAGTGGTAAAGTTTCATTCTTTTGGTAGCGGAATTCGAAGGCGTGATGCCTACAATTATATGCGTTTTTGCTTTGATAGCAACGTAACCTCAGATGTAGCTGCGATCTATAGCGGGTTCCATGGCGTAATCGAGGGGCGTGGAGTGCCTACAATTATCTATGGATTTTGCCGAGATGGCAACGTAACCATCGAGTTAACTGCGACCATGGTTAGGGGTGATGATTTCCAAAGCATTCACACCACATACGTTTTCTCTATTACAAAAATGTTTTCTATATTTTCACAAAGTTTTCTAAAAAAAATTTCCAAGTATTTTCACTGGGTGTTGAAAATGGGTCTGCTAATTACTTATAGATTTTCAGTCTTATGCCCGATCAACGTATGACCGAATTTCTATGAGAACAAGGATGGACTGGTTGAGACATCAAGTTATAAATTATTTTTTCATAAAACTATTTTATAATATTATGTGGATTTTAAAAGTGTTTTAAAAATGATCAAAGAATGATCTATCTGATTTTAAGTATCGAATAAATTCTGGCTTCGTTTCTTTTCGAGGATGAAAAGATTCAAAGGGGGAGGAATGTGATAACCCGGATTTTTGAGCATCAGATAATTGTATAAGTATCTGATTTAGCTTTTGGAAATTCCGATATATAGATTGAACAAATAAATCTGATAATAAATATTTATCTATATTTGATAATATCCTAATATAATTATTTAAAATTGACAAATTATTATTTTAAAACAAGTAATAATGTGTTGTTATTTATACACGTGAGTTGAATTTAAATAATACTTGGATTTGGAATTCAAGGTAATATCTTAAATAAATTTAAAACTAATATGTATGGATATTTGGTTATTAATAATTAGTTATAATTAAAGTTTTATATTATTTTCTTTAAGGTTACCTAAAAAAATATAATAGTAAAGAGAAAATTTATTAAAGGAAATACATAAATATAATATTAAAACATATGTTAATTTGAAAATATTAAGAAAAATAATAAGATATACATATAGATAAATTGAAAATATAATATAAAATGATATTAAAAAAACATATTAATACACATGTTAGCTAATTCTTCATGCTTGATAACAAATGTAAACAAATTATAAAATCTAATTACAAGTGTAAATAAATATTACGTTTGTAAGCCTATTTACCAAGTGTCCTTATCTTATTTTTATTTTTTCTACAATGATTAATAAAAGATAAATCTAAATATATAAACCCCTCTACTCTCTATCTCATTCTTTTTCCCTATCTTCATTTAAAACTCAAAGAACAAGTCTATAACCTATAAACACTAAAACCATGGTAAAATCTAAAGCCTATAACAAAGTTTGAGGCAACCAAAAATCATAGAATTTAAAAGTAAAAGCAAAGTTTAAGCAAAATCAAGTTCAACCCAGAATTCAAGCAAGAAGTAGATCTAGTCCAACTCTCACATGACCAAATTCAAGATCAACAAATCATATTAAGAGATCAAATCAAAAGCTTCTAGATTTCAAAAAAATCAAGCTGTCCTCTGTTTCTTCATAAAACAAGTGAGTAGACAATTTGATTTTTTTTCAAAAAAATAGCTTTAATCTGTTTCAACCCTGAAGCATGTAGTAACTTGAGTTTGAATCGGTGATAATGGTTTGCATGTTTGATTCATGATTATATGTGTATTTGTATGTAGATATCTCTGTGTGCATATCAGTATTTACACTGTTCTTGAATTACTGTGTGTAATATGATTCAAAAATCAATTGGTTCCTTCTCTGGTAAGTTTGAAGTTATGATGTTTAAACAAAATTTTGTTTAAAACGACAAGATTTAAATTTTAAAAATATTTAAAGCAAGAATTGGGAATAATATCAACCAAGATATGTATTTTACAGTAAAACTCAGAATTCGTCAAAGATTTGATTTCAACAATTAAATGTTTCAAGGATAAAGCCTGAATCTACTTTGATAATTAGGATTTTTACGATGGAAATCATGATTTTAAAAATTGTGTTTTGTGAGAAATCTTTGGTTGAACGGAAAATGGATTTCTACCTTTTACTGGTGATCGACAAACTTTTGGTGGTCGAGGCTTGTGTCGAAGCTAGCATGACAATAAGGGAGGCCGGGAAAAATGTCTGGAGGGTGGATAGCTCATTGTGGTGCCAGCGGTGGATCGTATTAGGGTTTAAGGAGGTTTTAAAATCGAGGTCGAAACATTGGTTGCTGAGCCGTCGTCGGAGCGTCGAGTAAGGCCGGTCGTGGGGGAAATAGTGCTTGGGTCATGTACGAAGCTATGGCCGGAACAG
Organism: Allium cepa; assembly: GCA_030765085.1. Lineage (NCBI taxonomy): Eukaryota > Viridiplantae > Streptophyta > Magnoliopsida > Asparagales > Amaryllidaceae > Allium > Allium cepa. The sequence continues at coordinate 82,953,041 of CM060945.1, forward strand.
TGGAGCTTCTGATGATCCGGGTTTTCTAGTCGAGGCAAATTTTGGGATAGAGCAGCTATTCAAGTTTGGATCGGTGGACACGAACTTGAATTCGAATTCTATGTTGATATCTGGGTTGTTGGATCGATAGATGTGAGACGACCTGATATTTTTAACAATTTAAAGTGGAATAATAAATTGACTTTAAATATTTTAAAGTTAATTTTTAAACTTGACTCCCGAATATTAATATTTGCTTAATGATTAAATTATTGAATTTCAAGCTTGTTAAAAATAATGTGAAGACTTATAAAAATTTATAATAATGGTACTGGAGGTAGTAAAAGTGTTAAAATTGAAAATTGGAAGTGTTTTGTTCCGTTTTGAAGTTTTATAATAAAATTAAATTTAATGTGAATTTAGCAAGATATTTTCACTTACAACATCGCGCTCAAGAAGCTTCCCACCATCCTATATTTCATTTCCGTTCCCCTCCTTATTCTCAAAATCAGTTCGACTTCGAAAATAATGATAATAATAGTAAAGAAGAAAAAAAAAACAGAAATAATGGCCGATCGAATTGGGTTCTTTCCTCTCCTCATGTTCAATCTAAATTCTGTTTTCCCCTTTTCTCTTCCTTTTTCTGTCCAATTTCAAGAAAATACCCATACGCCCTTGAACGCGGAGCCTCACTTCAACTTTCACCGCTCCTTTTCCTCCTTCCGCCGCCATCAGAGCCACTGCAACCACTTTCGAAATCTCCTTTTGCATAAACGTCGATCTGGAATGTTGTCATGGGTTGCGGCAGCCTTTGGCCGTGCTCGTCCATGTGTGGCCGAACTAGTGTTTCAATTTCTTGATGCTTCAGGTTGAGATGGGCTTGATAGAGGTCGTGTTCGAGTTTGCAGTGGAGTTTGTCATCTAGGCAGCGAATTTGAAGGCATCGCTTGGGGAGAGCGCTCGATGTACTGTACGGGCGAGAGGGGGACAGAGTGTCGCTCATTGATTGAGGGGCATGGACGAGGGAGGCGACACAGCAAGGCGAAACACTGGAGGATTCAATCTCGAGTCAAGGCCGTGAAGGGAAAGCATAGCAATTCGTGGATTGGATTGGGAACATTGCAATGTGATCGAGTTGGATGGTGATGGTGAAGCCGAGAGTGTGGCTAGAATTTCATTCGACCATGAGGTTGGAAATCGAGGAAACCAAGGCAAATTTTGAGGTGGATTGCAAATAAAGCAAAGGTGAGTAAATCTCACTCTGTTGGGTTTTCTTTTATTTGAAATTTAAATAGTCAAATTTAAAATAATTGGTTGATTGATTAAGTCAATTGAATGTACATTGATGATGTTGTGACTTGGTTTTGGTTGATTCTCGAGTAATTTTGGATTGACTCGAAATATTGGGGTTTAAGTTGTTTTAAACTTAAATCATAAATAAGGAAATGTTTTATTCTTAAGCTAATAAGGGCTTAGTGAATTGTGATTCATTTAAATAGTAGGGTAATTAAATAAATAATTAATTAATTCAATTAATGAATAATTTGGGTTAATTAATTTAGTAATTAAGGGTTTGACTTAATTAATAAAAGTTAATTAATTAAGTGTAAGTAATTCAGAATAATCATTGCATGGTTCGATAAATAATTACTTAATGAGATTTATAAAATATAATTACTTGGTGAAATAAATCAGGAGATTAATTAAGATGATTAATTAAGGAGAAATTGAATTATTAAACGAAGTAAATAAATGGATAGTTAATAACAGGTTGAGATAAATCAAGAATGATTGATATTTTGGTTTAATTAAGGTAATTAAATTTTGATTAGGATAAATTTAAAATAAGATAAAATAGAAAATCCTTAATTCGTATAATTAATGATGTAATTAACGATTATTTAATTAATCAGTAATAAGTGACTTATGAGAAGTAAATTAATATAGGTAATTATGAACTAATGTAATTGAAAACGGTTAATTAATTCATGAAGTAATTAAGATTACTTATTGATTTTTGGTTAAGAAGAATTAATATCGAGAAATTAATTAAAGTTAATTACTCGAATATAAATTGAAGGATAATTAATTCAAGTTGATAAATTAAGATAAATAATGAAGGGATGCTTGATTTTATTGGAAATTAATCAATGTTGAATTAGCGAATCTAAGTTAATGTGGTTAGAAATTCAATTAGAATCAATTGAATTTATTTGTATGTGATTAAGCCTTGCTTATGGATGATGGAATAGTATTGGATGTTTTGAATGAGTTGATATTTCTGATATGAAATGTTGTGTATTTCATTGGAGTAACTTGGGATAGAATAACATGAGCTTTGAAGAGACCGGGGTCGGGTATTTGGAAATACCCGAAACCACTTCGATTTTTTTTATAAATTGATTTGTGAAACTAATGGCTGGAATGAAATGATTTGAGCAAACTGGATTTATTTTATCTGAGTTTAGTACTTAGAAATGGATAGGTGAAATAAGTGTTTCTTATAGCAAATTGTGAATTGGTTAAATTTATATAAGTTACCCCGGGTTTTATGGTTATTTGTTTGGTATTCCATGTTAGTTGGGTTTACTCATGCTGGTTTCCAGCCTGACCCGGGTGTTACTTTGGTGTAATGCTCGGGTCAAACCGAGTATTACAGATTTTCAGGAAGGTACTTTCTGGAGCTCAGGAGACGAGCTGGATGGCAAGTATGTATAGAGTATTCCCGCTGTAGAATATTATATATATATCAGAGACATGATTTGTATATGATCAGTGACTGTATATATGTGAAACTCTGATGTATTAAAATGTAATAGACAAATATAGTATTCTTTTGTAAACTGTTATTATTTATTATTATATTTTGGCCGCTGCGAATGTGAGATGTTTGGTGTGTCTGTTCTTCTTCTTCTATCTCTTTCTTCTTTTTCATAACTATCTGGAATTTTCGGGTTCGAAAATTTCCGGGTTGTTACAGTTGGTATCAGAGCTGAAGGTTAAGCGAGAACCTTGGCTCTGGTGGGGATTACTCACTGAATAGAGTCCGTAGTACTCTAGAATGAGTTGAGTATATATATATAAATATGAGGGCGTACTTGTTATTTTCTTATATAAGAGTTTTAAATGATTTTATATAAAAGTATATTTTGATATATAAAGCAATATTTCCATCTAATAAATATTAAGGTGATTGGTTGTTAAATTGTTGAAATTAAATTAGGAAGTAATATAAAATACAACCAAGTTAAAAGTGGTATTAATTAAAAATGAAATTCTAGAATTAGAACTCAAAAAAAAATTAAATTGATTAAAAACTTTAAGTGAACCAAGTTAATTTGGTTTAAAAAGTTAAACCAACCTCTGAGAATTGAACTCGAATTTATCTAATTCGAGATGGTTTAAATTTGAGATTGGAATTGAATTAGTTCAAATCGAATTTGATTTGAATTAATTGAATATATGATTGAAGATGTAAAAGTTTAAAATTTTAAATGGAAAATTTGAATTGGACTAAATTGAAATGATTAAAATTGAAGTGGGTTCAATTAAATGGATTAATCCAAAGTAATTAGAATAACTTTGGAATTGTAATTAAAGTTGAATAAGTAAGATGAAATTCCAGAGTAATGTTTAAATATGAATTGGATGATTTGGAAATTGGAATTTTTGGGAAAAGTTAAACTTCTTTTGGATTTGAAGGTGATTTCCAAAGGTTTGGGAGAAATAATAGTATTATTTCAAAAATATTTTTTTGCGTTGAATTTGAAATCTGGGTGATTTGAATTTAAAAATATTTGGAAATGTTTTTAAAGAGATAAAAGCATCGAACTCTTTCGGTCACTAGAAAATAACGTCGGTGATGACTGCAGCATCATCGATGTTCATTTTCGAGTTTCTAGAAGAGAAATTGCTACCAAATTGTTTTTAATTGGAATTGTTTGTGAACTGGGTTCGGATTTGAAATTCTAAGGGATAAATGAATTTGCCAAAGAATTTTTTTTTAGTTGAATTCTAAGGTGTTTATTTAAACTCTGGGATCTTGATTAAAATATTTATGGAATATTAAAAATATATTGGATAAATAAAATGTATAACTCCAAGTTAAAAGCAAAATGTGAATGTAATTGATTATAAATAGAAGTTGTAAAATTTAAATTATAATTAAAGTTGTACAAGTTTAACATTCAAATGGGAAATTTGTATTGGATTAACTGAAAAGGGTATTGAACTGAAGAGAGTTCAATTGATATTAGTCCAAATTTATTTGAATAATTTGGAATTGTAATTAACGTGGAATTGGTTTAAAATCAAATGGAATTTGATTTGAAGTCGGAAGGAAATTGAGAATCAATTCAAGTTGATTTGGGAATAAATCAAGTCCCATAGAAGTTGGCGTTATTTAAATTGGAATTGGGTCAATTTAAATGGAAGTGGAAATTTAAATTAAATTGTTGGGGAAGTGAGCACTTTTGACCCTGGACAATTTTTCAGTATAAATTGTTTTAATATAAACCTATTTTTTTTCCAAGCTATTAAATTTATATACAACCTTTCTTTCTTAAAGCCAAATTATTTTATACTTGTTTTACCATTGTTTTGGAGTTATTTAACCATTTTTCAACTGTTTTCTAAACTAATTACTATTTTTCAACTATGTTAAAAATTAATTACTATTTTGCAATTGTTTAAAATTTCTGAAACTATTTAACTATTTTCCAACTATTTTACAATTAATTACTATTTTATAGCTATTTTGTAAACTAATAATTATTTTTCTACTACTTATCTATTTTTTTTAAAAAATAAAAGTAAAAATAAAAATTCAAGCTATTTTCTAAATATAAACTGGTTAGAGTTCAAACTGGTATTGATTAAATACCCAACTGGGATAAGAGTTGAGGTAATAACCCAAATGAGGGTTAAGGCAAATGTGAACAAGTGAATGGAAATTTTAAGTGAATGTGAATAGAAAGGAAATTGATATTGGAAAAGAGTAATCAAATGTGAATATTTGATTTTGGGTAAACAAAGTTATATCTTTGTTATATATTCTTCCCTTGTTGAATCTATTGCTGGAAGAGAAAGATTTTAAAAAGTGTTTGAAGTATAAGAAGGAATTCTATACGAGATTGAAATGATCCAAAGTTTTAAAAATTATATATATCTGTATATATATAAAGGATCTTATGAGGATTTTGGGAAAGGTTTTGGGAATCTTTGTATTTGGAAAGGCTTTTGATTTATGCGTAAAATCAATATTGGAATTTGGAAAGCCTATTTTGAGAATTATCGATTTTGGGGATAATCGATTTTGTGTAAAGGAGCTTTCATACTAGGTGTATGATTTGAAAGATACTATATGTGTATAGTACAAAGTGTTTTGATGATAGCTCTGGGGAAAAAGGCGCTCCCTTGAAATGGACTTCTCAGGAGTGCCACCGGGTGGTGCTGCATTGAGCCCCAAGGGGGTTCTAAAGTTGATCCTGTGAGGAGTCCGGACAAAACTAGTTCCTGAGGATTATGAGTAGTGTACCATAACGAAAGTCGTGTGTGCCGCTGAGAGCCAACAGTCTGCGTTTGATATTATATCGGTAGACTGCGACACTATGGTATACCACATAGCGAAAGTCGTGTGTGCCGCTGAGAGCCAACAGTCTGCGGTTGAGTTTATCTCGGTAGACTGCGACCTATGTAGGAGGGGAGAAGTTTCATTTTGATAGCGAGATCAGAGGCCGCGGAGAGCCAACAGTTACATGGACTTTCGTTGTGACTGCAACGTAACCCTGGATGTAACTGTGATCTGTTGTGTGGTTCCATGGCATAATCGAGAGTGCCGCGGAGAGCCAACAGTTACATGGACTTTTGTTGTGACTGCAACGTAACCCTGGTATGTTACTGTGACCATGGAATGGGTGTGATGATTTCCAGAGCATCCTCACTAAAGATATTTTCTCTATTTTCAAAAACTGTTTCCGATATTTTTAGTAAAATTATTTTCGAAGTATTTTTACTGGGTGTTGAAAACGGGTTTACCAAGTACTTATAGATTTTCAGTCCTACGCCTGATCAACGTATGATTGAATTTCTGTGAGAACAAGGATGGACTGGTTGAGACATCGAGTTATAAGTAATATTTTATAAAATCTATTTTAATTATATTATTTGAATTTAAAAGCATTTTTAAATTGTTAAAATAGAAGTGTTGAAATTTTGGGGAAAATAAAGGGGAATCCAAACTGGAATTATAAAATAAAAATTGGACTCGAGAAAAATTTAAATGAGGTGATTTTTGTAATAAAAATCGAATCTTAGTAGAAAATTGGAAGTAAGCTAATGCGCTAAATAATTGTTTGATAGAGTATGTTAATAAAATTTAACCCGGATAACTAAAATGGATTGTAAGTAGATAATGAAGTTTGGAAATGAATTCGAGTTATAAATAGAATTCGACTTGGATTTGATAATGTATTAAATAAGAGGAGATATTGTAAAATAAAAAAAATATGTTGGCTTGAAAGGGTGATGGTTTGACTTGCAAATAAAATTCAAGTGTGATATGAATAATACTTAACATGATTTGCAAGTAAGTCTGATATAATGGAAGTGTTGTCGAATGAAATAACAGTGAATTATAATAAAAATGGTTTGAGTTGCGAAACAAAAACCCAAATGAACAGAAATAAATTGAGAATGATTTTGTAGTGATAAAATAAATTCAAAAATGAATTAAGCAAGTAAAATAAAATTTAAAATGGGTTAATGGCATTAAATAATAAATGAATGAAGTCTGATAGAATAAAAACTAAATCAAAGTTGTGTTTGGAATTGGATTATCAGACTGAACATAAGTTCGGTGGCATAATAATTTGAAATGTAAATGAGTTAAATATGAGTTGGATATTATTTTGATATATTGAGAAGGTTAATTAAAATTAAAGTGGATGGGCTAACTGAATTAAATGGAATTTGATTTGATGGGAATCAAATTGAATAGAAGTAAACTTAAGTTTGATGTTGGAATAAATGGATGTAAATTAACTTAAGTTTAAAATTTAAGGAAGTTTGCCTTCGAATAAGGGTAAAGCCCATTAAATAAAAGCTTGGATTAAATTAATTTGGAAATGGTTATTAATTTGGAAGTATTGAATGTGCCAAGCTTAATAAATAATTTGAATGAAATCAATGCGGAGATGAAATGAAATGCGTATGTAAGGTTGATGAATAAATTAAGAATGAATGGAATTAGATATAAAATGAGTTGAAAATAAATTTTAAGAAGTTTTAAACTAAAATAAATACTCTATTAGGCGAATATTGTCAAATTTGCATAAAATGAATTGTTGTTTAACGTGAATAAAAGAAATTAAAATTCTTTGAGTTGAGAAAGGATAGATAACTTGAATTTGTAATCAATTGAAGGGAATATGATCTTATTTGGATTTAAAATAGATTGAATGTATGAGTTTGAGTTGAATGCAAGTAATTGTGTGTAAACCATTAAAATTGAATGAAAAGGCATATAAATTTGGTTGGAAACAATTAGATGTGCTTTAAAACATATAAATTGCTTATTGGAAGTGTTTGGTGCTTGTTATTTATGTAATGCTTGTGTTTAGCTATTAAAAGTAAGTGAAATGTTAATAGATTTTCTATGTATGACACTTACGTATTTAAATTGAGTAAGTACAGGTACAGGGAAGCCGTTTGGCTAGATTTGGGGTATGCTAATTGCTAAAATTTATAAGCTGCTTGCTTAAATTGCTAAATAAGGTACGCCTACGCAATAAAAATAGGAAATATGAACTGTTTTTGCTTTTTCCAACCGTGTGGGTCGATGTATACATATTTATATCTATTGGCAAATTGCAAAAGCTCCTTCGTACAAAGGAGACTCTGCCAAAAATTTTCGAAAATTTTGGGAGATAGAATTTTTTTGAAAAAATTTAGTTAGCGACAAAACGATTACAAATTGGATACTTAAAGTAAACTGGTAAATGAAACTAATATGAATCAGTTTAAATGAAAGATAAAACTCAATATTAGAAATAAAAAAATAAATTGAATTCATATGAAACGGTGAAAACTAATTTGAATAGAAGTGGGTATGAAACTTATGTAAAATCAGGTATAAAATGATTTGAAATGTTAAGATTAGATATGGTTGCTAAGTGGGATATGCAGGTATTATAAAGGGAAAGGAAAATTGATCGTGATTCCAAAAGATAAATTTGAATTGCCCGACTAAAAGGTACGTATTTTGGCTCTCTATGATGTTGGATTGGGTTTTTGATGTAGCCACTTGGCTTTTGTTTTTTTTGGGAATTTGGGAGCCCGTAGAGGCCTTTTGTAGTTGTACCGAGCTAGCCGCGCAAAGGAGACGCTGGCAAAAAATTTCGGAAATCTAGAGAGTTAGAAAAATTTTGAATTTTTTTTTAATAATCCAAAATTTGATTTTAAACGTGAACTTGAATAAATGAAGTAAGTAATGTTGTAGGGAAACTATGAGAGGTTTTAGAAAGTTGGTTGAAAGGATAGTTGGTAGGATGTTAAATTGCAGGTTTTGGGGAAAAGGTATACGGGTATTGGTCCATTCTCCCTAATTAGTAATTTCGGGGACGAAATTCTTTTAACGGGGGAGGAATGTGACGACCTGATATTTTTAACAATTTAAAGTGGAATAATAAATTGACTTTAAATATTTTATAGTTAATTTTTAAACTTGACTCCCGAATATTAATATTTACTTAATGATTAAATTATTGAATTTCAAGCTTGTTAAAAATAATGTGAAGACTTATAAAAAATTATAATAATGGTACTGGAGGAAGTAAAAGTGTTAAAATTGAAAATTGGAAGTGTTTTGTTCCGTTTTGAAGTTTTATAATAAAATTAAATTTAATGTGAATTTAGCAAGATATTTTCACTTACAACGTCGTGCTCAAGAAGCTTCCCACCATCCTATATTTCATTTTCGTTCCCCTCTTTATTCTCAAAAGCAGTTCGACTTCGAAAATAATGATAATAATAGTAAAGAAGAAAAAAAACAGAAATAATGGCCGATCGAATTGGGTTCTTTCCTCTCCTCATGTTCAATCTAAATTCTGTTTTCCCCTTTTCTCTTCCTTTTTCTGTCCAATTTCAAGAAAATACCCATACGCCCTTGAACGCGGAGCCTCACTTCAACTTTCACCGCTCCTTTTCCCCCTTCCGCCGCCATCAGAGCCACTGCAACCACTTTCGAAATCTCCTTTTGCATAAACGTCGATCTGGAATGTTGTCATGGGTTGCGGCAGCCTTTGGCCATGCTCGTCCATGTGTGGCCGAACTAGGGTTTCAATTTCTTGATGCTTCAGTATAACGACCCTGACTCGACCTTCGAAAATCGGCACCGAATACGACACTCGTATTCAAATGCCGCAGATCCAAACGTCGAACCTGGTTCGCCGGAGCTTATAACACATTAGGTAAATAACACAGCGGAAGAAAATGAACAACATATATCAATATACAACATTTGATACAATAACTGATACAACAAAATGGTACAATAGATATCACCATTATCAGAGATACAAAGAATAGCAGCGGAAATAAAAGATAACACTAGCAGCGGAACACATCTCCAAAATAGTCTTCAGGGAAGAACTCCAGTATCGGTAATCTCCATCTCCAAGGCACCAATCCAGAATAGCTCGAACTCTCAAATCCAGATGAAGAGAAGCAACTCGATCCAATTGCGATTGCCAAATCCTAAGGCTTGAAAGCTATCGAATCTACACCTACTATTGATTATCTGAAAACCCCAACTCTAGACTGCCCGTGTGGGAAATAGTAGGCACCCAGAGTTTAGGAAAGGAACAATAAACTCCAGGTCAGTCATGGGACTGGTGTGAGCAAACAAAAACAGTTGGTCTTTTAAAACAGACAAAAGAATTTCAATTTGAAATCCGCAATGCTTTTTGAAAAATGAAACTACCATAAGGCCTCCCGGCACACACACAATGCAAACGCACACATGGGGGAGATTTCTCCTTATGATAGTCAAACATGCTTACTACGAGAAAAATTCTTTGATATTATTACTAGTGCATAGTGGGAAATCTTTCGAAAGTATAATATAAATCCTAGCCAGCATAGGTACCATGATACTATGCCTACTATAGCTGCCATGTTAAATGGCAGGTTCTACAACTAAAACCGTACAAGGCACGTAATTGAAGAATGGATTTCCAACAAATGGTCAGGCTAAGGAACTTCCTATTGCCACATGGGTACGCCTCTGGCGGGGCGTCCCGAGAACTAACGTTACGGTTAGATCTCTGCCAACACAAGGCCGGGTTACCTCTGTAACTAGGTAACTACTACACGAATATGCCATCCCCCGGTCCTTTGGGACCTTTATCCGAGCGCGCTCACAACAACCACAAAGTATCACAAAGTAATAGATCTGCAGTATCCACATGAGTAAGTATCTGGGCTCCATACCATGATACCACCCTTTTCCAGAAGGAAATGACATACCCTAAAGGGCGCGACCCTCATAACCTTGCCGCATCTTTCCTGTTTCGACCATTTCCGGGGAGTGAGGTCCTGATGCAGTCTCGTCCACAAAGCTACGCTTTGGCACAAAGCCATGCTTTGGGTCAACAGATGACCAAAGCAATGATCACAAAGATAAATGATCAAATAAATGATCCTATCACAAATGATCAACCAATGATCATCACACAGCAGCACTCAGCATGTCACATTACCAAGTTGGGAATATATCACTGATAAATATCAATTACATAACCTCTGAGCTCGTACGTCTCAGAGAAGGGTGTTAAGCTAAGAGAATAAATTCTCCGCCACCAAGCAGAAATGTATTTGATAGAGATCAGTTAACATCTCAAAGTGTAATGTCGGACATACAACCATACAAGTCTGTTCCGGGTTCGAACAGAACCGAAGGCACTTCCGAAGAAGCCCTTGCAAATCCGGGTATCCACAATCCCGATCGGACTTCCCATCACTAAGGGAATCTCTATACCGTAGCTACTCGGTGCAGAGACAATCGATAGGTTATCCTAACGTTCTCGAAGACACCCGGTCTTCAACACCGGTCTTCAATTGCTATCCATAACGTCGTATCACTATTCGGAATGGGTTATATGACACAAGGTCCTCTCCCGGCTAAACCGAATAGTAAGCGCCATATTTTAAAACATATGGATATGGGATTTTAGCTAAGTCACAACTTATAACATCCAAAACTTTTCTTTCAAATGGTTAAACAAATTACCATCTTTAAATCTTTAAACAAAAAGATTTATTTCACAAAGTTCCACCCGGTTTCACAAAGATCTACTCATAGATTTCAAAACAATTCCCATTTCAATTGGATTAACCCAATTAAATCTTTAAATTAAAGATTTATAGCTTTCAAAACACATTTCCAAAGATTTATCTAAAACTTGGAAAACAATCTTCCTTTTAGACTTGAAAATCCTTTTAACACAACTTGAAAGTCCGTTTCTTATGAGAAAGCAAATCTAATTTATATAAGTTGAAATCTTGAGTTGAATTTAAATTTCAAATCATCACCTTGAAAAATGGTTTAAAACCCATATAACCCATTTGTAAGTTGAATAACTTTTAAAACCCTAGTTCTCAAATTTTAGGATTCAATTTCAAATATTGAATTCAAATTTATATGAATTCATTTAAATTCCAAGATTCAATCAAGTTATTTAAAATAACTTTTATTTTTGAAAACTCATTTTCAAAGGCTTCAATTCTAATTCCAAAACTATTTTGGAAAAATCAATTTTAAAACGATTTTAAAATCTGTGACTTAACCCATTTCCACGTGCCATCCATATTTGTGTGTGTATAGGTGTGGTCCAGGGTCCAACACAATAGTGCACAACATCATAATCGTATTGATAAGCGGTATAACCCATAACGCTTATCTATATTCACAGATTCATAGGTAAATTAAACTATCAATCACAAAGATTCACTAATACGATTCGATGTGGGTTTCGGATAACGAACTGAAATCCGACTCCCTGTCGCATCGAAATTCAAATGTCGTTTTACGGGTCAAAGGGTTTCATATTCATACGACAAATATAGCAGATCAGCACAAAGTATCACATAGCATCACATCACATATCAAATATATCAATCCATCACACAACATTCAATAACAATCAGCATCTACAATTAAGATGAATAAACTGGGTGGTTTTAAATTTATTACCTACATGATTACTTTCATTTATTAGTCCTAATTAATTAACTATCCATATTTATTCAATTAATAAATCTTCAATTATTAATTTAAAATCTAATATCATTCAATTAATGATTTCTTAATTACAAATTAATTATTCTAAGAAAAATTAATCTTAAACTTTAATTAATCAAATTAAAACCCTTGATTACTTTAATTAATTATCCATTCCATTAATTAATTAATTATATTAATTATCCATTTGTACTACCTTAATAATTAAATGAATTACAAAGCATTTAAACTTTTCTTTATCTTTAGATAAACATTCCTTATTTAAATTATGCATTTGAAAACAAAAATGTTTTAAATTTACATTAAATTCTATTTAACATTTTCTTTAAACTCAAGACTCAAATTTGTCTTAAATAAGAGTTTAAAGCAATACACAACTTAATCTTATATGTTTAAAAGAAACATATACTTTATTAATAAGTTTAAAACAATTTAGATTTCAATTCAACTTGAATTCAAATAAATTTAAAAATTGCTTTAAAATCTCAAAACTGAAATATAACTTCCATTTTCAATTTAGTTTAAACTCTTTAAAACTCTTCCTACAATTTCACCTTCAATTCAAATGTAAATCATTTGAAAGCAATTTAAATTTAAATTCTTTACTTTAAAACTGAAGTTTAAAAATTTAAATCCAGATTTAAAAACTCAGTTTTCAATTCATTTGAATTCCTAAATTAAATACTTAACCTTCCATTCCAAATACAAATCACATATGCATTTATACTTGAGGTTTTGAAATCAAATTTAAATTTAAAACACAATATGGTTTCAAATTTCAGACAATTAAAATTTGAATCCATTTTCAAATTCAAACTAAAACTCAGTTTAAATCTCCACCCAAAAAAAAAAAAAAAAAAAAAAAAAATTTTAAACTTAACTTCACATTAAACAGAAACAGTTTCTGTTTTATTAAAAATCTTAAACTTTGAAAATTTCCAGAATTTAAATAATTTCAAGAGAACAGAATTTAAACTTATTTAATACCATTCTTAAATTCAGTTTCAAATCCTAAGTCACAATTGTAATTTGCAAATTATTTCAAATTTTATAAAACTGAAACAGTTTCCTGTTTCTTTATATATATATATTTTTTTTTAACCAAACTTGAATCTTCTGCATTTAAATTATTACAAAAGAATTCAAATAATTTGAAATCATTTTTAGATTCAAGTTTTAAATCCTAAGTTCAAATTTCCATTTTAATTTAAACTTTATTTTTTAAAAATTCTAAGGAAAACAGAACAGTTCTGTTTTTAAAACCTGAAACCATAAAGTATACTCGAGCAAGCTTAAGTTTTACTTCGGGTCAAAACAAAATTGCTTCGAGTTATTTCCATTTTTCCCCGAGACTAACCCGAGTCAAAAACTCCTGCAACCCAGAACCTACCCCAAACCTGGAACAGACCAACCCCCCTCCTCTTCAAACCTGTCAACACCAGTTTCTCCCAACTCCGACCACCCTCATCGACCAAACTCCGGCATTAGCTTCATTAATACACCATCTACCATTCACCAAAGAATCCTTGAACTCGATTCACTCTAGAAGCAGCAACACCTAATTTTCCCTATGCCCAATAAACTAGGGTTCCATACCAAAATCGACAACTGCCACTTCCCTCATGAATTAAAAATTCATTTGTTATTTTTCTGATGATCTACGATCCTCCACAAAGCTACCACCTCGACCTCGAGACCCAAAATCATTCCGATCATTGGAATTTAGCAAAAACCCCAAATTTGATCATTTCGCAAAATCTCAAAGGACTCATGCTTAAAAAATTTGATTCTACTTTTAAAAATCAGCATTTTCGAAGACATTTATAATGACATTCCTGAAATTAAAAATCTTGATGTTTGAAATTCCAATACACTTTGGCCTTGCCTGAAATTTCCATTTTTTCAGAAACTTTGATTTTATTTTTGCTTGAATTTATTTTTAAAAACAAGTTCACGTCCATATTATCATTTTATCTTCAATGATCTGGTTCTAATATTGATCATAGGAGAGCAGTTTATTTCTATTCATGGCTTTAACCCTGTTACTAAGAACAGAATAGATATGCCCATTCATTCATATATATATGCACATATATAACCAGTAAGCATTTGATATTTTCCACAACAAAACTTCAACTTGGGTTACAATCCATTTTCAGAAGAAATGAGGGAGAGAGGGATTTTAGTTTGACATGGTTTACACTATAAACCTGAGAGTTTAAAAGAAACAGAAGAACTAGAAAGGAAAGTAACATTCCCTGGCAAAGTAAAACACAAGCACAACAAAATCCATTCACATGCAAAGACTATCCACATTCATGCAGGCATTTAAACACAAATAAGTAAATAAAGCATGGGGATTGCTCACATTTTTCCCAGAAGATAATAATGCTTCCTGACAGCTAATTCAAAACAGAGATGAGTGAAGGCCTGCAAGTTTCTTTTTTTTTTTTCTTTTTTTTTTCTTTTTCTTTAATTCCTGAAGTTTAGATCTGCAAATTCATAAATACAGATCTTTGCTTAATCACCATTTATTTGCTTATTCATTTCATCAAAAACAAAAAAATAAATTTACTTACCTAAGGTTTGAATTCTTGGGTACAAGGATATAAAATCTGCAGTTGCAAACCAGAATCACTTTAGCTTTTAAACTGGATTTGTTCTCCTGCAACTTTGTTAAATAAATTTGTTTAAATCTTTTTGTTTTAATACTGACTACTAATCTCAAATTCAAATTTTAAATAGAATGAAATTCACTTGCCTTTTTATTATTCCCAGAGAACTGCATTTGATTCCCAGATTTTGTTTCAAGGCTTTGTTTTTTTTTTTGAACTACATTTTCTGTTTCTTTTTAGATTTGGAGTTGCTATGTTTTTCCAGATCTTTGTAATTTGCTTTAGGAATCATTGCCTGTTTTCCAGGTTGCAGACTTTGAAACTGTTTGAAGCCTTTATTTTTGCTTTGATTCTTTCAGATTGTTGAAACATAAGCTTTATTTTGATTTGAATTTATTTTTGCCCGTTGATAATTCTCTGGTGTATAACTTCCAGGCTTTGAAAACTGGAAGAAAACTTTGTTTTAAATTGATTCAGGTTTGATTTTTTTTTTTTTCCTTTGGTTTTGTAGTTTCAGGTTTTGAGACAAATAAAAATAGCCTGGCATTTTTTTTCTCTTGTGTATGATTTCAAATTCAAAATGAAAGAAAAGTGTATTTTGCCACTTGTAATCTGTATTAACACTTGTAAGTTTATGTAGTTCCTTTGGTTACAAATGTCATTTAAGATCAAATTGTGTTTGAACCCTTGTTTCAATAAATTTATAAATTTGGTATTAAACCTTCATCATTTTATAATTTGTAAATCACATTTTATACATTTTCAAACTATTATTTACACTTATACTTTTCAAAAGATATGTATATATTAAACTTTAAATATAAATTTCAAAATACATATTACATATGTATGCTATAAATTTGAAAACAAATTTCTATTAATTTTAAAAGATAGAGTTTCTCTTTCAAATCCAATATATACTATTTAAACATTTTTTTTTTGTTTGTTCAACTTTTTAAAGTTTTTAATCTCTAATTTATTTTCAATACATTTTATTTTGAAATTCAATATTGTTCTACAATTCACTTATTCTTAAACTTGAAATTTAAATTTCTATTTAAAATCAAAATTATTTATCTATTCTAAGAATTTTCTAATTAATTCACAATTTATTCTCAAAAATAATTTAATTGCCAAATTAAACTTGATGAATTTCAGGAATGTTACAGATTCCCCCCCCTTAAAAGAATTTCGTCCTCGAAATTGCAAAGAAGACGACAAAGAATAGATAATAGATAAAGAAATGATTGAACAGATCAGATCGAAATATTTATTCTGCATTTGGTCTACCCAAATCAGAATATCAATAATATGAGAACGAACTCATACAATTATTACACAAGATATTTGGGTCCACCTGTCTACGAATATGCAAGAGCATTGATTAGTTTGAAGGGATAACTAATCGTTCGTAGAATATATCGGATCCCAGAGAATAGATGGATAGATAGATTCAATCTTCATATTAGTTAACCAGTTTACTTAATTTAAAATTTCCAATTTATTTAATTTCTCAATTTCAAATTCATTAGAGTTTAGATCGAAAAGCTGATAAGAAATCGATGAAGATACAAAGTAAGAATTTCCTACAACGATCCGTAGGGTCACCACCACACCGAACTTCTTTCTAGAGCTGTCATGAAGCAATCAAAAGAATACGAAATCGAATCAAAGGAGATTGATAGAGAAAAGTTGTTTCCACTGTTGCAGGGTATTGACCATTTGTAGTCGTATTCCCCTGTCCCCTATCTCGTTCTCTTCTCGCACTCATACTTACTATCAGTGGATAGTAAGAGAATTTACTGAGGCACTCGAATAGATATCTTAGGGATATACTCATTCTAGGGTATGCTTCACCCTATCTCTAATGAGTTACTTAATGTGTTATACTCCTGAGCTAAGGTTTTAACCATCAGCTCTGATACCACTTATAACGACCCTGACTCGACCTTCGAAAATCGGCACCGAATACGACACTCGTATTCAAATGCCGCAGATCCAAACGTCGAACCTGGTTCGCCGGAGCTTATAACACATTAGGTAAATAACACAGCGGAAGAAAATGAACAACATATATCAATATACAACATTTGATACAATAACTGATACAACAAAATGGTACAATAGATATCACCATTATCAGAGATACAAAGAATAGCAGCGGAAATAAAAGATAACACTAGCAGCGGAACACATCTCCAAAATAGTCTTCAGGGAAGAACTCCAGTATCGGTAATCTCCATCTCCAAGGCACCAATCCAGAATAGCTCGAACTCTCAAATCCAGATGAAGAGAAGCAACTCGATCCAATTGCGATTGCCAAATCCTAAGGCTTGAAAGCTATCGAATCTACACCTACTATTGATTATCTGAAAACCCCAACTCTAGACTGCCCGTGTGGGAAATAGTAGGCACCCAGAGTTTAGGAAAGGAACAATAAACTCCAGGTCAGTCATGGGACTGGTGTGAGCAAACAAAAACAGTTGGTCTTTTAAAACAGACAAAAGAATTTCAATTTGAAATCCGCAATGCTTTTTGAAAAATGAAACTACCATAAGGCCTCCCGGCACACACACAATGCAAACGCACACATGGGGGAGATTTCTCCTTATGATAGTCAAACATGCTTACTACGAGAAAAATTCTTTGATATTATTACTAGTGCATAGTGGGAAATCTTTCGAAAGTATAATATAAATCCTAGCCAGCATAGGTACCATGATACTATGCCTACTATAGCTGCCATGTTAAATGGCAGGTTCTACAACTAAAACCGTACAAGGCACGTAATTGAAGAATGGATTTCCAACAAATGGTCAGGCTAAGGAACTTCCTATTGCCACATGGGTACGCCTCTGGCGGGGCGTCCCGAGAACTAACGTTACGGTTAGATCTCTGCCAACACAAGGCCGGGTTACCTCTGTAACTAGGTAACTACTACACGAATATGCCATCCCCCGGTCCTTTGGGACCTTTATCCGAGCGCGCTCACAACAACCACAAAGTATCACAAAGTAATAGATCTGCAGTATCCACATGAGTAAGTATCTGGGCTCCATACCATGATACCACCCTTTTCCAGAAGGAAATGACATACCCTAAAGGGCGCGACCCTCATAACCTTGCCGCATCTTTCCTGTTTCGACCATTTCCGGGGAGTGAGGTCCTGATGCAGTCTCGTCCACAAAGCTACGCTTTGGCACAAAGCCATGCTTTGGGTCAACAGATGACCAAAGCAATGATCACAAAGATAAATGATCAAATAAATGATCCTATCACAAATGATCAACCAATGATCATCACACAGCAGCACTCAGCATGTCACATTACCAAGTTGGGAATATATCACTGATAAATATCAATTACATAACCTCTGAGCTCGTACGTCTCAGAGAAGGGTGTTAAGCTAAGAGAATAAATTCTCCGCCACCAAGCAGAAATGTATTTGATAGAGATCAGTTAACATCTCAAAGTGTAATGTCGGACATACAACCATACAAGTCTGTTCCGGGTTCGAACAGAACCGAAGGCACTTCCGAAGAAGCCCTTGCAAATCCGGGTATCCACAATCCCGATCGGACTTCCCATCACTAAGGGAATCTCTATACCGTAGCTACTCGGTGCAGAGACAATCGATAGGTTATCCTAACGTTCTCGAAGACACCCGGTCTTCAACACCGGTCTTCAATTGCTATCCATAACGTCGTATCACTATTCGGAATGGGTTATATGACACAAGGTCCTCTCCCGGCTAAACCGAATAGTAAGCGCCATATTTTAAAACATATGGATATGGGATTTTAGCTAAGTCACAACTTATAACATCCAAAACTTTTCTTTCAAATGGTTAAACAAATTACCATCTTTAAATCTTTAAACAAAAAGATTTATTTCACAAAGTTCCACCCGGTTTCACAAAGATCTACTCATAGATTTCAAAACAATTCCCATTTCAATTGGATTAACCCAATTAAATCTTTAAATTAAAGATTTATAGCTTTCAAAACACATTTCCAAAGATTTATCTAAAACTTGGAAAACAATCTTCCTTTTAGACTTGAAAATCCTTTTAACACAACTTGAAAGTCCGTTTCTTATGAGAAAGCAAATCTAATTTATATAAGTTGAAATCTTGAGTTGAATTTAAATTTCAAATCATCACCTTGAAAAATGGTTTAAAACCCATATAACCCATTTGTAAGTTGAATAACTTTTAAAACCCTAGTTCTCAAATTTTAGGATTCAATTTCAAATATTGAATTCAAATTTATATGAATTCATTTAAATTCCAAGATTCAATCAAGTTATTTAAAATAACTTTTATTTTTGAAAACTCATTTTCAAAGGCTTCAATTCTAATTCCAAAACTATTTTGGAAAAATCAATTTTAAAACGATTTTAAAATCTGTGACTTAACCCATTTCCACGTGCCATCCATATTTGTGTGTGTATAGGTGTGGTCCAGGGTCCAACACAATAGTGCACAACATCATAATCGTATTGATAAGCGGTATAACCCATAACGCTTATCTATATTCACAGATTCATAGGTAAATTAAACTATCAATCACAAAGATTCACTAATACGATTCGATGTGGGTTTCGGATAACGAACTGAAATCCGACTCCCTGTCGCATCGAAATTCAAATGTCGTTTTACGGGTCAAAGGGTTTCATATTCATACGACAAATATAGCAGATCAGCACAAAGTATCACATAGCATCACATCACATATCAAATATATCAATCCATCACACAACATTCAATAACAATCAGCATCTACAATTAAGATGAATAAACTGGGTGGTTTTAAATTTATTACCTACATGATTACTTTCATTTATTAGTCCTAATTAATTAACTATCCATATTTATTCAATTAATAAATCTTCAATTATTAATTTAAAATCTAATATCATTCAATTAATGATTTCTTAATTACAAATTAATTATTCTAAGAAAAATTAATCTTAAACTTTAATTAATCAAATTAAAACCCTTGATTACTTTAATTAATTATCCATTCCATTAATTAATTAATTATATTAATTATCCATTTGTACTACCTTAATAATTAAATGAATTACAAAGCATTTAAACTTTTCTTTATCTTTAGATAAACATTCCTTATTTAAATTATGCATTTGAAAACAAAAATGTTTTAAATTTACATTAAATTCTATTTAACATTTTCTTTAAACTCAAGACTCAAATTTGTCTTAAATAAGAGTTTAAAGCAATACACAACTTAATCTTATATGTTTAAAAGAAACATATACTTTATTAATAAGTTTAAAACAATTTAGATTTCAATTCAACTTGAATTCAAATAAATTTAAAAATTGCTTTAAAATCTCAAAACTGAAATATAACTTCCATTTTCAATTTAGTTTAAACTCTTTAAAACTCTTCCTACAATTTCACCTTCAATTCAAATGTAAATCATTTGAAAGCAATTTAAATTTAAATTCTTTACTTTAAAACTGAAGTTTAAAAATTTAAATCCAGATTTAAAAACTCAGTTTTCAATTCATTTGAATTCCTAAATTAAATACTTAACCTTCCATTCCAAATACAAATCACATATGCATTTATACTTGAGGTTTTGAAATCAAATTTAAATTTAAAACACAATATGGTTTCAAATTTCAGACAATTAAAATTTGAATCCATTTTCAAATTCAAACTAAAACTCAGTTTAAATCTCCACCCAAAAAAAAAAAAAAAAAAAAAAAAATTTTAAACTTAACTTCACATTAAACAGAAACAGTTTCTGTTTTATTAAAAATCTTAAACTTTGAAAATTTCCAGAATTTAAATAATTTCAAGAGAACAGAATTTAAACTTATTTAATACCATTCTTAAATTCAGTTTCAAATCCTAAGTCACAATTGTAATTTGCAAATTATTTCAAATTTTATAAAACTGAAACAGTTTCCTGTTTCTTTATATATATATATTTTTTTTTAACCAAACTTGAATCTTCTGCATTTAAATTATTACAAAAGAATTCAAATAATTTGAAATCATTTTTAGATTCAAGTTTTAAATCCTAAGTTCAAATTTCCATTTTAATTTAAACTTTATTTTTTAAAAATTCTAAGGAAAACAGAACAGTTCTGTTTTTAAAACCTGAAACCATAAAGTATACTCGAGCAAGCTTAAGTTTTACTTCGGGTCAAAACAAAATTGCTTCGAGTTATTTCCATTTTTCCCCGAGACTAACCCGAGTCAAAAACTCCTGCAACCCAGAACCTACCCCAAACCTGGAACAGACCAACCCCCCTCCTCTTCAAACCTGTCAACACCAGTTTCTCCCAACTCCGACCACCCTCATCGACCAAACTCCGGCATTAGCTTCATTAATACACCATCTACCATTCACCAAAGAATCCTTGAACTCGATTCACTCTAGAAGCAGCAACACCTAATTTTCCCTATGCCCAATAAACTAGGGTTCCATACCAAAATCGACAACTGCCACTTCCCTCATGAATTAAAAATTCATTTGTTATTTTTCTGATGATCTACGATCCTCCACAAAGCTACCACCTCGACCTCGAGACCCAAAATCATTCCGATCATTGGAATTTAGCAAAAACCCCAAATTTGATCATTTCGCAAAATCTCAAAGGACTCATGCTTAAAAAATTTGATTCTACTTTTAAAAATCAGCATTTTCGAAGACATTTATAATGACATTCCTGAAATTAAAAATCTTGATGTTTGAAATTCCAATACACTTTGGCCTTGCCTGAAATTTCCATTTTTTCAGAAACTTTGATTTTATTTTTGCTTGAATTTATTTTTAAAAACAAGTTCACGTCCATATTATCATTTTATCTTCAATGATCTGGTTCTAATATTGATCATAGGAGAGCAGTTTATTTCTATTCATGGCTTTAACCCTGTTACTAAGAACAGAATAGATATGCCCATTCATTCATATATATATGCACATATATAACCAGTAAGCATTTGATATTTTCCACAACAAAACTTCAACTTGGGTTACAATCCATTTTCAGAAGAAATGAGGGAGAGAGGGATTTTAGTTTGACATGGTTTACACTATAAACCTGAGAGTTTAAAAGAAACAGAAGAACTAGAAAGGAAAGTAACATTCCCTGGCAAAGTAAAACACAAGCACAACAAAATCCATTCACATGCAAAGACTATCCACATTCATGCAGGCATTTAAACACAAATAAGTAAATAAAGCATGGGGATTGCTCACATTTTTCCCAGAAGATAATAATGCTTCCTGACAGCTAATTCAAAACAGAGATGAGTGAAGGCCTGCAAGTTTCTTTTTTTTTTTTCTTTTTTTTTTCTTTTTCTTTAATTCCTGAAGTTTAGATCTGCAAATTCATAAATACAGATCTTTGCTTAATCACCATTTATTTGCTTATTCATTTCATCAAAAACAAAAAAATAAATTTACTTACCTAAGGTTTGAATTCTTGGGTACAAGGATATAAAATCTGCAGTTGCAAACCAGAATCACTTTAGCTTTTAAACTGGATTTGTTCTCCTGCAACTTTGTTAAATAAATTTGTTTAAATCTTTTTGTTTTAATACTGACTACTAATCTCAAATTCAAATTTTAAATAGAATGAAATTCACTTGCCTTTTTATTATTCCCAGAGAACTGCATTTGATTCCCAGATTTTGTTTCAAGGCTTTGTTTTTTTTTTTGAACTACATTTTCTGTTTCTTTTTAGATTTGGAGTTGCTATGTTTTTCCAGATCTTTGTAATTTGCTTTAGGAATCATTGCCTGTTTTCCAGGTTGCAGACTTTGAAACTGTTTGAAGCCTTTATTTTTGCTTTGATTCTTTCAGATTGTTGAAACATAAGCTTTATTTTGATTTGAATTTATTTTTGCCCGTTGATAATTCTCTGGTGTATAACTTCCAGGCTTTGAAAACTGGAAGAAAACTTTGTTTTAAATTGATTCAGGTTTGATTTTTTTTTTTTTCCTTTGGTTTTGTAGTTTCAGGTTTTGAGACAAATAAAAATAGCCTGGCATTTTTTTTCTCTTGTGTATGATTTCAAATTCAAAATGAAAGAAAAGTGTATTTTGCCACTTGTAATCTGTATTAACACTTGTAAGTTTATGTAGTTCCTTTGGTTACAAATGTCATTTAAGATCAAATTGTGTTTGAACCCTTGTTTCAATAAATTTATAAATTTGGTATTAAACCTTCATCATTTTATAATTTGTAAATCACATTTTATACATTTTCAAACTATTATTTACACTTATACTTTTCAAAAGATATGTATATATTAAACTTTAAATATAAATTTCAAAATACATATTACATATGTATGCTATAAATTTGAAAACAAATTTCTATTAATTTTAAAAGATAGAGTTTCTCTTTCAAATCCAATATATACTATTTAAACATTTTTTTTTTGTTTGTTCAACTTTTTAAAGTTTTTAATCTCTAATTTATTTTCAATACATTTTATTTTGAAATTCAATATTGTTCTACAATTCACTTATTCTTAAACTTGAAATTTAAATTTCTATTTAAAATCAAAATTATTTATCTATTCTAAGAATTTTCTAATTAATTCACAATTTATTCTCAAAAATAATTTAATTGCCAAATTAAACTTGATGAATTTCAGGAATGTTACATTCAGGTTGAGATGGGCTTGATAGAGGTCGTGTTCGAGTTTGCAGTGGAGTTTGTCATCTAGGCAGCGAATTTGAAGGCATCGCTTGGGGAGAGCGCTCGATGTACTGTACGGGCGAGAGGGGGACAGAGTGTCGCTCATTGATTGAGGGGCATGGACGAGGGAGGCGACACAGCAAGGCAAAACACTGGAGGATTCAATCTCGAGTCAAGGCCGTGAAGGGAAAGCATAGCAATTCGTGGATTGGATTGGGAACATTGCAATGTGATCGAGTTGGATGGTGATGGTGAAGCCGAGAGTGTGGCTAGAATTTCATTCGACCATGAGGTTGGAAATCGAGGAAACCAAGGCAAATTTTGAGGTGGATTGCAAATAAAGCAAAGGTGAGTAAATCTCACTCTGTTGGGTTTTCTTTTATTTGAAATTTAAATAGTCAAATTTAAAATAATTGGTTGATTGATTAAGTCAATTGAATGTACATTGATGATGTTGTGACTTGGTTTTGGTTGATTCTCGAGTTAATTTTGGATTGACTCGAAATATTGGGGTTTAAGTTGTTTTAAACTTAAATCGTAAATAAGGAAATGTTTTATTCTTAAGCTAATAAGGGCTTAGTGAATTGTGATTCATTTAAATAGTAGGGTAATTAAATAAATAATTAATTAATTCAATTAATGAATAATTTGGGTTAATTAATTTAGTAATTAAGGGTTTGACTTAATTAATAAAAGTTAATTAATTAAGTGTAAGTAATTCAGAATAATCATTGCATGGTTCGATAAATAATTACTTAATGAGATTTATAAAATATAATTACTTGGTGAAATAAATCAGGAGATTAATTAAGATGATTAATTAAGGAGAAATTGAATTATTAAACGAAGTAAATAAATGGATAGTTAATAACAGGTTGAGATAAATCAAGAATGATTGATATTTTGGTTTAATTAAAGTAATTAAATTTTGATTAGGATAAATTTAAAATAAGATAAAATAGAAAATCCATAATTCGTATAATTAATGATGTAATTAACGATTATTTAATTAATCAGTAATAAGTGACTTATGAGAAGTAAATTAATATAAGTAATTATGAACTAATGTAATTGAAAATAGTTAATTAATTCATGAAGTAATTAAGATTACTTATTGATTTTTGGTTAAGAAGAATTAATATCGGGAAATTAATTAAAGTTAATTACTCGAATATAAATTGAAGGATAATTAATTCAAGTTGATAAATTAAGATAAATAATGAAGGGATGCTTGATTTTATTGGAAAATAATCAATATTGAATGAGCGAATCTAAGTGAATGTGGTTAGAAATTCAATTAGAATCAATTGAATTTATTTGTATGTGATTAAGCCTTGCTTATGGATGATGGAATAGTATTGGATGTTTTGAATGAGTTGATATTTCTGATATGAAATGTTGTGTATTTCATTGGAGTAACTTGGGATAGAATAACATGAGCTTTGAAGAGACCGGGGTCGGGTATTTGGAAATACCCGAAACCACTTCGATTTTTTTTTATAAATTGATTTGTGAAACTAATGGCTGGAATGAAATGATTTAAGCAAACTGGATTTATTTTATCTGAGTTTAGTACTTAGAAATGGATAGGTGAAATAAGTGTTGCTTATAGCAAATTGTGAATTGGTTAAATTTATATAAGTTACCCCGGGTTTTATGGTTGTTTGTTTGGTATTCCATGTTAGTTGGGTTTACTCACGCTAGTTTCCAGCCTGACCCGGGTGTTACTTTGGTGTAATGCTCAGGTCAGGCCGAGTATTACAGATTTTCAGAAAGGTACTTTCTGGAGCTCAGGAGACGAGCTGGATGGCAAGTACGTATAGAGTATTCCAGCTGCAGAATATTATATATATATCAGAGACATGATTTGTATATGATCAATGACTGTATATATGTGAAACTCTGATGTATTAAAATGTAATAGACAGATGTAGTATTCTTTTGTAAACTGTTATTATTTATTATTATATTTTGGCCGCTGCGAATGTGAGATGTTTGGTGTGTCTGTTCTTCTTCTTCTATCTCTTTCTTCTTTTTCATAACTATCTGGAATTTTCGGGTTCGAAAATTTCCGGGTTGTTACAAGATGTGTCGATCGGTGTCTTGTCGGAGGTGGTAAGGGTCGCCGAAGTGCCGCCGTAGTACCATGCACGTCCAGATCTTCTTATGTGTATGTATATTTGCGTGATGGGTTGCCTTGGGTCGAAGCACTGGAGGATGATTTTAGGCTCGAGTTTATTATCGTGTACGTGAGTGTTCGCGTAGCAGCTTTAAAATTTAAATTGAGAAAAAAATAAAAAATAGAAGAAGATGAAGAAGAACTTGAGGCCAGTCTCAAGTATAGATCGGGTTGAACCCAAAGCAGGTTTCGAAACATGGTTTAAAAGATTTTAAAAGCAAAGGGTTTTGAAATTTTTAAATGAATTTGATTTCAAACCTTTCTGAATATAAATTTCTTTTTCCATATATAAATGGTCTTTAACATGTGATTAAGAATTATATGATTTGTTTAACTTAAAATTTGTTAAGTAATCTTTAACTTATTTAAAACCTAATTTTTGAAATATAATTAAGTGCTAATTAAAGTTAAATGATTTTAAATAATGTGATTAGATAATTAATAAAGGAAATGTTTTATCTTAAACTTAATTAAGGTTTGATAATTAATGAGGTAATTGAGGAATAATTAATTAATTTAATTAATTAAAGATTAGAGATTTATTAATTAATAATTAAGGGTTATAAGTTAATTAATTAGAGATTAATTAATTTGGAATTATAGATTATTAATTAAATAGTTAGAGATTAATTAATTAAGTAATTAGAGATTAATTGCTTTAAATGGTAATTACTTAATGTAAGTAATTAAATGATAAATCTTTTGAGGGTAAATTAATTTAATTGGCAATTAAAGGTTAAGTCAATTAATGATCAAGATTAATTAATTGAGAATAATTAACCAATAAAATAATTACTTGATGAAGGTAATTAAAGGTTAATTACTTAAGGGAAGTAATTAAGAATTAATTACTTAGTGTAATTAATTAAAGCATTGATTAATTAAAGAAATTAATTAAGGGTTGGTTGATCAATAAATGTGATTAATTAGAGGATAATTAATCATGGTAAGTGATTATAGGATAATTAATTTCAGTAATTAATTAAGGATATGTGTAATTAATGTGAATAGTAAATGTTAATTAAATTATGTTTTAAATCAAAGGCTAATTACTTAATGTAATTAAAGGGGACAATTAATGGATGATTAATTAATGGTTTGTAATTAATTAATGTTAAGTAAGTAGGATTAAAAGTAATTAATGGAATTAATTTAATTTATTTATATTAATTAAAATGGTGTGATTAATTAATCTTGCTTATGGATGATTGAATAATATTGAATGCTTTGGATTTGATATCTTTGATATGAGATGCTATGTGGTATGATATGTTGGATTAAACTGTGATAATATGGTTTGTCTATCTGTGATGAATGACAATGTAAATATGTAATTCTGGATAAATGGAATTGTTTAAAACTTAAACAGTTATTATAAGATGACATTGGAATCGAAGAGACCGGGGTCGGGTATCAGTAAATACCCGAAACCACTTCGAATTGTAATCTGCAATAATTCTTTATGAATTTGATTTTTTGGAATTAATAGGTTGGAATGAAATAAATGATGTAAGCTTGGTCATTTAATCTGAGTAGTAATTCTTAGATGTGATTGTAAGATGTGATTGACTATGATAAGTAAGAACTCGTAAATGTACGAGTTACATTGGGTTGCAAATAAGTTTTATAGCTTGATATTTCATGTTATATAGGTTTACTCACGGTGGTTTCCAGCCTGACCCGGGTGTTACTTTGATGTAATGCTCGGATCAGACCGAGTATTAAAGATTTTCAGGTAAGGACGTTCTAGAACTCAAGAGGCGAGCTGGATGGCAAGAACGTATGGAGTGTTTCTGCTGTGATATTGTAGTTTATCTGGGCATGTTGATTTTAACAATCCAATGTTTTGTGTAAATGTTGTAGTACTGATGTATTGACGTAAATTTACATATACAGTTTTTCCTTTGTATAACTATTATTATTTGATATTATATTGATCCGCGGTGAATGTGAGATCCTGTGTTTTCTTTTCTCTTTCTTCTTCTACCTCTTTTCTTCTTGTTCCTAACTATCCCTAATTTTTCGATATCGAAATTTCGGGTCGTTACATAACTCGTACAACAATATGAGTTTTTATCTAGTTAGAGACAACACTTGTTACAAAAATACATTGATGTTTAAATAATATCCAAATATAGTTGCTTATTTAAAATAGTCGATTTTCCCTAATTTATTTAACTCCAGCCTATTAGGCTTCAAACTCAAACCCGTAAAAATTTCGTTGCTTATTAAATCAAAGTGGTTTCGGATATACTGATGTCTGAATCCGGACTGTTCGAACCCAATTAGTAAATTTAAAAGGGTTAAATTGTTTAAAATAAACAATTTACTATTTGGGTGACCAAATAAACTTTGGGAATTTATTACAGATTTTATCTCAAATAGACTGTACTACTATTAACTTATCTGACCCCTTGATGGTACATAAAAGGGTATTTGAAATAATATTCAATAGGACCAAACCAATATATAGACTATTGAACTAATCAGTGATCTATAACAATATCACTAATTACACATCATGATTAAGTATCTTTAATTAACTGAATTCATTTATATTCCTAAATCGAATCACTTACAAATAAATAAGAAAAATAAAATAGTTAATTAAAATCAAAAATCCAATTAATACCTAAATCTTATTTTATTAACTTAATATTTAATTAATTTCCAATCAAATCAATCACTTACTCTAATAATTTAAATTTTACTTTACTCAAGATAATTTTTGCTCAAAACATGGAAAGTTCTTTTTTTTTCATTATATTTTTCGTTCCTTATTTTTCTCTTTTCTTTTCTTTTACCCTTGTTTTTACTTTTTTTATCTTCCCTTATTTTTTTTCCTTTTTCTTTTATTCCTTTCTTTTCCTTACTTTCTTTCTTTTCTTTTCCTTTCCTTTTTTTTCTCTTTATCTTTTCTTGCTCTAGACCACTTTCGGCTCATTTCTTCTTTTGCTCCCTTCCTCCTTTCTTTCCTTATTTCCTAATTCCTTCTTTCACTTCCACTTACATGAACAAGTGTGCACGACACCATGTATGTGCACACCAACGTCGACCCAACGAGTTCACCGCCGACCGGCCTCACAAGCCACCTCTGGCCACCACGTTAACCCCCTCCGCCCAGAATTCCCAATCATCTCCTTGCTTGAAATTTCGAACTCGAACCCCCATCTTGGAATGAACCATGATGCGTTCCAATTCTTCACCACGCCATCACAGCCGATCATACCCCTCTAAACTTTGCCAAAACCTCCACCACAACCACCTCTTTCAATTCCCCTCCATGCGCATCCTTATCGCCATCCACTATTGCCGCCATTTCATTCAACCCGAATCCCAAGACAGGCACGGTGAAATCTTGCTTCGGCGTCGATTCCCCTCCACGTCGCCGAATAAAATTAGCCACCATTTTTCCCAAGCTTACCCTTCTCCAAGCATCCCTCTGACCAAGCCTCGACTGCCAACATTGTCTGGTTCGCCGTATTTTGATCAAGAACCAAATCCCGTTCAACTTCCCTTATCCCATCGAATACAAGACTAAAATTTTTCATATAGCGAAAAAGGTTACAGAAACGAAAAGACAAAACAAGATGTTCGAAAACTATATCACATTGGGTAATCTACTGTAAATTTTTCTTCCTAGTATTTTTACCTTGTAATATTTTACGAAATTATTTTTAAAGTAAAGTATACTCGAATACAAAAGTAATTCCTTCAAATATCATAACCTAAAACTATCTAAAGAAGAGATATGGATTTTTGAAGAGTTTAGCATTGATAAAAACAAGAACAGAGGCAAGAAATGTGTGCAGACATTTGTTTATATCCATATACAGGCATACATATATACATTTATTTCCTTTGTGCAACAACCTATTTAAAAATCGTCATTTCTACTTTATCTTTGAACAAAATCATAGATTTAAAAATAAACATAAGGTATGTTTTGGAAGAAGTTTGCTCACAGTAGACTTCTTTGAACGGAACACTGCTTTTGGAAAAGAATACTGCTTGCTTCCTTATGTTTTTAAATCTTCTTTTGTTTTGTTTAAAGGCAGATCCTTTTTGCTTTCTACTTAAGTTTGTTTGAATCACAAAAATGAACAAGGGATGTGGATATATATATATATATATATATATATATATATATATATATATATATATATATATATATAAAGATGTAAGGACTGAAGCTTGTTAAAGTCTTTGATTCTTATCTGCTCATATTATATATATACATATATACATATATATATATATATATATTCTCTTTTGATTTTTTATATATATTTTTTTCTTTGTTGATCAGAGATTCCTTTAACACCAACTGACCTGATTTGCTATTGACATTGATTATATGTTTTGTAAGCTAGGATTTGATGTTTTATGTGCTTGATGAGATGGAATTTATTGTGTGTATCCCCCTTAATGTTTACATGCATATCCATTCTTATGTATATATATATCTTGTACATGTATATACAAGTATTTCTTTTTCTTGTTTGCCTTATATACATACAAATATATTCATATATTACCATAGTTAATTTTATATGTTTTACTTATGTTTCAAACAACAATGTAAGTTACTTATATACTTTTTTCCCTATTTAAACATATATTTATATTTTTTATTTCAAGCTTATGTATCATCACTTAATTTATATTCATATATATATATATATATATATATATATATATATATATATATTGAGTGTTAGTAAGGTAGAGATTTATATTTAACTATTCTTGAGAGATTTATTTTTCTGAATTTCCAATTCATAGTCTTCTTTTAGAATATATATATATATATATATATATATATATATAAATAAGTAGTTAATAGCCAGAATAAAATATTTATTTCCTATAAGATTTATCACATCCAGAGATTTTGTAATTCAACATTTATTATAGTTTTAAATCAATTTATATATATCCAGATACCATACATACAAGAAACTCATCTATTCAACTTATAAAGTCAATATTCTAATGTCTAATTCAGTTAATTACCAGATTAACAGACGTTCAAAAACCTGGGTCGTCACATGAAGATTAAGTTAAGTTAAATAAAATGAATTGAATGAGTTAAGTAAAATAATTAGAATAGATATGATCTTGACTTAATAAATGGAATTCAATTTAAGTATATAAATGTATTGGATATAAATTGAAATGTTATTTGATAAAATTAGAAACAAACTTAAATAAGGAAGTGAAAATAAACATAAGTGTTGTATAAAATGTTTAAGCAAACTTAAGAAAATTTAGAATGAAATAAAGTAGTTGTTATGTGTAATTAGTATTAAAATAATTATACTAAGTGAATATTGAAACATTGTTAAACATGAATACGAAGTAAAGTTAACAAAATTTAAGTGCATGTTAATAAATGAATTGGAATAAATGTAAATTTGTAGAATGTAATTAACTGAATGGGAATAAAATAAACATTAGTGAAAAATTGAAGGGATGAATGCAAATTAATTTGATGAGAGTAAAATGAAAGTAAAACAAGAATGAATGTAATAAAATGATTGTTAGTTAACTTGAATGTGAAATTAGTTGGATGAAAACTAAATAGTAAACTAATGAATCAGTTAGTTGGATATTAGTTGCTTGATGACTGCTTATGTTGCATGTGTTTTGTTTTCATATGATTATTGTGCAGTATGTTATATATATTGATATTATATGCTATATACATGTTTCTCAATTGGTTGTTGAGTGTTCAGTAGGTGCGAATGGCGTATGCTTCGCATTTGAAGCCCGCTATCGTGCTATATTAGTTGTATATGCTCGCTAATAATATATAAAGTATACATCTCGAATTACATATCATACTTTTATATTTTTTTCTCTATGGGATGCCTCATCCTCGAAGATGAGATGTATATTTGTGACATATATATGTTGTGATTTTACTACGATTGAATCGTGCAAAGGAGACGCTGGCGAAATTTTTCGAAAATTTAAGTGGTTAGAAATTTTTTGAGAATTTTGAAAAACTTTTTGATAATTGAAATTTGATTTTGAGTTATAAATAGAAATGATATTAGTTGATTATTGAAAGAGTATTAGTTAATAACTATAAATGAAATGATATTCGTTAGTTTTGAAAAGATAACTATGAATGAATTTGAAAACTTAGTACAGTTTAATAAGAAGTTTAACTAATCGATTTTGGAAAAGCTAAAAGGTTTAAATGAATTTGGTAATCTAGTTTGAACAAGTTGTATTGGAAAGTTAATAGGATTTTGTGGCATTTTATTACTTGGTAATTTCGAGGGCGAAATTCTTTTGAAGGAGGGGAGAACATAACGACCCAGAATTTAAGTCATTCGAAATTGGAATATTTGATTGACTTAAATTATTAAAAAGTTATTTTTATAAGTTGAATAACTTATGTTTCAAATATAATGATTTAATTGATAATTAAATTGTTTAATTTAATATTTGGATTTATGGAAATAATTGAATGTTGAATTTAATATGAATGAAAATGATTTCTAAAGTGATTAAATTCTATTTAAATTATAATGAAGTTAGTAAGCTTTTAAAACTTATTTAAAAGTGAATAAATAGAAATTGGACATTTAATGATTTGATTAATGTGTAAAAATAGTCATTTTTGACACTGTCTCGGATTTCGGCAAAACCAGTTTCATTAGATCTGCAGTAGTGAATTATAGTATGCTGTCGAATTTCGTGTTGATTGGATTTGCCATTTGATTATGCGAGTTCGAAACGAGTAGAAATTAATTAAAGGGAATTTAATTAAACTAATTCGATTGTGGACCTCTATCTGTTGTATATTATCGAGTTGGCCTCTTGATATATTCCATTGTATTCAGAATGGAGGTAAAACATTAGGAACATCAGGTGGTGCGCTTCGTATGAAGGTAATGAATATTCCGGGTGGATAGTGTCGAAAACTTATCTATATAAGGACCCTAAACTAAAACCCTAGCCTCTAAATTAGGGCCAACCGCCACTAAAATTTGAATGGCCATAAATGTGTGATCTTCCTCCTCTAATAACTCACAATCCATCGACAATTAGCAGAAAGTACCAACTATAAAGTGGAAGATCTCGTCGAGCTCTTGCTATCCAATAGTGATGATCTGATTTAACGCAGCATGGAGGAAGAGAGGAGCTTGCATTTATGTGGCAGTCGAATAGGTTTTGCGAGCGCTGTGGGGGGTCGGAGGAGGCCGGAGTAGGATAGTGGGTCAGGCAAGGCTAGGCGCATGCATTGGTGGTGGTTGATCGAGGGTTAGGCGAGCGATTGAGGAGCGGTAGGCATTTGAAGCGATGGACAAGTGGGTTTGTATGAACTGGGAAGAGTTGATGAGGGAGGAGATAATTAAATGGTGATTAATTTAGTTAATCATGTAACTAATTGTGTAACTTATAAAGGGTATAACTCTTCCATATGAAGTCGGAATCGAACGAATGGAATTGCTCTGGATTCGTAATTGCAAATACTACTTTTTAGAACTAGTTTGGATGAATTCGGAGCATGTAGGAATTTTGGGTTAAATTCGAACACCTATTTCTTTTTAATCAAAATAAATGCTGCAACGACCAATGCAAACAAAGTGAGTAAAACTCACTCTCCCTTGCGCGCTTATATTTTTATATAAGCGAGAATAAATTTATTGACAATGATTGATGCTTGTTTGGATGATATATGATATATTATATACATATATATATTGATTGGTTTGGATATATGTTCCCATATATTTTAGTGGATGAGACCCTATACGTTCCCTTGTATGAGTGGATAACCCTTTGTACGCCCGTCTGCCTCGAAACAGACATTATACATATTCTCATATGAATATTTATTGCAGGTTACAAGTCGGAGGGATCCAATAGGATTCCTCACCACTATTGATTTATTCCCATATTTATGATGATGATATATGATGTTATGGATGTCATGATGACGTTTTGATGTAATTTGACTTATTTAGTGGTATAGTAGCACTGGGCCTTTTTTTCGATATTTTGGAAATATTGAAATTGATGATTTTGAATTGATAAGGATTTTAAAGTGAGTTTGGAAGTATATATGTTTTATGATTTATGATTAGTAAAAGAAACGAATTTGTTTTCAAATAAAAAGTTTTGATTTTTAATGTTTTAAAACTATAATTTTGAGAAATTCTTTGAAAATGAATTTTTGAATAAATTTATGTGAGAGATTTATAAAGGTCATATTTTTATAACTAAATAAGTGATTTATAATGGAAATTTATAAATGTTTAGTAAGTGAACTTGAAGTTATTTTGTAAGTGGATTTGAAGTTATTAGTAAGTGGTTTTGAAGTTGATTTAGTAAATAGATTTTTAAATGGATTTTATAAATAAATTTGATTTTTTTATAGAAATGGATTTTATAAAGGGATTTTGATAATAAAAGGAGTTTTAAATTAAGAATGGAATTATAAATAAAATTTTGTAAATAAAGGAATTTTATAAATTAGAAGTTTTATAAAATTTAAAGGAGATCGAAATGTTTTAAAATGAGATATGCATCGGAAACATAAATTTCAACATTTATTGTTGAAGTAGGCATTTCAGGGAAGTTAAGGAAGGCATGGACTATAATATTGTTATTATAGTAAATGATTTCTAAAAGGAAATATTTTATGTAGAGTATATGGAATTTACGTATCTATTTATTTATCAAATCCCTATAGCAGTATTTTAGGTTATCGTAACAATGTTTTATGCAACATTCTTTTTGACCTAAATAATTTGTGTTTCGAAGAATAGCTTTCCTTAGATGATTGTATATACACTTATTTTTGGTTTGAGTATATGGAAATACTTTCTAAATGTTGAAAATGAAGTGATTTGTGAATATGCTTATATTGTAGATATTAGTATATGGAAATGTTTTCCATATAGTAATTTTTGAAATGGTTTTGTTAATATATCGTTATCAAAGATTATTTAAAGTAAATATTGGGAAGTGATTTAAGTAATAAAAGATTCTTTTAAATGGGCGTAGTGATTGCTTATGGTGCTAGATATGATTGTTTGTTTGCTTTGACAGTTAAATAACTGACTATCAAATAAATTTGACTTATTTATCATTGTTAATTTGGAGAGACCGGAGTCGGATTTATCAAATAATCACTTTGGACCAACGTAAATGCATTCGATGTGGAGATTTGGAAGATATTGATATTTGGATTTTCATAGTGAAAGGCTGCTTGTTGATAGTTTGGGGATAAACTCCTAATATAAATATAGTAGCAATAGTCTCTCTATTATGAAATATTCGATGCAAGGACTATTTGCTACTAATCCTAGAGTAACTCCTGACAGGATATGGTAGGAGAGTGCATTCGGTTTAACATGCTCCTATACAACTTGTATGGATGGATGTGTGGCATTGCATTTTGAGATTCCATATTATTGACTTTATAAACGTACATCTATTTGGTGGCAGAAAAATCAACTTCTCTTAGCTTAACACCCTTCTCAGAGACGTATGAACTTAGAGGTTGTATGTGACGCCACACCTCTATACTCACACTAGCCAAGGACACTACGGGGTAAAACAGTTGACTAGTATGAAGTATAAGGCTGTTGAGGAGCAACAATCTGTTGACATATCAAATACAAGCTCAAAGCTACAACACAATGGCCAAGTGGCCTTCGAAAACAAATATAAAATAACCATAATGCAAAATCATGTATAGATATTCATATCACTAAGGCATAAACAGATATGAATATAACATATAGAAGTGAATATCATAACAGTGGTCATACAAGATCCACTACATGCCAAAAGAATAGGTACGTGTGCTACACAAAAAATAAGTATACATCAAGGAGTCGTTATCTCGAATGTATAAAAACAAAAACTACTAAGCTAAAGTAGTTAGCCAAAAGTCAGAAGCTGATCCCTGCTAAGAATTCAAGTGAAAGCTCCTAAAACACCTCGGTTTGACCCGAGTATTATTTAAGAAGAAAGATATTAAAAGGATTAGTCTAGCTATAATTATCATGTAAGATGCGATAGGACAAGAGATATGACAAAATATATGATAACAATAATACCATGTTGTTTCAAGTATATATTTGATAACAATGAAAATCATATAATATCTCAATTTTTCTCCAATACCCAAAAAGAATTATCATATTCTTTATTTTATTCACTAAGTCACAAATATTGATAGAGCTTATTATTGCAAATCACAAATATTGGCGAAACACAAATTCCAATAATCATCAATTAGAAATCCAGAAATCACAAAAAGGGGGAGGCCTATCATAAACGGGAGAAGAAAACTCACGGACACATGTATCATAAACGGGACGCTATCCCATGGGGCACTAACCCATAGAGCCGGGGCAACAACATAATCCAACGGTACGTCCGAGGAACCTGAAACACAAATAAGTCAGAATAATGACGTAGTCCAACGGTACGCCTGATGAACCGAACTCCATGAAACGGGTTAAAAGACCATAGGTCGGTAGCCCATAAAAATGAGGCGAAGCTCTACAAAATGGGGTACAGTCCCCCATGCAAACAAAGAGACATCGCATATCGCTATTCTAAACCACAAAATGATCATCATTGATCAATAAATGTAAATTAAACTACGCTAGTAAATATATGAGTTAGGATTCATGTCCCATAACCATTGGCTTAACTTAAATATTTACGAACAAATTGTAGACTTCCACTCGAAAATAAGTGTAAATTACACTTAGCTAGTAAATAAATGAGTTTAGCTTCATGTCCCATAACAAATAGCTTAACTTAAATATTTACGAATAAATTGTAGATGTCCACTAAAAAACTGTCACGAGAATTCAATCGAACAAGTCCAAGAATTAACCGACGAAGTAAACATAAGCGTTTCGTACCACTTGTTTTTCTAAGTCGTTTAATCGGATTTCTCTTACGAATGAGATAAAGGTTTCTATATACTAATAGATTGGAAAACGGTTTTAAAAACGAGCTTTGTATTAAAAGTAGTGTTGAAATAATTTTTGTGAAGGAGTTTTAGTATTTACTACAAGTATTAAAACCTTTGTATTTTAAAGTGACAAATCTTAGAAATGATTGTAAAAACAATCTATCACCAAAAATCCACATTTCAATAACGTGAATCAAAACCATGGAAATCGATATCCCATCCATCAAATGGAAACACCAAAAATCTAAAAAAGAAGCCATCAAAGTCAGTATTGATTGATAATAGCTACTCGGATCGTCAAAGATCGATAAAACATGGAAATCCACTCAAAAATAGGCAAATAGGCAAAATTTGACAT
This sequence comes from Allium cepa, assembly GCA_030765085.1. Lineage (NCBI taxonomy): Eukaryota > Viridiplantae > Streptophyta > Magnoliopsida > Asparagales > Amaryllidaceae > Allium > Allium cepa. Next base: position 82,990,117 of record CM060945.1, read on the forward strand.
AACCAGACGTCTGGTTGTTTTGACTAAATGTCTGACCCTAGGCTTTGCCATTTTTTCCTATGTTTATTTTTTAAAAGACATCAACTAGACGCTTGGAAATTTCGACCAGACATCTGGTTGCCTGGGACTTGGCAGCATTTGCCTAGGCCAATGATGGCCAAATCAATTCGAAGGCGATCAGACAAGTGATGGAGGCTAGAGATTTATGCCAAGAGACAACCCAGCCCTATAAGCTCTTCGATACACCCTAAACAAAGTGTCCAAACATTCAAGATAGGATCTTTAAATATTTTGACTTCAAAATACCAAAACTAGGAATTTCTTCATACCAATTTAAATCAAAAGCAATTGAACATGAAATAGATGTTAGGAATTCATACCTAACAATAATGAAAGCTATAGACATAGACGTGATTTCAAGAACTCATCTTTAAACTCAAAAAAAAGGAATGAGAGGCTCTAAAACAAAGCAAGATCAATCTCTCTTCAACTTCACTTCAAGAACCTTCAATCTATGATCGCACACAATGAAGTTCCTAAGTTAGCTTATAAGAAACAATCAAGAATTGAAGAGGAATTGAGATAGAGAAGATGAAGAGCATACTTACCTAAGCTTTTCGTTGATTTTGGAACTTGAATTTGAATTCCTAAGAGAAACTAGGGCTTAGGAATTTTAATTTCCTCTTTCCACCATTTTTCCCAGGGCGTGAGTGTATTAGGAAATTATAAATAGCATGAATAAAGAGGAGCGGAGTGGGGGGTTATTTGGTAGAAGATTTGGGTTCTTTCATTGGGTTAATGGGCTAGAACATAACCCAATGTCCAAATGAAAATACTAAAATCCTAATCAACTCCAAACATAGCAATGTTTATACTCAAATATGTTATAAATGCCATTTTGAACTCAAAGAAAGTGGTATCGTGTACGGATTCGACTGTTTACAAAAAGTTACATTTCGGAATTTAATCCAACTAACGATGCTACAATTAAATAGAATATTTAAATATTTAATTATAAAATATGTGGGTTGTTACACTGTGTGTTTTTTAAGTCAACAAGTGATCGATAGAATGGTAGTGTGGCATTCACAAAAAGATGATGTGCTATGTAAAATGTAATCGTGACCTTTGGCCTTAAACCCGGAAATGATCAGAATAGGTAGATGCGGCCAGGCTATATGATTCGCAACCATTAGGGTATGATCATCCCCTTCTAGATATGTTTCTTTCCACTGTGACATTCGGGATGTATATTATTGTGGATTATGCTACGAGGGCCCTCGGATAGGTCGGAAACGACCGAGGTGATGACATATTCGATACTACCTAGGAAGAGATAGGTCGGTCTTGTGTTGGTAGAGGACCATCTGTTGGACCTCAGTACATTCATCTAGAGATGTACTACCGGAAGTTAGTCCCTTCACTGGTCATTTGTTGGAAGTCCATTATGCATTACGTGCCTGCCAGTTTGTTTGTAGAACCCACGTTTGTGGCTAGTATTGTTGCAGTTTAATAATGTAACAATTTTGGCTATGGTTCATAATATTTGTATACTAGACACTAGTATAATGTAACATGATTTGATATGAAATTTTTTGGTTATCGTAATGTAAAAACTTGTCCGTGTTTATGTGTGGGTGTATCTTACGAGATACCTTTCTTTTGATAAAATAATGCTTGATAACTTTAAAATAAATTCAATTAAGATGTGTTTTCTCAGGCTGGTTTACCAGACTGATCCGGATGTTCTTCCCTTTCATTGCTCAGGTAAAACCGAGTATATTTACAAATATAGAGTTAAATTCTTTGGAAATTCAGCTTCAGCGGGAGAGCTGGAAGTCTTTTGATCGTATTCCATGTATGTGTTTATTTTTCCACTGCTTTGTTATTTAAATTATCAGCAGTTGTAAGGACAGGTTATTATAACTGTCCAGGCTGATGATTAGTGATTAATTGTTGTACTTTGATTGTTGGATGTATATTATATTACAGTTTCTATTTTGTAAAATCACTGATATGATATTATACGTTTTTCCACTGCGACTGTGAGATTTGTTTTAGTTTCTGTTATTTTCTCTTTCCTCTTCTTTTCTTTCTTTCTTCTCTTCTCTTCTCTCTTCTTCTCTCTTCTTTCTTTCTTTCTTTCTCATGATTATTCGTATTTCCCTTTTGTTTGGGGCTGTACATGTGTGGTTATTGTCGGTTTTAAACGTTATAGATTTGCGGGTCATTACAACTTTCATATTAAAGTTCTATTTTCCATCATCGTGGTCGTGAATGCATAGTTATGTTTTGCGAGTCCATACTTAGATATATACCAGTTGATTTTCTGTATTAAAAATAGAAAATCGTAAATTTTATTTATTAGTGAAGCAATATTAAATAATAAATAGTATCAGTAATGTTAATAATGGCTATTTATATTGAAAGTATAAAAATTTAAAAGCATCAACTCAAATCAAACAGCTTGTGTGTATCAGTTTTTGCAATATTTGTTATCAGTTTTTTTGTACGTGGTACTCAAAATGTTTTTTCTACAATTAATCATCATCATATTTTATGATCCAAAAACAAGGTATCATTTTTGCTTTTATTTTTGTATCAGTTTTGATGTAAATTGCAGCGAAAATAATTTATAAAGCAAGCAAGTATCACTTCAAACATATTGCTATTAGGTATCAGTTTTGCATTGTTTTGATATTATTTTGGTCATATATTAAAGTTAAATAAATAATTAAAATTATGGAGCATCAACTTTTATCAAAACAGAAATTAGATATTAGTTTTTCATATATTCAGGTATCATTTTTTTACACAATAGTGAAATTAATTAATAAAATATTAAAGCATTAATTCCAATCAAAGAAATACTTGGTATCAGTTTTGCCCTACTTTGGTATTGCTTCTGTCATATATGATGGTGAACTAAATAACTAAATTTACGGAGCATCAAGTTACAACAAACAAAAACTAGGTATCATTCTGAATGTATATGGTGCTATTAGTTTTGTTATGAGTAACATAAAATAACCAAGCACGAATTCCAATCAAACAATCATTGGGTATTGGTTTTTGTGCTTATTTTGACTGATATCAGTATTGATAAAGAAAAAAAATTATATACCTGCTCATCCATATAATTTCCTTTAAGTATATGTCGCAGTGCTTTTTTTGTTATCACACATCCTCCTTTGATTGCGCCATTATCCTCCCATACTACTTCACTGTTTTAAGAGAAAAGATTTGTATCAATTAGTCAAAGTTATTTTCATTTGTAACATTAGTATAAATATTTGTAACGTTACTTTTGTGTTGATGTCAATGAAAAGAAAGTTTTGATTACATTTTTGTTGTGCTAAGTTGAGATATATCGAACATTTGTAGTATCCAAGTCCTATCTCTGAAAGTGTTGGTTCTATTACTGCAAGTGGCTTAGAAATTCCTCTTCTCTACATCTATTTTCATCATCTTTGTTTTTTTTGGGTTTTGGTTTATTTTCTATTTTTTCAATTTCTGACCATAGTCAAAGTTGTCGCTTAGTTTTCTTATTCTTGTTCACTCTTTTAGTCTTTGAATATAAGAAGCTGTTTTTTTAGCATTGCTTTGACTTTCGGCCAGTTGATTTTGCCACTATTGAGTTCCCTTTTCGACCACCAGATTTTATTGTTTTCTTTTCATCCTCTTATTCAATTTTTTCTATTTCAAACTCTTATATGTCATATAGTTTGGAAGTTAGGGGAGTGAAGTCAAGTAATGGAACATTGTAGGGTAAAGTTTGGCTTTTCATAGTGGTATCTTCTTCCATATTCTGAGCATCTTCTGTTTCTTTTTCTTGCACTTGATTTTCAGTTACTGCCTCCACTTGTTAATGCATTTCAGTTGGTATTTGAGCTAGTTTTTCTACATCATGCTCTAGAATTCTTTGTTCATTTTATGATTTAGTTTCTTTATTTTGCACTTTTTCGAGCAATTCATTTTATGTTTCCATCTGCACCTTTTTATGCACTTTATTTGCACTTTCTGTTGATTTTTCTATATCATGCTCTACTATTCTTTCTTCATTTTCTTCATTTTTCTATTACGGATATGCTTTTTGCATTTTCGGTTTCGATCTCTATACATGTATCTTTGTTCTCAGTTGATGTATGGCCTTTTTGTACATTGGAGTTGGCATTTGTCTCTTTTAAATTTTTCTTCACCATATTTGTTCACTTCGGTTTCAAATTTTTCTTCACTATCTTCAGTGTCTGAATTTTTTGTTCATTCTCTTGCAAATTTGACTTGATTTCTCTCAACTGTTGTTTTGGTTTTAGAATTTCTTACTCGACTTCTATCCTCGTTTTCTTTTCTTTATCCAGATCCTTCTTTCTTTTTTTGGCTTCATCTTCCAAATCTTTTATGTGCATATGGAAGACTCTAACGCTTTAATCTTCTTCAAATGATCCAATACTTTCTTCAGCTTCTTCAAATTTTCTTTTTTCCCTTGCTTTTCTTTTTCTTTTTTGCTTAATTGTTATTTTATAGATGTTGTTTGAAGAAGTCTTTCTTTATGTGGAAGAAGATTAGTTATTTCTTTCACATGTATAATTGGTATGGGAAATTTTGTTTTAGTTTTAAGCTATGATATTATCAAATAATCTATAGTGATAATTGAATTTTTAATACAAGAAAAACAGGTACTATGTAGAAGATAAACTAATACTATGCGAAGATACAAATTATATTAAGTTTTGAAACTAGTCTTATGTAACGAGACCCAGATTTTTGACGTTTGTTACTTAGGTGATTAACTGGTTTAAATTATGTAAATATTAATTTAATAGGTTGAACAAATAAATTTTCTTACGTTAAAATACCTGAATCTATATATTAATTTAAAAAATATATAAATTTGAAATTATAAAATAGCTAGATATATATAGATTGATAAGCATTCTAAAATTCGTATATATAAACTCCACCATTTGAATTTAAGATAAAATATCCATGAAAATATATATAGTTGCAAACAAGATTTAAGATGTTAGATAGTATATCGATATATATATGTAAGTATATAAATATACAAGAATATGAATGTATGCCATATGAAATAATATATATGAAGATTTGTATAAATTAATGTGAAGGTATATATGTATATTTAGAAGTAAATGCATATGTATACATGTTATATGAATGGTGGAAGTGATAAAATGTAAATATATATATATACATATATGATGGAAAACATATGTAAGTAAAAATGTACCTATGTATGTCATGAAGAATAGTGAATATAAAATTTATATAAGTACATAAGTTTATATATATATATATATATATATATATATATGCACATATGGTCAAGAACTAGTGTACATGAAGGTCTAAATATAAATGGGTATGGTAAATAAATGTATAAATGTGTATATAAATAAGTGTAAACCAATACACATAAAGGATATATACACACACACACATCAATTCATATAAAATATGTATGAACACATAAGGGTACTTGGCATTAATATACATCATCTCAAGAAAACAACAAATGAAATCCTCCACCTCAAATTTCAGATCAACTTACAATGAAATCAAATCATATTTATGTTAAAATCAAGTCCATATATTTTCAAATCAATATATAAACAAAAGAAAAAAATACTAATAATAAAAGTGAGAAAACTTGCCGCACATGAGAAGCTACATCCATTCTACTTATATAAAGGCTCTGCCTTTGTTCATATTTTGCATTCAAATAAGATAAGCAGAAAAAAAATTATACAAGTTGCCACTTAAATTATGATCAAAGCCTGAAGTAGGGGAAGCAAAGCAGTAGTGTTTGGAAAGTGAGCACACCTTACCGTGTTTATTGAACTATGTTTATACATATATTACTATGTATGTAGATGCATCTTGATCTATGAAAAAGTTTATTCATGTTACTATGAATGTATGAATGGTACAACAGGATCGGTTCCATCATACAACGCAAGAAAACATTGTCCTCTTCTTCTCTCCTCTATTATTTATATTGGGTAAATTGTTAAGACTGTCAAACTTTAAAAAAAAAATCATAATCTCCCTATCTACTTAGTTTTAAATCATGACATCAAGACCAAAGTTGATTATTTTTTAGTATACCAAAATTTAAAGTAAATTTTGTCAAATTTTATCAAGTAGTGAGGGAGAAAAACCCAATTATCTGAGAGCAAATAAATTTTGGTTGAGTTCCGACTATCTAATTTAAACAAGTAGATTATATGATTGGGATCTGGGTCGAAAAACTTGATTTTTAAGAATAATTTGGATTTTTTTGCTTTGCATGGAGGATGGAATTTTGAGATGAACGAGGTTGGGAATTCTGGCGAATTCCGATGACATGGACAATTTTAGGGCGAGGCGGTTGGCGTGGGTAGGTGTGGGTGATGGCGCATTTGGAGAAAGCATCGCGATAATTTTCAATGGCTCATTTAGGCGATGGGATGTGGAGCTAGGGTTTAAGGGGCTTGGGTTTTGTGCGAGGTATGGTGACGTTTGCTACTAGGATGGACGACCAGACTTGGTCGCAAGGGGGGTTAGGAGGCGCATGCTAAGAGGGTTACGTTTTCATGACAGTAGTGGTTGAAGTCGAGGGTAGCGGCTGCTTAGGGTGCAGTTTCCTTTATGATCGCATTTTTCTTTTTTGTGGTAGTGGTCGAAATTGGAGACGTTACGTATGGGGAAGGGACGATGGTACCGAAGGGACGAGCAAGGTAGGGCGAAGTCGTAGGCACTGGAGCATTGATGGCCGATGGGGTTGCGGGTGGTGCATGGTGCATACGTGCACTTGCGTGCATATTTTCGTTCTAGGAAATTGTTGTTTTGCTTTTTCTTTGGAGTGAGGAAGAAATAGAACTAGAACAAAGAAAAGAGAAAAGGGGAGAAGAGATGGGCCAAGAAAATTGTGACAGCCCACCCCGAGACCCACATTAATAAAGAGCTGGATAGGAGCGACCATAAATAGCCTTGTCTTAAATATCTATTGAACAATGCCATTTTTTTCTATCTCAAAGTGGATCGACATATCCAATAAATACTTAATACTAAGCCATAGGTGGCTATAGGATCTATCAGAACAAAATATAACAACTAAAATGCGAAACACATCACAGAACAGTGGATAATCCCATATATACACACATATCCATATACGTCATAGAGTATACAAAATGATACATTACATATGTGGTATGATGACCACAATACAAACATGAGTCAAAAGAATATACATATCAGAGTAGCAAACCAAAAAGGACTACACAAAAATAGCTAGCAGAATAGTCCATGCAGAAGTAGAATAGGCTAAGTCCAAATGTACGTAACCTGAAACACCTCGATCTGACCCGAGTATAAAATACATGGGTCGGTCTAGCTAAACAAATCAGTGATAGTAGAATAATAGAGCATAAGAGATAGTGATATTCTTCTTAAACAAGAATAAACAATAAGAAAGCCAAACATAAACATATGGAGGATACGCATCATGTATGGCATATATGATTACACTAGGTGATAGAACACTATTGCTTCAATAAGCATAAAACACAAAGGAGACGAAAAATCTCATGAATCCCTAAAATGTAGCATGCCTCATATCATCGGTAATCATAAATAAAATAAGAATGGTTTAGGGAATAGTAAAATACAAACTCCTAAAAGTGTAATTCCCGAACCCGCCCTATCGGTAACTCCAAGGAAAACATAAGCAAAAGTCATCTCAACATAAGCCATAAGGAAAATGTCAACAAAGAGATAAAAATCTCATATAATGCCAAAAGGCAAATCCCATAAATAGTACCAATATGCAATCTCGATATATATACGCCAAAAGGAGAATCTCAACATGTCAATGTAGGCAATGAAAATCCCAAAAGATCTCCCAAGAGGCCAAAAATCCCAAAGTAATCGCCACCGAATGGTTCAAATGAACAATTCCAAAATGACAACACATAAGGGTAAAAATCACATCAAAAAGGTTTTGCCCATGCTATTTTTGCCGAGTACTGTTTCACGTAATGGGTACCACGCCCAAAGAAAAACGTCAAATGACTAATACGCCGCAATGGAAAATACGCATAATGGAAAATGTCTAAAGGTAAATACGCCAGAATGGCAAACATCCAAAGACAAATACGCCGCAATGGCAAATGACCCGCAGGTCCAGTACTGGCACGCCAACAGGAAAATAATGTCACAAACTCTTGGAAAGGAACCCGAAAAATGTCAAAGTGTGTCCCATACCACCCGTTCGCACTAAACGGTTTACTAATCGCTAGCGAATTTCACACTCAAAGCAGTAAAAGGTTAACCTCATATCATCGGTAACTAGACCCGTAGGCCAAAATGATCAAACAGACAAGTTACGAATTAACCGAAAGGATAAACGCACGTATCCCATTCTATGTGTTTTACCCAATCGTTTAACTCTCCTTCTCATTCGCTCGACAGTGCAAAAACGTGTAATTTTTATAGAAAATAATTTACCTTGAAAATAAGCTTTGAAAATCGAATTCGAAAAGAATTTGGAAACCATATTTGAAAATTTCCCTTATTATAAAGATTAAATAAGTTTTATACTTGAAAATACATGAAAATATTATATAATAATTATTTTTAAATCCCTTAAAATTTAAAAATTACTTCAAAAAGATTTGGAGAAAACTGTGCTCGAAGACCAAAAACAAGCAAAATTCTACTCAAACCGAAATTCAAATTTAAACACAAATTAAATTCAAATAATTCAAAATTTGAATTCCAATTTCATCAAAACTGGGCTAACCTATTGATAGGCATCATAGCCCTCAAAATACTTTAGAAATACAACAAGAACTGGAGTAAAAGTCAAAAATCGAATGGAAAATGAAAAGAAAAAACTTGGTAAAATAATACCTAGGCCTGAAATATTCTCTGGGTTCAACTTTCGGATATAAAACAGATGGCCGAACGACCTTTCATTGAACTGAAAATTAGGGTGCACAAATTAGAAAACTTTGGCTTTCAAAAAAAAGAATCGTTGAATTCTGACTGGAAATAAAAAAAGTTACAATGTCTCAAACCTAGACTCAGGCCATGTTTGCAACAGTTCAAAAACCAAAAATGCACAGGGCTGAAAACCATCTTGGGTTCAACTTCCATGTATGAAATAGAGTACCAAATGACCTCATATTGAGTTGAAATTCGGTATTTACATAGTAGAAAATTTCATATTTCAAATAAAAATAATAATCATGCAATTTGGATAAAGTATTAGTAGGTTATGATGTCTCAAAGTTGAACCCAGACAGTTTTTTCACTGTAAAAATCTGGACAAAAACACGCTCCGGATCAAAGTTCGGCAGCATATTTCTATAAGCTATATAGGTCAACATGACCCAAATTTAGAATGCTTATAGTAAAGAACTTCATCTTTCAAACACAAAAAGAATTGACAAATTCCAGTAAGAAATGAAAAAGTTATGTTGTCTTAAAAATGGACCCAGGCCATGTTTGCAGCAACTCCAAACAATGTGCGTACAGGAAATTTCCAGGCTGCGCATTGATTTTGCAGCAAGGTTTTCAGGTATAAAACGAAATATTTTTGCTATCAAATTTTGCAGATGTATACCAAAACACATGAAATATCAATAGAAGAAAATCCGGCAGCATTTTGTTGCCGGAATTGAGAGAAAAAGGCATGCAAAACAGCACCCAGACTCAATTTTACAGAAAACTAAAACATTAACGATAAATGTTATTTTTCAATGATTTTTTTTGCAATTTGAAGGTTTGTTTTACTAGAATATGTGAGTTAATCAACTCACCTTGTAGTAATGAAGATAAAAAATTAAATTCATGTTGAAAGATGCAAGCTTTGAGGTGGAATAGGCTTCAAATAACCTGTAGGACTCAAAAACAGTACATGCAAGAATTTTTTTACACTAAGTTAGAAAAAACCCATTCTCAATTTATGATTTTGATGAACTTTAGGATTTGGAGAGAGAGTTCCTTTTATTTCATTCTAATTTGAAGAAGTTTCTGCTTGAATTGAAGAAAATTGGCTTGTAATATGGAATTGAAGGAAGAGGAATTTTCTTTTTACTATACTTGTTTCAAGAAATGAAGAAGGAAAGCTAAGTAAATGAACGTACAGTAAATGAATTTTCCTCCTCCTCACTTATCTGGTTAAGGCTAATGGGATTCGGACCCAAGAAGGGAAAATAAATCAATTAGCCTAAGCAATTAGTTCACACGCAAAACAAATATTCACTTATTTACATTATACAATAAAACAAAGTCATTATCTTTTCAACTTTTTAAACAAAAAATATATGTAAATTTACATACTCATCAAATAATTTATTTTACACCATATAATAAGATTAATTTGTACTTTTAAAACATTTTCATTATTAAATCCTTAATTTCACAATAATAGAAAATTTTCACCAAATAAATGTAAAAGTTTACATTTTTAACTTCTAAAATTCAACAAAAATCATTTTATTACTTAGAAAAATATTTTAAACCTTTTTCAAACTTAATTTTATAGCCAAAACATATTTTAAACCAATTTCCACCTTTTTATTTCAATAAACCGCCTTTAAAAATTACATTCTTTTTTCTAGAATTATTAAAAGAAGCAAATGGGCAATAATTAATATAATTATTGCATTTTCTCGAAAAAAATCATTTTTCATTTATTATCACACTAACCAAATAAAATAAAGCTTTTAACTTTATTTTCTCATTTTAAATTCCAAAATTCATTGTTTATTTCAATTAAACAATTTAAAATCTCAAATTTTTATTTAGTTCACAATATTAAATTATAATTACCATTATAATTTACTATTAACTGGTAATCTACAAATCTGGGTTGTTACAAACTCCTCCCCTTATAAAAATTGCGTCCTCGCAATTTCTAGAAAAGACTGTATTCAAAACTATTTTTTTCATCAAGCAAAGGTAGATATATAAGGTTGAGTTTAAAATTTCTCATCCTAAGATTGCTTGATTAATTTTATGGTTTCCTAAGTGCTATTATTGGATAAGCTGACCGTTGAATTTGAATGAGCAATACCTCATGATTTTAAAGGTGTCCTACCTACGAAACAAGAACACAGACAGGATGCCACACAAAAGATCAATTGTGCGAGATTGATTTCTCAAGAGCTTCTCGAATAGAGTGGAGATTTAACAAAATTTTATCCTGGTTTCAACCAACTAGATAATTGTCGACATGACTTTCCATATGTCACTACGGAAAGAGCCATAACGACATTAGAATGGCAAATAGAAGTAAGAAAACTCAATAAGAGGTAGTGGTTTTCTCAATACCACCAACCCAAATGACCGCATAAATGCAAGCCGCTAGATAATTGCACGAAGGCAAGACAAACTCAAAAATGGATTTTATACCTTTATTTAACTATACAAATATTTTCAAGGTTATCAAAATCCATTCTCTTTACAGTCAAATTCTCAAACTTCAATATGCTGAATTTTTTTATGACTTCTTACATAAATCCAATTTATTCTCTAAACTCTTTATTAAAAGTGAATAAAATGTTTTACTCATAGATTCTACCATAATATATTTTAGTTTGAAATATATACCTTCATACAAAACATCAACCAAATTATATTCCCAAAATAGGTAGAATGCACTTAACTAATAAGAAAACAAGTTGTTCCAGTTAAAAACCTGCTGTAAAGATCTTAAATTTTGACCCATCAAAACTCAAAATCCAAAAGTACTTCTAAAATAAAAGTTATTCTGATAAGTCTAAGCTTTCCAACAATATAAAGGTCAAAAAAATCGGATTCATGATTTGAAAGTTATGCTAATTTATTTTCAGCTTAAATCTTAGAAAATCTCTTACAGGACAGAAATGACCATCTACTTTCAAACCCATTTTAGACTCAGTAAAAGGCAAACTATTTTAAAGTGGTAAAAAGAAACTTTATAGCTTACTAAAATCTCATTCATTTACAAAAGGATTTTATTCATTTGGAGCTGTAAATGTCAAGTTATCGCTAATTTAGTACAACACTTTTCTAAATAAAATTTCAGTTTTTAAATCAATTTAAAATTTAAAATTTACCCAACCCATTTTAAGCTCAAACTACATTTCCAAACAAGATTTTAGCTAAATCATTTATTAAATGATTTTCTTTTTTCCTAGGAAAGCTAAGACATACAATATTTTTATCAACTTTATGTAATCGTAAAAAAAACAGTTCATTAAGTGGAAATATTTTCATTACTTTTCAAAATCTAGCTTTAAAACAATTAACTAAAAAAACACATTTTGGAAGAGATACTAATCTTTTTTTTCATTATCAATAAGTGATTATTGATTATCCACAAAAATAAATTTTTGGGATACATATAAAAAGTTTAAAAATTATTCCCACAATTAAAATGATTATACTACATGAATTGTTCATTTATCCAAACAATCCAAATTCACATTTCCACTTGTTACAAAAATTAAATTTCCATCTAATTACCAACATAAAACTTATTTTTTTTAAAAAATTTAAATCCGCTTATTTTTTTTGAATAATGGTTTCCAGATCTAGATCTGGAGATTAGGGTTTCCCCTTTTCTCCTATTTTCTTCCGATTCTTCCATAATCTTGTGTTTAATTTCATTTTCTGTCTTCAATTCTTTCTCCTCAAACCTGGACGTCATTGCAATAACATGGGTTCTCTGCGGGATGAAGAAGGCTGGGAGGAGGCGAGAAGGAAAAGGGGCAAGGCTCCAGCTCCTTCGGGACCTGAAACAAGGCTCAATCTGGGAGGACACAGACCGAGCAGAATCGGGGCTATTCCAGAACGGAATACGGGGAGAAGGGTTCAGGCGGCTAATGCTGGATGGACATCAACAAAATTTTTGAAAACACCAAAGCCGAACGCCTTTCAATCAGGAAGCAATTCAAAAATTAAATTCACTGTCTTAGAGAACGCTAAAAAAATTTCTTATAGTGAGGCAGTTAAAATAGGAGCGATTGGAGATTTAGGAAACCTAGATCTTGAATTTATTGAGCCTAAAATAGCTGATGGTAAAAGGATAGGTACCCTTTTGTTTGAAGCTATCAAAGAAGCGGAGGGTGGCTGGGACTTATGTATATTACTGTATGTGGTTGGTCATAAACCATGGCTTAAAACTTTTGAAGGTTATGCCAATAGAGTATGGTCGACACAGAAGCCGTTTTCAGTTCACTCAAGGAATAACGGATTCTTTGTGGTGAGATTTGGTTCTGAGGAGGATTGCAACAAGATTTTGAAATCAGGTCCTTGGTTCATGGACCGGAACCTGATTATCATCAAGCGTCTATCCCCAGACATGAAAACAGATAGAGATCTACTTACATCTTTGCCTATGTGGGTTAGACTTCCTAATTTAAGTTTTAAGTTGTGGGGCAATAAGGCAATTAGTGCCCTAACAAGTACTATAGGAGTCCCTATAAAGATGGACGAGGCCACGAAAAACAAATCTAGATTAGCCTACGCCAGAGTTTTGATCGAGGTTAACACTATCTATGGTATGCCTAATACCATCGAATGTATGGACGACAAAGGGAGGAGTTTCATTCAGGAAGTGGAATATGAGAATCCCCCTCCCATATGTGGCAAGTGCGTGTGTTTTGGTCATGTAACTGACGAATGCCCAATGACCAAGTCATGGGTTCCTAAACAGACTCAAGTAGTTGACTCTGATAAGGAAAACCCTGTGGACCCAAGTCCTGTCGGTTGTTCGGAAATAGTAAGGGAGGAAGGCGGAGATGACATTACTAATGATCCGGGAAAACAGGTGAACGATGGAAGTCCCATTGAATCCCTAAATACTGAGCTAACGAACGATGGTCATTTATCTGATGGAGAAACTAGGAATAACGTGGAGGAGGTTTCATGTGGAGAGGTACAACCTCAGGAGCACCAAGAAGAATTATATCTAAATGTTAACTGCTCTCTTATTGACGGGTCTCAGGATAGAAATCAGATAGCTTCTAACACGCTGGAGACAGAAATCAGGGGAAATACAGAACAAAACCCTATGGCCAGGAAAGATGTCCTTTCTGATCTAGGAAACAGTGAGAAGACCATCCTCGTGAGATCGACTACCTCGGGAGTTAGAGATTCGAGCTCATCACCTCCGAAGTCACCCTCGACCCATATAACAATTCTCAAACGCCCTTCGTCATTATCGGATACTCCTCCATTTTCTAATACTTTACTTTCTAATGATATTTGTATTGATGATTGTATAATTAATAATGTTAATTTTAGGAGAGGCACTGAACCTTGTATTGATATACAGGTACAGGAAAATCTGGGTCAGGATATAGGAACGACAGAAGTGGTAGAGGAACAAAGTACATATGATAATGCAGATCCAGCTTAGGAGGAGCAGCCTATTCCTAAGCCCCAGGATATAGAATTTGAGAACATTCAGAAGGATAAGCTTGTTCGTAAGAATCCCAAGTGGGTTCAGATGTTAGGCATTCCTGCGGAAGACAAAGGGGAGTCCTCCAGTAGTAGGTTGCAGAGGACTCGTAATAACAAGGTTACATAATGCCGTTTGCATGTTGGAATGTTAGAGGGTTTCATAACCCCAACAGAATGAAAGAAGTGAGAAAACTCATTGACAATTATAAAATAAGTTGTTTCGGTGTTTTGGGAAATAAGCTGTTGTTTTCGGACATTATGAAGCTGGAAAGAGTTTTGGATGACGGATGGAAAATAATAAGTAATGTTTCTTGTTATTTTAAATGCATAATATTTGTCCTCATCGATGGAAATTCTTGGGATTTCAACTGCATTAGTATGAGTGACCGACATATTACTATTGAGCTGATCAACAACTTGAAATTCAAATGTAATTTAACCTTTGTCTACGCTCAGAATTTTGCTAAACTTAGGAAAAGATTGTGGAAGAATTTACAGGAGGATGCTATTAATATTTACAGACCATGGTTGGTTTTCGGGGACTTCAATTGTATTCGTAGTCCCTCAGAAAGAAAGGGAGGTAATCCAGTGTCATTTGGAAACCTGTTTGAACTAGATGATATGTCTAACTACACAGGCCTTAAAGAGATCAATATTAAAGGTTACGAATTTTCTTGGTGGTCCGGTCCAAGTCGCAACATATTTTCTAAGATTGACAGGGTTTTCGCTAACCTAGACTGGATCAACTTATTTACAGATTTATCGGCCGAATATTTGCCTCCTTCTGTGAGCGACCATAGTGCAGTCCATGTCTCACTTTTTCTTAAACCTAGGGACAAGAATAGACCTTTTAGGTTTATGAATCATTGGTCGCTATGTGATCAATACTTTCCTCTGAATGAGAAAATATGGATTTCTAATCATGAAGATCGACCTCTATATCAAATCAGGAATATTCTCAAGAATATTAAGAGAGAGTTTAAGATTTAGAGTGCTGAAATACGGAATACCAAACAAGAGGTTAAAGTTCAGAGAGAGAATTGTTCTAGACTTCAGAAACTTCTGGAAAAATCAAATGATCACAATTTTGTTATGGAATTTCAAAATGCCAAAATTAAATTGGAAATGGCACTTAAAAAAGAATTTATGGATACCAAACAAAAGGCTAAATGTGATTGGTTGATGATGGGTGATGAGGCTTCTTCTTTCTTTTGTGCTAAAATGTCTAGCAGAAGAAGTAGCAAGTGTTTGACTAGCATTGTAGTAGATGGCAAGGCGGTTTCGGAAGATTCATTTGCTGAATCGGCAATTAATTTCTATAAACAAATTTTTAATCTTCCCTTATGTGATCAGTTCCCAAAAGTTATTTGTAAATCGATCATTTTTGAATGTGGTGCTAATTTCTTGAATGATGGTATATCTTTGGAAGAAATTAAATTTGCATTGTGGGATATTAAATATACTACTTCTGCAGGTCCGGATGGTTTTAACTCTAAGTTTTTCAAAACTCATTGGAATCTTTCGAAAGACCTAATTTTCAAAGCTTTGAATGATATTTTTCAAAAGGGTTTAATAATCAAAGAGTGGAACCATACTTTCTCGCACTTGATTCCTAAAAAAGTCCATTCCACTAGTATTCAAGATTTTAGACCCATTGCCTGCTGTAACACTTTATATAAGGTTTTCACCAAAATTCTTTGTAACAGACTGCTCCCTTTTTTGGATAAGTTGTTGTCCCCGAATCAGACGGCATTTATTAAAGGAAGATCAATAGGGGACGGAATTTTGTTTGCTCATGAAATTATCAGGGGCCTTGGAAAAAAGGATAATAAATACATGTGTATTAAAGTTGATTTAAAGAAAGCATATGATTCGATTAATCGAGCTTTTGTTACACACATGTTAATAAGCCTGGTTTTCCCAGACAAATGGGTGAATATTATTGAAAACATCATAACGACTCCTGTGTTTTCTATCATTGCAAATGGGGAATCGCACGGATATTTCAAGAGTTCAAATGGTCTTAGACAAGGCGACCCACTTTCCCCTATTTTATTTACATTGGTCATGGAATATTTTACGCTATTGATGGATGAAAAAGTCAGGGATGGTCAAATTTCTCCAATCATAGACTATGATAATAAGCTGACTCACCTTATTTACGCCGATGATATTATTGTTTTTACTAAAGCAAATGCACAAACAGCAATTGCTATTAGTGATGTCTTTCAAACCATGAAGAGAGTTACTGGCTTGGAACTAAGTTGTGAGAAATCCAACGTTTTCTTTAGAAAAGGGGTAGATCATTGCACTGATATGAGTACTATCCTCAATATTCAGCAATCGAATCTCCCAATAAGATATTTGGGCATTTCCTTGTCTAGTGCTAATTTGAGGGATAAGGATTGTTCTCTCTTGATAGAGAAGATCAAGCTAAGATTTGAAGGATGGGAAACTAGAATGCCTAGCTTAGCTGGGAGACTTGAACTCATTAAATCTACCATTTACCCTATAATACAATTCTGGATGCAATGCTTTCGTCTCCCAGTCTCTACTGTTCAAAAAATTAAACATTTGATTCATAACTTTCTTTGGAAAAGTCATAGTAGTAAGATTCCTTGGGAAATTTTGTGTAGGCAAAAAGAAGAAAGTGGAATGGGATTGAGAAATCTAGAAGAGATGAATCGAGCGTTATCTACTAAATTGATATGGAAAATAATTAATGCAGAAGGATTTTGGGCGGATCTCAAGCATTGTAAATATATTGGTCATAAAAGTTTTTGGGAAATTAATCAGCTACCGGATGACTCGGGAGTGTGGAAATTCATTTTGAAAAATAGACATGAAGCTTTGAAATGCCTCTCTCTCAACATTGCCGATGGTCAAACTATTTCTCTATGGTATGATCCATGGTTGAACGGAAGTTCTATTATGGAACGTATTGGCAGAGACACAACTTTCAGAACTGGTACGGAAAATTTGTCTCTTAGCAGGATTTTAAAGAATGGTGAGTGGAAGTGGGACTCGTATAGTTTTTTATTTCAAATACATGCAGAAATAGAAGGCGTCAAGATTCACAATGATAGGGAAAGGGACTTTTGGTCTTGGAAGTGTACTAAGGATGGTTTATACCAGTTCAGAAAAGTTTGGAACACGATTAGAACTAGTTTTGAAATCAAATATTGGTCGTCTTTGGTCTGGAATAAAATACACATTCCAAAAATAACGATATGCATTTTTAAAGCCATTAATGACTATCTATTGACAAAAGAAAGATTGCTTCAGAAGAAGATAGTTGTGGATCCCTTCTGTGTTTTTTATAATAACCACATTGAAACTATAGACCACCTATTTTTTCAATGTATTTATACAGAAAACGTATGGCTTTGGAGCTGTAAAATAAATTTTAAATCATCGAAAAATTTGCTCTCCTTTTCTCTGAAGGAAGATTTACAGAAAATTGTTTCTTACTCAAGAGTTAAAATCTCAATTCAGATTTGTTTCAACTCTCATCTCGTCTATGTTTGGCATATATGGAGAGAAAGAAACGATAGGATTTTTCAGAATCGTTTTACTGAAAACACGCAAATTTGTACAAAAATTTATCAGACAATGAACATTAGAATGGCTAAATCTAAACATTTTAAGAACATTTTTGGCATGAGTGAAATAATAGCAATGAAATGGGGATATACCTCCCAACGCTGAATTGGGGCATCATCTGCATTATCATATGTTTCGTTCTCCTGCAATCTTCTTGTTTCTCTGTTTCTTTGTTTAGGTTATGCTGTACCTGTATTATTTACATTGTCCTCACCTTCTCTCTTATAATTTACATTATAATTTACAACTAACAATACTTGTTGATCCAGTTTGTTAGGTTGCAGATTACATCTTCTTCTGGATCTATGCTGGCTGATGTCCTCCTATGCTTCCTTGTTGTTGTCTCAAGTAATCTAAACGCAAGGAAATTTTCTTAGTTTCTCATATCCAGTTTAGTTATTGTTCTGGGTGTCAGAGACTTATCTTGCGAAGGTTTTGCTCTTCTTGAGGAGGTTATGGTTTCTGGTTTTGAAGACTTATCTAGCTAGGATCTGCGTTTGCTCCACTTGAAGAGATAGCAGCTCTTTCTAGATCTAAAGACTTCATCTTTTGGGTGTCAGTGACTTATCTTGACCAGATGTGCGTTGCTCGACTTGAAGGGGTTTCTGGCTTCTAGATTTGCTTTCTCTGGTCTTCTCCTTGTCTGTAATTTGTTTCGATATGGAAGTAGATGAAGAAGAGTGGTGTTACAGTTGATTACGAAGTGTAATATGAAAAGTATTTCGTTTTTCCTCTCATGCCACCATTAATGTTTACTATTTATTTTTTGGAGATGAGTAAATGAAGTAGGTGGAAGTGTCGATTTTCCTAAATTGCTTTGAGAGTTCTCTCGAAGCTTCAAATATTTGGGCTTTCTTTAGTATGGTTTAGTAGGTTTCGGAATATAATAATGTATAAGTTGTTGGGCCTGTTATGACTGTTTTGAAGTTTGCTAAGTGACGTTTGTGAACTTGCCTTTTGGCATTTGTAAATACTTTGCCTATAGGTTTTAATAGAAAAGTTAGAACCCGCTTTCAAAAAAAAACTTATTAAGTTGATAACTAATACAAACTTGTTTTCAAAATAATTTTGCAATTTCAAACCCACAAGTTTTGATACCATTTAAGTTTAAAACAAAACTCTTGCTCAACAAATTTATATTAAGTGTTCTAAACTAACACTACTTTATTTTCTCTTAAGATAGAGTTTTATATCTATCCTCTACTATTACTCAAATAACTAAGTGAGAAAACAAATTTTTGTAGTCATCTTTAATAACTTGTACTAAACAATTCAATTAGTATTTTAATTTTTCAAACCAAAGTATTCTTTTACCTTACATACATCATTTTATTAATCAAAGCATCAAATGATATATTTTTTCTAATTAAGATATACCCTTAATTAGAATTATTTATTTTTACTAACCCAAATTACCATATTAATTTCTCAAATTTTAAGTAATATAAGGGTACTGCCTCGCCATTGATTTATAGTGAATGACCCCATCGATTGGCTGCAGGGTTGATCAAATGATCAAAACTGCCTTGCCTCTCAACCAACGCTCACTATGGTTCAATGGTTTCATTAAACATTTAAAATAAAAATTAGTACTCCACCATATTAATCATTTTCAAACTTTACTTATTAAAACTCAATTTACCATGTCTGATTATCTCATCATAGCATCTAAAAAATTCCTATCGATAACGTTGGCCAGACGCATCGACCAGAATTCTTAAAGCACTAGACGGACAACCCAACACAAAAATTCGTTTTTTTAAAAGAAATATCTAATATATAATACTCAAAATATTCTTTGTTTTACCCAAAAACAAAAATCCAATTTCTCTTAAAAATTTGTCTTCAATTTGAAAGATTTGAAAATTCAATTATAACTTATTCTTAAAATCAAGGACATAAGAAGAACTCATCGAGATATTCCAAGAATACTCAATTCACAAGATAGAAGGAATAATCTGGAGTATTCATTATTCCAAACGGTATAATGAACCACTCACAAGACTTGTAATGAGTGTGTAATGCGGTAAGAGTAATGCTATCCTCCGTGACTCGTAGCTCATGGGAAATCGGTGTAAGGTTTAGTTGAGGAGTGACCCTAGCACCACACGATAGATTAAAAATAGAGAAATGAGGTATAAGAGTAAGTTTAAGATATCTTCTCGAATGAGAAGAATAACATTAACAACGTATCATTACTTTGAGTGAAGTAATTTTACAAAATATATCAACAATTGAGTATCCAAAGAGGATATCTCAAAAGGAGGTAAGAACGACAATATCAAATAAATTCAATGAATCATCTCATTTCACTAGTGGACATCCTTGTGGGTGGATGATCGAAAGGCTAATAACCGAGAATGAAGTCAATATAATATTCCATTCTTGATTGGATGTCATACCCGATTGGACTCACAGAAATCAACAAAGTCACAATGATTGGAATTCGAGATATATCATCAACATCTCGAAACTCAGGATGGAGTATAGAGACTACGAAATCATCATTAACATTCCGAAGGACTAGAAGAAACAAATCAACGAATAAGGATACCGAATATAGGATTCTTCGAATCACATAACGTGGCTTTATAATATGCAAGCCACTCCATCACAAATCATTCCAAACTCTAGATAGAAAATGGAGTGCTAATTCACATGAAAAGATAAGATATAGGCAGCAACCCCAAATCCTCATACATCATGCCAAATTTTGCGGATCCCCTCAATAGGATTCGCAATCCTCAAAGAAATCACAAGATAAGAACATCAAAAGCATCAACGAATTCCTTCGATATGGACGAGTGTCAAGCACCCATATCAAATAGGACTCGAATAGAACAATCACAATTAGGATTACTCCTAAGATAAAATATTATAAATTCTATTAATGAATGCTATGGAGTAAAATATATTCCTAGACATATCCAAAACTTCTATCTCAAAGGACAGGATAAGATATAGTACATGATGATAGAGGGATTCATAACACTTGTATAAAACTTAGATGTAATGTAATATGTGTTTCTGTTCTATGTTTATAATATTTTGTTCTGAATTTAGCTCTGATACCAAGTTGTGATGCCACACTCCGAGACCCACATTAACAAAGAGTATTACTGGGTAATATTGTCTACTAATGTAGAGAATAGGGCCGGATAGGAGCGACATCTGTAGCCTTGTCTTAAATATCTATTGAATACATCGACAATGCCATTTTTTCTATCTTAACTGGATCGACATATCCAATAAACACTTAATACTAAGCCATAGATGGCTATATGATCTATTAGAACAAAATATAAAAATTCAAATGCGAAACACAACACAGAACAGTAGATAATCCCATATATACACACATATCTAGATACATCACAGAGTATACAAAATGATACATCACATATGTGGTATGACGACCATAATACAAACACGAGTCAAAAGAATATACATACCAGAGTAGCAAACCAAAAAGGACTACACAAAAGGCTATAACAAAAAGAGCTAGCATAATAGTCCGTGCAGAAGCAGAATAGGCTAAGTCCAAATGTACCTAACTTGAAACACCTCGGTCTAACCCGAGTATAAAATACACGAGTCAGTCTAGCTAAACGAATCAGTAAAAGGTGATAGTAGAATAATGGAGCATAAGAGGATAGTGATATTCTTATTAAACAAGAAGAAACAATAAGAAAGCTAACTATAGACATATGGTGGATACACATCGTGTATGACATATATAATTACACTAGGTGGTAGAACATTATTGCTTCAATAAGCATAAAACAAAAAGGAGACGAAAAATCTCATGAATCGCTAAAATATAGCATGCCTCATATCATCGGCAATCATAAATCAAATAAGAATGGTTTAGGGAATAGTAAAATGTAAACTCCTAAAAGAGTAATTTCCAACCTGCCATATCAGCAACTCCAAGGAAAACATAAGCAAAAGTCTTCTCGACATAAGCTATAAGGCAGACGTCAACAAGGAGATAAAAATCTCATATAACGCCAAAAGGCAAATCTCATAAATAGCACCAATATGCAATCTCAATATTATATGCCAAAAGGCAAATTTCAACACGCCAGTGTAGGCAATGAAAATCTCAGAAGAACTCCCAAGAGTTCAAAAATCCTGAAGTAATCGCCACCGAATTGTTCAAAGGACCGATTCCAAAATGACGACCCACAAGGGTAAAAATCATCTCAAAACGATTTTTCACGTGCTATTTTTGCCGAGTGCTGTTTCACATAATAGGTTCCTCGCCCAAAGGCAAACATTAAAAGACTAAAACGCCACAATGTCAAATGCGCTACAATGGAAAACGTCTAAAGATAAATACGCCACAATAGCAAACGTCCAAAGACAAATATGTTGTAATGGAAAATGACCCGAAGGTCCAGAACTGGCATGCCAACGGGCGAATGTGTCACAAACTCTCGGAAAGGAACCCGAAAAATATTATCGTGTGTCCCATATCACCTGTTCGCATAAAAAAGTTCACTAACCGCTAGTAAATTTCGCATTAAAAGTAATAATAGGTTCACCTCATATCATCAGTAACTAGACCTACAGGCAAAAACGATCAAACGAACAAATTAGGAATTAACCGAAAGGATAAACGATGTATCCCATACTACGCGTTTTACCCAATCATTTAACTCTCCTTCTCATTTGCTCGATAGTGCAAAAATATGTAATTTTTATAGAAAATAATTTACGTTGAAAATAAGCTTTGAAAACGAATTTCGAAAACCATTTGGAAACCATATTTGAAAATTTTTCTTACTATAAAGAATAAATAGGTTTTATACTTGGAAATACTTTAAAATATTATATAATAATTATTTTTAAATCCCCTAAATTTTAAAAATCATTTCAAAAAGATTTGAAGAAAACTGTGCTCGAAAACGACCAAAAATAAGCAAAATTCCACTCAAACCTAAATTCAAATTTAAATTCAAATAATTCAAAATTAGAATTTCAATTTCATTAAAACTGGGCTAACCTATTGATAGGTATCATAGCCCTCAAAATACTTCAAAAATATCACAAAAACTAAAGTAAAAGTCAAAAATTGGATGGAAAATGAACATAAAAACACTTGGCAAAATAATACCCAGGTCTGAAATCTTCTCTGGATTCAAATTTTGGTTATAAAACAGATGACCGAACGACCATTGATTGAACTGAAAATTAGATTGCTCAAATTAGAAAATTTCTACTTTCAAACAAAAAAGGAATCGTTGAATTCCGACTGGAAATAAAAAAGTTGCAATGTCTTAAACATGGACTCAGGCCATGTTTGCAATAGTTCAAAACCAAAAATGCACAGGCCTGAAAACCACCTTGGGTTCAACTTCCATGTATGAAATAGAGGACCAATTGACCTCATATTGAGTTGAAACTCGGAATTCACATAGTAGAAAAGTTCATATTTCAAAAAAAAAAAGAATCATGCAATTTGGATGAAGAGTAAGAAAGTTATGATGTCACAAAGTTGAACCCAGACAGTTTTTTCACTAAAAATCTGGGCAAAAACATGCTCCGGACCAAAGTTCGGCAGCATATTTCTATAAGATATATTGGTCCACATGACCTGAAATTTAGTAGGCTTATATTAGAGAAATTCATCTTTCGAACACAAAAATAATTGACCAATTGCACTAAGAAATGAAAAGGTTATGCTATCTCAAAAATGGACTCTGGCCATGTTTGCAGCAACTCGGCAAAAAAAATGTGTACAGCAAATTTCCAGGCCGTGCATTGATTTTGCAACAAGGTTTTCAGGTATCAAACGAAATAGTTTTTCTATGAAACTTTTTAGATGTATACAAAAACACATGAAATATCAATAGAAAAAAACCCGACAGCATTTCGTTGCCGAAATTGAGAGAAAAAGGCATGCAAAACAGCACCTAGACTCAATTTCCAAGAAAACTAAAACATTAACAAAAAATGCTATTTTTCAACGATTTTTTTGCAATTTGAAGCTTTGTTTTGCTAGAATATGTGAGTTAATCAACTCACCTTGCTGTAGTGAAGATAAAATTTTGAATTCGCGTTGAAAGATGCAAGCTTTGAGATGGAATATGCTTCAAATACCCTGTAGGACTCAAAAACCGTACATGCAAGAAAAGATTTACTTTAAGTTAGAAAAACCCATTCTCAATTTATGATTTTGATGAAACTTTAGGATTTGGAGTGAGAGTTCCTTTTAATTTCATTCTAAATTGAAGAATTTTCCGCTTGAATTGAAGAAAATTGGCTTGTAATTTGAAATTGAAAGAAGAGGAATTTTATTTTTACTGTACTTGTTTCAAGAAATGAAGAAGGAAGACTAAGAAAATGAACGTATAGTAAATGAATTTTCCTCCTCCTCACTTATCTGGCTAAGGCTAAGGGGCTTTGGACCTAAGAAGGGAAAATAAATCAATTAGCCTAAGCAATTAATTCACATTCAAAACAAATATTCACCTATTTACACTATACAATAAAACAAAGTCATTATCTTTTCAATTTTTTCAACCAAACAAAACATGTAAATTTACATACTCATGGAATAATTTATTTTACACCATATAAAAAGATTAGTTTGTACTTTTAAAACATTTTCATTATTAAATCCTTTATTTCACAATAATACAAAAATTACATCAACTGAATGTAAAAGTCTACATTTTTTACTTCTAAAATTCAACAAAAATCATTTTCTTACTTAGCAAAATATTTTAAACCATTTTCAATCTTAATGTTATAGACAAAACTTATGTTAAACCATTTGCCACCTTTTTATTTTAATAAACCGCCTTTAAAAATTACATTCTCCTAAAAAAATTTGTGTCTTAATAAAGGATTTGTCTTAATGACTTAGATTGGGTATTGTGTCTTAATAAAGAATGTTTATTACAGAATAAACAATGATGAACAGAGTGAAATGTTTTAAGGAAACTAAAAATATATATATAAGTATGACTTATAAACTAAAATGAAATCAAAATTGTGAATTTTAAGTCTAAGCCTAGAAGAAATTTGGAATTGTTTCAAAGTGGTAAGAAAATAATAAGCAATATTAGTTATATTATTTACAAATATAGAAATCTTGTTTTAAAAACAGGAGTGGTTGGAAGATGAACTTTTTTGGATTTAAAAATCCATGATGGTTTAAAATTTTAAAGTGTGACTTGATATGTGAATAGGATGACTATGTGTGTATATATATATATGTATGTAACATACGTATATATATATATATGATTTGAAAGTTGATTTGAAATAAATACTAAGTGTTGAATTCTGAAATCCCCCTAAGAATGAGATGTATAACCCAAAGGGAAGTAAGTTTTTGAACTTATAAGTGGGAAGTGATATTGATAAGAAATTTGAATTTGGAGTGGTAATTTAAATTGAGTAAGGTTGAATGGATTAAATGAATTAAAATTTAGTTTAGGGCAAGTTAAATAAGTTTGAACCTATAATCTAAAATTAGAAAATTTCAAGATGAGATTAAGATTTTACTTATGGAAGTTAAATGGAACTAATGGAAAGGGAAAAAGGTATAGGTTTGATAAAGGGTGCAAAAGAAGTCACGTATACATGAATGATTTTAAAACAATTTTTGAGATATAAAATGAGTTTCCAATTCTAAAAATTTGTAATGGATGCTATAGAGGGGTGTTTTGGATAATTTGGATGTTTATTTACTTAGACATATCCTGCTATCATTCTGTCGTTATTGACTGTATACATAAAACTGTAAACTGGATTATTTTGGATGAATTAATAAGTGGATTTGTAACGACCCAGGATTTTTAGTAATTAAAATTTGAATATTTAATTAATTTTAAATATTAATAAGTGAATTTATAAGTCGAATAAATTTTATTTCGAATAATTGGATTTAATTGAATAATTAAATCGATAATTTAATATGTTAAATTATGGAAATAATTGAAAATTGAGTTAAATATGATTGAAAATGATTTGTAAAATTTTATTTTATCATGTTGGAGTTAGAAAGATATTTTAGAACTTTTAAAATCGAATTAAAAGTTAATTTGTGAAAATTGAATATTTTAATATTAAATCGACTAGTGAAAATAGTCAATTTTTGAACAGTCTCAGAATCGGACGAAACTAGTTCCATTGGATCCGTAATAGTTAGTTATTATCGGATTTCAATTTTCGTGTCAATCGGAGTTATCGTTTGATCGTGGCAGCTCGAAACGCATCGAATTGTTTTTAATATTAATTTGGCGAGTTAAAATAGCCATTTTTCAAAAGTCTCGGATTTCGACGAAACCAGTTTCATCGGATCCGTAATGTGATATTATTGTAAGGTTTCAAATTTCATGTCAATTGGATTTACCGTTTGTCCGGTACAAATTAAAACGCGTAGAAAATCGTTTAAATCGGTTTAATTTAAATTGAACGTTTATTGCCATAACTCGCACAGTTGTCCGAATTATCTTTTGAAACCTATTCTATTGTGTCCGGAATGCGGGGTAAACCCTAGAAACGCTAGTTACGGCGCGTAAATCGGAGTTCGGAATTTCCGGAATGAATAGTGTCGTTCGTTTTCCTATAAATAGCTCACCATTCACAAAAAAAAAAAAAAATTAACCCTAACCCTAATTTTAGCCAGCCGCCACCCTTAGCCATCAATGGCCGAAAAACAACATTCTTCTTCCTCATTTATCTTCTAATCCACGCATCCATTCAAGGAATTTTCAACTACAATCTTGTAGAGAGCAACGAGATCTCCAGATCCAACGGCGAAGATCGAAAATAGGCGAGTAGATTGTGAGGAAATGCACCGCGTTCGTCTTGATTTCATGCACGAATTCCAAGGTAGGGTGGAGGCCGAGCTTCAAGTGTTTCTGGGCGTTCGTGCTAGGCGATGGTGGCTTCGAAGTGGAGGTGTCGGATCATCTTCAAGTGGCTCGAAATGGTTGCAAGAATTCAAAGCAAAAAGGGCGGCATGGGTTCATACTTGCATTCGAACCTGGATATCACGATGGGGGAGAAGGTGAAAAGGTGCAGCCGTGATTTGCTGTGGGGTAGTGAAGGGCTCAGATGCATTTTAGGTTACGAAAATTAAAAATTATGTTGTAATTAGTTATATGTAAATCGTGTAAAACTTCAAAAATGCATATCTTTTTCATACGAGGTCGAAAACGCGCGAAACCAGTTGCGTTGGAATCGTATGGAGGAGCACTACGCGATGGAGATGGATTGGAGTCGTTTGGATTTAGTGAGAATTTCGGGTAAAATTAAACGTCCGTTTAATTTTATTCGAAATAAATCGCTAAAACGAAATTGAAATCAAGGTGCGAACTTCTCACTCAATCGAATCGGTTTCGATTTTATTTTAAATAGTTAGATTTAAAATTTTTGAATGCATGTTTGAATGATGATTGTTATCTATTGATTGTTAAAATAGACATTATGCGCCGTTAGTAAGCGGATGTTATTTATTAAAAACATATACCGCGAATATTTCATAAACAGTGAAATTGGTATTATATATAATAACAATATATATATATATTGGCATATGTATATATTGCAGTTATTGATTTCCCGCATTGTATAGCGGATGAGACCCTATTGCGCCGTC
Organism: Allium cepa; assembly: GCA_030765085.1. Classification (NCBI taxonomy): domain Eukaryota; kingdom Viridiplantae; phylum Streptophyta; class Magnoliopsida; order Asparagales; family Amaryllidaceae; genus Allium; species Allium cepa. The sequence goes on from CM060945.1 coordinate 83,017,799, forward strand.
TATTAAGCGGATAATATTTTAAATCCCATATACCGCGATAATTCCGTACTGGAGCGGAATTGGTATTGTGCTAATGTTTTTGGATGAAGGAAACAGGTTGGAGGGATCCAACTGGATTCCTCAACAGTATTTATTTGATTTCAGATATTTTGATATTTGATGGACTATCATATCGATATATGATGTCGTTGTTGTCGTGATTGACTATTTGGTATGCAGCATCATTGGACCAAATTTTGGAATTTTAAAAGGATTTCAAAGTGATTTTTGAAAGTATACGTTTATAAAATATTTTTGAAATTGATTCATTTTAAATAAATAAACGATATAATTTTTAATGTTATGAAAATTATGATTTTTGAGAAATATAGTTAAAAAAACTGATTTTTGAAAATATGGGGTTAATGATTTTATAAAATAGTTAAAACGGGATTTCTGAATTTATTATAAAAAGTTTAAATATAGGATTTATAAAATTTGATTATTTTATAAAATCAAAATGGTGAAATTATAAAGGAGATTAAAGATGTTTTAAGAATAATAATATAAATTGATTTATATAAAAGATTTATAAATTGATATTTATAAATTAAAATATTTGAATTATAAAACGAGTTTTTATAATTGTTAGAATGAATTGTGAATGAATTTCGTAAATGAATGAAATTTATAAAATTATAAACGGTGAAGTTATAAATGGAATTTTATAAGTAGTAGGTTTATAAAATTTATAAAGTTATTGAAAGAATACATTTGGATAAATAGTTGAATCTTATAAGTTATAAGATTTATAATTATGAAGTTTAAAGGAACGATTGTGCAAACAAATAAATTCTAAGTATTTAACTTATAACATGAACTTTTGTTTTATAATTGAGTTATAAATTGAATAGGTTAATAAAGGAATTTATAAAAGGAAGTTGTTATAAAATAAATAGAAATGGAGTTTATAAACGTTGTTTTATAAATTCGCAACGACTTATTTTGATAAGTAAATTGTTGAAACCTATTAATGGAGTTATATTCACGTTTTTGACTGTGAATAATCCTTTGAAATAAAATGAATAAAAGGATGAAATTTGTTAACGTAATATATTTACGTTTTTGAATAGTGAATAATATGTTAAAGAAAATGTTTTGAATGTGATGTTTTAAATAGAATTAAAACGATCTAACGATGTTTTAAAATGTGTTGAGATTCGAAACCATAGATTTCAACATTCATTGTTGAAATAGATGTTTTCGAGAAATAGAAGGAAATGGTGGACTATAACAATGTTGTTATAGTAAATGATTTCCGAAAGGAAATGTTTTGTATAGTATTGGGATTTATATATCTATTTTAATTTCGAATCCCTATACTAGTGATTTTGGGTTGTCGTAACGATGTTTTACGCAACATTCGTTTTGGCCCAAATAAATATGGTTAAGAGAATGATTTCCTTAAAGAATGAAATATATACTTAATTTCGATTGAAGTATATTGAATATTTTCCAAGTGTTGAAAATAAATGGATTGAGAATTACTTAATAAGTAAGTATGGAAATGTTTTCCAATATAAAGTGAATATTTTGAGAATTTATCTTTTTGAAGATAAATTGAAATGAATAATTGAAGTCGTATATTCATAGATATTTTGGAATATAAATTCACTATGGAATTTATAAAAGGAAGCGGAATTTGTTTAAATAAATATTGATTTATTTTTGAAGTATTGAAATTATATATCTTGTAAAGATATTTTGGAAAATAAATAATTTGGAAAATTATTTGGAATCTGGTGATGTTGTGCATATCCACTGATAGTTCAATAACCGACTATCAATATTTACCTTTGAAAGGTATTTGTTGTGATTTGTTGAATTTGAATGCTACACTTATTTTTAAATTATTGCGCTCGTTATTCGGATTACCCATTTCGAATAGTGATACGACGTAATGGATAGCATTGAAGATCGGTGTTGAAGACCCGGTATTTGCGAGAGCGATAGGATGACCTGTCGATTGACTCTGCACCGAGTTGCTCCGGTATTGAGTTCTCCATATGTGATGGGAAATCCGATCAGGATTGTGGATATATGGATTGCAAGGACTTCTTTGTAAGTGCCTTCGGTTCTGTTCGAGCCCGGAACAGACTTGTATGGATTGTATGTCTGACATTACAAATTGAGATATAAAGCTGATTTCTTTCAAATATATTTCTGTTGGTGGCGAAGAATTTATTCTTTTAGCTTAACACCCTTCTCTGAGACGTATGAGCTCAGAGGTTATGTAGTTGAAATTTATCAGCGATATATTCCCAATTTGGTAATGTGACATGCTGAGTGTTGCTGTGAAATGATCATTGTGTTGATCATTTGTGATAGGATCATTTATTTGATCGTTTATCTTGGTGATCATTTGTATGATCATTTGTTGACCTAAAGCATGGCTTTTGTATAAAGTATGTTTTTGTGGACGTGACTTCGTCGAGCCTCACACCCTGGAATGGTCAAAACAGGAAAGATGCGGCAAGGTTATGAGGGGTAGCTCCCTTTAGGGTATGTGCATTTCCTTCTGGAAAAGGGTGGTATCATGGTATGGAGCCCAGATACTTACTCATGTTGAAAACACTTTATGATTGTGTGAATTGATTACGAGCGCTCGGTGAAAGGTCCCAAAGGACCGGGGGATGGCATACTCGGTCAGTTGTTACTCAGTTAGGGGTAACCCGGCCTTGTGTTGGTAGAGATCCGGTTTGGTACTCGGGGATGTCCTTCCAGAGGCGTTTCCATGTGGCAATGGGAAGTTCCTTGGCCTGACCATTCGTTGGAAATCCAAAGAAATAATACGAAACCCTGTACGGTATTAGTTGTAGAACCTATCATTCACTTATGGTGGCGCCCCACTGTTTGGATGGTAGCTATAGTAGGCATAGTTCGGAATGTCTATGCTGGCTAAGATTTATATCTTTATTTTCGAAATGAATTTTTCCTACACTATGCACTAATAGTAATATCAAATGTTCTTTTTAATGAGTATCAAGCATCTTTGACTATCATAAGGAGAAATCTCCTCCGATTCTGCGTTTGCATTGTGTGTGTGTGCGGGAGGCCTTATGGTAGTCTCATTTTTAAAAGGATTGCGAATTTACTTTAAAAATATTCCTCTATTTTGATTTTAAAGATAAATAAACTATTTTGAGTTCCCACACCAGTCTCATGACTGACTCGGAGTTTATTGTTTTCCTTCCTAAACTCTGAGTGCCCACCTTCCACACGGGCAGTCAAGAGTTAGGTTTATCAGGATATTCTGGATATTCTGGAGTTGCTGGAGGCAAGCTGGATGGCATGGCGTATTATTAGTATATAGTATTTCTTTTCCGCTGTTTGTTGTTGTTGTTGTACACTCTGATGTAATGAAATGTAATGTGATGTAATGTAATAACTGATATAGTTCTTTGCTTAAAGATTATTCATTTATTTATTATATGTTGTTCCGCTGCGATTGTGAGATTCTGATATTGTTGTGTTGTGTTCTGTTCCATTCTATTTTCTTTCCTCTCTATGTTTCTATCTTTTCTCTCTTCTTCCGTCTTTTTCTTCTTCTTAAACCCTCAGTGTTCGGTTTTCCGGCATCCGACTGATTGGCATTCGATATAATGGACGTATTGATGTCGATATTCGGGAGTGGAAGAATCGGGTCCTGACAATGTGGTATCAAAGCAAGTTAATAAAGTTAAGTAATAAATATGAACTTGAGTTATGTAATGAAATTCAACTTTAGTAATTGAATTGAATTAATGGATTGAATGTTAATCAATTAAATGTGAATAATTGATATGAAGTAATGAATGTAAGTGTAATTCATTAAAATCTTATGTTATTGAATAATTGAATGAAAATCAATTTAATTAAACCAATTGAAAGAAATGATGTTAAACCAAATTGAATGAATATAAGAAAAGGAATTTAGTTGAAATTAATATACATTGGTTGTTATTTGATTGTTAGTTGATTGTATATAATTCATTAAGTGTTAGTGAAATTGAATTAATGAAATTGAAAGCTAAAGTAATTGGAATTCAATTGGAGCTTAAGTAAATCTTAAATAGAATTGAATTTGATTTGGCAGTGAACCAACTTGAATATGAATTAGTGAATATAAACTAATTGAAAATGAATGTTAGTAAAATCCAATGTAAATGAATCAAATGTGATTAAATTGAAAACCTATTTCATTGAATATTAATGAGAATATGAATGAATATTTATTGGTTATGAATGCTAGTTGGTTGATGTTTGCATTTGTTGTTTGTTTGCATTTGCTATGATGGCATATATAGTTATTATGTTGCTATATGTTGTATATTGATACTATTGTCTACATGCATGATTCTCATGCTGTTTGTTGAGTATTTTAGTAGGTGCGGATCGTGTTTGCTTCGCATTTGGAGCTCGCTTTCGCGCTATATTAGCCATATATGCTTGCTAATAAAATATAAGGTACATATCTCAGATTACATACCGTACTTTTATACTTTTTTCCCTTCGGGATGCCTCATTACTTGATGAGATGTATATTTGTGATATATATACTGTCATTTTTTTTCGGATCGAGCCGCACAAAGGAGACTATGGCGAATTTTTCCGGAAATTTAAGGCGTTAGAAAAAATTTGAGAAAATTGGAAAATTTTGAAAACTTAGACTTTTATTTAGATTTGAAAGTTAAACAGATAGTAGTTTGGTTTGAAAAGATAACTAAGTATGATTTGGAAACTTAGTAAAGTATTATAAGAAATTTAACTATGGATTTTGGGAAAGTTAATAAATTCTGTAACTTTTCTTACTTGATAATTTCGATGACGAAATTCTTTTAAGGGGGAAGATTATAACGACCCAGGATTTTTAGTAATTAAAATTTGAATATTTAATTAATTTTAAATATTAATAAGTGAATTTATAAGTCGAATAAATTTTATTTCGAATAATTGGATTTAATTGAATAATTAAATCGATAATTTAATATGTTAAATTATGGAAATAATTGAAAATTGAGTTAAATATGATTGAAAATGATTTGTAAAATTTTATTTTATCATGTTGGAGTTAGAACGATATTTTAGAACTTTTAAAATCGAATTAAAAGTTAATTTGTGAAAATTGAATATTTTAATATTAAATCGACCAGTGAAAATAGTCAATTTTTGAACAGTCTCAGAATTGGAAGAAACTAGTTCCATTGGATCCGTAATAGTTAGTTATTACCGAATTTCAATTTTCGTGTCAATCGGAGTTATCGTTTGATCGTGGCAGCTCGAAACGCATCGAATTGTTTTTAATATTAATTTGGCGAGTTAAAATAGCCATTTTTCAAAAAGTCTCGGATTTCGACGAAACCAGTTTCATCGGATCCGTAATGTGATATTATTGTAAGGTTTCAAATTTCGTGTCAATTGGATTTACCGTTTGTCCGATACAAATTAAAACGCCTAGAAAATCGTTTAAATCGGTTTAATTTAAATTGAACATTTATTGCCATAACTCGCACAGTTGTCCGAATTAGCTTTCGAAACCTGTTCCATTGTGTCCGAAACGCGGGGTAAACCCTAGAAACGCTGGTTACGGCGCGTAAATCGGAGTTCGGAATTTCCGGAATGAATAGTGTCGTTCGTTTTCCTATAAATAGCCCACCATTCACAAAAAAAAAAAAAAAAATTAACCCTAACCCTAATTTTAGCCAGCCGCCACCCTTAGCCATCAATGGCCGAAAAACAACAGTCTTGTTCCTCATTTATCTTCTAATCCACGCATCCATTCGAGGAATTTTCAACTACAATCTTGTAGAGAGCAACGAGATCTCCAGATCCAACGGCGGAGATCGAAAATAGGCGAGTAGATTGTAAGGAAATGCACCGCGTTCATCTTGATTTCATGCACGAATTCCAAGGTAGGGTGGAGGCCGAGCTTCAAGTGTTTCTGGGCGTTCGTGCTAGGCGATGGTGGCTTCGAAGTGGAGGTGTCAGATCATCTTCAAGTGGCTCGAAATGGTTGCAAGAATTCAAAGCAAAAAGGGCGGCATGGGTTCATACTTGCGTTCGAACCTGGATATCACGATGGGGGAGAAGGTGAAAAGGTGCGGCCGTGATTTGCTGTTGGGTAGTGAAGGGCTCAGATGCATTTTAGGTTAAGAAAATTAAAAATTATGTTGTAATTAGTTACATATAAATCGTGTAAAACTTCAGAAATGCATATCTTTTTCATACGAGGTCAAAAATGCGCGAAACCAGTTGCGTTGGAATCGTATGGACGAGCACTACGCGATGGAGATAGATTGGAGTCGTTTGGAGTTAGTGAGAATTTCGAGTAAAATTAAACGTCCGTTTAATTTTATTCGAAATAAATCGCTAAAACGAAATTGAAATCAAGGTGAGAACTTCTCACTCAATCGAATCGGTTTCGATTTTATTTTAAATAGTTAGATTTAAAATTTTTGAATGCATGTTTGAATGATGATTGTTATCTATTGATAGTTAAAATAGACATTATGCGCTGTTAGTAAGCGGATGTTATTTATTAAAAACATATACCGCGAATATTTCATAAACAGTGAAATCGGTATTATATATAATAGCAATATATATATATTGGCATATGTATATATTGCAGTTATTAATTTCCCGCATTGTATAGCGGATGAGACCCTATTGCGCCGTCTATTAAGCGGATAATATTTTAAATCCCATATACCGCGATAATTCCGTACTGGAGCGGAATTGGTATTGTGCTAATGTTTTTGGATGCAGGAAACAGGTTGGAGGGATCCAACTGGATTCCTCAACAGTATTTATTTGATTTCAGATATTTTGATATTTGATGGACTATCATATCGATATATGATGTCGTTGTTGTCGTGATTGACTATTTGGTATGCAGCATCATTGGACCAAATTTTGGAATTTTAAAAGGATTTCAAAGTGATTTTTGAAAGTATACGTTTATAAAATATTTTTGAAATTGATTCATTTTAAATAACTAAACGATATAATTTTTAATGTTATGAAAATTATGATTTGACAAATATAGTTAAAAAAACTGATTTTTGAAAATATGGGGTTAATGATTTTATAAAATAGTTAAAACGGGATTTCTGAATTTATTATAAAAAGTTTAAATATAGGATTTATAAAATTTGATTATTTTATAAAATCAAAATGGTGAAATTATAAAGGAGATTAAAGATGTTTTAAGAATAATAATATAAATTGATTTATATAAAAGATTTATAAATTGATATTTATAAATTAAAATATTTGAATTATAAAACGAGTTTTTATAATTGTTAGAATGAATTGTGAATGAATTTCGTAAATGAATGAAATTTATAAAATTATAAACGGTGAAGTTATAAATGGAATTTTATAAGCAGTAGGTTTATAAAATTTATAAAGTTATTGAAAGAATACATTTGGATAAATAGTTTATTCTTATAAGTTATAAGATTTATAATTATGAAGTTTAAAGGAACGATTGTGCAAACAAATAAATTCTAAGTATTTAACTTATAACATGAACTTTTGTTTTATAATTGAGTTATAAATTGAATAGGTTAATAAAGGAATTTATAAAAGGAAGTTGTTATAAAATAAATAGAAATGGAGTTTATAAACGTTGTTTTATAAATTCGCAACGACTTATTTTGATAAGTAAATTGTTGAAACCTATTAATGGAGTTATATTCACGTTTTTGACTGTGAATAATCCTTTGAAATAAAATGAATAAAAGGATGAAATTTGTTAACGTAATATATTTACGTTTTTGAATAGTGAATAATATGTTAAAGAAAATGTTTTGAATGTGATGTTTTAAATAGAATTAAAACGATCTAACGATGTTTTAAAATGTGTTGAGATTCGAAACCATAGATTTCAACATTCATTGTTGAAATAGATGTTTTCGAGAAATAGAAGGAAATGGTGGACTATAACACTGTTGTTATAGTAAATGATTTCCGAAAGGAAATGTGTTGTATAGTATTAGGATTTATATATCTATTTTAATTTCGAATCCCTATACTAGTGATTTTGGGTTGTCGTAACGATGTTTTACGCAACATTCGTTTTGGCCCAAATAAATATGGTTAAGAGAATGATTTCCTTAAAGAATGAAATATATACTTAATTTCGATTGAAGTATATTGAATATTTTCCAAGTGTTGAAAATAAATGGATTGAGAATTACTTAATAAGTAAGTATGGAAATGTTTTCCAATATAAAGTGAATATTTTGAGAATTTATCTTTTTGAAGATAAATTGAAATGAATAATTGAAGTCGTATATTCATGGATATTTTGGAATATAAATTCACTATGGAATTTATAAAAGGAAGTGGAATTTGTTTAAAAATAAATATTGATTTATTTTTGAAGTATTGAAATTATATATCTTGTAAAGATATTTTGGAAAATAAATAATTTGGAAAATTATTTGGAATCTGGTGATGCTGTGCATATCCATTGATAGTTCAATAACCGACTATCAATATTTACCTTTGAAAGGTATTTGTTGTGATTTGTTGAATTTGAATGCTACACTTATTTTTAAATTATTGCGCTCGTTATTCGGATTACCCATTCCGAATAGTGATACGACGTAATGGATAGCATTGAAGATCGGTGTTAAAGACCCGGTATTTGCGAGAGCGATAGGATGACCTGTCGATTGACTTTACATCGAGTTGCTCCGGTATTGAGTTCTCCATATGTGATGGGAAATCCGATCAGGATTGTGGATATCCGGATTGCAAGGACTTCTTTGTAAGTGCCTTCGGTTCTGTTCGAGCCCGGAACAAACTTGTATGGATTGTATGTCTGACATTACAAATTGAGATATAAAGCTGATTTCTTTCAAATATATTTCTGTTGGTGGCGAAGAATTTATTCTTTTAGCTTAACACCCTTCTCTGAGACGTATGAGCTCAGAGGTTATGTAGTTGAAATTTATCAGCGATATATCCCAATTTGGTAATGTGACATGCTGAGTGTTGCTGTGAAATGATCATTGTGTTGATCATTTGTGATAGGATCATTTATTTGATCGTCTATCTTGGTGATCATTTCTATGATCATTTGTTGACCCAAAGCATGGCTTTTGTATAAAGTATGTTTTTGTGGACGTGACTTCGTCGAGCCTCACACCCCGGAATGGTCAAAACAGGAAAGATGCGGCAAGGTCATGAGGGGTAGCTCCCTTTAGGGTATGTGCATTTCCTTCTGGAAAAGGGTGGTATTATGGTATGGAGCCCAGATACTTACTCATGTTGAAAACACTTTATGATTGTGTGAATTGATTATGAGCGCTCGGTGAAAGGTCCCAAAGGACCGGGGGATGGCATACTCGGTCAGTTGTTACTCAGTTAGGGGTAACCCGGCCTTGTGTTGGTAGAGATCCGGTTTGGTTCTCGGGGATGTCCTACCAGAGGCGTTTCCATGTGGCAATGGAAAGTTCCTTGGCCTGACCATTCGTTGGAAATCCAAAGAAACAATACGAAACCCTGTACGGTATTAGTTGTAGAACCTATCATTCACTTATGGTGGCGCCCCACTGTTTGGATGGTAGTTATAGTAGGCATAGTTCGGAATGTCTATGCTGGCTAAGATTTATATCTTTATTTTCGAAATGAATTTTTCCTACACTATGCACTAATAGTAATATCAAATGTTCTTTTTAATGCGTATCAAGCATCTTTGACTATCATAAGGAGAAATCTCCTCCGATTCTGCGTTTGCATTGTGTGTGTGTGCGGGAGGCCTTATGGTAGTCTCATTTTTAAAAGCATTGCGACTTTACTTTAAAAATATTCCTCTATTTTGATTTTAAAGATAAATAAACTGTTTTGAGTTCCCACACCAGTCTCATGACTGACTCGGAGTTTATTGTTTTCCTTCCTAAACTGTGGGTGCCCACCAATTTCCACATGGGCAGTCAAGAGTTAGGTTTATCAGGATATTCTGGATATTCTGGAGTTGCTGGAGGCAAGCTGGATGGCATGGTGTATTATTAGTATATAGTATTTCTTTTCCGCTGTTTGTTGTTGTTGTTGCACACTCTGATGTAATGAAATGTAATGTTATGTAATGTAATAACTGATATAGTTCTTTATTTAAAGATTATTGATTTATTTATTATATGTTGTTCCGCTGCAATTGTGAGATTCTGATATTGTTGTGTTGTGTTCTGTTCCGTTCTATTTTCTTTCCTCTCTATGTTTCTATCTTTTCTCTCTTCTTCCGTCTTTTTCTTCTTCTTAAACCCTCAGTGTTCGGTTTTCCGGCATCCGACTGATTGGCATTCGATACAGTGGACGTATTGATGTCGATATTCGGGAGTCGAAGAATCGGGTCCTGACAGGATTGATTCCTGGAATTTAATAGAAGTAAAACTTTATCCTGAAATTTATTTAAAAAGGTTTTGATTCTTGGAAATAAAATTGAACATATGAAAAGGGACTTATATTGAACTTAAGTCTAAAATGTCAGAAATAACTTGTGAAGCAAAACTTTTTAAGAATTGGGTTTCAATATTTGAAGTTATAATTGGGTAATTAATTGAAATTCGAAATTTGATTTGTTTAAAGAGATGTGGAGTCTTACTTGAACCTCACATAAGTTTAAGTAGAAGTAATCTAAATAAATATTTGAAAATTGGGCTCATAACTAAATTATTTTAAAGACTTAGGTTTTTAAATTAAATGTTAGAGTTTAATTTGATTTAAGTGATTAAATCAACATTTTGAAAACCGAACCTGAATTTATATAAATCGAGATGGTTTAAAAAAATTGAAGCAACTGAATCAGTTTGACTTTGAGACTATTTTTGGAATAAATTATTTTAATATAGACTGGCTGAAATCTACTTTACTAAATATTCATATTATTTGGATTTCTCTATGTTTTTTACTATACAAACCATTCTTTTTAAAACTCAAACTAACTTATATTAACCATTTGACTATTTTAAAACTATTCAAGCTATTTCCTATATTCAAACTGGTCAGAGTGGAAATTATTTGCATGTAAAATATGGATTTATATACCAAATGAGGTAAAAATTGAAGTTTTAACCCAGATGGGAATTGTAGCAAATTTGAAGTGAACCAGAATCGAGATATTAAGAAAAAAAAGATTTTTAAGTGAAAGAGTATACTTTTTAGTAAATACGGTTATTTTCAAAATGAAGACTAAATAGTACTAAAACAGAAACTCACTTTATAAGAAGTAAGTAATGTTACAAATGACTTTGAAAAAAAGGAAATCGAACTTGATATTTTGATTTGATATTAATGAGATTATAACCAGAAGAAAAGATCTTTGAAAGATATCTGAAATATAAAGTGGAATTTATATAAGTATGAAGTGATCCGAAAATTATTCAAGTTGAAAGAATATTCTTATATATATATATAAGAATGATTTTATGAGAATGGAACTGAAAAGGTTTTTGGAACCCATTGACTTTGAAAGGCTTTTGATTTTGGCAAAAAGCAAATTTTGGGAATTTGGAAAGCCAAGTTTGAGAATTATCGATTTTGAAGTTTTACGTGATACAATAAAGAGTATGATTTGAAAGGTACTATATGTGTATAATGTGAAATGTTTTCAGAATGCTATGGGGAAAAAGGTGCTCCCATTTAGAGTTGAAACTTATAGTAGGAGATCCATTGCATGGTTCTGCCTTGAGCCTTAAGAGGGGTTCTAAATTTTGATCCTAGAGGACGTTCGGACAAAACTATAGTTTCTATGGATTATGGTCGAGGTAGCGTAATTCGAGGGAGCTGATGCGTATAGATACATTGGGGTTATGTTGTGACGGCAAATAACTCTGGTGTAACTGCGATCTACTATGTTTCCATAGCATAAGTCGAGGGGTAGTGATTGCCTAAAATCAATGTTTGATTTCGCTAGGAGAATGATGTAACATCGGTAGATTGCGATCCATGTGGTTCCATAGAAAAATTCGTATGGCGTTGAGTGCCCACAGTTTACATTGGGTTTCACTGGTATAGTGACACAACCTTTATGTTGTCTACGATCTATGTGGTGAAGTTTCATTTGGCATTGTAATTCGGGAGCGCTGATGCCTACAGTTACATGGTTTTTGCTGTGATGGCAAGCAACCCTAGGTGTAGCTTTGATCTATGGCAATTTCCATGGAGAAATCGAGAAGTGTGGATGCCCACAGTTTTCACATAGATTTCGCTAGGATGGCGACGCATTCATCGTGCTAACTGCGACCAAAAGAGGGGGGTGATGATTTCCATAGCATTCTTAAAAAAGTTTATTTTAAAGTATTTTCACCGGGTGTTGAAACGGGTCCACTAAGAACTTATAGATTTTCAGTCCTGCGCCTGATCAATGTATGACTAAATTTCTATGAGAACAAGGATGGACTTGTTTAGAGATTGATTCATGAAACATATTTTTAGAAATATAATTTGGTAAATACTATGTAATTTAAAGTGTTTTAAAATGGTATAATAGAAGAGTAGGAAGTTAACATGTTAAAGATGATTAAATTAAATTATATACATCGAAATTAAAATTCTTGCTTCGTTCCTTTTCGACGACAAAAAGTTCTGAAGGGGAAGGAATGTAACGACCAGGATTTTTGACGTCTGTTAATTGGGTGATTAATTGGTTTAGATTATTGGAATATCAATTTTGATAGGTCCAATAAATAAATTTTCTGATCCTAAAATACCTGAATCTATATATTAACTTAAAAACTATACAAATTTGAAACTGTAAAATCGCTAGATATATATAGATTGATAAACATTCTAAAACGTGTATATATAAACTCCAATATTTGAATTTAAGATAAAATATCCATGAAAATATATATAGTTGTATACAAGCTTTATGATGTTAGATAATATATATATACACACAAGTATATAAATATACAAGACTATGAATGTATGCCGTATGAAATAATATATATAAAGATTTGTATAAATGTGAAGGTATATATGATATTTATAATTAAATGTACATGTATAGATGTTATATGAATGGTGAAAGCGATAAAATGTAAATATATACATATATATAATGGCAAACATATGTAAGTAAAAATATATGTATGTATGTCATGAAGAATAGTGCATATAAAATATATATAAGTACATAAGTGTATGTATATGCATATATGGTCAAGAACTAGGGTACATGAAGGTCTATATATAAGTGGGTATGGTAAATAAATGTATGCATATGTATATAAATAATTGTAAACCTATACACATAAAGGATATATATACATATCAATTCATATAAAAATATGTGTTGGCACATACGGGGACATGGCATTAATATACATCATCTCTAGTAAACAATAAATCAAATCCTCTACCTCAAATTTTAGATCAACTTATAATGAAACAGCTTTATGTTAAAATCAAGTCCATATATTTTCAAATCAATATACAAACAAAATAATAATAAAAAAGTGAGGAAACTTGCTGTACAAGAGAAGCTTACAAGTTGCCATTTAAATTATAATCAAAGCCCGAAGCAGGGGAAGCAAAGCACTAATGTTTGGAAAGTGAGTACACCTTACCATGTTTATTGAACCGTGCTTACACATACATTACTATGTATGTAGGTGCATCTTGACATATGCAAATGTTTAGTTATGTTACTATGAATGTATGAATGGTATAACGGGATCTGTTCCATCATACAGCTCAAGAAAACACTGTACCTCTTCTTCTCTTCTCTATTATTTATATTGGGTAAATAGTTAAGACTGTTAATATTTCAAAAAAAATCATAATCTCCCCATCTACCAAGTTTTAAATCATGACATCAAGACCAAAGTTAATTATTTTAAGTAGACAACAATTTAAAATTTATTTCATCAAATATTATCCAGTAGCGAGGGAGAAAAACCCATGCATCTGAGAGGAAATCAATTTTGGTCAAGTTTCGAGTATCGAATTTAAACCAATGGATTATATGATTCGGATCAGGGTCGAAAAACATGATTTTCAAGAATAGATTGGATTTTTTTTACGTTACATGGAGGTTGGAATTTAAAGATGAACGGGATTAGAAATTCTAGCGAATTTCAACGACTTTGACAATTTTAAGGCGAGGTGGTTGGCGTGGGGTAGGTGTCGGTGATGGTCCATCTGGAGAAAGCAACGTGATAATTTTCAATGGCTCGTTTAAGCGAGGTGATGTGGAGCTAGCGTTAAGGGGCTTGGGTTATGTGCATAGTATGGTGACGTTTGCAGCTAGGATGGATGACCGGACTTGGTCATAGGGAGGCAGTGAGGAAGCGCAGGGCAAGAGTGTCACGTTGTCATAGCGGCAGTGGTTGAAGTCGAGGGAAACGGCGGCTTGGGGTGCAGTTTCCTTTTTGATAGCATTTTTCTTTTTTGTGGTAGTGGTCGAAATTAGAGACGTGAAGTGTGGGGAAGTGGCGATGGTACCGGAGGGAAAAGCAAGGTGGGGTAGGGTCATAGGCATTGGAGCATTGATGACTGATGGGGTTGTGGTGGTGCACGGTGCACGCTTGCACTCTTTGTTCCAGGAAATTATTGTTTTGCATTATCTTTGGAGGGAGGAAGAAATAGAACTGGAACAAAGAAAAGAGAAAAGGGGAGAAGAGATGGGTCGAAAGAATAGGCTGAGAAAATTAAAGGAAATTAATAAAGGGAAATATAAGTAAAAGAATAAGAAAAGAAAGAAGAAGGAAATAAAGGAAAGAATAAAAAGGAAAGGAAATTGAACTTATCCTGGCACTAAGTTTCACTGTCCCATATTTTAAGTTTAAAAAATTATTTCTTGTAATGTTAAATTTAATTAATTTATAATAATTAAGGTGAGTAATTAATTAGATTATTAGTTTATTAAATCTTAAGTTAATAAAATTAAGACTTGGCTATCAATTGTATTTCTCGATTAACCAAAAATAAATTGTTTTATAAGTCCTTTAAATTGAAATTAATTTGGTTTTAAATATAAATGAAAATAGTTAATCAAAATGAATTAAAACCATGAGTAAATCGTTTGGATATTGATTATAGATCGTTAGTTGGGTTAATGTAACGACCTGGAATTTTTCCTATATATTTTAATAAATAATTTAATCCAATTTAAATTAAAATACAAGCTTTTCAATTTATAAACTGATAAAATCTTTGGACATTTATCAGTTATATATGTGTTTGTAAAGGAAATTTTGATTTGAAAATTTAAAAAATAAAATCTCTTAAAAATATTTAGAATAAAATATGTCTTATTGAATCGAATTAAAGGGTTCTATATATTTGATATACCATGAATATATAAATGTAGTCTTTAATAATAATGTTTAAAAATAAGCAACCTTATCAATATTAAGCATGAATGTTAAACTTAAGTCAAAAACAATATACATGGTTATAAAATATAATTATGAACATAAGAAAACTATGATGTAAATATAAGATATAAATAGAAATATAAAATATATAAATACAAATTGATGTTATAAATCAAACGTTTGAAAATTTAATTACAAATAAAAATAAAACTAAAGAGTTATGTTAACAATAACTATAATAATCTTACATAGACATGTAAGAAAAAGTTTAGAAAGATATTACTGTATAATATATGCATATGTACAATGCAAAAAAGATAAACTATTTCCATAACCTGTATATACATATGAACAATGCAAAGAAGACAAGTATTCACATCATATTCAAATTATCTTTGTTCTCAAATGCAAAAGAGATAAGTTATTCACAACGCAAATGCAAAATATCTTGTACAGAGAAAACAAAAATATAATAAATGAATCAGCCATATTAATTATATGTAAACACATTTGAAGACACGCATTTAATTAGCACCACAATTTGTCAAGAAAATCTTTCAGCCGAAATTTTGCAAAATCTTTTCAATTTATAGCATATCAAACACAGAAAAAATCTCTGGTCAATACAAGTTGAGACTTGTACCAGTTAAAACCCACCTCTCTGTTCAAACCTATTTCCTATATATACAAACATCATCCTATTTTAACTCGTTCATTTCAAACATAGCAAACTTAAGAAGCTAACCTGAGAAAAGAAAAAAAAGAGAAGATAAAACATCTGTATTTTCAAACTCTAGCAAATTAAATCAAGGCAGAAAAGTTCTTCAGGAATTCGAACTGCAGTTTCTTCAACAAACCTTAGCTTTCTGTTTCCACTATTATTAAGTGAGTAAACATCTGTTTTCAAAATTTAAACTTGTGTATTTGCTTTTGAATAATATGTGCTTGCTGCCTAGTTTTAAACAAACAATTCTATGAATTTTTGTTGCTCTGGAAAATCTTTTGTGCCCAGTTCTTCTATATGTTTGGGTACAGAGCAAAGAACAGTAGAAAACTTTAATGCTTCTTCTTGCAAAACCACTTTAAACTTAGGAATCTAAGTTAAATAAACTTGTTTAAATTGGAATCATGGCTTGGAAGTATGTTTGAAGGTGACAGTGTAACTTAAACACTGTATATTCAAGTTTACAGTAAAGAAATAAATATGTGTAAAACTCAAATATTTTAATTTGTTAATTTGAATTCATATCTTAAATAAACATACAAAGTTAAGATTTTTAAAATAAAAACGATAATTTTTAGATCAATATTCAAGGTGCAGTTTTAAAGATAGCCGAAAATGTTTTTTGAGAATATCTGATGATTCAACAAATATTAGATGTTCTAATTCATGTTGGAGCTTGCTTGATACTCATTGATGACAGGAAAAATGCTAAATAAAATTTCTAATGTGAGATTTGTTGAGTCGAATCGAAAATAGGGTTTGGGTTTGAATTTTCCTGTGTTCTGTAAATTGTTGATTGCGTCACCGTAGGTCGACCGAGCTGCACGCAAATTTGGGTGATGGTCGAGGAAAGTTTGGCCATGGCATGGGCGAAGTGGCGTCGCCACCAGTGGTTGTTGTTGGTAGGCTGTGGCGATTTTCAGTGGGTTGTTTGAGTTGATGGTTCAAGCTACAGGCCTTTTTTCGACTTCGACTTTTTTTCGAAATACTGGGTTTTGATTTCGAGTTGGTGGTCGATTTCTGGTTTGCAGGGGACATCGTGGGTCGCAGAGGGTCGGTGAACCCCCGTGCACATGCACGGTGGCTTGGGAATGTCAGTGGTTTCGAGTTGGTGGTTGTCGCGAGTTATCACTCGAGGGAATGGAGGGGATGCGTCGAGTCGACCTAGTGCCTGCGTGCGTGTGTTTGTATAATACTGCAATATTTAACTTAAGCTAAAAATAAAAAGGGGAAGGAGAAAAGGAACATGTAGAGGAGGAAGAATGTATGCGGGAAAGAGATGGGAGGAACTCGAGAAACAGGGAAGAAACCTCGAGTTTTACTCGAATAAAAACAGTGTTTACTTCGGGTTACATTTCTCTAGTAATTAGCCTTATCTCTTCCTAGTTGTTTTGGTTAAACTCAGCACTTACCAAGTACATAATAACACGCCTGAAGCTAAGATTTGATTTATAATTTGTTAAGCAAGATTTGTAAGGGTAAGATGATTAAATTAATTTAAAGTGTAAGTAATTAAGAGTGTAATTAATTTATACTTGTAATTAAATAAATAACTTAAGGTTAAATAAATTTGTAATTAGAAATTGATAATTATAATCTTGGGTTTAATCAATTTAAACTTAAGAATTTTTAATCAATTACTTAAGATTAATTAATTAATAAATAATAGTTAATTAATTAAGAAATTAATTAAGGATTAAATGATTAATTAATTGGTAATTAATGATTAATTAAATAGTTAGCGATAATTAAATAGGTAATTAACTTTTATAAATTAATAAATTAAGGTTATTAATTAATAATTAAGAAATAATTAATTAACTGAGTAATTAGGAAGTAATTAATAAATTTAATAAATTGATAAATTATTGATTAATCAAGATAGATAAAATGATAAATTAAGTTAAGTTAATCAAACTATATTGATATGAACTGATGATTCTTGTTTGATTGACTCTGATATCTATTTGGTGATATTCTGTGATATCTTGTGATATATTCTGGATATATCTATGATGAATGTGTATGATCTATCTATGATAACTGTTATGTGAATTCAAAGTGTTGAATTTAAACTGTTTAAACTATTAAACAACTTGGCCCTTAAAATGGCGTTTGGATTTCGATGAGACCAGGATTGGGTATCAATTCGATATTTCGAAAACCACATCAATCCAAATTAAACGATAGGTCGTGACATCTCAAGTGGAGATCGAGATGTTGATTCAGAATGCAATGGTTATCGTCGTTAATTCTGAGGGTGATTCCAAAATGAGTGTAACGAGATAATGCCTTCGGTTTCGTTCGAACCCGGAACGAACTTGTATGGATTGAATGCTTTCAGCACATCGTCAGTCGGACGATGAGCATTCTAAGAGATATGTTCTCTAAAGGTAATCGCAGCCTCAAGCGTCATCAACCGGGAATGGCTAAAACAGGGGAGATGCAGCAAGGTGAGGTGGGTCATGCCCAAGCAGGATGAGGTATACCCCTGTCTAGATGTCCCTTTATTTTCGGCTGTGTAGGCAGTTATTGGCCACAACTGCGGGGTTATCTTGTTCGGGACTGCTTAGTAAGGAATGGTTCCGGCCTTATGTTGTAGGGGGTCGGGAGTGATCCTTGGTAAGGTGATCTAGTCCCCGTACTGTGACGGGCGGTACCCCAATAGCCCTGCCATTGTATGGAATCCAATTTCCAATAAGAGCCGTACGTTTTGATTGTGCCCAACTATATTGGAATGTGTGATGTAAGCATTTCAGCTATTTCTGTATTTTACTTGAAAACCCTAGACACTATTATAATATCATTGGATTTCTTATAAAATGTTTTGGTTAGCGTAAGGTAAAAACTTACCCGTATTTATGTGTGGGGAGTCTTACGTGATACCTTTATTTTCAAATGGCTTTCAAAGTTAAACAACTTTAATCCGTTTACTCACACCAGAACCATGTCTGACCCGAAGTTTATATTTGTTTTTCATAAATTCTTGGGTACTCAAATTTTTTATGAGTAGCCAAGTGATAGGTTTTGGAGTATTGAGTTTCTGGAGGAACTTTGGAGAAGAAGACCAGACGTATATATCTATCTATGTAGTTCCGCTATGTAGTTGATGTATGTTGTATTTTGGATGTATGTATTGACAGATATGTATGACTGTCCTGTTGTATGATATTGTATAACTCTGATATATGTATAACTATGCAATAGCTATGTGATGTATTATATTTTGTTCCATTTCGCTATGAGATTCTGATTGTTGTTATTCTTTCTTTCTTTCTTTTCTATTTCTATCCCTTTCTTTTCTTATTGATGATACGTCTTTCTAGGGTTAGAAAGGCGGGTCGTCACGGTAGGTATCAAAGCGCTAGGTTGAGCGAATACCTAGGCTCTTGAGTGATTTCTTTCTTGAGAGTGCGTATTTGTATTTTCGTATAATTATATATATTTATTTCTACCTATTGTTGGATTACCTGTTCGGGTTTTCCAGTATATGCTATAAAGGTAGATAGGTTAGTGGTGTGTGTAATACAACTACCAATGGTTGGAGTTCGAATGTTTGAGATTGGAAGTGTATCTGTCGAGACTGTAGACCTAATACCGTCTCAAGTAAGCTTTGGGTGGCGTAAGAATAAAGTATTTGCTTTGGAAGGTGCACCATCTTCCTCATCTAAAGGTAAGGGAGTTTTGGAAGGTACTTTACTTTTTAATGGCAAGTATATTAAAGTTTTGTTTGATTCGGGTGCTTCTTTGAGTTTTATTTCTCTAGAATCTGTAGAGAAGTTCTTTCTTACCCCTAGGATTGTAGACTGTCCCATCTTCGTATCCAATCCCATAGGAGGGGTGACCAAATTTGATACGATCTGTAAGGATTTGAAGGTTTCCTATCTATCCCATAGTTTTTCTTTTGACCCTTATGTGTTGAATTTTAATGGATTTATTATATTGGCTATGGATTGGCTTGATAAGTGTAGAGCAGTCCTGAATTGTGACGAGAGAACAGTTTCGCTGGAAACTGATTTGGGTAGAATTGCCAGAGTGTCGTGTGATAATTCTGGAATTCACTTGAGTGGTATTTTTCATGGAATTGAGACTTCTCCATAGAAGGTAGAAGATATCGATGTGGTTCAATATTTTGCTGATGCATTTGAGGAAGTTAAGTGTCTGCCTCCACATCGAGAAATAGAGTTTCGTATTGACTTGATTCCAGGAGCAGTGTCGGTGATTCAGCCCAGTAGTAGAATGCCTCCTAGGGAGAGGGAGGAGTTAATTAAGCAGACTCAGGATCTTTTGGAGAAGGGAATGATTAGGCCCAGTTTTTCTTGTTGGGGCTCTGCTGCGGTGTTTGTCACCAAATCGGATGGATCGCTAAGGTTCTGTGTTGATTACAGGGAATTGAACAAAGTAACCATTCGTGATAAATATCCTCTTCCTCGTATCGATGATCTCTTTGACCAGTTGCATGGAGCTTCTATCTTTTCTCAACTAGATTTAACTTCAGGTTTCCATCAGTTGAGGGTAGTTGAGGACACTATTCTCTTGACTGCATTTAGGGGACCGAATTGTTTGTATCAGTGGTTGGTTATGCCTTTCGGGTTAACCAACGCTCCTGCCTACTTCGTTGAATTGATGAACCAAGTCTTTAGGGATGTATTGAATAAGTTCGTTCTGGTATTCAATGATGATATCATGGTCTATTCCAAATCTGAAGGAGAGCACAGGCATCATTTGAGAATTGTGTTGGAGACTCTGAGGAAGCATGTGTTGAAGGCAAAGTTTTCGAAGTGCTGTTTCTGGAAATCAGAAGGCAAAGTTTTTGGGCACATTGTTTCTGGTGAAGGAATCCCTATAGATCCAGCAAAGGTTGAAACTATTCTGGAGTGGAAACAGGCGGAGACACCGATTGAAGTTCACAGTTTCCTGGGTTTGGCTGGCTACTACATGAAATTTATCAAGGATTATTCCAAGGTTGCCTCACATCTGACTAAGCTGACTAGGAAAGGAGCTAAATTCAAATGGACACCCCAGTGTGAAGAAGCTTTTCAGGAATTGAAGACGAGGCTAACTAGTGCACCAGTGCTTGCTATTCAGGATGGGAAGAGCAAATTTGAGGTTTATGCTGATGCTTGTATAGTTGGTCTGGGAGCAGGTCTGATGCAGAATGGAAGAGTAATTGCTTATGCGATTAGGCAATTAAAGCCACATGAGAAGAACTACGCTACGCACGATCTTGAGTTGTTAGCCATTGTTTTTTCTTTAAAGATTTGGAGAAATTATCTTTTAGGAGATAAGTTCGAGTTATTCACGGATCACAAACCATTGAAATATCTTTTCTATCAAAAGGATCTTAATCTGAGACAGCAGCGGTGGATCAAATTTCTGGCATCCTATGATTTGGATATTCTGTATACCCGGGGAAAGGCGAATATTGTAGCCGATGCTCTTAGTAGGAATGCAGTTTTGTCTCTTCTGGAAGTGGTTCCATCTCTTATGGAAATGATTTCAAGTAAGCAAGCAACTGATAAAATGTTGAGAAGAATCATCAAAAGAGTTAGGAAGGGTCAGTGTCTCAGTTTTGAAATCGATGACCAAGGAACATTAAGGATTAACGGGAGAATTTGTGTTCCGAATGATAGGGATCTGAGACAGGAGGTGTTGTCAGAGAGTCATCGTTCCAGATTGAATATTCACCCGGGAATCTCGAAGATGTATAAGGATATGAGGAGAGTCTTTTGGTGGAAGGGCATGAAGGAAGATGTAGCTGCTTTGGAAATCCTAGATTGGAAGTGGGAAATGATTTCAACGGATTTCATCGACTGTTTTCCTAGAACCAAGAAAAGAAACGATGGAATATGGGTTATTGTTGATCGTTTAACTATGAGCGCCCATTTTATACCAGTTAAGGCAACCCGTACTGTAGCTTCTCTGGCAGAAATTTTCTTGAGGGAGATAGTCAGATTGCAAGGTGTTCCAAGCAGTATAGTAAGTGATCGAGATCCTATTTTCACCAGCAAATTCTGCGAAGCTCTGCAATCAGCAATGGGAACAAGTTTGAGATTAAGTACAGCCAATCATCCTCAGACAGACTGTAACGACCCAGAAATTTTGATTCCAAAAATTCCAGATAGTTGATGAAAAGATGAAAAGAGAAAGAAGCAGAAACAGAAGCCAGTCACAGAAACCTCACATTCGCAGCGGATCAAAATATAATATAACATAAATAAAGGTTTTTCAAAGAAGAATCATCATTAGCACAATTATAATTTTATACATAAGAATTACAACCATTTCAATACACCGGACAGTTTAAAACAACATGTCCAAGCCAACTATACTATACACAGCAGTAAACACTCAATACGTTCCAGCCATCCAGCTCGCCTCCTGAGCTCCAGAACGTCCTTACCTGAAAATCTGTAATACTCGGTCCGACCCGAGCATTACATCAAAGTAACACCCGGGTCAGGCTGGAAACTAACGTGAGTAAACCCATCTAGCAGAGATTACAAAAGCATACTTCTTATATAAACCCGGGGTAAATTATCAATTTACAACTTCACAAGCCGTTATAAACATTACTTACATCACACCTTAATTTCTAAGTACCAAACTTAGATTAAATGGTCCCATTCACATTAATCATTCCATTTCATTCTATTGATTCCACACATCAAATTATAAAGAATCAGAGAGGCTTCGAGTATTTACAAATACCCGACTCCGGTCTCTTCGAATCCAATGTCATCTAAACCCAAGTTATCCAATTAAATACAATTCAACTTAAATTGTCGAATAACACTTTTACACAGCAATTCATAATTGATTGATAATCACATTGTCATCGTCCATCCAACAAATCATATCACAAAGCAATTCATATCAGAGATATCAACCAATTCAAAGCACCCATTATCATTTAATCATTAATAAGCAAGATTGATCACTTCCTTTAATTACATTAATTAATGATCCTCTAATTGCTTTCACTGGTTAATTATTCTTAAATTTCATATAATAATTAACTTTTAACTTAATTACATTTATTAGTCAATCTTGATTAATCACAATCAGAAATTAACTTTCCTTAATTACTTCATCAATTAAACCAACTCCTCGACTAATTTTATAAATTAATCCTTCAATTACACTGAGTAATCATTACTTAATTTCTTACATCAAGTAATTATCCGTTAATTACTACCCATCAAGTAATTTTCTTAAATTAATTACATCTGGTAATTATCCACTAATTACTTCACTAACTAATTATACCTCATTAATTACCTTAAGTAATTATACTTAACTCAACGTCAATTGATTACTTTTAATTAATTAAACTGAATTAGTTTACTAAAATTAACCACATCAACTAAGTTATACTGAGTAATTAATCCCTTTAATTACTTCATTAACTAATTATTCATAATGCTTCCTTTATATTAAGTAATAACCTCTTAATTACTTATCACTTAATTATTTCTTAATTGACTAACCTTGATTAATCAATCCTTAGTTGTCACTTTTAAGTACAGTAAGTAATTAGCCTTTAGTTAATTACACAAATTAATTTAACTATCACCCATATTTAATTTCCTAATTAATTCTTTAACTATTTACCTTAAATAGTTTCTAATGAAGTAATTAATCCTTAATTACTTAATCAATTTATCCTGAAATATGAATTAATTAATCTCTAATTGATTATCTCATAATTAATTAACTAATTAGCTATTCTTAAATCATTAATAAATTAGTTACCTTTATATTACTTATCCATTTATTTAATATATAATTAAATCCTTAATTTATCACAAGATACCCCTTTTAAAACTTTATTACCTCTAATTAAATCTCAAAATCTCTTGTCATGAGCATATGATACAAAAACGTATTAATTCTTTAATAAAAAACTTAATTACATATCAAGTTAAATAAACTTAAGAATCAACTAAATTGATTTTAATAACAAAATTGTTCAACTTCTTAACTCAAAATAAAAACATTGATTCCTCAAGAAAGTAAATTTATTTAAGAATAGTTTTAGACACTGACTCAGTTCTGAGTCAAATCCCATTTCTTCATTGAACCCAGATTAAAATTTAAATCTGATATTATACTTGAGAACTACCGAAGGCAATCTTGCAAATAACTCGAGTTGAACCCCGAGCTTAACCCAGAAAACCCCAGTCGACAACTCGAGTCAATCCTGGAACTTCCCGCATTACTCTTCTTCTTCTTCCCCTGTTTATTTCAACAGTTATGCTAATAAACACATGCAAGCTTCCTGATAAAAACTCGAGTACAACCATCTCTTCCCCGATCATAAACTCGAGTAACTTCGCTCAAATCATCAATTCGTGCACGCGACCAAACTGTACACGTGCACTCACCGCCGGCGATACTTCGACGCCTGAGACGACCATCAACAAGTCCACAAACGTTCCTAATTCCGATCTCAACAGCCAGCTATCCAAACGATCACGAGATCAAAAAATTACAAAATCGATCCCCCAGGAATAGAACTCTTCGACCATCGATCGTCTCGTTTAGGTGATGTAGTTCACCAGAGCTTCACATCCTCCGGCCACACCTCGTTGGAACTTCACGCCACCATTCCCCTGAATCCTGTGTAGCCCGATCAACCAGAGATAACCCAGTCATCTTGTTTTCGACCTTGGAAAATTAAGGGTATTAAACCCTAGTCCAACAAAAATTGATTTCCACGGCCCTTAGAAAAATACAACCATAATTTTCCATCACTCTACCATGCTCCACCCTCCTTCGAGCCAAAGCTCGATGCTTCAGTCGACACCATTCGCCGTGGGTAGCCGAAATACCCAAAATTGCTCATCATCAAAGATCTCCTCAAATTCCAAGCGAAAAATTACCAATTTCATTTTGAAAATCATGATTAATTAACACGAATCAGATTATATAATTCAATGATGAAGTTATTAATATTGATTTTTTTCAAAACTTGTTTTTTACTAAAATCCCAAAAATTTACAGGCTATTTACTAAATATAATTACCTTAAATTATTTTTAAAAATGAGATCATACTAACATTCACATTTTCCTTTCAGAATTCAAAGTATAATTTTCATTTGTTTTGGAAGATAGGAAGTATTTGATGATGATGAGTTTTATCAATAACAGATCACAAAAACATAATATCCAGAAACAAACAAGCAATATTATACTCATATGCATACATTTATAATCAAATTCAAGCAAACATTAGATAAACTGCATGCAACAGATTTCATTCTTAGATCCATATACTATTTTTAAATAAAAAGGTTTACTCACCATATTTGCAAAACAGAGGTAAGCCCTTTAGATCTGGAACTGCTATTATTTCAATCTGGAAGCTGCTTTAAATCCTTAGTGCTTGAGCAGAAATTGACTTAGGATGATCTTGTTTTAGCTTTAGGCTTGAAATTGTTCTGAATTTCATCTTCCCTTGGTTTGTTTCATTACAGATTTGTTTGTTTTCCTCCTTTCTTCTTTTTTTATTTTTTTATTTTCTAGGTTTTCTTTTAACGTGGAAAGAAGAAAGTGGAAACCTGGTTCCTTTCCAGCCTAAGTTACTTAAAAATTAAATAAAAGAAAATACAAGTTTGGCCACTTGTCCTCTTAGGTGTTAATTAGCTTACACATTGTCTTCAATCCATTTTAAATTCCTTACAAGTGTTACTCTTGTCTCCTATTAATTCATTTAAATTTATATATATATCTATGAAATATTTAAGTGTATATAAAATGTATTCATCTTATGTACATATGCTTTTAGATTTTAATAAATATACAAAAGTGAATTCAAGTAAACATTTATTTATAAATAGCATATATTTTGATCAATTTAAATGCATCACATGTTTATATGTTTGGGAAATTATTTTAAATCTAAATATTTTCAAATATATGTTTGCATTAAGCAACACAAATTAAATTTGAAATCAATAAATTTTATTTAAAATGTATGCATACATATATGTATACACTTTTAAACAAACACATCTTAAATTTGTTTTCAAAATAAAAACTTCTCTACTTAAAATCTGCTTATCTATATATATATATATATATTCAATCTTTTTTATTTTCAAATATTTATAATTCAACTTTTGTTAAAATTTTAAATTCATTTATATATCCAGATGTGAATATATATCAGAATTTCATTTGTTCAATTAATAAATAAGTATTTTAACAATTTTAATCCTATTAATTTCCAATTAACAAATGCCCAGAAATTCCGGTTATCACATTCCTCCCCCCTTTGAATCTTTTCGTCCTCGAAAAGAAACGAAGCCAGATTTTATTAAAATGCTTAAAATCAGATAAATTTTCCTTTGATCATTTTTAAAACACCTTTAAAATCTATATATAGTATTATCAAAGTAGTTTTATAAAAGTATCATTCTATAACTCGATGTTTCAACAAGTCCATCTTCGTTCTCACAGAAATTCGGTCGTATGTTGATCAGGCGTAGGACTGAAAATCTATAAGTACTTAGCAGACCCATTTTCAAAACCCAGTGAAAATACTTGGAAAATTAATTGAAAATATGGAAAATAATTTTATTGAAAATATAGAAAATAGTTGTGAAAATATAGGATATATCTTTGGTGAGAATGCTCTGGAAATCGTCACCTCCATCCATGGCCGCAGTTACATTCCAGGGTTACGTTGCCATCACAGCAAAAGTCCATGTAATTGCAGGCTCTCCGCGGCCTCTCGATTACGCCATGGATCTTACAACAGATCGCAGTTACATTCCAGGGTTACGTTGCCATCACAGTAAAAGTCCATGTAACTGCAGACTCTCAGCGGCCTTTGATCTTCGTTGTCGAAATGAAACTTCTCCACTCCTACATAGGTCGCAGTCAACTGATATAAAATCAAACGCAGACTGTTGGCTCTCATCGGCACACACGACTTTCGTTATGTTATACCATAAGTCATAGTCTACCGATATAAAATCAAACGCAGACTGTCGGCTCTCAGCGGCACACACGACTTTCGCTATGGTATACTCTACTCATAATCCTCAGGAACTAGTTTTGTCCGGACTCCTCACAAGATCAACTTTAGAACCCCCCCCCTTGAGGCTCAAGGCAGCACCACCCGGTGGTACTCCTGAGAAGTTCATTTCAAGGGAGCGCCTTTTTCCCCAGAACCATCATCAAAATATTTTATACTATACACATATAGTATCTTCAAATCATACACCTAGTATGATCTCATACAAAGCTCCTTTGCATAAAATCGATTATTCCAAAATCGATAATTCTCAAACTAGGCTTTCCAAATTCTCATATTGATTTTACCCAAAAATCAAAAGCCTTTCCAAATCCAAAGGTTCCCAAAACCTTTTCTAAAATCCTCATAAGATCCTTTATATATATATATATATATATACACAGATATTTTTTTTTTAAACATTGGATCATTTCAAACTTGTATAAAACTCCTTTTATACTTCAAATCTTTTCAAAAACCCTTTTCGTCTGGCAAAAGATTCAACTAGAGGAGTTTCATTTTATAAAACAAAGATATTTAACTTTGTTTGCTCATAATCAAATATTCAAATTTGAGTACTCCTTTCAATATCATTTTCATTCAAATCCGTACGATGTACACATATCATCCATGCGCTATACCTGATCGCTCACTCGACCACACAATTTCACTTCCAAACTAGTATCGTCCACCCGACTTCCTAGTGCGGACACAGATCTGGTTTCTTGATCAGAAACCATCATTCTCCTTGCATAGCCTAACTACGATAGAGAATATCCAGAACCAATCAACAATCCACATCCAGGTTCGCCGTCTAAAATTGAGTGAAAAATCCCAACTCGGATCGACATTCTATCTCGAAATTCTTTGTTTGAATCTGGATCAAATCACTATGCGAATAGAATAATATACGTACATCCTACGTATTTATCTTCATTGATTATCAACTAAATCAATTTATCTTATCTAATCACATTTCCTTTAATTTCTATCCAACGAATCACAATTCTTCCAATTCTATTGGATTATCACTATAATCCTTATCTCGATTGGGTATTTAACCAATAACAGTTTGAACTCTGTCCGACTTAATTTTTGAAAATAGCTTGAAAAATTAAAAAATTGATAAGTAGTTGGAAAATAATTACTAGTTTGTAAAATAGGTGTAAAATAGTTAAAATAATCATAGAAATTATAGATAATCGCAAAATAATAGTAAGATAGTAATTAGTTTATAAAACAGGTGGAAAATTGTTAAACAGTTTCAAAAATAATTGTAAAATAAGTATAAGATAATTTGGCTTTTAAAAGAAAGGTTGTATATATAATGAATAGCTTGGAAAAATAGGTTTATATTAAAACGATTTATATTAAAAATAGTCAAGAGTCAAAACTGCTCGCTTCCCAATTTCCATTCTCATTAATTCAATTTAAATTTCCTCTACCATTTAAATTGACCCAATTCCAATTTAAATTACTTCAATTTCCATTCAAATTGATTTAACCCCAATTCAAGCTGAATTAACTTCAGTTTCCTTTCAAATTTAACTTTATTCAACCTTGATCTCAAATTCTAGTAATTCAAATAAATTTCAATTGAACTAGTTCCCATTTCAATTCATTTCAACTCTAGTTTGAATTAATCTCAATTTCAAACTCCATTTCCAAATGAAGTTGAATTATTCTTGATTTCTTCCCAAATTCAATTCAAATTCCATTTGAATTTTAAATTAAACTTTAATTACAATTCCAAATTATTCAAATCAATTCAGACTAATTTCAAATTGAACCCACTTCAATTTCAAATTGTTTCAAATTAATCCAATTCAAATTTTCCATTTGAATTTTATACTTATACATCTTCAATCACAATTTCAATTAATTCAAATAAAATTCAATTTGAACTAATTTCAATTCAAATTCCAAATTTAAACCATCTCGAGTTATATAAATTCGAGTTTTTAAGTCCACATTCCAGAATTTCATTTTAAATTAATTTAATCTTTCAAAAAAACCAATATTCAACAATTTCATTTGAAACTCTATTTTAAACACCCAAATCTCAAGTCCAAAGTGATTCCATTTCTCTATTTTCAAACTAAAGTTAAAATTCCTTTTTATCTCAATAATAGATATATTATTACAGTCCATTTCTTCATTTATTTAAACAAATTCAATTTATAGTTTAAAGATTATCAATAACAAAAGGATGGTATCATTCAAATTATTTAAAAATAACCATCCATTTTCAATTTTCGGATCTCGAACCCATTTTGAGATCACTCAGAATTCCTAATTCAAATCAACCATTTAACTTTCCAAGTTAAATTCCAATTTCATCTTGAAATTTCCAAATCAGGTTGATCATTCAAGCTTATTTAACTTCTTCCAAGTTAAATTCAATTTACTTAATCCAGTCAAATTTACACAATTTGAATTCCCATTCAAATTTCAAAACACTCTCCCATTTATAAGTTCAAAAACTTATCACTTTGGGTTTCCCAATCTCTTTCCAAATTTAAAACTCAATATTTAGTGTTTATTTCAAACCATCTTTGATATTATGTATATCCCCCACATATATACATATATACTCCTTGGCCCACCAAGCCGGATTTTTGTTTTTTAAAATTTAAACCACCCTTGGTTTTAATCCAAACAAATTCTTTTAAAGTTTACAAAAAACTTCTTATTCTAGAATAAGATTACATTCAAAATAGTTTGAATAATATTATTTCCTTTAAAATTTTGAAAACAATTTTCAAATGTTTAAATTTAGAATTTAGAACTTCATAGTTTGTAACCAACTTTAATTTACATCCTTACAAATTTACAAGTTACTCTCTTTAAATGGTTACTTCCTTAAAACATTCTATTTTTTATTGGAAAACAATCATCTTATTTTGAAATTTTTCCCCAACTTCAAGATTTAATTACAGTTTGAATCCATTTCAAACTTTTCTTTAATTTAATTTCAATTTGGTTGTAATTCTATTACCACTTAATTCTTACTATTACTTTTAGTTTAATTAATACTACAACCAATTTCCTTAATATAATAGATAATCTATTTCTAATATAAGATTCATTTACTTTTGAAATCATTTAAAAACCTTTATATAAGAAAATAACAAGTACGCTCTCATATATATATATATATATGTATGTATGTATGTATGTATGTATGTATATGTATATGTATATATATATATATATATACTCAACTCACTCTAGGGTACCACTTACCCTATCCTTAAAGAGTAATCCCAACAGAGCCAAGGTTCTCGCTTAACCTCGCTATGATACCAAATGTAATGACCTGGAAATTTCGATTCCGAAAATTCCGGATAGTTAATGAAAAGAAGAAAAGAGAAAGAAGCAGAAACAGAAGCCAGTCACAGAAACCTCACATTCGCAGCGGATCATAATATAATATAACATAAATAATGGTTTTACAAAGAAGAATCATCATTAGTACAATTATAATTTTATACATCAGAGTTACAACCATTTCAATACGCCGAACAGTTTAAAACAACATGTCCAAGCCAACGATACTATACACAGCAGTAAACACTCCATACGTTCCAGCCATCCAGCTCGCCTCGTGAGCTCCAGAACGTCCTTACCTGAAAATCTGTAATACTCGGTCTGACCCGAGCATTACATCAAAGTAACACCCGGGTCAGGCTGGAAACCAACTTGAGTAAACCCATCTAGCATAGAATACAAAAGCATACTTCTTATATAAACCCGAGGTAAGTTTACAACTTCACAAGTTGTTATAAACAGTACTTTCATCACATCTTAATTTCTAAGTACCAAACTTAGATTAAATGTTCCCATTCACTTTAATCATTCCATTTCATTCTATTGATTCCACACATCAAATTATAAAGAATCAAAGTGGTTTCGGGTATTTACAAATACCCGACTCCGGTCTCTTCGAATCCAATGTCATCTAAACCCAAGTTATCCAATTAAATACAATTCAACTTAAATTGTCGAATAACACTTTTACACAGCAATTCATAATTGATTGATAATCACATTATCATCATCCATCCAACAAATCATATCACAAAGCAATTCATATTAGAGATATCAACCAATTCAAAGCACCCATTATCATTTAATCATTAATAAGCAAGATTGATCACTTCCTTTAATTACATTAATTAATGATCCTCTAATTGCTTTCACTAGTTAATTATTCTTAAATTTCATATAATAATTAACTTTTAACTTAATTACATTTATTAGTCAATCTTGATTAATCACAATCAGAAATTAACTTTCCTTAATTACTTCATCAATCAAACCAACTCCTTGATTAATCTTATAAATTAATCCTTCAATTACACTGAGTAATCATTACTTAATTTCTTCCATCAAGTAATTATCCTTTAATTACTACCCATCAAGTAATTTCCTCAAGCTAATTACATATGGTAATTATCCACTAATTACTTCACTAAGTAATTATACCTCATTAATTACTTTTAATTAATTAAACTGAATTAATTAACTAAAATTAACCACATCAACTAAGTTATACTGAGTAATTAATCCCTTTAATTACTTCGTTAAGTAATTATTCATAATAATTCCTTTGTATTAAGTAATAACCTCTTAATTACTTATCATTTAGTTATTTCTTAATTGACTAACCTTGATTAATCAATCCTTAGTTGTCACTTTTAAGTACAGTAAGTAATTAGCCTTTAGTTAATTACACAAATTAATTTAACTATCACCCATATTTAATTTCCTAACTAATTCTTTAACTATTTACCTTAAATAGTTTCTAATTAAGAAATTAATCCCTAATTACTTAATCAATTTATCCTGAATTATGAATTAATTAATCTCTAACTAATTATCTCATAATTAATTAATTAATTAATTAGCTATTCTTAAATCATTAATGAATTAGTTACCTTTATATTGCTTATCCATTTATTTAATCTATAATTAAATCCTTAATTTATCACAAGATACCCCTTTTAAAACTTTATTACCTCTAAATAAATCTCAAAATCTCTTCTCATTAGCATATGATACAAAAACGTATTAATTCTTTAATAAACAACGTAATTACATATCAAGTTAAATAAACTTAAGAATCAACTAAATTAATTTTAATAACAAAATTGTTCAACTTCTTAACTCAAAATAAAAACATTGAGTCCTCAAGAAAGTAAATTTATTTAAGAATAGTTTTAGACACTGACTCAGTTCTGAGTCAAATCCCATTTCTTCATTGAACCCGGATTAAAATTTAAATCTGATATTATACTTGAGAACTACCGAAGGCAATCTTGCAAATAACTCGAGTTGAACCCCGAGCTCAACCTAGAAAACCCCGATCGACAACTCGAGTCAATCCTGAAACTTCCCGCATCACTCTTCTTCTTCTTCCCCTGTTTTTATTTCGACGGTTATGCTAATAAACACATGCAAGCTTCCAGAAAAAACCCCGAGTACAACCATCTCTTCCCCGATCATAAACTTGAGTAACTTCGCTCAAATCAACAAATCGTGCATGCGACCAAACTGTGCACGAGCACCCACCGCCGGCGATACTCCGGCGCCTGAGACGACCATCAACAAGTCCACAAACGTTCCTAATTCCGATCTCAATAGCCAGCTATCCAAACGATCACGAGATCAAAAAATTATAAAATCGAGCCCCCAGGAATAGAACTCTTCGACCATCAATCATCCCGTTCATGTGATGTAATTCACCAGAGCTTCACATCCTCCGGCCACACCTCGTTGGAACTTCATGCCACCATTCCCCTGAATCCCGTGTAGCTCGATCAACCAGAGATGACCCAGTCATGTCGTTTCCGACCATGGAAAATTAAGGGTATTGAACCCTAGTCTAACCAAAATTGATTTCCACAGCCCTTAGAAAAATACAACCATAATTTTCCATCACTCTACCATGCTCCACCCTCCTTCGAGCCAAAGCTCGATGCTTCAGTCGACACCATTCGCCGTGGGTAGCCGAAATACCCAAAATTTCTCATCATCAAAGATCTCCTCAATTTCCAAATGAAAAATTACCAATTTCATTTTAAAAATCATGATTCATTAACACGAATCAGATTATATAATTCAATGATGAAGTTATTGATATTGATTTTTTTCAAAACTTGATTTTTACTGAAATCCTAAAAATTTACGAGCTATTTACTGAATATAATTACCTTAAATTATTTTTAAAAATGAGATCATACTAACATTCATATTTTCCTTTCAGAATTCAAAGTATAATTTTTATTTGTTTGGGAAGATAGGATGTATTTGATGATGATGAGTTTTTATCAATGACCAATCACAAAAACATAATATCCAGAAGCAAACAAGAAATATTATACTCATATGCATACGTTTATAATCAAATTCAAGCAAACATTAGATATACTGCATGCAACAGATTTCATTCTTAGATCCATATACTATTTTTAAATAAAAAGGTTTACTCACCATATTTGCAAAACAGAGGTAAGGCCTTTAGATCTGGAACTGCTATTATTTCAATCTGGAAGCTGCTTTAAATCCTTAGTGCTTGAACACAAATTGACTGAGGATGATCTTGTTTTTGCTTTAGGCTTGAAATTGTTCTGAATTTCATCTTCCCTTGGTTTGTTTCATTACAGGTTTATTTGTTTTCCTCCTTTCTTCTTTTTCTTTTTTAATTTTCCAGGTTTTCTTTTAACGTGGAAAGAAGAAAGTGGAAACCTGGTTCCTTTCCAGCCTAAGTTACTTAAAAATTTAAATAAAAGAAAATACAAGTTTGGCCACTTGTCCTCTTAGGTGTTAATTAGCTTAGACATTGTCTTCAATCCATTTTAAATTGCTTACAAGTGTTACTCTTGTCTCTTATTAATTCATTTAAATTTATATATAAATATATATATATATATATATATGAAATATTTACATGTATATAAAATGTATTCATCTTATGTAAATAAGATTTTAGATTTTAATAAATATACAAAAGTGAATTCAAGTAAACATTTATTTATAAATAACTTATATTTCGATCAATTTAAATCCATCATATTTGGGAAATTATTTTAATTCTAAATATTTTCAAATGTATGTATTAAGCAACACAAATTAAATTTGAAATCAATAAATTTTATTTAAAATCTATGTATACATATATATACACTTTTAAGAAAACACATCTTAAATTTGTTTTAAAAATAAAAACTTCTCTACTTAAAATCTGCTTATCTATATATATTCAATCTTTATTATTTTCAAATATTTATAACTCAACTTTTGTTAAAATTTTAAATTCATTTATATATCAAGATATCTATATATATCAGAATTTTATTTGTTCAATTAACAAATAAGTATTTTAACAATTTTAATCCTATTAATTTCCAATTAACAGATGCCCAGAAATTAGGGTTATCACATAGACGGACAGACGGAGAAGCTCAATCGTATTCGTGAGGATATGCTGCGAGCTTGTGTTCTGGATTTTGGTGGATCACGGGAAGACCATATTCATCTAGTGGAATTTTCTTCTAATAATAGTTACCAGGCGAGTATTAAGATGGCTCCTTATGAAGCTTTGTATGGAAGACCGTGTAGATCCCCATCCTGTTGGATAGAATCGAAAGATCATCTTGTGCTCGGACCCGATCTAATTCGAAAAGCTTCTGCGAAAGTTGAGCTTATCAAGAAAAGGATGAAAGCTGCTCAGGATCGTCAGAGGAAATACGCAGATAAAAGGCGAAGACCATTGGAATTTGAGATCGGAGATTTAGATTTTGTCAAAGTTTCCCCGATCAAAGGTGCTATAAGATTTGAAAAAACGGGAAAACTTGCTCCAAGATACATTGGACCATTCTGAGTGCTGGAAAGAATTGGAGCTGTAGCTTACAGAGTTGAATTGCCAGAGCGGATGTCTGGAATTCATAATGTATTTCATGTATCCCATTTAAGGAAATTTTCTCATGACCCATCACTAGTTGTGAAACCAGTAGTCCAGGAAGATTTAGAAGTTGAACCCAACTTGACTGTGGTCAGGAATCCAGCTCGGATTGTGGATCAAGATGAGAGGCAACTCAGGAGCAAAGTAGTGAAGCTCGTCAAAGTGTAGCGGAGCGAGGATCCCAGAGATTGTACCTGGGAAACTCTAGATGGTTTTAGGAAAGCTTATCCGGGCTTGTGTCCAGATAGCTAATGAAGTATGTTAGAATAGACTGTTTGATTATTTGCTATTGTATGGATGATATGCTTGGTTTGTTAATATAAAAGCTTTTGAGTTAACTGTTGTTTTAAATTTCAGGGACCAAATTCTTTCAAGGGGGGAGGAATGTAACGACCTAAAATTTTGGCAATATATTTTAATTAATTTAATCTAATTTAAATTAAAATACAAGCTTTTTAATTTATAAACTGATAAAATCTTTGGACATTTATCAGTTATATATGTGTTTTTAAAGGAAATTTTGATTTGAAAATTTAAAAAATAAAATATCTTAAAAATATTTAGAATAAAATCCATCTTATTGAATCGAATTAAAGGGTTCTATATATTTGATATAAAATGAATATATATATATATATATATATATGTAGTCTTTAATAATAATGTTTAAAAATAAGCAACCTTATCAATATTAAACATGAATATTAAACTTAAGTATAAAACAATATACATGGTTATAAAACATAATTATGTACATAAGAAAACTATGATGTAAATATAAGATATAAATAGAAATATAAAATATATAAATACAAATTGATGTTATAAATCAAAGGTTTGAAAATTTAATTACAAATAAAAATAAAACTAAAGAGTTATGTTAACAATAACTATAATAATCTTACATAGACATGTAAGAAAAAGTTTAGAAAGATATTACTGTATAATATATGCATATGTACAATGTAAAGAAGATAAACTATTTCCATAACCTGTATATACATATGAACAATGCAAAGAAGACAAGTATTCACATCATATTCAAATTATCTTTGTTCTCAAATGCAAAAGAGATAAGTTATTCACAACACAAATGCAAAATATCTTGTACAGAGAAAAAAAATATATAATAAATGAATCAGCCATATTAATTATATGTAGACACATTTGAAGACACGCATTTAATTAGCACCACAATTTGTCAAGAAAATCTTTCAGCCGAAATTTTGCAAAATCTTTTCAATTTATAGCATATCAAACACACAAAAATCTATGATCAATACAAGTTGAGACTTGTACCAGTTAAAACCCACCTCTCTGTTCAAACCTATTTCCTATATATACAAACATCATCCTATTTTAACTCGTTCATTTCAAACATAGCAAACTTGAGAAGCTAACCTGAGAAAAGAAAAAAAGAAGAAGATAAAACATCTGTATTTTCAAACTCTAGCAAATTAAATCAAGGCAGAAAAGTTCTTCAGGAATTCAAACGGCAGTTTCTTCAATAAACCTTTGCTTTCTGTTTCAACTATTATTAGGTGAGTAAACATCTGTTTTCAAAATTTAAACTTGTGTATTTTCTTTTGAATAATATGTGCTTGCTGCCTAGTTTTAAACAAACAATTCTGTGAATTTTTATTGCTCTGGAAAATCTTTTATGCCCTGTTCTTCTATATGTTTGGGTACAGAGCAAAGAACAGTAGAAAATTTAATGCTTCTTCTTGCAAAACCACTTTAAACTTAGGAATCTAAGTTAAATAAACTTGTTTAAGATGGAATCATGGCTTGGAAGTATGTTTGAAGGTGACAGTGTAACTTAAACACTATATATTCAAGTTTACAGTAAAGAAATCAATATGTGTAAAACTCAAATATTTTAATTTGTTAATTCGAATTCAATCTTAAATAAGCATACAAAGTTAAGATTTTTAAAATAAAAAAGATGATTTTTAGATCAATATTCAAGGTGCAGTTTTAAAGAGAACCAAAAATGGTTTTTGAGAATATCTGATGATTCGACTAATATTAGATTGTAACGATAACGAATTTTGCCCGCTCGAAAATCGACATTATTCGATCGTTCAAATCCGATTCGCCGGAGCTTATAACACAATTAAGTAAACATCACAACGGAATAAAAGAATAATACATTGATATACAACATTGATACAATATCTGATACAACAGATGATACAATGATATCAATATACATCAGAGATATGATACAACAAATAGCAGCGGAAAAAAATAAAAAAAAATAAATAGATAACACTAGCGGCGGAAAAACTCCAAGATAGTCTTCAACGGAGAACTCCAAATCTGTAACTCCATCTTCAAGAACCAATCCAGCAATAGCTCGGACTCCCCATAACAATGCACCAAGCTAAGCAAGACTGGTGCGAAGCAAAGACTGAACTATCTCCAGATAATTCACTGAACCTAACTATCTGAAAAACCCAACTCTAGACTGCTCGTGTGGGAAATAGTGAGCACCCAGAGTTTACGAAAGGAACAATAAACTCCGGATCAGTCATAGGACTGGTGTGAGCAACAAAAACAGTTTTATCTTTAAAACAAACAACAAAAGATTTAAAGTAAATTCGCAATGCTTTTTGAAAATGAAACTACCATAAGACCTCCCACCACACACACAATGCAAACGCAGACTTGGAGGAGATTTCTTCTTATGATAGTCAAACATGCTTAATACGCAGAAAATTTCTTTGATATTATTATTATAAGTGTACGGTGCAGAAAAGCATTTTGAAAGTAGAATATTAATCTTAGCCAGCATACGACCATTATCGTATGCCTACTATAGCTACCATGTTTTGTGGCAGGTTACCGCCACGCTGCATGGCAGGTTCTACAACTAAAACCGTACCGGGCTCGTATTGTTTCTTTGGATTTCCAACAAATGGTCAGGCCAAGGAACTTCCCATTACCACATGGAAACGCCTCTGGAAGGACGTCCCGAGAACCTAACCGGATCTCTGCCAACACAAGGCCGGGTTACCCCTAACTGGGTAACAACTGACACGAGTATGCCATCCCCCGGTCCTTTAGGACCTTTAACCGAGCGCTCGATAACCAACATCACACTATAGTAAATAGAGTGTTTTCCACATGAGTAAGTATCTGGGCTCCATACCATGATACCACCCCTTTCCAGAAGGAAATGAACATACCCTAAAGGGGCGCTACCCCCTAATAACCTTGCCGCATATTTCCTGTTTTGACCATTCCGGGGTGTGAGGCTCGACGAAGTCTCGTCCACAAAGCCACGCTTTGGTACAAAGCCATGCTTTGGGTCAACAAATGATCAAAGTAATGATCACAAAGATAAATGATCAAACAAATGATCATATCACAAATGATCAGACAATGATCATTTCACAGCAACACTTAGCATATCACATTACCAAATTGGGAATATATCGCTGATAACCATCAACTACTTAACCTCTGAGCTCGTACGTCTCAGAGAAGGGTGTTAAGCTAAAAGAATAAATTCTCCGCCACCAACAGAAATGTATTTGAAAGAAATCTTCTTTATATCTCAAGATGTAATGTCAGACACACAATCCATACAAGTCTGTTCCGGGTTCGAACAGAACCGAAGGCACTTCCAAAGAAGCCCTTGCAATCCGGATATTCACTAATCATGTTCGGACTTCCCATCACATATGGAGTCTCTATACCGGGGACCAGTCGATGCAAAGACATTCGACGAGTTGTCCTTCCGTTTTCGAAAATATCCGGTCTTCACCACCGGTCTTCAAATGCTATCCATAACGACGTATCACATATTCGGAATGGGATATATGACACAAAGGTCATCTCCCGGCTAAACCGAATAGTGAGCGCAATATTTAAAAACATATGGATATTGGGATTTCAATTAAGCCACAACTTAAAACCCAAACCTTTCTTTCAAATGGTTTAAATCAATTACCATTTCAAATCTTTAAACAAAGAGATTTATTTCACAAAGATCAATTCATAGATTTCCAAAACAATTTCATTCAATTGTATTAACTCGTTAAATCTTTAAATCAAAGATTTAACTTATAGCTTTCAAACCGTTTCAATAACTTAGAAGTTTTCTTCATTTCAAACTAGAAATCATTTTAACCAAATTGGAAGTTTCATTTCTTATGTGAAAGCTTTCGTTATTTGAAAACAAATAGTTTTCGTTTCCGAAAAATTTCAATTATATTTACACGAGTTAAAGCCCTTGAATTCAAATTCAAATTCCCAAATTAATACATTTAAAGTTATTTAACTCATATATAACTGGTATAACATCTTTAATCCCTAGTTTCAAATCATAGTATTCAGTTTCAAATTTGATTTCAAATTTAAATTCCAAAATTTAATCAAGTTATCCAAAAATAAAATTCATCTTTGAAATTTCATTTCAAAAGCTTTTCACTTTGAACCCAATCTTATTTTCAACCATTTGAATTTAAAATTCAAATTCAAAACTTTTTTCAAACATCTGTGACTTAATCGATTTCCTCGTGAAATCCATATCTGTGTGTGTATGGTGTGGTCCAGGGGTTTAACACAATAGTGCAACATCATTCTATCATCACAGATTTGTAATCACATAACATCGATAAGCAGTATATCCCAATAACACTTATCTATACACACAGACCCACAGATAGAGAATAACAATGCATTATAAATAAATAAATTACATTCATCACAGAATCATACTGAAACAATTCATAGCACAAAGCATAGCATATCAGAATATCAACCAATTCAACAATCAATAGGATTTAAACATCCATAAGTGAACTCAATAAATTATCTAATTAACTTAAATCAGATGAGTCATAGATTATGGTAAATTAGATGAAATTGATTTCAAATCATTTGATTAATTATCCCCTAATCATTTAATTAAATTAATCAACCTTCAATTCTCTAAATAATTAACCTTTAATTATTTACCAATAAGAAATCACCTCATAATTAATCGTTAATTTCCAATTTATCTAATAATTTTCTTAAATTAATTAAACTAAATTAATTAACTTCAATTAAATCAAAATATCCAAAATTAATTACAATAAGTGATTAATCCTTAATTACCTTCATTAAGTAATTACTTTTAACAATTTATAATTGATTATCTAAATGTAATTAATCTGATTAATTATTACAATTAATCACCTTAATAAATACTTAAAAATCCTTAGTTAATTATCTGCAGTAACAAATAACATTCCTTACCTTACTTTTTAATAAATCTCTAGTTCAAAATTAATCTAAATTATTAATTTATGAATTAAATAAATAAGTCATTCTTAGTTATCTTATTAATTAAATCACTTAAATATCTTAATTATTCTAAGATAATCCATTTACTTTATTAATGACTTCATTAAAGTGGATTTAAACATTACATTTCAAATTTAGATTCAATTTCCATTTTAAATTTAAGATTTGATATTTAACTTTAACCAAATTTAAATATCAATTTATAAACCTATATAAGAAAAGTCCTAACTAATTTACTTAAATTTTTATTTGAAATTTAAGTCTTAACATACATTTCATTTTTAACTTGCCAATTCAAGCGAAAACCAATTATTTAACTTTCCATTGGAAATTCTTTTTATAAAAGAACTTAAATCAAAATCTACTTCAAATATTTATTTTAATTCATATCTAAACACTTGACTAAACTTGGCTTTGAAACTTTGATTTAAACTTACATATTTTGG
Source organism: Allium cepa (assembly GCA_030765085.1). Lineage (NCBI taxonomy): Eukaryota > Viridiplantae > Streptophyta > Magnoliopsida > Asparagales > Amaryllidaceae > Allium > Allium cepa. The sequence continues at coordinate 83,058,610 of CM060945.1, forward strand.
GTTGTTAAACAAATTTAAATTTAAAAACTTATTTTATTTTAAACTCAGATTCAAATTGAGATTGAATTCCAGATCCAAACTTTAGATTTAAACTTGCTTTAACTTGGCTTAGCAATTTAAATTCAGTTTTTTTTTTTTTAAGTTTAGAAACAAACCAGGTTACTAAAACTTGCTACCCAGACATACCCGAGCCCTACCTAAAAATTCTTCGAGTCACTCACGCTAAAAGTCGAGCAACGTCCCGAGCTTCCTTCTTCTTCCCCAAAGACGCAACCCACAGCCAAAACCCAACAACCCAAACGTGCACGGTGCACGTGTACGAGACGCCGGAGCCACGGCGATCGATGCTGCCACCTCCCACATGTCGCCGCCGACCACCCCATGTCAGGCAAACAACCAGAATTTCGAAATCGTCCCCACGTCAAAATCGAGTATGTTGGCCAAAACTGTAACGAAGCGAACCATCAGAAAAACACCTCCACTTGCCGCCATAGTTCACCGGAGGCTGTGAAACTTCGACCACACCATCGCGAGGCCTCTATGCAGCTAACCCCTAATGCTTATGCAACTCGATCCACCCTTCAACTTCCAGTCACGACATTTCGAGCGCGACCCAAAACACCAAGTTAAACCCTACTTTTGATCGGTTCCAAATTTCCACGCATTCGAAATTTTTTATAACATTTTTCCTGTGTTCCCGAATCAAAAATCTAGCTCCACCATAAATTTCAACATCAATAATTAATTAAATTGATCGGAATTGACAAAAAAACATTTTCAGTTCCTTTACGAACTACACTCTGTATGGTTATCTAAAAATCATAATTCTTGTTTCAAAAATCATTCTTTTGAATGTTATTTCAAGATATAAATTCAAACTTACAATTTAAATTATTCGAATTTTAACCATTTATTTACTTTATACTGCATATTTGAATGTACAGTTTTTATATTTCACGGCCAACCTTTAAACAAATTTCCAAGCTTTGATCTTTAGTTTAAACAGGTTTATTTAACTTAAACTCCTAAGTCTAAAGTGTTTGCAAGAAGAAACATTGAAGTTTCCAATTTTTTTTTTCTTTGCTCTGTACACTACATATTAAAAGAACAGGGCATAGAAGATTTTCCAGAGCAACAAAAATTCACAGAGTTGTTTTATTTAAAACTATTCAGCAAGCATATATCATTTCAAAGCAATACACAAGTTTAAATTTTGAAAAACAGATGTGTACTCACAGTGTTTTAGCAAAGTGGCAGAGCCTTTTATAGAAACAGGCTATAAACATGCAGGCATCATTTCATAAACACACAAACACTCAACAGTATATAAACACATTCTCATATTTAATTCAGGCATGAATAAATCAATCATATATAAATATACTGAAGCATTTTAAATTGAAGTTACTCACTTTGTCAGGAGAAGAACAGAGCTCACTGGTTTAAAAACTGCAGATCTTCATCTCCAGGTTTGAAGACTTTAAATTTCCTTTTGTTTTTGGCTACTATTATTTTTGGTTTGCTTCCTAGGCTTTGAACTGAAGCTTGAACTTGTATTTTATTTGCATTACTTTTTTACAGGTTTACAAAGCCTTTTTTTTCTAGTGGAATGAATTGTTTAAGTTTTATAGTTTCTCTGGTTTATGGATGAACTGATATGAAGATTATAGAAAGCAAGAAGAAGACAGGGATATAAAATAGGATCTGTACAGAGTACATATTTTATATTCAAAATAGTGATAATATTTTGTACAAAAACAGAGATATGTTTCTTCATATGGTGGCTGATGCATTTATTGCTTTGGTCCTTATGCTTTTAGGTTATATTTTACACTGTGTTTGCCTTACCACTCACTTTGTCTCGGCTGATAGTATCTTCTTTTGCATGCAAGAGAATATGGCATTTAATGCCCTGGTCCTTTTTGTTTTCTTGTTTGTACTTGTTTATATGTTCTTTTGTTTCTTGCTTTGCTTTTACATACTTATTATATTTGCTATACTTTCATTAGTTCCACTGAGAGATGATATGTTGGTGGCTGCTTCAATTATCATGTACAAGTTTACATACACTTGTTCTATGTGTACATAGATATAAAGTTGAATATTAGTTTGTTTATATTTTCACTTGCCTGCATACTTATCTACAGGCCTTACTCCTATTTGTATAAATCTGGTTTGCCTTATTTGTTTACCAGCATATTAATTTGATGTATAAATACATATATCTTTAGTTTGTATTCCATGTTGTATTGCTTTGCTTCATAATTTGGATGCGGTTCTATATTAAATTTGTTGTTGGAGTTTGTTAAATATGGTTTACTTTTATATATATTTGCATGTTTGCTTTTTACTTTATTTTGATTGTTATTTTGTTTATATACTTGGTTTTGTTTATTTATTTACTTTGTACTGTAATACTTTTGTTTGTGTTATTTTGTATTAGTTTAGCTTATGTTGCATACTTGTCTTATGTATTTTCTTTTGCCTTTGTCTGAATATACTTATATTTATATTTGGTTGCTTGTTTAATTATCTTGTTTACTTATTTTCTTACTTATGTGTATTTTTGGTTGTCTTGTTGTATGTCAATATAAATTTATTATTATTGTAGTACATTTGTTTGTATTTTATTTTACTTTACAATATTTTTAAATCCCAATTCAAATTAAATTTAAATGCATTTTTCAAAAATTCATAATTTACTGATATTTTATATAATCACCAATTAATTTCACAATTTTTAAATCAAAAAAATAAATTTAATTATCAATTTAAAATGAATTAAAACTCGGGATTGTTACATAGATGTTGTAATTCATGTTGGAGCTTGCTTGATACTTGTTGATGACAGGAAAAATGCTAAATAAATTTTCTAATGTGAGATTTGTTGAATCGAATCGAAAATAGGGTTTGGGTTTGAGTTTTCCTATGTTCTGTAAATTATTGATTGCGTCACCGTACGTCGACCGAGCTGCACGCTAATTTGGGTAATGGTCGAGGAAAGTATGGCCATGGCGTGAACGAAATGGCGCCGCCACCAGTGGTTGGTGTTGGTAGGAAGTGGAGATTTTCAGTGGGTTGTTCGAGTTGATGGTTCAAGCTACAGGCTTTTTTTTTATTTCGACTTTTTTTCGAAATACTGGGTTTTGATTTCGAGTTGGTGGTCGATTTCTAGTTTGCAGGGGACATCATGGGTTGCCGGAGGGTCAGCAAGCCACCATGCACATGCGGTGGCATGGGAATGTCAGTGGTTTCGAGTTGGTGGTTGTCGTGAGTTATCACTCGAGGGAATGGAGGGGATGCTTCGAGTCAACCTGGTGCCTGCGTGCGTATGTTTGTATAATACTGCAGTATTTAACTTAAGCTAAAAATAAAAAGAAGGAAGGAGAAGAAGAACAGGTAGAAGAGGAAGAATGTATGTGGGAAAGAGAGGGGAGGAACTCGAGAAACAGGAAGAAACCTCGAGTTTTACTCGAGTAAAAACAGTGTTTACTTCGGGTTACATTTCTCTAGTAATTAGCCTTATCACTTTCTAGTTGTTTTGGTTAAACAAAGTTCAGTACTTACCAAGCACGTAATAACACGTCTGAAGCTAAGATTTGATTTAGAATTTGTTAAGCAAGATTTGCAAGGGTAAGATGATTAAATTAATTTAAAGTGTAAGTAATTAAGAATGTAATTAATTTATACTTGTAATTAAATAAATAACTTAAGGTTAAATAAATTTGTAATTAGAAATTGACAAATATAATCTTGGGTTTAATCAATTTAAACTTAAGAATTTTTAATCAATTACTTAAGGTTAATTAATTAATAAATAATAGTTAATTAATTAAGAAATTAATTAAGGATTAAATGATTAATTAATTGCTAATTAATGATTAATTAAATAATTAGTGATAAATAAATAGGTAATTAACTTTTATAAATTAATAAATTAAGGTCATTAATTAATAATTAATAAATAATTAATTAAGTGAGTGAGTAATTAAGAAGTAATTAATAAATTTAATAAATTGATTAATTAGTGATTAATCAAGCTGGATAAAATGATAAATTAAGTTAAGGTAATCAACTTATATTGATATGAACTGATGATTCTTGTTTGATTGACTCTGATATCTATTTGGTGATATTCTGTGATATCTTGTGATATATTTTGGATATATTTGTGATGACTGTGTATGATCTATCTGTGATAACTGTTATGTGAATTCAAAGTGTTGAATTTAAACTATTAAACAACTTGGCCCTTAAAATGGCGTTTGGATTTCGATGAGACCGGAATCGGGTATCAATTCGATATTCCGAAAACCACATCGATCCAAATTAAACGATAGGTCGTGACATCTCAAGTGGAGATCGAGATGGTGATTCAGAATGCAAGGGTTATCGTCGTTAACTCTGAGGGTGATTCCAAAATGAGTGTAACGAGATAATGCCTTCGGTTTCGTTCGAACCCGGAACAAACATATCTGGATTGAATTCTTTCAACACATCGTCAGGTGGACGATGAGCATTCTAAGAGATATGTTCTCTAAAGGTAATCGCAGCCTCAAGCCTCATCAACCGGGAATGGCTAAAACATGGGAGATGCAGCAAGATTGGGTAGGTCATGCCCAAGCAGGACAAGGTATACCCCTATCTAGATGTCCCTTTATTTTCGACTGTGTGGGAAGTTTTTGGCCACAACTGCGGGGTTATCTTGTTCGGGACTGTTCAGTAAGGAATGGTTCTGGCCTTGTGTTGTAGGGGGACGGGAGTGATCCTCGGTACAGTGATTTAGGCCCCGTACAGTGACGGGCGGTACCCCAGTAGCCCTGCCATTGTATGGAATCCAATTTCCAATAAGAGCCGTACGTTTTGATTGTTCCCAACTATGTTGGAATGTGAGATGTAAGCATTTCAGCTATTTCTGTATGTTACTTGAAAACCCTAGACACTATTATAATATCACTTAATTTCCTGTAAAATGTTTTGGTTAGCGTAAGGTATAAACTTACCCGTATTTATGTGTGGGGAGTCTTACGTGATACCTTTATTTTCAAATAGTTTTCAAAGTTAAACAACTTTGACCCGTTTACTCACACCAGACCCATGTCTGACCCGGAGTTTATATTTTGTTTTTCATAAACTCTTGGGTACTCAAATTTTTATGAGTAGCCAAGTGATAGGTTTTGGAGTATTGAGTTTCTGGAGGAGCTTTGGAGAAGAAGACCATACGTATGTATCTATCTATGTAGTTCCGCTGTGTAGTTGATGTATGTTGTATTTTGGATGTATGTATTGACAGATATGTATGACTGTCCTGTTGTATGATATTGTATAACTCTGATATATGCATAACTATGTAATTGCTATGTGATGTATTATATTTTGTTCCATTCCGCTGTGAGATTCTTATTGTTGTTATTCTTTCTTTCTTTCTTTCTTTTCTATTTCTATCCCTTTCTTTTCTTATTGATGATGCGTCTTTCTGGGGTTAGAAAGGCGGGTCGTCATAGTTAATGATCTATATCTTTGCTTAATTCTGTAGGATATTAGTTTTCAAACTAAAATAGTGAGACTAGAGTAATGATATGTTTTATTTGAAATAAGACATCTGTAATAAATTACCATGAATGATATTGTCCACCTAAGTAATAAATTATTTATTTAAGCAATTTACCCTTTTTAAAATTTGTTACTTACACTCGAAGAGACCGGGATCGAATATCAGTATTATCCGGAACCATTTCGAATTCAAAATCACTCCGAACTTTTATGGGTTTGGTTGTTGAGTTTGACAAACTGGAATTGGATTTTTTTGACAAAATTTAACCACTCCAAATAAGCAACTATATTTGGGCATTATTATAATATCCATGGATTTTCGTATAAGTGTTTGGTTATAATCAGATAAACACTCGTTGTGTTGTACATGTTACCCTTCTTTTCAAAAGATTTGTATAGCTTAAGTATTATAAATTAAATGGGCTTACTCACGCTGGTTCCCAGCCTGACTTGGGTGTTACTTTATTATAATACTCAAGTCAGATCGAGTATTACATATTTTCGGGTTAGGACATTTCGAAGCTTAGGAGATGAGCTGGATGGCAGAGACGTATTGTACATATGGGTTATATTTCGTTGTGTATCATAGATTGTATAGTCAGTATTTTAGGACAAGTTATTATAACTGTCTAGATTTGTTGTACTCTGACTTCTTGTATGTATATTGACAGTTATAGCTTTTCTTTGTATAAAATGCTGCTATTGGTATATTATACTTTGTTCCACTGTGATTGTGAGATTTTGTGTTGTTGTTTCTGTCTCTTCTTCAATATCTTTTCTTCTTAACCCTAACATCCTGGTATTATTGGCACTCGATTGCTCGGCACTCTATACAATGAACGTATTAATGTCAAATTTCGGGGTCAAAAATCTTTGGGCCATTGCATCCTATGTATAAACAAAAAATGATATCAAGTATTGAAACTGATACAATGTATGAGTTAACAACTGATAGTATGTATGGCAAGAAATGGTAGAAAATATAATGCTAAAATTTATTCTAAGTAAAAGTTAAAGTGATATTGATTAACATAGATATGATGGAGTTTTAACTTACATCACCATCTTTTGCATTGTGGAAAAATTGTTTGACTACTATGTCTTTAAGCGTTCACAAATCTCATTTTGCAAATCTTGGTAAATTTTGAATACATTGCCATCTTGATCGAATGAGTTTCATCTTCTCACATATGCAGTACAATAAGCATATAAAGAACTGATTAGATATGGTTATTAAAAATATTATATTTTCAAATCATTATATTTTGATTAACATATCTTACCAATGGAAGCATGGAGCATACTGACATGTCTCTTTGTTTGTGGATAAATTTTTTAACAAATTTACTAAAATTTGTCTCTATTGTTAGTGGCCAAGAAATTGTTTGCATTATTTCAAAATCAAACAAGAACGATAGAATTCCCCATCTCAAATTTCTTTATTGTTTAGGAAGAAAAATGTTAATCGTATTTCGACTACTATCAACAATGGTAGGTCTTCTTCATTTTTCTTTTTTTTCTATTTCTTATATTATTCTTCTTTAAACCATATTTCTTGTAATGACAGTTTAACAGCCAAAATTTCTTTTTTCAAATTCTTTACACTCTATTGGAATGGTTTTGCTTGTCATTTTTTGTGTCGGTTCAATATTTACTCCTTTTAAAGATAAACCAAAAGGCAAGCTTATGTTTGCAGCTGTTACCTTCATTTTTCTTCTCCAAACAAGAAAATATCTGTTTCAATTGAGTAGCATTTGAATAAAGCATCCAAGTTGTGTTAATGCTCTTGCATTCCTTCATTGTTACTCTTTCTTCATAAAACACTTTGAAGAAGTTGTAGAATGGAGTCTTTTTCAATGGGTCCATTTGTTTTTGGTTAAGACATTGTTTTGTTTTACCAATCTTATTATCTTGACTATTGCTTGTAAGCCACATCTATATGTTGTGTCTGGCTTTGTTTCTTCAGCTTTTGCAATTTCCTGCTTTGCTCCTTTAGATATGACCTTCATGCTTGTAGGATGTGGATTAACAAAATCGTCTTCATCCTATTTGTTTGAAATAGAGGCATTAAGTTGAAAGTAAAAAAAAAATGTTGAAACACAACAATATGTTGGGTATCGAATGCAATGAAACTAGTTCGTGCAAATATATAAGGAATATCATTTTTAAAGTTAAAAGGTATAGTTTTATTAAATATAGGTATCATTTTCACAAAAATGATACTCGAAACAATTTTGAAAATTTGAAACTAATAACTTTAAGTGTATGAATTGTAGGTATTATATTTGATTCATGATGGTTTTAGTATTTAAACAAAATGCAGTGACAACAGTTTGTTAAAGTATAAAGTACAAGCTCCAAACAAACATGTTAGTGGTATCATTTTTAGTAGTTGCGGGTAGCATTTTTTCTACAAATTACATAAAAAATAATTTATAAATTAGAAAGACAAAAGTTCTACTCAAAATATCTAGTGGGTATCATTGAATGCTGGTATCAATTTTCATAAAATTGACAGTGCAAATAATTTTAAAACTCCAGATCATTAATCTAAAACATAGATAATTTTGGTATCATTTTTTATTTCTAATGGTACCAATTTTTGAATAAAATGCAGCGAAAACAATGTATTCAAGTTAAAAGTACAAGCTTTAAACAAACATGTTATTGGTATTATTGTTGCAATTTATTGGTATCATATTTGCTACAATTACATGGAAAATATTCTATAAAATTAGAAAGACGTCAGCTTTATTCTAAACAGCTACTAGGTATCATTTTTGTTAAATACTGGTATCTTCATAATAATGTAATTTGAAATAATTTTGGAAACTACAAATCATTTTACTCAAACATACATAATTTAGGTATCAGTTTTTATCTATAATGGTATAATCTTTCAAACATAATACAGCAACAACAATTCAAAAAAGTACAAAGTACAAATTTCAAACAAACATACTTCTGGTATCATTTTTGCATTGTATTGGTATGTTTTGCTAAAAATACATTGAAAATTATTTATAGAATTGTAAAGGCATCAACGCTAATCGAAATAGTCATTTTTGCAATGGTCCTGGTTTTAAGCCAAATTTAAATTGGTAATTAATATAAAATTTTGGATTTAATGGTGAATTAATTTGAACTTTTTTCAAATTAAATAAGATATGTGTTTATATATATATATATATATATATATATATATATATTGTAATTTGAAAATTTGAATTTGAATTTTTCCAAAATAAATAATATTTGTTGTTTATTTATCTATATGTATACAAATTGATTTTAAATTAAATTTTGAATTTGAAACTCAAAAATAAATATTTTAGAAAATAAATTGAATTTAAATACTCTATATTATAAGATTAATAAATTTTGTTTTCTAATTGTAATATATGTATGTAATATGTATTTTGGAAGTTATGATTTGAATTAAATATAAATAAATTTTCAAAAGCTATTTAAGGATTAAATTCTAATACATACATATACATTAATTATTTATTAAAGTGTAATTAGATTTTAAAATCAATTTTTTTTAAATCTTATATATATATAAGGAAATGCATTAATTAAAATTTAAAATAGAATAAAAATATTTAATAACATGTGTAAGCTATAAATTAACAAGTGTTGGTGTTTTAAACATAGAATTAAACATTTGTAACAAGATGACATGCATTTAAAACATTTGTAAGCAAATTATCATGCAAATTAACAAGTGTCGTTTGTTCTTTATTTTTCAAAAATAATAATTAAAAAAAATGAAAACAAAGTGTGTATATATATACATCTATACTTCTTTCTTACCTTCATTTTCACATATGCAAACCAAATAAAGCAATAACCAGGAATTAAAAACCAAAGCAAACAAATCCTTACGAATTTTCAAATTTGAGAAAAAACCTCAAACCTAGAAACTAATAAAATCAAAAAAAATCAAAACTGAGATCAAATGGAATCAAAAACCTGGTAACTCATCAAACTATAAACCAGGAAATAAGACAACAAAATCAAAAGCAAGTTCAAACCAGAAAAAATTTCAGTTTTTAAAAACAAGTTGTTGTTTCAAAGTTCAACATCAAAGCAAAGCAAGTCCAGTTTCAGGTTAAAAACAAATACAGATCATCTTCAAACCAGATTCAAGTTCAAATAACAATCGGATACAATGCAACTCAATTTCAATCAACTATCAGCTTCAGTTTCAGCTCAAGTAGATTCAAATCAAAGTAGCAGATCAAAATCTATTCTTGCTTTCAAATCTATCTCCAGGCTCTGTTCTTCAAATAGGTGAGCAAACCTTTTTAACTGTTATTATATTGTGATGTTGAATTGTTACTTAAAGTATGTGATGGAGATTGTTAGTATGGCTGTTACAAATACATGTATGTCTATATATATATATATATATATATATACACAAACACACAAACACACACACACAAATGAGTGTATGCATGTCCGTGTTCTAAGAAAACCATGCCACTGTTTATACATGACAGGTTTTAAAACCTGTTCAAAAATTCATATCACCCAAAGGAATTAATATTAGGCTTCGATCTTCAAAAAGGAAATGTTTGTAACATTGTAATTTAAATTTTAAAAATAATTTTAAGCAAAAATATTTAGTATAGTATCATATTACATCAGAGTATAACTTATACAACACATATTAGACAGTTATAAACATCTGTCTAATTCATACATCTCAGATACACAAGATACATATACAACATACACAGCGGAATCATAATATATCTACACGATGAAGCCCCCTGCTCCAAAACTCCTCCAGAATTCGTCAAGCTAACCTGAATCACTTGACTACTCATACATAATATGAGTACCCAAGAGTTAAATAAAATAGAAAATAAACAGTCGGGTCAGACAGGGGTCTGGTGTGAGTAAACGGTTAAAATTGCTTGACTTTAGAAAACCATTAAAAAGAAAAGGTATCACGTAAGACTTCCTACACATAAACATGGAAAAGTTTTTTCCTTATGCTAACCAAAACATTTAATAGGAAATCCAGTGATATTATAATAGTGTCTAGGGTTTTCAAATAAATATGAAATAGTCGAAATTGTTACATGATTAAATTCCAGCTACTAGCCACAAAAGTGGGTAATATAAACAAAACCGTAGGGTCTCGTAGGGAAAATGGGTTTCCATCAATGGCAGGTCTACTGGGGTACCGCCCATCACAGTACGTGGCCTAGATCACCGTACCGAGGAGCCACCCTAACTCCCCTGCAACAAAAGGCGGGACCATTCCTTACTGAACAGTCCCGAGCAAGACAACCCCGACAGTTGTCCAGATCAACCGCCTCACACAGCCGAATAAAAAGGGTCTTCAAGACAGGAGTAAATCTTGTTCTTCAGTGGGAGCTACCTATGAAGCCTTGCTGCACCTCGCCGACACCGCCATCGAAAGCCAAGACCTCAAGCTCCAACATTCCCGAACACGATCGAACTCGATTCATTATCCAAGTCGCAACATTCTCCATAGTTCAACTCAGCCAAGAACACAATAAAACCCTAGTTTAATCTAATTCACACAATTCTGCCATTAGAAAAATTCTTAGACATTATTCCCATCATCACCCATCCACCAACGAGCTTCGACTATAATTCCAACCCCAATCACCATGCCGATCAACGACAATTGCTAAAAAAACCCCATTTCGAACAAAACCAAAATTCTCAAGAATTACCCAACTAAAAATTATGATTGAATCATCTAAAATCATGATTTACTATCACCAATCTCTATATATAATCAAAGTTAGAAATTATGATGTTTTAGTTCTGACCATTTTTTTCATTTCTTACTGCTATTCTTATTTTAAAAATTATTTGTTAATTTCAAAATTCCAGAAACCATTTTTAAAATCTTCAGTACATATTAACAAACAAATCTCATTTACATACCAATGTCTAATATGGGTTTGTTTGAGAGATTTCAGCGATGATTTGCTGATGGTAGCGAGGTTGGTCGGAAGGAGGTCGACTGATCGTGCACGTACACAAGTATCAGTCGTGTATTTGGAAGTTGTAGGGTTTGAGGAAGAAGAGGATACCCGGGGATGGTCATGGGAAAATGAAAGTTTAACTCGAAGAAAGAGAAAGATGTTGGTTGCTCGGGTTGGCATGGGTAATTTAGAATGTGGCTCGGGTCTGGGTAATTAAATGTAAAAATAGTTTTAAAACTTTAAAGCAAATCAAGTTTCACCTAAATAATTTGCTTAAAACACTTTTTTTTTAAATAACAACTGTTTCATTTAAGTTTGGGATCAATCAAAGTTTTTAAGATAAATTATTTTAAAGTATTTAAGTTTAAAAGTATTTTAAATAAATACATAACCTTTATTTTTTCAAAAAAGTTGATTTTAAAATAAACTTAACATTGTAATTAAGTATATAATTAAGGAGATGAAATTTTTTCTAATCATTAATTTGACTTAAAGATCTTAAGTCAATTAATAATGATGATTTATTTCCAAAAGTCATTAACAAGGTTTAAATGATAATTAAATTAATTAATCAAGATAAATTGTTTATTTTTTAATTAATTAAGATCTTAAGAAATTAATGGATAATTAATTAAGGATCATTAAATTGATGTAATTAATTTATGTAAGCAATTAAAGGTTAATTAAAGAAATTAATTAAAGAAATAAATTAAGGTGATTAATTTATTAATGTGATTAATTAATTAAGGTGATTAATTAAAGGTTAATTTGTTAATATGATTAATTAATTAATTAAAGGTTAATTTTTAATGATCAAGGGTTAATTAATTAATGATTAAAGGTTAATTAAATTATGATTGAAAGATAATCACTTAATGTAATTTATTAGGGTTAATTAAATTATGTAGTTAACTTAAGATTAATTTTTTATATAATTAATTAAGGATAATTAATAAATAAAGGATAATTAACTAAGATGGATAATTAAGGTTGATTAATTAATTTCATAAATTAATATCAAATGGTTTGTAATTAATTAATGTTAATTAACCAGGATTAGTAAATTGTTCATAAGTAATTAATCTGGTTTAAATTAATTTTAATCAGGTGATTAATTGATCTTACTTATGAATGATTGGATTCTATTGAATGCCTTGAATTGTTTGACTTCTCTAATATGTGATGTTATATGAAATGAATTGTATGGATTGTGCTGTGAACTGTGATTTATTTATCTATGATGAATTTATTATTTATCTCTGAATGGAAGATAAGCGCTATAGGATTATACCGCTGATCGATATTGCTGTGCTTGAATTAATGATAGTTGTGATACTTTGTTGTTGCCTGTGAAACCCCGGAACTATACCAGACACACAAATATGGATTTCATGGGAAATCGGTTAATTCACAGTTATTTTGAATTTAAATATTATTTTGTTTAAAAGTTGAATTTTGAATCCAATTGGTTTGGAAGTGAAATTGAGTTAAATATGAAAGGCTTTTGAAAAAGGAAGTTTTGAAATTTAAATTAAGTTTGAATATTCTATGTCTTGTTGAAGTTTTGAAAATTATTGAAACCAATGATTTGAAAGGGTTGTATAACTTATAAAAAATATATGTGTGGATTTTAAACCATTTTTAAAGTATATTAAATAAATTATTTTGGAGCTTAGAATTTAATTCAAATAGAACTTACCGAGAATACAGCAGTTCGCTAACTTTTCAATGTACACTTTGAAAGGCTATAACTTAAGTAAATATAATCGGATTTTCCCGAAATGAAAAGTATTTGTTTTCAAACGATAATAGTTTCCATAGAAAGAAAGAATTTTCCGTTTTTGTTGAAAGGATTTCAAGTTATTAGTGAATCTAATTGAAAATAGTTTTGAAAACTATGAATAAATCTTTGTTAAAGATTCGGTGAACATTGTTTCAAATTGAAGAGGATCTTAAAGGTGAATCTTTTTTTGAAAGAATAATAGTGGAAATTTGTTTAAACTATTCAAAAGGAAAGGTTTTGGGGAATAAGTGTTGAAAAATTGTGACTTAACTAAGATCCCAATATATCCATATGCTTTTTAAAATAAACGCTCATTATTCGATTTATCCAGGAGAGGACTTTATGTCATAAAACCCATTCCGAATAGTGATACGACGAAATGGATAGCATTTGAAGATGGTGGTGAAGACCAGGTATTTTCGAGAATAATAGGACTACCTGTCGAATATCTCTACACTGAGTTTCTCTGGTATAGAGATCTCCATATGTGATGGGGAGTCCGATCGGGATTATGGATACCCGAATTTGCAAGGGCTTCTTTGAAGTGCCTTCGGTTCCATTCGAACCCGGAACAGACTTGTATGGATGTATGTCTGACGTTACACTTTGAGATGTAAAGCTAGTTTCTATCAAATGCATTTCTATTTGGTAGCGGAGAATTAATTCTCTTAGCTTAACACTATTCTTTGAGACGTACGAGCTTAGAGGTTATGTAATTGATGGTCACTAGTGATATATTCCCAATTTGGTAATGTGGCATGCTGAGTGCGACTGATCAATTGTTGATCAAAGCATGGCTAAGCGTAGCTTTGTGGACGAGACTTCGTCGAAACTCACAACCCGAAAATAGTCGAAACAGAAAGGATGCAGCAAGGTTAGGAGGGTCATGCTCTTTAGGGTGTGTGCATTTCCTTCTGGATAAAAAGTGATGTCATGGTATGGAGCCCAGATATTTAACTTATGTGATTTTTGGAATCTGTTGGTATTGAGCACTCGGATAAAGGTTGGTGACGACCCGGGGATGGCATACTCGTGTCAGTTGTTACCTAGTTATAGAGGTAACCTGACCTTGCATTGGAAGAGAGCCGGTAAGGTTCTCAGGGCATCCCTCCAAAGGCGTACCCATTCAGTGAGGAAATTCCTTAGCCTGACCATTTGTTGGAAATCAAATCACCCAATACGTTCCCTGTACGGTTTTAGTTCTAGAACCTACTATCTAACATGGTAGCTATAGTAGGCATACTATAATGGTACGCATGCTGACTAAGATTTATATTATACCTTTGAAAGGTTTTCTATACTATGCACTAATAATAATTTCAAAAGGATTTTACGTATCAAGCATGTTTGACTATCATTAGGAGAAATCTCCTCCAAGTGTGTGATTGCATGATGTGTGTCGGGAGGCCTTATGGTAGTTTCATTTTCCAAAAAGCATTGCGTATTTCTTTTTATTTCCTTTTGTTTTGTTTTTGTTCAAAACAACTATTTTTGTTTGCTCACACCAGTCCCATGACTGACCTAGGGTTTATTATTCTCTTTCCAAACTCTGGGTGCCCCCAATTTTCCACATGGGCAGCCTAGAGTCAGGGTATCAGATAATTAGCTAGTAGGTATAGTTTTTGGCAAGCTTCGATGTCTTTGGATTTTGGCAATCGCATTGTGCGCCGAGATTGCTTCACTTCCACATGATGTGTGACGCCCCACCTCTATACCCACATCAGCAAAGAGTATTAATAGATAATACCGTCTGCTAATACGGAGAATAAGGCTGGATAGGAGCGACCATCTATAGCCTTACTTTAACTATCTATTGAATACATCGATAATTTCCCTACCTAGCAGATCGACATATCCAATGAATACTTAAAACAAAACCATAGGTGGCATGAGGATCTATCAGAACAGAATATAACAACTCGATTGCAATATACATCACAGAATAGTTGATCATCATATACACATATACAGATACATAACAGAGTATACAAAATAATACATGTCAAGTGGTATAGCAAACCACAATATACAGACAAATCCAGAAGAATAAATATCAGAGTTACAACAAAATGGGACCACGCAAAAAGCTATGACAAAAGAAGCTGGCGGTGTAGTCCATACGGAAGCAAAATAGGCTAAGTCCAAAAGCACCAAACCTGAAACATCTCGGTCTGACCCGAGTATAAAATACACGGGTCAATCTAGCTAAACAAATCAGTTAGATAAACTGAACAATAATGAACCTGCGAGGCTATAAGGTATAACAAATATCTCTACAAGAGATAACACAATCACCTAACGAAAGATGAACATAACAAAACAAGCCTCATATCATCGGCATCTCAAATAAATAAAGGATATGACTGTCCCAAATCAAGCCAAGAAGGCAAATAACAAGTACCAATGAAGGTAACACAAGTTCCGCAAGGTAACCGCTATATATCGTGCGGCTCAAAAAGACCAACACCGAAAGGCGATACCTAGGGAATATACATATCAATGAAACAAAAGATTGCTCGAGCTCAGTACTGTATAAACAAGGATCCATAAGCCCGAAGGCTCCAAACCCAATATCACTCGTGCGGCTCAAAAAGACCAACACCGAAGGCGATACTATAGGGCAACAAACCCGAAGGCACAAACCCGAAGGTACAAACCCGAAGGCAACATACCCGAAGGCAACATACCGTAATGGCGAAGGTCCGGAGGCCTAGTACCGGACACCATTAACTGGCAAAATGTGTCATAACTCTCGAAAAGGAATCTGAAAAGTGTTAACGTGAGTCCCATAACCACTCGTTCGCACTAAACGGTTTACTATCCGTCAGTCAATTTCACACTCAAAGCAGTACAAAGTTTACCTCATTTCATCGGCAAACCAGACCCAAAGGTCAAAACGTTCAAACGAATAGATTGAGAATTAATTGAAAAGATGAACGCACGTGTTCATTGCAAGCGTTTTATCTAATCATTTGTGTGTGTTTTTAAATAGAATTTATGAATTGGAGAAGGGAGCTTTTAGTACAATTTAGAGGGATTATTTATAAAAACTCGTGAATGAAGTCAAAAATAAGTTATCATAGCCAAATATGCAATAACAACCACTAAGAACCAACTTGAATTAATAAAATTTTGAAAATCAATCAAAATGAGCAAAAATTGGCAAAATAGGAAAAATAGGAGCAGGTCGGTCGGCTGAACAGGGTTTTCGATCGGCTGTCCTGATCCTGAAAACTTTCGGGAAGCAGGTCGGTCGACCGAACAGGAATTTCGGTCGGCCGAAGCTGGAACCTGGGCTGTTTTCAGCCTATCCAAATGATGAGCAAACTTTCTCAACTTTCAATCGAACGAGCATGGACGCTAGGAGTTCACGCCTAGCGGCTACCTGGCCATATAAGCACTTCGATTCATCACCAAAACAAGATCAAAACATCCATAAGAGAATGTTCATAAAAATTTGACCTTAAAACCCAAGAATTGGAATATTCATGAAACCAATCCAAACCAAAATCAAATGCATATGAATAAGTAATAGGAATTCATACCCATCACCTATGATATCAAGAGACAAAGATGTGAGTTCAAAACTCACCTTTTTACACACAAACAAAGATGAGAAGCACAACACAAGAAGGAGATTAACCACTCTTCACTTAAACTCTACAAGCTTCAATCTAAGAATAAAACACATATTTCCCAAAGTAGGTTTAGGGAACTTCTGAAATCGAAGAGGAGAGGAGTTGGAGAAGGTGAAGAGGAGGCTTACCAATAGCTTCTCTTTGATTTTGGAGCAAGAATTCAAGTTGCAAGAAGAAACTAGGGCTTGGAATTTCTAATTCCTCTTCCTTTCCCTCATTTTCAGTTTTAGCTTACGTTTGAAGAGTGGAAATGAGAGAATGGAGAGGAGAGGGCTGAGTTAGGGTGTTTAGTTAGCTGGTGGGCTGAACCCAAACCCAAAACCCAACTAGAAAACGTAGCAAAATTCAACTAACTCCAAACATATCAATGTTTATACTCAAAAAGATCGCAAATGCCATTTTGGAACCAATGGAAGCGTATCGAGCCCCAATTTGGCCTTTTGCAAAAAGTAACATTTCGGACCCAAAAATCCGACTAACGACACTATATTTAAATATAACATTTAAATATATAATCGTTAACTATGCGGGTTGTTACTAATCTCCCCTCCTTACGAAATTGCATCCTCGCAATTCCTAGAGATGATATTTGTAACAACTACATACATACAACATCCAAAAGAAAAGAAAATAAGCTTGAGATGAAAAGATATTCTCACCGTTGCCAAGCAAAGATAGAAAACCGGATAAGATCGCTCGATAAACTCTCTGGTTTCCCAAGTACAGTCATTGGGATTAGCGGACCATTGAACCTAAACGAGCGGCACGTCCTTGTTTCGAAGTCGTCGCACCTCCGTGTCAAGTACGCGAATAGGCTGCTGTACAATAGATAAGTCCGGTGAGACCTCAAGCTCTTGCAAATCAGGAGAAGCAATAACAGAATCCGACTCCCGAAGACACTTCCGAAGTTACGAGACGTGGAACACGTCATGTATACCAGATAAATGAGCAGGAAGTGAAACTCTATAAGCCACAGGGCCAATACGTTCAGTAATAGAAAATGGTCCCACATAATGAGGAGCCAATTTCCCAGTCGTACTGAAGCGCATAACCCCCTTCAAAGGAGGAACACGAATAAAAACAAGATCACCGATCAAGAACTCGAGAGGCTTCCTACGGCTGTCCGCATAGGATTTTTGGCGACTCTGTGCCTCTTTCATTCTCATCCGGATAAGATCAATCTTCTCGAAAGAATCACGAACAAAATCTGGGCCAAGAATAAGCTTCTCCCCAGATTCCAACCAACAAGAAGGTGATCGACATGGCCTTCCGTATAAGGCTTCGAAAGGAGCCATACCGATACTAGATTGAAAACTATTATTGTAGGAGAATTCTAAAAGAGGTAGGTGATCCTCCCAACTACCACCAAAATCAAAAATAAAAATACGGAGAAGATCTTCCAAGATACGATTCACTTGTTCAGTCTGTCCGTCAGACTGCGGATGATAAGCTGTGCTAAAATTAAGCTTTGTTCCCAAAGCTTGCTGAAGACTTCGCCAAAAATGACTCGTGAATAAGGGATCACGATCACTCACAATAGAACTAGGAACACCGTGAAGTCTCATGATTTCCTTAATATATAACTTGGCCAAATGCAAAGCAGTCCTATTAGACTTAATAGGGACAAAATGAGCAGACTTAGTGAGGCGATCAACAATAACCCAAATGCTAGAATGGCCCGACCTCGAACTAGGTAGGCCGTCAATGAAATCCATAGAAATCCGATCCCATTTCCACAATGGAATCTCTAGAGGCTGAAGAAGACCTGAAGGACGCTAATGTTCGGCCTTAATACGCTGACAAGTTATGTAATTACTCACATAACTTGCTACATCGCGCTTCATGCCTTCCCAATAATAAAGGCGACGCATATCGGCATACATCTTACTACCACCAGGATGGATAGTATACTTAGAACAGTGACAGTCATCAAGAATGTCATGCCTAAGTTCAAAATCAGAAGGCACAAAAAGACGGTTCTTCTTACGAAGACACCCATGAGAATAATTGCTAAAATCCTACAACGCTTCATTACAGGATCTAGACTCACAAAGCTGAATAAGTTGCAACAACTCTGGATCACGCCGTTGAGCCTCGACAATACGATCCAATAAAATAGGTCGAGCTCTCAGACTAAATAATAGAATAGGAGAATCGGAAGACGAACCTCGATCACGAATTTCACAAAAAGATAGAGTCTCAAGAACATCATGGAAACAACAGCCGAATGTTTGCGACTAAGCGCATCAGCAACACGATTACCCTTACCAGGGGTATACTGGATATCAAAGTCATAGGAGGCAAGAAACTCGAGCCAACGTTGTTGTCTCATATTAAGTTCCCTCTAAGTAAACAAATACTTCAAGGATTTATGATCGGTATAGAGAATGAAGCGCTCGCCTAATAAATAGTGTCGCCAAATCTTCAAGGCAATGACGATGGCGGCTAACTCAAGATCATGAGTGGCAAGCGAACTTCATTCGGACGCAGTTGCCTAAAAGCATAAGCAACTACCCGATCCTTCTGCATAAGAACAGCACCGAGACCACTTCCACAAGCATCGGTGTAAACGACAAGATCATGATTCCCTTCAGGAACCATAAGAATAGGAGCATTAGTGAGAAGTTCCTTCAATGTCTGAAAGGCGACTTCACACTTGTCGGACCAAATATAACGAACGCCTTTCCGAGTAAGGCTGGTGAGAGGAAGCACAACACGGGAAAAATCGTTAATGAACCGATGGTAAGAACCCGCCAATCCAAGAAAACTACGAATCTCATGCACATTCTCAGGCCTCTTCCAATTCTGAATAGCTTCGATCTTTGAGGGATCGACTAAAATGCCGTCGGAAGATACAACGTAGCCTAAGAACTTAACCTTATTCTCCCAAAAATGGCACTTGGGGAATTTGGCTCTAAGCTGATGGTGACGGAGAGTACTCAAGACAATACTCAAGTGATTAGCATGCTCGGCTTCAGACTTAGAATAAATAAGGATATTATCAATGAATACAAGGACAAACTTGTCAAGATATTCTCGGAATACTCGATTCATTAGATCTACAAAGAAAGCAGGAGCGTTCGTAAAACCGAACGGCATAACGAGCCACTCAAAAGAACCATATCTAGTGCGGAAAGCTGTAAGAGGTATGCTATCCTCCGCGACTCGTAACTGATGAAAACATATGGCAAGGTCAAGCTGAGAAAAGACCTTAGCACCACTCAATAGATCGAACATATCATCGATCCTAGGCAATGGATACCTATTTTTGATGGTTAACTCGTTAAGGTTGCGATAGTCAATGCAAAGCCTAAGAGTTCCATCGGATTTCTTTACGAAGACGACCACGGATCCCAACGGAGAAAAACTGGAGTGAATCAACTTCTTGGAATCAAGCTCTAAAAGCTGCTTCTTGAGTTCCTCATTTTCCTTTGTAGACATCCGCGTAGGGGGACGACTAACTGGCTGCGCGTCTAGAATGACATCAATGCGGAACTCAGTTGCCCTCTTCGGTGGCAAACCCGAAACAGGCTCAAAAACATCAGGAAAGTCACAAGCAATAGGAATACGAGATATATCATCATCATCTCGAGAGTCAAGAGAATATAAAGCCATCTTGGAATTATCCACATCCCGAAGAATAAGTGATAGCTGAGAAGGCGAACCTGGATGTCAAAGATATATAATTCTCTCCGAACAAATAATCCTGGCATCATATCTCACTAGCCAGTCCATTCCCAAAATCATATCAAATCCCAGACAAGAAAAACGTGCAGATTCGCACAAAAAGAAAAACCACATAAAACAATCTCAACATCATCACAAAGCAAGCTAAGGGTCGCGGATCCCCCAATAGGATTCGTAATCCTTAAAGAAGTAACCATACAAGAAACATCCAAAGATAAATCATCGATGAGCTTCTTCGATACGAAAGAATGTGAAACACCGGTATCGAAAAGAACTCGTATACTATGGTCAAGAAATAAAATAGAACCTTCCAAAATAGATGGAGATATGCCTTTGGGTTGAGAAGGGCCTTCAGAAGCCTTGGTCGGACTAAGCTTTCCTGACTTAGCACCACCTGGAACGGTAGGGCAAGTTGAACCATGATGACCTTCCTTCTTGCAATAGCGGCAGAAGAGAGGCTTAGGAGAAGCTCGAATAATATGATCCGGAGAACCACAATTGAAACACTTCCGAATGGAAGGTGTTCCAGCAGATTGAGACTGACGATTAGCACCACCAGTCTTCTTCTTCTTAGAAGGAAAAGACTTGGATTTCTGAAATGAAAACTGCTTCTTGTTGGGGTTCTTGGAAACCTCAACATCCTCACTACTATCACACTCTTTCTCGACAGCTTCGAGATGAAGTGCCGAATCAACCAATTCTTTAAAAGAAAGCTTAAGCTGGAGCAATAAAGACTTCTGAAGATACTTCTTAAGACCAGAAACAAACTTTAAATTCTTCTTATAAGAAGTGCTAATGAATTCAAGACCATACTTAGATAAAGCCTCGAATGATGCAACATACTCAGAAACAGAAGACTTCCCTTGCTTCAACTCGAGGAAGCGACGGGTCAATAGAACTTTTTCAGATTCAGGAACGAACTTGAGTTCGAATCCCTCCCGAAACGGAGTCCAAGAAAGAGTAGACTCGTCAATTTCAGCTATAAGAAGCTCATACCAATCAAGGGAACGCTCTTGTAATAAGCTAGAAGTTACAAGAACTCTATCATGGTCAGAAATACCCATACGAGAGAAGATATGCTCGCACGTGCAAAACCAAGCTTGGACTTCCAGAATAGACTCGGAGCCTTTAAATGGCTTTCCCCCAAGATGAGCAAAATCACTGCACAGACGAGCAAAGGCAGACTTGCGAGGTGGAGACACTTGAGGAGGAACTCGAGGCTGAATGCTCCTAAACAACTCCAAAAACTGATCGGCAGACATATAAACGCCATCCGGATGAGAGCCACTGGATTTCCCAGCATCCGAACATCGTCCCCTGCCTCTTCCAGCCATACGCTGAAAGTTAAGATAAGAACAAGATTATTCACAAGGTAGATATTGCAATATGGGATACTACGGAATAAAATTCCCATACGTATTCCCATATTCTATCTAACCTTCAAAGGCAAAGAAGGAGTAGAGGCAAGATGATTCAAAGATTTGTATCACTCATTACACTCTGATGTATCGTAATATGTGCTTCTACTCTGTGTTTATCATATATTTTTCTGAACGCAGCTCTGATACCAAGCTGTGACGCCCCACCTCTATACCCACATTAGCAAAGAGTATTAATAGATAATACCGTCTGCTAATATGGAGAATAAGGCTTGATAGGAGCAACCATCTATAGCCTTGCTTTAACTATCTATTGAATACACCGATAATTACCCTACCTAGCAGATCGACATATCCAATGAATACTTAAAACAAAACCATAGGTGGCATGAGGATCTATCAGAATAGAATATAACAACTCAATTGCAATATACATCACAGAACAGTTGATCATCATATACACATATACAGATACATAATAGAGTATACAAAATAATACATGTCAAGTGGTATAGCAAACCACAATATACAGACAAATCTAGAAGAATAAATATCAGAGTTATAAAAAAATGGGACTACGCAAAAAGCTATGACAAAAAGAAGCTAGCGGAGTAGTCCATACGGAAGCAAAATAGGCTAAGTCCAAAAGCACCTAACCTGAAAGATCTCGGTTTGACCCGAGTATAAAATACACGGGTCAGTCTAGCTAAACAAATCAGTTAGATAAACTGAACAATAATGACCCTGCGAGGCTATAAGGTATAACAAATATCTCTAAAAGAGATAACACAATCACCTAACAAAAGATGAACATAACAAAACAAGCCTCATATGATCGGCATCTCAAATAAATAAAGGATATGACTATCCCAAATCAAGCCAAGAAGGAAAATAACAAGTAACAATGAAGGTAACACAAGTTCCACAAGGTAACCGCTATATATCGTGTGGCTCAAAAAGACCAACACCGAAAGGCGTCACCTAGGGAATTTACATATCAATGAAACAAAACATTGCTCGAGCTCAGTACTGTATAAACATGGATCCATAAGCCCGAAGGCTCCAAACCAATATCACTCGTGCGGCTCAAAAAGACCAACACCAAAGGCGATACTATAGGGCAACAAACCCGAAGGCATAAACCCGATGGTACAAAACCGAAGGCAACATACCCGAAGGCAACAAACCGTAGTGGCGAAGGTCCGGAGGCCCAGTACTGGACACCACTAACTGGCAAAATGTGTCATAACTCTCGAAAAGGAATCCGAATAGCGTTAACGTGAGTCCCATAACCACTCGTTCGCACTAAACGGTTTACTATCTGTCAGTCAATTTCACACTCAAAGTAGTACAAAGTTTACCTCATTTCATCGGTAAACCAGACCCAAAGGTCAAAACATTCAAACGAATAGATTGGGAATTAATTGAAAAGATGAACGCACTTGTTCATTGCACGTGGTTTATCTAATCATTTAATTCTCCTCCCACTTCGCTCGGAGTGAAAAATTGTGTGTGTTTTTAAATAGAATTTATGAATTGGAGAAGGAGCTTTTAGTACGATTTAGAGGGATTATTTATAAAAACTCGTGAATGAAGTCAAAAATAAGTTATCAAAGCCAAATATGCAATAACAACCACTAAGAACCAACTTGAATCGATAAAATCTGGAAAACCAATCAAAATGAGCAAAAATAGGCAAAACAGGAAAAATAGGAGCAGTTCGGTTGGCTGAACAGGGTTTTCGGTCGGCTGTCCTGATCCTGAAAACTTTTGGGAAGCAGGTCGGTCGACCGAACAAGAATCTCGGTCGGCCGGAGCTGGAACCTGGGCAGTTTTCAGCCTATCCAAATAATGAGCAAACTTTCCCAACTTTCAACCGGACGAGCACGGACGCTATGGGTTCATGCCTAGCGGCTACCCGGCCCTATTAGCACTTCGACTCATCACCAAAACAAGATCAAAACATCCATAAGAGAATGTTCGTAAAAATTTGACCTGGAAACCCAAGAATTGGAATATTCATGAAACCAATCCAAACCAAAATCAAATGCATATGAATAAGTAATAGGAATTCATACCCATCACCTATGATATCAAGAGATAAAGATGTGAGTTCAAAACTCACCTTTTTACACACAAACAAAGATGAGAAGCACAACACAAGAAGGAGATTAACCACTCTTCACTTTAACTCTACAAGCTTCAATCTAAGAATAAAACACATATTTCCCAAATTAGGTTTAGGGAACTTATAAAATTGAAGAGGAGAAGAGTTGGAGAAGATGAAGAGGAGGCTTACCAATAGCTTCTCTTTGATTTTGGAGCAAGAATTCAAGTTGCAAGAAGAAACTAGGGCTTGGAATTTCTAATTCCTCTTCCTTTCCCCCATTTTCAGTTTTAGCTTAAGTTTGAAGAGTGGAAATGAGTGAATGGAGAGGAGAGGGCTGAGTTAGGGTGTTTAGTTAGCGAGTGGACTGAACCCAAACTCAAAACCGAACTTGAAAAAGTAGCAAAATTCAACTTACTCCAAACATATCAAAGTTTATACTCAAAAAGATCGCAAACGTCATTTTGGAACCAATGGAAGTGGCATCGAGCCCCAATTTGGCCGTTTGCAAAAAGTAACATTTCGGACCCAAAAATCCGACTAACGACACTATATTTAAATAAAACATTTAAATATATAATCGTTAAATATGCGGGTTGTTACATGATGGTGGTTCGAGCTTTTGGTTTGGAGCTTTGGATTGAAGACATTATTTTTCCGCTGCTATTGCTGGTGTTTTCTGTTGTGTTCATTTCCGCTGTTGTATCTGCCTCTAATAGTGTTGATCATTTCATTTGTATCACTATTGTATCAAATGTTGTGTATCAATAAAATTATTCTTCAGTTTTCGATGTGTTGTTGTCGTCTAATTTTGTTATAACCTCCGGCGAACCAGGCTCAATGTTTGAATTACGGCATTCGAATACGGATGATGTATTTGGGTGTCGATTTTCAAAGGTCGAGTCAGGTTCGTTAAAATTTTTGTTAGATACAGATATCAGTTTTTATAAACAATATATTTTGAATAATTTTTAAAATCCTAAATTATTGCCTTCAAGCATACAAACTGTAGGCATCATTCTTGGTTTATAATGGTGTCAGTTTTATAAAAAATATAATAAAAACAACGTATCAAGGCACAAAGTAAATACTTCACACAAAATGATTATATATATCATTTTCTGAAGGTATCAGTGTCATCCTTGTTTCCAAATGATAGTTTATAAAAATATTAGTTTTCAATTCTACTCAAAACAAACAATGAGTTTCATTTTTGTTAAACTTAGGTTTCAGTACGGTAGATATAATTTTACAACTGAAAAATAATAACATCAAACAAACAAACTGAAGGTTCGGTTTTCTTATATTAGTATTATTTTTATAACAACTTGGAGTGAAAATAATTTGCCAAACTAAAAGTATCAACTTCAAATAAATATAAAATTGGTATCTTTTTTTAGGTATTGATATCAATTTGCTACAAATAACACTAAAAATTAATTTCTAAGTTATAGGGTATCAACTCCACACAAACTGGCGGTGGGTATCAGTTTTCTTGTATGTTAATATTTGTTTTATCATATATGTGAGTGAAAATAATTTCTTCAATTAGAAAACCAACTTAAATCAAACAGATAGTGGGTATCGCTTTTACAACATATTAGTATTCGTTTTGTAATAAATGATGATGAAAACTATTTTTAAAAGTACAAAGCATTGTCCTTTACCAAACAAACTGTAGGTATCATTTTTGCAATATGTAACATGTGATAAAGTGAAAGTGTTTATAATTTTACTGAATTGATTTGTTTGTCTTCGAATTATTCATTTGCAGTTTGTTTTCCTTTTCCTTTTTGAGCTTTTTCATGTTCAACCTTTTGATACTATTACAATACATTTGGTAATATAATATTATTATTATCAGTTTCATAGTTTTGCAGTATGAATTACCTGCCGAATTTTATTTTTAGTTTCTGTTTGAATTTCCTTCTGAATGGTTTTTTCATTTTTTTCTATTAGATCTTCGTTTCTTTTTTTGCAGCTGCTCTTTAGTTGCTTTCTTGGTAGCACTTTTTTATTGCATGTTTTCTTCATTGTTTTGTCAAATAAATTCAGTATTATTGTAATAAAACTGTATTAACTTTGTTAACTTGATTCTATAGTATCAATTGCCTTTTTGGTATGTTTTCTGTTATTTTTTATTGGTTTTCATCTGCTCTATTTTGTTCATTTCTTCTCCTTATTCTTTTTTCTCAATTTTGCTTTATTTCTTCTTGAACTGGC
The DNA here is from genome assembly GCA_030765085.1 of Allium cepa. NCBI lineage: Eukaryota > Viridiplantae > Streptophyta > Magnoliopsida > Asparagales > Amaryllidaceae > Allium > Allium cepa. The sequence goes on from CM060945.1 coordinate 83,084,958, forward strand.
CGTTTTCGTAATTTTAACTTACTAATTTTTGCTTTCATCGTCTCTGATTTTGAATCAAACTGAGATAGGTTTTCCTTTTCTAGAGTCGTGTATTGCAGTTGAATATCTATGGAGCTACTATTTTGGTTTTTCGAATGGAGTTTGTTGCTGAATTTCCGTTGAAGCTAGGTCATCGATTTCATGAATTAGTGATTGTTGTTTAATTTCTGGTGATTGTTCATCGTTTGTCAAAGTTTGTGGTTGTGTTGGAGATGACGATTTACTTCTGGTTTGGGGCGCCATTTTTGTTGTCAATTGGAATTTCATGAGTGAATGAGAGAGAATTTGAAATTAAAGAAGGAAGACGATTGAAATGAATCGGTAAGGCAGTGTATCGTTTTAACCCGCTAATTGGCTTTTGGCTTATCCTTAATAGAAAAAATAAATGCACGTTTCCTTCTGCCTGATTATTTAAAATAATTTTTCCTATAAATAAATTTTCCCTTGAATTTATTCTACCTAAATTGCTCTTATTTAAATTATTTCTCTTTACATTGCTCTTTTTCTCTTTGATCGTTTTCTTCACTGGTTCATTGTAGTGTGTACGCCTACTACTTTAGCCATTTAGGGTTGTTCCCAATCAGTATGAAACATTTTAGTTTTTATATATAAATCAGTTTAGCTATTTTTCTCTGTATTTCCTTATACGGGAACATTCTTTCTATTTCACTATCAGGTGCTTTTACCCTTCAATTCTCTATGCCTCATTTCGATCAAGGACCATTTCCATTTGTCTACCCTTTAAAAAGAATTTTAAAATATTTAAATTTACAGAAATAGAAAATTCATCGAGCCCAACATATGTCCTATTTTTTTATTTGTTTTTAAAATAAAAAGTTTATCTTATTCTTTACCAAAAACCCTTTTTCTTGGAATTTTAGTCTGGCCAGTTTTAATTTCAATTGGATATTTCTAAATAGCACTTTTAATGGAAATTTCTAACCTTTCTAGTTTTCCAAGAATCCACTTTTATATCGCGAAAGATTTAATATTTATTTACTTTTCAACAATAGATTTTCAATGGCAGGGTCCATTTATTTTTAAATAAATTATTTGAAAATCATTTCAAATATTTTAAGAAAATTTAAAATCTTTTATTAAATTCTTTCACATGAGATTGGACTTAGAAATGGATTTTTGTTTGTTATTTCTTTTGTACTTTTCTTCCTCTTCGGTTATTCTTCACTTATCTTGATTAAGAACATAAAAAATCCGGCTATCATTTTATGGTGGTGAATGCACACCTTCTCGTGCAAACTTGCTTATTCCTATTTATATCTTACTTCAGAGTATTCGCAGCATATAGGTTCTTAATAATAGGGTTAGGGATATGCCTAGAGGCAATTACATAATTGTTACGTAAATCTGACTCGATAACCAATCTTGTTCCAAATAAAAGGTGTTTTCTTACTATCATATACTTGATATAATGTGTTATACTAATTAATTAATTTAATTAAGAGCATATTTAATATAAAATCCATAAATGGTATGTTTTGTGATAGTAGTTATAAAGTGTTGTAACCAAGAGTAATTTATTACAATGAAGTTAGACATACCATGTTAAATATTCCAAATCAAGATGTATCGAGATTGGATATCGGTACAACCATTAAGACTAAGTTTATGTAACGATCACCGAATGTTGGGAAATACTCATGGCAGTTGGGACACCAAGGGGTTACGTACTGATAGTTATTGGATAACAATGGAATAACGCAATTGATAGTTTTCCGTTGGTTAATAAAACTTAGGTCAAATAGAAAATATCCAATGAGACAAAATTACATAGTTTTCTTGAATTGAGAATACTGTTGATCTTTAATGTGAAAGCTCTACTAAATCATGGCATGACATCAATCGAATGAATATAGTTGGATAGAGTGGAAGCATTGGAAGGGAAACACAATTTGAGAGAAGATTCTTCTCCTCGGTTATATGAGGTTAATATCATGATCCACTGAAATCAACTCAAATTCAATGTCTCTAGGAAGAGTAATTCGGTTAATTATTATTATTATTATTATTCAACCAATGGCTCTATATTTGGATAATAGATTTGAATATGGACGATATTGGAATTTTGCCCATTTCAAAATTCTGTAAGTGCAAAGTGATATAGTTTTGATGAAGAAAATTGGAATAGATGTCACAGCCGGGTAACGTTAATAAAGTAAAATTGGATTTTAATGATACCAAGTAAGCAATAATTTGGCCGTAATGTCTCACCACCTGATATGTGAAGTGTGAACGTTAATATTCGAGTTGTTCGATATTAATCACTGATCAAATATATACTTAAGAGTTGCACAACTGAATTGTTGAATACTCCATATACCGCTCGATTTAATTAATTTGTAATTATTATAAATTAATTAAATTAATTAATATATATGAAATATTAATTATCAAAATATATTAGACATACATTGAACAATATTAAAATCGTGTTTATAATAGTTATAAATATACTGATCAATATACGATATCGATGCATGTTTAAATTGGATTTATATACGATGAATATTATTAGGGCTTGAAATGGATTTGAGTCCCATATGGGCTTGCTAAATTCCATCCATCGTAGAGGCAAGGATCTAGATTCTTATTTTACTCCTAAGGAATTTGAGTTTGAATTTGATCACTAAGGTGGGTTTGAATTTGAATTAAAAGAGAGGAAGTAGTATTAGAAAAATAAGATCTAGATCCTTGTTTTACTCCTTAGGATCTCCTTATTTAATTATCTCTAACCCACACTTTTCTATAACTTTCGAAAAACTCCATGTTATCTTCTTATTGGCGGAAATCATCTTTCTCCTCTCCTTAAAATTTCAAGCATATTAAATACAAAATAAAATCAAATATAATCGTCGGTGGTAGAGCAATTCGGAAGCTAGTAATTTCTGGACTTGGAATCGGATTCATGGGGTTTAGTTCATCATTTGAAGGAGTGAATTTTAGACTTTAGTGAAAGGTACCTCTCTTGTTTACTAATATTTATAAATACTTTTTTATTTATTAAACAATATGCAAGTTAGTTAGAAATTATCGTGAATCCATATATTTTTGTGCAGCAGTCATTTGATGATAATTTATATATTTGTATAGTAATTAATTTTTTAATATTATATATATATATAATTTACGGATATAGTTTAATAAAAAAGGTTTTTTTTACATATAATGATATTATAAAATGATTATTTAATATGCTAGTTTTTAAATTCAAACACAATAATACAAAGTTTATGTCTATCATTTTTGTAACAATCCGCCTTTCTTACTACCAAAGACGACACTTCATACATTCTTGGTATTCATGTACCAATCATTTAGTCATACGAAAGACAGAATACTAAGGGTGAAAGAAAGAGAGATAGAACAGAAAAACTAAACAGTACAATTCTCACAATGCAACGGAACAATATATATTACTCAACATAATATATTACAAGTCATTTCAAAAATGTTATATCAGAGTCATATTAATACAAATTCTACCTTAGGATAGTCATAACAATCTATCCCTACCAAAATGATACAACATATATATTAAAGTAAAATAAAGAAAATAACTAGCCATCGATGAAGCCTACTGCTCCAAGCTCCTCTAAATGAATATGTCGAAAAACCTGAACTACTTGGCAGTCCATTCAAATTTGAGCACCCAAGAGTTTAGAAAAAGAAAATAAACTCCAAGTCAAACATGGATCTAGCGTGAGTAAAGCATAAGTATTTGGCTTTATAAAAACCTTTAAATCAAAGGCATCTTCGTAAAACCACGCCCTACATAAATGTGAATGGGTTTTTACCCTACAACAACCAAAAGATTTTCTATAGAAAATCCACTGATATTATAATAATGTCTAGGGTACAAATACTTATTAATTGTAATGATCCAGAATTTTTGATGTCTCAACTTTTTGAATATTAATTTTTAATATTCAATAATATGGTATTTTAATCAATAAAAATCTCCATCAAATAACAATTGGTAATAATATGTAGTTTTCAAACCAAGATAATACTTTGAATTTCTAGATTTTTTATCTATAAAATAGGAAATTGTTTTAAAATGGGATTTCTTATATATATCAGAACAATAGAATTTACATTTATAAATTGAAATGATTATGACTTATGGGAAATATAATGTATTATAAATAGAAAGAGTCTAAAGTTGGATTTTTGTTATACACATATTGGTTAAGAAGAAGGCATATATATATATATATATATATATATATATATATATATATATAAGTTCAAAAAGGAAAATTATGGCATTTACAAACAAATAAATATTGCATGCTATAAAGTAAATAGAAATAGTAGGTTGAAAAATAATATATGTAATGGTAGGTAAATATATATATGAACCAAATAAATATAATTTATTAAAAAGTAATATATATTTTTATATATTGAAAAAAATAAAAGAAGGAATATATATATATATATACGTGAATATATATGATAATATTATATTGTAGAAGTGAGGAAATCTATAAAATCAATTTAAAAAGAAAATCATTCACAAAGAATGTCTCGACAAAAATGTATTTTTACACTTAAAATGAAATAACAAAATTTCATTGCCTTAGGTTATATATTTTTAATAGAAGCAATATACTTTAAATGAAAATTTTTTATGTAATATGAACATGAAGACCTAAAGTTTGTTTTTTTGTTTGAAAAACCACATTATATTCTTGTCTTCAAAACATAAGAAGGAAGCTTGTTGTACAAAACAAAAAAAAGTGGGTAAAGAACAAATAAATTACATAAGTGCTTGTTGGTCTAAATAGAGAAAGAGTAAAAACATTGTTTAAACTTCATCTCAAATATCAATTCCAGCCACAAAAATTTCAACTCGGTTTTTTATTAAAATATCAACAATTCATCAACCCATCACTGTACAAACTTTGAACAGCATGTCAGATCTTTTGAGCCAAAAATCTTGTACTGTATATCTCATTTCATCTCTTTGCAAACATGTATATAAAAGTAGGCATATATGTGTGTGCGGTTTCATATGTTTTAACAACCTATAAGGAAAAGCCTGTAAACAATAAATAAATATCACCATGTTCTTCAAAAAAATTCAAAGTGCAAAGCAAGATTTCATGGCATTCTATTCACATTCAAGTATAAAGAAAATATTTAAGTTCCAGGTTAAAGACTTATGGTCGATTAGGAAAATTTCAAGAAAATGTTTAAGGTGAGAAATTTAGAATTTTAAGACCTAGAAGTATTTAACATTGCTCTGTTCTTTTTGATAGTGAAACTATATACATGTTGAACCTTTAAAAATTCCTATCTCCTAACCTAGTTCGAATTTCTTAGAGGTGTAAATTAGTGAATTGTTTGTTTTTGAGTTGAGATTACTCTAAAAATGGTTTGATGTTCCATCATGTTGTAGGTTGTCAGAAATTTTGTATTTACAATAAGTAACCGGGTTTTTGCCAAGTTTCAACATTTTTAAAACAGCGATTCAGGTATATAATAGGGATTCTTTGGTGAAGATAGGATTTTTAGTGAAGGTTTCATGATTTTTAGTAGTCTAGGTCGTGATAATTATTGGGTTGATCGAATCGTGTTCAAAAATTTAATTCCGCCGGTTGAGTCGTCGAGGGAAGGTAGGGTTTGGCCGTTGAGGGGCGTCATATCGTGGGCATGGGATTCACCTTGGAAATTTCTTGGATTTGGCTTTGATTGGGTTGAAGGAATGATTTTAGGGTTTAAGGAGGGGTCTCGGACATGGTCGAACATGATCGAACCAGGAAACGAGGAGGGGACCGGAGCTCATGGAATTTGGTGTGAAGGAAGCCACGTGGATAAGGGTTAAAATGGTGGTGGCGGTGGGTGGTGCTGCTGTATAGGGTGGTAGCAGATCGAAGATCATTAGGAATCAGTTTTTTTGTTGGACTCGGTGTTACACTCGAATTCGATAGGGATGGTTGGAGGTGAAAGTACGGAGTGAAGGTGATCAGACTTAGGAAAGACATAGGACAATGGTCGTCGAATGGTCGATGGATGCTCATGGCGATCGTGCACGTGCACGTGTGCACGGGGTGTTTCGTGTTCGACTGCAGGTGGGAGATTTTTTGAGCTACCGTAGGTCGTGTGGTTGTATGGGTTTAATTTTGGTTGATGGCCAAGATCGTTGGCTCGAGGAGAAGTTTTGATCGATGCTAGTAATGGGTTTAGTTAGATTTGTGTGCTGTGGGTTGAACTGGATAATGGAGGAAAGGAATAGGGAAAATGGGAGAAGGAGGAAAAAAAGAAGGGGCGGGTTTTGTTTTCATATTGATTGGGCTTCGGCTCATTTCTTTTTAAGAGAAAAAACTTATTAAATGTTTGTTTTAAAAAGGAAAAATATTTGAAAACTTTAAACTTTAATTTCTCAAAACCCGTAAGTCCGTTTAACGTGAAACAACTTGCAATGGGTTCGTATCGACGAATATTTCGACGTCTTATGAACTGTTGCCTAGTTTGCATAAGTGGAATTTTATAGTAATTTGGAATGGATAAAAATTTAAATGATCAATCTAGAAAATATCTACGTTTGAATTTTTATGACCCGTATATTGAAGTATTTCACTTGATAAAATAACGACAGGTTAATTTATTTTAAATATGATGTTTTGACATTTGTTTAGTGGAACAAAACCCCGGTCTGCTAATTTTTAATTAGACCCTGTTGGCAGAATAAATCACCGTTCCGCTATATATTTGTTTGTGGGCATTTTATCGGTAGAAATAAAACCCTGATCTGCTATTATATTTGTACGAACATCTATTTATTCTCCCTAATAATTTTACTGTAAATGCGACGTTGAATTGATTGTTAAAAACAGATTGATACGAGTATTTGCATCTATTATTCTGGATTGTTATGAAATTGAATGGAAACTCAATTAAGTTCCATTGAAATTAATAAGCCTTCTTTTCCGATTTGGGTTGGTTTTGAACCAAAATTGTTTTAAAGATGGTTATTATTTATCAGTGATATTTTTAAGGTTAATGGGTAAATATTTTGATAATGATATAAAGTAAATTATTTTATTTCCAAAAGTTGTTTTAAAATATTAATTATTGTTTAGGTTTATTAATTATCCAAATTATTTAAGGTATATTAAGTATGATTAATAGTTATTTTATAGTGATTGTTTAAGGATTATTCTTACTTAGGGATTAATTGGTACCGAAATATATTTATGTCAAAGATAAATTATTAAATATTAATAATGTATAGAAATAGTAAATTATATAGTAGACTTTTATAAATAATTATTGTCCTGATTGGAACTTGGAAAGATTATATTAGAAAACTTTATAAATATTATTTTGGAAAAAAAATTATTAAACAAAGTTTCAGAAAGTAAATGGTATACTTTCATGTCGAAATCTGAGGCAGTGAGTGCTTGCAATCAAGTTTTGGATTTTTTTTGGGATAGAGACGCATCCATTGAGCTGTGCTCCATGGCGGATACCACAATGGTGCTTTCTAGACATATTTTAAAAAGGGTTTTAACTATTTTAAAAAAATGGTTTGTAAATATACTTATCCAGTGAGATAAGTATATGATGTTTATTAAGAAATTTCAATTTATTGAAATTTTGAAACTAAATAAGGCAGAATGTTTTCAATGGGAAATCAAACTTTTGTTTGGATGGCTGTATATTTGATAGTTAAATAACTGACTATCAATTCTAGACCCAAAAGCATAACTTTGGGAATATCTAGAAGAAACATGAGAATTATGTGGTACAATTACCACTCGAGGGGCTATACAGTATGTTTAAACATGTTCATTCTTCTAGGATGATGATAAGGAAGTCCATCCACAAAACGGTTAGGGGTGATCTTCGTCTTATTATCGTCTATTTAATTTCTAAAGAACTGGGGTTGAGTTTACCAAAAAATAGTGAATGTTGTTTCGAAGAGACCGAGATCAGATAAGTTATCCGAAAACCACTTCGATCCAACGAGTACGTTTTTGAACGAAGACAAGAGCACAGAGTCGAAGATGGAGCAGTGAAGTGCAAGGGCTAATTGCTACTAATCCTGAGGGTGATTCCAAATGGACGTGGTAGGAATAGTGCCTTCGGTTCCGTTCGAACCCGGAATGGACTTGTATGGATGAATGCAATCTGTACATTATCTTGGAGGACAGTGAGAATTCTAAGTTAAATCTCTCAAAAAAAGGTAATCGTGGCCTCTAGCCTCATCAACCGGGAACGACTGAAAAGCAGGGGAGATGCAGCAAGGCTAAGTGGGTAGCAGCAAATTAGGGTATGTTTATCACCTTTCTAGATACCCACTAATATTATTATGATTATGGAAGGAGCTCGAAAAAGGGTGGGAATACCCGAGGTGGGAGGGTGATAGCATATTCGGTCTATCCAGGTCGAGGATAATCCGGTCTTGTGCAGCATGGGATCCTGGCGTGGTCCTCGGTACATTGTTTTAGATGTGTACTTTGACAGGTGGTACCCCAGTGTGTAACGACCCGGTATTTTCAACCATTTGCATCCGCATATGTCGAACTTGAATTGTTCAAAATACCGTGTTGTAAATAAAATTTGGCAAATCTCAGAATATACAGTAAATAAATAATCATAGAATCACAGACACAGAATCAGAATACTCGCAGTGGAATAAAAAAAACTTAATGGTTCATGAAGCCGCTGTAACAAAGTCTCAAAATAAGTATAAATTACATAGTCTTAAAACCAAATATAGTTTGAAACAACCACAGAAAATCTCAATATTCAATTGTCTCGATTACATAAGTTAGGATAAAAGACTGAGAAGAAAATAGACAGCAGCTCAATGAGGTGATCTCCAGCAGTCCTAGCTCCGGGGAAAAGAAGTTCGAACTAATACTCAGGCTGTCCCGAGTGTAAAATAAAACATAAACACTCGAGTTAGGACATACATACTTATACAGTATAAGCTAATTCAAGTGTACTGTAATACAAAGCAAGTAACTTAAAGGATGCTTGGGACTGCTCATCCTCTAAGGATCCGTTAAACTATTTACTATGTAGTAATAATTTCTCTATTATAATAGTGTCTATATTAAAATTAACTTACTTTTAAATAGCGTTAAGGAGTTACCCAATCTCCCCCTTAACACAATAATAGTCCCAGTAGTCCATCCAATATCATAGTCCCTCCTGATCGGGAAGCCACCAGAGGATACCACACGGCTAACGGGAGAAAACCAAACTCGTACAAGGCACGCTAGGGCAGGTGACATGGCACAACTAGGCAATGCCAGGGTAGATATACCTATTATGCTTCCGGACCGGTGGTAACGCGTAGCTGCTACTACCGCCCACCTTGAACAACACTCTCGATTCAAAGGTGTACACCAAACAATCACAAAGTAATAGAATGGCATACGAAGAAGTGCATCCGATCAAAGGTGCTACCTCATTAGTCCGTCAATCACTCATGTTTTAGCCACCTTATGCCAACTCACGGGAGTCGGGTCCACGTATTTACCTCAAAGGAAATGTCACCACCATCCTACTTCATTCTGGAATCTCCACCGCGTACACGGTTGTCAAAGTGGTTTTCGGTATCGACAGAGAGTATGCCCATATCCGATCCCGGTCTCTTTAACAACCAACGTTATTATTACCGTGGTTTTAAAAATCCAAAATAGTTTTATATTTCAATCAAAAACTACATTTAAAACTATTTAAAAGTGAAGTTATAATTCTTACAAAATCCCATATAATTCCCAAAGGTTTAGCCTTAGTTCATTTGTATCAACTACAGCACTTGCTCAGTGCGGTAATATCCTTTATAACAGATTTGATAAAAATTAAATTTTTAAACCTCAATATAATTTCAACAATAATTAACCTTAAATTACCAATTTATCTTATATAATCATAATTTCCACATTTAAATAGTCATTTCAATTACTCAATAATTTATTATTATTATAAAGTATAATTTTCAAATATATCTAACTTCTCTATACTTTACTTATTAAAAATCAAGTGCCAAATTCTCTATAAATTTTACTTAATAATTAAGTTAAATTACCACTTCAAAATATAAAACTTAATTTCTAATCAATTTCATAACTTACCTTTTCTAAACCACTTTACGCTTCTAAATTTGGTTATATTTCAACTTCCAATTTTAAGTATTCACTTTATTTAATTATTTAATTCATAGACAACTTTACCCTTTATTTTTATCTTATATTCAAATTTTCTTCCAAAACGTCATAATTTATATCTTAACTTGAATTCCATTTTATTGTACAAATCAAAATTTACAAAATAAATTTATACTTTAAATTCTGAACATTTATTTATTTACATCTTTAACTTGTATAATATCACTACACTTATAAGAATCGTTTTAATCCAATTTTTAAACAAAATATTATAACATTCTAATTTAAAAATATTTAATATTTCTAGAAAATATATATATATATATATATATATATATATATATATATATATAACCACGGGTCTGTATAATATTTTCTAACCTAGGTCAAGTGATACGGATAATATATCATTTCAATCCGTAATTTATAAAGAAAATTCGGGTTCTATCATTTCAAACCCGCAATCGCAAGTTAAATAAATAAATAAATAAATATCGTTCAGGCCTATCATATCAGCCTGTAACGATTCTATTCTACAGGAAACTTGTAGTGTGATAAACAGTAAATAAATAAATAAAAATCAGGATACATATAACAGTAGATAATACAACTGATGATGTATAAATGTGATAATAGGGTTTTTAACATCATAAATTTATATCACAGGCAAGCAAAATATAAAATATAAATATTTTACAATTACACTTGTTGTTAATTTACCGATCTATAAGTATGTTTGTCAGGTGAGAAATACTCACCTTTTCGTTGTCGAAGATTACACTCAAAACTAAGATAACTACACCGAAACAGCGTAGACAGCACGATCAAATATTGGAAAATGATACAAACTGATTTCGATCTTGAAACAAGATAAATAAATAAAACTGAGTACGCAAATTCCAGTTACGGACAAAGCAATTTTTTAAATAAAACAAAATTGGAACGAGCTAAAATAAAATGAAAATTGACTCAAATTGCTCGACCACTCCACCGCACGACTTGACCCATTAAACAAAAGCTCGACCTGCCCATATATTTTATCCAAATAAAAATTTACAAAATAAATTTATACTCTATTCTTTACCCTTTTTACAAAATATTATGACGTGTAAATAAAAAGGTGGCAAATCTTATGTGGGCAACATGCAATTCACGGTAGTGATAACGTAAAGGTGGCGCATGCAATATATTTTTTTCTCTTTTTTTCTTTGTTAGGAAACAAGTAAAATATCAAAATATCCAAATCAAAACAAACTTTATACTGTTCTTACATGTATCATATATCCTCATATGTAATTTTTCTATATTTTAAAACATAGGTGACCAACACAAAAATGCGTACGGTCTGAAAATACTTCTTTCCTGAGCACTGGCGTAAACAAAGCAGTGGAATTTTCTGAAAGATTTTAAGCTGGGCTAACCTTAGGTAGCATATGCCTTTTGTATTATATATATATATATATATATATATTTCAAACTGATGTGCGCCTATACTCAAACAAGTATGTAGTGATACAATATACAGGTGGCGATAAGATAAATATTCAAGTGCTAGGCTAAAACTGCATCAGAGATGCTTGGTAATGCACGTCTAGATCGGAGAGGAGGGGAAAGAAGTTAGGCGTTTGTCATGCGGTGGAGCAGTTTGAACGGAACAATGGGAAAAAACAAAAGAAGGATATAAGTTGTAGCCATTACTTGATGCTACTGATTCTCACGTACGCAAGGAAGAAGAGGAGAAACCAAATGCAGTGAATGGTGGAATTTATGCAAACGTGTTTGGCATTTAAAGATAAAGTTTGCGTTAATAGAGGTGAGAAAATAGGCAAATTATATTCTGCACGGTCAGGAAATTTCATTATGTTTGAGCTTATGCAATCTCGTTAGATAAAGGCAAGAAATAACTTTGCATGAAACGTCAAGGAACCATGATACGTGAGTTGTTCATTTACCAGTGGTGCGTTGATTTAGATGAGAGTTTATAGGCAAGCATTAATTTAAAAAAATTACACCGTTGTGTTGATTTTTTTTTTGTGAAAGGAAAAGGCAATAGATGATTCTAGAAACGGTCAGGAAAACATTTATTCCTACTATAAAACAGAGGTAAATGGAAAAATTTTGAACGTTATAAATTTTTTTCCAAGGAGGAACTTGCGCTGATTTAAGAAAATATGGCAAGCCAAAATGAGATGCAAATTAATTGTTTTCATGTGTTAGAGTATTTCCGGGGCAGCTGCGTTGATTATAGTCAAAAAGAATGATACAACGGGTAAGCGTGAGTTATGGCATGCGAGATAAAATGGCAAGAAATCTTAAATTATGAAAGGTATGGAAAAACGTGATGCTAAGAATTTAAAAGGAGGTAATTTTGTTGATGATTTAATCCAAGGAACGCAAGAAATAAAAGTATTCAAACGTTATAACTTGCAAAGATTTTATACCAATTTTAAAATAATTTGAAGCAAAAGAAAAGTGTGTAAAATTTACACGAATTCAGGGCAAACTATTAAACGACATTAAATGGCTAGGAAAATTATTCATTTACCACTGAATTGCACGCATACTGATCTAATTATTTATTTATATCTGCGGTATGAATTTTAAAAATGCGTACCAGAGACGCAAAAATTTACGCCCAAAATATAACGAAAATAACGTATTTAAATTTTATATGTTTTCTTATTTATTTGGTATTTATATTAGAAAATATACGTTTAAAGAGTATTCATTAAATACATACTATTTATACCATCAAATTAATCAAAACGGGTATAAATGTGCAAATTAAAATGCGCTTTTTATAAAGCTTATTTATACACTAAATTTTTTTATTGGTAAACATTTGTACATGTTAAATTAAGGAAGAAAATGCGTAGATTTGATTGGAGCAATATTTGCAGCGGACATCAATTTTAATCAGTGGAGATTGCGTGAATTAAGGGGAAAGAAACGACGAGCACAATATGTTTAAACGGTAAGGAGCATGAAATTTTGAACGTGTTTAATTTAAAAGATGGAAACTTGCGATGATTTAGGGTGAAAGAATAGGCAAGCAATTACTTTGAACCGGTTAGGAAATTGTGTGGTGTTTTAAGTTTATGTAATTGCGTTTATAAAGGCAAGGAATAAATAGGCTAAACTTAAATCGGGGAGGAACATTTTGGCAAGAAAAATAATTTGTTGGAACGGCTACGTGAATCAAAGGTTTTTATATGTGAACTTCAGGTGGCTAAAGTGGGTAAGCACAATTTAATGCGTGCGTAATTTAAGGCAAGCCCGGATTCAAAATTTTGAACGTTAAAGGAAAATGATTTCGTTCATTATGAAAGGGGTGAGCGGATTTATATTTAAATAGGGAAGTTTTGCATATGTTTACGGGAATTTAGGTGAAATAAAATAGCAAAGAACAATTTATAAATCGTCAGATGAAATTTCGAAGATTTTATTCCTTAGTTACATGCAAATCAAAGGAAATACGTGAATTTTTTTGAACGCGTTTTATAAATAAAAACTTCCGTTGATTTGGGAACAATGGCAAGAATTAAATGTGAACGGTTATGAAATTTTTGGATAACATTTCTATTAAATTAGGAGAGCAAAAGGAAGGTGGAATGTTTACACGCTAATTTCAATCAAGCTTTAAATTAAATTTAACGGCTCTCTGGAAGAGTCAAAAAGATTATATACATATTAAACAAATTGAAGTAAAGGAAAGTGGGAAGTTATACACGAATGAAAATGCTATACGTGAATTTTGATTGTCAAGGAAATTAGTATTTTATTCCAATTTAAAATTTATTTAAGCAAAAGAAAAGTATGCAAAGATTTTATTTCCTAATTAAACATGATTTTGCTTAAAATTAAGTTATTTACCATTTCAACAAAATAAACCAAATTTTCAACTAAAGTTAATCCTTAACCAAAATCAAAATTTCAGAAATCTTATCTTTTATTTAAAAATTTAGGCAATGTTTTAATAAATTCAAAATTTAGATTTTTTATATAATAAACCCCCAATGTTTTATAATTAAAAGTGAAAAATACTTGTTAAAACTTTGGGCTGTTACACAGTGCCTGGTCACTCGCATGGAATCCATTCTCCAATAAGCACCATACAGTTTTGGTTGTGCCCAACTGTACTGAAACGTGAGATGCAAGCATTTCAGCATTTTGAATAAGTATTTATATATAGACACTATTATAATGTCATTGGATTTTCTATAAAAGTGTTTTGGTTATCGTAAGGGAAAAACCCATCATGTTTATTTGTGACAAGGTATTACGGAATACCTTTAATCTAAAAGTATTTCGAAGTTATAATAAATAAAATTGCTTGTGATTTAAATTCTCATGCAGGTTTAGCTGGAAGAATGGGAGCTTCAGGAGAGGAGCTGGAGAGCCAGAGTCATATTCTCGTAGATGATTATAATTCATTGCATTTAGTTGTGTATATCAGCAATTGTAAGGACAGATTGTTATAACTGTCCTTGCTGAGCAGGTGTATATGTTGATTGATGTCTGTATATGTTTTAAGTTATAGTTTTGTTTTATGTAAAGACTTGTTCCATATTATAGATTATTCGTTCCGATGTGAGATTCTGTGTTATTCCATTTTCTTTCTATCTTCTTTCCAACTTTCTTTTCTTTTACTATCCGCCTTCTCGTGCAAATTGGCTGACGGGCGTGGTTAGAAATCAGTTTAAATCTGTACGGAAAAGTAGGTCATGACATCGTGGTATCAGAGCTTAGGTTGAGCGAATACCTAGGCTTTGGTGGGGTTACTCATTAGAGATAGGGTCAGTAATACTCTAGAATGAGTCTGAGTGTGTGTGTGTCTATATACACACATGAGAGCGCGTATTTGTTAGTGATATAAAAATGTTTTTATATTGTGTTAATTGATCCATTGGGTGGCTTATGGATTCTAGTCAATACGAGTAGCTAATGTTATTGATAGGGATCTCTAGACACTTGAACAATGCCAAGGGACACAATATTGTTTTAAGTGGGTAAATGAAATAAATTTTACCCAGAATATATTTTATACATTAAAGACATGATTGTAAAAATATATGGTATTTTAAGGTGTTGTTTGATAAGTAATTGTAACATTTTATCATCCAGGATTGGGTGGTCGTAGCCATCTAGTTTGAGTACCCTCTATTGCCTGTCCTTTTGATTTGAATATTTTCTTAGTGACCTGAGTCCTATAAGGTAGGAACTTTGGGGAATTAGAATTTTTACTAAATTTTATTTACTAAAGGAATTTAGAATATTTTTAAGTCAATATTTTGGGAAGATTTTCATAGATTGTTACCTAGAGATTTGACCAGGCAACTAGGCCCTCGGCGTTTGCATACCGTTCGGCATCCAGAGCCGTTCAACACAAATGGTTCGTTCGGCATTCGAGTTCGACCGGCATCCAGAGTCGTTCGGCACAAATGGTTCATCCGACATTCGAGTTCGACCGGCATCCAGAGTCCTTCGGCACAAATGGTTAGTCCGGCATTCGAGTTCGACCGACATCCAGAGTCATTCGGCATTCCATACTGCTCAGCATCTAGACCTCGTCCGGCGCTCGACCCCGTTCGGCATAAATCTCGATCGACATTCGAGATCGGTTGGCATTCAGAGGTGTTCGGCGTCCAGAGGTGTTCGGCAATCATCCAATCTCGACCAGCTTTGATTATTGCTCGACCTGCACTCTACACTTAGCACATCACTTCATTCGACACGAAGATATCGTTCGACATCACTTCGTTCGGCATGAACATATCGTTCGGCATGACTTCATTCGGCATGAAGATATCGTTCGGCATTCATGCCTCATTCGGCATTTTGCCATTCGACATCTATGGATCGGTACACAGAGGTCACTCTTTTTGGACCGAGATACATAGCTACCTTTCCCACCAGGGAAGTCCAACCCATCTTCGTCCATAAATAGAGAGGAAGGGGCACAGTGAAAGGGACCTTTTTTCGAGAACATCTGGGAGACTCTGCCGCATTCAAAACTCATTCAAGACTTATCTTTCTTGCTGAACAATTGTAATCAAGTAGTTGATATACGGATTGTATCTGTAATCGATTATCGAGGAAAGCAATAAATATTAACCTCAAAGTGGACGCAGGCAATTGCGCTGAACCACTATAAATCTGGTGTTCATACTTTCTGCATTTAAATTTACATACTGTTTTCTGTTTATATTTACTTTCTTCATTAATCCCTCTACACATTCTCTCTTAAGGGTGTTAGTGACCAATTCTGGTGCTAACATTTTGGTGCTTTCACTGAGAATTGAATTCTCAGGACGATAGGATCTACTTTGTAGCTACTGGATTGAAAAATCCCCCGAAGGAGATCTAAATAATTCGCAAGACATCTGTTGATTCTACTCAGAGTTACAACCGACAGCTCTTGTGACGACTCGACATTCATCTCCATAGAATGACGCTTCATCTTGGAGAAAGAAAGGGATAGAAAAGAGAAAAGAAAGAAGAGAAAGAGGAAACAACATCAGAATCTCAACAGCGAATGAATAAATTATATTAGTTACATATGTATTACGTAGTATACAACAACTATCAGAGTTACACAGACAATACAACACGTACTAGACAGTTATAAACACCTGTTTAGTTATTACAACTCAATACAACATACAGAGAAACCACTCAGAGATACCAACACAGCGAAACACACTATATAACTATAACGCAGAAGCCTTCTGCTCCATTGCTCCTTCACAATTCGTCAAAGCTAACCTGAATCTCTTGGCTACTAGTAAAAATATGAGTACCCAAGAGTTTAAGAAAAACAGAAATAAACTCCGGGTCAGACATGGGTCTGGTGTGAGTAACTGGTTAAAGTTGCTTAACTTTGAAAAACCTTTTGAAAAGAAAAGGTATCACGTAAGCTTCCCACACATAAACATGGAAAAGTTTTTACCTTACGCTAACCACAACATTTGATAGCAAATCCAATGATATTATAATATGTCTAGGGTTTTCAAGTAAATAGAAAATAGCCGAAATTGTTACATTCATTAAATTCCAGCTACTAGCCACAAAAGTGGGCAATACATCCAAAACCGTTGGCACTTATTGGATTTTGGATTCCATACAATGGCAGGGCTACCGAGGTACCGCCCGTCACAGTACGTGGCCTAGATCACTATACCGAGGATCACTCCCAATCCCTTCAACACAAAGCCGGAACCATTCCTTACTGAGCAGTTCCAAAAAAGACCACCCCGCAGTTGTGATCAGCAACCGCACCACACAACCGAAATAAAGGGACATCTAGACAGGGGTAAATCTCGTCCTACTTTGGCATGACCCACTTAGCCTTGCTGCAGCTCCCCTGTTTTAGCCATTCCCGATTGACGAGGCTTAAGACTACGATTACCTTTACAGGACATAACACTTAGAATGCTCATCGTCCACCTGACAATGTTCTGAAAGCATTCAATCCATACAAGTTCGTTCCGGGTTCGAACGAAATTGGAGGCATTATCTCGTTACACTCATTTTGGAATCACCCTCAGAGTTAACGATGATAACCCTTGCACTCTGAATCTTCATCTTCACTTCAGATTCACAACCTATCGTTACTTTGGATCGATGTGGTTTTCGGATATCTAAATATGGAAACTCGATCCCGGTCTCATCGAATCCAAAATGTGTCTTTTAAGGCCAAGTTGTTTTAAAGTTTAAAACAATTTCAATTCATTATCTATATACACACAGATAGATAATTCACAACATCACAGTAGATAATCAACATTATCAATATAAACAGGTAATCCACATCATCATTATAAACAGATAATCCATATTATCATCACAATGCAACCAATGCATCCATATCACATAACATTACTCATCTCATAGCTGAGATTACAAACCATTCAAGAAACCAATACCATCCATTCATACATTAGCAATGATTTAATGATTACCATCTATAATTAATTTAAAGTGAATTTAATTAATTACTTCATCTCTAATTGATTTAAAATGAATTAAATTAATTACTTCATCATTATAATCCTGCTTATCTGAACCATTAATTGATTACAAATCAATTAAATAAAGCACCATCTTATTATTCATTTCAATTAATCATTCCTCATTAACAATTTTCTAATTAAAATAAGTAATTAGCCTTTAAATTAATTACACAAGTTAATTATATTTTCTCTTTACAATAATTAACTTTTAATTACTTAATCAATTAATTAACTAAAATTAATTACATTAATCCTTTATTAAATAATTACTTCATTTATTAAATATTCCTTAATTAATCAATTCTAATTTACATCATTAATTAATTAATTAATGATTTCTAATTAAATTTTTAATTAATCTCTCTATTTAAATTAATTACATTAAGTAATTAATCTGCAATTAAACCACACATATATTAATCACCCTTGATTAATAACAATCCAGTAATTAACTTCCCTTAATTACTTCACCGACCAAATTAATTACTCCTTAATTAATAATCTCTAATTAATCCCTTGATTAATTACAAAGTAATTTAATCCAAATTACTTCCATAAATACAACCTCTTTAATTACATTAAGTAATTATCAATTAATTACTTCTCTAAGTAATTACAATCCCATTAATTACATAAAGTAATTATCTATCAATCATCAAGTGTTTAAACTAACTTAATTAATTAATCTATACTAATCACACTAAACTCAATTAATTACATTAAGTAATTAATTCATTAATTACATTAAGTAATTAATTCATTAATTACTTCCATTAAGTAATTAAACTTAACAATTTCACAAATGATTATTATTAATTAATTAATCTAATTAATTATTAAAATTTAATCATATTAATTAGTTGTTAAATAGTCTTAAGTTAATGACCTTCATTAACTATTCTTAATTACTTTCTTAAGTAATTAACTCTGATTAACCATCATTAATTACAAATTAATTAATATTTAATTACCAATTAATTAACCTCTAATTATTTAATTAATTAAGTGTTAGTACAACTTAATTAATCCTTAATTACTTGATTGATTAATCTTAATCGTTAATTAAAATCTAATTAATAATCCCTAATTACAAATTAATTAACCTTAATTAATTAATCTTAAGTCTTTAATTAATTAATTTAGAATCTCTTAATTATTTAATTAATCATCCATATTATAAATTAATTAAATAATTAATTACCCATTTAAATTAACTTAATAATTTAAATGAATCCAAATTCTTAAATTCTAACTTAATTTAAGAAAGCATTTCTTAGTTATTTAAAGTATATATAAAAAAACACTTGTTTCAAATTTACTTCAAATTTCACTTTAAATTTCATTTTAAAATTTTAAGATTTTAAAATGAATACAATTTACCTAAACAAAGTTTAAAACAATTTAAAATCTTTTTATCTCATATGTTCAAGAAACATCCATTTTACAAATAAGTTTAAAAGAATTTAAACCAAATTCATCTTTAAATTAGTTTAAAAATATACTTTAAACGTTCCAAATTTATCTTAAAAACAAATTCAATTTAAAATTTTCTTTTAATTTTAAAAACTGAAATGCAGCTTGAATCTTTTATTCCATATTTAAACTTAAATCTTTAAAGCTTTATTTACATTTTACATCTTCCTTTCAAAAATTCAAATCATTTAACCTTTCCAATGTAATTAAACAATTTAAATTTAAAACTTATTTTATTTTAAAAACTGAAGTTTAAACCCAATTCCAGATTTCAAAAACTCAGTTCTCAAACTCATTTTAAATTTTATATTTTTCAATTTAAACTTCTAGTTTTAAATTCAAAACGAAATACCTTTTTATACTTAAAAGTTTTTAAAAACTAAACTTAAATTATTTCAAAACTCAAATTCAAACTAATTTTAAATCAGGTTCAAACTCAGGTTTAACTTAGTTTAAATTTTTAGTTTACATTTAAACTCTACTTTTAATCTTTTTAAACAGAAACAAGTTTCTGTTTTTATTTAAAACCAAGCTTAAATTTTAAAAATTCAAATTATTACAAAAAACCAAGATTCAAACTATTTGAATTCATATTTAAATTCAGATTTTAAACTTAGTTCAAAATTTAGTTTACATTTAAACTTTTTCTTCTAATTTTTAAAACTGAAACAAGATTTTGTTCCTATTAAAACCTGCAACAACACATTAACTCGAGCCTCCCCTAAATATACTTCAAGTCAAAACTATTACTGCTTCGGGTGAAATCTCAACTTACTCGAGACAAACTTGAGAAAACAAATCCCCATAATCCAAAACAATCACCAGCATCACCACTCTGTTCTGTGCACATGTACATCGACGCCGACCATCCCTGATCATCATCGCAACCTCCCCATAGTCGTCGATCATCCCCTCAGGCCAACCATACACCAACCTCATTGATCAATGATCGAAATCAAAATTGAGGCAAAGGTCTCAAACCTGGAACAGCCACAGAACTCTAGAGGCTCCGGCCATAGCTTTTTCCAAGCCCAAGCCACCATTACCCAAAATGTTGTTGAACTCAATCAACTGAGGAAGACGAACCAAATCTAAAACTTTAACCCATATAAACCAGGGTTCCAAACTTTAAATCACAATCTCCATCTTCAAAATGAAAAACTCCATGATTTGATAATTTTCCCAACTTCACAGATCACCCTTCCACCTACATAAGCAAACTCGACCTCCAAGATCAAACAGGTCACCAGAAAATTCAAATTTTTCCCTTCCAGTTCAACAAGAACTGCTCTTAACTTCTAATGCTAAAAATCTTAATTTTGGTTTTAAAATTCATGATTTGGTATGATGTTTTGATTCATAATCCTGAAAACTTCAATTCATATAGTTTGATTTTTCACTTATACTCTTTCTTTTTACTCTGTTAGTTTTATTTCCAGGTAATACAAAATTTTATTTAACTTATATAATGTTTTAAAACTTACTTTATCTTGTAGTAAAAATTTTCATTCAAAGATTAAATCATAACAGCAAACAAATCAAAAGATATTGGATTCTTTTATTTTAGAATCTAACTTTAACCAAGAATAGGCAAAAGCAATATCAACAGCAAAATCAATTATTCATTCATACATACACAGGAATTTTTCAAAGATATATTAACACAATATAAACTTCATCTTTGATAAACCAGCATGCAACTCAAACTTTTACCTACTTAAAATAAAAATGGAGTTACTCACCTGATTTTAAAAGTGCAGAGCAGAGCACAGATTTATGAATAACCCTTGAATCCTTTAAAACTTGTTTGAATGCTTTAAGACCTAAGTTGTTTGATGCTTTTAAAATGCCTTTACCCCTTGATTAATTAGAAATTTGCATGCATGTTTCAGCTTACAAGAAAATGCAGTGGTTAATTTTACAAATTTTGAAGAATGCAGATTTTCTTGCTTTATTTCCAAATTTTTGAAGAGGGAAATGCAGGTTTTTGTTTTGCACTTGGTTACAGGTTGAATGGTGAATAAGCTTGCTAAAAGATTGTTGCATGCAGGCTTTCTTGCTTGAAAATGAAATGCAGGATTTCTTGTATCCAGATTTTTTTTAAAAAAATTGAATGCATGCTGGAAAATGTTTTACAGGTTTGAGAAATGAAGAATTTAATTATAGGTTTTTGAAGATAATTTGCATGTTGAAAATGAGTTACAGGAGTTTGGTTATGAAAAGTGATTTGTATTTTTGAAGAGATGAAAATGGTTTTGCAGATTTCTTTAGAATGAAGATCATTTTGGAGTGACAATGTTTCAACTGAAAGATTTTTTCTTAGTTTGAAAATGAAAATGAGAAAAGAATAGGAAAGGAAGAAGGCATGTGTTTATATCTCCTATTTTCATGATAAATTAAAAATTAAAGAAAATAAAAATAAAAATTTGTCACTTGGCTTAAATGTTAACACTTGTTAATTTTCTTATTTAAACATCTAACACATGTTAAATTATGTTTCTAAGATGTTTACAAATGTCACCTTAATTAATTAGTATTTTTAATAAAAGTTAATGAAAGTTTAAACTTAATTAATTTACAATTACTAGTTATATATTTATAGCTAATTTTCTTTAAGGAAATAAAACCATTTATATTTAAAAATAAAAACAATACATATATCAATCATTTGAAAATAACATTCTAGTTAATTTAAATAAATTTATAAAAGAGGTTGTAAATTACTTATTATTTATATGAATAAATGTTTCATATTTTAATTATATTTTAAACTTCATATCTTAATTTACAAATCACATTTATTAAACAATACTTTAAAAAGAAATAAAACAAACATTTTTATAACTTTATTTTAACCTAAATTAATATTCAAACTTAAGTTAAAATATATATTTAAACAAATAAAACATTTATCTTATATATTTAAAATCATATAGTTATTTATTAAATAGTTTTGAAAAGCTTAATCATTAAATAAATATTAATTTCCCAATTACCAAAATATTGGAACTAGAAAATATGCTATATTAATTAAATTTAATACCAAACTCATCTATTTAAAATATATATAAATATATATATATATATACAGTATAAATAGACAACAATTTATTAGCTTATTAAAAGATAAATTCACTAATTAAAGAAGATTATTGAATCAATTCAAATTTATTTACAGAAATTATCAAATCAATTTAAATTTTAAACACAGATTATTAAATTGATATTGTCAAAAATTCCGGGATATCACAACTCTACCATGGAGAGACCACGAACTAGATCAGCCTCTCACAATGCAGATGTCAATGAAACCGCTAGTGTACAATAGATAGGACCTAATAATCAGTAAGCAATTCAAGGTGCAAGAACCTCCACCCGGAACCAAGCGGAGGTCGTTTCCCAAATAGAGTTCAACGACTTGATAAGAGAACTCAGGAAAAGTAGAAGGCAACTTGATGAGCAGATCCATGCCAGTACTAATCTCATGACTCAGCTTGCCCAGCAACAGCATCAGAATGCTGGGAGTAGTCCTGCTCCTTATTCTTCATCTGATAGCTCAACCTCCGCTGATGAACCTCCTAGCCGTAGATGCCGCATGACAGAAACTGCACGGACAGGTGCCACTGATCGATCAACCAGGGATCAGGCACGTGAAGAGACCAGACGCCCGGCTCATCAAGACCCAAATCAAGTTGGCCTTCAAGATGCATGTTTGGTTGAACGTCATCAGGCGAGACATCAACCTGTATGGTCCCGTGGAGCGGAATCCAACCTCCCACCTTCCATTCAAACTCCAGATTTATCAGCCATGGTCAGGCAGTTGATGAGAGAGAACCAAGGCCTAACCAACGAAGATTAGGGAGTGTCCATGAGTCATACTCCCTTCACAGGTATTAACCTACAGGCAGAGTACCCCAAGAAATTCAATATGCTGACTATCCCAGCCAACGAAGGGAAAACTGACCCTAGGCAACACGTGATGAGGTACGAATGGATGATGGATTCGGCAAGGGAAAATGACGCGACTAAGTGTAGGTGTTTCTTAATCACTCTGTCTGAAATTGCCACTATGTGGTTTACCCGGCTTCCTCCATGATCTATATCCATCTTCGACGAGTTAGCGATGAAATTTGTTGAACAATTCAGGATACATGCCACTCGTCCAAAGGACGTGATGTCCTTATCAAGTGTAATCCAGGCTCCTGGAGAGTCTTTGAAAGCATACTTACAGAGGTTTCATGTTGCCGCCACTTAAGTCAGCAATCCTAACGACCATGCAATTTTGATGGCGATAATGCGAGGCGTAGATCTAGACTCGGAATGTAGAGATTGGTTGGTGGGAAAGCCCCCACCTACGTCGATTCTATTCCAAAGCTCATCAGTTTATACGGAGGGAAGAAGCTCGATGGACAAGACGAGACAAGGCACCAGGTCCTGTTTTGGAGACTGTGAAAAGTAACATCGCCGTGAAGCAGTCCGACGACAGTTCGGGAAAAGTTCAAGTCAACGTCCAGGACAAGCCTGGGCAGTCTAAAGGATCCGGACGTGGAAATCCCGGAAAGAAGAAAGAAGCAGGGAAATGGAAGCTAAGGATTCCGACCTACAATGAATACACTCCCCTGAATACTTCTCTTGAAAACATTTATCTATCTACCTATAACACCTTTGAATACAGAAAGCCGCGTCCAAAGGAGTCCACTGAAGAACAAAAACGGACAGGGAAGTACTATCGCTTCCATGAAACCCATGGGCATGATACCGAGGAGTGTAGACACCTTCATGACGCCATAGAAAGGTTGATCAGGCAGAAAAAGCTACAGGAGTTTGTTAAAAACCCACCTGAGGGTAGGCAAGGAACGTCGGACCTTGGGCGTGGGCCGGCTCCACGTCACCCAGAGGAACCTGCCAGGACTATAGGTAGGTTGATCATAAACACTATAGTCGGAGGACCTCATCCTGCAGACAAGAATTTGTAGGAGATGGAACAATATGCTACCTCCTTGAGCATGCGGATTATGAATGTTATTCGAATGTGGAAGATAGAACCCCCGCAAAACAACAATGCATGATGACTGACGATATAGTGTTTAGGAGTCGAGATGCAGACAAGGTGGAGGCTCCTACTATCGACACAATGGTTATATCTGCAATAATCGGGCCAGCATACGTGAAAAGAATTTTGATTGATTGTGGAAGCTCTGTCAACATCATCTTCAAGAAGTCTTACGACCAAATGAAGATGGAGACAAAAGATTTGAAACTATGCAAAGCCCGTATCCACGGCTTTAACGGTGCTGCAACCGTCGCAATGGGGTACATAGAGTTACTAGTTAAACTGGGGGAAGGTGAGCATAGGAGAGTGCGAGTTCTACCGTTCATAGTAATGGATGTCGACTCTCCATACAACGTATTTTTGGGTCGTCCCGCCCAAACAGAGTTTAGGGCCGCTCTGGCACCATGGTGTTTGACATTAAAATTTCCGACAGACAAAGGAGTCGGTGTTGTACATGGCGATCAAGCGACCGGTCGTGCGTGTTATGTAGCGGAACTGAGAGAAGCTCAGCGGAGAGAGAAAGGGAAGGTTGCAGACAACTCCGTCCACATCCTAAAGACTGATAATTGACAAGTAGTGCCCGAGCCCTGGCTTGGGCGGCATTCTCAGATTCTTAGAGACATAGATCCCAGAGATGATGATGGAGAACCTAGGGAAACGAATGCAGCACCAACTGAGCTGACGATCGACATTCCAGTCAGCCAGGATGACCTATCACGAGTTCTTAAGATTGGATCACAACTCGACCCTTCAGTGGCCGAGGATCTTACTGATTTCCTCCGACGAATCTGGACGTTTTCGCTTGGACACACTCTGATATATGCGGGATTTCACCTGCAATTACGAATCATATGTTGAACATAGACCCGAGACACGTTCCCGTAAAACAGAAAAGGAGAGGTATGGACCCGGAGAGGTCCGCGACTCCCAAAGAGGAGGTGGACAAACTCAAAGCCAATGGGTTCGTCTGTGACGCCCTCTACCCTGAATGGGTATCTAACCCAGTGCTAGTGAAGAAAGCGAATGGAAAGTGGAGAACTTGTGTTGATTACTCTGATCTAAATAAAGCGTGCCCAAAGGATAGTTTCCTTTTACCTAGAATCGACTAGCTCGTCGACTCTACCGCCAGACATGCATTATTTCATTTATGGATGCATATTCAGGATACAACCAGATCCCGATGCACATTCCAGACCAAGAACACACCAGTTTTGTCACAAATATGGGGCTATATTGCTATGTAGTAATGCCCTTTGGATTGAAAAACACGGGAGAAACTTATCAAAGTCTGGTGAATCGAATGTTTAAGGACCAGATTGGTAGAACGATGAAAGTCTATGTAGATGACATGCTCGTGAAGTCACGGCTGTCAAACGACCACATCTGAGACTTAGCAGAGATGTTTGACATACTCATGCATTACGAGATGAAGATCAACCCCTTAAAGTGCTCTTTTGGCGTTGCCTCAGGGAAGTTCTTGGGTTTCATTGTGAACGCACGTGGAATTGAAGCTAACCCGGAAAAGATTCAGGCTATTCGGGACATACAAGTGCTCAGAACCGTAAAGCAAATACAAATCTTGAACGGGAAGGTGGCTGTGCTGAGTCGATTCATATCCAGAACCACGGATAAGTGCGTTCCTTTCTACGATGTGATAAAGGAGGAAAAAAGGAATTTCGAGTAGGCATCCGACTGCGAGGAAGCATTCCGAGCTCTGGTAAGGCATTTGGAAAGCCCTCTGGTGCTATCCCAGCATGTATATGTACACTACAAAATGTTGTATGTGTACTTGGCAGTATCCCAGCATGCTATCAGTACGGCTTTGGTTCGTGAAGAGGACCGAGTTCAAAAGCCAGTTTACTATGTTAGTAAACGTCTGACGGGGGCAGAAATAAATTATCCAAGATCGAGAAATTAGCCTATTGCTTGGTGATTGCATCAAGCAAGCTTCGCCCATATTTTAAGGCACACTCAATCAGTGTTTACACTGATCAACCCTTGCGACAGGTACTCCAACGACCGAAAACTTCTGGAAGAATGTTAAAATGGAATATCGAGTTGAGTAAGTTCGATATTACCTACTTGCCGTGAAAGTCCATACATGGACAAGCGCTGGCAGATTTCATCGCTGAATTCACCATGACAGATGAATCAAACGGCCATAATGTCATACCTCCCGTTCGATGGAAGATGTACACCGATGGGGCATTAACGACCGTTGTTCGGGGGTTGGCATAGTTCTTGTAACTCCTGAGAATCGATCAGTTTGCTACGCTTTGAAGCTCGAATTCACAACAACGAATAACGAAGTTGAGTATGAAGCATTGATTGTTGGCTTAAGACTCGTCAAAGAACTGGGAATAAGATTGGTTGAAATCTTTTGCGACTCGCAACTGGTGGTGTATCAAGTGCGCGGAGACTACCAAGCAAGGAGGCAGAGACTTGCCCCGTGTTTGGTCCGAGTTCAGGAGCTGCTAGCTAATCTCAAGTGTGATGATATTTCACATGTCCCACGTGAGCAAAACAGAGCAGCTGATTCATTGGGAAAATTCGCAAGCACTGGTGATGCACAACAGATGATATTGCTTCCCGTTGAAACCTTACATGTTCCGAGCATAAATCTAATGGAGGTAGATTTCATGTTAGAAATAGAAATCGAAAAGGAGTCATGGTTAACCCCATTCAAGCAGTAGTTGTTACATGGAGTCATGCCCGAAAGAAGAAGCGAAAGACGACAAGTCATTCGTAAGGCTTCACGTTATGTGATGCAAGGTGGGGTAATGTATCGGAGGGGATTCTCGACCCCCTTACTCCGGTGCATTGCCCAAGATGAGATAAAACGAGTCCTGAAGGAAGTCTATGAAGGTGAATGTGGCGACCATACCGGAGGGAAGACGTTAGCAAAGAAAATCCTCCGCTATGAATACTATTGGCCAACTGTAAATCGGGATGCCACAGACTACGTGAGAAGATGTGACAAATGTCAGAAGTATGCGAAAATCCCAAGAGCTCCACCGTCGTAACTCATACAAATGGTTAGTCCTTGGCCATTTGCAATGTAGGGGATCGACATAGTCGGTTCCTTACCTCTATCCAAAGGTGGTGCAAAACACGCGATAGTTGCGGTCGATTACTTTACCAGATGGGCAGAAGCAAAACCTTTGGCCACTATCACCACCAAAAAGGTCATTAATTTCGTTGTACGAAATATTATATGTCGTTTTCGCCTTCCATGAACCATCGTTACAGACAACGGAACTCAGTGTGAAAGCAAAGAGTTCAAGGAATTTTTCCAAAAATATGGTATTGAGAAAAGTTTGCAGCAGTTGCTCACCCGAAAGCTAATGGACAAGTGGAAGCCGTGAACAAGATAATCAAATCCATATTGCAAAACGTTTGGAAAAGGCTAGAGGAAAGTGGGTGGATGAGCTTCCAACAGCGCTTTGGGCTTACAGAACCACCCACAAGTCCGATAGGCCACACTCCATTCGCATTAGCATATGGCAAGGAAGCTGTCGTACCTGTGGAACTTGAAGTTCCATCACATCGGGTAACTTATTATGACCCAGAGTCAAATCAAGATCTCTCGCTGGAATCATTGGACTTCATTGATGAAAAGCACGAAGAAGCTAATTTAAGTGCGGCCGCGTATAGGCACTGAGTTGCTCGATATTATAATCAAAAAGTCTGACCGAGAATCTTTGTCGTGGATGATCTCATTTTGGAACGAGTTTTCCCAGTTCCATCAAATAAGAGCCCCGCATGGGAAGGTCCATACATCATTGAACGGAAGCTTGGAGAAGGAACTTTCAAGCTAGCGACCATTGATGGTACGACCCTCCTCCGAGCATGGAATAGCGAACATTTGCGGCATTATTACACTTAGTTCATTTCTTTCATATTTTAGTTGTATTTATTTCCAGCAAGTTTTTATTCCTTGTTTATGGCATGAAAGAAGACGATTTATCTTATTTTCATTAATAAAGGCTTGAAGCCATTTCTTTTTCCATGAATTGTCGATGTTTCTGTGTATGATAACGTTGTAACAAATTGCTAAGAGATCCATTACTTTGTCTGACGTACGAACACGTAAAAACGACTCAAAACCTCCAAGTCCCCAGAGTGCAAACTGGAGTACTCTGAGTCCCCGAAGTGCGGACCAGAGTATAAACGAATTAAAATCTCCAAGTTTCTGGAGTGCGGATTGGAGTACTCTGAGTCCCCGGAGTGCGGACCAGAGTATAAACAACTTAAAATCTCCAAGTCCCCGGAGTGCGGACCAGAGTATAAACAACTTAAAATCTCCAAGTCCCCGGAGTGCAGACTGGAGTACTCCGAGTCCCCGGAGTGTGGACTAGAGTATAAACGACTAAAAATCTCCAAGTCCCCGGAGTGCGAACTGGAGTACTCTAAGTCCCCGAAGTGCGAACCAGAGTATAAACGACTCAAAATGTCCAAGTCCCCGGAGTGCGGACTGGAGTACTCTGAGTCCCCAGAGTGTGGACTCGAGTATAAACGACTAAAAATCTCCAAGTCCCCGGAGTGCGGACTAGAGTACTCTGAGTCCCCAGAGTGTGGACCAGAGTATAAACGACTCAAAATCTCCAAGTCCCCGGAGTGCGGACTGGAGTACTCTGAGTCTTCGGAGTGTGACCAGAGTATAAACGACTCAAAATCTCCAAATCCACAGAGTGCGGACTGCAGTACCCTAAGTCCCTAGAGTGCGGACTCGAGTATAAACGACTAAAAATCTCCAAGTCCCCGGAGTGCGGACAAGAGTACTCTGAGTCACCGGAGTGCGGACCAGAGTATAAACGACTCAAAATCTCCAAGTCCCCGGAGTGTGGAATGGAGTACCCTAAGTCACCAGAGTGCGGACTCGAGTATAAACGACTAAAAATCTCTAAGTCCTCGGAGTGCGGACTGGAGTACTCTAAGTCCCCAGAGTGCGGACTCGAGTATAAAAGACTCAAAATCTCCAAGTCCCCGGAGTGCGGACTGGAGTACTCTGAGTCCCCGGAGTCCAGACCAGAGTATAAACGACTCAAAATCTCTAAATCCACGAAGTGCGGACTGGAGTACCCTAAGTCACCATAGTGCAGATTCGAGTATAAACGACTAAAAATATCCAAGTCCCCGGAGTGCGGACTGGAGTACTCTAAGTCCCCAGAGTGCGGACTCGAGTATAAACGAATCAAAATCTCCAAGTTCCGTGGTGCGGACTGGAGTACTCTGAGTCCCCGGAGTGCGGACCAGAGTATAAACGACTCAAAATCTCCAAGTCCACGGAGTGCAGAATGGAGTACCCTAAGTCCCCATAGTGCGGACTCGAGTATAAACGACTAAAAATCTCCAAGTCCCCGGAGTGTGGACTAGAGTACTCTGAGTCCCCGGAGTGCGGACTAGAGTATAAAAGACACAAAATCTCCAAGTCTCCAGAGTGCGGACTGGAGTACCCTAAGTCCTCAGATTGCATATTCGAGTATAAACGACTAAAAATCTCCAAGTCCCTGGAGTGCGGATCAGGGTATAAACGACTTAAAATCTCCAAGTCCCCGGAGTGCGGACTGAAGCACTCCGAGTCCCCGGTGTGTGGACCAGAGTATAAGCGAATTAAAATCTCCAAGTCCTCGGAGTGCGGACTGGAGTTCTCTCAGTCCCTGTAGTGCGGACCAGAGTATAAACGAATTAAAATCTCCAAGTCCCCGGAGTGCGGAATGGAGTTCTCTCAGTCCCCGGAGTGCGGACCAGAGTATAAACGAATTAAAATCTCCAAGTCCCCGGAGTGCGGACTGGAGTACTCTGAGTCCCCAGAGTGCAGACCAGAGTATAAACGATTTAAATGTCCAAGTCCCCTGAGGGCGGACTGGATATAAATGACTTGAAGTCATCGAGTCCTTGGTGTACGGATTGAAAAATATTCTAAGTACTCGGAGCGTGGGATAAAGAATGTGCAATACCAAAAAGTTGTCAACTTGTTTGAAGATGAATCGAGAAGTTCATGTAACTCGCAGTAGCTCGGGTTTTGACCACGGTTATATTGAAAACCAAATGACAATCGTCTTCCGAAAGGCAAAAGAACTAAGTTTTATTCATCAAAAATAAGTATATTTACATGAACTACGAAAACAAAAAATAATTACATGATCTAAACTAACTCTCATTGAACGAGAGCGCAGACTACTTCTTCGACTTCTTCGACTTTTTACCAGACGACTCCTCCCTAGTGCGTTTACCCTTGATAGCTTTCTTTGACGGGGGAGTGACAACTGAATAAGTACGAGGAACTTCCATAGTTTTGGACCAGCCTAGGAGGAAGACCTTCAACGGCTTATTCAAAAGATCGTCCAGGTCCCCAGCTTGAGGTTCGACCTTGATCTTGACCGTTTTTTCCTTCTCTTTCTCAAGCTGCTCCTTCATCCTCAGTTCAGATGTGTGTTCAGAGGCGCCTGTAATTTCAACTTCATAATCCCCATCGATGGGAGAGAAAGTCTCAGATTTTTCCTCATCAAGCACTCCAATCACCTGAGCATCAGGACCGGGAACCTCTCCCATGTCAGTGGCTTCACTCATTTTTTTCCTTCACCTCCTTGGCAACATCGCTCCTCGGAATGGGCGCAAGATAAGAACGGCCTGCACAAAATCACGAAAAGCAAGTATTAGAATGCGATAGCTTCTGTTGAAAAACGAAAACTCTTAGAGTGTTAAAGCAAAAGAGTTGCCTACCAGGTTCCGGTTGGCTCTCATCCGTCAGGGGGGTCTCACCCTCTAGAACAGGGGATAAAACATGAACGCCAAGGCCGGGGTCCTCCGGGTCATAGCCGATGTGTTGTTCAAAGGGATCGAGTATCGGCCAACCGGCCAGCTGGGTAGGCACACGAGCTGGAGACTCGATCCTGGATGGACCGACGATAGCTTCTTTCCCTTTCGTTGAGGGAGAGCCTTTGCAATAAAGGGCTTTCACCGCAGACAGGTCTGAAGGCTCGTTCCCCTTCAGATATTCCTTTATCAGAGCGTCCTCGTCAACCTCGTCGGTGTTGAGCTCAACCTTCCTGATTTCTATTAAGGTCTCCCATGCCTCGGCTAAAGATTTGAGATAGCCCTCGCCTACAAAAGTTAAATCCCGGTGCATCAGAACGTGGGCATTGAATTCCGCAATAAGCGGTCGAACATACTTTTGACTTCTCCCCTACCTTCTTCCTTAGCCGCCTCAAGACGAGAGTCGATCTTCGTAGATTCCATCTTTTTGCCCTCTTCACGGGCTTCACTCTTTCGTGCCTTAACATTGGAATCTCATCCTTAAGTTTAGCCTTTAGAAGTCGCATAGCAATGATCTCGTCGCAATACCGTTACGACGATTCTTGGGCGACAGTCTTCTCTTCTTTCTCTTTGCGGAGTCGCTCCTCAAGTTCTTTGACTTGGAGGCTGAACGCATCCCTCTCCTTTTGCACTGAATCTTTCTCCAAAGCTAAGGCCCTACAGCGTTGGACCGCCTCATCGATTTCTTTTTTGTGGGTTGATTGAAAACGAGTTACGACTTTGGTAGTATCTTTGGCGCTCTGTTCGGTGGCCTCAAGATGAGATTTGTAAGACGCGAGCTCTTCGTCCTGAGCTTTGATAATGTCTCTGTCATGGATAGCCTCAAGCTTCAGGCGATCAATCTCATGTTGGCGCTCTATGGAGACTTATGACACTTTTCAGCAAGATGAACAAACGCGTCATGTTGAACATAGACGTCGTTGGCACAGGCGATAGCGCTCTGCTTGACATGTCCCGAAATAGGTTGAACCGTCGGGAGAAATTTCAGGCCATCAAAGTAGATTTTTGAGAATTTAGCCTTGAGCTCGTTCAATCTCTTCGGTATTATTGGATCTGGTGCGGGAACAGGAGGAGATGGCTTTGAAAGTTCAGTCCTCTTATGATTATCTCGGGACTGTCGTTTGGTGGAAGAATCGGAGTGTTGATCGCAAGGGACATCTAACTGCGAGCCCTTGTGACCGTGCTTATCTTTGCTTTACCCCAAATGAGAAGGGGGATTATGATGGTATTTGGGCTGATAATATGATTTCTTCCGAGATGATGAATCTCGGGAATGATAATCCCTATCGCCATCGTCATCCTTATCTCGGCGTCTTCCGAAACCTGAGTCCCGTCCTGATTGATAGAAAATCGATGAACTGCGAAGGCGGTCAACTCCATGTGTACGCCCCATGTCACCTGCGTAGAGTTTAAGTAACGATGAATTAGTAAAAAGTAAGGTGATGGCGGAAAGTTCAAGTGCAAAGTGAAGTGCATGTGTTTGTGTGTGTCCTTATGTTTCCCCCAGACAAACTAGTTGCTTTACTAAGGGGAGTTTTTTCTCCCTGATTTTGGGCTTGAACGCCTGCATCGCCTCTGATGGGCAAGTGAAATTTAAGTGCCTCCGGATCATCAAAAGCATTATTGAGTAGATCATCAGGTATGGAGAGATTCGATAGGCATTTTAAAGAACTTTCTAAATGCTGTGAGGAAGCCTCTTTCTTTGGTGGAATAAGAGTAACTTTAGAAGTTCTGCCAACCCTTTCCTTTCTTATCTTGTACGTCAGTTTCTTTTTCCTCATCGAAAGGGAAGATGACGTTTCGATGTCATGAACTTCGACTATTGGATTCTGAGTAGGACCAACGTTCTCATCTTGTGCTTCGGGTGTTTCGGTTTCCTTGATTTCCCCTTCTTCTAGTGCGTCAGAAGCGTTACGTGCTGAAGACTCAGCTTGTTTTTTCCCTTTGCCAGTGGCAGGCCTGGGTATGGTAACGCCCTAAGGAAGGCTTATCCGACGACCTTCTGCCAATAGTCCAAACCTTGTAAGTGACTCATTCGAACTGAGAGTTCGGATGTCCCGTTCTTCGACAGGAAGGGCTCGAATAGCTTCGATGGCTTCAGAATATCCGCGGCCGTCAAGACGTGGAGTGATACCTTAAAAAATGAAAAAAGAGATAGAGAAGGCACGGCTTCGACCAAACATGAGTATCGATCTAGGAAAAAGACTTACTTCCTTCCACCCATCTCCTCGCAAAGACGGGAGGGAAACGCATAGAAAACCACTCCTGTTTGTATAGGACAAACTTGCTCCATGTCCCAGTTAAGATTTTGCATTTGTTGTGCGGCTCGAGAAACATCAAAGAGGGGCTATCTCTCCGCTTCTTAATGCAATATATATATATATATATATCTGATATCACCCAGGGTTGGGGGCCTAGAAAGAACATTCATGAAGAGGACGTAGGTACCGTAGATGAATGCATGGCCGTTCGGGTGCAGTTGCGACGGGGCAATATCGATGTATTGCAGCACATCCCGAAGAAATGAGTTGAACGGTGGCACGCTACCAACCTAGCACATAAATTTACTACAAGCTGTCTATCAAACTGAGGAAAAGTGTCGTGCCCTGATGGAACTAGCACATTGTCGAAGAGGATTCCACGGACAGAGAATATCTGACGAAGTGCATTTTCATTAATCTTCAAAGCATGTGAATCGACTGGGTTATCCAAGAAAATTGATGCCTCCAGAGCATCGGGAGCTAAGTTATGAGCAGGTAAAGTCGACGGGTTTGAAGTGTCTACGACTTCTTGTCTAGAGGACGGCCCAGGTCTGTCTAAGATCGTAGCGGAGCTAGATTTCCTCGATATCATTAATAAAGAATGAATCTAGCAGAGCACTTGTTTAAACTATACTTGAAAAATACTCGGCATTAGACTTAACAACACAAATATTCCCCCCGTGTGGTGACTGAACTAGTGTAATAATTCAAATATAAGTGCTGAGAAATTGAAAGTCACAGAGTTGATGGTATAAAGTTGAGCTTTGAACTGTCGTCTTCGAAGACCGTCGTGGCTGACCGTCTCCGTAAGCCAGCCTTGCAATGTTTTCAATTTTAGACTCGGACATTGGCGCTGCATATTAAAAAAAATTATCTGTTTTTATCGATTTAAGTTCAGGCTTGTGACTATTGAAACTAGGAAGTTATCAGTCCAGATTAGTTCGATATGCTAGTTTGCTTAGGTCCTTGTCCTTGTTTTTGTCATTTGATTAGGCAAGGTGAATAGGCGTTCGCCTAAGTATCATTCGACCAAATTATTGATCGGCCTAAGTATCGTTCGGCCAAAGTATTGATCGGTCGTTCGACCTAAGTGTTGTTCGGCCAAAATATCGATCGGTATCCTTTCCATTCCCCGCTTCCTTTCAGTTTTTCCACTCCAACCTCGTCCAGCATGGGGAGGTCATGCCGAACCATGGCCATGTCAATCCACACCAATAGGCCTAATCTCTAACTACATTATCATGCTACCAAAGGACCACTCGGCAATAAAAGATCATGTCGAGCCACTGCAATGCATCTTCCACCTTTCTCTTCTCCAATCCATCCACCTCGAAATTACCTGAGAGCATACTAAGTTCCAGCCCTAGAACGCGTCCGAACTTCAATTCATCACCCTCATTCACACGCCCCCCACTTTCTACGATACATGAAAGATTCACAAGTTTGAGTAATATCTAATGTTTCCTAATTTAAGAGAATGATCGAAAGGTTCTTACCGAAGAGTACGGCGGGAGCTTGGGGGTCTGTGAGTTTAAGATTGGAGGTTGTTCAAACTTAACTTAGGAAAGGCGTGATGGATTCTAGGAAGGAAGGGAAGATCGAAGAAGTGAACGAGACTCAAGGGAGGAAAGTTATGCATTTTTGGAAAGTCATGGAGGTAAAAAGTGAAAAAGTGAAGAAGAAGGAGAATGCCGGCCTTTAAAGGGAAGAAGAGGAAGTCGAAGAGACAATGACCGGTAGAACCGGTCAAAACGATATCGTTCGGCATCGGCTTCGGCTATGTTGTTCGGTATTTGTATGATGTTCGGCATGCAGTGCCTTACCCGGTATTCATGAGAAAACACCATCGAGAAGAATAAGCCAAGGCTTGAAGCGAGGCATAGAGGACAGGCGATTCAAAGCTCATCATGTTCGATCACGTAATGCACTTTGGGGGGCAAGTGTTACCTGGAGATTTGACAAGGCAACTAGGCACTCTGCATTTGCATACCGTTCAGCATCCATAGTCGTTCGTCATAAATGGTTCGTTTGGCATTCGAGTTCGACCGGCATCCAGAGTCGTTCGGCACCAATTGTTCATCCGGCATTCGAGTTCGACCGGCATCCAGAGTCATTCGGCTCAAATGGTTCGTCAGGCATTCAAGCTCGACTGGCATCTAGAGTCATTCGGCACGACAGAGTCATTCGGCATTCTATACTGCGCGGCATCTAGACCTCGTTCGGCACTCGACCCCGTTCGACATAAATCTCGATCGACATTCTAGATCGGTCGGCATTCAGAGGCGTTCGGCGTCCAGAGGTGTTCGGCATTCATCCAATCTCGACCGGCTTCGATTATTGCTCGGCCTGCACTCTCCACTTAGCACATCACTTCGTTCGGCATGAAGATATCGTTCGGCATCACTTAATTCGGCATGAAGATATCGTTCGGTATCACTTCGTTCGGCATGAAGATATCATCCGGCATCACTTCGTTCGGCAGGAAGATATCGTTCGGCATTAATTCGTTCGGCATGAAGATATCGTTCGGCATTCATGCCTCGTTCGGCATTTTGCCGTTCGGCATCTATGGATCGGCACATAGAGCTCACTCTTTTTGGGCCGAGATACTTAGCTACCTGTCACACCAGGGAAGTCCAACCCATCCTCGTCCATATATAGTGACGCGGAGGCACAGTGAAAGGGACCTTTTTTCGAGAATACCGGGGAGATTCTGCCGCATTCAAAACTCATTCAAGACTTATCTTTCTTGCTGAACAATTGTAATAAAATAGTTGATATACGGATTGTATTTGTAATCGATTATCGAGGAAAGCAATAAAGATTAACCTCAAAGTGGACGTAGGCAATTACGCCGAACCACTATAAATCTAGTGTTCATACTTTCTGCATTTAAATTTGCATACTGTTTTCTATTTAACTTTACTTTCTTCATTAATCCCTCTACACAAAATCTCTTTAGGGTGTTAGTGACCAATTATAGTGCTAATATAGATAAAAGCTAATTTTATAATAATTGACTTATAAAAGGGATATTTGAGAATTAAAAACGCTGGTGATTTCGAAAAATTTATCTAGAATAAATTTTTGGAGGAAAATGATTTTGTAAAGTTTTGAATAATAGCAATTTAAAAATGGAAAGATATTTGAAGTGTAAACCTATATATGTACTATTTAGCATATAGGAATTCTGGAAACCTTAAGATCTCACTCTTGGTTTTGATAATTGATTGTAGAGAACCCATAGTATCGGTCGAGGAGGAGCGCTTTCCAAGGCTAGGAGAGAGAGAAATCATGACTTGGTTAGAAGGATTCCGAAGGATCTTAACGATCCATCGGTATATGAGGAAGAACTAAAGGAGGAAATGGAGCCTGTCGAGCTGCCGTCGCGTCAAGAAGAAGAGCCCAAGGAAGAAGCAGAAGTGGAGCCTGAGGAAGAATTCAAAGAAGAGGAAGAATTCGATGATGAGTAAGAATTCGAGGACGAGGAAGAACTCGAAGATGAAGGGAGGAATTTGAGAATGAAAAGAAATTTGAAGTAACGGGAGAACTCGAATCGGAAAATGATGATGCTGCCATCTGGGAAATGGGTGAAGTTGAAGATGAGTCGGATGTAGATGGAGATTATTGTCAGAGGGAACCAAGCCCAGTGTTTGCATGGGTTCCCGATAACGATGTGGAGTCATGGAATCGAAGAGACCCGAAGTGGAGGACTAGGATGGAGAGAGTCCACAGTGAGTGTTGGTTTGGGATAAGTGGTCTCTGGGTGTTGTATGCCCTATTAGTATGTAGTAGTAACCTGAAGACGTCATGTTTGTTGGACTGTAGTCCAGTAAGGTATCTCAGTGGATGTTTAGTATGACTATATGTATGTATGTATGTATGTATGTATGTATGTATGTATGTATGTATGTATGTATGTATGTATGTATGTATGAATGTATGTATGTATGTATGTATGTATATGACGACGGTAACTGTGAAAGTATTCTAGTGATACTAGATGTAACTGATATTTGGAAATATATATAAATATATATATTGACTTATGTGATATGGGTGTTTATTAGTTCGTTAATAAATTAAAATTCGGTTAG
This sequence comes from Allium cepa, assembly GCA_030765085.1. NCBI lineage: Eukaryota > Viridiplantae > Streptophyta > Magnoliopsida > Asparagales > Amaryllidaceae > Allium > Allium cepa. The sequence goes on from CM060945.1 coordinate 83,122,860, forward strand.
TTCTGTGTACTAGCCGGATTATGAAAATTTCGAAGACGAAATTCTTTCAAGGAGGAAGGAATGTAACGACTCGGGATTTTCGACGTCTCCAGTTTTGAATGTTAATTTTTAATATTCAGTAATATGGTATTTTAATCAATAAAAATCCCCGTTAAATAACAATTGGTAATAATATATAGTTCTCAAACCAAGATAATATTTTGAATTTCCAGATTTTTTATCTATAAAATAGAAAATTGTTTTAAAATGGGATTTCTTATATATCTATATATATATATATATATATATATATATATCAAAACAATAGAATTTATCTTTATAAATTGAAATGATTTTGACTTGTAGAATATATAATGTATTATAAATAGAAAGAGTTTAAAGTTGGATTTTTCTTATACACATATTGGTTAAGAAGAAGGCATATATATATATAAGTTCAAAAGGGAAAATTATAGTATTTACAAACAAATAAATATTCCATGCTGTAAACTAAATTGAAAATGTAGGTTGAAAAACAATATATGTAATGGTAGGTAATATATATATATGAATCAAATAAATATTGTTTATTAGAAAGTAATATATATTTTTATATATCGAAAAAAATAAAAGAAGGAATATGTGTGTGTGTGTGTGTGTGTGTGAATATATATGATAATATTATGTCGTAGAAGTGAGGAAATCTATAAAATCATTTTAAAAAGAAAATCATTCACAAAGAGTGTCTTGACAAAATTGTATTTTTACACTTAAATTGAAATAACAAAAATTCATTGCCTTAGGTTATGTATTTTTAATAGAAGCGGTATATTTTAAATGACAACCTTTTATTTAATATGAACATGAAGACTTGAAGTTTATTTTAAAAAAAAACCACATTATATTCTTGTCTTCAGAACATAAGAAGGAAGCTTGCTGTACAAAACATTAAAAAAAGGTGGGAAAAGGACAAATAAATATACATAAGTTCTTGTTCGTCTAAATAGAAAAAGAGTAAAAACATTGTTTAAACTTCATCTCAAATATCAATTCCAACCACAAAAATTTCAACTCGGTTTTTTGTTAAAATCTCGTCAATCCATCAACCCATCAATGTACAAACTTTGAACAACATATTAGATCTTTTGAGCCAAAGATCTTGTACCGTAGATCTCATTTCTTCTCTTTGCAAACATGTATATATAAGTAGGCATATATGTTTGTGTAGTTTCATATGTTTTAACAACCTGTAAGCAAAAGCCTGTAAAAAAATGTCACCCTGTTCTTCAAAAAAATTCAAAGAGCAAAGCAAGATTTCAAGGCATTCTCTTTCACATTCAAGTACAAAGCAAAGATTTGAGTTTCAGGTTGAAGACTTAAGGTCGAGTAGGAAAATTTCAAGAAAATTTTTAAGGTGAGAAATTTAAAATTTAAAGACCTAGAAGTATTTAACATTGCTCTGTTCTTTTTAATAGTGAAACTATATACATGTTCAACCACTACAAGAAAACCTATATTTAGTTGCATTAATTAGTAGCGTTTGTGGTGTGAATACAACCAATAATGTCTTTACTTTTGTCTCGAGGGGCTTCGTTACATTCAATTTTAATTTTTGAGAAACATTGCCGCTCCTTACATTTATTTTTCAAGCCCTTTCCTCCACTGACCTAATTTTTCCGCCTTAATGAAAATTTCCCTCCCTCGTTTCAACTTCCCTCTCCTTCGCTCCTCCACAAAATTTCCGCTTCATCAAAATTTCTGCCTTCATCAAAATTTCCGTTAACGCTCATTTTTATATCTCAGCTCCGCCTCGTCGATACCCTCAACAAATCAGATCGACCTACATCTCCTTAATAAATCAAATCGATCGAATCCCTTGACAAAATTTCCGCCTTCACTCCTTAACAAATAAGATCTACAGCTCCATATCTCCCATCGTCGATACCCTTTGCTTTGAGGATTTGCTTTTGTGCAGCTGATTCGAGGTACGTAAATTATTTTTTGTTTTTCAATTTGAAATGGTATGGCGAAGGGTTGTGAAGTTTTCAATGTACACAAAGAAGCTTTGCATAATGATATATAGGAAATTTGCAAAGAGGGTGAGCTTATGTTTATTGATATTGAGTTGAGGTGTTAGTACTATAAGGCTCTGTTTATTTTATTTATCAAGTTGAGGTATTAGTGGTATTAGGTTGAGATATTAGTACATAGAGAAGCTTTGCATAATGATACATAGGAAATTTACAAAGAGGGTGGGCTTGTGCTTAGTGATATTGAGTGTTAAAATAGGAAGGTAAATGAATATTTAGAACAAAATTCCAATGAACAAGATTAGCACGGTAGGCTAACACTGATGGTTACCATTTAGTTATCATATTTTGTGTATGCTGAGATACTGGTACTATAAGGCTCTGTTTATTTTATTTTTCACATTTGGGTCACTATTTAACGAGCTCAATAGGCCAGAAATATTTTAAGCACAACAATAGTCTTCAGTTTTGGTCTTTTGTCAGACAACAATTATAGGAATTTGATGAATGAATTGTTGTAGAAGAAAATAAATACAATCGTTAGATCACATATTTATGTTTATATTTATAACCCGGGATTAAATTATCAATGTATGTATACGCCTCTATAAAAATATTGCAAAGAGAATTAGTGTGATATATAAGTTCATTTTCCTTATTTAGTTCATTTGTTAATATATATTCAAGTCTAGTAAGGAAACAAGAGACAATTTATATTAGGTTGATTTTTTGATCGAACCTAAAATATATATCTAGCTCTTATAAAAACTAGTCCAATATATATTTCTCCTCTCTCACACATATGGTTGTCATTTATTAATGCTTTCCTTTCTTTTTTTTATTTGTCCCTTTTCTCCAATTTTATGTTTGTTCGAGTGAATCATATTTGCTAAACTTTAATTCTTTTTATTTGATTTATACAACAAACGAGCTCAATATGTAAGCTTTTCGTAACTCAAAAAAATCATTGAAACTTAAAGTAGATGGTCGAGGGGAGGAAAAGACTGATGTATAAACATAACTCTCAAAATTAGCTATGAGAAAACACTTACAAACTAATATGATTGTTTTCACTTTTTTACTATGTTTGTTTTCATTTTGTTCGTTTCTTTTTTTAACTATGTCTGATGTATTAATACAGTTATCTGTGAGTTAAAGTTAACATCTTTACTTTACTGGGCTTCTGTAGAGCATCCTCCAAACGAGGTTAGATTCCTGTCTTCGTATGTTTCAATAGTTGTATTGGACATTAAACTGTCATTTATAGTCTACGATATTTTCAAAATTAGCGTACCTAGGATATATAGTTTTGGGTTAGGCTGTAATAGTATAAGCCCTCGACCTGTATAGTCTTGCACCAGGCAATAGGAGTGTTAGGCTCAACCCATATGTTTATTAGCAACTAGTTGATAAGACAGAACCCGGTTCATGTAACTTCATTTGAGGCTCCCAGCGGCATGGATTTCAGCATGTGCTAGCTGGTTGGATTGAATTATGTTTTCGTTTTGGGCTAGCCCTTAGGTTAATATGATGTGTGCTTTTAAGGGACAAGTGCGGACGTTTAGGGTTTGTTTTTGTCTACTGGTAAGGATTTTTTGGTTATAATGCTATGGTAAATTTTGGATCCTATTATTGCCTACCTATATCTGTGTTTTTACATAGAAAAAAGGAGTTTTTCAGTTGATAACAGTAAAAAACATATTTACATCATTTATTTTTTGTTCTCGGTGGCTTATCCTTTCAAATGCATTCATTTATGTTTAATATGAAATAATTTATAAGTTTGAAAAAGAGTTAGCCATACCATTTCGGTAAATATAATGGTTGTAGGTAGGAGCATTTATAATCTAGGCTTTGTCAGTAATAGATTCAACATATATGCATGCATTAGCATATATGTGGATATATGTGTGTTGAGTAGTTTGGGCATTTACTGATGTATGTTTTGTTTGTGGTTTACTTTTGATAGAATTGATTTACCTACTGCCTTTTGTGTACACTACTTTACACTGATATACTTAGCATTTCTTTTACTCGGCTTCTATTTCAAGTTTATGCATACATATTCTTCGTATTAAATTATATGTTTCATTCCTATGAATCGTATTTTTACTTAATGGACCACGTTTTTGCAATGCTCTTTGATTTGGTCTAATATATACATACATACATACATACATACATACATACATACATACATACATACATATATATATATATGGATACACATACACACACACTTAAAAGTTATGATATGGTTTACTATTAATAATTCATAACTTTTTATAAGTATATTATTTATCTTATTATATAAGTTAACTAATCATTTATGAATAATCAGTTTTACACATAAACAAATTTTTTGTTTACAATCTATTTCGGGTTATGAAATGAAAAGAAAGGATTTTTTAAGCAATATATATAAAAATTATAATTATTTTAATTTAATAAAGATTAGGAAATTACTTATTATTATGTGGAATACTTTTTATTTTAGTTTATTTAATTATTTCTATAATCCTAAATTTTGTATTTATTTTAAGTATAATCTTATGATATCGGAATCATGGATGTATGTAGATGGAACTGTTTTTGCAACTATCGGCATGAGATGGAACCTCGCTTTCCTGTCCTCCTAAAGTGCATGGATGTAGATGTTCACTTACAGTTGATGTGCATGTAGTTTTACTTATAGGTGCTTTTACCTAAAAAATGTCATAGGTAAACCATTGTTTATTTCTACTTACGAATTTACCAAGACATAAGTGGCTATGATGAAATGGCTTGAAAGTTTAGTACCAATATGATATCATTTTCTATGTATTACTTACATAGTAAACTACTACTCGTTTCCAATTGGAAAACATGTTTAGTAGTTGTACCCTTGACATTATTGTGTGATTTAACATGAAATGGCAGGATAGGTTATGAATACCTAAACTGCACAAAAACTTGATGCCTTATCCGTCAGTGCCCAGATTAAGATTAGTAGACTACATATTAAAAAAGAAAAAAGGATTAGTATATTATGTGGGTGAGGTTGAAAGTGTGAACCAACCAATCAAATTATTTTTATGTTGATAGACTATTTTGTGCATTGATACAATGTGTTGCATCTATTTCGTCTGAACTATATTTTAGTTATGAAAAAAAATTAGGGATTTCAATGTATAGTGATACTAAGCTATTTAGGTTTTATCATTTACCATAAATGTGGTTTGGACTTTATTGTAAATTTCTGAATATATTCAGCTATAATTTGTAAACCTTCATATAAAGCGCTAAACATACGAGACAATAACCCTGTTAACTAGTAATATATGTTTCTGTCATCATGCATAGCAAAAAAAACTTAAAGAATAAATGTAATTATAAGTTCTTTTCAGTTATCAGTGCAATAGACATGTTAACAAAAGTTCTATACTTGATTAAAACAGAAAATCAAACCCTACATCAAATTTGGAAACTTATTTGGTTGCCTATATCGTCGATGGAAAAGGATTGGTTGTATTTAAGCAGATGGCTATATAAACTTGACTTAAAATGTATTTTTAGAATTAACACATATATGTCAATATTAAAACTCAATTTTTTTGTGTTTAATTTTTTTCATAGGACTAGTACAGAGTACCGACAAGAAGCTTTGAATTTTGTGCATGTGGCAAAGAGAAATTTGAGAAATATGGGGAAAATTTTGTGCCCATGCACAAGTTGTTGAAATCTTAGTCCCCAGGATGACCACATCATCGTCGAGCATTTAATTATGAAAGAAATGGATCCTATATATAAGAGAAGTAGATGGTATAGCCATTGCGAGCAAGTAAATGTGGATACAAAAAAGTTTTTTGACACATATGACTTATTCAAGATGATTCGTTATGAAGATGAAGATTTTATGAATCATGATTTTTTTTTCCGATGATAAGGATAATGTTGATTCCCAATGAAGAGAAGACGAGTTACTTAAGAATTTCGAAGATGTGGAAACTCCACTTTATCCTATGTTATATAACTGATACAAAATTATCTGCCATCACCATCTTGTATAATCTTAAATGTGAGACTGGGTTGTTTGGTAGTGGGTTTGTCATGCTTCCAAATGTGCAACAATCATTTTTGCCGAAAGATAACGTGCTTGCTAAAAATTTGTACGAAGTAAAGAAATTTCTTCAAGTTTTTGACATGGGTTCTGAAAATATACATGCTTGTGAGAATGACTGTTGCCTTTTCAGAAAAGAATATAAAGATTTAAATACTTGTCCAAAAATAAGGTTCTTCAAGATGGAAGATAAATCAAGATACCAAGGAGATTATACAAGGTGTTCCAGTTAAAGTGTTGAGATATTTTCCAACAATTCCAAGATTTAGAAGGATGTTTAGATCTCAGAAGATGGCTGAAGATTTAAGATGGCATTTCAATAGTAGAAGCAATGATGGAAAGATGCGTCATCCTGTGGATTCTATGGCATGGAATATGGTGGACGAACGATGGAAATCATTTTCAACCGATCTATGAAATCTTAGACTTAATCTTGTTACAGATGGATTCAATCCATTTTCTATGTTGAGTTCAAACTATAGTTGTTAGCTAGTAATGCTTGTGACATACAATCTCTTACCTATATTGTGTACGAAGAAGGAAAATATTTTGTTAACATTGTTTGTTCCCGGTCCAAAACAGCCCGGGAATGATATTAATGGATATTTGGCACCTTTGATTGATGATTTGTAGTATTTATGGAGTAATGGAGTTGATGCTTATAATGCATTTAGTAAAACGTTGTTTAAAATGAAAGCAACTTGCTATGGATGATAAATGATTTTTCAGCTTATGAAAATCTTGCTGGGTGCCGTGTGAAGGGAGAAAAAGCTTATCCATTGCGTGGTGTTAATACTCATCATCGTTGGTTGAATTATAGTAGAAAGAATGTCTATATGGGTCATAAAAGGTATTTTCCTATGTCAGATTCGCGGAGGAAACAAAAGGCTTTTTTTGATAACACTATAGACAAAGGTAATGCTCTTAGAGTTTTAACTGGAAGAAATACTTCTGCATTGTGAAAAGATTTTCAAAATGATTTTGGGAAAGAGAAGGAGAAGAATAAAAAGAAGAGAAATAATAAGAAAAGGACAACTAAGATAAAATACATTAGCATAAAAAAAAAGGAAGAGGAAGTGCGCCCATGACATGGAAGATGAACACAATGAACATAACGATCCTAAAAAATTGGAGGATATCAAGGTGGAAAAAGAGATTGAATTTTTTTGATTTTCCATATTGGAAGGTTAGTGGGTTTTTAAAAAAATTAACAATTAGAAATAATATAATCATAAATTACACTGTTGATTTTATAGGAACTTTCGTTACGTCATAATTTGGATGTAATGCATGTGGAGAAAAACATCGGTGACAGCATATTGGGCACATCGTTGCAAGATAACAAATCAAAAGATGGAACCAACTCAAGAAATGATTTAGAGGATTGGAGAATTCGACATGAACTTTATTCACAACCTCGTGGGAAGAAAACATATCTTTCGCCGGCTCCTTATACATTGTCAAATTTCGAGAAAGCAATATTTTGCAAAAGATTGTATGATTTCAAAGGACCCGATAGTTACAGTTCAAATTTGAAAAACCATATATCGTTGGAGGATTGTAAAATTAGTGGTTTAAAATCACATGATTACCATGTTTTGATGGAACATTTATTGCTTGTAGCAATAAGAGGATTATCGTTAAAGAAGACAAGGAAAACAATGATCCCCTTATGTTCATTTTTCAACAAATTATGTCAACGTGTCCTTGATAGAGAGAAGTTGCAACAAATCAATGTTGAGATTATTGAAATTTTGTGTGAGCTTGAAAAATATTTTCCACCATTATTTTTTGACATAATGTTACATTTGTCAATTCATCTCGGTAGAGAAGCACTAATATATGGACCGGTTCAATTTCGTTGGATGTATCCCTTTGAAAGATATATGAAGCCACTTAAAGATTATGTAAGAAACTATTCAAGACCCAAGGGATGTATTGTAGAATAATATCTTGCAGACAAATGCATGAATTTTTTTGTTGAATTTTTTAAAAAATAAGACAAATTGAGGAGACAGAGGCTCGAAATGAAGATTATGAAAGCACTGTAATACTCGAAGGACGCCGAATTTCAATGCCTAAGACAATTACATTATCGTCCAATGAGAAAGAAAGTGCTCATTTAGCCATGTTAATGAATATGACCATAGTGGAACCATTTTTTGAGTAAATTTATGTTACATTATATTTCAATTATTCTAATGTGTTTTTATTGGTAATTATAACTTAATATGCCTTGTTTTATACTAGTTTGCGTTTGGAGGAATTACAAAATTCAAGCAAGCGCATGGAAAGAAATTCAACCATACTTTGAGAAACACATACAAAGTACTATGCTGATTGGATTAAAAAAAGGCTAAATGATTATTTTAATTATACTCTCATTTGCTTAAGAATATTATTTCAAAGTAACCAATGTAAATCAAACCTTTTACAGATATCTATTAAGTCCAATGATCACAATGAAATGCTAAAGTAGATTGCGAATGGATCAAAGAATGATGCTTTGTCTTACAAAGGATATATCATCAATGGACAACGATTTCACATAAAATATGTAGGGAGAGAAACTTAAAACAGCCGAGTAATTTATGATGTGACCAATATGTGTAGAGAAAGTGCAAAAGACATTTCTCAAGTAGGTTATGTGGTCACTTATTATGAAATATTGGCTGATATAATTGTATTAGATTATCATGTGTTTTATATTCCTGTTTTTAAGTGTCGTTGGGAACATATTGGAAATGGAGTAAAAGTTGATGAAGATGGTTTCACTCTTATCAATTTACATCAAAATCAAGCATTATTTTTAAAAGATCCATATATCCTTGCTTCTCAAGCTAAACAAGTATTTTATTCAAGAGAAAATGATTTTTTGAATTGGTATGTTGTAATGGAAGCACTACCAAGAGGTTTCATGATTTAGAGACAAATGATTATGTAAAAGAAGCTATCAATGTTGTGGAAGGTTGTGATGTAACCAACATGGATGTTGAAGACGTTAGCTATGTTAGGGAAGATTGCAAAGGCATACTTGAGTAGTTTAAATATTATGGATTATGGGAATTATTTGTGAGTACATGGATATGTCAATTTTGTTTGTTTTTCCATTGTCTACTCATAGTATAAATGATTTTTTTGTAAGAGACGATGATACAATTAAGATAAATGTAATTATTATTTGTGTCTAAATTAGTCAAATATATTTAAGATGTTTGATAACCAATTAAAATTTCATGTATATAAGTATAGAGTTATTAACTATCTAGAGATAACGTACCGAGTCGTCATCATGAAGAGCTGCACTTTTGTTGAACATAGGGAGGTAAGAACTTCCATTCCTTAAGAATTTTTTATCATTGTGATGACCCAAAAATTTTGGCAATAAAAATTTTATAATCTTCATCTATAATAATTTGAATAGACAATATAATTTGATAATATGTTTTATAACTATTTAAATAGGAAACATTGGTTTAATAGTCTTCTATTAAAAATATTTAATTGGTAATATTTATTTTTTCAAAGCTAATAAAATGTATTCTATTTATAATTTATATATATGTATATACATTGTGAATAGGAAGACTTTGTGTTGAACTTAATAAAAATATGTTTTCAAATTATAATATATATATATATATATATATATTTGAATATATATATTGTTATTTGTAAGATATACATTCAAGTTAATAACTTTCAAAGCTAGTTAAAATTAATTCTATATTTTCAAAACCTATATACGTAATTAAAAGTATTTTAGCATAAGTTTAAATAAGATTTATAAAAAGGTTTGTTTGACTTTCTTTTTCAAATTTGCTTGATCTAATGTATATAAAAGTTTAAACCATAATAAACAAACATTTAAATCATATAAAACACAAGAAAATTATTTAATACAGGGTTCAATTCTATTGATTTTAAAATGCTATCTTTTTAAATTACTTAAACCAAAAGGGTTTATACATATAGGTTTAAAATATTCTTTCTTTTTAAATATCTCATGAATTAAGATATTTTGTAAATATATAAATAAATATAACTAAATTCATATTACATAATTATAAAAACTTAAGTACATTTTAGGTTAAGGGTTTAAACATAAAAGATTTTGTTTTGGCATTTGTATTCCTAATAAACATGTGTAAGACTTAGTAACATGCAAAATGAACAAATGGCAACTGTGTTTCTTTTAAAATTAAATTATATAATAAATAAAATTTGAGAAACCTGGCCCTTGATCTCAGTTTAAACCTTTTCAAATTTATCTTCTTTCATCTTGAAATCTAAAATCAAAAGGTAACCTGATCAAACAACAAGAAGCAAATTCAACAGAGCAATTTCAGATTCAACTTAAACAAGCAAACTCAAGTAAATCCACATCAGTTTCAGTTTCATCATCAAAGAATTCAAATCAATGGAAAAGGTCCAGTTCAAATTCAAATTGCAGATCATAAATGAAGATCATATTCTCTGTTTATGTTTAACCTGGTGAGTAAAAATTTTTAAAACTAGAATCAGGTAGAATAATTCAATGCATGTGATGGAATTGTTCGTCAACAGAAATTCTATCGGTTTAGAAAATCGTCGAATGAATTTAAATTAAAAATAACCGCAAGCGCACGGTGTACGAATGTAGCACGCGGCGAATACGGGTCGATCCGCGGGGAATTGATGATTTTAAAATTCTATTCAATCAAATTAAACCAAAGTTGAGCAGTGTGATTGGCTAGAAATGTAAGAAACTAACTAAAACTAGCAAAAGAAAAATAGATAAAAATATGAGAGTTAAATGACAATTTAGAGATAAATCCACTTTCTAGATCATATAATTCAACGATTAATGAAATTATGATCTCTTTTTTTGGTCATAAGTGAGTTTAAATGATGTGTTTATCATAAGTATGGCTCATTTGTGCTATTAATTAACTCAACATAAGCCATCAAACTATAACACAACCTTTAAACCACTTAATAAATTTCATGAAAATGAAAACAAAGTTGAAAATGAAATCTATTTTAAGTATGGCCTATTAACTATTAATTAGAAATATAGACCATTAAATTTGAATTTCAAATCACTTTTTAATGCAATAATCATATTTTGATGAAGAGGCATTTGTGTTTAAGCATAGCATATTTGGTGTCAACAATATAGGCTATCAAATTCAAAAAAAATGACAAATTAAACCACTTCAAGCATTGTCATTAAGCACAAAAAGAGAGCTATGATTATCAAAATGTTGAAGCTATATGATTAGAGGCTTCATTACCCCTAAATTGAAGGGATTAGCCTCTCATATTTGTTATCAAAACAACAAATATAGCTTGCAGCATGAAAGAAAAAGAAAAGGAAAAAGAGAGCAAAGTAAAGAAAAAAAAACTATTCTGCTTGCATGAAAAATAAATCTACACTACAACATGAAAGTAAATAAGCATGAAAAGGAAAAGAACATGTATTGAAGTTGCAATAAAAAAAAGAAAAAATACATGAAATAGAAGTGGCTAAGTAGCCATGAAAGAAAGAAGAGAGCTTGGTTTTATTTTATGCCTAAAACTAACTAAAGAGAGACTAAGTAAGAGAATGAGATTACATGAAACATATGGGGTTATTTATACATGCATGAAACACTAATCCATAATTTGGGAAATGACCAAACTACCCTTGAGAAAGTGTGGAAGCCAAGTAATCATTAGCTTCTACTAATCATTATTCAAGTGTACATGAAGTCATTAATTCCATAAGCATGTGCATTAGCCTCTAATTTGTACATTAAGGTGGTGGGTAGGTGGTTCCTCCATGATTTTCACTTTGAATTATTTCCATCTTCATTCCTTTATATTCTTGGTGCATGCATATTCCTTCATGAAACCACTCCTATTTGAGACCAAATTCCTACAAAAATATATATAAATTTCCAATTAGTTTTTCTCAAAGAAATATATGCACACAAATGACCGTTTTGCTCCTATATGAAGATGGATATGTGACAATTTGGAATTAATATGGATTTTGGTTAAAACAAGTTAAAATACCCAATATGATCATTTATTTATTTTAAAAAGAATAAATATGGTGGTAAAAATATGCACATTTACTTGCATATCAAATACCCCAACACTTATCCTTTTATTCGTCCTCGAATAAAGGGAAACTAAGATAAATCCGTTTTCATAGAAAGCATGATTGCATTGAGCGTGTGCAACAAGCCGTTAAACCTCTGGGTGTCCCCAGTAGGACAAGTGTTGTTTCGTGAGGGTATTCAGCCGATACTACCCACAAAATCCAAATGCATGATGAATTTGCAAAATTCAAGATTTATTTATAAGGAAATGAATGCAAGTTTTTGAAAATATTTACAAATGAAGGCTTTATTTTTAAATTGACACGAATAAGTTAAATATAGGTTTCGGCTATTATCTTAAAAATTTATGTTACTTACTCATCAAAATTTCCAACAAAAATCAATTTATCATAGCAAATAGATTATAGTTTAACTCGTTATTTCGTTTGATAACAAAGTGTATTTATGAAAATGATCCTTAGTTGATTATCAAAATTTATCAAAGTGGTATTTTCATTTCTTTTCAATAACAAATCAAACCAACTAAGTAAAAATAGTGCTAGGATTTCAATTGCTTGCTCTCTCATTATTTGCAAGAAAAATTACACACTTAGCTCAGGTAAACTGAGGCCAGATATACCACCCATGCACTGCCTTTCGGGCTTATGTGAGGGGGGTACAGAGCATGGCGAGTGCACACACTTTCGTGCATACACCTATGGACCGTAGGTGGTTTTATTAAGTCTGTTTTTTTTTACATATGTTCCATACATGCATAACTGTGAGGACTTTTAAATGCGTATGAAAGCACATGATAAAAGATTCCAAGTAATTCACCCATGCATAACCGTGAGGACTTTTAAATGAGAGTGAATACTTGGATGTTGTTATTTTTTTTTATATATTTTTTTAGGAGAGAGAGAGTTTTGCAAAATCATCTTAGCACCATTTAACTTAGAGGACAAAAAAAATGTTATATCATTTACTTTAAATCAACCACTTTTTAAAACAAATATTTTCAATTAGGATGCATTTCATAATTAACACGTATGAATCTTCCTATATACTAGTTAAACCATTGTTATTTGTAATCAAACTTCATTTTTATTTTTGTTAAGATAAATAAACTTTCAAAAATTTCAATTTAATAAGCCAAAACCATATATTTATCCTATAATGTTTCTTTAAAAGTAAATCAAAAATGCTTAAACAAAATTGTTTTTTTGTTGTTTTTTTTTTGGGGATTTTTTTTGCAAAGAAAAACTAAAAATAAATCATGGAAAATCGAAAATGAAGATGAGTCTCCCCCACATTTGATTTCGACTGTGTCCCTACAGTTAACCCAAGCGGAAGGAGAAACTATAAAAGCATAACCTTTATTTAAATAAAAATGAAAAGATGATTATTTACAAGTCATCAGAAAGTATGCTGTTGAAGAGTAAATGAACCGGTCTTACAAGAACCGATTCATTTGTCTCACCATGTATGTAAGACACAGCTCAATCGCAGAAAACCAAACCGTAAAAGAATTCGAAGTTGAACGTTGATTTAGAAAAACGAATGTTTTTTTATTGAAAATTATACAAGTTGTTTTGTTTTCGATGTTTTTTGGGGTCGATAAAACAATTGATTGAAGTTCAAGTTTATTTTCACCAATTTGAAATTCAAGCTTATCATTGAAAGAATTTTCTGAGTTATTGATTTCAAAATCAAAATGGTGATTTTCATCTTCCGCATCGGAATTTAACAACTCGTCATCCAAAAGTCCAAAAAATTCGTGTTCATTAAATTCGTCTTCCTTTGTTGGATTATCAACAACTTTATTACATGTCTCAAGTTCAAAATTCAAAGTTGTTGTATTCAAATTTTAGAAATCGAGAAAAGGAAGATCAAATTTTAAATTTGGTTCCACATCCTTAAAAGAATTGAAATCCAACTCAATTACCATGTTTTCAACAACTTTATTAGGATCATCATTTTCAGTACCAAAAGTTGTTATTTGAAAATCGTCAGTTGTGGTAAAAGATGGATTATCACTTGACTCGTCACATGTTGAAATTTGATTTTGTTTTTCACATTGTTTCATATATGTTTCAAACAACAAATCCGTGTGATCATCGTAAATTTCATTCATTTGCTCAACAAAGTCAAATTTGTAATTATTAACTTGAAAATTTTCGATTGGGACTCGTTGAGAACAAGAATTGTCAACTTCGATAAACGGTAGATTATTATTTGATTCTTCACATGTTGAGATTTGATTATGATTTTCACGAATTTTTTTGTATTTTTCAAGTAATAAGTCCCCGTTATCTTTTTCCATTTAGTCAAAAAAATAAAATTCATGATTATTAATTTGAACATTTTCATTTTGGATCTGTTGATAACCAAAGTTTTTAATCGTATCGTTATTGAAACTATTCCCATTGCTAAAATTATTTGAAAATTGGTTCACATTTTCATCTTGATTTTGAAATTCATTTTGAAGCTCGAAACTGAATTGGCATGGGATACACTCGAAATCATTTGAATTTTGAAGAGAATTCAAATTTTGCATATTTTGAAAACTTTGATTCGAGTTATAGCACAAATATGAATTGAACAACTCATTTATCTCTTGATTTTGTTGTGTAGAAAGTTCGAGTAAAGAAGAAATGCTATTTTCGAGATTCGAGGGTTGGTCATCGTTTTGAAAATTTTGTTGTTCGAAATTCGAATTATTTACACAATAGTTGTTGTTAAAATATCCGTATGAATTTGGAGTGAAATCATGTGGATTATATTAATTTTCACAATTATTGTAAATTCAATTGAATATGGAAATTCGGACATTTTCAAGAATGTTTTTTGGTTCTTTTATACAAATGAAAAATATTTACAAAAAGAAATTATTTTTCAAAAGGAAACTTGATTTTTGTTTTGTTTTTAGATTTTTAAATTTTTTTTGTTTTTGAAAGGTTTTATAATTTTTTATTTTGGTTTTTCTAATTTTTTTTGTATTTTTGAAATTTCAAAGAAAAAGGATTTAAAAATTTCAAAGGAAAATGGATATTTACAAAAAAAAAATAGTTTTGATTTTTGAATTTTTTTTTAATATGCATGAACTAATGCAACTAAATGAATGCAGGAGTTAATTACAAATGATTTATCCTAAGTAAACACAAAATTGTATAATCAAACTTTGTCTTAGATAAACAAGATAGTTCTCAGCCAGGTAACGGACAGGATTTATCGGTGCACCACGAATCACCGTAGCAATGCAGCTGAAGGTTTAAGTACCTTCGGAGAAACAATTCAGTATAATATTTACGAATCACCGTAATATTTATAACTGATTATTCCTCTGCTGTGGCCTAGACACCAAGAAATTAAATTGTTCAAAGAAGACAAATTGTCAATATACAATTAAGTGTTATCGATGTCTAACCGTTGTTATTAAAAAAACTCTAAGATGAAATGCAATACTGAAATTAAACGTGTATTAACAATGCAACTACGAATGAAATTTATTCATTTATTTTTTTTGGATTTTTTTTAATTATTTTTATATAAATGCCAATGCAAGCAACCAACAATGCAAGACAAATAAAAATAATCGAAAGCAAGCAATTTATTTTATTTTGACAAGTGAAGCGAAACAATTATTTTTGGCAGCCAAGCGAAGCAATTGACTCTTCCAATCTGCTTTGGCAACCTGAAAAGGAAAAACAAGATATATACAGTTTTTTTTAAATATATTATGAAGAAAACAAAACCAGAAAACTTTTTTTTGTTTTCTCTTTTTTTTGTTTTTTAGAAAAAAAAGACTAAAAACAAAAGGAACAAACCCTTTTTTAAAAAATAATAATAATTAAACTAGGACCCGGACCAACTCAGTTAAATATAACAAAATACATAACTTTCTCAATCAAAAACGAATGAGCACATCTGCAAATCATATTTGCAATTTCCAAATCCTCGAATTTTCGAAAATCTCCCACCCAAATTTCGTACGCAAGTTAAATTGATTTCTGCAAATCAAAATCTTCTCTTCTTTTCTTTTGGTGGAGTTTGAGGAATTGTACCACGATTTTGTAGGTGATTCTGGTTATGAGGCAAGTTTGGATTCGCGATGTGTATGTATTGCGATTTGAGGTCGCGGTTTGGGGATTGCTGATTGAGGCGCTTGAGTGTGGAGTGTTTGATTGGTGGTTGAGGTGGATGCTCGTGGTAGCAGGTTTGAGGAAGGGGCAGGGAAAGGGAGGCTGTGGAACTGTAGTGTTCTGTTGCAGTGGTGTGGTTGTTGATGGTTGCAATGTAGGAACTTCAATGTATTAGGGTTGCGGTGATTTGGGAAGTTCGTTGTTTGATGAGAATGGTTGCAGGCACGATCGCAATTGAGTTGCTTTCGTTTGAGGGAGGTCAGGTGGTCGAGGCTGGATTGAATGGTCGCAGAATTGGGTGGCTATATGTCAGTAGATGGTGGAGGTCGTGGGTAGAGCCATAGTCTGGTATAGGAGGTGGAGATGGTGATCAGGTGGATGTGGAAGTGGTTGAACTGTGTTGTGTTACAGTAGAGGGAAGACAGAGATCAATGTTGACCAAAGGTTGTTAGGTAGTTATGAAGAAGAGGAGGTGGGGAAATCTGTGAAGTGTGGTGGTTCTGGTCGGTGGTTAAATATGTAGTAAAGTTGTCAGGCAAGTGTGTAATTGTGCCAGAAGGGAATGAAGTGGTTTCAGCAGTGGTTGTAGAAGAGGATGATGTTGCTGTTGCTATGCTCGACGATTTGCAGATTGTGTGTATCGGTATTTGAAAGTAGTTGAAAACAGAAGTTGAAAGTAGAACTGTTGTGGAATAGTTGGAGGTGTTTGATGAAAGCAAGATGGTGGTTGAAGACATGTGCACTGGGTGAAGACTGGTTGTGGTTTGCTTGTAGTTGGATATGAGGTAGAGGCGATGTTGATGCTATGTATAAGCAAGTGAGTATTGAACTGTCAGGTTGTAGAGTTTGTCTTGGTGGAGCAGTAGTTTATACAGGGGGGCACTGTTGTATGTTTGTTGTGGATTTCAGGGAGGATGAAATGGGGCAGTGGTCAATGGAGTTGGTTGAATTGTGACAGAACAGAGGAGCACGGCAGTTGTTGATGTGTGCAGTAGATTGAAGGCTTGGATGTAAGGGAAGGCTGATGTAGGGGATCGTCTGGTGGAAAGAAGATTGGTGAGCAGTTGTTCAATATTCACAGTGGAAGGGCAGTGACAAGGAAGACAGGGTTGTTGATGATAAGGCTTCGGTTGGAATTGGTGTGGACAGGGGATGGAGCAGTAGTGATATATGGAGATGGATGGAAATTCAGGTGAGAAACTGCAATTTTGTGAGTAGTGTTTCGGGAGCAGTAAACAGAGAGACAGAGAGCAAATAGTGGCAATGCAATGCACATAATTGAAGAAAAATGAACAAAAAAACAGAAACTATGTAAAAATAAAATGGAAATGTAAATCAATGTAAAGTGAAATGTAAAAAAAAATTGTTTTTTTAAATGAGATTATGTTTTTTTTTAAAATAGAAATGCAATGCAAAATGGAACTAGAAAACAAGAAACAAGCACACAAAAATTAAATAAAAACACAAAATAAGCACACAAAAATCAAACGAAAATTATCCGAAGAATAAAAAATAAAATCAAACAACTCCCCGGCAACGGCGCCAAAAACTTGTTCGTCGACGGAAATTCTATCAGTTTAGAAAACCGTCGAATGAATTTAAATTAAAAATAACCGCAAGCGCACGGTGTACGAGTGTAGCACGCGGCGAATACGGGTCGATCCGCGGGGAATTAATGATTTTAAAATTCCATTCAATCAAATTGAACCAAAGTTGAAGTGTGTGATTAGCTAGAAATGTAAGAAGATAACAAAAACTAGCAAAAGAAAATTAGATAAAAATATGAGAGTTAAATGGCAACTTAGAGATAAATCCACTCTCTAGATCATATAATTCAACGATTAATGAAATTATGATCTCTTTTTTTGGTCATAAGTGAGTTTAAATGATGTGTTTATCATAAGTATGGCTCATTTGTGCTATTAATTAGCTCAACATAAGCCATCAAACTATAACACAACCTTTAAACCACTTAATAAATTTCATGAAAATGACAACAAAGTTGAAAATGAAATCTATTTTAAGTATGGCCTATGAGCTATTAATTAGAAATATAGACCATCAAATTTGAATTTCAAATCACTTTTTAATGCCATAATCATATTTTGATGAAGAGGCATTTGTGTTTAAGCATGGCCTATTTGATGTCAACAATATAGGCTATCATATTCAAAAAAAAGATAAATTAAACCACTTCAAGCATTGTCATTAAGCATAAAACGAGAGCTATAATTATCAAAGTGTTGAAGCTATATGATTAGAGGCTTCATTACCCCTAAATTGAAGGGATTAGCCTCTCATATTTGTTACCAAAACAACAAATATAGCTTGCAACATGAAAGAAAAAGTAAAGAAAAAAAACTATTCTACTTGCATGAAAAATAAATCTACACTACAACATGAAAGTAAATAAGCATGAAAAGGAAAAGAACATGTATTGAAGTTGCAATAAAAAAAGAAAAAATACATGAAATAGAAATGGCTAAGTAGCCATGAAAGAAAGAAGAGAGCTTGGTTTTATTTTGAGCCTAAAACTAACTAAAAAGAGACTAAGTAAGAGAATGAGATTACATGAAATATACGGGATTATTTATACATGCATGAAACTCTAATCCATAATTTGGGAAATGACCAAACTACCCTTGAGAAAGTGTGGAGGCCAAGTAATCATTAGCTTCTACTAATCATTATTTAAGTGTACATGAAGCCATTAATTCCATAAGCATGTGCATTAGCCTCTAATTTGTACATTAAGGTGGTGGGTAGGTGGGGTCCTCCATGATCTTCACTTTGAATTATTTCCATCTTCATTCCTTTATATTCTTGGTGCATGCATATTCCTTCATGAAACCACTCCTATTTGAGACCAAATTCCTACAAAAATATATATATTCCAATTGATTTTTCTCAAAGAAATATATGCACACAAATGACCGTTTTGCCCCTATATGAAGATGGATATGTGACAATTTGAAATTAATATGGATTTTGGTTAAAACAAGTTAAAATACCCAATATGATCATTTATTTAATTTAAAAAGAACAAATATGGTGGTAAAAATATGCATATTTACGTGCACATCAGGAATGTTGAAGTAATACTGAGAAATGTTTATGTTATATATGCAAAGATGTGAATGCTTACATATATACTGATCTGTTCTATGCAAATGCCTATCTATATTTATCAATATTCCTCTGTCTATTTGTCAGGCTCAAATCCTCACAAGTTAAAACAATTGCTCTCTCTACAATTAAATTTAGGCTAAGATTTATAGATGAAAGATGATTGAATTTGTGCAACATCACTTTTAAAAATAATTTTGAGAACTTATATCAAGAAATTATCACAAAAATTGGAAATTACAGAAAAAATAAATTTGTGTTGAAAATCAAGGTTCATAATTCCATATTTTGATTATCTAAGCAGAATTGTATTGCAATATGATGAAGTTAGACATTGATATCATGATTTTTGGGTAAGAAATTGTTAAGATAATCTGAGTTGGTCAGATTCGACATTTTTGTCGACTGCTAATGAACGATGACGAGATTCTCATCGGGATTTGGTCTGGAGATGGCCGGAGTGCCGTGGATCAAGGGAAAACTAGTTGTGGATTTTATTGATGATCAAGGCGGCCAGTCGGAGATGATGTAGGGTTTTATGGTGGGTTTTCATCGTTGGAGTTGTCGAGGCTGGTACGGCGACAGTGATGCATCGGAGGTCATCACGTGAGGGGGAATCGAAGCTGGAAGTCGAGAAGCGGCTCTGGTCAAGGCGGTAGGAGCTCCGGTGTTAAGATCCTTGTCGGTGAGGGAGTTTTCCGTTTGGGTTGGTTCTAGATTTTCGTTCGGTTGCTCGATTTTAGTTTTGCTATCGAATTCATTCTTCTGGGGGGTCGTGATGTTTGTCGAAGTCGTCGACGACGATATGGAGCCAGAGTAGTTGGTCGGAGCTCAAACGATTGCGCGTGCACATGCACGCATGTGCACTTGTGTCTGGGATCGATGAAGTTTGAGGAAGAAGCTTTGTACTCGAGATTGGCTCGAGTATGATGCGAGTCTGTCTCGAAGTAGCAGGAGATTGTGTGTGGCTCAGTGGTTTTGTTTATTTTGCTCGGGTTTGATTTTGATTATGTAAACAGGATTTAAATTTTAAAAGAAAATCAAGTTCGGGTTTTAAAAAGCCAGCAAGTTAAATTAATCAAATTTCCAAAGAATGTTAGTTAAGTTAAAAAGTATTTTTAAATTGAATATGTTTTCAAAGATTTAAAATGTTTAAAGTTGTTTGTTTTTAAAAGTAATTATAAATTAGAATTTATTTTGTAATTAAATTCAAAGATGTTTTCAAATAAATGTACTAATTCAAACTTTTCAAGAAAAGAAATTTAAACAAGTTTTAAAAGGCTAGTAGTATAATTTCAAAGGAATGTAAACCTAGTTTCAAAGGTAATTCTATTAAACAAGTAAAACAAGTATTAAATCTAGTCTTCAAAGATTCAATTTTAAAGTTAAATGTTTTCTTCAAAGTTATTGTTTAAAAGTAATTATATTAGAATTTATTATGTAATTAATTCCTAAATGATTCTCAAATAAAGTATAATGTAATAATTAAGTATTAAATTTAGATAAAGAATTTATCTTTTAATTAAGGTTGATTAATTGAGTTAATTAATCAGTGAAACTAATTAAAGTTATGTAATTAATAAGGATTGATTAATAAATGTTAAAAACCTAAAAATAATTACTTAGATAAGTAATTAATGGATAATTAATGAATGTAATTAGTTTAAAGATCATTAACTAGTGATTATGAGATAATTAATGTAATTAATTTAAGGTAATTAATTGGTTAATAAAGTAAGGATAATCACTTTGAAATTGATTAAGTACAATTACTTAATGTAACAAATAGGGTATAATTAATTGGTGTAAGTAATTAATGAATAATTACTGGATGTAATTAATTAAAGAGAGATTACTTAAGGGAAGTAATTAGAGGGTAATTACTTAGTGGAAGTAATTAAGGATTAATTACTTGGTGTAATTAATTAAAGGATTAATGAATATAATCAATTAAAGAGTTAGTTAATTAATGTAAGTAATTGTAGGGTAGTTAATTAATGAATGTGATTAATTAAAGATTAGTTATTAAATGTAATAAATTAGAATAATAATTAACTTATGAAAGTAATTAGAGGATCGTTAATTAATGTAATTAATGAGAGTAATTGAAGGTTGATTAATGTGAATGGTTAAGGATAATTAATCTATATGATTAATTAAAGGTTAATTACTTAATATAATTAAAGAATAACTAATTGAGTATGATTAATTAAGATGGATAATTTAAAGAATGATTAATAAATTGGTTTGTAATTAATTAATGTTAAGTAAGTAGGATTAAAGGTAATCTAAGTAATTAAAGTTAGTAATTAATTTAATTAGAGGTTAATTAAATTAGTTAGGAATTAATCAATCTTGCATATGGATGATTGAATGGTATCGAATGCCTTGGATTATGTGATATCTCCGATATGTGATATGTGCTGCTTTGTGATATGAGATGCTTTGGTTGAATTGTGATAATATGGATTATCTATCTGTGATAATGTGAATTATCTATCTGTGTGAATATAGATAATATATTAAATTGTTTAACTTAAACAACTTGGACATTATAACGGCGTTTTCGATTTGGAGACCGGGATCGAATTTGCTTCAGTACAGCATGATAGGGGGTTCTCGCTTCGTGTTTGGTGGCGAGGTTTTTATAACTGTCTAATGTGTTGCGATATAAAGGTGTATAACTCTATTAAATGATGTATATTATGTAATAAATATATGATTAGTATATTTTATTCGTTCCGCTGTGAGATTCTGGTATTGTTTAGTTCTTTCTTTCCTATCTTTTCACTTTTTTATCTCTTTCTTATTAATGATGCGTCTTTTTGTGGAATGAAAGGAGGGTCGTTACAGTGGTATTAGAGCGCTAGGTTGAGATAATACCTAGGCTTTGAAGTGATTTCTATCTTGAGAGGGCGTACTTGTATATACACACACACACACACACACTTGATTTTTTGGGTTACCTGTATGGGTTACCCATACGAGTTAGGCTGGTAGCTTGAGTTCTAGAGGTAGGAGGGGTAGTGGTGTGTCTAGCACGACTACTACTAATTGGAAGAGGTCCAAGTGTTGAGGTTGGAAGAGTATCTGTCGAGGCTGTAGACCGAAATACCGCCGCAAGTGAGCTTTGCAGCATGGTGTAAGGATTTCACCAATCTCAGAGGGAAGTCTATAAAGGTATAGAGTCCATCATTGAAGTGTAAGCTCGGTAATGCTCGTGTGAGTGGATTTTCAAGAGTTTGGATCTGTCGGGTGAGCAGAAGCAAGTGATGGCATCTTGGAAACTTTAGGAAGGAGCAGCTGCGTGGTGAGATGTAGTGACCATGGATGTTTTCGAAGGTGTGTCCTTTTAGAGGAATTTTTTAAGGAGCAGTCATACCTACCGCAAGGAAGTCTCTGCTGTATGGAATTTTTTGGATCTCAAGCAAGGGAGTTTGTTTATATCAGAGATGAGACTAAGTTCAACGAGGTGTTTGTGCTTGGTTTGAGGCCCGAATTTCTTGAGAGGATGACTGCCATCTCGAAGACTCGTTTGAGGAAATGGTTGATATGGTTTTAAGGATCGAAGAGATTATGGATAATAAGTCTTTGGCATCTGTGGCAACAGTGTAGCTCGGCGGTGTTTTACGTGCCGCAGGAAGATCTTTAGGCTAAGCAGTGTCCTAGACGAGGAATTCAGAAACAGCATAGTGGACCATCAGTTTATTTTGATAGGCGAAGGTGTTCTTGAGGGATTTGACCTTATTTTAGATTAGTTAGACAAGCTTAAGCTGCTCTAATTTGTTAAGAGAGAACAGTATCTTTGGAAATCGAGCTGGGTAGGATCGCAAAAGTGATTTGCGGTAGTTTGAGTGTTCTCTTGGGTAATCTTTCACTTAGGATGAAGCATCTCAAGAGGAGGTAGAAGCTATCGAAGTGATCAGAGATTTTTCGGATGTCTTTGAAGGAGTCAAAGGTTTGTACCCGCATCGGAGATTGACTTCCGTATCGACTTGGATCCAGGAGTGATATTGATGGTTCAACCTAGTACAAGGATTTGGTGAAGCAGCTCAGGATTCCATGGAACTTCTGTGTTGTCTCTTTGTGAATCTGTTGAACCGTGTCTTCCACGATGTGTTGGACAAGTCTATGCTCATGTTCATCGATAGCAGTTTCTTCTACTCCAGATCAGAGTTGCGCAGCGGAAGCGAGGTAGCAGCTATTCTAGAGTGGAGCCACCCGCAGACTCCTACGGGAGTTCGCATTTGTTTTGGATTAGAGGGTTTCTATAGGAAGTTTTGGGGATCTGAAGGTGATATTGTCAAGTGCACCTAATTTGGTTATTCCAGATGGGAAAAGTAAGTTTGAAGTCTACTAATGCTTGAGGAGTAGAGCTTGTGTTCTGGATTTCGATGGATTTTGGGAGGACCATTTTGTTGAGTAGAATCTGGAGACCGTCTTGTTCTTGGTCCAGTTTTGTTTCAAGAGGCATCTACATAGGTTGAGATGTACAAGGAAGGACAAGGCAGCCCAGGATCGTCTGATAAGTTATGTGGATAAGGGACGAAGAATCTGGAATTCGAAGTTGGAAACTTTGTTTTTGTCAGGGTTTCTCCAACCAAAGGAGTAATCAACTTAGTATGTCTGAAAAGCTAGCCCCGTGTATATTGGATCTTCTCGTGTTCTCGATAGGATAAGATCTTTGGCCTACAGGATTGAATTGCCTGTCCAGATGGCTGGAATTCACAAGGTATTTTAGGTATCTCTGAGGGAGTACGTGTATGATCCATCACTAATTATGGAACCGGCAGTTCAGGAGATTTGGAGGTCGAGTTAGTTTTGATTAAGGTCAGATCTCTTATTCAGATTGTAGATCGAGGTGAGAAGGAGCTCAGGAATACTGGTGAAGCTAGTAAGGATTCTATGTAGCGAGTATCCAAGTGATTGTACCTCGGAAACTCTATATAGTGTTAGGAAGGTTTATCCTCATTTGTGTCAGGATAGTTAGTTAGATTTGTTTGTTAGGTTAAAATGGTTGCTAAGGTTGTTACTATTTAGCTGTAATGTATACTTTGTTGTTTGAAATTAAAATCTTTGTTCGATTATCAAATTATCTTTGCTTTCAAATTTCGAGGATGAAATTCTCTTAAGGGAGGAGGAATGTGATGACCTGGAAATTTTGGCAATAACAATTTGATAATCTTCATCTATAATAATATGAATAGACAATATAATTTGATAATCTTGTTTTATAACTATTTAAACAGGAAACATTGGTTTAATAATCTTCTATTATAAATATTTAATTGGTAAAATCTATCTTTTCAAAGCTAATAAAAATGTATTCTATTTATAATGTATATATATCTATATACATTGTGAATAGGAAGACTTTGGGTTGAATTTAATAAAAATATGTTTTCAAATTATAATATATATATATATATATATATATATCTATGTACGTATATAGTGATTTGGAAGTTATAAATTCAAGTTAATAATTTTCAAAGCTAGTTAAAATTAATTCTATATTTTCAAAACCAATATATATGTAATTAAAAGTATTTTAGCATAAGTTTAAATAAGATTTATAAAAAGGTTTGTCTGACTTTCTTTTTCAAATTTGCTTGATCTAATGTATATAAAAGTTTAAACCATAATAAACAAACATTTAAAACATATAAAACATGACAAAAAATTTTAATATAGGGTTCAATTCTTTTGATTTTAAAATGCTTTCTGTTTAAATTACTTAAACTAAAAGGGTTTATATATATATATTTAAAATATTCCTTCTTTTTAAATATCTCATGAATTAAGATAGTTTGTAAATATATAAATAAATATAATTGTAAATTCATATTACATAATTATAAAAACTTAAGTACTTTTTAAGTTAAGGGTTTAAACATAAAAGATCTTTTTTTTACATTTGTATTCCTAATAAACATGTGTAAGCCTTAGTAAAATGCAAAATGAACAAATGGCAATTGTGTTTCTTTTAAAATTTAATTATATAATAAATAGAATTTGAGAAACCTGGCCCTTGATCTCAGTTTAAACCTTTTCAAATTTATCTTCTTTCATCCTGAAATCTAAAATAAAAAAAATGATCAAACAATAAGAAGCAAATTCAACAGAGCAATCTCAGATTCAACTTAAACAAGCAAACTCAAGTAAATCAACATCAGTTTCAGTTTCATCATCAAAGAATTCAAATCAAATGCAAAATGTCCAGATCAAATTCAAACTGCATATCATAAATAGAGATCATGTTCTCTGTTTATGTTTAACCCGGTGAGTAAACATTTTTAAAACTCGAATCTGGTAGAATAATTTAATGCATGTGATGGAATGTTGAAGTAATACTGAGAAATGTTTATGTTATATATGCAAAGATGTGAATGCTTGTATGTATACTGATCTGCTCTATTCAAATGCCTTTGTATATGTATCAATATTCCTCTATCTGCATGTCAGGCTCAAATCCTCACAAGTTAAACCAATTACTCTCTCTACAATCAAATTTAGGCTAAGATTTATAGATGAAAGATGATTGAAATTGTGCAACATCACTTTTAAAAATAATTTCGAGAATTTATATTAAGAAATTATTACAAAAATTAGAAATTACAGAAAAAATAAATTTATGTTGAAAATCAAGGTTCATAATTTCATATTTTGATTATCTAAGCAGAATTATATTGCAATATGATGAATTTAGAAATTAATAGCATGATTTTTAGGTAAGAAATTGTTGAGATAATCTGAGTTGGTCAGATTCGACATTTTTGCCGACTGTTGATGAACGAGGACAAGATTCTCGTCTGGAATTGGTCTGGAGATGGACGGAGCATCGTGGATCGAGGCAAAAATAGTTTTGGATTTTACTGGTAATCAAGGTAGCTAGTCGGAGACGATGTAGGATTTTATAGTGGGTTTTGGTCGTTGGAGTTGTCAAGGCTGGTACGGCGACAGTGATGCATCAGAGGTCATCGCATGAGGGGGAATTGAAGTTGGAAGTCGAGGAGCGGCTCTGGCCAAGGCGGCAGGAGCTCAGGTGTCATGATCGTTATTGGTGAGGGAGTTTTCCATTTGGGTTGGTTCCAGATTTTCGTTCGGTCGCTTGATTTTAGTTTTGCTATTGGATTCATTATTTTGGGTGGTCGTGATGTTTCTCAAAGTCATCGGCGACATTTTGGAGCCGGAGTAGTTGGTCGGAGCTCAGGAGATTGCGCGTGCATGTTCACGTGTGTGCACTTGTGTCTGGGATCGATGAAGTTTGAGGAAGAAGCTTTGTACTCGGGATTGACTCGAGTATGATGTGAGTTTGTCATGAAGTAGCAGGAGATCGTACTTGTGTCAGGCGATTGAGTTTGCATGTGCATGTTTGTGCACTTGTGTCTGGGATCGATGAAGTTTGAGGAAGAAGCTTCGTACTCGGGATTGACTCAAGTTTGATTTTGATTATGTAAACAGGATTCAAATTTTAAAAGAAAATCAAGTTCGGATTTTAAAAAGCAAGAAAGTAAAATTAATCAAATTTCTAAAGAATGTTAGTCGAGTTTAAAAGTATGTTAGTGCGAGGGCTAATCGCTTCTAATCCTGAGGGTGATTTCAAATAGATGTAGTAGGAATAGTGTCCTCGGTTCCATTCGGACCCAAAACAGACTTGTATGGATGAATGCTATCAGTACATTGTCATTGGAGGACAATGAGCACTCTAAGTTAAATCTTTCAAAAAAAGATAATTGTGGCCTCTAGTCTCATCAAACGAGAATGACTGAAAAGCCAAGGAGATGCAGCAAGGGTAAGTGGGTAGTACTGAATTAGGGTATGTTTATCACCTTTCTAGATACCCTCGGATATTATTATGATTATGGAAGGAGCTCGGAAAAGGGTGGTAACACTCAGGCGATAGCTTATTCAGTCTATCCAGGTCAGGGAGAGTCTGGTCTTGTATAGCAGGGGATCCCTACGTGGTCTACGGTATGTTGTTCTAGATGTACTATGATAGGTGGTACCCCAATGCCTAGTCATTCATCTAGAATCCATTCTGCAATAAGCACCGTACGGTTTTGATTGTGTCCAGCTATGCTGAAATGTGAGATGCAAGCATTTAGACTATTTGAATAAGTATTTTTACATAGACACCATTGGATTTTCTCTAAAATTGTTTTGGTTACGTAAGGGAAAAGCCCGTCGTGTTTATATGTGACGTGGTCATACGGAATACCTTTGATTTAAAAGGATTTTGAAGTTAAAACAAATAAAGTTCCCTATGATTTAAATTATCATGCTGGTTTTACCAGACTGACCGGGGCATGGTTTTTTCCTTTATGCTTGGTTTAGACTGAGCACATTTCCAAGTTTAGCTGGAAGGATGGGGGCTTTGGGAGAGGAGCTAGAGGCCCAGAGTCGTATTCTCATAGATGATTATATTCTGTTGCATTTAGTTATGTATGTCAACAATTTTAAGGACAGATTGTTATAACTGTCCGTGCTGAATAGGTGTTACTCTGATTGATGTCTGTATATGTTTTAAGTTACAGTATGTTCTATGTGAAGACTTATTCTATATTATAGATTATTCATTCCGCTGTAAGATTCTACGATGTTCTATATTCTTTCTATCTTCTTTCCAACTTTCTTTTTTTTACTTTCCGCCCCCTCATGCAAATTGGCTGAAGAGTGTCGTTAAAAGTCAGTTTAAATCTGTACGGAAAAGTGGGTCCTGACATTAATCATAGCCGAAATTGTTACATTAATTAAATTCTAAAATACTCTGTTCTACAGTCAAAACTTTAAAGCATGTATTGTGGATTGGATTTCATACTACGATAAGGTAAGGAACTACATTTTGATGGTACATCTCTAGATAAAATGCATCGAGGTCTGACAAGAACATCTTGTACCATTGCCACACAGGACTAACCTACTACTTGACTAGTGGTAAAGAATATGCTTACCTCACTTTTGGGCCCCGGAGCATACGTGAGTAGAAGTAATCGATCTATATTTAAGAATGGCCATACTCTGATGGGAGCGACCCATGTGGCCCTGCTGCATGCTTGATTTTTGTCATTTCCTGTTTGAATAGGCTTGAGGCTATATTTTACCTTTTTTATAGCACTTCCCACTTCGAATGCTAACAGAGCCCTCCAGGCAACAATGTAATGCCAGCATTCATGTAAGAACCCGCATATTTTATGATTGTATATTTAAATATTTTATTTAAATATAGCATCATTAGTTGGATTTTAGTCCGAAATGCTACTTTTTGCAAACAGTCGAATTAGGGCTCGAGACCACTTCCATTGTGTTCAAAATGGCATTTGCGACCATTTTGAGTATAAACAATATGTTTGGAGTTGATTAGAATTTTGATGTTTTCATTTGAGGCTTTGGGATTGGGTTTGGGTTTCATCCCATTAACCCAACATATGAACCCAACTCCACTCCACTCCTCTTCATTCCTTCATAGTATTTCCTAATACTCAAGCTTTAGTAAAAATGGAGGAAGAGAAAAGAAATTAGGAATTTCCAAGCCCTACTTCTCCTAGGAATTATTAACTTCAAGCTAGAAATCAAGGAAAAGCTTTGGTAAGCATTCTCTTCATCTTCTCCATCTCAATTCCACTTCAATTTCGGAAATTTCCTAAACCCTAACTTAGGAAATGTCTTTCTTATAAGCTTGGATTGAAGCTTCTTTGGTTGAAATTGAACAGTGGTTGTCCTTGTCTTGCCTTATAGCTTCTCACTTGTGTTTTTGAGAAAAAGGTTAGTTTTTGAACTCACATCTATGTCTATAACTTTCTTTGTTGTTAGGTATGAATTCCTAACATCTATTTATGTTCATTTGCTTTTGATTTGAATGGATTTGGTGAATTTTCCCATTTTTGATTCTTGTTGTCAAATTTACGAAAATCCTACTATGGATGTTTGGACATTTTTTTGGGGTGTGCCGTCGCGTGGCATAAATCCCTCTTCGTCAATGCTCGTTCGATCGCCTCCGTTTGGTTTTCTCCCTTCATTGGGGCTAGGCTGAGAATACTGGAAATTCCAGTTCAGTCGACTGACCACCCTGGGTCAGTTGACAGAGCCTGGAAACCGAAAGTTTATAGGCATCTTTTAGTCGACTAACTACTCTGGTTCAGTCGACTGAACTTGGAAACAGAAAGTTTCGAGGAATCGTGTCAGTCGATTGATCACCCAGGTCCAGTCGACTAAATCTGCTATCTCGGCTAATTCTGCCCTTTTATGCAGGTTTCCAAATTTTAATCGATTCTAGTGGATCCGACTTGTTGTTATCACCTTTGTTGACTGTGATAACTTCTTTTTTTGGGTTTTCGAGAATATCCATTTTAATGGATTTTTGTATCGATTTCTTTGGATTTAATTCACGTCTTCGAATGTGAATTTCTGGTGATTGATTGCTTCTAAAATCATTTCTATGGTTTGTCACTTTAAAATTCAAAGGTTTCTATGCTCGTAGTAAATATCAAAACCCTTTCATCAAAACGATTTCAATACTATTTTAATACAAAGCTCTTTTATTAAAACCGTTTTCCAACCTACTAGTATATACAAACCTTTACCTCATTCGTATGAGAAAACCTAATTAAACGACTTAGCAAAACAAGTGGTATGAAACGCTTGCATTTACTTCGTCGGTTAATTTTTGGACTTGTCCGATTGAAACTCTTGTGATAATTTTCGAGTGGAGATCTACAATTCGTTTGTAAATATTTAAGTTAAGCCAGTGGTTATAGGAAATGAAGCTAAGCTCATTTATTTAGTAGCTTAGTGTAATTCACACTTTTTATTGATCAATGATGATCATTTTGTGATTTAGACTAGTTATAGGCTATCTCTTTATCCACGTGGGGTATGTACCTTATTTTATTGAGTTTCATCTCATTTCTTTTATAGGCTGACGACCTATGGGTTCTTTGGAGTTTCGTCTCTTTTTGTTCGCTAGCGACCCATGTTCTTTTATGGAGCTCGGTTCATCGGAGTACCGTTGTACTACGTCGTTGTACCGGCTTATCAGGTTCATTAGGTGTACTGTTGTACTACGTCGTTGTTCCGAATTATTTGAGTTTCAGATTCCTTGGGCGTACCATTATTGTACTACGTCATTGCACCGACTCTATGGTTAGCGACCATGGGTTAGTGACCCGTTTGTGATGCACGTGTTGGTGAGTTTTCATGCTCCCGTTTGTGATTGGCCTTCCCCTTTGTGACTTCTGGATTTCTAATTGATGATTTCTAGAATTTGTGTTTCACTAATTTTGCGATTGGCATTGATATATGTGTCAATATTTACGATTTGGTGAATAAAATAAAGAATATGACATTCTTTTCGATCTCTGAGATTCTTGAGATATTGTATGATTTTTGTTGTTGTTAAATATATACTTTTCATAATATGGCATTATTGTTATCATAATTTTTGTTATATCTCTTATCCTATCTCATTTTATCTGATATTTTTAGCTAGACTGATCCGTTTATTATTTTCTTATTAAATAATACTTGGGTCAGATAGAGACGTTACAGGTGCTTATGCTTGACTCCTTATTTGGGACCATCATCTGACTTTTGTCTATTAGTTTAGTAGTTTTTGTCATTATACATTCGAAATAGAGACTTCTTGATGTATACATATTCTTTTGTGTAGCACTTATACCTATTCTTTTGTAATGTAGTGGTTCTTGTATGACATCTACTTTGATGTACACTTTTATGTGACATATTCATATCTATTTCCACCTTTGTGATATGGATATCCATGACTGATTTGTGTTATGCCTATTTCTATATATTTTTTCAAAGAGCACATAGCCACTGTGTAGTAGCTTTGAGTTTGTATTTGATATTTCGGATTTTCTCTTGAAATGAAACACATGACATACTATCTGACATATCGATACTCACACAAAGCAATTACATTGATGGTCGCTTCTCAACAGCCTTATTCTTCGTGCTAGTCGACGGCATTACCCCATGGTGTTTTTGGCTAGCGCGAGTATAGAGGTGGGGCGTCATAGCTTTTTATCAGAGCCAAACTTCGAAATAATGTAGAATAATCTTACAAGGATCATTGTCCTAAGACCTTCTTAGGAGTCGTGCCTTACGATTTATCCGAGTCTTAGGACCCGTTCTATCCTATTTTCTTTTATATTGCCTTGTTTTATCAATCATGATTGTTTGATATTCATTTTGTGAATAACCTTTTTCTTTTTTTTCTTTATTTATTAAAGAAGAGAAATGGTTAGACCAGGCCGTCCCAGCGCCGGTCTATCCAGTGCTACTCCTCAGGATGGAGTATTTATGTCTGTCCAACAACTTCTAGATCTTGTAACGAATGCTCAAACTGTCGGACCTATTCCAGAGCCTACTCACCTTAAATTTGGGTTTGCACGCTTGTGTAGTGATTATACCAATTTGGGTGGAAAGCCATTTAAGGGTTCTGAAAGCGTTATAGAAGTCCAAGCTTGGCTTAGAACATGCGATCGCATCTTTTCTCGCATGAATCTTATTGATTTGCATCGTGTCCAAGTGGCTTTTAGTATGCTCCAAGAAAGAGCATTAGATTAGTATGAGCTTCTGATTTGTGAAAGTATTGAAGCGAATCCTACTTGGGAGCAATTCTGGGAAAGATTTGAATTGAAGTTTGTGCCGGAAACTGAAAAAGTAACTTTAGCTTGGTGCTTTATTGACCTTGTTCAAGGTGAATTTTCTATGACAGATTATGTTGTATCTTTTGAATCCCTCTCTAAATATGAGGTCGAGTACATTAATACACCATTGAAGAAAAATCAAAGGTTTGTCTATGGCTTGAATAAGAATTTCAAAAAGCCTTTACTTATGAAATTGGAAGTTTCTTTCGACCAACTTGTTGATATCGCTCTTCGACATGAAGCGACAAATAAAGAAGATGATGTTGAAGTTGTGGGTGTCAAACCGAACTTCAACAACAACAAGAAGAGTCCTATTAAGTTCAAAGGTCCTTATCCCAACAGGAAATAGAAAGCTAAATGTTGTGCAAGCCCCTAGTAACACTTCTCGTGGTCAAGGTATTTCTCATTCTATCCTTGATGGCACTATTAAGTTTCGTGATCATCCTATTCGAGTTCTTTTTGATACGGGTGCATCCCATTCTTTTATATCAAAAGAGCTTGTTGATACTTTTTTTTTAAGTGTTATGGCTTTGATGACTTCTTTAAGAATTGTGAATCCGGTTGGTGGATCCACAACACTTAGTTTGCTTTGTAAAGATGTCGAGATTATTTTATGTGATTATGCTTTCCAAGCCGATTTGCATGTTATGCGTTACTTAGGCTTCGTAATGATTTTGGGAATGGACTGGCTTAACCATTATGAAGCCCACATCCAATGTCCTGAGAGGATTATTTATCTTCGACATCCTCAATCTACTAAGCAGATTTCTATTGTTCTCAAACATTCAGATTCCAAATTGGCAGCGTCCTTATATTCTCTAAACCCTCATGATGACGAAGATGATGATGAGGAAGAGGTCATTTCTCTCATCACGTTGTTCGTGAATTTTCCGACATATTTGAGCCCGTCTTAGGATTACCCCCTAAGCGAGCAACTGAGTTCAGAATTAATCTAATCCCTGGAGCTCTACCTAAACTCGTCCTCCTTATCGTATGTCCAATAAGGAAAACGAAAAGATGCATAAACAATTATCCACATTGGAAGCGAAGCAATTTATTCGCTCTAGTCCCTCTCCTTGGGGAGCTTCAGCTATTTTTGTGAAGAAATCCGATGGTACACTTAGGCTTTGCGTTGATTACCGCAAGCTTAATGATCTCACCATCAAGAATAAGTATCCTTTACCTTGGATTGATGATTTATTCGATCAAATTAGGGGTGCTGGAGTCTTTTCACTGTTAGACTTAGCAATCGGTTTTCACCAGCTTCGTATTGCAAAGGATAACATTCCCTTAACATCGTTCCATACTCGTTATGGATCTTATGAATGGCTCGTTATGCCATTTGGTTTAACGAATGCTCCGGCATATTTTGTTAACCTTATGAATCGTGTTTTCAAAGACTTCCTCGATCGATTTGTTCTCATCTTTATAGATGATATTCTTGTTTATTCTAAAACTGAGGAAGAGCTTGAAAAGCATCTTCGAATTGTATTGGAAACTCTTAGGAGCAATCAATTGAAAGCATAATTTTCTAAGTGTCACTTTTGGCAATCTCGTTTGAAATTTCTCGGTCATATTATTTCTAAATCCAGAATTTCCATGGATCCTTTAAAGATCGGAGCGATTCAAAATTGGAAGAGACCGCAGAGTGTGATGGAAATCTATAGTTTTTTTGGATTGGCGGGCTATTACCGTCGTTTCATAAAAGACTTTTCTAAAATTTTCGTGCCTCTTACTAGTTTGACAAAGAAGGGAGTTAAATACATTTGGTCAGACAAATGTGAAGCTTCTTTTCAAAGATTAAAAGAACTCCTTTCTGATGGTCCTATTCTTGTGATTCCCGAAGGGAACCAAGACTTTATTGTTTATACCGATGCTAGTCGTGTTGGTTTGGGAGCCGTTCTCATGCAAAGGGAAAGTGTTATTACTTATGCTTCTAGCAATTAAAGCCTGCCGAGACTAGATATGCCACTGATGATTTAGAGCTCGCGGCTATTGTTTTCGCCCCTAAAATTTGGCGTCATTATCTTTTGGGTGAAAAATTTGTCCTCTACACCGATCATAAATCTTCGAAGTATTTATTTCAAAAGGAACTTAATTTGCATCAACAACATTGACTCGAGTTCCTTGCATCTTATGTTCTTGATATTCTTTGTACTTCCAGAAAGAGAAATCGTGTTATCGATGCCCTTAGTCGTAAGCAACACACGGTTGTTTCTACGATGATATCCGAGTGGAATGATCTCAAGATTTTGTCCACTTGTGAGATTCGAGATCGTGAATCCAATTCATGTTCTTCTCTTGTTCTATGTAGCCTTAAGGCTTATCCTTCTCTTTTAGACCGCATTCTTGAAGCTTAAAAGCTAGATCTCGAATTGGCTCTTTTTAGCCAAAATTGTAGGGATAAAATTGATATTGAAGGGTTGAAAGACTTTGATATCGATGCTCGTGGCGGCATTTGAAAATTTGGTTGACTTATCGCGCCAAATATTGGTAATCTTCATAAAGGTATTTTAGAAGATTCTCATCATTCTAAATTTACCATTCATCCCGGTAGTAGCAAAATGTACGTGGATATGAAGCGACTTTATTATTGGGATGGAATGAAATCTGATATTGCTAACTTTTTTAACCGTTGCATGACTTGCCAACTTGTTAAGGCCGAGCATCAAAGGCCCGGTGGGTTATTGCAACCTTTGGACATTCTAATTTGGAAGTGGGATCATGTCTCCATGGACTTTATTAACGAACTTCCCCATTCTCGTTCGGGACATGATAGTTTATGGTTGATTGTGGATAGACTTACAAAATCCGCCCACTTTATTTTTTTTCGGTCTAATCGGACCCTACCTCTTTTGGCCAAACTCTATATTAGAGAAATTGTTAAATTGCATGGAGTTCCTACTTCTATTGTTAGTGACCATGATCCATAGTTTACTAGTGGATTTTGGAAGAGTCTTAAAAATGCTTTGGGAACAAAGCTTAATTTTAGCACCGCTTATCATCCTCGGTCCGATGGACAAACTGAGCGTGTGAATCAAACTCTTGAAGATCTTCTTCGTGCACGTGTTCTTGATTTTGGTGGAAGTTGGGAAGATCGTATTTCTCTTGTTGAGTTTTCCTATAATAATAGCTTCCAATCTAGTATTGGTATGGAACTTTTTGAGACACTCTATGGAAGGCCATGCCGATCTCCTTCTTGTTGGCTTAAGGCCGGTGAGAAGCTGGTTTTAGGTCCAGATTTTATTCGTGACTCCATAGAAAAGATTGACCTTATTCGCCGTAGGATAAAAGAAGCTCAAAGTAGACAAAAATCTATGCCGATAACCGAAGAATGAAATAAGAATCATCTGTGGAAGATTTTGTGTTTATTCATGTTTCACCTATGAAGGGTGCTGTGCGTTTCAGTCGATCGAGAAAATTAGCGCCTCGATATATTGGTCCATTTCCCATCACCGAACGTATTGGTTCCGTGGCTTATCGACTTTTATTACCAGCTCAATTTTCTGCTATTCATGACATTTTCCACGTCTCTCAACTATGGAAATTCCTTAATAATTCCGATTATATTCTTGAGCCCCGTGTTATTGAAGAATTTGAAGTTTCGCCTAATTTGACTTATGAGAAACATCCTATTCGTGTTATTGCTACGAAAGTTAAACGTCTTCGAAATAAAGATGTTCCGCTTGTGAAAGTTCAATGGTCCTCAAATCCTAAGGATTGCTCTTGGGAATCCTAAGAATTCATCAAGCGAACACATCCGGACTTACTCTGCTGTGCTCTTTGAGGTGAACTTTTTATTTCAAATTTTCTTTTGTGTTGATATGCTTTTATATTTGTTACTCTTTATTTTCTTCTTAAATATTACAAGGATGCAATTTCTTTAAGGAGGGAAGTCTGTAACAACACGCATATTTTATGATTGTATATTTAAATATAAGCATCGGTAGTCGGATTTTAGTCCGAAATGCTACTTTTTGCAAACAGTCGAATTACGACTCGAGACCACTTCCATTGAGTTCAAAATGGTGTTTGCGATCTTTTTTAGTATAAACATCGATATGTTTGGAGTCGATTAAAATTTTGATGTTTTCATTTAGGGCTTTGGGTTTGGGTTTCATCCCATTAACCCAACATATGAACCCAACTCCACTCCACTCCTCTTCATTCCTTCATAATATTTCCTAATACTCAAGCTTTAGTAAAAATGGAGGAAGAGAAAATAAATTAGGAATCTCTAAGCCCTACTTCTCCTAGGAATTATCAACTTCAAGCTAGAAATCAAGGAGAAGCTTTAGAAAGCATTCTCTTCATCTTCTCCATCTCAATTCCTCTTCAATTTCAGAAATTTCCTAAACCATAACTTAGGAAATGTCTTTCTTATGAGCTTAGATTGAAGCTTCTTTGGTTTAAATTGAAGAGTGATTGTTCTAGTCTTGCCTTATAGCTTCTCACTTGTGTTTTTGAGAAAAAAGTGAGTTTTTGAACTCACATCTATGTCTATAACTTTATTTGTTGTTAGTATGTATTGCTAGCATCTATTTATGTTCATTTGCTTTTGATTTGAATGGATTTGGTGGATTTTCCAATTTTTGATTCTTTTTGTCCAATTTATGAAAATCCTATTATGGATGTTTGGACATGTTTTGGGGTGTGTCGAACAGCCTATAAGGTAGGGTTATCGCGTGGCATAAATCCTTAGTCGTCATTGCTCTTCGATCGCCTCTTCATTGGGGCTAGGCTGAGAATACTGGAAATTCCAGTTCAATCGACTGACCATCCTGGGTCAGTCGACTGAGCCTAGAAACCGAAAGTTTCCAGGAATTGTGTCAGTTGACTGACCACCCTGTTCCAGTCGACTGAATCTGCTGCCTTAGCCAATTCAGCATTTTTGTGTGGATTTCCAAATTTTAATCGATTCTAGTGGATTCGATTTGTTGTTATCACCTTTGTTGACAATGATAACTTCTTTTTTTGTAACTTCGAGAACCATTTTGATGGATTTATGTATCGAATTCTTTGGATTTAATTCACTTCTTTGAATGTGAATTTCTCGTGATTAATTGCTTCTACAATCATTTCTATAGTTTATCACTTTAAAATGCAAAGGTTTCTATACTAGTAGTAAGTATCAAAACCCTTTAATCAAAACGATTTCAACACTATTTTAATACAAAGCTCTTTTATTAAAACCATTTTCCAACCTACTAGTATATACAAACCTTTATCTCGTTCGTTTGAGAAGATCTAATTAAACGACTTAGCAAAACAAGTGGTATGAAACGCTTGCGTTTACTTTGTGGGTTAATTTTTGGACTTGTTCGATTGAAACTCTTGTGACAATTTTCGAATGGAGATGTACAATTCTTTCGTAAATATTTAAGTTAAGCCAGTTGTTATGGGACATGAAGCTAAGCTCATTTATTTACTAGCTTAGTGTAATTCACACTTTTTATTGATCAATGATGATCATTTTTTGATTTAGACTAGAAATAGGCTATGTCTCTTTGTCCACATGGGGGGTTGTACCTCGTTTTATTGAGTTTCGTCTAATTTTATTTATAGGATGATGACCTATGGGTTCTTTGGAGTTTCGACTCATTTTTGTGGGCGAGCGACCCATGTTCTTTTATGGAGCTCAGTTCATTGGACGTACCGTTGTACTACGTCATTGTACCAGCTTATCAGGTTCATCGGGCGTACCGTGGTACTACGTCATTGTTTCGAATTATTTGAGTTTCAGGTTCCTCGGGCATATTGTTACTGTACTACGTCATTGCACCGGCTCTACGGTTAGCGACCCGTTTGTGATGTACGTGTTGGTGAGTTTTCATGCTCCTGTTTTTTATAGGCCTCCCCCTTTGTGACTTCTTGATTTCTAATTGATGATTTCTAGAATTTGTGTTTCACCAATTTTGCAATTGGCATTGATATATGTGCCAATAATTTTGGTTTGTCGAATAAAATAAAGAATATGACGTTCTTTTCGATCTCTGAGATTCTTGAAATATTGTATGATTTTTGTTGTTGTTAAATGTGTACTTTTCATAGTATGGCATTATTATTACCATACGTTTTTGTCATATCTCTTATCCTATCTAATTTTATCTAATATTTATAGGTAGACGGGATTATTGAAAATGAAGTCTGTTTCCTTTTGAAATTTTAATGGCGCCTGATCGTCCTTCTTCCTCATTCTCTCTTGATTCCGCCTCTTTTCCTCCTCTTTCATCTTCTCATTCCTCTGTTTCCTCCTCGACTTATGTTTCTTCCTCTTCTACTGTTATCAAATCTGTCAATCCCGTATCTTCTACTTCCTCTATTCCCATTGCTTCTGGTTCTTTGAAATCGAATTGGTCTTCACTTTTCAAATCCCTTCCTAAGAATGCTGGATCTTATAATCCGATTCACTTTGATATTCCTCGTGACAAGCCACCCACTGAGCTTCCAGATCTTGTTAGGGATGAAGGTATTAAGTATTGGAATGATCATCTTGTGGGGTTCTTTTTGGATGGTACTCTCT
Source organism: Allium cepa (assembly GCA_030765085.1). Classification (NCBI taxonomy): domain Eukaryota; kingdom Viridiplantae; phylum Streptophyta; class Magnoliopsida; order Asparagales; family Amaryllidaceae; genus Allium; species Allium cepa. The sequence goes on from CM060945.1 coordinate 83,161,498, forward strand.
CATTTTTAACCGTTGTTAATTTCTTGAAGAGATACTGGAAACTCAAAGGTGAAGTAGATTTTAAATCGGATGGTTTTAATTTCTATTTCAAGTTTTCTAATCAGGAGGATAGGGATCTTGTTCTTGATTCAGATCCTTTATTCATTAGAGGTAGAATGTTCATAATTACAAAATGGGATCCATCATTTGGTTTATCACAAGCTCAGATTAAGAAAGTTCCTATTTGGATTCATTTTCATAAGATACCCACCATACTATGGACTTTAGTTGGTATAAATTGGCTTGCTTGTCATATTGGTAGATTGATTTGTTTTGATAGTAGTACAGAGAAATTACAAAGATTCAAGTATGCTAAAGCATTAGTTGAGATTTCTCCTGATTGTGATTTACCTGACTCTATTCATGTTCCTCAATTGGGAAGTAATTGTCCAGATGTTCAACTGTCTTATGACTGGAAACCTAGCATCTGTACTCACTGTAAAATTTTTGGTCATAATACTATTGCCTGTGAATTTGTGAATAGGCAATATGTGGGGGGTGATACTGGTGAAACTGTTGGAAAAATAAATCAGGTGGTAGGAGTGAATGTAAATATTAATAAAGGTGGCAATAGGGATGATAGTGCAATTAATCATAATTGGAGAATTATTAATAAAAGAAGCAAAGGGGTTTGGAAACAGAAGCAATCGGTGGTAAAGGAGAATATTATTTCTAATGTTAATTCTATCAATGAGTTAGATGTAGCAAAGGAAATTGGAGCTGTTGTACATCATGGTAATAGTTCAAGTATCCCTGAAAATCATAATTCCTTTGCAGTCTTAAATGACTCCTCTCTTGCAACCCATAATGATAGTATCAATGAAGTTCACACTCTTATCATTAACTCTGTTGATTCTGGTCCTAATGTACTTTCACATATTAATCATACTTCATCTGATATTGTTTCTGTTCCCTCAACTTCATGTTTAGTTTCTGGAAATTTTTCATCTTCATCAACATCTTTTGTAGCTTCTTCTACTCTTCCCAATTCAATTGCATCTACTTCTACTTTTTGTTCCTCTCAATTTAGCACAAAATCACCCATTTCTGATTTTACTTCCCCTTATTTGCATCTGTCCCCACCAAATCATATTGAATTACCTCCTCCATCTGTTTCTGATGAGCTTTCTGTAGATACTACTAAGTCTGGTAATAAAATAGTTGTAAATTCTGATGATCTCAATAATGGTAAAAATTTTAAGCCTCATGAAGTTTTACCTTTATCTTCATCAAAAAATAATAATCATCATAGACATACTAGGAAAAATCCATCACCTTTGTTACCACCACTTCCTATTAAATGATGAATATTGCTTTTTGGAATATTAGAGGGGCTAATTTATTAGCTAAGCAAGTTGAGATTAAGAATCTTATCTTTGAGGAAAACATTCATTTAATGTGTATATCTGAAACAAAACTTGATATACAAGCTACTATCAAAGCTAAGAATGTGATTGCTCCAACCTGGTTGTATGATGATAATTTTCTTCAAGCTAATTATGGAAGATTGCTTACTATTTGGAATCCTAACTTTTTCAAACTTTCTAGGTTAAATGCATCTGATCAATTCATTCACTATCTTTGTTTGCATTTGCCATCTAATGCTTCTTTTCATCTTACAACTGTCTATGCTCATAATTCCTTATCTCTTAGGCAGGTCTTTCTTGATTTCCTTCCATCGCTAAAATCAACTTCTATTCCTTGGATAATTGGTGGAGACTTTAATTGCATGTATGAAAGTAATCAGAAAAGTGGGGGCTGTCCTTTAACTCTTAAAGATATTTCTCCTTTGAATAGTGCTCTAATTCAATCTAACCTTTTCTCTGCTAAGCATTTTGGTCATGATTTTACTTGGTCTAATTGTAATAGAAGTGGTAAATCTACATTATGTAAGCTTGATCATATTTTCTTCAACATTCCTTTTCTACATCTCTGGCCTAAATCTTATTATCAAATTTTGCATCCCTCTCTTTCTGATCATTGCCCTTTAGTATTTCATTGTGGAACAGATGACATTCGTGGTAGAACACATTCTTTTAAATTTTTTAATTTTTGGACTAAACAAGATGAATACTTTACTATTTTGTATCAGGTGTGGAATATGCAATATGGAAGTGATCCTCTTACCAATATTATTTTCAAAATGAAGGCACTTAAATTTCATCTTAAGAAGTGGTCTGCTATAAACTTTGGTAAGGCTTCTTTACTATCCACTCAGATTAGAAATGAGCTTCATATTATTCAAGCTATGCTCAATGATAGGCCCTTTGATACATCATTAATTCTTTCTGAACTAAAATTAAAAAATTCCTTGGAACAAACTATTCAAAAGGAAGTTTCTTCACTCAAGCAAAAGATTCATTTGAGAATGGAAAGAGAGGCTGATAGGAATACTAAGTACTACCACAATTTTCTAAAGGTCAAGAGGAATCATGAATATATCTTTCAGATCAAGGATATGCTTGGTAACATGGTTAATACCTTTGATGGGATAAATGAGGCTTTTGTGCAGTATTTTAAATCTATTTTAGCACCTTCCAATTTATTCACTCCTGATATAAAGTCTCTTTTTAACATCAACCTCCCTACCATTACTACCAATCAATCAAATGAGTTAATTAATGCCATTTCTGAGAATGAAATTGAATCTGCAGTTTTTAGTTTAGACAGTAATAGTTGTGGTGGACCGGATGGTTTTAATGCTCATTATGTTCAGAAGAGTTGGAAAATAATTGGATCAGATGTTGTTAAGGCCATCCAATATTTTTTCCTTCATAACAAACTCCCTGATTGTCTTGCTGCAACAGCAATCTCTTTGATTCCTAAAATTAAAAATCCATCTTCAGTTGCTGATTTTAGACCAATTTCTTGTTGCAATATTATTTACAAAATTATTTCAAAAATTTTGACAAATAGATTGCAAATAGTTTTACCTTCTATCATTTCAAATAATCAAGCAGCTTATATTCCTGGTAGATCAATAAGTGATAATGTTCTCTTGGCACAAGAATTGTTGTATGGTTATGAGAGAGCTAATATTTCTCCAAGGTGTATGCTTAAACTTGATATTAAAAAAGCATTTGACTCTATTGCATGGCCTTCTATTTTAGCTATAATGTCTAGAATGAACTTTCCAAAACCTTTCTTAGCCTGGATCTATACATGTATTTCTTCACCAAGGTTTTCTATTTCTAGAGAAGGTGGTTTGTATGGTTATTTTAAGGGCAAACAAGGTGTAAGACAAGGTGACCCAATTTCTGCTTATTTGTTCATTATTGTTATGGAGCTTTTGAATTCCATTCTGAAGGATCTTGTTGATAAAAAAAAGTTGCAGCTTCATCCCAAATGTAAAAATCCTATTATCACTCATCTTTTGTTTGCTGATGATCTTATTATCTTTACTAAGCCCACTTCCATCAATATTCAAAGTATCACATCATCTCTGGAATTTTTCTATTCTATTACTGGCTTGAGAATAAATTTTCAGAAATCTAATATCTTGGTTGCTGGTCTAAATTCAATTCAAAGGAAAGAAATCATTGAGTTCTCTGGCTTACAAGAATTGCCTAAGAATTCTTATTATCTGGGTTTACCTATCTTGAGTTCCAGAATCACTAAACATAATTGCTTACCTCTTTTTGAAAAGATAATTGAAAGACTTAGAATTTGGCCTATTGATAAACTTTCCCAAGCTGGTAGGCTTACAATTGTTCAATCTATTGCTGTTGCTATGACTAATTATTGGACAAGGCATTATATACTTCCTGTCAAGGTGATCAACATGATATCTGGTGCTCTCAATAAATTTCTTTGGCATGGTGATCCTTTCTCAAGGAAACTCATCCCAATTTCTTTTGTAAAGCTGTTTGATCCAAAAAAATATGGTGGTCTTGGTATAACAAATATATTACTTTGGAATAAGGCAGCAATGTCAGTATACTTCAATAAAATCTTTCAATCTGATGGCAATTTATGGTCACAATGGGTAAATCAAAATTTAATTGGTAAAAAGAATTTTTGGACAATGCATATTCCTCAGAACTGCAGCTGGAGTTGGAGAAGCATTCTTAAGCTTAGGCAGACATTCATACCACTGTTGCAATGTAATTATTCTTTAATCAAAGGTCTTTCTTTCTGGCATTCTCCTTGGGCTAGTAAAGGTCTGATATTAAGTTCTGTTGTGGACTATAATCTCAGATGCAACTCTGGTATACCTGATTCAGCTATAGTTGATGATTTTATTCAGGGTGATACAATTGTTCTTCCTTATTCTAGTTCTGTTCAACTCAGGAAACTTTGGAATATTATTTCAAATAATTCCATCATTAATAATGGAAATGTTCTGATTTGGTCTGATAAAGGAAAGCAACATTCAATTAAACTTGTGTACAAATCTCTCTGTGGCAGCAGTCTGTATTTTCCTTGGCATTCAAGAATCTGGAATACTGGTGGAAGTGCTAAAGAAAATCTACTTTTATGGAAGGTGATGGCAAATGCTCTGAATACTAAGGATAAACTATGTAGATTGGGTTTAATATCAGATGATATTTGTGTTCTTTGTAGATCAGAACAAGAAACAAATACTCATTTGTTCTTTCAATGTACATTTGTATATCAGATTTGGTTTAGACTTCTATCAAATGGTGGTTTCTATAAACCATCACAAGTCAGTGCTATTGAGTGGTTCAATGTGTTTAAGGCTACGAGATGGAAGACTAAAATGACTAATCTACTCCTAAAGTTGCTTAAGAAATTGGTGTATGCTGTGTGGACAGAAAGGAACAATAGAGTGTTTGGTATTGATGTTAAAAACTCCTCTCAACTCTATAATTCCATTCATGGTAGCATTCTTAGAGATTTGCAATCTGTTTGTAACTAAAGTGCAACTACTGCTTGTTTGATGCTTGGATTTTTAATAGCATGATGCCTGAATTTGCAAGTGAAGTATGATAATTCTGTTATCATGGCTTGGAGTGGATGAGTGGTTAGAAGAAAGCATGATGATATGTTGTTGACTGTATTATGGTTCATTTGTAGTAACAGTTAGTTGTCAACTTTTCTTTTCAGTAAAGTGTATTTGTATTGTGATTATATTTAGTTCAGTCTGTTGTCAAAAATGTACTGCAAATGCTTGTAATTTTGTGTTTTGTTGGTGTGTGTTGTAATTTGATTAAGTCAATAAAATGAGCTTATTGCTCTTTGCTTTTCAAAAAAAAATACTCGGGTCAAACCGAGATGTTACATGTGCTTCTGCTTGACTCCTTATACGGGACCATCATTTAACTTTCGTCTAACTACTTAGTTTAGTAGTTTTTGTCATTATACATTCGAGATAGAGACTCCTTGATCTATACATATTCTTTTGTGTAGCACTTGTACCTATTCTTTTGTAATGTAGTGGTTCTTGTATGACCTCTACTTTAATGTACACTTTCATGTGACATATTCATATCTGTTTCCGCCTTTGTGATATGGATATTTGTGACTGATTTGTGTTATGCTTATTTCTATATTTGTTTCCGAAGACCACATAGCCACTGTGTAGTAGCTTTGACTTTGTATTTGATATGTCAGATTTCCTCTTGAAATGAAACGCGTGACATACTATCTGACATATCGGTACTCGCACAAAGCAATTACATGTATGGTCGCTCCTCAACAGCCTTATTATTCGTGTTAGTCGATTGCATTACCCCGTAATGTTCTTGGCTAGCATGAGTATAAAGGTGGGGCATCACAATTCATCTATATAAGTTGTCCAGGAGATGGAAAAATCGAAGGCACTACCTTTACTACATCCATTTTCGGAATCACCTTCAAGATTAGTAGCAAGCAGCCCTTGCACTTCAAAGAGCTCCGTATTCAATTCCATCATCTTCTAGATGTCTTCACTTCGAAACACTTGAGTTAGATTGAATTGATCTTCGGATAACATATCTGATCTCGGTCTCTTCGAAACAACATTCGATTGTTTTCGGTAAGCTCAGCCCTAATTCTTTTGGAAATAAACAGTCAAAGATAAGAGCCGAAATCACCTCTTAAGTGTTAATGGACGGATTTCCTTATCATTTATCCTAAGAGAATGATACAAGATTTATATGCACAGTACATCATTATTGGAGATGTCTATGCCATATAACTCATGTGTTTCTCCTGTATATTTCCAGAGTTACATTTTTAGGTCCAAATTCGATAGTCAGTTATTTAACTATCAAATAAATAAACAACTAATTCCATTTGAGATTCATTTGTCTATAGCAACCACTAAGCCTCAAAACAAATCTTTATTTAATAAATCTCCTTTAGAACCGTTTATCTAAAATATTCATATACTTACCTTTTTGACATAAGTATATTCAAAAACAATTGCGATTAACTTCTTACTTCTAAATCTCGTTAAAAAGGATCAAACAAGTTCATTTAATTTAGAGGCAAGGACAACCCTAAACACTATTCCGTCATATTAATTATGCAATGGATATTCCATACCACCATTTTTAAAAGGTCATTTTAGAGAAACCCATGTCTAAAAAATTTTTATACTTCTTTCGATAAATCGATTTTAATCAAATGTATTTCATTCATTAAAACTCTTTTACTTGAAATCCAAATCCATTTCAAATACTCTCCAACTTCCAAATTCATTTATAAAACCCATTTATAAATATTCAAAATCATTTACATAACTTCCCTACAAACCTTTCTAGTTTAAACAACTTATTAAATAACTCTAAATCAAATTAGCCTCCTTTGATAAGAAAAATCATTTTATGAGTCTTCCTTATTTAAGAAATCTTCTTTGAAAACTCAAATCCATTTACCTAAAGCACTTTATAAATTTCCAAACTCCTTTAAATATCCTATTCAAAATGCAATAACTTTGAAACCATTTCAAAATGAAAATGAAATATTTAACATAGACTTAGCGACCATAATGGTGCTTTATTTAGATTTTACTTGTCCAGTCTAACATGGCATCATATAAAAATAGATATATAAGGGATCAACAAATAACAATCAATCAACTTAAGTAAATGTCCAAGTTAATTGTAATAGCGGAATGATGTTTTATTCTGTCAATAGATGTCATTTAGTTTTCCTTATCATATGAGGTTACTTAAGGGTAAGTGATACAGAAATCTACTTGATTTAAAATAAATTTGAAAAGAAAACAGTTTAAAAGGAACTAAATACTTAAAGCTAAAGCGATTTTAAAATAAATTAAAACCCTTGTAAATGAGAATCAAATCCTTATTTAATAGTAATTAAAATTGAATTAATGGTAACTAAAGCTTATTAAAACATAATTAACTTTAATCAAAGACTAATTAAATAAAACCACTTTTAAAATAATAATTAATTAATAATTATCTTAAATAATTAATCAAATAATAATAATAAATTTTAATTAATAATTTACTTTAATTAAGTAAATCATAATTAACTTAATTGATTAATATTTAAGTTTAAAAACCATTATTAACAAATGATTAAGTACTAATTACCTTAATTAATTAATTAATCATTAAACAAATAAATAATTAATAATAATTGTAATTGTTCACTAATTACTAAAATAAAGTTAGAAAACATTTTCTAAAAGGATTTTAAGTTAAAGAAAAGTTTAGATTAAAAAAAATAATTAGATTTCCCAAACTGCGCGTATAACAACTACCGCTTGAAAAATACTTGATCAAACCCAAGTTTATAAGTGTATGTATGTTTAAAACAAATGTGCACAACGTTTTCCGATAACTTTTTGGTACTGAAAAGTTGAAAATTCAAAAAACTATTTCCAGTCACATTTTCTATTTTAATTTGGACTATCCATATTGGCAAACAAATTTTGAAAAGTATTTTGTCGTCGTTATTAAATAACTAAGATATGCTGATAAAATCCATTTATTGATTATATAAAATATATTTAAACAGCCTATTTCGAAGTGGCAAAATCCTAGGTTGTTACAAATCTATTTTACCAACATTTATTATTATTTAAAATAGTTATATTTTAATTATAAAACCTATTAATTGAATATTTAAAATTTATTAAATATTCACAAATCAAGGCGGCAAAATTCCAGGTCATTACAATTTTATAAATTTATAAAAATAATATATGGTTCATTGAATTTAAAAAAATCTTTTAAAGCCGAATGTTATATGTGTGTGTTTTTAGTTTAAACATTTTATGTATCTTAAATATACATGAGTATAGGTATAAAATTATAAAATACACACATGAAAAATATTTTCTAAAGTTTATACTTGTTTACATTTTTTATGAAAATTTAAAAAAAATGCTAAATATTTAATAGAACTAATTTTTTAACAAAAACAATTTTAAACCAAAAAGGGAATTTCTTTATGGTCATGTATGCTAAATTATATATTTATATATATTTATTCATTAATTTACATTAGACATATTTATATGTATGAATTATGTATGTATATAAATATATATATATATATGGTTTTATAGATAATATGTAAAAGTTTATAATATATATAAAATGTATATAAAAATTATATGTATATATTTATTCAAATCTAAATATATTAAATTTTAATTTTGTAGTTACTAAATTTTATTAAATCTATTTAGATCTAGATGTAAATTTGAATTCCAAATTTTAATTTAACCTTGTAATTGTTCATATTATCATTTGTAAAAAATTTATATTATAATGAAGTGTATAAATTTATATATAATTAAATAAATAGTATAATTTTTTTTATCAAAGCTAGCCGGCTTTTATGTGAGTCTCCAATTTTATTGATGAACATTAATAACAAGTGTCCGGTATAGGCGCCTGAACAACTAAAGGAGAAAACGCAAAAAAAATAGGAGTTAGGCAGAAGCACCTAAACTACTAACAGACAAGAGACAGCCAATCCCTTACATCACTACTGCTGCCAACATCAGAAATAGGCCCTATGGCATGCATATACCCAAAAAATAACAATGCTTGGTTCGGCACAAAGTGCACAGAATCACAAGAGAAAAGATAAATCCTATCCCAAGTGTTATCCTTTAAAACGATCTTATTATGCTCACCATCTTCTCCATCCATGGATAAGATCAGCCCTTTCCCCTTAACATGATAAATCAGAGTATGCTCCTCATCCTTACCTCCGACAAACATATGAAAACTGTCACTCTTCATCCTATATAAATGCACATATATCTTATTTTACAATGTATATAATATCGTTTATATATATATATATGTATGTATGTATGTATGTATATGTATGTATGTATGTATGTATGTATGTATAGTCATATATATGCATATATACAAGATAGCACGCATGTATATAAATTTACATTGCACTTACATACGAGCATGTTAAACAAGGTATACTTTATTATGTTGCATGTGCACATACACATATATGTATAAGATACGCATATTTACTTTATAATACAAACAATATAATAAGAAAAATAATGTGTATGAATTAAATAAAATATTTATTTTATTTATAACATAATTTTGAAAATTTCTAAATAAATTTAGACTACATAGGTCAACATCCAAATGGAAGAAAATATTTTTGAAATTTACACATTTGTTCTAATGTAGGCTGGCTCAGTTCCAACAATAGTATCAGAGCCAAATAGCCTATGCAGTCTAAATTAGCAGTATTTGGGCTAACTTTTTAAAGCCTGCCCATGTAGTAGGGTGTCTGGAAAAGTCGTATCTAAGGTGGGATTTGGATAATCTACTACCTTACGTGGCTACTGTCCAGGCTTGAAAGGATGAAGTTAGCCCAAAGATTATCCCCAATATAAAGGCCCAAACTGATTTGGACCTTGGGCTAATTTTCAAAATCTCTTTTGAAATTTAAATAAAATTTTAAATATAAAAATTAAATTTAAAATACGATAAAATAGTAGAATTGTATAATATAGATTTTCAAATGTTTCGAAAATTAAAATGAAAGTTTTATAATTAAAATAAAACACATATTACAAAATTTATAATATAATTTTTAAAAAAATTTCAAAATGTTGCAATATTAATTTCAAAAATGTTATTTATTAATTCGATTAATAAAGTAAATAAATTGTGTCACAAGGAATAGGGATGTTCTTGTTGACGCTAGCTAGGATAGGAAATTCATCTATGCATTAGGTCATGTGTTTGGTCCTGAATCTTATGATCAAGGAAGTGGATCCTCCTCTACTGAAGAGGGCTAGTTTTAGGTCATTTATACTAGTTTAGGCACCTTTACCTAGCACATGTTACCTATTTTCCTTTTTTGTTGTTATGTGTATGTGCAGAACACCAGTTTTAAATATTAATAATATTGGGACAACCCGCCCTTCACAACCCTCGAAAATCGACACAAATACGCCACCGTACAATATGCCGAACGATCGAGCAACGGAAAGAACAGATTGCTGAAGGAAAAGAAAGAAGAAAGAAGATAGAAGAAAGAAGAAACTAAACAAATAACAGAATCTCACAATCGCAGTGGAACAATATATAATAGATAAATGACTGATCTTTGTACATAAAGAACTATATCAGTTTATACATTACATCATCAGAGTACAACATAATAAATAGCAAAATACTGGACAGTTATATTAACTTTTCCCCACAAACTGAATACATAACTTATACTGCACATCGAAATATACATCAAGTACATGTGATACGTCTCGCCTTCCGGCTCGTCTCCAGAGCTCCATAGCATTATATCTTGTATTTATTATACTCGGTCTGACCCAAGTATTATGATAAAATAACACCCGATTCAGTCTGGGAAACCAGCGTAAGAAAAATACACTCAATTGAATTATTAAGTTTTCAAAATCCTTTGAAAATCAAAGGTATTTCGTAAGACCACGCCACAAATAAACATGTTGGGGTTTTTACCTTACGATAACCCAAACATTTCGTATTCAATTCCTTTGATATTAAATAGTGTCTAAGTACAAATACTTATTCAAATAGCCGAAATTATTACATTAATTAAATTCCAGCAATACTAAGTTCTACAATCAAAACCGTTAAAGCATGTAGTGAGAATGGATTTCCAACTAATGATTAGGCACTGGGGTACCATCTGTCATGGTACCTGGTCTAGATCAACATACCGAGGACCCCTCCCGATCCTCTACAACACAAGTGGAGCTACCCCTTACTGGATAGTCCAAATAAGATCACCCCACGGTTGGGATCAGCAACCGCCCACACAGCCGAATAAAAAAAGACATCTAGACAGGGATGATCTTACCCTAATTGGGTGCTACCCACTTAGCCTTGCTGCATATCCCCTAATTTTCAGTCATTTTTGGTTTATTAAACTTCAATGCATTCCAGTTGATTCGAAAACCAATTTTATTTACTTTCTTACGACCAAACGACTAATTTTTTATGAAAATTTGATGTTATCCAAGCAAATAACAATTACTTAAGCTTATAACCATTTTAAATTAATTCCAACTCAATTTATATTAATTTTATTCCATTCTGAATTATTCACAACTCATACATTCTCATTTTCAATACATTGTTAATTTAAATCATTTCACTTGCATTTCAATTCATTATCCAAACAAGTTTCATTCAAAACCATTTCATAAAGCTCAACAACAACCATTTCACAATTTACTTAAGTTATTTGAACTCCATAATAATCATTTTAATTTGATTCTCATCCAATCAAATTCCAATCCGTTTACTAATTTTAATTCCATTAGTATACTTACTCAATCCATTTTAAATTTTAATTCACCTTCTCAATTCATTCTTAAATTTATTTTAATAATAACAAGGCCATTTCAAATTACTCTATACCCAAACTGGATTTATTTGTAGCTCGAACCATTTCTATTTTAATCCAACTTCATTTCATTCAACAATATTTCCATCATATTTAATTCATTTGCAATATGTGTCGAATTCAATTCATACCTCAAGCTATATTTCCAAATTCCACCATTAAATCGTAATTCAACTTCTATTTAACCATACTAGGTTCCATTCTAGATTTCATTAACTAGTTAGTTATCTAATTAGTTCACTTTCGAATCTTAAATCGATATTTGATTTTTATTTCACTTACCAAAATATCAAACAATTTTATACTTGGGTTTTATTTTACTTTTCAATTTTATTCAAGCTCAACTAAATTTTCTTTAACCAACTTAAACCATACCATTTCTTTCACTAATTTAAATAAGAATTTATTTCCATTCAATATTACTTATAACTCAACTGAATTTTGATTTCAACTCAATCCAAATTCAACTCAATTTTATTTAATTTAAGTTAAATTCAATTCGATCCAATTTAATCCAAATTTAATTTTGTTTAACTTATCTTTAGTTAAATTCCAATATATCTTATCCATTTTTATTTACTCAAGTTAAATTTTAACTTCAGGGTTAAAATTTCCATTTCTCTTTTTATTTAGATCAACCTCACTTTATATATTCAATACTAATTACTCGACTTTCCAAATCTTCCAAATAGAATTCCCCGAATTCAATTGCTCGGTTTTATTGCAAAACAATTTTGAAATCATAGTTAACACAAACCCTCTTGGTATATCAAATCAAACCTCCAGAATTCAAAACAACTTGGTTTTACCAAACAATCTCCCTTTGGAATTTCTAAAACAAACTAACTGTTTATCAAACAAGTCCAAACAAATAATTGTACCAAACCATCCCGATAGCAATCCATCACTTAGAAACTCGAAAACAAATACCGATGATGTGGCCACCATCACCAGAATTATTTTCCAGCAACTGAAGCGAGTTCAGTGCTTCTCTACTCTCAAAATTCATTTTAAAACAATTTCTATTCAAAAATATTTCCCAAAATAATACTCCATTATTTCCTTCAACACTTTGGAAAACATTTCAAAATTTTCCACAACTAAAAGTTCCCAAACTTTTTGTTCAAATTCATTTAAAAACATTTTCCAAAATTTTCGGTATTTAAATTCTGGTTTAAATCAAATTTTGATTATGTTCCATTGTATTATTTCATACATGCATAATTCAATTTGGTTATAAATATATATATATAACCGTTTCAAACTTTAGATTCTTATTTGATTATAATATTAACAACCAAACATCCAATTATATGTATAATAATTTTAGAAAAGTTATTTCTTTTATTTCAAAATATAATTTTGGGTAAAATTATTCCATTTACCCACTTAAAAACAATACCATGTTGGTTTATCTTGTTTAAGAGTTTAGAAACCCCTATCGATACGACCGTACTTCTGTACCAACCAGAATTCATAAACACTCAACTGATAAGTCAACACAATATAGAAACAGCTTTATATTCACTAACGGTTACACTCTCATATATATTATTACACTCAAACTCATTCTAGAGTACTGCTGACTCTATCTCTAATGAGTAATTCCCCTACCAAAGCTTCGGTTATCGCCAACCTAAGCTCTGATACCACATATGACGCCCCGCCCTTCACAACCCTCGAAAATCGACACAAATACGCCACTGCATAATATGCCAAACGATCAAGCGCTGGAAAGGACAGATTGCTGAGGGAAAAGAAAGAAGATGGAAGAAAGAAGAAATTAAAAAATAACAGAATCTCACAATTGCAACGGTACAATATATAATAGATAAAATGACTGATCTTTGCACATAAAGAACTATATCAGTTTATACATTACATCATCAGAGTACAACACAATCAATAGCAAAATACTGGATAGTTATATTAACTTGTCCCCACAAACTGAATACATAGCTTCTACTGCACAGTAGAATATACATCAAGTACTTGTGATATCTCTCGCCTTCCGGCTTTTCTCCAGAGCTCTAAAGCATTCTATCATGTATTTATAATACTCGGTCTGACCCGAGCATTATAATAAAATAACACCCGAGTCAGTCTGGAAAACCAGCATGAGAAAAATACACTCAATTGAATTATTAAAATTTCAAAATCCTTTGAAAATCAAAGGTATCTCGTAAGACCAGGCTGGAAATAAACATGTCGGGTTTTTACCTTACAATAACCAAAACATTTCTTATCAAAATCCTCTGACATTAAATAGTCTCTAAGTCCAAATACTTATTCAAATAGCCAAAATTGTTACATTCATTAAATTCCAGCAATACTAGGTTCTACAATCAAAACCGTAAAGGCACGTAGGGAGAATGGATTTCCAACTAATGACTAGGCACTTGGGTACCACCTGTCATGGTACCTTGTCTAGATCAGCACACCGAGGACCTCTCTCGATCCTCTGCAACACAAGCGGAGCTACCCCTTACGGGATAGTACTAATAAGATCACCCTGCGGTTGGGATCAGCAACCGCGCAGATAACCGAATAAAAAGGGACATCTAGACAGGGATGACCTTACCCTAATTGGGTGTTACCCACTTAGTCTTGCTGCATATCCCCTGATTTTCAGTCATTCCCGGTTGATGAGGCACGAGGCTAAGCGTTACCCTTTTAGAACACATCTCACTTAGAATGCTCATCGTCCTCTTAACGATGTTCTGAAAGCATTCATCCATACAAGTCCATTCCGGGTTCGAACGGAACCGAAGGAACTACTCCTACTACATCCATTTTGGAATCACTCTTAGGATTAGCAGCGATTAGCCCTTGCACTTTCTGCTTCATCTTCCACTCCAAGCTCTTGTCTTCATCACGAAAACGTACTCGTTGGAACGAAGTGGTTTTCGGATCACAAATTCGATCCTAGTCACTTCGAAACAACATTCGTTATTTTCCAGTAAACTCAACCCCGGTTCTTCAGGAAATATACCGACGAAAATAAGATTAGATTTCACCTCCTAACCGTTAGTGGATGGATTTCCTTATAAACGTCCTAGAAGAACAAAGAGATTATACGTACAGTATAGCACCTCGAATGGTAACTATACCATATAATTCTCATGCCTCTCCTAGATATTTCCAAAATTATATTTGGGTCCAGATTTGATAGTTGGTTATTTAACTATCAAATAAACAATTAATTCAACCAATTTTATTCCCACCGAAACTTCAAGTCTCATTAAATTAGATTTTCAATAATTTAAATCACTTTACCCAAAATCATATATTTAAAACCTTTGATATAAAACTACTTAAAACGTTTTACTCAAAATAATAGTTTTGAAATTCTATAGTAATTTTTCAAGTTAAACTTAAGCCACAACTATTCTTAAAACAAGACTTTTGTATAAAGTATAAATATTAGAAAATTTTCATTTAAAAAAACATAATACTAATTTAACCTTTAAAACAATTGCTACTAAAATTAATTTGAATAATATTTACTTTAAAATTCCAAAACAATTAAAAATAACAAATTTCTCTAAAACATTCTTTTTAAAACAACTTTAAAGCTTCTAATTTATACATAAAAATCTCCTTTTAAAAACAATAATATTAATTTACTTTTAAAAATAATTAACTACTATAATTAACTTAAATAAATATTTACTTTTCACCTTTAAAGAAATTAAATAATAAATTTTCTAAACATTCTTTAAAATCATCTTTAAACGTCTAGTTCATACTTAGAAATTTTCCTTTGAAAATATACTTAATTTTCCAGGAAAATACACTTTCCAACTTTAAAAATAAAATCACCTTTCTATTTTTAAAACGAGTTGCACCTTTCTTATAAATTCCCACTAGAAATCTATACTTTCAAATTTATCCACTGATAAATATTCCACTTTATTTATAAACCCATTTATAAATTTCCATTCCTCATCATTCTTTAAATGACAGTTTCCAAAATACTTAATCGATTTCAAACCGATTTCCTGAGTTAAATTCCCATTAAATTTATCTCTTGATTTATCCAAAATCAATTCCAAAATCTATTAACACCAAATTCACCCTTTATTATGATTTAAAATCCCTATTTACATTTGAAACATCAATTGTATCCTTCATTTCAAAAATCCACTTTTCATTTCCTTTAAGAACCAATTCATTATATTTCTATATTCTAAAATACCAAAATATATTCATCCAAACCATAGCATCAAATAACTTAAAACCCAATGTAATCTATCACAGGATATCAAATAAACATATCACTAATTATGAAAATAATTTCAATATTTTGAGGAATGTAGTTGGATCTCTCTAACCTATTTTCCTGCATCCACAGATATTCGCACAACAAATAAAATACCAAACCCCGCTTCAAGGGGGACATCACGGTATAAAGGGTCATCGGCTATTATGCGGGGCGTATAAGGTATCATCCGCTATAATACGGAAAAATCAATCACTCCAATATACACACACACACACACACACACACACACTACTATATATGTTATCACATCCAGGCTGATAATATTAATCACATTCAATCAATCAATCAATAATTTAAATTTAAACTTATTAAATTAACCGGTAATCCAGATGTGAGTGAGATTAACTCACCTTAAGTTTTTGTCGAGCGTTCCAATTTAATTTAAATCGAGCCCGTTCGATTTAATTTAAAATTTTCGATAGCTCCAATCGCCTCTAGATTTTCACTACAGCGTAGCTCCCGTCACTGTGATTCCGGCGCCGCCAGTTTCGTCCGATTTTGACAACATATGCATAAGTTATAGATTTTTAAAGGTTGAGTATATACTAATATAAATAAATTTACTTTTCTTTTATTTTACAAACCCAAATCAATCTATGCCGTTAATTCCAAAAGGAAAATCTTGGTCGATAACCTAATCTTGTGCTTCATTCGCCCAGGGTCGTTAAACCCATCGGTCGCCCTTGCGCATCAAATTACGCGACCACCACCAGCCACCGTACCGAATCCACCATCGCCGCCCGAAAGGCCATTGCGAACTCTGCCTACGACAGCAACCCTGAGCCTCTCAGTCCCCCTCGCCTCGTGATTCGTGCGTGAGCGTATGATGAACACGGCTTGATTTCATTGCCATCGATGAACTATAAACCATCACGGCCATTGGATTTTGATGCTCTCGACGAGCTCAACGTTTTCCTAGTTGGGGATTTAAGCTAAAAATTCGTAGATGGAAAGAAAAACGAGGGAAATCGCGGAAGCATTTCGGCCATGGAAAAATATCGTGGCGGCTGGAAGAAACCTAGGGTTTCGGCTTCACGTATATATATAAGTATATATAATAATATTTTAATATAAAATTCACTTTTAAACAACTTTTTCAAATGACACATGCTGCTTGGCGTTTGTAACGTTTACCTATATTCTGAACACAATGGAACGTGTTTCGGTGCCCAGTTCAATCATATGAGGAAGATAGCTTTTGAGTCGATTTAAAATATTTAATTTTTAATTTTAATTTCAACACATTTCTCACCTGTACGAACAATCGGTAACTCCAAACGCTACAAAATTTGAAATCCGATGATAATTTACTATTATGAATCCAATGGAACCGGTTTTGTCAAATTCCGATACCGTGCCTTAGAAGGCTATTTTAACTTGTCGATTAAATCGAGCGAGTTTCAAAATCGTCGAAATCATTTAAAACTTCATTTTATAACTTTACTAACTTAATTATAAATCATATAGAATTTATATTCATGTTAGAAATCATTATGATTCATTTTAAATCAAAATATGATTATTTACATTATTACTATATATATTAAACTCCACCATTAAATTAATATGTATGTGTGTGTGTATATATATATATTCCCAAATTTTAAACTTATCAACTTTAAGATTTCGTTCACAAGTCCAATACTATGATTCAAATCCAACTAGATTGAAATAAATTTTAGAAACCATTTTCATATCTATTTACACCCAAATTCACAATTTATCCCAATTTCAAATATGAAATCGCTATTTATCCAAATCCGATTAAATTGCCATATTTGAAATTATAACTAATTTTATGGATTCAACCAAATCTTCATAATAAATTAATAATCCACATTCAATATTTAAAATAAATTAAATGTTCAAAAGATAACGGCCTAAAATTCCGGGTCGTTACAAATATAGTACGGTCGCTCTAAAACCGGTTGGCTTTTCCAAAACTAAAATTAATTAATTAATTAATTAAATCGATTAATTAAATACACACACACATATACATGTGTAGTTATAATGTTATATGCTATATTGTCTTGAATTATTTAAGAAAATATGAGTATACATGTAAGCATAAAAGAATTTTTGAAACGGTAAAATTTAATTAGAACTCTTTGATTAAATAAATAAATTAAAATTAATTAATAAATTAAAATACATATATATAATAAATATATATATAAGTATTACCATAAAGGTTATATTGTAATATTCCATATAATATGTTATACTTGATAACGTAATGATTGGCTAAAGTGTTAGTTAATTAAATTAATCTGATAAGATTTAATTAAAATAATAATTGGCTAAAATGTTAATTAATTAAATTAATCTAGTAAGAATTAATTAACATAATGTTATACACAAAATATTATAGAACTTAAATAAAGTACAAAAGTTATATGATAATAAAATGTATAAAATATAAATGTATAAACTAAAGGTGGAACAATAAGAAACCTAATAAGATTTAAGGACTAGATACATAGGTATAGTATGTATACCATTATTTGTGATGTATTCGACGCTTGAATCATGATGATAATTCATAAGAAATACATTATTCGATAAGTCAATATCATTGAATTTAGTATATTGAAGATTATGAATCTTTAATATAAGTGTTGTCCTCTACCATTTATAAATTAATAAATTACTTGCATACTCTCTGGTTATTGAGAAAACTCAATGATGCAGCTCAGAACAGAGAAGAAATGCAACCAAAATTTCTAACAAGGATGAGTCGTACACGACTCATAGAGAGGTTAAGTCGTACGCGACTTAGGAAGGCAGGGTTAAGTCGTTTCCGACTTAATGGTGCACGGGATAGCAAGTTTCGAGTTAACAACAATTTGAACCGCATAAAAGAGGCATCGGGTTTGAGTCGTGCGAGCTTGAGTCGTATACGGGATAATGGAACAGGGTTACGACTCAAGGGAAACTTGGAGTGTGCATACTTGATGAGTCGTACACGACTTAACAACGTATCCATAAGTCGTGACCGAGATAGCATCAAGAAGGAGAAGGATTCAACTGATGGGAGCTTGAGTCGAAGGAAGGATGTTGAGTCGCTGAAGTTATGAGTCGTGAGTCGTAGGTCGTTGCCGACCTAGTATGAGTCGTGAGTCGTTTGTTGTGATGAGTCGTGTACTGTTGTATGTTGTAAGTCGTATGTCGTGAGTTTTAAGTCGGTATGTAGTGGATCGTGTTGCATTTTAGGTCGTTACCGACCTATGGGTTGTGAGTGTTGTATTTTAGGTCGTTACCGACCTAGGGGTAATGTTGAGTCGGTCATGTATATGAAGTGTTGGGTCGCATACGACCTATGGTGAGTCGTCTTAAGGTCATATGATGATGTATGAAGGTCATGCTTGTTAAGTCGGCCAGGGTTGAGTCGTTCTGGAGTTGAGCTGCCTTGTGTTGAGTCGGCCGCGACCTAAGTTAGGTCGTAAGTCGTCGCCGACCTAAGAGTCAGGTGAGGGTTTGTGTGTGTTGAGTTGTGAAAGCTATAAATAGCGCGTGTGTTGTACATTTTGTGGTTGTTGATTTTGAATAAAATTTCTCTTTTGTTAGCTTTGTGCTTTCATACCAATTGGTAGTTGAGTGTAATCTCCTATCTCCACTTACGTCGTTCGAGTGCGCTCGAATCCACGTTTGTTGAAGCCGATTCACGGAATCTAGTGCGCTAGATCAACGTGCGAAGAATCGTAGATCTTTGAACACGGTATAGTGCGCTATCAACGTGTTTGAGATAGCTAGAGTTCGGTATCTTTGGATCAACGAACTTGGGCATTTTTGGTATCTTCAACTCACCGATTGCTACAATCCATCGATTGAAGTTTTGTTTGATTAATCCGCTGCGTCAGTTTGGTATCAGAGCCATACTTAGCCAATCATAGCTAAGTTTGATTCTTGGAGCCAAGTTTTTGAAGTTTGAAGTAGTTCATCGTGTTCATATTGAAGTTGCATCAAGTTTGGAGAGTTTGATCCATTTCATTTTGGATCGAGGAGTTGGATTTTGTTTGGATTTTGAATTGGTGATTTGCGCGCCAAAGTTTTGAAGGTTTTGGAGTGAGCCGAGGCAAGTCTTGACCGAGCCAAGCAAAGTTGTGAAGAGTCAAGGCCGAGACAAGCATTGCCGAGACAGTTGAGCCTAGATTGCCTTATCGTGTGAAATTTTGAAGTATTGTGTTCAATTTGTTGAAGTTTGTGAAAATTTTAACCATGCCACCAAGGAGAGCTAATCGTCATCAAAACGTTGAAGCTTTGTATCGTAGAGAAGAAGCCGAGCTTATGGAACAACGTATTAATGAAAAATTTGATGAAGGCATTGGTAAATTGGAGAGATTGATGAATGATTTGAATCAAAGGAGGAGATCACCAAACTCGAACCATGGAGGAAACCGAGTTTCGCCATTGGTTACGGAAGCGAGGAGGGTATCACCACATTCTTGTAGAGATAGAAGAGAAACATCAATTTCATCACGAAGAGATCATCATGACTATGCACATGAAGAAAGAAGAAGTCATCGAGAATTTGACCATGAAGTATATAGAGATGAAGAGGGACATAGTCAAAGAAGCATGCATGAGAGAAGGGATGATGTTAGTCGAGATCGATGTAGGCGTACCTTTGATTTTGTTGAAGAGGGTGATAGAGCAAGTATTCATTATCGAGATCGAGACCAAGTTCGAAATTCTTACCGTGATGTGGAGGATGACCGTCGTTGGGAGTCGGGTATGAAAATGGAGATTCCGGAGTTTAAAGGCGGGATGGTTGCTGAGGAGTTCTTAGATTGGTTGTCTAATGTGGAGGAAATCTTTGATTTCAAGGAGGTGCCGGAGAATCGAAGGGTGAAGTTGGTTGCTACTAGGTTGAGGGGGAGAGCTTTGGCGTGGTGGCAGCAAACTAAACTTACTCGAGAACGAATGGGGAAGTCAAAGATAGAATCTTGGGAGAAGATGAAAAAGTTGATGAGATCTACATTTTTGCCTTATAACTACCAATCACTTATGTACCAGAGGTTGCAGAATCTGAGGCAAGGGACAAAATCTGTTAGTGATTATGCTGATGAATTTTACCAACTCATCGCCAGGAATGATATCATGGAAACAGAAGAACAGCTAACTGCTAGATTCATTGGGGGCTTGAGAATGCAGATCCAAGATATGGTTAATATGTTTGATCCTAGATCAGTAGCAGAGGCACATCAGAAAGCGTTAGCTTGGGAGAAACAAGGAAGGCGTGGAGGTGGTGTGTTTACTAATTCCAATAATCAAGCAAGGGGTGTTGGCGGAAGTTCTAATGTTCCTAAACCTGTTACAAAGCCAGTGGTCAAGGAGGTTGAGAAGGCGAAGGCTAGTAGTGTTTTCAAATGTTATAATTGTCAGGAGTTGGGTCACAAAAGCAACGAATGTCCGAAGCCGAAGAAGAGAACCATGGTTGCAGAGGTTGAAGCAGATGATGGTGAGGAGGCAGAGTATTCAAATGTACCTTATGTTGAGGAGGAAGAAAAAGTGTCGGGTGATGAAGGTTGTAATCTTATGATGAGGAGAAGTTGTTTGACACCTAAGCAAGAGGAGGATTGTAGTTGGCTGAGAAGCAATATTTTCCAATCGACATGTACTATTCTGGGAAAGGTCTGCAAGTTTGTTATTGATGCAGGAAGTTGTGATAATATTATTTCTACAGAAGCAGTGAGAAAGTTGAATTTGAAGACCGAGAAGCATCCTAAACCATACAAGCTAGCATGGTTAAGAAAAGGAGGTGAAGTGAAAGTGTGTCGAAGAGCTTGTGTGAATTTTTCGATTGGGAAGAAGTACAAAGATGAAATTTGGTGTGATGTTGTGGACATGGATGTTTGTCACTTGTTATTGGGCAGGCCATGGCAGTTTGATAGAGCAGTTCAGCATGACGGTCGTGCCAACAGTTACAGTTTCATGTTCGAGGGTACTAAAATCACTTTGGTTCCTAAGAAGCAACAGCAGAAGGAGAACAAACTGGAGGAGATTGAAGAATTGAAAACTCTGTTGACTTTGAAGGAGTTTGTTAAAGAAGTGGAGGAAGAACCGGAAGTGTTTTTGTTGATTGGGAGAGAGAGTAGTGAAGAAGTTGAGATTCCCGAAGAAGCAAAGCCAGTTTTGGAAGAGTTTGAAGATGTCTTTCCAGAGGAGTTGCCAAAGGAGTTACCACCACTTAGAGACATTCAACATCAGATTGATCTTGTTCCGGGGGCAGTGTTACCACATCGACCACATTATCGTATGAGTCCGAAGGAACATGAGGAATTGAGAAGGCAGGTGGAAGAATTACTTGAACAGGGTCGTATTCAGGAAAGTTTGAGTCCGTGTGCTGTACCTGCATTGTTAGTACCAAAGAAGGACGGAACTTGGAGAATGTGCACTGATAGTAGAGCTTTGAATAAGATCACTGTTCGTTACAGATTTCCTATGCCGAGGTTGGATGATTTGTTGGATCAGTTGAGTGGGGCAACTATATTCTCGAAAATTGATTTGAAGAGTGGTTATCATCAAATTCGTATCAGACCTGGAGACGAATGGAAGACAGCTTTCAAAACTAGAGAGGGGTTGTACGAATGGTTGGTTATGCCATTTGGTTTGTCTAATGCACCTAGTACATTCATGCGGGTGATGAATCAAATTTTTAGACCACTCATTGGAAAGTTCGTCGTGGTTTATTTCGATGATATTTTGATTTATAGCAGGAGTACGGAGGAACATGTTCTACATCTGAGAGAAGTGTTGTTTATTCTTCGTGAAGAACAATTTTATGCTGCTACAAAGAAATGTGTGTTTATGACACCTAGTGTTTTATTCCTGGGGTATGTTGTTTCAGGGAAAGGTATTCAAGTTGACCAGAGCAAAGTTGAAGCAGTCAAGAATTGGCCACAGCCAAAGACAATTACAGAAGTGAGAAGTTTTCATGGGCTAGCGTCATTCTACCGAAGGTTCATACCACACTTCAGTAGCGTGATGGCTCCAGTGACTGATTGCATGAAGGGTAAACAGTTGGTGTGGTCAGAGGAAGCGGGGGTTGCCTTTGAAAGGATCAAGGAATTGTTGACGTCTGCACCAATTCTTGTTCTACCTAATTTTCAGTTATTGTTTGAAATGCATACTGATGCTTCGAAGGTTGGAATTGGAGGAGTTCTGAGCCAGAATGGAAAGCCAGTTGCTTATTTTAGTGAGAAACTGTCAGGGGCAAAGATCAGATACAGTACATATGACGTTGAATTTTATGCTGTTGTTCAGGCTGTTAAGCATTGGAGACATTACTTATTTCAGAAGGAATTTGTTCTGTACACTGATCACGAAGCTTTGAAACATTTACAGGGGCAAGATAAGATTTCAGCAAGACATGCATCATGGATTGCATATTTACAGCAGTTTACTTTTGTCGTTAAGCACAAATCTGGGGTGACCAATCGAGTAGCTGATGCTTTAAGTAGGAGGAGTCATTTACTGACGACAATGAAGGTGGAAGTGACGGGGTTTGAAATGTTGCCAGAGATGATTGAAGAAGATCCTTACTTTGTGAAATATGTTGAAAAAGTGAAGGATGGGAGTACCGATGAATTCATGTTAGTTGATGGTTTTCTGTTTAAAGGAAATCGTTTATGTATTCCGGACTGTAGTTTGAGGATGAAGATTGTGAAGGAATTGCACGAGGAAGGACATGTTGGCCGTGATCGTACTTTACAGTTGATTTCGCAGTCTTACTTTTGGCCGTCGATGAGGAAAGAGGTTGAAAGATTCGTGGAGCGATGTCATATTTGCCAAGTTTCAAAAGGGACAGCAACGAATGCAGGGTTGTATATGCCGTTACCAGTACCATCTAAGCCATGGGTTGATATCAGCATGGATTTCGTTTTGGGTTTGCCGAGAACTCAAAGGGGAAATGATTCGATATTTGTTGTGGTGGACAGGTTTTCAAAGATGGCACATTTTGTTGCTTGCAAGAAGACAGCAGATGCAGTTCGAGTCGCACAGCTATTTTTCAAGGAGATTTATCGACTTCATGGTTTACCAGAATCTATTGTTTCTGACCGAGATACTCGTTTTCTGAGTCACTTTTGGTTGAGTTTGTGGAAGATGGTGGGAACGAAACTGAAGTTTAGCAGTGCTTATCATCCACAAACCGATGGGCAGACAGAAGTTGTTAACAGGTCATTGGGAAATTTGTTGCGATGTCTTGTACAGGATAATTTGAGAAGTTGGGACATGAAACTATGCCAGGCAGAATTTGCTCATAATCATGCAGTAAATCGAAGCACAGGATTCAGTCCGTTTCAGATTATTTATTCAAATTTACCCAGGGGGCCATTGGATTTAGCAGCTGTACCACAGTCAAAGAGAACAGTTAAACGAGCTACTGATTTTGTTGATGAGCTGACTGAATGTCATAGAACCGTTCAGGAACGATTGGAGAAATCGAATGAGAAATATAAGAAGTTTGCAGATTTGAAACGTCGAAATGTTGAATTTAAGGAAGGTGATTTGGTTTATGCCGTATTAACAAAGGATCGTTTTCCGGTGGGTGCTTATAACAAGTTGAAGGCACGAAAAATTGGTCCAATTGAAGTTTTGAAGAAAATCAATGAGAATGCTTATCGATTAAAGTTACCAGATGATGTTTATACTTCTGATGTTTTTAACGTCAAACATTTAATTCCATATCATGGAGGTGAGATGGTTGAGGAAGAATTTACAAATTCGAGGTCGAATTTTTCTCAACCAGGGGAGGATGATGCAGCTCAGAACAGAGAAGAAATGCAACCAAAATTTCTAACAAGGATGAGTCGTACACGACTCATAGAGAGGTTAAGTCGTACGCGACTTAGGAAGGCAGGGTTAAGTCGTTTCCGACTTAATGGTGCACGGGATAGCAAGTTTCGAGTTAACAACAATTTGAACCGCATAAAAGAGGCATCGGGTTTGAGTCGTGCGAGCTTGAGTCGTATACGGGATAATGGAACAGGGTTACGACTCAAGGGAAACTTGGAGTGTGCATACTTGATGAGTCGTACACGACTTAACAACGTATCCATAAGTCGTGACCGAGATAGCATCAAGAAGGAGAAGGATTCAACTGATGGGAGCTTGAGTCGAAGGAAGGATGTTGAGTCGCTGAAGTTATGAGTCGTGAGTCGTAGGTCGTTGCCGACCTAGTATGAGTCGTGAGTCGTTTGTTGTGATGAGTCGTGTACTGTTGTATGTTGTAAGTCGTATGTCGTGAGTTTTAAGTCGGTATGTAGTGGATCGTGTTGCATTTTAGGTCGTTACCGACCTATGGGTTGTGAGTGTTGTATTTTAGGTCGTTACCGACCTAGGGGTAATGTTGAGTCGGTCATGTATATGAAGTGTTGGGTCGCATACGACCTATGGTGAGTCGTCTTAAGGTCATATGATGATGTATGAAGGTCATGCTTGTTAAGTCGGCCAGGGTTGAGTCGTTCTGGAGTTGAGCTGCCTTGTGTTGAGTCGGCCGCGACCTAAGTTAGGTCGTAAGTCGTCGCCGACCTAAGAGTCAGGTGAGGGTTTGTGTGTGTTGAGTTGTGAAAGCTATAAATAGCGCGTGTGTTGTACATTTTGTGGTTGTTGATTTTGAATAAAATTTCTCTTTTGTTAGCTTTGTGCTTTCATACCAATTGGTAGTTGAGTGTAATCTCCTATCTCCACTTACGTCGTTCGAGTGCGCTCGAATCCACGTTTGTTGAAGCCGATTCACGGAATCTAGTGCGCTAGATCAACGTGCGAAGAATCGTAGATCTTTGAACACGGTATAGTGCGCTATCAACGTGTTTGAGATAGCTAGAGTTCGGTATCTTTGGATCAACGAACTTGGGCATTTTTGGTATCTTCAACTCACCGATTGCTACAATCCATCGATTGAAGTTTTGTTTGATTAATCCGCTGCGTCACTCAAGTTAGAGATGTGTGTGACATTATTAATATATTGACTAGATGAGG
This sequence comes from Allium cepa, assembly GCA_030765085.1. Lineage (NCBI taxonomy): Eukaryota > Viridiplantae > Streptophyta > Magnoliopsida > Asparagales > Amaryllidaceae > Allium > Allium cepa. Next base: position 83,187,614 of record CM060945.1, read on the forward strand.
TAAGATAACTATATGTATTTGTTAAGAAAAGTCAAGGTATATATACTATACTTATCCCATCATGAAAGGTAGGTGCGGGTGAATAACTTCTTTCAATTTGTTGAGCAAACTCAAGGTCGAAATAAGATTACGACAAGGAACCATGGGTTAGGAGTTCTATATGATACAACGATAAAGAATTATCCATCATTTATGGGGATATGACTTGTTGAGCAAACTTAATGTCGGAATCCTAAGACAGACAAGTCCTAACACCCACTAGTGAAGTCAAAAGACTTCTACGTTTCCTTTTAGGTTTTGGAGAAAGGTAAAAGACTAATAGAAGCCTTATTAGAAAAATGAAATGGTAATATGTAATATTTTAATATTTTAATATTGTAAGAACATATATTATATAAATTTATAATAAAGTGCATTGATATAAATTTGTGCCATTAATAAATTGATAAAATGTTTATCAATTACAATATACAAACGAACATAATAAATATTGACAAATAGAAATATAAAATATACTTACCAATAAATTTTTACATATTGATCCATGCAAATGTCTAATTATATAACCACTAAACAAGTTCATAACTCAATCACTTAAGAGTTTACTTGCCTAAGACTGTACATTGTCTTTAATAAGTTTTGAACTCTAAAAGCAATATAAAAATACAGATATATGATCGTATATAATCATATACAAATGTTACATGGTGAATGGTCATAATTATGTATTCTACAAAACATCAATGAAATTAATTCATTGAAATAAGCAAAATAAACTGCGGTGTGAGATCATGCATTCAATATAATTAATTACAATAATGATCTCATTGTGTTAAATGTGGCACTAAACCAAGAGTACAGGGTAGATCTAAAAATTTGATACCTAAAATGTCAGTTTACGTAAAGTGCAATTTATTTGATATCCTTAAATGTTAAGGATGACCAAGTGCACTTTTTAAAGAGTTTGTTATGATATTGTAGTAAGGATTTCCATTTCAATGGTTCGACCGCTTAGAAAACAAATTGAATGTATAAGAGTGCATGTAACCTAAAGCAAAATTAAGAGAGTGAATGTTCGCTTCATCTTTACAATGAAATTTGGAAACGAGGATTGTAAAACAATAATATATACTTAATATTGGAACAAGAAATGTGATTTCTATTCCAAAATATATTTTCACATAGAAAATTAGTTTCTATGTGATTTATTTCTTTGAATTTAAGATACTTGATCTGAAAATTCACGATTGTCTAAATGAAAGGAATACCTATATTAAATGGTTGAATGAAGCTTCATATTGCATATGCTATTATAGTAATTGTGGAAATAGTGGAAGCATTCCATATAGCATTTATTAATCTCATCAAGTTAAGAAATTGTTTTCATAAAATATAAAAACATTATTTATAAAATAACTATTATTTTACAGTATTGATTGAAAACGATTTTGTTTCAATAAGAACATAATTAATATTCATTATAAAAGACTATAATAGTGGTATTTATGATGCATTGGAAATAAAGAAGTATCTAGAATTATTTTCTATTATTTTGGAATTGTATACTAGAGCCGTAGCTTTGAGAAATAATTCTTTGAATATATGATTATGAATCATATGGTATTAGTATATTATATCTCAAACAATTGAAGGCAAAGCATCCATTTAGTGGAAACGACATAAGAGTTGATGAATTCTTCGAATTGATACATATAGATGTATCCAGTGGCAAGTCTATTAATACCAAAATGGTTCCACATACTTCTTTATATTTGCCTATGAGTTATTATTAACACGGACATGTGTATTTGATAAACAATTAGTATGTATATGATAAGCTCATAGAGTTTAAAATAGAAGTAAACAATATAACATGCAATAGAAAATAAAATTGATTCGATTAATCGAATATGTGAGCATATCAGAAAGAGTTTCGAAATTTTGTAAAAACGAATAAAGATTCAATCTCAAAAGTCACTCCTTCATATGATCTATGTTATGAAAAGCACGCTTAAGCATCACTTAAGAGCTATACGCATGTGCAATGCTTAATTTTAAAAAATAAAAACGATTAAACGACGAGCGCTTAAGCACGCTTATATACGCTTTGCTAAAATTCAAGCAATACATAGCAAAAAAAATATTATTTTTAATATAAAAGAACTAGGATTAGAAAAGAAACCAAATTGTTCGGTTCATCGGGCGTACCGTTGTTGTACTACGTCGTTGTTCCGGATTATTAGGTTCATCGGGCGTACCGTCATTGTACTATGTCGCTGTTCCGAATTATTTGAGTTTCAGGTTCATCGGGCATACCTTATTGTACTACATCGTGGCACCAGCTCTATGGTTAGCGACCATGGGATAGCGTCCCGTTTGTGATACACGTGTTGGTGAGTTTTCGTGCTTCCATTTTTGATAGGCCTCCCCCCTTTATGCTTTTGGGATTTGTAATTGATGATTTCTAGAATTTGTATTTCACCAATTTTTGTGATTTTGCAAATGAACTAGGGCTTGGAGTTTTAGTTTCCACTCTCCACCTCCATTTTTGATAAAGCTTGAGTGTTACGAATATGAAATGAAGTAATGAAGAGGAGAGGGGGTTGGGACTGAGTTAGTAATTGGTTAATGGGTTCAGCCCAAACCAAAGCCCTAAGTGAAAAAGTGGCAAAATTTCACTACCTCCAAACATATCCAAGTTTATACTCAAAAAGGTCGCAAACATCATTTTGAACTCAATGGTGGTGGTCTCGAGTCCCAATTCGACTGTTTGCAAAAAGTAGCTTTTCGGACCAAAATCCGACGAACGGTGAAATATTTAAATATACAATCGATAAATATGCGGGTTGTTACAGACTCCCCTCCTTGAAGAAATTGCATCCTCACAATACTTAAGAGGAAAATAAGAAGTGACAATCATAGAAGCATATCTACACAAAAGAAAATTTGGATCAAGAAGTCCATCATAAAGAGCACGAAGGAGTAAATCCGAAAGTTTTCGTTTGATGAATTCTCAAGATTTCTCAAGAGCAATCCTTAGGACCATTGAACTTTTACCAAAAAGAATATCTTTATATCGAAGGCGCTCAACCTCCGAAGCAATGATGCGAATAGAATGTTGCTCAAAAGTCAAATTTGGTGAAACTTCAATCCCCTCAATAACACCGGGCTCAAGCATAAAAATCGAAAACATAAAAGCATTTTCATAGTTAAAAGACGTGGAAAACGTCAAGAATAGTAGAAAATTGAGCCGCCGCAACGGCGTAGTAAAAAAACGGTACGCCTGAGAAATGAGAAACTCGAATAATTTCGAACAACGGCATAGTACAATAGCGGTATGCCAGATGAACCAAAGCTCAAATGATTCAGAACATCGACACAGTACAAAAACGGTACGTCCAATGAACCGAAGCTCAAATAATTCGGAACGCCGACGCAGTACAAAAATGGTACGTCCAATGAACCGAACACAATAAAAGAACATCGGACGCTAGTCCATAAAAGGAATGAGATAAAGCTCAATAAAATGAAGTATATCAAAATGTCCGATGAACTTGATAAAAAGATAATTTCATTTGGTCATCAACAAAGAAACAACCACTTGTTGCTTACGACTAAGTGCATAGGCAACATGATTTCCCCTACGGGAATAAAAAGAATATCAAGATCATAAGATGCCAGGAACTCGAGTCAACATGAAGTTTCTTATGAGAAAATAAATATTCCAAAGATTTATGACCGAGGTAGAGAACAAATTTCTCATCCAAATATGATGATGCCAAATTCCAAAAGTAAAAACAATAGCCGCGAGCACTAGATCATGAGTGGCATATCTAGTCTCGATAAGCTATAATGATTTAGAAGCACAAGTGATAGCACGTTCTCCTTTGCAAGAGAACGGCATCCAAACAAATACGACTAGTATCGGTACAAATAGCAAAGTCTTGGTTCCCCTTCAGGAATCACAAGAATAAGAGTATCGAAAAAGAATTCTTTCAAATAACTTTCTTTCCCGAAAAGCTAAAGCTTTCGAAATCACAATTATTTCAATGTAAAAATATTCCTAGAAAAAATTTACAATTTACAAGTCAATATATCGTGTCTGATTGTCACATCAAAGCGTTTAGGAAATTCCTATCGATAACGTTGATCAAGTGCATCGACCAAAATTCTTAAAGCACTCAACGGGCAATACAATCACAAAATCATCTTCTAGATAATAAACATGTTTCTTAAAAACTTTGGAGAATATTCTTCGTTCGTTTCAAGAACAAAAATTCAATTTTACTTATAAATAAATCTTATGTAAACGATTTGCAAAAGTTTAAATTACTATTTTCATCCAAAATTCATAAATACAAGAATGGTCTCATCGAAATATTCATAGAATATTCGGTTTATAAAATGGATGAAATAGGCTGGACAAACTGAATGACATAATAATTCATTCATAGGAATCATAATAAGTGCGGAATGCGGTAAGTGGAATGCTAACTTCCACAACTCGTAGCAAATGAAAACCGGTGATAAGGTCAAATTGAAAAGACCTTAGCACCACTCAAAAGATTGCTTAGGAGATAATCCTAAGACAAACTCAAAAATACAGGAAAACTTTCACAAATTATTTAGATAAGAGAAATAACACTTTTCTCATCTTGAGGGCTTAAAGAATAAATGATGCCTCTAAAAATTTGAAATAGGAATCACAAGAAAAAAAATAGAAATCTGCTTAACAGATAGAAAATGTCGAAGATGAATAGTCCACTCAGAAAATAGGATATGGGCTTCACAACGATTAAGCCAATCCTTTCAGAAAAAGTCAGTTCCGAAGCCAAAGTAAAAATATCGGCTCGGAAAGAAAAATCACATAAAATAATTTCGACATTAATAGAAAGCAAATTGAGTGTTGCGGATCCATCCGGATTCACAATTCTCAACGAAGACATCAGGCCCTAAATATTTTTAAAGAAAAAGAATCAACAAGTTCTTTTGATATAAAATAATGAGATGAACTCATACCAACAAGAACTCAAATAAGAAGATCACGAAATAAAACAATGCCATCAAGGATTGAGTTAAAAATACCTTGACCAAAAGAAGAGTTGTTAGGGGCTTGCAGCTTTCCCTCTCTCTTGATTGGAAGCCTAGGACACGAAGATAAAAGATGCCCCGAACTTTTGCAATAGCGACAAAAGAGGGGTTTCGGACACTCCCTTGCGTAATGGTCTGTGGAACCACAATTGTAGCATTGACCACGACTAGAGGTAGGAGTCTTTGCTACCGGAATTTGTTGCTTCCCTTTCTTGTTGGGAGTGGGGCCTTTGAATTTGATAGGCCTCTTCAAGTTATTGTCGAAGTTCTGTTGGGCACGCACAACTTCAACATCACCTTCATTATCGGCCTCTTCAAGACGAAGAGCGATATCAATAAGCTGATCAAATGAAACTTCAAGTTTTAGGAGTAATGGCTTCTTAAGATTCTTATTCAAGCCATAGACAAATCTTTGATTTTTCCTCAATGGGGTATTGATATATTCAACTCCGTATTTGGAAAGAGATTCGAAGGATGCGACATAGTCCGTCACAGAAGATTCACCTTGAACAAGGTCAATAAAACGCCAGGCCAAAGTTACTTTTTCAGCCTCCGACACAAATTTCAATTCGAATCTTTCCCGGAATTGCTCCCAAGTGAGATCCGCTTCAACGATTTCAGAAATTAAAAGCTCGTACCAGTCTAATGCTCTTTCTTGGAGCATGCTAGAAGCCACTTGGACTCGATGAAGGTCAATAAGGTTCATGCGAGAAAAGATACGATTGCATGATTTGAGCCAAGCTTGAATTTCTATAACACTCTCGGATCCCTTGAATGGCCTTCCACCCAAATCGGTGTAGTCTCTGCACAAGCGTGCAAAATCGGATCTAGGATGAGTAGGCTCTGGAATGGGACCGGCTGGTTGAGCGTTCTTTACTAGATCAAGAAGCTGCTGGGCAGACATAAATACTCCATCCTGGGGAGTAGCACTAGATTGACCGGCACTGAGACGGCCAGGTCTAACCATTTCTCTTCTTTAAGAAAGAAAGAAAGAAGAGGACAAAGTTATTCTCAAAATAAATTTCAATCAAACTTGATTGATAAACAAGGAATCATAAAGAAAATAGGATGAATCGGTACAAAGACTCGAATTAAATCCTAAAGCACGACTCCTAAGATGGACTTAGGACGATGATCCTTGTTAAATTATTCTACATTGTTCTGAAGTTTGGCTCTGATACCAAGCTGTGACGCCCCACCTCTATACCCACGCTAGCCAAGAACACTACGAAGTAATGTTGTCAACTAGCACGGAGAATAAGGCTGTTGAGGAGCGACCATCCATGTAATTGCTTTGTGCGACCACCGATATGTCAGATAGTATAGCATGCATTTCATTTAAGGAGGAAATCCGACATTCCAATACAAACTCAAAGCTATCACACAGTGGCTATAAATAATCTTCGGAAACAAATATAGAAATAAGCATAACATAAAACCAGTCACAGACAATTCATATCACAAAGGCGGAAATAGATATGAATATTACACATAAAAGTGTATATCAGAGTAGTGGTCTGAAAGATCCACAATAACACAAAGGAATAGTTACAAGTGCAACACAAAAGAATAAGTATACATCATAGAGTCTGTATCTCAAATGTATATAACAAAATGAACTACTAATCTAAGTAGTTTAGCAAAAGTTCAGATGATGGTTCCAGATAGGAAGTCAAGAGGAAGCACCTGTAAAATCTCAGTCTGACCCGAGTATTATTTAAGAAGAAAATAATAAACGGATCAGTCTAGCTATAAATATCAGATAAAATGAGATATAAGAAGAGATATAATATTAAAACGTATGATAACTAAAAATGTCATACTACGACTAGAATACATTAGAGAATCACGAAAGTCATACAAAATCTCAAGAATCTCATAGCATCAAAAAGAATGTCATATTCTTTATTTAATTCACCAAGCCACAATAAATGACATACATATCAATGCCAACTGAAAAAGATGGTGAAACATAAATTCCAGAAATCAACTATTAGAAATCCAGAAATTACAATAAAAGGATGGCCAAGACATTGATGTAGTACAAACGGTATATCCAATGAATCAAATAGCAAAGACATTGATGTAGTACAAACGGTACATCCAATGAATCAAAGACACTGATGTAGTACAAACGGTACATCCAATGAATCCAAAAAGCAAAGACATTGATGTAGTACAAACGGTACATCCAATGAATCAAAGACACTGATGTAGTACAAACGGTACATCCAATGAATCCAAAAAGCAAAGACATTGATGTAGTACAAACGGTACATCCAATGAATCAAAGACACTGATGTAGTACAAACGGTACATCCAATGAATCCAAAAAGCAAAGACATTGATGTAGTACAAACGGTACATCCAACGAATCAAAGACATTGATGTAGTACAAACGGTACATCCAATGAATCAAATAGCAAAGACATCGATGTAGTAAAAATGGTACATCCGATGAATCGAAACATATTAAAAGTACATGGGTCGCTAGCCCAAAAAGAAATGAGACGAAGCTCAATAAAATGAGGTACAGTCCTCTACATGGACAAAAAGACATCGCATATTGCTAGTCTAAACTATAAAATGATCATCATCGACCATCAAGAAGTGTCAATTACAATAAGCTAGTAAATATATGAGTTTAGCATCATGTCCCATAACCACTAGCTTAACTTAAATATTTGCGAACAAATTGTAGAACTCCACTAGAAAATTGTCACAAGAGTTTCAATCGAACAAGTCCAAGAATTAACCGACGAAGTAAACGCAAGCGTTTCATACCACTTGTTTTACTAAGTCGTTTAATTAGATTTCTCATACGAGTGAGGTAAAGGTTTGTATATACCAATAGATTGGAAATCGGTTTGAGAAAACGAGCTTTGTAATAAAATAGTGTTGAAATCATTTGATGAAAGAGTTTTGATATTTACTACTAGTATTGAAACCTTTATATTTTTAAAGTGACAAATCATAGAAGTGAATGTAGAAACAATCAATCATAAAAATTCACATTCGAAGATGTGAATAAAATCCAAAGAAATCGATTCCGAATCCATCAAAGTGGATATATCCAAAATTCCCAAAGAAAAGGTCATCAAAGTCGATAATAAATGATAACAACAAAAGGGAAACAACACGAATCGATTAAAGTTGGAAATTCAAACAACTAGGCAAAATAGGCATAGTTGAAAAATAGGAGCAGGTCAGTCAACCGGACTTTCTGGTCGGTTGATCGAACCAGAGGCAGGAAATGCTCGGGTAGCAGGTCGGTCGACCGGCCCAGGGGCTCGGTCGGCCGAAGCCTGTATCCAGCACTTCCAAACAGAGGCAGGAAGTGCTCGGGTAGCAGGTCGGTCGACCGGCCCAAGGGCTCGATCGGCCGAACCTGTATACTTGCACTTCCTACCCTATTTCAAATGAGGTGCAAACTCCCTCAATTTGCAAACCGTCGAGCAACGGCACTAAGGGTTTACGTCAATCGACTACCCAGCCATAGAATCTCTTTGGTTCATCACCAAAAACATGATCAAAACATCAAAGTTATGATTTTTAAAGAATTGAACCCAAAACACAAAAAATTGTAATATTCACAAAAGCAATCCAAATCAAAAGCGATTGCACAAGAATAAGTGTTAGGAATTCATACCTAACAATCGAAGATAGATATAAGCATAGATGTGAGATAAAAATCTCACCTTTGAACCCAAATCAATGAAGAAGAAGCTTGAAAGCAAAGGAGGAATCAACCACACTTCAATCTCAACACTAGAAGCTTGAATCTAAGCTTAAAAGAAGAACATTCCCTAAGTTAGGTTTAGGAAATTTCTGAAATTCAAGGGAGAAGGAGTTGGAGAAGAACAAGGAGATGCTTACCAATGGGTTCTCTTGGAATTTGGAGCTAAAGCTTGTATTTTGCAAATGAACTAGGGCTTGGAGTTTTAGTTTCCACTCTCCACCTCCATTTTTGATGAAGCTTGAGTGTTGGGAATATGAAATGAAGTAATGAAGAGGAGAGGGGGTTGGGACTGAGTTAGTAATTGGTTAATGGGTTCAGCCCAAACCAAAGCCCTAAGTGAAAAAGTGGCAAAATTTCACTACCTCCAAACATATCGAAGTTTATATTCAAAAAGGTCACAAACGTCATTTTGAACTCAATGGTGGTGGTCTCGAGTCCCAATTCGACTGTTTGCAAAAAGTAGCTTTTCAGACCAAAATCCGACGAACGGTGAAATATTTAAATAAAATATTTAAATATACAATCGATAAATATGCGGGTTGTTACAAAATCTGTGTTATCAGAACACACAAAAAGTCAAACAATCTTTTGTATTTGTTGAAGTCCGTTCTGCTGCTCAGGCATGTGAAGTCCTCTTCGGTTGTTGAGGCAAAATCCCATTCCGCTCCTGTTCGGCTGCTCGGGGGTTGTACAGACCTATTTCTTTGGGTTAAGTGAGGGTCGTTGTTTTAATGAAATTCCAGAATGAGTCTGGGACTGGACGTAGGACGGTGCTCCAAACTATTATAAAAATCTCTGGTGCCATTTTACTATACTGCTTTTATATTCCGCACTATTTACAGTATTACTATCATCACTATACTCTGTATTATCATATATCCATATTACACGATCCATAGCGCACTTTAATGTGAAGCTTCTTTTCAAAAATTAAAAGAACTTTTTCCAATGCTCCTATTCTTGTGATTCTCGAAGGGAACTAAGACTTTATTGTTTATACCGATGCTAGTCATGTTGGTTTGGGAGCTGTTCTCATGCAAAGGGAACGTGTTATCGCTTATGCTTCTAGGCAATTAAAGCCTGCTGAGACTAGATATGCCACTCATGATTTAGAGCTCGCAGCTATTGTTTTCACCCTTAGAATTTGGCGTCATTATCTTTTGGGAGAGAAATTTGTTCCCTACACCGACCATAAATCTTTGAAGTATTTGTTCTCTCAAACGGAACATAATTTACGTAAACAATGTTAGCTCGAGTTCCTTGCATCTTATGATCTTGAAATTCTTTATATTCCTGGAAAGGGAAATCATGTTGTCGACGCCCTTAGTCATAAGCAACAAACGGTTGTTTCAATGTTGATATCCAAATGAAATGATCGTGAGACTTTGTCCACTTGTGAGATTTGAGATCATGAATCCAACTCAAGTTCACCTCTTGTTTTATGTGGCCTTGAGGCTCATCCATCTCTTTTAGACCGCATTCTTGATACTCAAAAGCTTGATCTCGAATTCGCTCATCCTAGCAAAAATTGTCGGGATAGAAATATTCATGGTTACGATGCTCGTGGCGGCATTCGAAATTCTGATAGATTTATTGTGCCAAATATTTATGATCTTCGTACAGATATTTTAGAAGATTCTCATCATTCTAAATTTACCATTCATCCTAGTAGTAGTAAAATATACGTGGACATGAAGTGACTTTATTATTGGGATGGAATGAGATCTGATATTGCTAATTCATTAAGCGTTGCATGACTTGCCAACTCATAAAGGCCGAGCATCAAAGGCCTGGTGGGTTATTGCAACCTTTAGACATTCCCGTTTGGAAGTGGGATCAAGTCTCCATGGACTTTATTGATGGTCTTCCCTGTTCTTATTCGGTTCATGATGGTCTATGGGTGATTGTAGATAGACTTACAAAATCTGCCAATTTTATTTTCGTTCGGTCCAACCGGCCATACCAATTTTAGCCAAACTCTATGTTAGAGAAATTGTTAAATTACGTTGAGTTCTTACTTCTATTGTTAGTGATCGTGATCCATGATTTACCAGTGTATTTTGGAAGAGTCTTCAAAAAGCTTTGGGAACGAAGCTTAATTTGAGCGCCGATTATCATCCTCAGTCTGATGGACAAACCGAGCGTGTGAATCGAACTCTTGAAGATCTTCTTCGTGCATGTGTTCTTGATTGTGGTGGAAGTTGGAAAGATAATATTTTCCTTATTGAGTTTTCTTATAATAATAGCTTCCAATCTAGTATTTGTATGGCACCTTTCGAGGCACTCTATGGAAGGCCATGTCGATCACCTTCTTGTTGGCTTGAGGCTGGTGAGAAGCTGGTTTTAGGTCCATATTTTATTCATGATTCCACAGAAAAGATTGACTTTTTATTCGTCATAGGATGAAAGAAGCTCAAAGTATCCAATTCCGATAACCGAAGAAGGAATTTGGAATTTTCTGTGGGAGAGTTGGTGTTTATTCGTGTTTCACCTATGAAGGGTGTTGTGCGTTTCAGTCGATCGAGAAAATTAGCATCTCGATATATTGGCCCATTTCCCATCACCGAACGCACTGGTTCCATGGCTGATCGTCTTTTATTACTAGCTCAATCTTCTACTGTTTGTGACGTTTTCCACGTCTCTCAACTACGGAAATGCCTTAGGGATTTTAATTATATTCTTGATCTCAGTGTTATTGAAGAAGTTGAAGTTTCGCCTAATTTGACTTATGAGCAACATCCTATTCGTATCATTGCTACGGTGGTTAAACGTCTTCGCAATAAAGATATCCCACTTGTGAAAGTTCAATAGTCCTCAAATCCTAAGCATTGTTCTTGGGAATCCAAAGAATCCATCGAACGAACACATCCGCACTTACTCTCACGAGCATTTTGAGGTGAACTTCTTACTTCAAATTTTCTTTTGTGTTAATATGCTTTTATGATTATTACTCTTTTTTTTCTTCTTAAGTATTGCGAAGATGCAATTTCTTTAAGGGAGGGAGTCTGTAATAACCAGCATATTTTGCGATGGTATATTTAAATGGTTTATTTAAATATAGCATCATCAGTCGGATTAAATTCCAAAATTCTACTTTTTGTAAACAGTCGAATTAGGACTCGAGACTACTTCCATTGAGTTCAAAATGATATTTGCGACCTTTTTGAGTATAAACATCGATATGTTTGGAGTTAACTAGAATTTTGCTATTTTTCTATTGGGCTTTGGGTTTGGTTTCAGCCCATTAACCCAACATAATACCCTAACTCCACCCCCTCTCCTCTTCATTCATTTTATTATTTCATAAGACTTAAAATAAAGAAAAATTGGGGAAGAGAAAAGAAATCAAAATTCCTAAACCCTAGTTTTGCTAGGAAATTCAAATTCAAGCTTCAAAATCAAAGAGAAGCTTATGCAAGCATCCTCTTCATCTTTTTCATCTCAATCTCTCTCCAATTTTTAGAAATTCCTAAACCCTAACTTAGGTAATATTTGTTTATGAGCTTAGATTGTAGCTTCTAGTGTTGAAGTTGAAGAGTGGTTGATCTTTCTTTTGTGTTTGAGCTTCTTATTCATTATTTTTGGATTTAATGGTGAGTTCTTGAACTCACATCTATGTCTATACATTTGATAGTTGTTAGGTACGAATTCCTAACACCTATTTCATGTTCGTTTGCTTTGAAATTGAATTGGATTGGCCAATTTTTGACGTTTTGGAGTCAAAATCTATGAAAATCCTACTTTGGATGTTTTGACATGTTGTTTGGAGTGTATTGAAGAGCATATAGGGCTGGGTTGTTGCTTGACATAAATCCCTTGCCATTGTTGCTCGTTCGATCGCCTCCGAGACAACTTGTCCGTCAATGGCCTAGGCAAAATATTTCCCTGAGCTTCAGCTCAGACACCTGGTAGTATGCTCAGATGTCTAGAGCTATGGAATAAAAATTCCAGACCTTCAGCACATACATATGAGCTTACTTCCAGATGTCTGGGAGATATGGAATAAAATTTCCAGTCTTTCAGTTTATACGTTTGGGAGAACCACCAGATGTCTGGAGCTGCTAATTTCAGCCAACTTACCTATTTTCGATGGGTTTGCATTTATATCGATATTTGGTTGATCCGATTAGTTGTTATCACTTTTATCGACTTTAATGAATTCTTTTCTGGATATTTGGGAATATCCATATGATGGATTTGATATCGATTTCTATGGTTTTGATTCACGTCGTCGTATGTGAACATTTGGTGGTTGATTATTTTTACAATCATTTCTTCGATTTATCACTTTAAAATACATAGGTTTCTATACTAGTAGTAAATATTCAAAGTCTTTCACAAAAATGATTTCAACATTATTTTTAATATAAAGCTCGTTTCTAAAACCATTTTCCAATCTTTTAGTATATACAAACTTTTACTTCATTCGTATGAGAAATCTAATTAAATGGCTTAGCAGAACAAGTGGTATGAAACTCTTGCGTTTTCTTTGTTGGTTATTCCTTGGACTTGTTCGATTGAAATCTTGTGACAATTTTCGAGTGGAAATCTACAATTTGTTCATAAATACTTAAGTTAAGCTAGTGGTTATGGGACATGAAGCTAAACTCATTTATTTACAAGCTTAGTGTAATTCACACTTTTTATTGATCTATGATGATCATTTTATGGTTTATACTAGTAATATGCGATGTCTCTTTGTCCACGTAGGGGATTGTACCTCGTTTTATTGAGTTTCGTCTCATTTCTTTTATAGGCGAGCGACCTATGGGTTCTTTGGAGTTTCGACTCATTTTTTTAGGGCTAGCGAACCATGTTCTTTTATAGAGTTTGGTTCATCGTGTATACCGTTGTTGTACTACGTCATTGTTTCGGCTTATTAGGTTCATCGGGCGAACCATTATTGTACTACGTCATTGTTCCGAATTATTTGAGTTTTAGGTTCATTGGGCGTACCATTATTGTACTACGTCGTTGCACCGGCTCTATGGTTAGCGATCATGGGATAGCGTCCCGTTTGTGATATACGTGTTGGTGAGTTTTCATGCTCCCATTTTTGATAGGCCTCCCCCCTTTGTGATTTCTGGATTTCTAATTGATGATTTATAGAATTTGTATTTCACCAATTTTTGTGATTTATATTGATAAGCTTTATCGTATTTGTGGCTTGTGAATAAAATACAGAATATGACATTCTTTTTGGTGCTTTGAGTAGATTTGAGATATTTCATGATTTTTGTTATAATCTGATGTATGCTTTTCACAGTATGGCATTATTTTTATCATATGATTTTGTCATATCTCTTATCCTATCTCATTTTATATGATATTTATAGCTAGACTGATCTGTTTATTATTTTCCTCTTAAATAATACTAGGGTCAGACCGAGGTATTTCAGGTGCTTCTACTTGACTTCTTATCAGGGTCCATCATCCGACTTTTGGCTAACTACTTAGCTTAGTAGTTTTTTATTTTATACATTCGAGATAGAGACTCCTTGATGTATACATATTCTTTTGTCTAGCATTTGTACCTATTCTTTTGTCGTGTAGTGGATTTTGTATGACCACTACTTTGAAGTACACTTCTATGCGTTATATTCATATCTGTTTCCGCCTTAGTGATATGGATATCTATGGCTGATTTTGTGTTATGCTTATTTTATATTTTTTTCCGAAGACCACATAGCCACTGTGTAGTAGCTTTGAGTTTGTATTGGTATGTCAGAATTCCTCTTGAAATGAAATGTGTGCTATTTTATCTGGCATATTAGTACTTGCACAAAGCATTTACATAGATGGTCGCTCCTCAACAGCCTTATTCTTCATACTAGTCGATGATATTACTCAGTAATGTCCTTGGCTAGTGTGAGTATAGAGGTGGGACATCACACCCTAGTATCCGATAAAATAGAGTGGTTTATATCACTTATTTGACCAAGCTCGAAAAGAGTAAGGCTTTCGCCATGAACGTGATAAAACAGACATCTTTCTTCTACATCCCCACCCACATATTTAAAAAAACTTCCTCCCCTAGGATCAAATCTCATTTCAAAAGGCTCATGAATCCAAACCTGCTCATACAAACCCCAACAAAATCAGGAGAGGTAGGAAATACCCTAACCGGACTATCCTTGGAAGTATCATCAGTAATATAAACATAGGAATCAGTGGTAATTGAAGGCATAATCATGAAAGGAGAAGACGTATGTACCTTAGGAATCCACTTCATCTTCGAAGGTCTAGGGAGTGGGATCCTTGCAGAAAATGAAATAGGGGAATCGTCGGATTCTAGATTTCAGTCTTCCATAAGATGACCGAAAGAGTGATAAGTCGTGCAAATATCAAGTTTCTAGCTGTAATGGACATCAGTAACTGATACATGACCTTCAGCTAGACGCATAGAGATCTTGAAAGGAAGAGGCTTTTCAAGAGTAACCTCAATAAGGGCCTTGGCATATATAAGTTTATTTCGAACAACAATATTAGCATCAAAACATTTGAGTTTTTCAGTAACACCACTAATTAATTTAGAATAATCATGGGTTGCAACACAGATGAGATGTGAGTGAAATGCGTCCAAATTGGAATAGAAGAATTTATTGCTTAGCTTTCTCAACCATTTAACTCCAAGCGGTGATAATGAAAGATTAACCAGAAATAATAGAAGGATCTGCCTCAAGAATATGAAGTCATTCCTCTTTTCTAGAGAACTTGAAATAGAACATAGTACTATCAAAGTGAATCAATAATCTTCCCTTTATATTACATCGTTAATGACAATGATCATGTACAACTTGATACGAGGGAGACAAATCAAGGAAAAAATCTGCTAAATATTCGGACCAGAATTCAGCCCCAGACAATTATATTATATAATAATATATATATATATATATATATATATATATAAATACATATAAATAAATAAGTATAATTACTTACATTATATATATACATATATCTTATTTTACAATGTATGTATTAATCACACACATACATACATACATATATACTAGTCAACTTACATGTATATAGAGTGACTAACATGTTTTTTGCCTTGTAAATCCCAGCACTTACACATAGGCAGGTTAAACAATGTTCACTTTTTTATGTTGCACGTGCACATACCATATTTGTGTATGATACACTTATATATTTTATAATGTAGAATATATATAAATAAAACATTATTTATGAATTAAATAAAATATTAATTTTATTTAAAAAAATTACAAAAGTTTTAAATAAATTTAGACTACATGGTCTAACAAAATCCAAATGAAAGAAATAATTTTGAAGTTTACTAATTTTTTCTATTGTGGATAGGCTTAGTTACAACACTTCCCATTTGTCTAGATGAAATGTATGTCGTCAATCGGTAATTCCACAAAATTCACAATCATAGGTTAGTCCAGGCCCGATAAAAAGAAGCCAAGTATCATCCAACTTCAGGGGTCTTTCTATATGTCTTGCTTACACTCTTCTTAAGTCAATGCCTTATGTTATGGCCTACATCCCATATGGAATTGGGGTATGTGTATAGATTTAACTTAACTTATTGTCCTAACTCATAGTTGTCTTATCCATCTTTTCAAAATACGGCCGCAACTACTTTTATAGTTGGAATTCTTAGAGTTTGGCATATAATACATACATACATACATAAATATATATATATATATATATAATTCTAAGTAAAAATATAGATACGTTCACTCAGCATATCCTAATTCTTATGATCGACTAACCTCGCTCTTATACCAAAGGTAACAATCCACACCTTAATGAGTCAGATTTTTCGGCTAAATCGAATACCTAAATCCATTATGGTACGGGTCGTTGGTGTTGGCAACTTGTAATAAACATAAGTAATATTAGAAAGCTATATATACAAACTCATAGTGGAATAGTAAAATATAGTAAAATATATATACTGACTATGGCTGCTACCTTGAAAGCAATATTATTCCTTAAAAATCCAGTTGCCTTATTTGTGCATAGCATGAATGAGAAGACTTGTATATTTACTATTCCCGTCGTGCACCATTAGATGGTAGGGATTGTATGCAAAATTGATTGAACTATACTTCTATTCATAGAAGTGTGGGAAAATTTGGACGTACAAAAAAATGGATTTTCAAAACTTGCATACATATAGAGTTGCTAGTGTATATATAGGATGTTTGCAACATATTTTCAAAATTATTTAAAAAGGTGCATTCATACAGGTGGCGCAAATTAGAATCATTCTACGTACATACTAATTGGTTGGTTGGTTAGTTTAGAATGGTTATGTGATATATTACATAATTTAGTCCTTGAGAAAATTTCAAAGACGAAATTCTTTTAAGGGGGATAATGTAACACCCCATAATTTTTACGATAATCAATTAATACATAATAATATCAAAAAATAGAAATTTTACAAATATTAGAGTTTGGCTAGAAATTTGCACTATTGGGTTCGTGATAATTTTTATATCAATTTTCATAAATAAAGTTTTCCAATTGGAGTTCAAAAAAAAGTTATTGATTTTTGAAGTTTTTGAATCGAAAATCATTATACGTGTAATTAAGGAAATAAAATGTAATTAACTAACGGCGGTTAACATTAGCGGTTTCTTAGTTCAAGTATAATTAGCGTTAATCGAATCGGTTAAATACATTTAAAATAACATAATTAGGGAAACAAATCAACGTCTGCTGTAAAATTACAATCGATCGCTAGTACTTCGATCGGTCGACCACTAGTAGTCGACCGATGGATGGTTAATGGTCAACCGCTCGTAATCAGTCAGCTATAAACTGAACTTAGGCAAACAACATGGATTTAAAATAATTTAATCTAACGACTGTTATTGATTCGAACCTTATAAATACAGGCCTAACCCCTTACTTTTCTTCTCATGTTTTCTAAAGCATGGTGAAGCTCTGCCATTTTCTCTCCTCCACAAATTATGAATTCTAAGTAAAATAATAATTTATATACGTATATATAAGTGGAGGATAGAATAGGATTATTGAGAAAAAGAATAGTGTTGAATAAAATCATCAAAACCAAGGTAAGTTATAAATCCAGATCTAAATTAAATCCAAATCTCTTCTCAGATCTAGATTTCTAATAGACATACGTATGCTTGCGGTATACGTATTCAACTAGAAAGAATAAAGGGAGTCAACTGAAATAACAGAGATTAGATCCGGAGATTTGAAAAGCTAGAAAGGTGAGTGTGAAAATTATATATTTTTATATAATATTGGATTTATTTTTGTTGTAAATATGTTCCTTGTATTCTTGAATTTAATTATTTGGTGTTGTAGGCTTATTATATGCGTGCAATAAATCTAAATTCTTGCCTATATATTCTACGACTGATAACTTAAATTCAATGTTACATGTACTTAAATCCAGAAAGTATTAGGCAGTAGTAGTCCTTGAATTTGATAAATTATGTGAAAGTTCTAGATTTATAAATGAAATGATCTATGCAAGTAAAACGTAAATTTGAAAGTTATAACAATAAATTATTGGGACTTAAGTACTATTTTAATTCGTTGGAGTGTTGGCTATTGTAATGCAAATTTCTATAGATTATCAAATTGTAACGTCCCGTAATTTTCGATAATTAAAAATATTAATTAAATAATATTTTTGAATTTAATATTGTGAAATTAAAATAAAATTATGGTTTATTAATGAGAAAAAATTAGAATGAAATTTTATAATGTTGGTTTAATGTAATTGACAACTATTTTAATGAAATTCCAATAAATTGAAATAATTGTAAAGTTAATTTGGTTAGAAATCATAAATAAGAACATAAACCAAATGTTGAATCTAATGGTGAAATCGTATGCAATTAATTAAAATTGGTTAATGTAGTATAATTAACCAGTATGTGGATTTATTAGCTTGGTTTGTAAACAATAAACATAGAAATGTGTTTGAAATTGTAAGTTGTAATAATTATTTAATTGTTTTTTCATTATTTTATCCGTTGAAATTAAGTTGTAAATCAACTACGACTAAATGTAATTAAATACTGTGTTAATATGAATTAAGATGATATTTGTAGAATATTGATGTAATAAAATGTAAACTAATGATAATTATATCCATAGGGTAACAAATGATTTAATAATAAGAGTGAAATCAAAATAAATGAATGCATTTGAATTTAAATTATAATTAATGAACTTATTTCAATTCAAATTAAACATCGCAATTAGTGCAATATTTAACATTGGATTTGACATGGAAAATTATTTTAAAAGATTATAAATTACGAGGTAATCAAAAATAACAAAAATTGCTAGTTAAATTTTGAATTTGAAAAGTGATTAAATCAATTTAATAATAATTTATTTAGTTGGCGTGAAAATAGTCATTTCGGCCACTATCTCGAATTTCGACGAAACTAGTTTCATCGGATCCGTAAAAGTGAACTATTGTTGGATTTCAAGTTTTGTAGCGATCGGATCTGTCGTTTGATCATGTAGGCTCGAAATGTGTAGAAATCAATTTATTGAATTCAATTTAAAATTAGTGAATTCTTAAAGCTAACTTACGTATACAATGGAATTTGGGTTTGAAACCCGTTCCATTGAGTTTAAAAATATCAAAAACATCTATTTTGATATATGGGATGGCATACTTTCGTTTTGAAAACGGAACGGACTTTTCGGATCATTATTGTTGTTTCGAACCAATTCGATATGTTCATTGCATTTTTATCGGGCCTTGTCTATATAAATAGACTTTTTGCTTCTAATCCTAGTAGCCACTATTTTCTTAAGTATGTACGTATCTGTCTATTTAATCTATCTGCTTCTTCCTTCTTCCCAATACTGCAAATCCAAAACCCTAAATCCAATTTCAAATTCAAATCGAAATTCAAACTCTCTAAACTATGTCAGATTATATATCGTTGGAAAGCTCTCGATGACCTTAATCTATTATAGCAATTTGTTTTTTGATTTGATGCATTGTTTGACCAGAAGTCGAGGATGAACCTTGGTCTTCCATTTCTAGCGGTTTCATTTTAACGATGGATCTTCATCCTTGCAACGATCAGGAGGCACCATGGCGTAGAGCTGGACAAATGGAGCCAATACATGCCATTCGTTGTTGTTGTAGGAAACTCAATTTATCGAAAATCGAGCTTGTTCATTCACGTGTGGTAAAGGCGGCGGAGGAGGATGGTGGAGCCGTGCGGTCGCGCGAGGCGCTAGTGTGGGCAGCCTAAAGTGGTGGAGGCAGCGCAGGGGTCAAATCATGATGATAGTCGACGTGGGTGGTGAAAAAATTCAAAAAGGATCGGCGACTACAGGTCGCGTACATGATTTTGAAGCTAGGGCTTCCTGTAGCAGTGAGTGACGTGTAAGCATGGTTTAATTATTTAATTTAATTTAATTTAATTTTTCAAATGTTCTGACGATCTTATCTTCATATGAACTAGAATTCACGCGTGATTTTCTCCACTGCAATCGTATCGAAATTCCGAATATTATGGGGCTGGTTTGGGCGAATTCTGAGACTATTCAAATTAGGGCCTTTGTTTAGATTTTAAATCGTCGAAAAACCAATGGTGAGTGTTTTAACCCATTCATAACTACTAAATCATCCTATGTTATTTAAATTAAATTTATGATGTGATTAGATATCGATTAATTGCTGTTTGGTATATTTAAATTGTCATTCCAATTAAATTTGACTTACATTGAATTGAATCGCCATTTAATTTAATATTGAATTTCAAAATTGCCAGTTAAATACCTGTTAATCATAACAGTTAACTTTTGTTATTTGTTGCTTGATTTGAATAATGATTGTGCTAGATATTTAATTGTTGATATTTGGATGATTGGATATATGTTTATTCATATGTTGTTATCACAATGCTAGTTCCCTTAGTTTATTGTAAGGAAAATCACTATGGATTGAAATGATACATACCCGAATGATCTGATAGATTAGGAAAAAATCATTATGGATTGAAATATAGACTCGAGCAATTTTATGGATATTGAATTTTAACTCGAGATTGCGGGTTGAAATGATACGTACCCGTAAATATAAAATTTATTACGGGTTGAAATAATATTTATCTGTATCACTTGACCATAAGGTAGAAAATTATATATGGACACCAGGTTGGTTAAATTAAATGATTTTAAATCCTTAAATTTTTGAATCCAGTTAAATGATAATATGAAATAAAATTTAATTTATATGAATTGAATTATTTTAAAATTCAAGCTTTAAAATGTTGAAATTGGTTTAAATCAATTGTTTAAAGAGTTTAAATTGAAGTTTTAAAGTTGAATTTTGAAATATAAATGAAATTTATCAAAATTGAGTTATTGTAAATGTTTGAATATATAAACTTTGAAATCTATCGAATTTGAAGTGGTTTAGATTTGTAATTCAACATGGATTTGAAATCGATATAAATTGAAATGGTTTAATGAGAAATTGAATTAAAAGTTTTAAAAAAATTGAGTTGCTCATTTGAAATCTAGATATGGTCCAAATTTATTAAAATGGAAGAAATAGTTTAATTTGACATCAATTTCAAAGTTAATTGTTTTAATATAAACTATTTAAAGATATATTATTTTAGATTCAGATTTATTTAGATTTCCAAACTATTTTCTATATAAACCACTTTCAATAATCAAACCATTTTATATTAGACTATTAAAACTATATTAAATCTATTTTTAAACTATTTTAAACCATTTAAACTATTTTAATCTATTTTAAACGATTTTTAATCCATTTTAAACTATTTAATCTATTTTGATCTATCTTAATCTAGTTATATTTTAATACATTTAAACTATTCAAATTATTTTAAACTATTTTAAAAATATTTTAAACTATTTAAAACTATATATGACTATCTAAACTATTTTTCAAAAATGCAAACGGTGCAAAGTTGAATTGGTTATATTTAAATCTTTGATCTAAAAACGAATATGGTTAAATGACATTATAACTTACGTTGAAGTTTGAAATGATATTTTCAAGTGAAATGACGTATTTGAGTAAATATGATGATTTTGAAATGAGGGTTTAACCTATTTTGTGAATTTGATTTCGAAAGTGATAATTATTTCTAAAGTGAATATGATTTCGAAAGTAATATGATTTAAGTGGATATGTTATTTTGATATCAATTATGAATTGATTTCGGAAATGTAAAATAACCATCCGGTATGAAATAAGTGTTTGGTTGTTAAATAGACCATGATCGGATATTGTCATACTCTCTGCTAATACCGAAAACCACTTTAAAAACCTTGCACATGGTGGAGGTTCCAGAGTAAACTAGGTTAGTATGGCAAACGATTCTGTATGAGGTATGAAGCAGCCCTGACCCCCTCGGGTTAGCTTGATATGACTAAAATAGGAGCCATGCCGGGCCAAGTAAGGTCGCACCTCCGATCTGACATGCTTCTTCGATACCATATTACTTTGTGATTGATTTGGTGGACACCCCTCAATTTGATTATGGGAGTGTGTTCCGAGGTGGATGGTAGTAGCTCCTATATGTTACCACCAATTCGGGTCCGTAAAACGGTAGTATCCTACCCTAGAAATTACCTCGCGTGCCTTGTTACATGCCTTATCGAGTCCATTACGAGTTTGGTTTGTATTGTACCTGCGGAGTGCCTTCTGATAGCCCTCCAGTTTACGGAGGAATTGCGGTCCTGTATAGACTACGAAAATTATATAAAATGTGTTAAGGGGGATATGGGTAATGCCTTAACGCTATTTTAATACTTTACTTTCCTGATAGACATATTATAATAGCATATATTACTACATAGTAAATAGTTGAAAGGATTCTTAGGAGATGGTAATCTGGAACATCTCTTAAGTTATTGCACGCACGTTTGACAGTGGATATGAGATGTAAAACCCCGTAAACATCTGTGAATTCATTACATTCATATTTTTTTACCATTGATTTAACTTGTATAAGATTTTTTATTTATGACTTGAGTGTTTTGTCTTTCCATTACGCTTGGGTCAGTCTGAGATTTTCGATGTATTGAAGACTTTATTTCTAGAGGACGAAGACGGAGATTTATATGCTATTTATTTTATATATATTCCACTACATCATGTTGTTCCACTGCATTATTTATTCTTTCTTGATGTATGTATAACTCTGATCTGTATTGTAAAAGTGTAATCAATGTTATTTGTAAAACGGCTTCATGAACAATTATTTGATTATTATATTTTGTCATTCCGCTGTGAGATTCTGTGTTTGTTTTTCATCTTCTCTTCTTTACTTATTTACCCCATAACAATCCTCCCTTTTGAATGGTTTGAGTCCGACATGTATGTTTTATTATCGATTTAAACTGTCCAAAAAGGCAAGTCGTTGCACAAATTTAGATTCATAAATAAAAATGTATCGTTTGAAATATCAAGGAATATGCCTAAAGGAAAAAGATGTACTAAATATGGATATTTACCATATTTTGTACAGCCTATTTCAATTCCTATAAAATATAATTCCTTTTAACTTCGAGCATAGCATAAATTCCCACTTTTGATAAAATATAGAGATTTATTGTGTTAACCTTTCCTTTTGAAGGAGATGTAATTTCAATGCATTAAAATGCAGAAATCCTTAAGCTAAATTAAAGAATTGAAAAGGTGATAATAATAATGGTTTAAGTGAAAATTTAATATGTATACAACAGAGGCAAGACAGAAATCAAATAATAAACAGTAAAAAGATTGGCAAGTAATATTTAAATATAAAAAAAGGTACAGTAAATCCACTAAACAAGTGAGAGTAGTAAAAATTAAAAAGGGAATATAAATATAAAACAATAAGGCATAAAAAAAAATAGGAAAAAATATTTGGATCTTTAAAGAAAGTATTAAATAAAAGAAATCGATATAAATGGAATAAGAAGTAAACACATGAAAAAGTAAATGAATACTATTGACAGTTGAACATTGGAGGCATAATAAGTAAACATGTATGAATACACACGCACGATACACACACGTAGCCTCAAGTATGCATTTATGATGAGTGTGAATTATTTAAGTAAGTAAATAACTTAGATCAAATGAGAATGGCATAGTCATTAAAAATGGGTTGGAATACGAGGTCAGTAGTATTACACAACATAAGTCTGTCCACGGCATGAGCCTACCAGTAGTTGTGTATACATTATTTGATGTGAGATATATCCAACTATAGAATCCGCGGACTAATATATGTTCTTGTATAGATGAGGGATACCTAGGTAGGAAGGTTTGCCTCGGTCGAAGTGCCAAAGGGCAAGTAGAGTTTGCTTCAACCTTTAGGGGATATTAGGTAACAAACGAGTATCATTTTGATTTTGTTAGGCAATCAAAATGAGATAGTGAGCAAGACTTGGTGCTATGTCAGTGTGTGTGTGTGTGTGTATTTGGTACTATTTCTGGGAGTAGGAGTTGCACATAGGTCGAGAATGTCATCAGTCCTGAGTGGTCGGCGGAAAGACAAGGGTTGCGCTTAAATAGCTCAACCTCCTACCGGTGTAGATCACATTTAGGTCATGTACTGCCATAGTTGTTTGCTAGATTGTTTTATGGGGGCAAAGATAAATAACCCTTTATGGGAGTTTTTCAAAACAGATAAAATACAACTAACAATCGTGACGCCATTATTAGGCACTATAGGAGTTTCTTGGTATGCACGGCGATGAGGACGTGATACCGCGTTAATGATGGATGTCCTAACGAGGTGCTGGGTTAGGGATACTAGTGGGGATAATATCTTGATCCAAAGGAGGACTATGGTACTTATATAAGTATATAAATACACACACATATGTAGTTATAGTCTACCTTGAGTAGATAGGGTGTGTCGTACGCGTATGTGGAGGCTCGATGACTAAGTAAAATAATTGACATAACATATAATGGAAGGCAATCGACATAAACTAGTGTTATATATAAAGTTTGTAATTTATCAATCACCGGAATGATGTTCTGACACCCTCCTAATTATAATGCACAAGATATCTTTAAAGGGGTTGATACTGCTACAAGGTAGGAACAATGGAAGGACATATTTCCTTATGCGTGCTCGACACTGATAATGACATTAAATATTGGAAATGTCTATCTTGGTCAGTAATATATGTTTTATTATACTTTACTATTCCATTATGATTTCATATCGATAGTGCTTTGATGTGAAATTATTTATTTGTAGGCTATCAAAATCAACAATCATACTTTGATGCATTTAGGCTTTCAATTTAGCGAAAATTCGGACCCATTAGGGGGCGGGTTGTTACAAGTATCATCGTAATCGGTAGTCAACTTAAATTCAAAATTTCTAGGTAGAGTAAATCAGTTAATCGATAAAACGTCATCGGAAAAACCAAATATTTTAAAGTGGCCTACGCAATTAACAAATTATATTAGTATAGTTTTTGGCTATTGAGCAAATTCTAGATAACTTAGTGATACTGTGATGATGAAAAGAAAATATGCATAAAATATCATTTCAATGTATAGCTCAATAAAGATTAGAAATTGAACTTCATCTAGATGATCTATAAGCAATTAAACTTATACTTGACTATACTTTAGCAAAGTTCATACAAACTTCGGTACTGAATTTTTTTAAATATCGACTTAGGATTGAGTTCGCACAAAAGAGTCAATAGAACAGCATTGTTAACTAATTTTCGTGTTCAACCAATTTATATTTATTTTTCAAATATTATAAATTAATAATAAAACTATTACAAATATTGTATTAAGCTTTTATAGAATTTTAATTATTTATTGAAACCTTCAAATTAATTAAAACGATGTATAATTGTTGTATATTGATTTGATTAAAATATGGCTTAAAAAATTAATTAAAAAAATTAATTTATATCATAAGTTAAATAGACTTGATGCCCATAACACCCCATAGGGATGATCAGCTATGATTTGAGAGGGGGCGGGTAAAAGGCTAGGTAGATTTGGAGAAAGAGTTGTTGGTTATTTGACATCTATTTACCTATAAATAACCACACTGGGTTCTTTATACACAACTAAATATTTGCCTACGTTAATACAAATTAATGAAGCCCCATAGATGGAATTGCAACCTGTAGCCGAGGACAAAAAACTAAGAGTTTGGAGAGAATGACCAAGGTGTCGACAACCGGTAAGACTGATTAAAAGCTATTTGCTACTTTTTATTAAATAATTTATAATGTATGTGTGTGTGTGTTTTTTCTCGTATACTTTGACCATAATAAAATATGTGTACATGATTGATAAATAAATAATTTTTGAAAATTAGAATAATAATACATTATAGACTTTTATATTATAATTCAATTTAAAAAAAATTATGTCAATGGTTATATATATATATATATATATAATATGGTTTTAATATTTAAATACAAATATAATTCATATTTATTATTCATGGATTATACGAAAAATCCAATTTCATTTCTCGACAAATGAACTTTTTTATTCGAATTTAAAATATACATGCATGCATACACACAGATATATATATATATATATACTATAATGCAAACCCTTGGTGAAACCGGTCAAACTTAAGCCTTTTTAATACTGACCATTCTATCCATTTTCCTTTTCTGCCGTAATAAAATGTTGGAGGGCTATTCAGTAATTCGGCTACCATGAATTCCACGACGCATTCCACGACGCATCGTGTCCACTTTCTTTGTTCACCACGTTTCCTTTTCTTCCCCTTTCTCCTTCATATCAACCTGACTTTCCCTTCCCTCTTTCACTTTCCTTTTTGGCTCTCCTACCTCCACCCCTTCCACTTTCCTTCTCCAATTTATTTTTTCGTCCGATTCCCAAATATGTTCAGCCGTTATCGTCTCAACCGTCGACCTTTATTCATAACACCACCATTGGACTGGAGCAATCGAGGACCAAACCTCAACCCAAATCCATTCTCCCTCAACCTGTCTGCCCTTCATACCATCACCAATGTTTTTTGTGAGGAAAGTCTGTAAAAGCTAATAACTATCAAGTAATTACCTAAAAATTATTGATAACGATAACAGCAGCGAGGAAGAAAGTTCCGATGAAGTTAGCTCCGATGAGGAATCGCCTAAGGCTACAAAACAAGTAAGCTTCCTGAAATTATAGTATGAATCATACTTCCTGGGTCTCTTTGTTTTTAATTGTTCATTCACATAATTAATCATCTATTAATACAGTACCCTGCTGCTACAAAATCTATTAAGAAGGATATCAGCATCAACGATGAAGATTCAAGCTCCAACGAAGAACCACCTATGGCTAAATAATCTGTGAGCTTTCCTAAAACTGCCACATCAACCATTATTTTATTATAGTAGTTACTTTTATCTTTGCCTGATATTTCTGTATGTCAACACTTAAGTTGTTGCCAAATCCAAAGATGCATACATATGCATAATTCCATTGTGAGCTTTCATGAAACAATATTCTTGGTATTTCATTAGCTGTTTTAGCTGCTAAAATTGGTCATAACATCATTGCGTGAAAAAAAAAACTAACTGTTTTTAATAGCAACACATACACCCTTGGTATATTAAAAATGACAATGGTTAATTCTATTATGTCAAACAGTTTTGCTATCATCAAATCCAAGGTATGCGCTGCCTCATTGTTCATATTGTTGCATTTATTTGTTCTTTGAATGTGAAGCATCATTGTTTATGCTTCCATGTTATCTGCATAACTTTTTTTATTGGTCCATCTATGGGAAAGTACAGTGGTTGAAAATGGAAAACTTCGGTAGAAATAAGGTACTCACACTAGAAATGCTATCTTCAAGGATGTTTTATTAACCTCTCTTCCTGTGCTTACGTTGATATGTCACTTTCTACTTATCAGATTTGTTAATATTTCAAGCAACTGAGCTTAGACACTACATTATTATTAATTGTTTACCAACAGTACGTTCATATTGGTCAACATCAATGTCCGATTACATTTGGTAATCAAAATTTCATTATATTAACATTATAATATAGGTGAAAATTACTCAGGAATGTACACTTTATAACATTGGGCTTCAACTACAGCTTCGCCTCCTCCTGCCTTCATGAGCTTTGTTGTGGCTATAAGCACTGTGTGTAGGGTGGATGCTAAGGGTTGATGCTATATCTTATACATGTCAAGGTGAACAAATTATTAAAAAAAGAACTTTGATACTAATGGAGTCGTTATACTAATAAAAAACATAAAAAATCGCATTGCGTTGAAAATTGAATTTTATTTTGTTGCTTTGATTTTTGTATGGATGCATAGATTATGGTTTGTCTTAGATCAACAATAAACAATAGTGCAATACTAAATATCTTCCATTATATTCTCCTTTATCTAATTGAAAAATTAATGTATCACAAAATTAATTATCAAATGTAGATAACATGATCTTTCAAGTCATTTTGTCTCCTTATATTTAAGATTATAGTGTCCAAAATGATGATCAGATTGTCATTTCTTATTGATTGCTTGATGTTTAAACTTTAAACAGCTCTAGCATATTAATTTATCTACTATTCTTTCCATGGAAATCAATTACTATATCTTATACATTGCCATACTGACAGGTGCATTTCTCTGTATCTATCAATCAAGTACTGTCCATAATTATTTGAATTTAATTCAAAAGTATCTGTCAGATCTAAACGAAAAAATATGATAGATTTGCAAAAGGTAACAAGAGTATCAACCTAAAGTAGCGTGAATAAAAAAAGGCCCACAATTTCATTTTAAATAGTAGTTTCAGTCACTAACAATTGTTGTTTTTATTGCAGATCCAGATCTGGCTCGCCTATTTATAAAAGAAGACCAAATCACTAACAATAGTGTAGGTAATCTTATGAAGGATTTAGCTATTGTTGTTTTTATTTACTATAAGACTAACATTATTTCATTTTCCACTTATGTGATTAAATTCTTGCTCTACCTATTGTTGTGTCTACTAGGCAGTTACACTGGCTCTTAAAATGTATAGTCATCATTAATTATCAAAATCTCACTCTCATTTCAGTTTCTGCAATCTTCTTTAATGACAATTTGTGCATCGTGTGCTGTTTTGCGACTTGGACAAGGAGTTATTTGCTATTGAATTCTGAGAATGCAGGCTAATGAGAATCAAGAGAAGCCAGCAGACCAACATAGGCAACAAAAGAAGTAGCTACAAAAGAGGATAAAACTGCAATAATAATAATAATAATAATAATAATAATAATAGAGAAGAAGAAGAAGGAAGAGGCTGAATAGAGAAGCGCACCAAAAGGTGCAGCAGTTTGTTGAAGTAAGGGAGGAAAACCAATCGACGAAGTTAAGTCTACGAGTGAGTGGCGAGGTTGCACAAAAACTTGTGGTGGTGATGAGGCAGCTGAAATGGTGGCAGTTTGCATTTGTTATGGGGGTAAAACCAAATTGCTAGAACCAGATTTTATAGAAATCTAAGGAGGTGGTTTGCAGACTGCAGGTACCAAAAGTGGAGATGATGGAAGTTGAGGTGAAAGAAGGATTGGTGGCTTTGATGACCCGGTGTCAACGGTGGCAGTAGTTGATTGAAGAATCCTTTCTTCATCAAGTCAGTGGAACAGTAATGAAGAAAGAAGGATTGAATACATGATGTTAGAAGAGATGGATTGAAGTCAAAGGACATGACGATGAATGGCGAGAGTGCCGACTTGCTTTAGTTCAGAAATTGCTTTGCGATGACTTTTCCACATAGGACATTTTTCTACTTCATGCTTCCGACATTTCTGTACTTCGTTACTTAGTTTAATATAATAAACATTTCAATTTTTTTGTTAAACTTCAATACTCAAAAAGAAAC
Organism: Allium cepa; assembly: GCA_030765085.1. Classification (NCBI taxonomy): domain Eukaryota; kingdom Viridiplantae; phylum Streptophyta; class Magnoliopsida; order Asparagales; family Amaryllidaceae; genus Allium; species Allium cepa. Next base: position 83,217,317 of record CM060945.1, read on the forward strand.
TATGGTTATTCAAATTGAATTGAACATTTAAGATTTATTGTAATGCCCACATTTTATATTTTTGTTGTATGTAATTCTTACTTCGCACATGTGAATCGCATATTTAAATTCCATAATTTATCTTAATTTATATAATTTGTTTCTCAATGGTGTTAAGTGTAGAAGTTAAGATAGTAATAAAATCCTACAAATTTAAGATTATGATTTCTACAACCAATACCGCGACAAATACAAAACTCCATCGGTATAAGAAACCTTTCAAATTCTTCTACAATGGTTAATTTATTTATTCTCTATCTATAAGATATAAGTGATTCTTATTTCATTAACTCGACTGTGACTTATACCTCACTTACATTATTTCAGTTGCAAAGGTATTACAATTATTATTAAAAGAATTTATTTGCTAGATCCGATTTTTAGGTGATACTAAAATTAAATAACATTTGTAGCATTTTGAATTTGTAAAAGAAATTTATTTGTTGGATCATAATTTCAAGTGATATTAAGATTTAGTCGGGGCATTTTTGGTAGTTCACACTGACACCAAAAAAGTGTGACACCAAAGGTATTACAACTATTATTAAAGATACACACATATATTTGTGTACATATGTATGTTTGTGTCTATGTATGTATGTGTCTCTGTGTGTGTGTATTTTACTACCATAATGTAGCGCACGCAAAATTTTCACCCTTCCTTCTTGGCACACGTCCAACGGACGTGCCACCATACTCGTGTGTGTGTGTGTGTGTGTGTATATATTATACTCACGTTTTTAAATAAAATTACCTGTATATAATTTATTTATGGTATTATTAAACTAAAAAACCATTTCTACTCTATCTTGTTTTGAAATATTTGAATAAGTTAAAAGTATTTAAATTTCAAATTAAAAAATATATTATAATATGTGTATGTATGTACATATATATAAATTAAATGTTTAAATTAGTTTCAGCATTTATATTTATCATTTAAAATAGTAACTCGAGAAAAAAACTTTTTTTATCATGGCTGAATGTGTATGCATGCATTTGTGTGTATATAATATGCAAATATAATTATATATTTAAATATTTTTAAATGGTAGAAAATAATAATACAAGTAAGGGTGGACGTGGGTCGGTTTGGTGCAGTTTGAAGCCTATGCCGCTTCCGCTCCGCATCAAACGGTTAATCAAAAATACAAACCATTATACAAACCATTTAAACGGTTCGGTTTTGGTTCAGTTTAATGTATTACGGTCTGGTTTTGGTCCGGTCTGGATTGGACTCATATTAAATATGAAACAAGAGAAATACTTCCATCAACAATCAATTTATGAAGGCAACTATGTGAAGTTTTTATATTTAAAGGTTAAAGCACACAAATGAAAGATTGGTACTTAATTGTAAGAATATTTCAATTTGGAAATTAGCTACAAGCGAGATTTTTTTAGTAGATTAACCAATCATCAACGACATCAATGCATAATCATTAAATAAAAGAAATGGAATAAAATTATAATTAGCATTTATCTAAAAAATGAGATGAAAAATATCATACTAAAACTATAACTTCTACTTTTATGACAACGATTATTATTAATATAAGCTGAAAATTGAATATACATCGTTAGAATATAAAACAAGATATGAGTTACTTGGATTTTTATCATAAGATTGCTAGTGTAAATATTCAGTATGATTCGGCTTAATATGGTCGGTTCAATCGTCCAAACCGCAACCAAACCATATCAATGTGAGTCGGTCTGATTTGGAGTGTTTGCTTTGGTTAGAAGATTCTATGCGGGTTCCCGCACCGTTTTTGTGGTCTGGTGTGGGAGATTTCTACGTAGCGGTGTGGTTTATACCCACTCCTAAATACAAGTAGTAGTAGTAGTACAAGTAGTAAATTATATGTGTTTTGGTTGTGTGTGTGTGTATGATATTTCTTGTTATCCATTGGCATTATACTATGTATATTAATCATAGACCCCAATGGTTAATTATATGCATATAACATTTATCCATTTATGCATACCCTAAGTTAGTCTACTATGTTTATTATAGTTATAACGTTTGCATTGTGAATGTGGACATATCATAAATTAGAATATAAAATTAAACTAAAATAAAATAGCAACATCTATTATATTTAATAAAGACAGGTCATAATATACAAATATAAAAGATTTAATATAAAGTTAACAAATTAAAATTAAAACATTAAACTCCTTTATTAATGATCACTAATTATGATTTGATACAAAGAAATTATTCATGTAAGCATGAAATAAGATATAGTGCAATTACTAAAAGAATTTTTTGAATTCCCTCCTTTTACCTAGCTGCCAATACAAATGATTCAACAATTTATATGCCATTACTCTATAGCTCATCAAACATCATTATTATAGCATCTTTTTTTCATTTGAGTATTTACAAACATATATAAATATGTAAATTGAGTGAATGAATGACTTACGTCAAATTCTATGGAAGCATCATCCACTCATCCACTAGTGGCGGATCCCTCTCATAAATCGATCTTATGAGTTGTGTAATATACTTACTAGGAGGTAAGCTAGGCATCAAGCTCTTTAAAATGATAATAATAAAAAGTTATCATATGAATAGTATGGTTCGATTAAAATGTTAAATAAACTAAGAAGTAAATACTATATGATTACGATAATCAACGTATATAATCTAAATTCACCACAATGTAGCTTTGGGTTCTTTTGACCACTTTCTGAATGCCTTGAAGAAACCATTTTAATAGCATTTGAATCTTAGTATGCCAAAAAATGCTCATTGACCTCCTCAAGACAAGCAAAAAAAAGGGTTCTTGCACTTGTTATGCAATACTTAGTGCTCTCCTTTTCTTTCACAACTTTTTCACCAACTCCTCTGAAATATCGGACCTTCAAGAAAACTTTCGCTGCAAATTTAATAAAGTTTTGCATATTATCAATAAGATGACAAATTTACTAGAAGAAGTATTGTGTACTATAATTATTTTGCCACGAAGTCAGTGAACATAACTATCTAGACACCTTTAGGGATATTAGAAAATGTGGACTAGAAATCCATGACTTTTGCGAGCATGCCATCTCGAATGGCATCTGATCTGTCCTAGTTGTTGAATGTGAGCCTGGACATTCATAAATTATTTTTCAGAGAATATAATAAAATGCATGTGTGTATTAGTTTATGTATATTTATCGATGTGTGTGTGTATACCAATCAATGCTTTTGTGTACATGTGTACATCAATGTGTGTGTATCAATGTACGTATGTGCTGCGTGCAAATTTATGTATTCATATCATTTTTTACCCTCCTTTGAATGTTTTATAAACACTAAGGTAATGTTTGATTTGTTATTTTTAATTTTGAGTTTTCGTCCATACAAAAATGCACACGACACATTTATATTATCGAAAACGACTAATTTAGAAAACAAGTTTAACATACAAAATATAAAACAACTATTTATTATTTTCCGTGTTTTGAAAAATAATACAAGCATGTGAAATAATTCATTCTTCTGTCATCCTCTATCCCCTTCGTTCTCTCAACCGTCTTTCTTTCATCATTTTCATTGTCCCTCCATTCTTCTCATATTTGAGATACATATTGAAAACCAAAAATATAAAATTCGTTATTAAAGCAAACACTTCCTAAGCTGTTTGATGAAGGAAAAGTCTATGACATATGCATATGTCGTTGGACCAGTAACATCACACTGGAGGATTGACTTCTATAAAAGGAGACATCAAGTGTGCATCAAGCATTGTTCTGCTTTACTTGTTATCATTTTCAAAATAGTGTAGGTCAAGTAATACTTCAACATACTTGTCTGATTCCGATCATTTCAGAACCTTCCTTCGATGCATTTCTGATTAGTCCAATTCCTTTAATTTTATAAGGAAGCAAACAATATAAATGGTAAAGCATCAGCGAGAGTTTTCCAAAACATATCGCCGTTAAAGACAAAGACGTCTCATATGAATGGTAGAGCCTTATTCAAGGTATTTCTAAAGCACATGAAACCACATCTCATTCATATTCCTTCTAAGTGAATGGTTGAAAATCAACCATTGTTAAGTCAAAGTCACACTTATGAAATTTTTATCTCATAACACAACACGATTCATAAGTTAATGGTGTGTTAAATAAAAAAAAAATCAAGCAAATGTTACCACTAAATATTAACTTGTACTTAGCATTACATCCCCTAACTTGTATGGATTTACAATATTTTTAATTTGATTGTTAGATGCTGGATTCCTTTTCAAAACACCATAAACCAACTCATAATGATTTATGAGAATTTGTATGACGGTAAAATGTATCTTCTTTAAACCTAGTTAAAGAGACAAAAAAACAATAAAAGTGTTATAACTCACCTTTAATTCGAAGTTACGTAACTTTTCAAATCATTTACATTTTCAACTTATTTTCCTATGTAACATGCTCCATCTTAACTTAAGAGTACATACATAAAATTTCAATTAAAATTAGCTTCATTTAAACACTTTACTTTTTAACGGCTAAGAGAATGTGGTTTCAATAACCGGTTTGTGTAACCAGTTGAACAGCCGCATGATAGATAAATGATTAGTGAGGTGAACAGAACAAGGCACATTCATGGTTCACCAATTGAACAAGAGGTTGATGACTTATTACATCATGGAAAAGAGTTATAAAAGCTTGTTTAAAAGGAATGAAGGAATGCACTATTATTGTGCCTGCAATCAATCTAGTTACCCTACCTATTAATATGGAATCATTTCACTCCTTGTAATGCGCTGTAGAAAGATGCTTTTATGGCGCACATCAAAGTAACATTTTGGTGTTATATGCCTTGGATTTTTGAACATACTTACAAAAAGCTGTTTTAACTTTTAAGTTGCCAGATCCAGAGCATTCGATTAGCACGTATAATATTGAACAGTGCATCAAAAAGCTAGACATAAATTGAGCCCATCTTCAGCACATGGACTTGTAAAAAATTGTAGAGTGCAATTTGGTTTGTTAACAGAAACCAACGCCTTCAGTTGCGTCACATGCAAAATTTTTAAGTCAAACAATACGAATTTTCGCATAAACAAACCTCATCTCAGTTCTACCTACATTATTTAAATGAGTCCCCATGCACTTGGTACTAGAATTCACTTTGTTTTGATTGTTCCAATGCTTTCACTCCTATGTAAGTATACTGCAATATACATGTACTTTGAGCTTAAACCAGCACCAGATTCAAGCTTTTTTATAGTTTATATACTGTACCAACTGTGGCAGATTGATATGTGGATTACATACGAAGTATAGTTAAAAGTTCCATCAAAACTTGTACCTTAGTACAAGTAATTATTTGATGCAAAAACTCAGTTACTTTGCTTAGTTTGTTTTGTTCTAATTAATGCTCTTATTTTTGAGTTTAAACTAATGCCAAATTCAATCTTTTCTACACTATAACTGATGTGTCGAAGTCAAAAATGCATCAAAGCATGTGTTCTACAAGTAATTCTTAATTTGATAGAATGATGCAAAGTTTAAATACATACAACTGACAAGAACCTCAGTGAACAACTCAGTTTGCTTATTTTATTTGTTCTAAATTCTAATGCTCTTCTTATTCTTTTTATGGAAATATACTGTAGTACATAAAACTAATGCCATATTCAGTCTTTTTCACACTTTAATAAATGTGGAAGTCGAAAATGCATCAAAACATGTATATCAGAACAAGTAATTCTTTCGTAGAATGAAAGTTCAATACATACAAGTACCCTAGTTAAAAAAAAAAAAGTAAAAACTGTTATCTAAACATCAAAAAAATAACATAAACAAGAGCCAAAAAAGACTACAAACAACAACTAAACCTGGTTGGACTGCACCACCATGGTACTCTTGCAATGAGCGATGGCTCCTTGTATCGCGCTCTGCAGCTCCTCCATCGAGGAGGAAGAAGAAGAAGAAGAAGAAACAAGGGTTCCACATTCCCCTTTCCTCAACAAACCAGAATGCGTAGGTGAAGACCTCATTGAAGAAGGACAGCTGGCCACGCACCTCTTCCTTCTAGGGAACCTCAGGTTGCCTGAAAAAGAACTCGTGTGCACTTCCTCTTCTTCGTCGTCCACCTTCTTTGTGCTGTCTGGTCTTTGCTTCCTTATCGAGAAGGAAAACGTCTTCTTGCTGTTCTGGGTCTGACTTTGACTCTGACTCTGGTTCTTGGAAAGCTTCTCGTAGAGTGGTTTGACTTTCTTCACGTACTTTCTGATGACCTGTTTGGCTGAGGAGTTGATCCTGTTAGCGAAGGACTGGAAGTATTTGGAGCTGCGTTTATTATTAACTACGGTAGCCGCGAAAGCAACTGGATGGTCGTCGTCGGTGACGGAGCTGGGGCGGGAGGAGTCGGAGCAGAGGTCATGGTGGAGGAGGAGGAGGTCGGGGGCGGAGGATGCGGAGGAGGAGGAGCTTCCATTGGAGTCGCGTGAAGCGGTGGTGTTAGTGTCGGTGGAGGAAGAAGAAGTGGAAGAGGAGGCGAGGAGGAGGGTTCTGACCATGGAGATGCGAGGGGAGAGGTGGAGTGGGAGGAGCTGGCCTTTGTAGAAGAGTTCGTCGGGGGGACAGAGGTTAGTCGTGGATGATCTAGAGGTTGGGGAGAGGGAGACCGTGAACTCGAACTCGGATGACGAGGAAGAAGAAGATGGAGAGTTCGATCCCCTTTTCGTGGTACGATCACTTCTACCCATTGAGGAAAGAAGAAGAAGAAGAAGAAATAAGAGAAGACGATGGAGCGTTGGTAGATCTATAGATAGATGATGAAGAAGTTTAAACAGTGTAAAAGCACATGGGGAGGCTATATTGCACATGTGGAACCCGAATGTTGAGGCATGTACGAAGCTAGCTTTGGTTGGATTTGGGTTGCTTTGATTGATCATGATAAAGGGCATTAGCTAGTGTTGAGGTATCTATCTTTAGATGGCTTGGGAGTAGGAAAAAAACAAGTTTTTTCGGGACCTTTTGAACAGGTTTTAATTAATGGGTGATGAAGACGTCGACTTTTTGTCAATATGATGATAAAATTAACTGGTTTACTGCGAGTTGGTTGTTAAAAGAAGCTAAACCGACTAAGAAATTAGTGAAGTGATAAATTTGGCAGCGTTTTTCAACTTTTAGCACCAGAAAAAGAAGAAATTGTCAGTTTGGTAGTGCTACACTATTAATGCTAGCGTTAGTTACCAGTGTCAAGGTTGGTATGATTCTTGTTTTGTCAAGTCATGGATTCAAATAACCCGACATCGATTGAAAAAAATTAAATAATTTTATAAAAACTTGACAAAACCTGATAAAAACATTTTGATGCATTGGTAATATCTTTATAATCTAATTTTGAGTTTCATTTCGAACCTCAAAAACATTAAGCTAGTGCTCTTTCAAGGATAACCCTTATACTAAAAAAATGACTATAAGCAACAAGTAATAATTAGTCGGCTAACTATCATAACTAACAATAAAAGACAACATATGTAATAAGTCATGAAATATATAATAACAGTTAACTGATCATAATTAATGACTTATACTAATGAATTGCAAATAATAATTAACAAAGTACGAGCAATAACTGATAGTTAATAATTAATAACTTATAATTAACAAAGCGATAGCCACGACAATTGAGATAGCAGGGGATATTTATAACTTTCTTTTCATAATAATATATCATTTCATTGATAACCACAATACAACTGGTTGGTAACAACAATTATGATCATATGACTCTGCTGCAATCAAAAGTCAACTGATAAAAGCGCATCAAAAGTTTACATGGCTCTTCTACAAAAATAAACCATTTATGAAATTAAAAAAATGGAATATCTTGTAACCCGTGTGATATTTCTTGGATCCCTGATAGAACTATAGGATTCCAAAAAATTACACTACAGTCCTGAACGCAGAAGCACATGCTAAACAAGAATCATTTACAGAACACAGCTAACAATTCCAACTAAATACAAAGAGTTTTTTTTCCCCTTTAATTGCTATAACGATCACAGTCCAACAGCAAATAATGTAATAACCCAAGAAGTTGCTTCCAAAACTTTCAATTTCAATTATTCACATCAGTGCTTATAAGTGCACTCCAAGTTCTAGTCTTTTATATAAATTACAGATGAAAATAAACATCAAAGGTGGCATTTCTGAGAGAGGAAACCGTCCAATGTCTCTACACATAAACGCGACCGGGCAACAGCAGCAGCAGTAGCAGTTGTAGTGCTATTATCTTGAAAAGTTCGCACTACTGCATAGCCTTCGCTTCGTTCATCTCTGCCTGATGGAAGGGTAGTACAAGAGCTATTATGGTGGTCATGCATTTTTAATGATTTTAACAGAGCAGTTCGACGAAGGTTTTTGTTTTGGCACCTGTCTGATGGCGATCGAGGCACCTGTAAAATTTCGGGTTTTGGGTCGCTCTGGTGCACATATGATGTTGGAGGTGACTTCGAGTACAAATGATGATGAGGAGTATCGGAGTTTCTTGACACTTCAAGGCTAAAGTCATCATCACTGCAAGTTAAGAGAATCGATGAGTTTGTTTTTAAGTTGTACTTCAATGGTGTTGAACCGAAATAAGATAAGGACTTCAACATTGGATCACTGTTTTCTATGTTAAAAAATAGTCTGCAGAAGATGCAAACTACCTTTGCACTTTTCTTCTGATAAACAGTGTGATTTACCTTGCATATTTTGAAAATTTTCCAAAAATTTAGAAGTTGAATTTCTTTGTTTGTAAGCAGATATAATTATAGTTGAGTAAGTTTTTATCAAATTATTTAATTTTTTTTCACCATTATTGTATTTTATAGAATTTTTGGAGAAAAATACAAACAGTGCAATTTAGCTTGCACTTTTTTAGAAAATACAGATCTGTGGACTTTTCATAATAACATTAAAAACAGAGACATTTCCATTTTTTTACTAAACAAAACATGCATTATGCTTTATCATGCTGGTTCACTTTTTACTATTTTTTTTTTTCTTTTCTTTAACTCTATTTTTCCTGTTGAACTGAATTGGAATCAACAAATTTATCATGTTTTCCTGAAACTATTTGGTCATTTGTGCATTTGTTATATTTTCTTGTCCAGTTTGTTTGTTTGTTTGTTTTTACATCGTAACTATATTATCTTACAATATTATTTTGCATTCAGGCGATATAAACAATTTGTAGGATATAATTGGAGGTGGTGGGATTCTCCATCCCCAAATTACAAACGAACTCTTATCCAATATATCTCAACCACTCATCAATTAATATAACCAAACAATTAATACAATTCAAAGTGGTTGAATGAATGAGATTCCATGGAGACATGGGAACACAAGGACTTTAAGATGGAATAACTCATCTTTATCTGTAGAATAGTAAATATGGGTATTAAACTCTGATTGTTAAATCCAGACTCAGTCGTCATAATCATCAATCAGTACATTAGCATATATTCCATAATGATATATTGTCCACGTTTGCTATCTACTTAAAATAACAAGGGAAATCTGTCATACAGACGCGAGGTGATAATACTGTTCAAATAACACATGTACTGTTATTTTAAATTGAAGATTAAGTAGTCCATTTATAACCAACAAAGTCTAGTGGATATGATAGATGGATTCTGTAATGATGGAGAAGATATCATTTATGAAATTAAGTTCAAAAAAGCAAAAGGCTGTGGCTCCCAAAAGACTATAAGGGATCACTTTCGGAGGAAAAAATAAATAAGAAAAAGTTATGGTTAAATTCAGATTTCACCTTCAGATCACAATAAATATATGTATTATAAGGTAACATTGGTTGGTAGAGATGCTGTGTTTGAACTTCAGGCTGTATGTAGTTAGAACATTGACTATAGCAACAGAGAAAATGCACATGTAAATGAGCAACTTAGCAGCATATACTAGTGTGCACACAGCCAAAACTAATTGTCAATTAAGACATGATAGTAATTTCTAATAATTTTGGTATCTTTCGTCTCTTTATCTCTGATCAAGATAGGACTAAATGAAGACATTTGTTATCATCAAACTCACCAAACAATAATCAGCACATGAAGCATTATAATTATGCACAATGAATCTCCAGGAAAGATTAACGTCGAAGGAAAAATACCTTTTATTGCACACGCTTTCTAAGCTAGCAAGGGACTCCATAAGATTTCCGATACAAAAGTCCTTGACATTTGATGGACTCGTGTCAGTCACCATCATCTAGAAATCAAAATTATTCATCAGTATCATGTGACCTAAGCACCAACACATATAATATGAACTGGATATGAATATTGTATGCATTTCAAATCAAACATTAAACTACCATGATTGAGGTGAAGAATATTAGAAAGAAATTAGGGTTGAAAAGGGTCATTACTAAAGCGTATTTTAAGTGCATCGCCTGAAAGTCATTTTCTTTGCATATGCCCCTTCGTACAACATAATAACTATTATAGTGTGTAAGGTGTTGCCTTGTTATTGCATTCGACAAACTATATACTAGCATACAGTTCAAAGATGAACATATGTATTCCTGTGCTTTTGTATATCGTATAAAGTTTTGAAGGTGTAGTGGCTAACAACTAAATTGAAAAGTACAGTTTAAATTTAAAGTAAGAAAATGTAAATCCAAGGGGAGATTTCACTTATCAATACTAAATATTTAAAATTTATTTATGTGGTCAACTTTTTTGATAACTAATGAGGATTATAGTGCACTAAATACAGAATTCATGTTCAGACACTTATTTGCTATATATGGAGAATTTCGATAAGGTGTTAAGGTCTATAAATCAAGTGTCCATAAAAGTTGAAACAGAATTATCAACATTCATCAACTGATCTTAATTGATCACTTTTTAGCTCTACATAAGAAAATGTCCTTTTGCATTTTTGTGCACTTAAGAAATGAATGACATACCTGCTATGACTAGTAACAATGGTACAGATATAAGATTGATTAATTACCCACATTTATGAGTTGGACAAAATCACTGGATACTACATTACTATGAGTAGTACAAACTGCATTTCTCCTTTGTAAAATGTACTTTCTAGAAATTTACCACAATGATTTTTCCATGCAAATTTAAACACGGTAATAGTGTGGTACCAGTAAGAAAGAAATTAAAATATTTTAGCTAATTTACCTGTCTATTTCGTAAAGGAAAAAAAAAAAACCGAAAAACACTACAGCTTCAAGCGTACAGATTGACAGATCCAGTATTTCTCACAGGCAATGTTATGGAGTGTATTGGGTATCTTACAATTTGGCATTAAAGGATTATACAGTATTGACCGTCCGATAAATGTAATGTTACAAAAGCATAACCAAACTGAAGAAACTAAGAAAAACTTCAACAGTATTGACTAGGCCAAGTTTACTAGAGAATAATAATTAACTATCGATTAGAAGATTAAATGAAATAGGACTGTTGCTAGGGAGCTAATTTATCTTAGTGGCTGCGTTATTTAAAGATTATTTGACATAGTTAAAGGTATTTTCAAGAGTAATTATTAGTTAGAGCAAAACATGATCAATAGTTGATGAAATGCAAATTAATACCTGACTGAGATATCATTGCTCGACTCCTAATTTACTCTAAAATTCGGTAGTTGATGAAATGCAAATCAATACCTGACTGAAACTTTGACTTGATTGGTAATTGTCAAGGTAATCTTCAGCTTGAAGTTCCATTATCTTTTTCATGCTTTGAGGTGAGCATGTGATTGGAGGCAAAGGATTGCTGCTCAATCCTCTTTCATCCTTTAGATTTTCAGAAATAGTTTCAGGCATATATTTATAAATACCTTCATCCTGTTTCAAAGAGGTTCTAATTAGATTCCAAATTTTTAAATCAGCTCCATTTCAGAAATATTTTCAGAGTGCTAGTTTCTTAAATATATTATTCCCATTGTATACAACAAATTATACGTGTCAATATATTAATTGCAATAGCTATTGTTTATTTTCAAAATAATAAAGTTATGTTACTTTTTTCAGTTTATCCTTTTTCCCTTCTTTAGAAAAAATAAATAAAAATAAATAACAACTGTTTGCCTGATCCCTGTAGCCAAAAGGGAAAATAACTGGACTGTACATTGTGCCACATTTGTATAAGGAACTTGCCATCTAGACAGGGCCGGCCCCAGGGCAAGGCAACCAAGACGGCTGCCTAGGGCAACACGGCGGAGGAGGGCAACATTTTCAATATCCGTGTTTGCAAATAGTATGTCGATATTAGTGAATGGGCAAAAAATTTTAGTGAGATTAGTTAGTCTGGTGGTTTGTTATATCCTTCCCAGCTGGAGAGCTGAGTTCGACTGTGACTTCTTTCAATTTTTATTTTTTGTTCCCCTTCCATCCTATGTTTTGCATAGGGCAACTGAAGGTGTAGGGCGGCTCTGCATCTAGATTTGTGTTTTTCTTATTCCTTATACATACATTGTAAAATCTCAACTGGTAAGGTACAATGTTTGTTCATCAATTTCTTCATTAATCTTGGAGTGGTGAAAATAAGAGGTATTAAGCTAAAAACTCCAATCATGTTTCAAAACAACAAGTTAATGATTCATAGCTAATTAAAAACGCTTAATTAAAACGAAGAGACCAAAAACCAAATATACTAAATTCCAGTCCATTAAAAACAACGAAATTTACAACCGTTTCCTCAATATTACATCAAATTTGCATGCATAAATCTGGTCATCTTCATTCTATTAACCTACTGTAGAAACTTTGCTAGCTACATTATTTATAAACCGAAATCTGAACATAAATGTTGATTTAAGAAAAATAAACACTAAATACGGTTAAGCACAATATTCTGCATTTAATTTCAAAAATCCACAAAAAGGGGAAATTAAAAATAAAATTTGGACAAAGCCCAATTTCAAGGCAATCAAGGGCAATAGATATTTATAGAATTTATCTAAAAGAAACAAGTTCAGATAAAAAAGGGGCAGAACTAAATTTTACCTGAGTAAGGAATCTTGGAAGAGAGCGTAAGGCGTTAGGGCGAACTTCATCGCCTTCCGGTCCTCTTTTCCTTTTACGACAACTCGGAGACGAAGACGTGAACGCTGCAGTGTGGAACTTGATCGGCGGCGATGACGCGGTTTGTGGCGAGGTGTCACAGCTCATCCCTCTCTAGATTATTTGGACACGGGATTATTGGTCAAGTGTTTCGTGAATAGAAAATTATAGAGGTCGCCCAAAAAGCACTTCTTTTATATGCATACAATAATAATATCTATCATAATAAATTTGATTTGTTCTACTCAAAGTTCGTTCGTCAAAAGCAATACGCTTTTAGTGCGGTGCGGATTTGTTTATTTATTTTTATTTTTAGTCTGCGCCTAGGCCAACAAAAGTAGCACCGTACTATATACAAATTATAATGCTAAATATGTCTAATTGTATTTACGAGAACTTATCTTGATACTATAAACAGAGCTTCAGTGTCTTCCACATTTACACAAGCATGGTCTATCTCCTTTCTCCCATGGCTTTTTATTTTATTTTGTTTTTAATACGTTATGAGTACGATTTCTAACGAGTAAGTAATTTTCTTTTCACTATTGTTAACGTGAAAATCAGACGATAACACCCCGATGTAAATTGAAGCTAAGCGAAAGCACCACCCGTGAACACGAGAACTAAAACAAGTAGAAAAATCACAGAGAAAACAGAAAAGACAACAGTTTTTATAGTGGTTCGGCTTGAGGCAAGCCTACGTCCACTGTAATTCTCTTTATCGCTGAACCAATTACAACTTTACAACAATCTTCAATTACAACTTTAACGAGACAAACAACTAGAACTTTGGTAGAGAAAAATTCTTAGAATCCATGTAGATTGCGTTAGATTTTCCCTTGAAGTTAGTTGAGATGCCTTTCAAACTTGAAGTGTCGAGTCAGTTGAGAATTCAGCAGAGTATCGGTGCTTGAAGAGGTTGGCCAAAAGTCCCTTTCAAACTTGAGGTAGGTTGGTATTTATAGGGAAACTTCCCCCCTTAGGTCGTAAGTCGTGACCGGTCCAAGGAAAGTCGTGGCCGGTCTAAGGTAAGTCGTGGCTGACTCATCTGGCCCCTCCATGGTTTCGCATAGGTTCATTTGTACAAGTCCCAGGTCGCCTCCGAGTCAACACAACCTCGTATCAGTAATTCGGCATCGGACTTACATTTGGCAGCTTCAGGTCGTGGACGACTCAAGCTAGATCGTGAGTCGTGAACGAGTTAACTGGCAATTGGATCACGTACGAGTTAAGAGGCCGCTTCCCAAGTAGCTTCTTTGAACTTGTCTTCCTTTGCTTGGGTCGTGAGCGACTTAACATTGGTCATAGGTCGGCTGCGACTTAGGTCGGCAGCTATCTTAGGTTGGTAGCTACCTTAGGTCGGCAGTTACCTTAAATCGGTAGCTACCTTAGGTCGGTAGCTACCTTAGGTCGGCAGCTATCTTAGGTTGGTAGCTACCTTAGGTCGGCAGTTACCTTAAATCGGTAGCTACCTTAGGTCGGTAGCTACCTTAGGTCGGCAGTCCTTTTAAAGCGTTAGGTCGGCAATCGGGTCAAGTTATTGAGTCGGCATCTCTTTTAAGTCTTAAGTCGGTAATTTTTTAGGTCGTTGGGTCATGGCCGAGGAGGAGTTAACATTTGCCCCTCGAAGTATACGCCTAATGGTTAGGTCGTGTGCTTCGATGTCCTTTAACCCGTCCACTCTCTAAGTCGGTAGGTCATACGCGACCTAACAGTTAGGTCGTACGCGCCGTTTCAGGTCTCTCTGCTATAAGTCGGATATTCTCTCCTTTCTTCTCATTACTCTCTCTCTTGCTTCTGCCATTAAAAACTTTCTCAAGCTCCAAAAGGCGATTCCATTCCAAACAACCACCAACGACCTCTACTACTCATTGCGTAAGTGATCTTGTTTTCTTCTCCTGATCTTTTACCATCTCTGATTCATGAATTCCATTTCTCCATACTAACCCACCTCTCCACGCAATGCGTCATCGTGAATTCTCCATAGCTGGCGAACTCTAGTTGGTTTGATTTAGGTTTAAACGTTTGATTGGTGGGCTTCAATGCTTTAAGCAAATCGATTTTCGAATTGCGTTAGGATTGCAAGGTGTTGAACTTGCAGTGGTTTCGAATTGGTTTATTGGATGATCCGATATCATGAATGAGACAGCATGAATGGAATGTGGGTTTTTCGTGGATGAAGCAGCTAACGGGTTAACAGGTTGAGTGGAGTGGGATACTAACCTGGACGCGACCCAGTAATTTTGGGTGACCTAGCCTTTGGCCGCTCTAATCCCTAAATCGTAGCCGAGTTAACACTTGGGGAAATCTGCCGACCTAATCTTCTGCCGATCTAATCCTTAAACCGTGGTTGAGTTAACCCTTAAACTGCGGCCGAGTTAACCCTTAAATCGTGGCCAAGTTAATCCTTAAACTATGGCTGAGTTAATCCTTAAACCGTGGCCGAGTTAATCCTTAAACAATGGCCGAGTTAACCCTTGGGGAATTTCTCACCACTTTTTGAACCAGAGCCTTTCTCCTCACTATTCTTCACGACCTAGAGAACTGCCGATTTAAGGAACCAGAAACATAATCTTAACTCGCGAGAGATTCCTTGGGTCGCAGCCGAGTTAATACTTGGATGCCCAACTCGAATTCTCACTTAAAAGCATAACTCCAATTTAAATTCTTAACTCGATCTACTGGACTGAACTGCTTAAATCCTGAATTGTTTCAACTTTGCTGTCTTATTTTGCAGACCACGTTAACTTATAGGCTAACAACCTGTTGAAAACAACAATCACAAAAACCAAGGCGAATATACTGACATTGACTGTCCACATCACATGACAGATTAGTCGACGTAAAGTAATCAACTTAAACACATTGTATGAAATGCTGTGAACCAATCAACTAAAGTGAAGTATTAATGCAAAGCATCGTTAACTTGAACTGATTTATTTGCATCAACATTACATTTTCATATTAAAACAACATACCCTGGACTTTATAACTGATAAATACTTGCTAGTTTTTATTCCAGTTACATTTGCTTGTTACTTGATTGATTTTACACAACACTCCACACACTTTAGGAAACGTGCACCTTCATGTTTGAATATCCAGTTGTTTGTGTAGAATGACTTCCCATCAAGAAGAAGAAGAGGTAGCTCAAGCTGAAGAGACCTTTCCGACAGCTATTCCCATAGAGAACCCTCCAGAGAGAACTTTGACTATCCTAACTCCGAGAGCGTTTATTCAGCTACGTACTCAATTTGGCTTTGCTGAAAATGATGCCATACTTCCCGGGCCAAATGATACTGCCGACAGTCCTCCCCACGGTTTTGTTGCAGTCAATCGCCAAATGTGCTTAAGCGGGGCGGTCCCTCCCTTTAACGACTTCCTTCGAACCCTTCTCCTTCGGTTGATAATCTCTTCGTTCCAACTTCATCCTAACGGCTATGCCATCTTGATGGGGTTGTGTGTACTGTTTAGGAGAACTCTTGATCGCTTGCCGAGCTTTGAAGAAATTCGCTACTTATGCTCGTTTGCAAAGAGTAAAGACCATCCTTCCCTTATTATTGTGAGAAGTGCTAGAAACCGCAAGCTCATTTCCGTTCTTACCGAAAGTGTTCATGGATTTTTGAACCAGTTTTTCTTTGCTCGCTACCCCCCAGGGTTTTATGCCACCTGGAGAGTAGGAAGTAAGATCACCTGCTTCTATTTTCCCCATTTCCAAACCTTTCCGAGATCCGAATTATCAATTGCTAATCTCATTCTTTGCTTTTTTCAGCACTTCCTCTCCCTTCTAGAGATCCAATCCATAAGCAAGTTTTCGAAAGATTGAGTGCCGTAGTCGTAGAAGAAAAAAGTGCAAAGTTTTTGTTGAGGGATGAATTTTTGCACCAGTACGGGCTTTTACACATCTCTCGCTGACTCCCCGGCTAGAGCATCAGATGCCCCGGTTTCTTCTGACGTACCCGTATCGAAAGATCCTGCTTCCGAAGCTTCTCTAGTGAAATGCTCTACTACTGTCGATGTTGCGGGGTCATTTGGCAAGTTCACACTTGCCCCAGTTATTGAGGAAGAAGAGCCTCAGGGATCTCTGCAACGTTCACAGAAGTCTGGCGAAGAAGCCAGGAAAACAAGCCCCGTTAGGCAAAGCGGGGACGACACTTTCGAAGAGTTGAGTGACCTCTTCGTTACCTCACAAGAGCTCTTCAAAGATGACCCTGTCACTACAAGGGTTTCTTCTTCGGTGGTGGAAGCGACTTCTTCTTTGCGACAGGCTCTGTTGACTCAAGAGTTGACGTTAACTGCTACCCCCACAACTACTCCGCAATTGAAGAGTGGTTCGTAGTTTGATGCGCGCAGTTTGCACACCACACACATTTAGAATTTTTCGGCACTTTAATGCTCCTTACTCTTTTGTACTTTGAAGACTTCTAAAACTTATCTCTTTTTATTTCAGATTCTCCGATGGGTCGCAGCGGCTCTTACTATGATGACTTCCAGCGCTACGGGAGGCATAGTCAATATGATTATAGGCGTTACCTCCCTTCTTACAGAGAAACCGATGAAGAGAGAGCCTCCCGAAAGGCTCAGGAGAGGAGGGCTCAAGAAGAGCGTTATGAGAGAAAAGAGAGGGAGGAGCGCCACGATTCTTCCCATAAAGGCGATGATTCCCACAAGAGAAAATCCCATAATGACCGGGGAAAAAGTCATATGGTTGAGGAACTAAGCAAGCGTGCCCGACACGATGAGAAACATACTTCTACAACTCCTGAAAAGGTCACTGCCCCCGTCTCACTTGACATTCCTTCTGGCTCTCCCGCTCTTGGGAAGGCGGGCATTCAAACAATAATCAACAGGCCTAAATTTCAAGTGGGATCAGGCCCAGCTACTCTGCAAAGCCGGTTCCCGCACTGGTGCCTGAAGGGAGTACGGTTCGATCTTGATCTGGTCCCTATTGACAAGTCTGTCATGCTACGGAATCTCGATGCCGTCAGGCTTGATATTGAAAGGATGTCGAACTGGCAAAAGCTTGTTGACGAGCTCCAAAGGGTCAACCGTGCGAACATAGAGGCCATGCTTACTATGGAGAATGATAAGGCCGAATGGCAGAAGATTCTTGAGCAGCGTGATACTGAAATGAGGAGCATCGCTACTTACAATGAAGAGCTTGAAGCGAAAGTTGAGGAACTTAAACAAGAGCTTGCTACTTCTTTTACCACATATACTCAAAAAGAAGAAGTATTTCAGAAGCAAGTTCACGATGCTCACGCAGCTCAGCGACATGCCGAGGCACAACTTGAAGCTGAGCAGAAAACATCAGGAAGGTATCGTGCTGAGGTTACAGAATTACAGGAGAAAGTCAACTCTCAGGAGGCGGAAATTCAAATGCTAAAGCTTCAACTTTCCAAGACTGAAAGAGAGCGTGATGAGGCCGTTGCCGGTAAAATTGCAGCTGAAGAATCTCATGAAGCAACGAAGACCAACATCAGCTCGACACTGTTTGACTTCTACCTGCATAGCGTCTTGGGGTGTGGCAGTCTTGCCTTTCTAGGTCCCAAGTATGAGATTACTTTTGCTGAAGTGTGGGAGGCCGCACTTGACATGCTCGGTGCTAAAGGTGCTGGTTATGCTGAACCAGCTCTTGAGGAGCATTATTTTGATGACGATGCTCGTGCCGCTCTCGCCAGGGGAAAAGAACAGCTTGCAAAGTTAAGAGCTGAAATGGCAACTATCCAAGTTCAGCCTTCGCCTTCGGCCGAAATTGACATTATCGGCTCCAGTTCTCGTTCTCCACCCCCTACTAAAGTTACCACTGAGATCACAAGCATACAGGGTGGAGATGAAGGCGATGAGAGTGCTGAAGCACAGGCTTACGAGGTTTTCATCAGGAAGCCGACTTCTCTAGTTAACTCTACTGCAGTCTCGCTCAAGTAGACTGCTCATTTGCTTCTTGCGAGTTTGATGAGCTTCTTGACTATTTCCAGAATCTCAGTGAGCCTTTATCTCCTCTTTTTACTGATTTTAACCTCTTTCCTTCTGTAGAGAAAGCATCGAGCGTTGTCCAAACTTCCCCTCCTCCAATTATTCCTCCTTCGTCTCTTCATGTCACTCCTCCTTCTGCTTCGCAACCAGGATCATAAGAGGAGCAAATAGAAGCTCTTCAAGACTTGAACGATCCCATTGCTTCACAAGAACATGGGGGAGAAGGGCTTGGAGAAGGCAACGAATCTCCGGAGCGAACCACTTCTGATAACATAAAATTATCTGCTCTCGTTACTCCGGGAAGTGAGTCTTCTTCAAGGAGGAGGAGGAAGCGTACCACTTCCAAGAAGAGAAGGAAAGAGATTCTTGTTTCTGAAGAGGAAGTGAAAGTTGATCCGGCAGCAACCCTTTCTCCTTCATCTCCGACTCTCCCAAGCCGTCCTGAAAAGCTGCCCATTAGGTCAGGTGAAGGCTCTAAGGGTGGTGGCAAGAAGAAGTAAGGGGTCCCGCTTCGATTTATTTCTACTTTTTGCTTTTTGCATGTACTGGCCAGAGATTGTGTGGGCACCGGCCTCCGCTTTTTATTTTATTTTTATTTTGAAACCTGTACCTGTACAAAATTCTAACAGTATTGAATAAAATGATTCTTTTTGCTTGTACAAACTTCTGTCTGTATTTGAGAATGCATTTATTATTCATTTTTGTACAAGTTTCTTTATATGATATTGTAGTGAGCTTGTGGTATGTTGTTCGAGCGTAATTTTACCAATGTAGCTATACCATGTTGTATGTAACTATACCATGCTGCCCCCATACCATAAGCTTGCTGCAATATTTTATACTTTGAGGGGACTTGCACTCTTATTTTCCGGAGAATAATTATTTCATACTTGGAGGAATATTATCTTGTTAGAAATAGAGTACAATTCCCTTCATATGAGTTTTTTTATGCTTTATCCTTTGAAGATATCACTTTTTCTTTTGTGCATATACACATTTTACCAAGTGAATTCTTTCATATGGTAAAGCGGGCCTCTGAAGGGCACTTTAACTCCTTTTGAGGAAAAGTATTTTCCAGAATAGGTGAATCATTCTTCCTTTGAAAGTTAAAGTGCATCTTTGAAGAGGGCTTCTCTTTTTTTTTTATTACGCCTCAGTAAAGGGCTTTTTGATCTTTACTTCTTTGAAAAGTTGTACCTCTGAGGAGGGCTTCCCACGTTTCAACACTTGGAAGTTTTATTTCAATCTCGGTGAAACGTGTGCCTCCGAAGAGGTCTTTCTGTTCGATTGTGCCTCTGGGAAGAGGTCTTTTTGTCTCTGCCTCTGGAAAGAAGTCTTTTTTGTTTGATTGTGCCTCTGGGAAGAGGTCTTTCTGTTTCTGCCCCTTGGGAGAGGTTTTTATTTTTCCCTGTTCGTTGGGAAGTGGGCCTCCGAAGAGGGCTTTTCACATTTCAACGCTTGGAAGTTTTATTTCAATCTTGGTGAAATGTGTGCCTCTGAGTAGGGTTACTGCTTGGAAGTTTGGAGTTTCTTTCTCTCGGTTGGACGGATTCACGGGAGTGTATCGACCGATCATTCCGCAACTTTGTAACGAGAAAGATATCTCTTTTTCTGGTTGGCCCGCTCGAGGTCTTTTATCATTTCAACTGTAGTGAAATGGGCCTCCGAAGAGGGTTTTTTTCCACGTTTCAACACCTGGAAGTTTTATTTCAATCTCGGTGAAACGTGTGCCTCTGAGTAGGGCTTTTGCCTGGAAGTTTGGAGTTTCTTTCTCTCGGTTGGACGGATTCACGGGAGTGTATCGACCGATCATTCCGCAACTTTGTAACGAGAAAGATATCTCTTTTTCTGGCTAGGCCCGCTCGAGGTCTTTATCCTCCGAAGAGTTGTGCCTCGTTAGAGGGCTTGTGCCTCCGAAGAGGTCTTTTGCTGATTGATGCTTGCTCGCCCATGTCTCTTTTGCCATCCATTCATGTTGGCGATCCCCGTTGTCTTTTGCAAGTGTCATCACTTTTTAGTTGTCAATAATTTTCCTTATTCAAAGAAATATACTTTACAGTTAAGCGAGTTGGTGGTGGTAGACACAGGCTATTTAACTGGTTGTTTGTTTGTTCAAACATTTGCAGTTAGTTAGACATGGTCCACTTCCATCCACATTGCTCACTTTTGTTCGAAGCACTTCTTTTGTAGGATTTGAGTATGGAAATTTTGAATGGTTTAGTGTTTGCTTGCTGAGTGATGTCGGAGATCAATTGGTCTTGCGATGGGTAAGCTTTATTTTTATAGCCTGCATTATTAAGTCGACATTTTAGTGACACAATTAACGTACTTTATATGTCGAAATAAAACAAAGCAGTTTATAATAGTAGAGAACACAAGATTTATAGTGGTTCGGCCAAAAACTGGGCCCACATCCACTTTATAGCTTTTCATTATTCACTTGCTTTACAATTGCTTTCAATACAAGAATTATATATTTATAATTCATTTACAACATTTCAGAAAAGCTTTCAAGTAAAATAAGGACACAAATGATTGCTGTTCCAAGCTCTTGGGATTTGTTCCCCTTCGACAGTTGTAAGTTTGAATGTGCTGTCAAGAAGCTTTGTGCCTATAACATACGGCCCTTCCCAGTTTGGCCCAAACACACCTGTAGCTGTCATGATTCTCTTCAGGACTAGGTCTCCAACTTCAAAGCTGCGCTGACGAACTTTGGAATTGAAGTGCCTGGCTATCCTTTGTTGATGAGTAGCAATTCTAAGCCTAGCCTCTTCTCTTCTTTCATCAAGGAGGTCGAGTGCTTCCAGTTGCAGTTTTTCATTCTCATCTTGATCAAAATGGATCCTTCTGTGTGAGGGGACTTCAGTTTCCACTGGAATCATTACTTCTGATCCATATGCCAATGAAAATGGAGTATGCCCAGTCGTAGTTTTGTGGGTGGTTCTGTATGCCCATAGTGCAAGCGGTAACTTGTCGACCCAACCACCTTTCGCTTTTTCCAGCTGCTTTTTGATGGTTGATTTAATGATTTTGTTTACCGCTTCCACTTGCCCGTTTGCCTGCGGATGAGCCACTGCTGAGAAGCTTTTTCGGATCTTGAATCGTTTGTAAAAATCTTGAAACTCCTCACTTTCAAACTGAGTACCATTGTCTGTGATTATCTTCTGAGGCACACCATACCTGCAAATGATATTTTTAGTCACAAAACTTATCATTTTCTTAGAGGTAATAGTGGCCAATGGTTCGGCCTCAGCCCATTTAGTAAAATAATCAACAGCAACAATAGCATATTTAATTCCTGGTTTGGCAGTCGGCAAAGGCCCAATGAGATCTATTCCCCAGATAGCAAACGGCCATGGACTGACCATTTGTGTTAGCTCAGTGGAAGGTGCTCTAGGAATTTTAGCGAATCTCTGGCATTTATCACACTTTCGGGAATAGTTAGCAGCATCCTGATTAATTCTGGCCAAAAGTATCCATAACGGAGGATTTTCTTTGCTAAAGTTTGACCACCCGTATGATCTCCACATTCCCCTCCGTGTACTTCAGTTAGAATTGTCTTAGCTTCTTCCTTTGTCACACATCGGAGTAATGGCATTGAAAATCCTCGTCTGTACAAACGACCATCTTGAACTATATATCTGGAGGCTTTCCTCATCATCTTTTGCCGTTCTTTTGAATTTTCTGGCAGAGAACCATTGAGTAGATATTCAAGTATCGGAGTCATCCATGATTCTTGCTCTTGGGAAACATTCATAATCCAATCAACATCCATTTCATCTGTGCTTGGAGCTGACAAGACTTCGACGGGAACTAACCCCAATAATTGAGCTTCACCAGTACTCGAATACTTCGCGAGAGAATCCGCCTTTATATTTTCTTCTCAGGGGATATGGTTTATCGAATAACGGTCAAAATCTTGAAGGAGCTCCCAGGCTTTTGACAGATAGGCTGGTAAATTCCCTCCTTTAGCTTGAAATTCCTTCTTGACTTGACAAACAATAAGTTGAGAATCACTGAAGATATGCAATGCCTTGATGTTTAATTCTTTAGCGATCCTTAAACCAGCGATGAGAGCTTCGTATTCAGCTTCATTATTTGTCGAAGGGAATTCTAGTCTCAGTGCATAACATAGTGATCGCCCTTCTGGGGTCTCAAGGACAACCCGTGCTCTGGAACAGTAATCATTTCTTGCGCCATCGACATACAATTTCCATTGGATTGGGATGCTATCAATGACTTCTTCCTCACTATCACCTTTGTCCGTACATTCTGCGATGAAATCTGCTAAAGCTTGTCCATTGATCGCTTTCCGGGGATGATAAGTGATGTCATACTGGCTGAGTTCGATATTCCATTTCAAAAGACGGCCCGAAGTCTTAGGTCGGAATAGGACTTGCTTTAGAGGCTGATCAGTGAGGACTCTGATGGGATGAGCTTGGAAATACGGCCTCAATTTTCTCGATGCAATCAACAAACAATAGGCGAGCTTCTCCAACCTTGAATAGTTCATCTCTGCCCCAGTGAATCTTTTGCTGATATAATAGACTGGGCGTTGAATCCTTGCGTCTTCCCGTACCAACACTGCACTGAGAGCGTGAGACGAAATTGCTAAATATATGAAGAGATCTTCACCACTGTCAGGCTTTGAAAGTACCGGAGGCACTTACATACGACGAATCAACTCATCAAATGCTTTCTGACATTCAGGAGTCCACTCAAAGTTTTTCTTTCCTTTTTCCAGAGCATCAAAGAATGGAATGCATTTGTCAGTAGCTTTGGAAATGAACCGACTCAAAGCAGCAACCTTTCCATTGAGACATTGCAATTCCTTCTTCGTTCTAGGAGCGTTGACCTCTCTCAGGGCAGTGATTTGAGCTGGATTGGCTTCAATGCCCCTAGCGCTCATAATGAAACCCAAAAACTTTCCGGACTCCACTCCAAATGAACACTTCAGGGGATTAAGCTTCATTCTATACTTTCGGAGTACTGCAAACATCTCTGCCAAGTGATCCATGTGGTCCACTGCTTTCTCAGACTTTACTAGCATATCATCAACATAAACTTCCATTGTCTTGCCAATTTGTGGTTTAAACATGGCATTAACAAGCCTCTGGTAAATTGCCCCTGCATTCTTGAGTCCGAAAGGCATGACCTTGTAGTAGTAGAGTCCAACATCTGTGATGAAACTTGTATCCTCTTGATCCGGCTCATGCATCATAATCTGGTTATATCCGGAGTATGCATCCATGAAAGATAACAATTCATGTCCCGCTGTCCCATCCACCAACTGATCGATCCTGGGCAGCGGGAAACAGTCTTTGGGGCAGGCTTTGTTCAGATCTGAAAAATCAATGCACACTCTCCACTTTCCGTTAGCTTTCTTAACCAGCACTGGATTTGAGACCCAATTTGGATAAGTAGATTCTCTAATGAACCCGTTCTCCATGAGCCGATCCACTTCTTCTTTTAACGCTGCCGCTCTCTCAGGACCCTGAGTCCTTCTCTTCTGTTTCACAGGTGTAAATTTTGGATCAATGTTCAGGGTATGCACTGCAATCTCTGGGGATATTTCGCACATGTCCGCGTGAGTCCAAGCGAACACATCCAAATTAGCTTTCAAAAATGAAATTAGAACATTCTGAACTGTTGGATTGAGTTGTGAACCCACATTAAGCACTTTGTTTGGGTCCTTTGGGTCAACAGGCACCGGTACTGTTACCTCTACTGGTACCACTCTATTCTCCCCTGCACTGGCTTTCCTCGGATCCATCTCACTTCGTGCCCCACTGCATTCGCCAGTGCAGGGTCCACCCTGTAATTGCTACAAGGTTGGTTCTTTGATGCGGAGTGGAATCGCCGCACCTTTTCCCATCTCTCTCTTCCTGGATTCTCGTAGTTCTGCAAAATAACATTCTCGCCCCGCATCTTGGTCTCCCTTAATCACACCAACTCCGTTATCTATGGGGAATTTTAGAGTCAAGCACCATGGGGCAAGAACAGCTTTGAATGCAGCAAGAGTTGGTCGGCCTAAAAAGGCGTTGTAGGCAGAGAATTCTTCAACAATTATAAAGGTTTGCTTTCGAGCCACCTTCCTCAGTCCCTTTCTGAGTTCTACAAACAAATCTATGGTCCCAATCGGCTGTTTGGGTTCTCCAGCAAACCCAGCAATCTTAAGTGATGAAGCTTGAACGTCAGCCATTGGAATTTTCATTTGATTAAAGGTCTTCTTGAAGAGGATGTTGCATGAAGCTCCACAATCAACTAGAACTCTTCTCACAGTTGCCGGCCCAATACCAGCAGATATGACCAAAGGATCTATGGTCGGGGCCTCGATACCCAAAGAATCCCTGGTACTGAACACAATATCATCTGTGGAAGTCTTTTGTTGCTTTAAAGGCGCATCATTCTCTAACACAAAAACATTCTCTTCAGCTGGTACATGCTTCAAGGCCCGAGCATACCTTTCCATCTCGCCCCAGCTTTTGCCTGCTGGTTGAGGTCCTCCAGTTATTATATTGATGACAGGCCTTTCTGATTCATGTTCCACGGCCTTCTCACTTGAGCCAGGACGGTGAGCGGGAACTTGCTGTTCTTGAGTTGACGAAGTTGGGGCACTTCTGTTCCTTTTCACATACTGCTGGAGTTTGTTTTCCTTCAAGAGTTGTTCAATTACCTCTTTCAATTGGCGGCATTCATTGGTGTCATGGCCGGGCTGGTTGTGGAACCGGCAATACCTTCCACTTTTTTCCATCTTAACCGCAATTCTCATTTTGGGTGGTGCCGGATAATTGACATCATCTTTAGTTGCGAAGTAGATGTTTTCAGGGGTATCGGTCAAGGGTGTGAAATTGAAAGAACGGCCTTTCTTAGCGTCTCCCTATTTCTTTCCACCATCGTTTCCCCTTTTCTGAGTGTTTGGTTCCTTGTTGTTCGTAGCAGCACCATTATTCCCGGCTTTCCCTGATACCACCTTAGCTGGTGCTTGGAGGCTCTCCAAGCACATGAATTCATCCGCTTTCTTGTAGAATTTGTCAAGTGAGTTTGGTTCTTTCATTTTCAACCATTTTCCAAATTCGCTTGACTTGTCAATAGCCCTCATCAAGTATGTCAAGACCATGCGTGGCTCAGCATTATCTACCTCGGCCAATGCTATGTTAAAGCGATTCAAGAACGACATTATAGATTCTCCCGGGTTTTGCTCTAGACTTGACAGCGACATTATGTCCTTTGCTTTAGAAGCATACAATCGAAATTGCTCCTTGAATTTCCTGGTCAAATCGGAGAATTGATCGATGGACCTGACCGGCAGCTTTGTAAACCACAATAGAGCTACACCTTCTAGATAAACCGGGAAATATCGGCACTTGATTTCATCTGACGCCCTGGCACCCGTCATATGCCAGTCGTACTTATACAGAAACTCGTTAGGATCACTCATCCCCTTGTAGGCCGGAATAGTAGGGGGAACGAAGTTCCTTGGGAACTCTGCCTTCAAGATCCTTTCAGTAAATGGAGTTTTGCTTGGAGCAAATCCCCACTCTTTCTCATCCTCATCTCTTCGCATACTTTCCTTCATGATTTGACGAACCATACCCGAAAAATACTCTTCGTCATTCAGAGGCTCTGGAGGGCACACATCAGCCATTCTCTCTGAATTCTGCCTTGACAATCGTTCGCGCAGAGTCGGCTGCGGCCCTGACCCCCCAACTTGAGGAGGAGTCCTTTCTACTGGGTCCGTGGCTCTTTGAGAAATGTTTCCTCCTTCAGCATTTTGAACACCCACGGTAGGGTTTCCATCATTACTAACCGGTCAACGGTTTGCCCCACGTAGATCATTCAACTTACTTAAGATCAGGGAATTTTAGGCATTCTGAGCCTCTAGCTGTGCATTCTGGGCGTTCAATTGTTGATTCAGCCCCAAGACTACGGCATCTAATTCTGCTTGTGTAACACCGACCGTTGGAGCTGCTTGACTTGAAGGAGGAGAGGCGGCGGCATTCTCTTGAATGTTGTCAGATCTTACAGAACTTCGCTTTCTCCCGGGAGCCATTATGTCCAATAAACTCCTAGTTTTAAAAGAAATTCTTTCAATAGACCTTTGCGAAGCAATGATGGAAGTATCCTGAGTTGTGTTCTCAGTGAAAGCACCAAAAATGTTAACGTGAAAATCAGACGCTAACACCCCGGTGTAAATTGAAGCTAAGTGAAAGCACCGCCCGTGAACACGGGAACTAAAACAAGTAGAAAAATCACAGAGAAAACAGAAAAGACAACAGTTTTTATAGTGGTTCGGCTTGAGGCAAGCCTACGTCCACTGTAATTCTCTTTATTGCTGAACCAATTACAACTTTACAACAATCTTCAATTACAACTTTAACGAGACAAACAACTAGAACTTTGGTAGAGAAAAATTCTTAGAATCCATGTAGATTGCGTTAGATTTTCCCTTGAAGTTAGTTGAGATGCCTTTCAAACTTGAAGCGTCGAGTCAGTTGAGAATTCAGCAGAGTATCGGTGCTTGAAGAGGTTGGCCAAAAGTCCCTTTCAAACTTGGGGTAGGTTGGTATTTATAGGGAAACTTCCCCCCTTAGGTCGTAAGTCGTGACCGGTCCAAGGAAAGTCGTGGCCGGTCTAAGGTAAGTCGTGGCTGACTCATCTGGCCCCTCCATGGTTTCGCATAGGTTCATTTGTACAAGTCCCAGGTCGCCTCCGAGTCAACACAACCTCGTATCAGTAATTCGGCATCGGACTTACATTTGGTAGCTTTAGGTCGTGGACGACTCAAGCTAGATCGTGAGTCGTGAACGAGTTAACCGGCAATTGGATCACGTACGAGTTAAGAGGCCGCTTGCCAAGTAGCTGCTTTGAACTTGTCTTCCTTTGCTTGGGTCGTGAGCGACTTAACATTGGTCATAGGTCGGCTGCGACTTAGGTCGGCAGCTATCTTAGGTTGGTAGCTACCTTAGGTCGGCAGTTACCTTAAATCGGTAGCTACCTTAGGTCGGTAGCTACCTTAGGTCGGCAGCTATCTTAGGTTGGTAGCTACCTTAGGTCGGCAGTTACCTTAAATCGGTAGCTACCTTAGGTCGGTAGCTACCTTAGGTCGGCAGTCCTTTTAAAGCGTTAGGTCGGCAATCGGGTCAAGTTATTGAGTCGGCGTCTCTTTTAAGTCTTAAGTCGGTAATTTTTTAGGTCGCTGGGTCATGGCCGAGGCGGAGTTAACAACTATAAAAATGACAGTAACATGTTTTGATTTCAAATTTATTTATGAGTCATGGAATTTGAGTAATATCATGCTGAAAGAATAGATCTCTAAGATTTGCATGTTTAGACGAAATATTTCATTTTGACAAGCTTTCGAATTGCTTTAAAACTTGCTTATTTTGAAGGCTTATGAGTTCAACTTGTAGATCCATTGAGGTCAACAATTACTATGAAAAGAAAATTTGAATTCAAATTTTTTTATGTTGGGTTTGAATAAATTGATTAAATGTGATTGTGTTTTTGTTTGTGTGATAGATCTGAATAATATAAACATGTTTAGTAATGAAGTTTTTGATTTACTTATTTTTTATTTTTATTTTTTGGGATTTGGGTTTGAACGAGGAATTTGGAAAGATTTTTAGACAAAAATGCATGTCTAAATGATTTATATATGTCTATATAATAGATTTTCATTTTGAATTTATTTGTTTTCAATTATATTTTAAAGTAAAGAAACATCGAATATCTTTGGAATATCCAACTGTATAATTATGAAGGAAATTATTAATTTGTAATATTTTAATTTCTGGTTCAAGATATAATGGCGAACTAAAGAGTTGTTGCTCATGTTTTGGATTAGTAGCTATAGATCTATGAGATCAAACCATTCATGCATGGAAAAATTAATCTCTTTAAAGTTTATTTCTATATTTGAATAATAAAAGAAAATTATAAATCATTTTATGATAAAAAAATTGATTTAAAAGGTTTACAATCAACTTGAAAGCAAAGATTTTATTTTATAGTTGATTTAGTAATTACATAGATCCATATATTTTGGTCTGATTCTTAGTTATTTTATACTATAGTATCTCAGATTTGAGTTAATACAAAGCTTTCCGGTATTATTTTTGTTAAATGCAGCGATCTATGTATTTTTAGATGCATCCCATAAAACAAATTATGATTTTATTAAGTATGAATTCGGGCTTGGTTATTTAGATTCAATTTGAAAATATAATTTTATTTTTGGAATTATTTTGTACTCATATAAATGAACTATGATGACCCACCTTTCAATCCACAGAAAGACGTATCATCAATAAGAAAAGAAAGTGATAGAAATAGAAAAGATAGAAAGAAAGAATAACAACATCAGAATCTCACAACGGAAATGGAACAAAATATAATACATCACATAACTATTACGTAGTTATCCACACATCAGAGTTACATAACATCATTCAAACAAGACAGTCATACATATATCTGCCATTTCATACGTTCCAAAATACAACATAAATTAACTAATACAGCGGAACTAGATAGATAGGTACGTCTGGACTCTTGCTCCAAGCTCCTTCAGACTTCAACAATCCGAGACCTTATCACTTGGCTACTCACAAAAATTTGAGTACCCAAGAGTTTAAGGAAAATAGAATAAACTCCGGGTCAGACATGGGTCTGGTGTGGGTAAATAGGTTAAAGTTGTTTAACTTTAAAAATATTTTGAAACAAAGGGTATCACGTAAGACTTCCCACACATAAACATGGGTAAGTTTTTACCTTATGCTAACCAAATCATTTGATAGGAAATCCAGTGATATTATAATAGGGTCTAGGGTTTTCAAATAAACTAGAAAATAGCCAAAATTGTTACATTTATTAAATTCCAGCATACATAGGTATACAATCAAATCCGAGGGCGCTTATTGGATAATGAGTTTCCATCAATGGCATGGCTAATGGGGTACCGCCCGTCACAGTATGGGGCCTAGATCACTGTACCGAGGATCCACCCTAAATCCCCTGCAACACAAGGCCGGAACCATCCCTTACTGTACAGTCCCAAAGAAGACAACCCCGTAGTTGTGGCCAACAACGGCCCACACAGCCAAAATAAAAGGGACATCTAGACAGGGGTATATCTCGTCCTACTTGGGTGCTACCCACTTAACCTCGTTGCACCTTCCCTGTTTTAGACATTCCCGGTTGTTGAGGCTTGAGGCTACGATTACCTTTAGAGGACTCATCTCTTAGAATGCTCATCGTCCACCTGACGATGTTCTGAAAGCATTCAATCCATACAAGTTCGTTCCGGGTTCGAACGAAACTGAAGGCATTATCTCGTTACACTCATTTTGAAATCACCCTCAGAGTTAATGATGATAACCCTTGCACTCTGAAACACCATCTCGATCTTCACTTGAGATGCCACGACCTATCGTTTAACTTGGATCGATGTGGTTTTCGGATAATCATAACTGATACCCGATCCCGGTCTCATCGAAATCCAAACGTGTTTTAAAGGCCAAGTTGTTTAATAGTTTAAACAATTTAATTCGACACTTTGAATTTGTAGGATCTAGATTAACCCTAGAGGGGGGGGTGAATAGGGTTATAGCAATTTTCTTGATTTAAATACAGAAATAAACTGCAAAAATAAATATACTGAAAAGTAAATCACACACAAAATTTACCCAGCTTCGGCAACCCCTGCCTACTGCTGCATTCACAGATTTCTATTAGAATTAAACAGTATCACGCTTACAAACACTCTACTAGACTCGCAGTCCCTTTTGCTCCCGCTCACAAACACTCTACTAGACTCGCAAACATTTGCTCCCGCTCACAAACATTCTACTAGACTCGCAAACATTTGCCCCCGCTTACAAACACTCTACTAGACTCGCACACCCTGCTCCCGCCTATAGAGTTTCGTTTACTCGCAAACTCTGCTCCCGCCTACAATAGAACTTCGATTACTCGCAAACTCTGCTCCCGCCTATAGAGCTTTGATTACTCGCAAACACTGCTCCCACCTATAGAGCTCTGCAAACTCGCACACCCTGCTCACTGAACTAATTCTAACTAGATAATCTAACACTACCTAAACCCTAGGTGGTGATTTACAAAGTTTTGATTCGTAAAACAAAAAAACAATTAAACAACAATAAATAACCCTAATTAAAATTATACTAAAGCCCTTTTAAAATTCGACCGGCCCTATTCTCTTATGTTTAACCCATTCCTTTTTGCTTGGCACGTTCCTTTGCTTCTTTGTGAAAATGGCCGCTCTGTTCCTCTTGCAAATTTAGGGCTTCGTCCCTGATCCAAATTAGGGTTTGAAGCTGTCGACTTTATGTTTGATTAATAATGCGCGAGTAGCTTTGACCTTCTTTCGTTGCTCTCTTCGACTGCTTCATTGTTCGATCGAGTTTGACTCCTTGCTTCGGTATGTAATTTTATCCTTTTGCTTTACTGGGTTGATGCTTGAACTCGATCGTGATTCGAGTTGGATGATTTGTTCTTTGTTATGCTCGAACTCGAATGGATTTGCCGATGATGATCCTAGGGTTTATATAGGATTCAAAACCCTAATTTTGCGTTCGTATAAAATCATTTGAATTTGTCTACTGATATTGCTTTGGCCATTCGATTATTCTTGGATGCTCGTGATTTCACTGACTTTTTCAATTTCGTATTTTTGATGCTTGGCACACACGGTTTTGATTTGTGACTTGGTCGATTCCTTGATTCACACGGCATTAAAACTTTCCTCTTTTTGATACTTTGACTATTTCAAAGAATGCGTTCATGAATTTTTCGACTTGTTTAATCATCTTGATTGTCACAGCTTCAGCCATCTTTGCGTCTGCATTCTTGTAGTGGCTTTCTTCAATTCTCTGGCCTGTAGTATAGCTCGAATTTTAGTTGTTAATTAATTTTAGCTTCACTGTGAACTTCACCTGTGATATTTCTCGAATTGCAGTTGTCTCATTGTGGCATTGTAGTCATATATGTGTATGCATCTATACTTGTTGTTACTGTCCACATGAGTTCATACACTTTGTTGCAGTGGTTTATTCGTGTTGTATAAACTGCTGTCATGTTGTCACTGTATTGCCATTGGTCGTGCTGTGGTCTTCAAGCATGTTGCTGTTGTGTTGCATTTGTACCACTGCAAAACTCCGTTGCTGTGTTGCTCACTGATGCATTGTTGTAACTGGTTTATTGATGCATTCATTGTAGCTTTTTTTGTTGTTTATATCTATGCACATTGTAGCTGTTCATTTTATCCATTTGAGTTTTGTCTCTGATCTTTATCGGCACTGGCTGTTCATTGTAGTGTATGTTGTACTTTGATCTAGTTGTACACTTGCCCTTGATATTGTAGTCTCTCTGTACTTGTAGTTGTGTAGTTTGCCACTGACTTTGGTTCTTCGCTTGTGCATATTGTATTCGATACTTTTGCATTGTTCCATGTACATATGTTCTTGGTGGCATTTCTTTGATTTCGAACTTGGACTTATAGTTGAATCTGGACATGTTATAGGCTGGACATCTGAGCATTGCATTACACAGCATTAACTACTTTGTTGTATGCTTGATCACTTGAGTTGTTTCACTGCCATACTTGATGATGTGGCCTGTACTTGTGTACTTCTGGTATGCTGCAGCTTGCATCTTTGTTGCATTTGCTTGAGTTTGTGTCATCTTTACTTGCATTGCTGTACACTTTTGGTTGTTCATCATGTTGCATCCATGAATTTTCTGTCTTGACTTCACTGTGAATTTGGAATTTGTCTAAGCTTTGCATTCTTTTTGTAGCCTTGTGTTGAATCCAGTTATAAAAAATCGGGTTTGACCTTGTGCTCGTGTCTTGATTTTGAATATATTGCATGTGAGTTGAACCTGGTTTTTCATTTGGGTTTGACCTGTGCTCACTTGTCCTTGTAAATCAATCAAGTGTGTATATCGGCGTGCACGGCCTTGTGGCATATACAGTGATACACTGTGTATGTCACAAGTTGTTCGTGTATGATGAATTCAAATTTAAATTATGACGAACAACCCAAATAACTGAGGCAAATCATATTTTCAAAAATTATCTTTTATTTTTGAATTGCAAAAATATTTCTTTTTCAATTTTACTGCGTTAATTTATATTTTTGCAGATTGCTCAGATGCTGGATTCAAACTGGAATGCAGTCGAAGATAAAAATATAAGTGTGAGTGATATGTAGTGAGGTGCTGATGTAAATGTGAAAAATGTGTTGTAATCAAAGTTGTATAGTTATAGTGAGAGCTTGAAATTGTACTATTAAAAATTGTAATAAATATTTATTTGAATAAAATATCTGTTTGAATTCAAATTCTGTGTAATATATTTTATTCAACAAATATTTATTTAAACTGTGAAAAATAGAATAGTATATTAACAAATACATTTAAACGAATGTATATATGTTTATTATCATCAAACAAAAATCATATAAGCGCAAAGAGCATATTCAACAATCTCCCCCTTTTGATGATAACAAACATATATTTAAGATTTTGAATGTATTAAATGTATTTGATCGTTCAATTTGCTCCCCCTATTTAAATGCTTCTTCTCTACATGATACTCCCCCTACATATATGCATACAAATAAAAATATGTAAATGAGCCTATATGCAAATGGAAAATTATTTGACCTTTGCTTAATTCTATTTGACAAAATCTTAACTTTTCTCTCCCCCTTTTGTTATCAGCAAAAGAATAATAGTGTTATAAAAATAGGGATGAAGTGACAGACATGAATCAAACATTTAATTCAATTAAATATAAATATCAAATTTCAATAAAACTCAAAAAAAAATCATAATTACCCTTGTCAGGCGCATATTCCACTTTCAGAAGTGATGGGGATAAAATCATCAAAAATCATACAGTTCTGTCTATTTGTGGTATATTTATTTCAAGAAATTTGAATATCTACTAACCATGCATAACCGTTAGGACTTTTAAATGAGATTAGTAGTATTCACAATTTTTATTTAAAAAATGAAATCAAGTATCTTCTAACCACGCATGACCGTGAGGACTTTTAAATGGGATTAGAATCAACTTGTCTATTTAAATCAATTAATTTTGATATGCGTTCCATACATGCATAACCGTGAGGACTTTTAAATGAGCATGGAAGCACATAATCAAAAAATCCAAGTAATTCACCCATGCATAACCGTGAGGACTTTTAAATGAGAGTGAATACTTTGGATATTTATTTTTATTGCCAAATATAATAAATTGAAGCACAAATAATTTCCTTCACAAATTTAAAGATATTGAAGAATGAATGATTTCCTTTGTAAACTACCACAAATTTACATACTGTATATGATTTTGATGAGTGATGGTCGATAGAAAGATGGTAGAAATAGAAATGATCATGGAACTTTTACCCAACAAAAAGTTTTTATAACTCTTGTTATGAAATTCTAAAGAAATTTTTCTAAATATATTGTCTTGAGTAATGTATGACAAATATCGACACTCATCACTTTTTCAATCACTATTGATCTTTTCGATAATCATTAGGGAGTTAGATTAGTCAAAATAGTCATTTAAAATCAAATTCAAAAATTATAAAATCAATTTTTCAAAATGACTAATCTGTAAATATGGTCAAACATGATTTTCTCGAGGGGGTTTTATAAGAAAATTTTCTGCTATTTGAAAAATTATTTCAAGTGAAAAATATGCAGATATTTTTTTTTGAAAAACGATGCAGCAAATGAATGTTTCAAAAAATTAATCACGTTCCACTAGTAATTTTTCTATCAACTATATTACCAGTGTAATCTGCATCTGAATTTAAATTTCACTCAATATTCACTCGTTGGATGTCAAAGACCAAATTGTGAAGTTTTAACAAGCTATCTAAGAATGAAATTTGAAATGAAGCCATGTTCACACTCAAACAAATACCATGATGTTAATTTCAGAAACCGTAGGATAAATAGTTATATTCATGAGTAATCAACAGTCAATCAACATCATAATTATTTCAAAAAACAATTTCTTGAAGTTTCAACAATTTCTTAAAGTCCTTTTTAACAGCTTTCACATGAATTTTGAAATCGTGCAAATTTATAAGCAGTGACCAAAATGTCAAAACCAATATATCTACGTGTAGTATGAGTAACCATCATTTGACCGAACAAATTCATATGGATTAGTTCAAAGTTGAAAATCTGATTGGCCATCATTTAAGCACAAATCAATGTCATAAATAAGAACAAGTCAAAAATTTCTTAAAATCCTTTTTACAATTTTTTTAAATAGAATTCATTAGGATTTTAAAATGAAGCCATGTAAATAGAAGAAACCGTGAATATAGATTTAGCCAAAAATATTATCGTCAATCAATAAAAGCACCATCAACAATCCAAATTAATCGATATAAAGTATTTCAAGGATTGTAGTGTTTTTGGCATAAAAGCATAATTGGCCAACAATTTTGAAAAAATCAGAATCAAAATCATCATCTTTTATTCATCTCAATATTGGCTGATTTTAATTCAGAATAGGGTGCAGATATCACATTTAATATATCGTTCAAAACAAATTTACCTGTTTTACCTTTACGATAATTTTTCGTTGTTGTCCATTGTGATTCTGTCACCTTTATACTAGGCTAAGGAACTTTGCTTTGTCGCCCGTTGTGTTTCTGGAACAACCAAAATCCAGAGAACACTGTTGTTGTTCCTTAGCCTGCCACCATACCTACACGGGAAAAGATTTATGTGACCTATTTGTTTTTATAGGTCCATGATTGTTAGTGGCAGAATATGAAAAATATGTTTTTGAAGACCCAAAACTATTTATATATGTTCCTTTTGGCACCCAAATTTGTTTGACTTTCAAAGATTTTATATTTGTGCCTTTTGGAACCCAAATCGGTATAGTTTTCACATGTTTGGGTCTATACCAACAATTATTGTGATTGTGTCCATATTTTCTACAAATCGTGCACATTGAATTTTCTTGATTAATCTCATTTCTAACATATTCAGAGTGAGTATATCCAAGTCCTTGTCTATCAATATTGCTAGTTTGTTTTCCTATTAACATATTCAACGATTTTTCACTTTTGGAAATTTTTTCTAAAGTCGTTGACAATTGTTGGACTTTTGTTTTTAAAGATTCATTTTCTTTCAACAATTGAGTGCACCTTTTAATAGAATTTTCTCTTCTAGTATTTTCAATTTTTAGAATTTCATTTTCAAGTGATTTCATTTTAATTTCTGATTTTTTAATTTCTTCTTCAAATGTTGGACACTTATCACACTTAGGGATCCTACTTTGATAGGTTTTAACTAATTGGTCAAGTTGTTCATTTAATTCTATCAAAGTGTCTTTTTGTGATTCAAGTTTAGCGTATTTTTCCCTAAGTCGTTCAAAACAGCCATTTACTTTGTGGAAATAAATAAGTAATTCAGAGTGAGTAAGTTTTGATACCTCGCTTGGCTCGTCGTCGTCGCTATCGGTTATATTCCCATGAAGGCACATATCTGCTTCCTCACTTTTACTGCTATCGCTTTTATTCCACTTGGCTGCAAATTTCCTTTTTGAATTCTTCGTTCGTAATGCCAGCTCGGCTGCTTCATCATCATCATCCTCATCACAACTGCTATTTACCAATCCTGTTAAGAATATTTCTTTAACCGAGTCGGTTGTGGAGGACTTCTCATTGCTGTTGACTTTTGCACCATATATTGCATCGAGAGTTTTCCAAATTTTCTGTGCATTTTCACAATGAGAGACGAAATAAAAATTATCACGATTAATATGAGAATATAATATATGCATAGCAAGAGCATTAATCGAGATAATTTCCTTATTTGTTATATCACACCCATTTTCAATAATATCCCAACATTTAATATTAACAGATTTTAAATAAAATTCCATTTTCAATTTCCAATTCAAAAAATCTGTTCCATCGAAAATAGAAGGAATAATATTGAAACGACCCTCAACAAAAATATTATCTGGTGGATTCATGACTCTAGAGTTAAAGAAAAAATACCGGGCTCTGATACCACTTGTAGGATCTAGATTAACCCTAGAGGGGGGGGGGGTGAATAGGGTTATAGCAATTTTCTTGATTTAAATACAGAAATAAACTGCAAAAATAAATATGCTGAAAAGTAAATCATACACAAAATTTACCCAGCTTCGGCAACCCCTGCCTACTGCTGCATTCACAGATTTCTATTAGAATTAAACAGTATCATGCTTACAAACACTCTACTAGACTCATAGACCCTTTTGCTCCCGCTCACAAAAACTCTACTAGACTCGCAAACATTTGCTCCCGCTCACAAACATTCTACTAGACTCGCAAACATTTTCTCCCGCTTACAAACACTCTACTAGACTCGCACACCCTGCTCCCGCCTATAGAGTTTCGTTTACTCGCAAACTCTGCTCCCGCCTATAATAGAACTTCGATTACTCGCAAACTCTGCTCCCGCTTATAGAGCTTTGATTACTCGCAAACACTGCTCCCGCCTATAGAGCTCTGCAAACTCGCACACCCTGTTCACTGAACTAATTCTAACTAGATAATCTGACACTACCTAAACCCTCGGTGGTGATTTACAAAGTTTTGATTCGTAAAACAAAAAAACAATTAAACAACAATAAATAAACCTAATTAAAATTATACTAAATCCCTTTTAAAATTCGACCGGCCCTATTCTCTTATGTTTAACCCGTTCCTTTTTGCTTGGCACGTTCCTTTGCTTCTTTGTGAAAATGGCCGCTCTGTTCCTCTTGCAAATTTAGGGCTTCGTCCCTGATCCAAATTAGGGTTTGAAGCTGCCGACTTTATGTTTGATTAATAATGCGCGAGTAGCTTTGACCTTCTTTCGTTGCTCTCTTCGACTGCTTCGTTGTTCGATCGAGTTTGACTCCTTACTTCGGTATGTAATTTTATCTTTTTGCTTTACTGGGTTGATGCTTGAACTCGATCGTAATTCGAGTTGGATGATTTGTTCTTTGTTATGCTCGAACTCGAATGGATTTGCCGATGATGATCCTAGGGTTTATATAGGATTAAAAACCCTAATTTTGCGTTCGTATAAAATCATTTGAATTTGTCTACTGATATTGCTTCGGCCATTCGATTATTCTTGGATGCTCGTGATTTCACTGACTTTTTCAATTTTGTATTTTTGATGCTTGGCACACACGGTTTTGATTTGTGACTTGGTCGATTCCTTGATTCACATGGCATTAAAACTTTCCTCTTTTTGATACTTTGACTATTTCAAAGAATGCGTTCATGAATTTTTCGACTTGTTTAATCATCTTGATTGTCACAGCTTCAGCCATCTTTGCATCTGCATTCTTGTAGTGGCTTTCTTCAATTCTCTGGCCTGTAGTATAGCTCGAATTTTAGTTGTTAATTAATTTTAGCTTCACTGTGAACTTCACCTGTGATATTTCTCGAATTGCAGTTGTCTCATTGTGGCATTGTAGTCATATATGTGTATGCATCTGTACTTGTTGTTACTGTCCACATGAGTTCATACACTTTGTTGCAGTGGTTTATTCGTGTTGTATAAACTGCTGTCATGTTGTCACTGTATTGCCATTGGTCGTGCTGTGGTCTTCAAGCATGTTGCTGTTGTGTTGCATTTGTATCACTGCAAAACTCCATTGCTGCGTTGCTCACTGATGCATTGTTGTAACTGGTTTATTGATGCATTCATTGTAGCTTGTTTTATTTGCATATCTATGCACATTGTAGCTGTTCATTTTATCCATTTGAGTTTTGTCTCTGATCTTTATCGGCACTGGCTGTTCATTGTAGTGTATGTTGTACTTTGATCTAGTTGTACACTTGCCCTTGATATTGTAGTCTCTCTGTACTTGTAGTTGTGTAGTTTGCCACTGACTTTGGTTCTTCGCTTGTGCATATTGTATTCGATACTTTTGCATTGTTCCATGTACATATGTTCTTGGTGGCATTTCTTTGATTTCGAACTTGGACTTATAGTTGAATCTGGACATGTTATAGGCTGGACATCTGAGCATTGCATTACACAGCATTAACTACTTTGTTGTATGCTTGATCACTTGAGTTGTTTCACTGCCATACTTGATGATGTGGCCTGTACTTGTGTACTTCTGGTATGCTGCAGCTTGCATCTTTGTTGCATTTGCTTGAGTTTGTGTCATCTTTACTTGCATTGCTGTACACTTTTGGTTGTTCATCATGTTGCATCCATGAATTTTCTGTCTTGACTTCACTGTGAATTTGGAATTTGTCTAAGCTTTGCATTCTTTTTGTAGCCTTGTGTTGAATCCAGTTATAAAAACTCGGGTTTGACCTTGTGCTCGTGTCTTGATTTTGAATATATTGCATGTGAGTTGAACCTGGTTTTTCATTTGGGTTTGAACAGTGCTCACTTGTCCTTGTAAATCAATCAAGTGTGTATATCGGCGTGCACGGCCTTGTGGCATATACAGTGATACACTGTGTATGTCACAAGTTGTTCGTGTATGATGAATTCAAATTTAAATTATGACGAACAACCCAAATAACTGAGGCAAATCATATTTTCAAAAATTATCTTTTATTTTTGAATTGCA
Organism: Allium cepa; assembly: GCA_030765085.1. NCBI lineage: Eukaryota > Viridiplantae > Streptophyta > Magnoliopsida > Asparagales > Amaryllidaceae > Allium > Allium cepa. Next base: position 83,257,021 of record CM060945.1, read on the forward strand.
AAAATATTTCTTTTTCAATTTTACTGCGTTTGTTTATATTTTTGCAGATTGCTCAGATGCTGGATTCAAACTGGAATGCAGTCGAAGATAAAAATATAAGTGTGAGTGATATGTAGTGAGGTGCTGATGTAAATGTGAAAAATGTGTTGTAATCAAAGTTGTATAGTTATAGTGAGAGCTTAAAATTGTACTATTCAAAATTGTAATAAATATTTATTTGAACAAAATATCTGTTTGAATTCAAATTCTGTGTAATATATTTTATTCAACAAATATTTATTTAAACTGTGAAAAATAGAATAGTATATTAACAAATACATTTAAACGAATGTATATATGTTTATTATCATCAAACAAAAATCATATAAGCGCAAAGCGCATATTCAACAGAATTCACAAATCATTTATCACAGATAATTCATACAAAATCATCACAGATATATCCAAAGCATATCATAGAGTATCACAGAATATCACCTGATAGATATCACAAATCCAGATATTCTACTCACACAAACATCCTTAAACAAGAATTATTAATCCATGTTATAATTAATTTAATTATTTTAAATTAAATTAATTACTTAAGAATTAATCACTCAATTCTGCTTAATTAATCATTAATTAATTACAAACCATTTAATTAATTAATCACTTTTTAATTACCTTTTTAAATCAATTAATTTAAACCTTAATTACTTAATTAATTACTCCTTAATTATTAATTAACAACCTTAATTATTAATTTATAAAAATTAATTACAATCTAATTAATTCTTAATTATAAAATAATTAATCCTTAATTACCAATTAATTAATCTCTAATTATTTAATTTATTACAACCATAAATTAATCAAACATTCTTAATTACCTTACAAATAAATTAATTAAATAAAAATCATTTATCTTAATTACCTTCTTACTTAACATTTTACAATCTTCCTTAATAACTTTGAAATCAAGTTATTACTAACTTAGAAAGCTTTAATGTTAATTAAATTTAAACACTTATCTTAAATTAACTACTTAATTAAAGTATTAATTGGATTTAAAAACATTCTTAAGTATTCACTTAAATAATTAGAACTTAAAATAAATTCTTTACTTAAATTGTCAAACATTAATTAAGTCATCAATACTTAAAATTTGTTTAAGATGATTAACTTCAATTTTATTAGACTGAAGGTTTTGAAAACCAAACCCGAGAAAATCTCAGGTTTACTCGAGTTAAAACTCGAGTTTCTTCACACTTTCCCTGAGTCCCCTCTTCTTCATATATATATTTTTTATTTTAGTATAATTTTAAGTTTAAACTTCAATAACAGGTAAGCACACTCACGCACCCAGGTTCCAACCCGAAGCAAACTCTACATCTACTTAAGTAGCCACTCGAGCCGTTCACCACCCAAACTCCTGACATAATATCGAGGCCGTGCATGTGCACAGCGCCTTGCCGATGCTCCGGCGAACCTCGCTTTCCCTGGCGAGTCACGAACCATCACCATAATCGAAAGCAAAGATCGATTTGACTCTAACAAACCCACAGCGAAATCGAGCTTCCAGTTCGAAAACTTGAACTCCCATCCTCGTCAAAACCACCTCGTCCAAGCAAATGCCGACCATTAGAAAAGCTAAGACTCCGGCCTCACCTCGTCGATCCCCCATACTACACTTCCCTTGAATTTCGAGCCGCTCGATCAACCAGAGGTAGCGAAATCTCCTCGTCACCGACCACGTCCAAACTCAAGTGTTAAACCCTAAATCGGCCCATACTCGACGCCACGACGAACTGGAACACTTTCCACTATTTTTTCCAACTTCGGCAGCCATACTTGCTTCATGCAAAATCTCAACACCCTGCATACCTCCGATCATGTGACGCCCCAGCTCTATGCTCACAATAACAAAGAGTATTAAAAGGAAATAATGTCTGTTATTACGAAGAATAAGGCTGGATAGGAGCGGCCATTCGTAGTTAGGCCTTACACTAGTATTGATTATCTCGATAGGAGTGGTATATATTTTTTATCTCTGTTTATTTACTCCCATCGACATATTCAATTCCAGTGTAAAACGAACTACGATGGTTCATAATAGTTTAGGACAAGATATATAATAATAACACAGATAAGCTAAATGAGGAATACAGATAATACAAAATCTCATATATATAACTGAAGTCAGTTACAAAACATGTGATACTATACATATGATACAACTACAACTGTCGACACTGGAAGTTACATATACAAGTACATTATAATATATAATATACGTGAATACATATCATCCTATGAAATAACAACGACTACTCCAAAAAATATGAAGAGACTTCATAACTCAAGCAGCAACCCAAAACAAGATATCTACAACCTGTAATAACTCGGTCTGACCCGAGTATTAATTCAAAAGAAAATAATACATGGGTCAGTCTAATTCAAACTCAATTATTAATGCACGGAAGCAATAATAATTAAATAACAAATAGACGACAGTCACAATAAATCTCGCATATCCAATCCTTCAATAAGAGAATCAGATAATGGTAGATATAACACGTAACAGCATTAAACAGCAAATCAGCAAAGCCAAATCATCAACAAAGATAAATAGAAGTATTATCAATGAAGATTATTTGAAAACAACAGAATTGCCTAAACGGCAATTAAAAACAAGTGGCCAAAGCAAAACCCTAGCCAGTGAAACAACATAAACCACAAAATCTAATTATCGATACGATAATTAGTAAACTCATAATCTAATTATCTAATAGATAATCAGATATCACAAAATGATCCAATTAAACCAAACTAAAATACAATTTCAAAATACTGAATTGGACACACGAAACAATTCAAACAATTGAAATATCACTTAAAAACATCAATACCGATTGGCTACAACACATGCTGCCTCGCCAATACAGCATATGAAATACGCAATAGATCAATAAATCAGAAGCAAATGGCACCAACTCATATCAAAATGAACCAGATGGAACTGCAACAGCATGAGCACAACATCCACCTAGTAGCCATCAAATGAACAAAGTGCACGTGAATGCACAATGAAAGTTCACAAACGAACACAAGGTCAAACCCAAATGAAAAGCCGAGTTCAACTCAAGTGAAACAAACAAAGCCACGATACGAGCACAATGTCAAACCCGAGCTTTAAAGATGGATTCAACGCAGGTGCAATTCAAATGCAAATAATTCTCGAGTAATACCAAGACCATCAACCAGACGCAAGACTACAACTACAAAGAGCAATCATATACCAGAACTGGAATTCAGTCGAGAAAGTATACGTTGCACAGTTCAAAGAAATGCATATAGTCATACAACAGTGAAACGTAGCAGTGTAGTGATATGCTTAGTGCACAGCAACTGCACAGTGACACTTGAACAGGTCGGAATCAACCCATAAACAAGACTCAAATATACAGCCTTATGTATATGTGCAGTAAAATGGCTGCAACAAAATCAGAGTAGTAAAGAATGAATGCCACGACTCCAGAGAGCATGTGCAAATGACTCGAAGCAGTGAGTCAAGTACATGTCAATGCAACAGTCAATACCAAGGCATGAACCAGATAAGTACTTAAGTGATGCAACACTGCTTCATATACGTGTAGTCAAGTTACATGAAGATCAACATGAAATGTCGAAGAACAGATACCACACAAAACAACATAGCAATGTGGAAGTGCAGACTTGATGAACGAAATGCAAGAAACAACTGTGGATACAAATGCATCATTGAGACACAAGTGCAAGATACACAACTCAGACTACAAGAGAAGCATACACACTGCGATGACATGCACAACAATACAAGAGATTAGAGATACATAGTGCAGACTATATCAAGTCTAACAATGACCAAAATGTTATCAAGACTTCAAGCCAGAAACAACAGAGGATTCAGAGAAGCAGTTTTAAATTAGAATCAAAGTGGTCGAAGTCAAACAATTCAAACCAGAATATACAAAATATGGCACAAAAGCACAGTCTAGTCAAAGCAAAGCCATATGTACCAAAAACTCAAAGCCATGATATTCAGATAATCAAAGAAGTTATAAATGCATTTGAACTCTAATATTATTCCATGAAGCTAAACAAAACTGAAATGCATCAAGTACTCGAGTTTACAGAGGTATATTAAACACCATCTTATAAACTACTATCAAAATATATTTAAGACAAGTTCAAAAATCATGGTACAACAGTCAAATGCCGAAGTCATGGAACAACAAGGTGATCTATCAAGTCAAGTTAAATGTTAAACACAAAATATTTTCACTAAATCTAGTTTGCAAACCAAGTCAAAGACAACTGCACTTTCCAATCAACTATGCCGAAGTCATCAACAATTCACGGAACCAAAATTTCCAGAAAATCAAAACTGTGTCAACCACGCAAAATATATATATGAACAGGAATAAGTCGGTAACCATCTCGAACATCCAAATGAAGGTCGAATGGCCGAGAATAGTATTGACGAAATCAAATAATTGTACACAAACGAAAATCAAAGACCTCGAAACGTTTGCAAACAGTAAATTGAATTAGATTTGAGTGAAAAATCACTCACCTTGCTTCGAAGAGCATGATTCAATAGCCGAAGTCAATTGCAAATCAAGCCTTAACAATCAAGGAGTTCGAATAGTTACGCGTCGAAGCCGAGGCCAACAAAGAATCGAGCGAAGTCGAAATCGAAACCCTAGCCACCATTTTTTCGTTTTCTTTGATTTAGGGTTTGTGAAGAGAATGTATGGAGGAACGTTCAATCCTTTTTTGATATAACACAGCCCAAAAATAAAAAGGAAACATGGGCTAAAATTTTATTCTAAGCCCACCTAACCCTTAACAAATTATTAAAAAGAATTCCAACTGATTAAAACGCCCAACAGCAATTTGCTAGCAAAATTTAATCGTCTAATGACGATAATTAATCGGTGCAAAACCCCGTGTTGTTACAGACTCCCCTCCTTATAAAAATTGCGTCCCCGCAATTTTCATAATTAAGGTCGACAATAACAATTATTTTTCTAACATAAACTGGTTAAGCTAGAAATATAAAGGTTAAGAATACAAACGACAAAGAAATCTTTTAATTTCATAAAAGAAATTCATAAATCCTCAACAAAATCTAATTATCAAAAACGATAATAAGAAATCTCAAATCAACAAATATCCAATTATCAACAAAGATAATTAGAACTCAAGTCAGCAAATATCTAATTATCAACAAAGATAATTAGGCTCAAATCAACAAATATCTCATTATCAAAACGATAATCAGAAAACACAAATCAACAAATATCCAATTATCAAAAATGATAATCAGAAACAACAAATATCCAATTATCAAAAACGATAATAAAAAACAACAAATATCCAATTATCCAAAAACGATAATGAGAAACAACAAATATCCAATTATCCAAAACGATAAATAGAAACAACAAATATCCAATTATCAAAAACGATAATCAGAAACAAAAAATATCCAATTGTCCTAAAACGATAATCAGAAACTACAAATATCCAATTATCAAAAAACGATAATCAGAAACAACAAGTATCCAATTATCAAAAACGATAATCAGAAACAACAAGTATCCAATTATCAAAATCGATATCAGAAACAACAAACATCTAATTACCTGCAGATAATTAGAAACAACAAATATCTAGAAATCAATTAAGATGACTAGAAAATCAACATAAAAGGTGGATCGATCCCAACAAATGGCGAGTTTTAGCTACGCCGCACGTGCATCTCATATGGCTGAAGCCTACCAAGTATTATATTTTTGGCACCTAATAAATGACCCAAAGGTCCAACAAATGACCCGAAGGTTCAACAAATGACCCAAAGGTCTAATACTAGTATTGACCCGAAGGTCCAACAAATGACCCGAAGGTCCAACAAAGTGGCTCGAAAGCACACGAAAATCATCAAAATCATCAAACAGAAAATATTTCAATTAACGAGTCTGAAATTAACCGAAATAGCAAACGCATATGTCCCATACCACGAGTTTTACTAAATCGTTTAATTCTCTTCATCGCTTCCTTGAAATTGCAAAATTGTGTATTTTAAATAAATAACATTTTACGTTCTCAAACGAACAAGTCCGGAATTAAGCAAATCAGTAAAAGTGAGGGTTCATAGTCCTCAATTTTACTGAACCTCAATTTTACTGAAGCGTTTAAATCGCTTCCTCATTCTTTTGAAAGCACAAACTGTAAAATTTTTAACATTTTTTTATTTTAAAACGATTTGAAAATCCCGTGATTAAAACAGCAACATCTGTAGCAATTTCGATAAGGAAATTGCACTTCTCAAAACACCGTAAAAACGGGTATCAAATCTGCATTGCGGGATAACCACTTGAAAATCCACTTTAAATTTGACGGTTACTGAAGTCAAAGCAACAGTAATTTTTATACGTCAAAATCTCATCAAAATAATTCGCATCAAAATATAATATCAGTGAATTTTCATTCATCAAAAATATCAACAAAACACCGTACTTCACAAATTTAGCACCGGTGTAAAAATTCAGTTATAAAAATAACAGTCAACAAAATATGTTTAAAACCAAACACCGGTTCAACGTAAAATTAATGCAGTAATGTGTAACTCAGATTTGCACGCAAACTACAAAATGAACAAAGAAATCACTTGATTATATCTTCAATGAAGATAATTCAAAACAACAAAAATCTCAACAAAACCACATAACTGCATCGCTTCGGATCCTCAAATCGGATTCGAAATTTTCAAAGAAAACAAAAATAAACACATTTATGTAACAACATAATGAATTTAATTTGATTTTCATATTTTGATTTTTAAATCAAAAAGGTTATCAGCTTTACTCAACAAAGGCAGTCTCACTGTTTCCGCTGCGCACTCTAATAAACCGAACACAAATTACTCAATCATCAAAACACAATTTCACTTTTATTTTTAAATAAAGATATTTAAAAATTTCATCAAAATTTCAAAACTTTAGTTTTGACTCAAGGCACAAATAAAACATCAACAAATAGTTGTAACACATGTTCCATTTAAGTTATGTTCTATATTATGTCCATAAACCCCTCGCTCTGATACCAACTGTGACGCCCCACCTCTATGCTCACAATAACAAAGAGTATTAAAAGGAAATACTGTCTTTTATTACGAAGAATAAGGCTGGATAGGAGCGGCCATCCGTAGTTAGGCCTTACACTAGTATTGATTATCTCGATAGGAGTGGTATATATTTTTTATCTCTATTTATTTACTTCCATCGACATATTCAATTCCAATATAAAGCGAACTACAATGGTTCATAATAGTTTAGGAAAAGATATATAATAATAACACAGATAAGCTAAATGCGGAACACAAATAATACAAAATCTCATATGTATAACTGAAGTCAGTTACAAAACATGTGATACTATACATATGATACAACTACAACTGTCGACACTGGAAGTTACATATACAAGTACATTATAATATATAATATACATGAATACATATCATCCTATGAAATGACAAGGACTACTCCAAAAGATATGAAGAGACTTCATATATCAAGCAGCAACCCAAAGCAAGATATCTATAACCTGTAATAACTCGGTCTGACCCGAGTATTAATTCAAAAGAAAATAATACACGGGTCAGTCTAATTCAAACTCGGTTATTAATGCACGGAAGCAATAATAATTAAATAACAAATAGACGACAGTCACAATAAATCTCGCATATCCAATCCTTCAATAAGAGAATTGGATAACGGTAGATATAACACGTAACAGCATTAAACAGCAAATCAGCAAAGCCAAATCATCAACAAAGATAAATAGAAGTTTTATCAATGAAGATTATTTGAAAACAACAGAATTGCCTAAACGACAATTAACAACAAGTGGCCAAAGCAAAACCCTAGCCAGTGAAACAACATAAACCACAAAATCTAATTATCGATACGATAATTAGTAAACTCATAATCTAATTATCTAATAGATAATCAGATATCACAAAATGATCCAATTAAACCAAACTAAAATACAATTTCAAAATACTGAATTGGACACACGAAACAATTCAAACAATTGAAATATCACTTAAAAACATCAATACTGATTGGCTGCAGTACACGCTGCCTCGCCAATACAGCATATGAAATACGCAATAGATCAATAAATCAGAAGCAAATGGCACCAACTCATATCAAAATGAACCAGATGGAACTGCAACAACATGAGCACAACATCCACCCAGTAGCCATCAAATGAACAAAGTGCACGTGAATGCACAATTGAAGTTCACAAACGAACACAAGATCAAACCCAAATGAAAAGCCGGGTTCAACTCAAGTGAAACAAACAAAGCCATGATATGAGCACAAGGTCAAACCCGAGCTTTAAAGCTGGATTCAACGTAGGTGCAATTCAAATGCAAATAATTCTCGAGTAATACCAAGACCATCAACCAGACTCAAGACTACCACTAAAAAGAGCAATCATATGCCAGAACTAGAATTCAGTCGAGAAAGTATACGTTGCACAGTTCAAAGAAATGCATATAGTCATACAACAGTGAAACGTAGCAGTGTAGTGATATGCTTAGTGCACAGCAACTACACAGTGACAGCAGAACAGGTTGGAATCAACCCATGAACAAGACTCAAATATACAGCCTCAAGTATATGTGCAGTAAAATGGCTGCAACAAAATCAGAGTAGTAAAGAATGAATGCCACAACTCCAGAGAGCATGTGCAAGTGACTCGAAGCAGTGAGTCAAGTACATTTCAATGCAACAGTCAATATCAAGGCACGAACCAGATAAGTACTTAAGGGATGCAACACTGCTTCATATACGTGTAGTCAAGCTACATGAAGATCAACATGAAATGTCGAAGACCAGATACCACACAAAACAACATAGCAATGTGGAAGTGCAGACTTGATGAACGAAATGCAAGAAACGGTTGTGGATACAGATGCATCACTGAGACACAAGTGCAAGATACACAACTCAGACTACAAGAGAAGCATACACACTGCGGTGACATGCACAGCAATACAAGAGATTAGAGATACATGGTGCAGACTATATCAAGTCTAACAATGACCAAAATGTTATCAAGACTTCAAGCCAGAAACAACAGAGGATTCAGAGAAGCAGTTTCAAATTAGAATCAAAGTGGCCGAAGTCAAACAATTCAAACCAGAATATACAAAATATGGCACAGAAGCACAGTCTAGTCAAAGCAAAGCCTTATGTGCTAGAAACTCAAAGCCATGATATTCAGATCATCAAAGAAGTTATAAATGCATTTGAACTCCAATATTATACCATGAAGCTAAACAAAACTAAAATGCATCAAGTAATCGAGTTTACAGAGGTGTATTAAACACCATCTTATAAACTACTATCAAAATATATTTAAGACAAGTTCAAAAATCATGGTACAGCAGTCAAATGCCGAAGTCATGGAACAGCAAGGTGATCCATCAAGTCAAGTTAAATGTTAAATACAAAATATTTTCACCAAATCTAGTTTGCAAACCAAGTCAAAGACAACTGCACTTTCAAATCAACTATGCCGAAGTCATCAACAATTCATGGAACCAAAATTTCCAGAAAATCAAAACCGTGTCAACCACGCAAAATATATGTACGAACAGGAACAAGTCGGTAACCATCTCGAACATCCAAACGAAGGTCGAATGGCCGAGAATAGTATTGACGAAATCAAAAAATTGTACACAAACGAAAATCAAAGACCTCGAAACATATATAAACAGTAAATTGAATTAGACGTGAGTGAAAAATCACTCATCTTGTTTCAAAGAGCATGATTCAATAGCCGAAGTCAATTGCAAATCAAGCCTTAACAATCAAGGAGTTCGAATAGTTACGCGTCGAAGCCGAGGCCAACAAAGAATCGAGTGAAGTCGAAATCGAAACCCTAGCCACCATTTTTTTCGTTTGCTTTGATTTACGGTTTGTGAAGAGAATGTATGGAGGAACGGTCATTCCCTTTTTGATATAACACAGCCCAAAAATAAAAAGGAAACATGGGCTAAAATTTTCTTCTAAGCCCACCTAACCCTTAACAAATTATTAAAAGAATTCCAACCGATTAAAACGCCCAATAGCAATTTGCTAGCAAAATTTAATCGTCTAATGACGATAATTAATCAGTGCAAAACCCCGGGTTGTTACTGATCGCCAGAAATTTGTTAAACTCGTTTCCAGTTCAACTATGAACTGCTCTTAGTATGCTCAACTAAAAATCACCATTTTTGTTTTAAAAATCATATTTTCGAATGTTGATTCAAGTTATGTAATTGAATTAGCAATTTATAACACTCGAATTCAACATATAATTACATGTTGCTCTGTAAAACAAGTTTTCCAGTTGTCATATTTCACCAACATTTTTAAACAAATTTTTATATCTCGATTTATGTTTAAACAACTTGTTTTGTTTTAAACTGTAAGCCTAATAATGGTTGGATGAAGATGTATTTAATTTTCTAGATTATTTTCACTCTGTAACCAGAAATAAAGAAGAAACGGGCCATTCAAAAATACTTAGTACAATCATATATACATATATATATATATATTACTCGAAAATATACAGGAAAAGCACAAATTGTGACGACCCGGGACTTTTAACAACTTAAATTGGAACTGTTAATTGATTTTAAATACTTAAAAGTTAATTTTAACTTGAATTTCAAAATTTCAATATTTACTTGATAATTAAATTATTGAATTATATAGTTTAAATATGGAATCATATAAATTGAAATTGGGTAAATTGCTGAATCTGAAATTTCTAACTGTTTAAAATAATTTAAAGGCTTATAAAATTTATATTAATAGTACTGAAGGTAGTGAAAGTGTTGAAATTGAGTTTGGAAGTGTTTTGTTCCGTTTTAAAAATATATCGTTTAAATTGAATTTAAAAATAGCCTTCCGAGGCACAGTCTCGGAATTTGACGAAACCAGTTCCATTGGATCCGTAATAGTTAGTTACTATCGGATTTCAATTTTCCTAGCAATCGGAGATGTCATTTGTCCCTGGCAGCTCATAACGCTTAGAAATTATTTCAATCAATTAAATTTAAATTTGATCGTTTTCTTCTGTAACTTGGGCATATGATCAAATTAGCCTCCGAAATACGTTCCATTGTGTTCGGAATGCGGGTAAAACCTTATAAACGCCTGTCGGCATGTCTAATTCGGGGTTCGGGATTTCACGTTATGTGCAACGAGATATTTTAAAATTTTAATAATATTAAAAATTAATTTAAAGGGTCAACTCAGCGACCCTAGATCTGAATTTCGTCGACCTAGCTACCTCTCTTCTTTTTATGAAAGCCGAGTGCTTTGAAATAACGCAGGAAGAAAAGAAATCTCTTTAGAACGAAACAAAAATGGAGATCGTTCAAAACTCAAAGCAAACAAGTGAGAAATAAAACTAAGTTCGAACAGATCCTCTTTAAAATTGAATCACTTTTCCCCTTCCCTCATTTCTTAGTTCTTACCCAAATTCGATAATGGCAGAAATCGATCGCAAATTCTTTTTTTTCTTTGCCTTCGATCAAACCCTATTTGTTTTTCAAGAATTGATTCTCCCTCCTCTTCCTGTTCGAAAGACAAGCCGAAGGCAGACGATGACCTAAGGCGTGCGTACGCGCCTTCATTCCAAGGGCCAAGGTCAGTAACGTTATGTGAGGAAGCGATCGGTGTTGACATATTTGGGAGCAGCTGCAAGCACGAGTTTGGGTGGTTTCGCAGCACATTCAAGAAGGAGAAGTGGAGGGTCACGGTGATGAGCTTGTCGAGGCGCTGCTGGATTTTGAGCTGAAGCTCGATGATTTGGCTTCCTGTTCGTTGTGAGGTATTCGGGTTAACTTCTATTACCTTTATTTACAGTGAATGTAAATTAGGCTAGCTAAATTATTTATTTAAATTTGGGAGATTAAGTTTATTAACTAGTAACACTATGCTATTAAATAGCTTATTGATTTGGGAGGTTAACTTTATATTAAACAAAATTTTTTAAAATGTTGATTCAAAAGAAAATTTTATTTTAAGCAGTTTTCAAATTTTATAGTTAAATACTGTTTTTATTTTACAGATAAGAATAATAATACTTCGCAGTTAGATATATATATATATATATATATATAACAATTATGTTTTAATTTAATACATATAGGTTTGAAGGATTTTATTTTATTAGAATTTAAATGTATATAGATATGGTTTGGAAAAGACGAAAAAATATATATAATAAGGATCTTTTATGTTTGGGAAGTTTATAAGATCGGATATAAATTATTTTGTGAAGTTTCAAAAGAAAATAAACATGCATTTTAAATTTACCAATTTATCAATATATCAAGGAAATTGATTTTTCGATTATTTCGAATATTAATCAATTATATAAATATTTATACAAGGTCCAAAGTTGGGAGATAATGGTCGAGATGGAATTGGATTGCCAAACGAAAAGCAAAGGTGAGTAAACCTCATGCTTCTGAATTTTTATTTAAATTTAAATGGTTAAATTTAAATGATTGGTTGAATGGTTGAATTGGATTGATATGCCATATTATATAGTACTATATAGTACATACTGGAATGATTGATATTCAGTGATGAATATTTTTGGTGATTGGACCGCTGAATGCTGTGGTTTGCTTGAATATTTCGGTACCCTAAGTTATCGAAATATATAAATTGGATTATTGGAAGAAATATAAGGGTGATTAAAATGGATGATTAATTAATTCAGTTAATTAATGATTTGGGTTGATTAATTTAGTAATTAAGGGTTCGAATTAATTAATGAAGGTTTAAGCTAATTAATGAAGTGAAATTTGATTTAGAATAATCATTTGGTGGTTTAATAAGTAATTACTTAATGTAATTAATAAAATAGAATTACTTTGTGTAATTAATCAAGAGATTAATTGAAATAACAAATTACGATGTAATTAATTTATTAATGAAGTAAATAAGAAGATAGTTAACTACAGGTTGAGAGTGATCGAGAATGATTAATATTGTGGTCGAATTAAAGTGAAATAAAATTGGGAATCATTAATTTATATAATTAATGAAGTAATTAAAGATTTGATTAATTGAGATTAATTAATTCATAACAAGTGACTTATGAGAAGTCAATTAATATAAGTAATTAAAAACTAGTGTAATTGATTATAGTTAAGTAATTTGTGAAGAAATTAAAGATTACTCATTGTTTTGGTAAGAACAATTAATATCGTGAAATTAATTAAAGAGAATTACTTGAATGAAATTGAAAGATAATTGATCCAGGGTTGTTAATTAAGATGAATGAATATGGAAGAGTTGATTGATTATTTAATTGATTTGGAATTAATTAATGAAAGAATCTAAGTGATTGAGGTTTGAAATTCAATTAGAAGCAATTGAATTGATTTGTATGTGATTAAGCTTTGTTATGGATGATTGATTGGTATTGGTTTCTTTGTATGAGTTGAAATCTCTAATATGAAATGTCGCGTATTTCAATTGAATAATTTGGGTTAGGATGACATGGGTTTTCGAAGAGACCTGGGTCGGGTATTGGGAAATACCCGAAACCACTTCGAATTTTTAAATTGATTTGGGAAATCAAAAGGCTGAAATGAAGTGACTTAAGTAAATTGGATTATTTTATCTAAATTGGTACTTAGAAAATTTGATGTGTGGATTAAGTGTCATCTATAGCAAATTGTTAATTTGTTAAATTGATATATGTTACCCGGGTTTATATAAGTTGATTGCTTTGGTATTCCATGTTAGTTGGGTTTACTCACGCCAGCCTGACCCGGGTGTTACTTTGGTGTAATGCTCGGGTCAGACCGAGTATTACAGATTTTCAGGTAGGTACGTTCTGGAGCTCAGGAGGCGAGCTGGAGGGCAATAGCATACAGAGTATTTCCGCTGTATATAATTGTTAATCTAAGACATGATAATTGTATATATTCTGTGACTGTATATATGTGAAACTCTGATGTATATTAAATGTAATCGACAGATATAGTATTCTTTTGTAAACTAATATTATTTATTATTATATTTTATCCGCTGCGAATGTAAGATGTTTGACGTTTCTGTTCTTCTTCTTCTTCTTCTTCTATCTCTTTCTTCTTTTTCATAACTATCTGGAAATTTCGAGTTCGAAATTTTCGGGTCGTTACAATTGGTATCAGAGCTGAAAGGTTAAGCGAGAACCTTGGCTCTGGTGGGGATTACTCATTAAAAAGAGTCGGTAGTACTCTAGAATGAGTTGAGTGTGTGTGTGTGTGTGTATATATATATATATATATATATATATATATATATATATATATATGAGTGCGTATTTGTTATTTGCTTATAAATATTTTAAATGATTTTATATAAAAATATGTATTTTGATATGTAAAGCAATATTTCCTTTTAATGAATATTAAGACGATTAGATGTAAGATAAATGGAATTGAATTAAGAAGTTATAAAATACTCCCAAACTGAAACCTTGAATTGGAATTGAATTAAGGGTAATAAAAATACAACTAAATTAAAATTTAATGAAATTAAGTTTGAAATGGATTCAGAATTAAATGGTATACAGAGATAAGTCGAATTGATTTAAAAGAATTAAGTCAACATTTAATATTTACCTTGAAATTATATAATTCGGGATAGTTTAAATTTGGAATTTAAGATTGAAAATGAAATTCTAGGATTAGAACTTAGAAATTAAATTGTTTAAAAACTTCAAATGAAAAAAGTTAATTTGGTTTAAAAAAAAAATTTACACCAACCTTTGAGAATTTAACTCGAATTTATATAATTCGAGACGGTTTAAAATTGGAATTGGAATTGAATTAGTTCAAATTGAATCTGATTTGAATTAATTGGATTCGTGATTGAAGGTGTACAAGTTTAAAATTTTAAATGAAGAATTTGAATTAGATCAAATTGAAATGAATTGAACTTGAAGCAGGTTCAATTGATAATAGTCCAAAATTGATTAGAATAATTTGAAAGTATAAGTAAAGTTGAATTGGTTTAAAATTTAATGGAATTTGATTTGAAGTTGAAAAGAAATTGAGAATTAATTCAACTTGAATTGGGAATAAATCAAGTCCATTGAGAAATGGAGTTATTTAAATTGGAATTGGGTCAATTTAAATGGAAGTAGAAATTTAAATTGAATTGTTGGGGAAGTGAACAGTTTTGACTCTAGACTTTTTTCAATCTAAATTATTTTAATATAAACTTATTTTCCCAGTTATATAATAGATACAACCTTTCCTTCTTAAAACCAAATTATTTTACAGTTGTTTCACAATTATTTTTGGAGCTATTTACCCATTTTTCAACTATTTTTTTAAACTAATTACTATTTTTCAACTATGTTACAAATTAGTTACTATTTTACAACTATTTTGCAATTATCTAAAAATTTCTAAAACTATTTAACTATTTCTCAGCTATTTTATAATTAGTTGACTATTTTACAGCTATTTTACAAACTAATAATTATTTTTCAAGTACCTATCTATTTTTAAAATTTTCAAGCTATTTTCTACAATAAACAGGTTAGAGTTCAAACTGTTATTGATTTAAATACCCAACTGAGATAAGAATTGAAGTGATAATTTAATGGAATTGAAGCAATTGTGAATATGTGGATAGAAGTTTAAGGAAATATGAATGGAAAAGAAATTGATTTAGTTGATAATCAATGAAGATAATTACGTAGGATGTGCGTATATTATTCTATCCGCATAGTGATTTGATCCAGATTCGAGCACAAAATTTCGAGATAGTTTATCGATCCGAGTCGGGATTTTTCATTCGATTTTCAACGGCGAACCTGGATATGGTTTGTTGGTTGGTTCTGGATATTCTCTATCATAGTTATGGCTATGCAAGGAGAATGACGGTTTCTGATCAAGAAACCAGATCTGTGTCCGCACTAGAAAGTCGGGTGAACAATACTAGTTCGGAAGTGAAATTGTTTGATCGAGCGAGCGATCAGATTAGTATAATGTATGGATGATGTGTTTACATCGTACGAATTTGAATGAAATTGATATTGGAAAGAGAAATTAAATTGGGATATTTTGTTTTGAATAAACAAAGTTGTATATCTTTGTTATATAAGATAAATCTCTCCTTGTTGAATTTATTGCTGGAAGAAAAAATGTTTTTGAAATGTTTGAAGTATAAAGGAATTTATACATGTTTGAAATGATCCAAAGTTTTAAAAATTATATATATCTGTATATATATATATATAAAGGATCTTATGAGGATTTTGGAAAAGGTTTTGGGAACCTTTGGATTTGGAAAGGCTTTTGATTTTTGGGTAAAATCAATATTGAATTTTGAAAGCCTAGTTTGAGAATTATCGATTGGGATAATCAATTTTGGTATAAAGAGCTTTGTATAAGATCATACTAGGTGTATGATTTGAAGATACTATATATGTATAGTATAAAGTGTTTTGGTGATGGCTCTGGGGAAAAAGGCGCTCCCTTGAAATGGACTTCTCAGGAGTGCCACCGGGTAGTGCTGCCTTGAACCCCAAGGGGGGTTCTAAAGTTGAACCTGTGAGGAGTCCGGACAAAACTAGTTCCTGAGGATTATGAGTAGAGTATACCATAGCTAAGGTCATGTGTGCCGCTGAGAGCCAACAGTCTACGTTTGATTTTATATCGGTAGACTGCGACCTAGGGTATAACATAGCGAAAGTCGTGTGTGTCGCTGAGAGCCAACAGTCTGCGTTTGATTTTATATCGGTAGACTGCGACCTATGTACGAGTGGAGAAGTTTCATTTCGATAGTGAAAATCAGAGGCCGCTGAGAGTCTGCAGTTACATGGACTTTTGCTGCGATGGCAACGTAACCCTAAATGTAACTGTGATCTGTTGTGTGGGTTCCATGGCGTAATCGAGAGGCCGCGGAGAGCCTGCAGTTACATGGACTTTTGCTGTGACGGCAACGTAACCCTGGAATGTAACTGTGACCATGGATGTGGGTGATGATTTTCAGAGCATTGTCACCAAAGATATTTCCTCTATTTTCAAAAATTGATTTTTATATTTTCAATAAAATTATTTTTCAAGTATTTTCACCGGATGTAGAAAATGGGTCTGCTAAGTATTTATAGATTTTCAGTCCTACGCCTGATCAATGTATCACCGAATTTCTGTGAGAACAAGGATGGACTAATTGAAACATCGAGTTATAAGAAGTATTTTTATAAAGAGCTATTTTAATAGTATTATCTGAACTAAAAGTATTTCTATGTTTTAAAATCAAAGTGTTAGAATTTTGAAAATGAAAGAAAATCCAAACTGGGGTTTTTGTAACTAAAATTGGAAGTCAGCTAATTAGCTAAATAATTATTTGATAGAATATATTAATAAAAGTTAACTCGGGTAAACAAATGGATTGTAAGTTAATAATGGAGTTGGAAAATGAGTTCGAATTGTAAATAGAATTCGACTTGGATTTGATAATGAATTAAATAAGTGAAGATGTAGTAAAAATAAAAATTAAAACTGAGTTGGATCGAAATAGCGATGGTTTGAATTACAAATAAAACTCAAGTGTGATATGAATAATACTTAACAAAATTTACAAGTAACTTGGATATAATGGAAGTGTTGTCGAATGAAATGAAAATGAATTATAATGGTCATGGTTTGAGTTGCAAACAAATCCAAGTGAAGAGAAATAAATTATGAATGGCTTTGTATTAATAAAATAAATTTGCAAATAAATTTGCAAATAAATTAAGTAAGAGAATTAAAATTTTGAAATGGGTGAATCAATCGGTTAATTGAATAAAATATAATAATAATTAGATGAAGTCTGATTGAATAAAGGCTAAATCAAAGTTTTAATTGAAGTTGGATTATCAGAATGAACTTGAGTATGTGGCATATTAATTTGAAGTAAAATTACTTAAGTCAATAAAAGCTTGGTTTCGAGTATAATGGAAGACCGTTAAATAAAAGTTAGGTTAAATTCATTTAGAAATGGTTATAAATTCATAAGTATTTAATGTGCCAAGCTTAATAAATTGTTTTGAATGGGAAAATTTCAGAAATGAAATGAAATGCAGTGAATGGTTGGTGAATAAATTAGAAATGAAATGGAATTAAATACAGAATGAGATGAAATTAATTTGATGTAGTTATAAACGAAAATAGATACCCTATTAAGCGAGTATCATCGAATTTGCAAAAAAACAGTTGTCGTTGTTGTAAACGAAAGTAATTAAATTATATGGGAAGTTAAATAACTTGATTTTGAAATCATTTGAGTGAATATGAGTTTGTTTGGATTAAAAATAAACTGAATACAAGAAATGGAGTTGAAACCATTAAAATCGAAGGAAATGGTATATAAATTGATTAGAAGCAATTGAATTAGTTTTCGAAACATATAAATTGTTTGTGGAAGTTATTTTGAGTGCATTTCTTTTAGAATTGAAGCGTTATAGTTGTTTTAGTAAGAGAAATGTTATAAACTTCATATATATAGTGCTTATATGTTTATTTTAAGTAAGTACAGGTACCTGAAGGCCGTCTGGCTGAATTTGGTTGCGCTATTTGCTAAAATAAATAAGATTCTTGCTTAAAATGCTAAATAAAGGTACGCTTACGCAATAAAAATAGGAAATATGAACTGTTTTTTCTTTTTCCGACCGGGTGGGTCGATGTATATATATTTATATCTCTTGTCAAATTGCAAAAGCTCCTCCATACAAAGGAGACTTTGCCAAAATTTTCTAAAAAATTTTGCGAGCTAGAAAATTTTTTGAAAATTTTTGTTAGCAACAAAACGATTTTAAATATAAAACTGAAATAACTTAGTATATGGAACTAATATGAATCAGTTATAAATGGAAGGTAAATTCAATAATTCAGAATTGAAGACAAACCGAATCCATATGGAAATGGGAAAAACTAATTTGAATAGAAGATTGGTATGAAACTTATGTAAGGAAATGTATACAATGATTTGAAAGGTTACGATTGGATATTGTTGCTAAGTAAGACATGCAGGTATTAAAGGAAAAAGAAATTGGATTTGATTCCAAAAGATAGATTTGAATTGCCCGACTAAAAGGTTAGTATTTAATTTCTGTATGGAATTGGATTGGGTTTTTGATCTAGCCACTTGGCTTGTGTTTTCTTTTGGAATTTGGGAGCCCGTAGAGGCATTTTGTAGTAGTATCGAGCTAGCCGCGCACGCTGGCAATTTATTTTTGGAAATTCAGGGAGTTAGAAAAATTTTGAATTTTTTTTAATTTAAAAATTTGGTTTTAAATTGAAATTTGAAGGATTGAGCAAAAGGGTATTGCGTGAAAAATATAGAAGGTTTTAGGAAGTTGGTTAAGGATAAGGGTCTTTAATAAAAAGATAGTTGATAGAACTGTTGGCTTTGGGGGAAAGGTAAACGAGTATTGGATCATTCTCCCTAAATAGTAATTTCGGGGACGAAATTCTTTTAAGGGGGGAGGAATGTGACGATCCGGGATTTTTAACAACTTAAATTGGAGCTGTTAATTGATGTTAAATACCTAAAAGTTAATTTTAACTTGAATTTCAAAATATCAATATTTACTTGATAATTAAATTATTGAATTATATAGTTTAAATATGGAATCATATAAATTGAAATTGGGTAAATTGCTGAATCTGAAATTTCTAAATGTTTAAAATAATTTGAAGGCTTATAAAATTTATATTAATAGCACTGAAGGTGGTGAAAGTGTTGAAATTGAGTTTGGAAGTGTTTTGTTCCGTTTTAAAAATATATCGTTTAAATTGAATTTAAAAATAGCCTTCCGAGGCACATTCTCGGAATTTGACGAAACCAGTTCCATTGGATCCGTAATAGTTAGTTATCGGATTTCAATTTTCGTAGCAATCGGAGTTGTCATTTGTCCCTGGCAGCTCATAACGCTTAGAAATTATTTCAATCGATTTAATTTAAATTTGATCGTTTTTTTCTATAACTCGGGCATACGATCAAATTAGCCTCCGAAACACGTTCCATTGTGTTCGGAATGGGGTAAAACCTTATAAACGCCTGTTGGCATGTTTAATTCGGGGTTCGGGATTTCACGTTACGTGCGACGAGATATTTTAAAAATTTAATAATATTAAAAATTAAATTAAAGGGTCAACTCAGCCACCCTAGATCTGAATTTCGTCAACCTAGCTACCTCTCTTCTTTTTATGAAGGACGACTGCTTTGAAATAACGCAGGAAGAAAAAAAAAATCTCTTCAGAACGAAACAAAAATGGCGATCGTTCAAAACTCAAAGCAAACAAGTGAGAAATAAAACTAAGTTCGAACAGATCCTCTTTAAAATTGAATCACTTTTCCCCTTCCCTCATTTCTCAGTTCTTACCCAAATTCGATAATGGCAGAAATCGATCGCAAATTCTTTTTTTTCTTTGCCTTCGATCAAACCCTATTTGTTTTTCAAGAATCGATTCTCCCTCCTCTTCCTGTTCGAAAGACAAGCCGAAGGCAGACCATGACCTAAGGCGTGCGTACGCGCCTTCATTCCAAGGGCCGAGGTCAGTAACGTTATGTAGGAAGCGATCGGTGTTGACATATTTGGGAGCAGCTGCAAGCACGAGTTTGGGTGGTTTCGCAGCACGTTCAAGAAAGAGAAGTGGAGGGTCGCGGTGATGAGCTTGTCGAGGCGCTGATGGATTTTGAGCTGAAGCTCGATGATTTAGCTTCCTGTTCGTTGTGAGGTATTCGGGTTAACTTCTATTACCTTTATTTACAGTGAATGTAAATTAGGCTAGCTAAATTATTTATTTAAATTTGGGAGATTACGTTTATTAACTAGTAACACTATGCTGTTAAATAGCTTATTGATTTGGGAGGTTAACTTTATATTAAACAAAAAATTTTAAAATGTTGATTCAAAAAGAAAATTTTATTTTAAGCATTTTTAAAATTTTACAGTTAAATAATGTTTTTATTTTACGGATAAGAATAATAATACTTCGCAGTTAGATATATATATATATATATATATATATATATATATATAACAATTGTGTTTTAATTTAATACATATAGGTTTGAAGGATTTTATTTTATTATAATTTAAATGTATATAGATATGGTTTGGAAAAGAAGAAAAAATATATATAATAAGGATCTTTTATGTTTGGGAAGTTTATAAGATCGGATATAAATTATTTTGTGAAGTTTCAAAAGAAAATAAACATACATTTTAAATTTACCAATTTATCAATATATCAAGGAAATTGATTTTTCGATTATTTCGAATATTAATCAATTATATAAATATTTATACAAGGTCCAAAGCTGGGAGATAATGGTCGAGATGGAATTGGATTGCCAAACGAAAAGCAAAGGTGAGTAAACCTCACGCTTCTGAATTTTTATTTAAATTTAAATGGTTAAATTTAAATGATTGGTTGAATGGTTGAATTGGATTGATGTGCCATATTATATAGTACTATATAGTACATACTGGAATGATTGATATTCAGTGATGAATATTTTTGGTGATTGGACCGCTGAATGCTGTGGTTTGCTTGAATATTTCGGTACCCTAAGTTATCGAAATACATAAATTGGATTTTTGGAAGAAATATAAGGGTGATTAAAATGGATGATTAATTAATTCAGTTAATTAATGATTTGGGTTGATTAATTTAGTAATTAAGGGTTCGAATTAATTAATGAAGGTTTAAGCTAATTAATGAAGTGAAATTTGATTTAGAATAATCATTTGGTGGTTTAATAAGTAATTACTTAATGTAATTAATAAAATAGAATTACTTTGTGTAATTAATCAAGAGATTAATTGAAATAACAAATTACGGGGTAATTAATTTATTAATGAAGTAAATAAGAAGATAGTTAACTACAGGTTGAGGGTGATCGAGAATGATTAATATTGGGGTCGAATTAAAGTGAAATAAAATTGGGAATCATTAATTTATATAATTAATGAAGTAATTAAAGATTTGATTTATTGAGATTAATTAATTCATAACAAGTGACTTATGAGAAGTCAATTAATATAAGTAATTAAAAACTAGTGTAATTGATTATAGTTAAGTAATTTGTGAAGAAATTAAAGATTACTCATTGTTTTGGTAAGAACAATTAATATCGTGAAATTAATTAAAGAGAATTACTTGAATGAAATTGAAAGATAATTGATCCAGGGTTGTTAATTAAGATGAATGAATATGGAAGAGTTGATTGATTATTTAATTGATTTGGAATTAATTAATGAAAGAATCTAAGTGATTGAGGTTTGAAATTCAATTAGAAGCATTCGAATTGATTTGTATGTGATTAAGCTTTATTATGGATGATTGATTGGTATTGGTTGCTTTGTATGAGTTGAAATCTCTGATATGAAATGTCGCGTATTTCAATTGGATAATTTGGGTTAGGATGACATGGGTTTTCGAAGAGACAGGGGTCGGGTATTGGGAAATATCCGAAACCACTTCGAATTTTTAAATTGATTTGGGAAATCAAAAGGCTGAAATGAAGTGAGTTAAGTAAATTGGATTATTTTATCTAAATTGGTACTTAGAAAATTTGATGTGTGGATTAAGTGTCATCTATAGCAAATTGTTAATTTGTTAAATTGATATATGTTACCCGGGTTTATATAAGTTGATTGCTTTGGTATTCCATGTTAGTTGGGTTTACTCACGCCAGCCTGACCCGGGTGTTACTTTGGTGTAATGCTCGGGTCGACCGAGTATTACAGATTTTCAGGTTGGTACGTTCTGGAGCTCAGGAGGCGAGCTGGAGGGCAATACAATATAGAGTATTTCCGCTGTATATAATTGTTAATCTAAGACATGATAATTGTATATATTCTGTGACTGTATATATGTGAAACTCTGATGTATATTAAATGTAATCGACAGATATAGTATTCTTTTGTAAACTGATATTATTTATTATTATATTTTATCCGCTGTGAATGTAAGATGTTTGATGTTTCCGTTCTTCTTCTTCTTCTTCTTCTTCTTCTTCTTCTTCTATCTCTTTCTTCTTTTTCATAACAATCTGGAAATTTCGAGTTCGAAATTTTCGGGTCGTTACACAAATTTTATCCATGAATCATGTGTACAAATTTAATTCTACTTCAGTTTTAAAATAATATGTTTACTCACCTGAGAAAAGTTTGAACAGAGCAACTTCCCCTTTTTTTTGTAAAGCTGTTAGCTTGATCTTCTGTGATCCTCTTGCTTTGTTTAGCTGAATTGTTATTTAAGTTTGCAAAATGGAATCGCTTACTTTTTTTCCTGGTTTGCTGTGTTTTGTGAACGAACTGGAACAAGGAGATATACATATATAGGGAAAAGTTTTACAGGGATATGAATTTTCTGGTACAAACTTGTTTTCTTTGGTCAGAGATTTTTTTCTTTGACCAAGTAAGATTTTTTTTGAAACTGAAATGATTTATAACATTTCAAAATGACCTTGTTTTATGCTAGAATTGATAGCATTAAATGCAAATGTCTCCTTTCCTGTTTGCATACTTATCTATTGATTTTGTATGTACATAGATATTTTTTTCTTGCCTTGCATGTGCACATGTATTTCCATAGTATATATATATATTCTAGAATTACCTTATGTGTTTACTTTATGTTTTCATAGAACCATAGAAGTTACCTTATATATTTATTTCTATTTCTAACATAAATCCTTATTTTTTATTTCTATTTTAAGCTTACTATCAAACACTTAATTTATAATCATATTTTTTTCTTTTATACTTATATTTAGTACTGATAAGATTAATTTTAATTTAAGCATTATTAACTAGATTACACCCACATATATATATTTAGATCAAATGTTAATAAGGTAGAGCTTCTAATTTAATGTGAATAAGATAGATTTTATTTTAAATATTTTTTAAATATTTTATTTCAATTTTCAAATCATAGTTTCCTTCCAAAATACACACACACACACATATATATGTACGGTAAATGTCCAAAAGTCTAATTTTTTTCAAATGATAAATTTATATTTTAATTAATCAGATTAAAGTAATATTACCAAAATCCCGGGTCGTCACATGATCAATGTATAATATATCTTTTTTCAGTAGAGTTTATTCTGGATTAGTTGATGAATTTGTCGATAGCTAATGTTATTGAAATTTAATGGTATATCACATGATTTTACATCACATTTCACATGCAAGATTCGGTTTTAGTTATGCATGGTTTTGAGTTGTATGAGAAATGAGATATTAGGTAGAACTATGAAATATTTTTATATACCTACATATCTAACATAGCTCAAATTTGAAGTTTCAGTGAGTACTATCAAAATAAGTAGATATCTAACCTAACTAAAATTTGAAGTTTGAATGAGTACTATCAAAATTAGTAGATATCTAATGTAACTCAAACTTGAAATTTTAATGAGTACTACCAAAATAAGTAGATATCTAATAGAACTCAAATTTGAAGTTTGAATGAGTACTATCAAAATTAGTAGATATCTAATGTAACCCAAACTTGAAGTTTTAATGAGTACTACCAAAATAAGTAGATATCTAATAGAACTCAAATTTGAAGGTTGAATGAGTACTATCAAAATGAATTTTACTAATCATACTACGTCGTCAAAACCTAAAGTTTTGATAAACTAATTCTATCTTCGTACACCTAGCTATTTTGTTGAAGAAACATATTTTAGTATTCTTTGAAACAGATAACTCATATGGCATGGTATTTTTGTTTTTGCATTGTTTTTAAATATCGTTGCTACTTATGATCGTTCTTTTAATAAGTATTTTACATAATCTCCAATAAAGATGTTCTAGAATTTTTGTTCTAATTAAATTGAACTTCCTTTAGAAGTAACATTATATCTCCAAAAGGGATATCATACAAACTCCAAAATTAGTGATTTTATCTATACATCTGACTTTTATTTATCACATCTTATTCTGCTACTATTTTTTATATTTAATGTATCATTTCAGATTAATGACAGTAAATATTTTCAAAAGAGATATTTTATGCTACTTCGAAGGTTGTGATTATGAAATATATGTAGGAAAAGATATTGTTCATTAATATGATATTTTAAATGTAGCGCATATAACGATCTCTAGAAGAGATATGTAACACTTCAGAAGCAATAATGGTGAAATATTTCTAAAATATCTTCGAAATAGGTAATGTATATTAGTGTAATACTTCATTCGTAGACTATTGAAATAGTATTTTTAGTATTGTTAGGAACACCTATCCATAAGTTTTGATGACGACAAACCGTATAATTATAATTGTACATATATATCTCGTATCTTATTCTTGTAGAGACTCAAGGATAGAAATCGAAGCATGGAGCATGTATCACAACAGTGGAGAGATAAGTATTGTATATAAATCTTAGAAATATTATGTAAAATCTCCCTGCGTTTTGTATATGATATAAAATACACACACATTTAAACAGAAAACATATTTTGCAAAATCCAAATGACTGGTACCGTGCCCCCTAGACGTTCGGTCCTAGCCTCTGGAAATTTTCCAGATAATATATGACCAGGCGTCTAGTCATTACAATCCAAACGTCTAGATTTGGCTATGGAAATTGTTTAAAACATTCAACTGTCAAAATCAGAAAGGTTGCTTCCGCATCTCTTCTGCAAATCGGTTCTACACCAAACAGAAGCAACTCTAGAAATAAAAAGAAATGGTAACAAACAAATCAGTCTTTTCACAACTATAAATACATCATTGATTCTATGATTGAAGTAACTAATTTTTGATTTCTATTCTCTATATCTACTTTACACTCAAATTCAAGTTACTCTTATTTGCTATCAATATTTCAACCAGAGATCATTAACTTTGGTTCAGTTTTCTTCATATTTCCAAAGCACACACATATTCATATTTATACATATCAAGTGGAGATTATAGGAAGACTTGTACGTATTATCAAAATCAGTGTTACTTAGAACACGTACTTGTCAAAGAAATACTCTTGTATCAAAAGCTTATTCCTTTGGACGAAGCAAGGGCAATTGGTTGGTGAAATTCCAAAGGGGAGCTTCGGGGCTAGAAGTAGGACGGGAGGTACGAACCAGTATAAAAATTCTAGTGTGATTAATTCTATTTTATGTGCTTTATCATATTATGTGATCCATACTATCATACACTTGTCATATACTATATACGATCCATATAGATTTTCAATTGGTATCAAAGCCAGGTTAGTTCAAATTATAGTAACACGTATTTCAATCCTATTAATATGGCAAGTATTTTCAAGAAGGTCAGTTAACTGCTCGTCCTCCTCTATTCACCGGATCTAACTATGCATATTGGTCAACACGTATGAGAATTTTTATGGAAGCAAATGGTTTAGAAATATGGCCAACAACTCAAATTAGTTATGTAGCACTTGAAATAAATATTAGCACGTGGACAGATGCACAAAAATCCGCTTCTTCTAATAATGCTAAAGCTATGAATGTACTTTTTTGCTCCCTTGATAAAAATGAATTTTGACGTGTTATGTTATGTACCAATGCTTATGATATATGGCATACTTTACAAATTACACGTGATGGTACAACTAAGGTTAAACAAACAAAAATATCATTGTTACATAATCAATTCTCATTTTCAAAGTGAAACAAAATGAATCAATTTTGACATGTACTCCAGATTTTAAACTATACAATATGACCTTATGGCACTAGAAGTCAAGTTTACTGATTTTGATTTATTATCTCAAATTCTCAACTCTTTAACAATTGAGTAGGAAACAAAAGTATTAGCTATCGAAGAAGCTAGTAATCTATCTAAACTTAAAGTTGAAGAGTTGATTGGAAATTTAATATCGTATGAAGCTAATTTGCATGCCAGAAAGGAACAAAACCATGAAAAAAAGAACATAGCATTTCAAGCAAGCAATGAAGATTTTGAACTAGATGAAGACAAAATTGTATTCATTGCCAAGAACTATAACAAATTTAAGAAAATCAAAAAAATGGCAAGATTCCAAACTAGCGGAAAATCAAACTCATCAAATCAAACTTCGATCAAGTGCTTTGAATGTGATCAGTTCAGACTCATGAAGAAGGATTGCCCAAAAATCAACATTGAGAAAAAGAAAAATAAATTTGAGAAATTTAAGAAAAAGAGAAAGGCATTCCAGGTCACATGGGATGACTCTGACTCTTCCTCTTCATCCGTTAGTGACAATGTAAGTGATATAGAGCAAGCAAATGTTTGTTTCATTGCACATACGGGTGAGGTATGTCCCTATCTTACTTGTGATGAAATTTAGAAGTAAGCATGGAACTTGATGACAAATATAGTGAAATTAAGAAATTAAATAAGGAATATGTTGCTAAGATAAATCGTTTGGAACTTGAAATAGGTTACTAAAAGATGAAAAATCCATTTAAAAGAAGAATTAGAAAATGCTCAAGAAAAGTACAAGAATCTTTCTATTGAAAATGACGCTTTATCTTGTGAATTAGGAAAAGTTAAACTAGAAAATAACAAAATTAGTAATGAACACGTTATCTTAAAAGATAATCTAGAAATTTCAAAATCCGAAATTACTAATCTTAAAAACAAGTTGGATAAAATGACTAATAATATTACAAAATTTAACAAAGGAAAACAAGACTTGGAGAATTTAATTAAAATTTTTAAGCCATTCAAAAATCGAAATGGACTATGATTTGAGAATAAGACAAAAATTACAAAGTATAGTAAGATTTATACTAAGATAAAAAAACCTTCTTACAAAAATGAGAAATTGATCACGAGTTCAAAAATGATTAAATTATGGGTTCCTAAAACAAATAACGACCTAATTAAATAGAAAAATATAAGTAATTATATGAAAGAAGTGATTCACAATAATAATTATATTTCAAAAGGGACTAGACCATCATGGTTATGGTTACCCTCATCTACTAACATTTAGGACCCAAAATTAAAAAGAGTACCAATTTAAACTTTTTTATTTTTTGCAAGTATCCAAATACAAAAATAAAGAGAAATAGATATTAGATAGTGGATGCTCCAAGTACATGATGGGAAATGCTCACGTGCTGTCAAATATAAAGTACATTGATGTGGCACTGTAACGTTTGGTGATAATTCAAAAGGGTTCGGCATTGGCATTGGAGAAGTCATCAATATCAGGGCTGTCTATTCAAGAGGATGAAGAATATAATGATCAACGTCATTGGCCTGAGCACTCCTCTGATCCTTCAGCCTTTTGAGATTATTATGGTAAGTATGGAAGACTCGTCTCACTATTACTAGTAGTTTCTAGTTTCTTCCACTACAATTTTATTTTATGCATTTCTCATTCTATAATGTTTCGGTTATGATGTACTACAACATCTATGTTTTAGATAACATTTTCTATTTTCTTATTCTTTTTTATAATGCCAAAAGGGGGAGAAATATGCATATACATAAGGGGAGGATAACATACGATATACACATATAAGGGGGAGTAAAATATATTTTATGTTATATAGTTTGTCATCATCAAAAAGGGGGAGAATGTTAGGAACTCCTATCTACAAGTTTTGATGATGACAAACCATACAATTATAGCTGTACATGTATATCTCGTATCTTATTCTTGCAGAGACTCAAGGATACAAATCGAAGCATGGAGCATGGATCACATTAGTAGAGAGATAAATATTGTATACAAATCTTAGAAATAATATGTGAAATCTCTCTGGGTTCTGTATATGATATAAAATACACACACATTTACACAAAAAACATATTTTACAAAATTCAGATGTCTGGTACTATGGCCCTAGACATCTGGTCCTAGCCTTTGGAAATTTTCCAAATAATATATGACCAGACATCTGGTCATCACAATCCAGACGTCTGGATTTGGATTCGGGATTTTTTTTAAAACATTCAACTATCAAAATCTGAAAGGTTGCTTCTATATCTCTTCTTAAATTTGGTTTTACTCCAAATAGAAGAAACTCCAAAAATAAAATGAAATGGTAGCAACACTTCAAATCAATCTTTTCACAACTACAAATATATTTGGTGATTCCATAATTAAATTAGCTAATTTATGATTTCTATTCTCTATATCTACTTTGCACTCAAATTCAAGTTACTCATATTTGCTATCAATATTTCAACCAAAAGATCGTTAACTTTGGTTTGTATTTCTTCAATATTTCTAAAGCACACACATATTCATATCTTTACACATCCAATGGAGATTATAGGAAGACCTGTATGTATTATCAAAATTAGTGTTATTTAGAACACGCACTTGTCAAAGAAATACTCTTGTATCAAAAGCCTATTCCTCTGGGCGAAGCAAGGGCAATTAGTTAGTGAAATTCCGAAGGGGAGCTTCCGGACTGGACGTAGGATGGAAGGTCCGAACCAGTATAAAAATTCTGGTGTGGTTACTTCTACTTTTATCTGGTTTATCCTATTGTGTGATCCATACTATCATACACTTACTTGCCATATACTATATACGATCCACATAGACTTTCAAGTATCACACTCCAAAGGTCGGGTTTGTAAAATATCTCAAGAAGAGATATTCTATTTTCTTATAGCACCCAAATAGCATTGCCTATAAAATATTTTCAAATATGATATGGCACTTCAAAAGGGACTATGGCTATTAATAACCCAAAGTATTTGTAAATAAACTTGAACCAATAGTAATAGGTACAACATACATTTACAAAAGTTATCCTATCGTTATCATGGTCCGATTGTTCCAATTGACAAATTTAAGAGTGAAACAGTGATCTATTATCTTTCAAAAACTTGCTATTTTTTTTATTAACTAGAGCGATACTTTATTTAAGTAGAACACTATTTTTGATCTCTCAAGGATCGAACCCGTGACCTTTAGAGCCTCTATCTAAAGCATCACAACTTGAACCACTTGAACTAAAAGTCCCTGACTTCAAAATCTTACTATGAATGAAATATTATATACATAACTATTTCTTGAAAATAGATATTCTCCCAAAGTGATAATATGGATTTCTCGATATACTTTATAGAGACTGAAGATGTAAGCATCGAACTCCAAAGCTCCAAGTGATAAAGCTAAAGGACAAGGTTATTAGAAGCTTCATTCCTCAAATTGCTAAATTAAGTCCTCCTAGAATGAGTTCAAAATTTCTAATAACAAGAATATTTGTTGTTAGACGAGTTACTAATTTCCTATTAAATGAAGGAAGGATTCTTCTGAATTTTTGACTAACTAAGTACTGATCTCTTGATCAAAATAAATTCAGGTTTTAATGACAAGGTTTGTATTAAGAAGGCCAACCAATACTCAATTAAAGGCTATATATCGTATTGCATCCGAATTAAAACTCAGGAAAACATGTCTTACACAATTCAACAAATACAAAGGGAAGAATGCAAAGTTCATTTAAGCTAACAATCATTTTGATACAAATTTGTTTGTTTTACATGTTATATACAAGAATTACAGGCAACCAAAAGGGAAATCTGCCCAAAAACTCATAAACAATTTCCCATTAAATTCAAAGTTTCCACATCACCCCTTTTCAAAGTTTCAATGACTAAATAAGGTTCAATGATGGATGAATTGTTGTGTTAGAAAGTTTCTTAAGCTTCTTTTCTTTTCTTTTGAATTTTATATGCATCGTTAATCGAAAAATTTAAATTTCCAACGCATGACTAAACGCCTTATTGGCTCCTTTAAGAGTCTGAATTTCGCTCTTTAATTTCTTAGCCACCTTTTTAAGAGCGTATTTTTCACGCTCAAGCTTCTCCACCAGACTTTGATAATTATTAAGATATGAAGAAACTTTGTCATCTCATTGTTTTTTCAAAAAATTGTACGCATTCATATCTTGCCCTTTGACTCCATCGAGTAACTTCGTTATCATCTAGACTTAAAGGTAGGTTTGTCAAAGCAAAAAACTTTTCATTGCCCATCAATGGAGTACGGGTAAGAAGGCTGGATTCTCTTCCACACAATAAGTTCTAGAGATTGATAGAATGCTTGACTCTTTAGTAAGTTTACTTCAAGATCCATTATCTTTTGATGGACTCGGGCAATTTCTACATCAGCTTCTGTTCCTTGGGCTAAAGGTCCCGACTGGCCAATCATATATGTTCTCTTCTTTAACTCTTGGATTTCTTTAATAATTTCCTTAATTTTTCCTCTAAATTGGAAATCATCTCCTTCATACCACCCAATGTAGATTTTAACTAATAATATTTTTATTCCTTTACTATGCATTTGGGTTGTTCGAAAACAACAAAATTAAAGCATCCTATGAAGAACGTTTCTCTCCGATGATCGAACTTATCTTGGTAGTAATTAATATTGTCTAATTGTAACGACCCGGAATTTTAGTCGTTTAGTTTTAAACATTTAATTTATTTTAAATGTTGAATTTGAATTATTAATTGATTTTGAATATAGAAGAATTTATGAAATGGTTTAAAGTTCTAAATATAGCGATTTATTTGATTTGGTAAAATAATAAATTGGTATTTTAAATTGGGAAAATATGGGAATCTGGAGTTAAATGGGAATGGAAATGGTTTATAAGTTGATTTTTAAACTCTATTTGAATTAGAGTGATGGTATCAGACTTTTGAATGGGATTAAAAAGTCAATAAGTTAAATTTGGAAATTTATATATTAATTTAATGGTAGAATTTAATATATGAAAATAGTGTAAATAATTGAATTTTGATTAAATATGAAACGAAATGTTTTCTTATATGGATATAAATTCTATTTGATTTATAATGCAGTTAGTATGTTTTAAAAATTGAATATTTTAAACGATTCCTTCAATTTTGAAAATTGCTCGATTTAGTCGACGAGTTAAAATAGCCTTCCGAGGCACAGTCTCGAAATTCGACGAAACTAGTTCCATTGGATCTGTAATAGTGTATTATTATCGGATTTTAAATTTCGTAGCATTTGGAATTATCATTTGGTTGTACGGGATAGAAATGCGATGAAATAAATATCGAATATTTAATAATTTAATTCGATTCAAAAATCTATCTTTCGCATACGATCAAATGAGGCCCCAAAACATGTTTCATTGTGTTCGAAATTGGAGTAAAACATTATAAATGCCAGGCTGTACATCTCGTTTGGAGTTCGTTCGAAAAATCAAGTAAATTGTGAAAAATAATATT
Source organism: Allium cepa (assembly GCA_030765085.1). Lineage (NCBI taxonomy): Eukaryota > Viridiplantae > Streptophyta > Magnoliopsida > Asparagales > Amaryllidaceae > Allium > Allium cepa. Next base: position 83,289,344 of record CM060945.1, read on the forward strand.
AAATTAATGCTTATATGCGTATATATACTCATTCAACAATGAAACCATAACCCTCTATCACGCAGCCGCCGTTCAAATTTCAATGGCTGAAAAGCTCTCGACTTCTTTCCCTGATTTCACACAATCCTTGGTCTTATACGCTTAGGCTTCTACATCAAAAATGTAGAGCACGTCCTCCTCTACACATCCAATGGCCGAGATTGAAATCGACGAGACGAGATAGCCGGAATCGAACCCGAGATAGCCGGAATCGAGCCCGTTAGGGTTTTCATTCGTGCTTATTTTCTGAGCAAGGGGAAGCACCATTCACGCTGCTCTGGCCAGTGGTGGAGCTCGCGACAACCTTTCGAGTGATGGTCATTGATCAAGTTTTAGGGGGACGAGGAGGAGCGGCAATCGAACGTTGATACGTGCATGGTTGGGTTCGTTTGGAATAGGGATGAACCTGAAGAAGAAGAGGGTATGCGGTCGAGATTTCCTTTTTCATATTTGCATGTCCATAATTTTCAGAGGTTTAATAACAAAAAAGATAGTAAATTTATTTATATAAATTATATTTCAATCTTTAAAACTTCGTATCTTTGTCATAAGAGGTTGAAATTAGACAAAACAAGCGGTGACGGAATCGCAGCGACGGGAAATATGCTATGGAACTGATCTAGTGGCAATTGGGATGATTTAAAATTTTGGTTTAAATCGAACATGTTTGATTTAATTTAAAATTGGAACGTTTGACGAATTAAAACTCAATGTGAGTTAATCTCACCCAGTTTTGGACTACTGGCTTTAATTTTAAATAGTTAAAATTAGTTAATGATTGATTGGTTGAACAAATACATTTTTATTAGTTGAATGTGGTATTGTATATAGTAGTATACATAATGGAGTGATCGATATTCCCACATATATATAGCGGATGAGACCCTATGTGCCCCGTATAATAGCGGATGACCCTATATACCATGATATTCAACCTCGAAGCAGAATTGGTATTTTTATGTTGTGCTAACATCTGCGGATGCAGGGAAATAAGTTGGAGTGATTCAACTGGATTCCTCAAAAATGATGAATTTAATTTCATATATAGTGATATGTGTTCTATTGGAATAATCTGTGGTAGATTACTATGGGATTTATATTGGTTTGATGCTATGGTTGTTTTGGCTTTGATTTTTGGCATTTTAAAATACAAATGATATATGGTGTTAATTTGGAAATAAATTTAAAAGGATTTTGAAGTAAATTTTTTATAAAGAATTTTGGGTTAACCCATTGGATAAAATAAATGGTTTTGAAATTTGTACTTAACTAAATCGGGATATTGTGAATAGGATTTTGGAAATAAAATATATAAAAGGATTTCTAAATAATAAATCCTTAAATGGTGCTTGTTTTAAATATAAAATGTTTTAAAATCGAGATTTTAAATATTTTTGGAGGATGGAGATGAATTTGGGAAATAAGAATAAAATTGATTAAATTGGAGTTCAAGTGAGATTTCCAAATTTAGGAAATGGAATTGAAATCGAGGAATTAAGCTTTGTTTTAAATAGAGGATTTTTAATTATTGACTAGATAACTTTAAAAGTGTTAACATATTCGGGAATTGGTTATTTAATTATTTAAAATGTTAAAGCATATTTAGTTATTAATTAGTTACTTTATAATGATTGTTAAAGATTTATTATTTAAGACTAATTAGCAATTTTTTTAAAGGATAACTTATTAAATATTAACATGGCTTTGTATAATAACCTTTATTCAAGTATATTTTCCTAGATTAAACATGGAAATTTATTTTAGAATTATAAGCATTATTTTGAGAAAAATTATTAAACAAAGTCTTCGGGATGTAATGGTATACTCGCATGGCGTAAACGGAGGCAGTAGGTGTTTGCAGTTATGTCTTGGATTTCTCTGGGATAGAGACGTAACCATTGAGCTGTAAATCCATGGTTTGATACCGCAGTGGTACTTTCCATATTATTTTTAAAATGGTTTTCAAATATTTTTGAAGAAAATAATTTGTGAATATACCGAATTCGATAAGATAAGTACATAACCTTCTATAAAGTGATTTAATTTACTTAAAATTTTAAATTAGACAAGACAAGGTGTTTTTAGTGAAAAAGAAGTATTTGGCTTGAATGATTGTTTATTTGATAGTTAAATAACCGATTATCAAATCTGGACTTGTGTATAACTTTGGGAATATCTAGAGGAAACACGAGATTATATGGTACAGTTACTATTCGAGGTGCTATACTGTATGTGTAAACTTGTTTAGCTCTTCTAGAGTGATGATAAGGAAATATGTCCACTAATGGTTAGGAGGTGATCTCTGATCTTATATTCGTCTGTTTATTTCCTAAAGAACTGGGATTGAGTTTACCAGAAATAGCGAACGTTGTTTCGAAGAGACTGGGATCAAATTTGTTATCCGAAAACCACTTCGATCCAACGTGTATGTTTTCGAAATAAAGACAAGAGCGTGGAGTCAAAGTTGGAGTAGTGAAATGCAAGGGTTAATCGCTACTAATCGCAAGGGTGATTCCAAAATGGATGTAGTAGGAATAGTGTCCTCGGTTCTGTTCGGACCTGGAACGGACTTGTATGGATGAATGCTATCAGTACGTTGTCACTAGAGGACAATGAGCATTCTGAGTGAAATTTCCTTGAAATCGTAATCGTAGCCTCTAGCCTCATCAACCAGGAATGACTGAAAAGCAGGAGAGATGCAGCAAGGCTAAGTGGGTAGCACCCAAGTAGGGTATGTTTATCACCTTTCTAGATACCCTTGGATATTATTACTATGATTTATGGAAGGAGCTCGGAAAGGGATGGGAACACCCGAGGTAATAAAATATTCGATCTATCTAGGTCAGGGATAATTTTGTCTTGTGTAGTAGGGGATCTCGACGTGGTCCTCGGACGCTGTTTTAGACATTTATCGTTAGAGGCGATACCCCAGTGCCCAGTCATTCGAATGGAATTCATTCTCCAATATGTGCCTTTACAGTTTTGATTGTAGAGCATAGTACGTTGGAATTTAATTAATATAACAATTTCAGCTATTTGAATAAGTATTTGTATTTAGACACTATTATAATATCAGAGGATTCGATATGAAATGTTTTTAGTTATCGTAAGGTAAAAAGCCATCGTGTTTATGTCTGACATGGTCTTACGAGATACCTTTGATTTTCAAAGGACTTTGGAAACTTTAATAATTCAAATTGAGTGTGTTTTCTCACGCTGGTTTTCTAGACTGACTTGGGTGTTATTTTATTATAATGCTCAGGTCAGACCGAGTATTACAGTTTAGGTTAGGATGAAATAGAGCTCAGGAACGAGCTGGATGGCGAAGACATATTACTCGTATTTGATTTTATTCCACTGGAGTGTTTTCCTTATGTAACGACCCTCTATTTTGGACCATTCAAATCGACAATAAAACCATACATGTCCGACTTGAATAATTCAAAATACCGAATTGTTAATTTAAATTTGGCAAAAACATATACAGTAAATAAATCAATCACAGAATCACAGATATAGAGAAGTACAATAATACGCAGCGGAATAAATGAATAGTAGTTCATGAAGCTACCATATAAACAAAGTTAGAAATAAAATACATCAGAACATCCCAGATGCAGTGAAGTCTCCAGTATGGGCAGATGACTTCTCTGAACCAATCGACTGGATGACTGAAAGGATAGATAGCTGGATCTTCAAGCAAAGCTCCAACTTCGAAGGTGAGTCTCAAATGCTGTGTCACTCAGTCTGACCCGAGCGTAAAGAAAAACACAAAACACTCGAGTCAGGATTAACATTCTTATTTCAATAAATCCAACTCAAGTGAAATATCAACTGAAATATAAGTAACTTAGAGGATGTATGGGATAACCATTCTCTAAGGATCCGTGGAACTATCTATAATGTAGAAATATGCACTATAACACCATGGTCATTCAAATCATTTATAATTCAAACCAAAATAAAATATTTATTTCAAATATATCCACTTCCCGAAATAAAATATTCTATTTCCTCAAATTTCACAAATCGTTTCGAAATCAACTCGACTTTCCTACTCAAATTTAATTCAATCTCAATTTATCAATTTCCATTTAATTCAGTTTCTAAATAACCAATTTAAATTACATTGATTTCAATTACAGATCTGAGTCACAAATTAACCATTTACATCCCAGTACATTTCAAAGTTTTAATATTTGACCTTTTAAGGTTCAATTTAACAGTTTCCTATAGATCTCGATTTAACCTCGTTATTATTTAGTCTTGAGATATCATTTAGTAAATTCAGTATTATTTGAATAACCTTACTTTAACTTTAATTTATTTAAAACTTGAAATACTCATTAAATCACTTAAGTCAACATCCAGTTATAAAATAATATCTTTAAGTTTCACATTAATAGTTCAAATCGATTTAACTAAATAAAATTCTTAATTTAATAACATTTCAGCTAAATCCAAATTTATCTCCTTACCTCAATTTATCTCCCTACCTCAATTTATCCCCATTATTGTAAAAATCTATTTGAAATATAATTTACATAAATATTCAACATAGTTTATGTATTAAATCAATCTTAATTAAATTAATTATTATTAAATTTATATATATCATTACCCTTTATATATAATCATTTAAGAATTAACATTTATTTAAAACCATATATTTCTTTTCAAAACCATAGAAATTATTTTCAAAACATTTATATGTGGACCAACAGTGTCTGTATATATTTCATATCCTATGTTCAAGCGATACTGATATTTATCATTTCAATCCGTACACTAAATATATACGGGTGGATATCATTTCAACCAGTAATCCCAAATTTAATTAAATGAAAATCGCTTGGGTCTATCATTTCAACCCATAACGAAATTCTCCTATTCTAAAGTCCGTTCGGGTATGTATCATTTCAACCCATAACGAAATTCTCCTATTCTAAAGTCCGTTCGGGTACAACCCATAGTGAATTCTAAACTACAGGGAACTTGCAGAGTGATAACAGATTATACAATAAAATAACAGGCACATATCATCAATAATTTAAATAAAATATAAACAATAAGATATGGTGTCATATCCCACAGGTGAACAATTTCAGATAACAACATATATAGCAATGTAAAATCTAACAGCAGCATATTTCAATTGTCGTTTCAATTGAAATCAAATTTAATAAATAAAAGAACATTAATCTTGAGTGATTGCTCACCTTTCGAGGCTAGAGGAAAGAGAAGATAGACAACACAACAAGCTACGAATTTCAAAGCAACGCCAGACTGGCACGAATTTAACAAAGCTAAGAGATAAAAATTTGGTGAAAACGAATTAGAACCATCTTGATATGACAGAAAATGATGTGTATAATTTTATTATTTATTATTAAAATCAATTTAATCATATATATCAAATTAAAATTTAATTCAACACTTCGAACAAAGTCTCCATAAATTTATATCTTTTAAAACCAATTAATGTATACTCATATGGACATTTGCAAACAAATTTTATATTATATATACACACATATATATAAAGTAATGTAAACTTAAATAGAAAATATACAAACGCAATTGTATTACAAGTTTCCAACAATATATATTTCCTTTTTAAAATATTAGGAATACTACAAACCATAATATATTATAACTAACATATAACTTAAAATATAATTAACAAATATATATATATACAAACGTACATAAGGTATAAATATATACATATGTATACTCAGTGACCCTATCTAACCCAACAGGAAAAATCTAAACTAATATAACTTTTGAAAAAAAACTTATAAACACTGTCTATATCATACTTAAACAAAATCAATATATATTACTGTAAATATATAAACAGTATAACATATATTCATTGTCGATCCAGATTTTTCAATTTCTATAATATATAAAAATAGATCATACAACTGTTTATATAAAATCAGTATTTACGTAATTATAATATCAATAAAACCATGATTTATCTGTACAAATCCACTTATATTCTTATACAACATATGACTTTATATATGTGTACCTTATACCCTATAATACCTATATGTTTTAAAACAAAACAGAGAATGTAGTGTGTAATATATACGTATTTTCTTTCATAAACATACAACAACGTATATATAAGCATATAAACTAATGTACACAGTATATATTATAATATACCATAGGTTTATAAAAAAAATATACTTACGCAAAAGAAGGAGTACACGGTCTAAGTGGCTACGGTGGAGCACGAGGGGTGGAAGATCAGGGAGGAGCTGCGGAGTGATGGATTTGAGAAGCTAACAGAGGGGGAGAAAAGAAGAAGAAGAAGAAACAGAGAAGAGAAGTAAAGGCCACAGAGAAATATAAGGGAGGAGCTCAATATTTAAAAGCTGGAATAAGAAACATAAAATTGAATGAGCGAAATGAATGCAAAAAGTATATAAGTTTGATATTCGAATGACGGTCATAAAAATGGAAATTTGTGTATAGGTAACGGCTGGCTATAATCAAATATTCACGTTTTGATGGATTGCTTTCCTTGAAGCAATAAAGACAGGAAGAGAAAGAATAGATAAAGGCAACAAATCTATCTATCAAAGAAAATGGAAAAGTTTGAACTTGTACGCAAATAAATAGATATAGAACGATGTAGGTGAGTTGGCTGCTCTGGGTAAAAATGCTTAATAATTTTTATGAGCCAAATAGTCATGAACAGACTACAACATGCAATTAACTAATTGATTGTCTGTAACCGTGCAAGCAAGACATGAGATAATAATTAAAGGTTTTTCTTTGTTTGTCGAAGGAAAGAAGGAAAGGTAGACCAATAGGCTGAGAATCATATCATAATTACCCTAGTGAATAGAGGAAAGAAATTTAAAAGAAAAATATAGATAAAGGTTGAGTGAACGGACACGGTTACCTGCTTGAATCAGGTGAAATAATTAAAGCAAATGAAGTGGCTACAGGAAACGAATGATTTCTTCCTATTTTTGAATTAATGTTTACGTAGCCAAATTTTAAGCAAAAAGGAAACGTACAACAAATAATAAATTGAAATGACCGTTGATTCAGCAACATTACTAAAGCAATTTATTATATTGCTTGGGCTGCACGGTGAAGATTTGGAAGAGACGTGTTTCACAATGCAACCGTTTTTAAGAAATAAATATATTACTCTAAAACAGAAGAACTGGCCAAAAATGAACGTAAACGTATACAATTTATATGTTTTGATATTCAAAATAATTAAAGGATGGCAACAGTCACCCTAGATTTAGTTGAGAAATTAAAGCAATTAATTGCTGATTGGACAGCACGTTCCATATTTGAAACGTAAAGGAAAAAGATAAGTATGGAAGGATACGTTATAAAGGCAAAATGAACCGCTTGGAAAAAAAATAAAAGAAATGATGGCAAATAAAACAGCCGTGCCTTGAATTTTTCAAAATAAATTATTAGAGCAATTGATGGGTTGATTGGATAGTGTGTTTCAAAACTTCAAGGAAATGGGTAATATATTTGAAAATACTAACATAACCTATATATACATACCTACTAGAACTCACACAATAATTAATGGACCCTATACCCAAACTAAACTTTCCGTCTATATATGTATATTAAGACCAAATTTTTCTTTGAATCAAAAATCCATACTTGCTTTCAAAACTAAATTTCAAAACCACCATTTGATGTATAAACAGAACATAATATTTTTCCTTTTTTTCTTCTTTTTATTAACAATAAATCAAACATTATTTAATAATTTCACATAACTCAACATATCCATTAGTTACCAATTTTAGTTCATTTGTTAGAGGTTAACTTATTTGAATTACAACAATACAATTAAACTATTATTTCCTCTTTAATTTTATTCAATAGTTCAATATTTACAATTAACAATTATTATTAAATTCTTAACATTTGTTGTTTTAATTCAAATTTTAAATCTCATATAAACTATTATTATTCCCATCATTTTTGTTTCTACCAAAATTTATTTAATATTTTAATAAAATTAGAATTTTAAATTGGTCTAAAATTTTGGATCGTTACCCATTACACTTTTTTTTTCCAGATCTGAACTGCGTTGCAAAAATGAAGATGGGAAGAGATTTTGAAACGGTTAGGAAAATCAAAGATTTTTATTCCTATTAAATATGGAGACGCAAATGAAAGTGGAAAGTTTTACACGTGAATTGGAGGCAGGGTTTTAATTCTTTTTTTTAAGTGCACGTGCTGATTTGATTTTTAATAGATAAGATATGAAATAAAAGAGTGCGTACAATAGATGCAATAATAAAAATGAATGTACGCCCAAATTAATTAACCAGTAACATAATCTAAATTTAAATGTTTTCTTATTTATTGACTACTTATATTTAATTATACGTAATCCAAACATTAAGTTTTTATTTCAAAATATTATTATTTAAAATTTCTCCAAAATTCAATTAAATACGTTATTAAAAACCGTTTAAAATTTATGGGTTGTTACACGCTCCCCCACTTAAAACTTTTCGTCCCTGAAAAGGAAGGAGGTAGGGGAATAGCAACAAACAGAAAGAAAAAATAGATTGAAGTACAAGATAAACAATTAATTTAAAACAATACAAACTTTACTTGAAATATTCATTTAAAAACTTCATTTGAAATTTAATTTTCTTTAATACTTTAATACTTTTCAAAATTCCTTTGAAAACAATTATTTGTATTATTACTTATATTTACAAAGAAGCTATTGAAAATATTAAATCCAAAATTTATAATTTTTTTATTTATCTCAAGATACTTCCAACATTATAGATAAATTAATAACCTCTCAAACACTAAAAATTTCCGATTAAACCATGTAGTATATGAATAAACCATATTTTGAAAGGATATATTCAAAAAGGAAAGAGGGTAGATTCGAAAAACAGAATCATGGTGAATAACTAAAGCTGAGCAGATAAGGTAGATTCAAAAGATAGTATCGGGCATGAATCGTAAATTTCAAACCATAAGAATTTAAATTTCAAAAACTAATACAGAATTTTCATGTTGGAAATATTTTTATAATAAAATACCTTTATAATAAAATACTTTTATATCAAAAACAAATTTTCTATTCGAAAATACTTTTATAACTCGATGTTTCAACAAGTTTATCCTTGTTTATGCAGACTCTGGCCATGCGTTGATCAGGCGCAAAGCTAGAATTCTTCAAGTACTTAGTAGCCTGTTTCAACACCAAGTGAAAATACTGAAAAACTTTTAAAAACAAATATGGAAAGTACAATCCAAAAAAACACTTGGATTGCAGGATACATAACAATGGTTACGCCTGGATCCCCCAGGAAACATCCATATCCTTTAAGCATTCACTGCCTTGCGAATTACGCCATGATAAATAAATAAACACCTGGATCGCAGGATACATAAAAATGGTTACGCCTGGATCCCCCAGGAAACATCCATATCCTTTAAGCATTCACTGCCTTGCAAATTACGCCATGACAAATAAAAATGACCATGGATTACGCCACGGTAGGACACTCGAGTATCACATCCGGAAAACCAAAATAAGAGAGTATAATATTGATAGAATGAATCCACAATGTGGCCACAAAGCGGATATCAAGCAGAATGCACTTTCCATATCTTTACTTCAAAAATATATATCATATAGTACCTTTCCAAATACTTTCAAATATCATACTTATATAAAGTCCATTATATATAGGATTCCATTTTCAAATCGAATACTTTCCAAATCAATAGTATATCAAATCACACTTATATAGACTTCGATTACATAAAATTCTCTTTCCAAATTGAGTACCTTTCAAATCAATAGATTTCAAATCAACTTCATACTTATACAAATCCATTTTATATAAGTTCGACCACTTCCAAATCAAGTACTTAATAATATAAGGTTCTCAATTTCAAATTATTTCAATATCAATTCAGTTTCAAAATCATATATGATTTCACCAAATTTTCTTTCAAATTAAATATCTCAATTTCAAAGTTCCCAAAGTAATAGGTTTAGAAAATAATCCCAGTTTCCAAATTAACATAATTCAAGTCAACAAATTCATTTCCAAAATCACCATATAAGTACTGGTTTTAATTCCAATCTAATTTCAAAACCAAATATTTTTCTCAAAATCAATTATACTCAAAATGGTTTCCAAATTTATAATTATCCCTTTAAAACCTTTAAATTATTTATTTCTATTTGAAATATCCAATTTACCTTTCTGAAAACCATTATTCAAAGAATTTTTTTTTCAAAACATTTAAAACTAAATTCCATATTAGTATAATCCAAAATTGTCATATTCATTTACTTAACAAAAGGTTTCAAGCTTAAACATACAAAACTAAACTTATATGCTTTATCAAATATTTTATCCTCTTCGAAATTTCTTAGCTTTGATTATTTAACCTCGATTTGGAAGTGTTCGAACATTCAAAATAGTTAGGGAAATCAAATTTCCAATTCAAGAGTTGAAAATCAACAATAAATCAGTAAATCAATTTCAATAGATAGGATTATACCAAATCAAATCCGAAACTCGAGGACTAAACACCAGTTCACTTCAAATCATTTCAAATATAAATACATATATCTTTCGAATATCAAATCGTATTTCGGCACTTGAAATCAAAATTTGGTTTCAAAAAATCACTCGCATAGCAAAGCTATTAGAGTGGCCTCTCCCCCACTCTGAAACTTGAAAATCAATGTTAATGATGCATGCACTCATCACTGAAATTATTGTCTAGCGACATAAGTGAGTTCTAGACTTCTATTTTCTTGAAAACTTTATTGAAATTTCTTCTAAATCGTTGTAATTCTTTTGAACTCTTTTGAAATATTTCTTATCCGAAAAATACTTTTAAATCGTATTATTATTATATAATTTAGAAATCTCAAAACCAAATTCAAAATACCGGAGTTCAATTCCTTGAAATTCAAATTCAAAATCCTTCATTTATAAATCCTTTATATAATCGAATTCCTTATAAATTTTCAAAATTTCAAATCCTTTCAAAATTTCAGACTTTCATTTATAAAAGATATATAATCCTTATCAAAAATATTTTCACTTTTATATATAGAATAAAATCATAGTTACCCAAATAAAAATTTCGGTATATAAAATAATTTCAAAATACAAACAAAACCCGATTTACAAAGGATGATTCAAGAATGGACTTCGAAATAAAGATAGAGATTTAAATTAGAGGAACTCTAATCAATAGAACCCTGATTTGAAGATAGACTCGATCGAAGATGAGATAATTGAATTACAAAATAGATTATGGATATAAATCGCGGGCGACCTTAACTGGGTCAACCGTGACTTCATGAATATGATCGATGCGAAATTCCAAGGCAAATCGACGTTCGATCGCCAGACATAGAATTCGGCATAACCAAAGATAGCAGTATCTAAATCGAGGATATATAAATCTTCAGTGAATCAATGTCGATTATAAAGGAGTTTTCACCGCCATTACAAAACATTCAGTGGAGTTATGGAATACTCCAGAATCAAACGAATATAAATAGAAGAGACAAGAATGAATTTCGGAACCGAGGGACATTCCAAAATTCAAAGGAAATCGAGTCAAAAAGGAAGAGATTCAACTCGAACGAAAGTGATTCTGTAAATAAATTTTCCACATATGCTAAGTTTTGCCTAGAGCCAAAGCTCTGATGCCAAATGTAACGACCCGCTATTTTGGACCATTCAAGTCGATAATAAAACCATACATGTCCGACTTGAATAATTCAAAATACCGAATTGCTAATTTAAATTTGGCAAAAACATATACAGTAAATAAATCAACCACAGAATCACAGATACAGAGATGTACAATAATACGTAGCGGAATAAATGAATAGTAGTTCATAAAGCTACTATATAAACAAAGTTAGGAATAAAATACATCAGAACATCCAAGATGCAGTGAAGTCTCCAGTACGGGCAGATGACTTCTCTGAACCAATCGACTGGATGACTGAAAGGATAGATAGCTGGATCTTCAAGCAAAGCTCCAACTTCGAAGGTGAGTCTCAAATGCTGTATCACTCAGTCTGACCCGAGCGTAAAGAAAAACACAAAACACTCGAGTCGGGATTAACATTCTTATATCAATAAATCCAACTCAAGTGAAATATCAACTGAAATAGAAGTAACTTAGAGGATGTATGGGATAACCATTCTCTAAGGATCCGTGGAACTATCTACAATGTAGAAATATACGCTATAACACCGTGGTCATTCAAATCATTTATAATTCAAACCAAAATAAAATCTTTATTTCTAATATGTCTACTTCCCGAAATAAAGTATTCTATTTCCTCAAATTTCACAAATCGTTTCGAAATCAACTCAACTTTCCTACTCAAATTTAATTCGATCTCAATTTATCAATTTCCATATAATTCAGTTTCTAAATAACCAATTTAAATTATATTGATTTCAATTATAGATCGGAATCACAAATTAACCATTTACATCCCAGTATATTTCAAAGTTTCAATATTTGACCTTTCAAGGTTCAATTTAACAGTTTCCTATAGATCTCGATTTAACCTCGTTATTATTTAGTGTTGAGATATCCATTTAGTAAATTCAGTATTATTTGAATAACCTTACTTTACCTTTAATTTATTTAAAACTTGAAATATTCATTAAATCACTTAAGTCAACATCCAATTATAAAATCATATCTTTAAGTTTCACATTAATAGTTCAAATCGATTTAACAAAATAAAATTCTTAATTTAATACCATTTCAGCTAAATCCAAATTTATCTCCCTACCTCAATTTATCCTGATTATTGCAAAAATCTTTTTGAAATATAATTTACACAAATATTCAACATAATTTATGTATTAAATCAATCTTAATTAAATTAATTATTATTAAATTTATATATATCATTACCCTTTATATATAATCATTTAAAAATCAACATTTATTTAAAACTATATATTTCTTTTCAAAACCATACAAATTATTTTCAAAACATTTATATATGGACCAGCGGTTTCTGTATATATTTCATATCCTATGGTCAAGTGATATGGTATTTATCATTTCAATCCATACACTAAATATATACGGGTGGATATCATTTCAACCTGTAATCCCAAATTTAATTAAATGAAAATCGCTTGGGTCTATCATTTCAACCCATAACGAAATTCTCCTATTCTAAAGTCCGTTCGGGTATGTATTGTAATGACCCGATATTTTCAACCATTCGCATCCGCACATGTCAGACTTGAATTGTTCAAAATACCGCGTTGTAAATAAAATTTGGCAAATCTCAGAATATACAGTAAATAAATAATCACAGAATCACAGACACGGAATCAGAATACTCGCAGCGGAATTTAAAATAACTTAGTGGTTCATGAAGTCACTATCAATAGTCTCAAACAAATAAAATTTACATAGTCTTTAAACCCACATATAGTTTGAAATAACAATAGTAAATATCAATATTCAATAGTCTTGATTTCATAAATTAAGATAAGGAACTGAAAGGAAAATTTGCCAGCAGCTTGGAAAGTGATCTACAGAATTCCTAGCTCTGGGATGAAGACTGAACTGCAACTCAGGCTGACCCGAGCGTAAAATAAAATCATAAACACTCGAGCCAGGACATACATACTTATACTGTGCAAGCTAATTCAAGTGAACTGTAATATAAAGCAAGTAACTTAAAGGATATTTGGGACCGCCCATCCTCTAAGGATCCGTTAAACTATTTACTACGTAGTAATATTTCGTTATTATAATAGTGTCTATTAGTAAAATAAACTTACTTTAAAATAGCGTTAAGGCTTTACATTTTCCACCTTAACACGTAATAGTGCCAATAGTCTATACAGTACCGTAATACCTTCGGATCGGGAGGCTACCAAAGGATACTCCATAGGTACGACACAAATCAAACTCGTATGGGGCTCACTAGGGTAGGTGACACGGCACAACTAGGCAATGCCAGGGTAGATATACCAATTACGCTTCCAGACCGGTGGAAACGCATAGCTGCTACTACTGCCCACCTCGAACAACACTCCCAAATCAAAGGTGCACACCAAAACAATCACAAAAGTAATAGAATGGCATACGAAGAAGTTCGTCCGATCAGAGGTGCTACCTCATTAATCCGTCGATCGCTCCTGTTTTAGCCACCTTATGCCAACTCACGGGAGTCGGGTCCATGTATTTACCTCAAGAAAAACGTCACCACCATCCTACTTCATTTTGGAATCTACACTGCGTACACGGTTGTCAAAGTGATTTTCAGTATCAACAGAGAGTATGCCCATATCCGATCCCGGTCTCTTTGCTAACCAATCGTTATTATTACCCGTGGTTATAAATCCAAAATAGTTTTGTATTTCGATAAAATACTATACTTCAAATTATTTAAAGGTGAAGTATAATTCGAAATCTCATATAAATCCCAAAGACTTAGCCTTAGTTCATTTGTATCAATTTCAGCACTTGCAAAGTGCGGACTATCCTTTACAACAGGTTTGAGTAAATTAAATATAATTTTAGCAAAATATATGCCTATATTTGACTTATGAAATCATAATTTTAAAATAATCATCTAAATTACTCAATAATTTATGATTTTTATAAAGTAGATTTTGCAAATATATATCTAACTCCTTTATATTTACTTATTAAAATTTAATGTGAAATTTCTATGCATTTTCTTACAATTAAGTTCAATTTCCACTAAATTTCAAATAAATTTTTAACTTACCCTTTTTATCATAAACCACTTTACATTTCTAAATCTAGCTATATTCCAACTTCCATTTTAAGTATTCACTTTATTAAACTATTTAATTCATAGCCAACTTACCCTTTATTTATTTTCTTATTTTCAAATTTTACCAAAACATCATATTTTATTTCTTACCCTGAAACCCATTTTTATTTTACAAATCAAATTTTACAAAATAAATTTATACTTTATATTCTTAACATTTATTAATTTACATCATTAACTTGTAAAATATCACTATGCTTAAGAATCATTTTAATCAAATTTTAAACAAAATATTATAACATTCTAAATTAAAATATTTAATATTTCCAGAAAATATGTATATATATATAACCACGGGTCTGTATAATATTTTTTAACCTAGGTCAAGTGATACGGATAATATATCACTTCAATCCGTAATTTACAAAATAAATCCGGGTTCTATCATTTCGAACCCGCAATCCCAAGTTAAATAATAAACTAAATAAATAAATAAATATCGTTCAGGCCTATCATTTCGGCCTGTAACGATTTCTAATCTACAGGGAACTTGTAGTGTGATTAAACAGTAAATAATAAATAAATATTGTAACAGCATAAATAACGGTATATATTATAACTTATGATATGTAGGTTTAATAACAGGATTTTTAACATCATCAATTTATATAACAGTCAAATAAAAATGAAATAAAATTTTATTCTACAATTACACTCGTTATTAATTCATAGATATATAAGTACGTTGTTAGGTGAGAACACTCACCTTTTCGAAGCTGCAGAATTTATTCAAACAAAGATATCTACCCCGAAAGAAGAGTACAGAAGGCACGATCATTTTCAGTGGATGCAACGACTTGATTCAAATCTTAGACAAAGTAATTAAACAAAACTAAGTATTCGAATCTTATCACGAGCACAACAAATTTGAAACAAGATTGAATTAAAGGAAATTGACACAATGGCTTGACCACTCACCACACGACTTGACCCATTAAAACAAAAGCTCAGCCTGCCCATTTAATTTTTCCAAATCAAAATTTCAAAATAAATTTATACTCTATATTTTTTTCTTTTACCATTTTTACAGAATATTATGACGTGTTAATAAAAAGGAGGCAAATCTTATGTGGGCAACAATGCAATTCATGGGAGTGATACATAAAAGTGGCGCATGCAATATTTATTTATTTATTATTAATTTTTTTTATTACTAAGTGCAACATGTGGTTTACGTATTAACACTTCATAATTATTCTTAATATACAATACTTCATATGGATATGTTCATAGTGCATAAAGGCTGTTATTCATGCATGTATCTACCTACCTATATTCAATATATATCCTAATTTTGATCTGAAATCCAGTAAAGATGCATGCAGCTTCATTCTAACTCCAACTAGTGAATCCTATCAAATTTTATTCAATAGCACATAGAAATCAAACTTGCTAATTAGCAGTAGCAAAACCTAGTACCATGTCCAAACCATGAATCCGTATTAGCTAACATAAACGCAAAATATAACTTACCTAACCTAGTCAAGCATTCTATCCACGCAGTCTTAGATAATTCCATGAACATGAATATAGGCCTAAAGGAAAGGTGGATAAATAGGTGTAGTCAAGTTATGTGGCGGTGTAGGTCGAGATTTGCGTGAACGGGAAAAAGAGCATAAATAATAAAAGGAGAAACAATAGAAGAAGATAAGCTAAAAGGTGGCCATTACCTGAAGTATGCTTGCTCACGCACGAGGCTGAAACCAAACTTTTGATGAGGAGATGGAAAATGCGTGGGATATACATTTATAACAGAGGAGTTTCGCAATTCAAGGGAACAATTTTGGCAAGAAGTTTTATATATTTTATAGACATTTATATTTGCGTACGTGCATTGGAATATAAAGATAAACTTGCGATATTCTAGGAGAAAGAATAGGTAGATTTTTTTCACTGAATGGTCAGGAATTTGATGTGTGAGCCTATGCAATTTCAGTTGTTAAAGGAAAGAAACTTATTGCTTTGAAACGGAAAATTTCTCCCACTTGATTGCGTAAAAGAACTGCAAGTGATAAAATGTTTAAGGAAATAATTGGTTTCGTTGCAATTTCTTTATTTAATAGGTTGCGTGGGTTTTTAGAATTAAATAGGCTGAGTGATTTATGCAAAGAAACGGCAAGAAATTAATAAAAATCAAAGATTAATTCAAGGATATGCATACGTGACCGAAAGAAAGAAGTTTGCTGTGATTGGGGTGGAGAAACGGCATGTAATATCCAAATCAAATATTTTTGGGTATTTTGCATATGTTGACCGAGTATTTCCAAAAGGGTTTGCATTGATATTGTGGGTTTGTATTTAAATCAGCAAAGTTGCGCAATTAGAGGGAAGAAAGATTTGGAAATGAATAATTGCAATGAGGGTTGATTTTATTATCACTAGGATAGAAGGTAATGGCAAGGGCAATTTGTTTTATTAGTGAACACGTAGGTGCATAGGAAGGAAATGGCAAAATATCTTGGCAACATTTTTCTCTCGTTTTACAACTTAATAAGAAGTAAATGTGTTGACAAAAAAAACGTAAGAAATAAACGGATTCCTCATGAAGCCAAAGGTATGAATAGAAAAGGTTCATCCAGTAAATTAATGTATATATAATAGATATGTAATACAAGGTATACATTTTTTTTTTGTGAAATAAATTAGCAGTCTATGCAAGTGATATCTAAAGTTATTGCATTGTTTTATCATTTTCTACCATGTATGTTAAATTACATTTAGTTGCAAATATAAAGAAAATTTAACTGAAATTTGGTTCTATTACTAGAGTAAGTACATAGAAAACGAAGTTTGACATATTTTATTATTACAGGAATAGTCTTACTTTGCAATCTTACAAAAATGAAGATAAAGGAGTCAAGCTGATAGAAAATATATATATATACTACGTACGTGACAGGAAACTTTCATTGATGATTTAGTTTAAAAGATGAAAGTTTCATTGATAGATAAAATAAGGAACGCACAAATTAAGGATATGAACGTTAGAAAAATCAAAGATTTTTTTTTACCAAATTTGAAACAAAATTTACGCGTTCTCTTATGTAGTAAATATACGTTAAAAATATTCCATCAATAACACTCCTTTTAAATGCGCAATTAAACAGTTTATTTATACACTAATTTTTTTTCCAAATCCCGTTTCTTAATTAAAACATGATTTTGCTAGAAATTAAGTTATTTACCATCTTCAACAAAATAACCCAAATTTCCAATTAAAGTTAATTCTTAACCATGTCAAAATTTCAGAGATCTTATTATTTATTTAAAAATTTGGGAAATTGTTTTAATCAATCAAAATTTAGATTTTTATAAAATAAACCCCCAAAATTTTATAATACTTGTTAAAATTTGGGCTGTTACACTCTCCCCCACTCAGAACTTTTCATCCTCAAAAGGAAGAAGGTAGGGGAATAGAAACAACCTGAAAGAAAACTAAATTGAAACTCAAAATAGAATCATTAATCTAAACCATACAAATTAAATTTTAGTTAATAATTGATTTCATCTATTTAATTTCACTCAAGTTAAATTTTACTATTTCAAATTTCATTACTTCATCTTCCAATTATCTTAAAATAATAATTTCTAAAATCATAAGTCTGAAAATCATTTGTTATACTCAAAAATGAATTTAATAAATTAATATCTTTTTTTATTCCTAATTATAACTAAATTTATTTCTCTCTATATATTTTATCATCTATGTTAAATATGTATACACTTATTACAACTGTTTAAATTTATTCTTAGTTCCTTTAACATCATTTTATATTGTAAATTATTCCATTACCCATTGTTAATCTTTTTTTTATATATATAACTAGAATTTAAGTGCAAAATTTATTATAACCACTCAAATTTTATTTATAAATCTTTTTATATTGTATATTATCCAATTACATTGTTAACTTCTGAAAATCAAGGTAAGTTATATTGAAATGCAGTTGAGTATTATACAAATAAAACTTTCAAATTCAATTATCCCAAGTTGGAATCATTTATTCAAAATTTTGATTTTCTTTTTATAATTGAAATTATTCTTCAAGATAAAATCTAAGAATTAAATTTCTGATTCCCTTCAAACCATTTAGAGATAAATAAATATATGTACATAATATGTCAAATCAAATTTAAATCATATATATATATATTATAAATCAAGTCATATTTTAGATATTCAAATCAATTAAATTTTCATGGTAACACTGTAGCCAGACTACAGAATGGCCTCTTCACTTCGAAACTCTAAAATGAATGTCGATGATGTTGCAGTCATTACCGAAATTATTTCCCAGCGACAGAGAGAAGAGCGCTGATTTTTAACCTTTAAATTTCTTTGGAAACAAATTTCTATTTGAAAATAATTTAAATAATATATCCTTTTATAACTTTAAACACAAGGTTTGAAACCGTCGGAAATTGAATTCTCAAGTTCTTGTTTTAAATTCATTTCTGTTATCAAATTAATTTATAACCATTGTTTATAGTTCAATTATTTATATGAGACAAAACCCATGGTTTACAAAGCCATAAATAAAATCAAAGACTATTATCTCTTGACAACTAGTTAAATTAATTATAAAAATTCTGAAAATTTATACTTATATATAATATTAGATTTTTCCAAATATAGGAATAAAATTTTCAAAATAAGGATAAAGATTCAAATTTGATGGACTCAAATCAAAGAGAATTTCGATTTAAAGATAAGTTGGAATCAGAAGATCCGACGATTAAATAACAGAATAAGGAACTGGATAAGTTTATATAAATCGCGGACAACCTTAACCTGGTCAACCGTGACTTAAAGAGTAAGATCGATGTGGATTTTCTGGGGTAAATCTACATTCGATCTGAAGAGATAGAGTTCGGAATAACCAAAGATACTAGCATCTAAACCGAGGATAAATATAAATCTCTGGTGAATCAATGCTAGTTGTAAAGGAGTTTCACCCATTTATTAGAATATTGGCGAGACCGCCAATTCACTATAAGGATCATCCGTAGTGGAGTTATGAGATACTCCAGAATCGAAAGAAAATGAATAGTGAGGGACACGAATGAACTTTGGAACCGCAGGGAACGTTCCAAAATTCAAAGGAAATCGAATCAAAAGGAAGAGATTGAATGAAAGTGATTCCGTAAATCAAATTTACCATACATTCTAAGTTTTGCCTAGAGCCAAAGCTCTAATACCAAAATGTAACGACCCGATATTTTCAACCATTCGCATCCGCACATGTCAGACTTGAATTGTTTAAAATACCGCGTTGTAAATAAATTTGGCAAATCTCAGAATATACAGTAAATAAATAATCACTGAATCACCGACACAGAATCAGAATACTCGCAGCGGAATTTAAAATAACTTAGTGGTTCATGAAGCCACTATCAATAGTCTCAAACAAATAAAATTTACATAGTCTTTAAACCCACATATAGTTTGAAACAACAATAGTAAATCTCAATACTCAATAGTCTTGATTTCATAAATTAAGATAAGGAACTGAAAGGAAAATTTGCCCGCAGCTTGGAAAGTGATCTACAGAAGTCCTCGCTCCGGGATGAAGACTGAACTGCAACTCAGGCTGACCCGAGCGTAAAATAAAATCATAAACACTCGAGTCAGGACATATATACTTATACAGTGCAAGCAAATTCATGTGAACTGTAATATAAAGCAAGTAACTTAAAGGATGCTTGGGACCGCCCATCCTCTAAGGATCCGATAAACTATTTACTACGTAGTAATATTTTGCTATTATGATAGTGTCTATTAGTAAAATAAACTTACTTTAAAATAGCGTTAAGGCTTTACATTTTCCACCTTAACACGTAATAGTGCCAATAGTCTATACAGTACCGTAATACCTCCTGATCGGGAGGCTACCAGAGGACACTCCATAGGTACGACACAAATCAAACTCGTATGGGGCTCGCTAGGGTAGGTGACACGGCACAACTAGGCAATGCCATGGTAGATATACCAATTACGCTTTTGGACCGGTGGAAACGCGTAGCTGCTACTACCGTCCACCTCGAACAACACTCTCAAATCAAAGGTGCGCACCAAAACAATCACAAAAGTAATAGAATGGCATATGAAGAAGTGCGTCCGATCAGAGGTGCTACCTCATTAATCCATCGATCGCTCCTGTTTTAGCCACCTTATGCCAACTCACGGGAGTCAGGTCCTCATATTTACCTCAAGAAAAACGTCACCACCATCCTACTTCATTCTGGAATCTCCACCGCGTACACGGTTGTCAAAGTGGTTTTCGGTAACGACAGAGAGTATGCCCATATCCGATCCTGGTCTCTTTGCCAACCAATCGTTATTATTACCCGTGGTTATAAATCCAAAATAGTTTTATATTTCGATAAAATACTATACTTTAAATTATTTAATGGTGAAGTATAATTCAAAATCCCATATAAATCCCAAAGACTTAGCTTTAGTTCATTTGTATTAATTTCAGCACTTGCAAAGTGCGGACTATCCTTTACAACAGGTTTGAGTAAATTAAATATAATTTTAGCAAAATATATGCCTATATTTGACTTATGAAATCATAAGTTTTAAATAATCATCTAAATTACTCAATAATTTATGATTTTTATAAAGTAGATTTTGCAAATATATATCTAACTCCTTTATATTTACTTATTAAAATTTAATGTGAAATTTCTATCGATTTTCTTACAATTAAGTTCAATTTCCACTAAATTTCAAATAAATTTCTTAACTTACCCTTTTTATCATAAACCACTTTACATTTCTAAATCTAGCTATTTTCCAACTTCCATTTTAAGTATTCACTTTATTAAACTATTTAATTCATAGCCAACTTACCGTTTATTTATTTTCTTATATTCAAATTTTACCAAAACATCATATTTTATTTCTTAACTTGAAACCCATTTTTATTTTACAAATCAAATTTTACAAAATAAATTTATACTTTATATTCTTAACATTTATTTATTTACATCTTTAACTTGTAAAATATCACTATGCTTAAGAATCATTTTAATCAAATTTTAAACAAAATATTATAACATTCTAAATTAAAATATTTAATATTTCCAGAAAATATGTATATATGTATAACCACGGGCCTGGATAATATTTTCTAACCTAGGTCAAGTGATACGGATAATATATCATTTCAATCCGTAATTTACAAAATAAATCCGGGTTCTATCATTTCGAACCCGCAATCCCAAGTTAAATAATAAACTAAATAAATAAATGAATAAATATCATTCAGGCCTATCATTTCAGCCTGTAACGATTTCTAATCTACAGGGAACTTGTAGTGTGATTAAATAGTAAATAATAAATAAATGTTTTAACAGCCCGATATTTTCAACCATTCGCATCCATTATAAGTGTATAGGTAGATACTCATGCCGGAATTGAATTGCTCAAAATACTGTGTTGTAAATAAAAATTTGGCAAATCTCTGAATATACAGTAAATAAAAATCACATGTCACAGACAAAGAGTAATAATAATGCAGCGGAAGTAAAAGAGATTGTAGTTCATGAAGCTACTATATAAATATATCAGAGTTACATAAAATACAACAGAAAAATAAAGTACAAAGGAAGTCTCACTACATATAAATCTACTAATACAAGAGCTGAAAAGGACCAACAGACTGAAAGATAAAACTAGACAAGCAGATAATCTCCAGCGATTCCAATCTCCCGAAAGTGGAAATCCAAATCTGTGAATACTTAGGCTGAACCGAGCGTAAATAAAAATGCAAACACTCGAGTCAGGACATACATACTTATACAATGTAAACCAACTCAATTGAGCTGTAGTAAAAGTACAAGTAACTTAGAAGATGCTTGGGACCGTCCATCCTCTAAGGATCCGTTAAACTATTTACTATATAGTAATATACGCTTTATACAGTAGTGTCTAATCAGTAAAATATAATCATATAGAAAATAGCGTTAAGGGGATGGTGAACCTTAACGCGGTTAGATCTTTAAACCAAAATCATAGTGGGCTCGATATAAGGAACATATGACAAGGCACGTGAGGCAATGCCAGGGCGGATACACCGTTTGCACTCCCGGACCGGTGGTGACGGCAAGCCGGCAGCTCCCGCCCACCTCGAGCAATACCCCGAATCAAAGTGGCGCCACCATATCGAATCACAAAAGTAATAGAATGGTTTCCGAAGAAGCATGCTCGATGAAAGGGTGCGACCCTTTGTGTAGCCCGGTATAACTCTTGTTTTAGTCATAATTAGGCCATCCATCAGCGTTCTCTTACTTCATTCCAGTAGCGTTCGCCAACCAACCTACTTCGTTCTGGAATCTCCACCACGTACACGGTTGTCAAAATGGTTTTTCGGTATGGACAGAGAGTATGCCAGATATCCGATCCCGGTCTCTTTGCCAACCAATCGTTATTATAACCCATGGTTATAACTTTAAAACAATATCTTATACTTCAAAATAAAATATCCTTTTCAATACAAATCTTTCTCAAAATAAAGATTAAATCATTTCCAAAACCATTTCAATATATCAACATACCATATCTTTCAAATTCAAATATTTTTCAAAATAAATATCAAGTCATTTCTAACCATTTCAATATATTAAATTTTCATATCCTTTCAAAACTTCCTTTTTAAATCATTTTATTATCAAAATATCATGTTTACGGGGATAGGTTTTTTCAAAGATATCTCTAACCTATATTACTGCTACCGCTCGCACTGTTTCTCAAATACATTTAAGCATCACCTGCTCTCCTCCCCTCTGTTTTTCTAATTTGTGATGGTCTTTTTGGACCTTGATTTTGCAATCCGCCTGTTTGTAAATAAATAAGTAAATGATACACATAACGTCTGCCTCCATCTACAAGAACATGGCGACAATGACAACATCAACGTCGATGACCAAGCTGACCACTCCACTAACATATGCACAGTTATGAGTGTAAGTAAAGGGGTAATGTACCATCTCAGTCCGGTCTTAGAGCGAGGCTTGGATGTGTTGTTCAACATTGAATATTAATGACTATATAACTGGAACTTAGGAAATAATTTGAAGCTGGTCAGAGTAAGTGCTACAGGCTTCGTATTCTCTTCACGAATGCAGATTTATTTTCGGGCTTTTACGTTGTACTGATTTGTATTTACCGTGAGTTATTTTACTTCAGTAATTTTTACACCCTTTAGCTTGTTTTACTACGTTCCTCTCTCGGCTGTAATGCGCACCATACTAGCTTCAATTAATTTGCTACACTACGCATCCGTTTATTTGTACTGAGACAAATATTTGTTAAACGCAGCGTTGTACTATGACTACTTCCACCCGAAAATTTACTGGTCTGTTTCTATTCTCAAGCTGTACTCAACAACTGTTCAATCTTCGTTCCCTGTTCAGGATATCAATCTTTCCACCTATTTTTTCCACTACTGCTGGAGCTCAATTTTTCTCCCTGCCGTCACTGCGGTTCAATCACCACAACTCCTCCATTTTCATGTCAGGTTCAGGGAGAAACTTTCTTACTTAATTTAACGATCTACAATTATACAACAAAATACAGCTGAAGATCAAATCTACTTATTTATTTCGCTTTTGAGTTCACCGGGTGAAATAAATAAACTTGCGGATGTTCCTACTATATGCAGTCTATCCTTGGATGAAGCTAAAGAATTTACTGCAATAAGTTTGCAGAGCCAAATACAATTCAAATTTGAAAAAACAGAAAACATCATACCTATTTCTTCGTTTTATTGTGATTATGTACAAACCAAATATTCCACTACTGCTTATGTCAACTGATATGCACAATTATTTCTCCATTTGTACTACGACTTTCGACTTTCACATACTGACAGCATTTGCAAAACTGCGAAACCTCAACATCACTAGATTTGCATCTGATTACGCCTACATTGACTTTTTCTACATTCCTAACTACTTCCCCACTGTCTTACACTTTCAAATACCCTCCACCATGTTACTAAATTTGGAATCTTTCCAACCGATTTACGACAACTTACAATATCCTACTGACATTGCTGTTGGAAAAGAAAACAAAAAAAAATCAACAATATTCACCATTCCTGCACACGGGACAGTTTGCACATATGTATGTATGTGCAAGAAAATGTTTTCATGTCTATTCGGGTCAAATGTGGTACATCCAGCGACATAAAATAAAGAATACTTCAAACTGCTTCCACCAATGTTCGGTACTGTACATAAAAATTAGTTGTACAAATTAAACAATTATACATATCTTCAACGACAACATACCTTCCTCCGATTTTAACTACACACAAGCCCGTGTGCGTAGCGCGGGCGACGCACTAGTTTAATATATGTATACATATATATATCAAAATATCATATCTTTCCAAAGCTTCATTTCAAAACATTTAATATATATATATATATATCAAAATATCATATCTTTCCAAAGCTTCATTTCAAAACATTTAATATATATCAAAATATCATATCTTTCCAAAGCTTCAATTTCAAATCATCATATAAGTTCAAATCCAAATATTCAACTTCAAACACCTTTTAAATTCAGAGATATCACTCATTTATTATCATTCCAAATCACCCTCTATATAGCTTATATTTTAATCAAAATAATTCATTTAAACCATTTAAATTTAAGTTTATATACTTTCAAATCAAGTATTTAATTTCCAAAGTTTTAAACCATTATGAGTTCATTTACTAGGTTAAAACCATAAACATTGAAAATTTCAACCTTTTACAGCATTCAGAAAAACGTGCTGAAAGTTATACTTGAAAACATTTCAATTTAAACCATTTAACATTATAAAAATCATATTTTAACATTCAAAGATGTTCATTCAAATACTCTTTTAATTAATGATTTTTATAAAGCAACATTTTATAATTAAATCAAATTTCGCAAATCCACTTAATCAATTCAAGTGTAAAATTTCCTATTTTTACATTTAACACTTTATTAACATTTAAATTTTTCAAATTATCATTTCACAAATTAAATTAAATTCCCAATTTATTTAATTAACTTAAAACTTTTAACAAAACCAAATTCCACATTTCCTAATCAAGTTGTATTTTAAAATTTCACTTTTAAGCATTCATTTACTTAACCATTTTAATTCATAGAAAAATCAATAATACTTTATTAAATCATTCAAATTCAAATTTAAATCAAATTATCACATTTACCATTTTCAAAATAAGAATAAATTTCCATTTATTAATATAACTTAAATATCATTTTTAACCAAATTCCAAATTTCAAACTTAAGTTAAATTTCAATAGTCCAATTTAACCGTTCATTAATTTCATTTTTACTCATAGACAAATCATAATTTCTTTATTTTAAAACATTTCAAAATCTATTTAAATCAAATTTCATAAATTTATATTTTTAAAATACTTAAAAATATCTAAAAATACTTTATAAAATAACAACGGGTCTGTATATAGTTTTCTAACCTAGGTCAAGTGATACGGATATGTATCATTTCAATCCGCAGTTTAAAAAAAGAAAAATCCGGGTTTTATCATTTCAAACCCGCAATCCCAAGTTAAATAAATTAAATAAAAACCGTTCAGGCCTATCAT
The DNA here is from genome assembly GCA_030765085.1 of Allium cepa. NCBI lineage: Eukaryota > Viridiplantae > Streptophyta > Magnoliopsida > Asparagales > Amaryllidaceae > Allium > Allium cepa. The sequence goes on from CM060945.1 coordinate 83,315,881, forward strand.
TTCAGGCCATAACGATTTTTCCCTATTCTAAAGTCCGTTCGGGTATGTATCATTTCAACCCATAGTGATTTCTAATCTACAGGGAACTTGCAGTGTGATAAACAGATATAAATGAACAGTTAACAACATATAACAGTAACAAATGAGATGACATGTAAATTAACAGGTTTAACATCATATATAAATAATCACTAGCAGTTATAGCATCATATATAAGTATACAAATTCAGTTGTTATTGTTTCACAACTGCATAAGTATAAATGTCGTGCGAGCTTTACTCACCTGTTCAAAGCTGGAGATCGCCACCAAAGCACCAATACTGACATTACGAAGGCATGACAACACGGATACGACAAGAGAGTGGAGAGCCAAAGCTAATAGCCCTTTTCAAACATTTACACAAAACAATACAAATATATGTATGTTTCAACACGATTTAAACATCAAATAACATTAGAATTCAAAGCCCAAAACAACATCGAATGAATTGAACTTGTTCTCAACCTCATGTAATTCAGTTAGGCAGTGATTAGGCTTAGCTAACACAGGCATTGGGTCTGGTTTGGGTGTGCAAGAGGTCGGCCTACATGGTGTTAAATGGTGAGTGGGAGTTACAAGTAGAGAAGGCAATGGAATACAAAGGGTTCTAAGGCAAATGGTGGCTTTTGTTGCACCATAGTGTTCGGCCCTTGCTGTTGTGGGTCCAGCCATGCAATGTGAAGGTCAGGTGGGGACTGATGTGGTAGCTAGAGGTGGTGGAAGATCGGGTGGTGGAGGCTATTGGTGATGGCCATGGTGGAAATTGAAGGTGGTGGATATAGGGTGCAACAATCTACACACAACGCAACATATCATCATTTCTAGGCTATACATGGGCTCGGCCTAAAGCTATAGGGGCTTGGCCAGGAGACCAGATGGTGGTGGGTGATGTGGCAGAGGATGAGGTCAGGACTGAGTTGGTGGTGGTGGAAGTGGCGGCTAAAGTGAGGTGAAGGTGGTGCTAGCAACTAGACTCGGTTTGTGTGAATAGGTGATGTATTTGTGGATTTTTGGTGATGACGCTTGGCATATGGTTTCTTGGCCTGGCCATGGTAGTGGACTAGAGAGGTTGTTGGTCAAAGTATCAGGTGGTGGAGGTCGGCCTAGGGCTGGAGGTGAGGTGGCCAATCCAATCTAGTTGAGGAACAATGCCAAAATTCAAATAGAAAATAGGAAAAACAAGAAAAGAAGAGATGAAGAATTACCTAAACTATTCTCAATAGCCATGGCCGATTTTTTTTTTGTTTTAGAGATGAAAATGAATGTACGTGAATAGGAAATAGAGTATGTAGCTGAAAGATGTGGATAGTAAAGGCTAATTGATGAAAAGATAAGTTACAAATGTGAAAGGTTGGAAGATAAAAGGCCTTAGGCAAATCAAAAGTCATAATCTTTCAAATTACCTTCAATTTATCTATATAAGTTTATATTACTGAAAATAAAATAATTTAAGTCACAATTTCGAAAATATAACCTAATATAAAATATATATAAATATTCATTAATTATATAAGGTTAAAATAAGAAAATAGCACAAAATTGCAAACTAGTCTAGAAAAATGGAAAATAAACAGAATGAACTTTTGGAAAATTTATATGGACGTTTAAAAATATTTATAACAAAGATAATAACATAAAAATAAAAATGCATTCAAAAATAAATATATAAATTTTAATTTAAATATAATTTAAATAAAGAAAATAGCAGAAAAATGGAAACTAGGCTTTAAAATTTGGAAATAAATTCAATAAGCTTTGGAAAAATTCAAACATCACCTTAAAAATATTTAAAGGACAAAATATACTTAAAATAACATATTCACACATATAAAAAAAATTAAATTTAAAGAAAATAGAAAAATATTTAAAGAAATTGCTTAAAAATCCAAAACAGTGTCTAGAAATTACAAATAAATCACCATTGACTTTAGAAAATTGTTTACTTCATTTTAAAATTATTATAATACAAAAATATACATACAATAATATATTAACACATATTAATATGACAAGGAAAATATAATTTTTATAAAATTTAAAATAACCAAAATTGCTAAATAACTCAAATTGTACTCAATATTGAAATATACATAACTTTCATAAATTAAATCCGTTTCCAACGAAACAAAAAGCAGTATTAATGTTACTAAATCTATTTTCATAATAAAAGATAAAATTTAAGAATTTAAATATTAAAATTTAAAATTTAAAAGTCAAAGTTTGACTATATTGACCAAAATTCACTTTTTAGGAAAATATTCAATTTATACTAGTTTGAAATTATAATTCATATAATAATTAAAATTTATATTTAAAAATGAAATATTTGAAATAAAACAAGTTTCAAATAATTTCAAAATAAAAATAAAGTCAAATTTAAATTATATGCAAAAATCTAGGGTTGTTACACTCTCCCCACTCAAAAATTTTCGTCCCCGAAAAGGAATGAGGTACGGGAAAGCATAGAAAAAGATAAGGCGAAATAAGATTTAGACAAGATGACAAAGAGATTGAAATTATACCCGATAACTATTGTTATAGGTAAGTTTAACAAGGTGCAGATTATCGAAGATTATAGAAAGATTTCTAAACAGAAAAATTATAGAAAAATGCCTACACCAGCCCGAAGCAAGATAAGGAAAATAAGGACAACCAAAAGATGGTTTGAAAAACAAAATAAGATAATAAGTTAGAAATCATGGAAATTTCAACTTAAATAGTTAATTAATATTTTTACACAAGTTAAATAAATCTTAACTATCTCAAATTTTATTATCTTATCCACTAATCATCTTAAATTAACAATTTTGTTTTTCAATTTTTTTTCATGGATTTGAAAAATAATCATTTATTACACTCACAATGTACTTAATAAATTTAATTCTTCTTTATTCCTAATTAAAATTAAATTTATCCCTCTCAGTATATTTATCACTTATGTTAAATATACTTACACTTATTATAACTGCTTTGTTTTATTCTTAGTTCTTTTAACATTATTTTATATTGTAAATTATTCACTTACCCATTTATTCTATTTACCTCTGTTGATCTCTTTTTTTTTACAACTAAAATTTAAGTGTATAACGTTTATTATAACCACTCAAATTTTTATTTATAAAACTTTTTATATTATATATTATCCAATTACATTGTTAACTTCTAAAATTAAGGTAAGTTATATTGGAATGCAATTGAGTATTATACAAATAAAACTTTCCAATTCAATCATTTCAAGCTTAAATCATTTATTCAAAAAAAATTGATTTTCTTTTTATAATTGAAATTATCCTTTAAAAATAAAATTTAAGAATTAAATATACGATTTCTTCAAAACATTTAGAGATAACTAAATGTATGTACATAGTTTATCAAATCAAATTTAAATCATATATCTATATATATTATAAATCAAGTCATATTTTAGAAATTCAAATCAATTTGATTTAACAAAACAAAGCTGTAGTAACTCTACAGAGCGGTCTCTTTACTTTGAAACTCGAAAATGAACATCGATGATGTCGCGGTCATCACCGAAGTTATTTTCCAGCGACAAAGAGAAGAGCACTAATTTTTTTTAAGCTTTAAAATTCTTTGAAAAAAAATTTCTATTCGAAAATACTTTAAAAAATATAACCTTTTAAAACTTTAAACACAAAATTTGAAACCATCGGAAATTAAATTCTCAAATTTCTTGTTTTAAATTCATTTCAGTTCCCAAATAAATTTATAAACAACTATCTATAAATTCATTTATAGAACAATAAATGATAAATTAAGTATTATCATTTCAAATAATCAATTTATCAAGTTCCATAAATTTACTTATATATCAAAATTTTATTTCACTAACCAAATTTTAAAATAATATTGTGTCAGTTTGTTCTGTCAAAGTGTTTTGGAAATCTTATCGATAGCGTTGATCAGAAGAATCGATCAGAAACCCAATTCAACATCAACAACTCAAACAACACAATATATAAACAAAACATTGATTTACAAGTACAATTCAAAATGTTTGAAGATAGGTTGGAAACAAAAGACAAGATGATTAAATAATAAAATAGGGAGGTGGATGAGCTTAAATAAATCACGAGCAACCTTAACCGGGTCAACCATGACTTAAAGAATAAGATCAAGTGGATTTTTATGGGGTAAATCTACATTCGATCTCAAGAGTTAGAGTTTGGAATAACAAAAGATATTAGCATCTAAACCAAGGATAGATATAAATCTCTGGTGAATCGATGCTAATTGTAAAGGAGTTTCACCCTTTTACAATTCAATTTTTGAGATTGGGGGGAGGGCTGCCAACTCATTATATAGATCATTTTGAAGTGGAGTTATGGAATACTCCAGAACCAAAAGAAGATGAATACCGAGGAACATAAATGGATTTTGGAACCGTAGGGAACGTTCCAAAATTCAAAGGAAACCGTATTGAAGAGGAAAGAATTCAAGCTCGAAGAAAGTGATTCTGAAATTAAATCTACTTTATATACTGAGTTTCGCCTAAAACCAGAGCTCTGATACCAACTTTAACAGCCCGATATTTTCAACCATTCGCATCCATTATAAGTGTATAGGTAGATACTCATGCCGGAATTGAATTGCTCAAAATACCGTGTTGTAAATAAAAATTTGGCAAATCTCAGAATATACAGTAAATAAAAATCACAGATCACAGACACAGAGTAATAATAATGCAACGGAAGTAAAAGAAATAGTAGCTCATGAAGCTACTATATAAATATATCAGAGTTACATAAAATACAACTGAAGAAATAAAGTACAAAGAAAGTCTCACTACATAGAAATCTACTAATGAAAGGGCTGAAAAGGACCAACAAACTGAAAGATAAAACTAGACAAGCAGATAATCTCCAGCGATTCCAATCTCCAGAAAGTGGAAATCCAAATCTGTGAATACTTAGGCTGACCCGAGCGTAAATAAAAATGCAAACACTCGAGTCAGGACATACATACTTATACAATGTAAACCAACTTAAGTGAACTGTAGTAAAAGTACAAGTAACTTAGAAGATGCTTGGGACCGCCTATCCTCTAAGGATCCGTTAAACTATTTACTATATAGTAATATACGCTTTATACAGTAATGTCTAATCAGTAAAGTATAGTCATATAGAAAATAGCGTTAAGGGGACGGTGAACCTTAACGCGGTCGGATCTTTAAACCAAAATCGTAGTGGGCTCGATATAAGAAACATATGACAAGGCACGCGAGGCAATGCCAGGGTGGATACACCGTTTGCACTACCGGACCGGTGGTGACGGCAAGCCAACAGCTCCCGCCCACCCCGAGCAATACCCCGAATCAAAGTGGCACCACCATATCGAATCACAAAAGTAATAGAATGGTTTCCGAAGAAGCATGCTCGATAACAGGGTGCGACCCTTTGTGTAGCCCGGTATAGCTCCTGTTTTAGTCATAATTAGGCCATCCATCAGCGTTCTCTTACTTCATTCCAGTAGCGTTCGCTAACCAGCCTACTTCGTTCTGGAATCTCCACCGCGTACACGGTTGTCAAAGTGGTTTTCGGTATCGACAAAGAGTATGCCAGATATCCGATCCCGGTCTCTTTTCCAACCAATCATTATTATAACCCGTGGTTATAACTTTAAAACAATATCTTATACTACAAAATAAAATATCCTTTTCAATCCAAATCTTTCTCATAATAAAGATTAAATCATTTCCAAAACCATTTCAATATATCAACATACCATATCTTTCAAATTCAAATATTTATCAAAATAAATATCAAGTCATTTCTAACCATTTCAATATATTAAATTTTCATATCCTTTCAAAACTTTCTTTTTAAATCATTTTATTATCAAAATATCATATCTTTCAAAACTTCATTTCAAAACATTTAATATATATATATATATATATATATATATATATATCAAAATATCATATCTTTCCAAAGCTTCATTTCAAAACATTTAATATATATCAAAATATCATATCTTTCCAAAGCTTCATTTCAAAACATTTGATATATATCAAAATATCATATCTTTCCAAAGCTTCAATTTCAAATCATTATACAAGTTCAAATCCAAATATTCAACTTTAAATACCTTTTAAATTCAGAGATATCATTCATTTATTATCATTCCGAATCACCCTCTATATAGCTTATATTTTAATAAAACTAATTCATTTAAACAATTTAATTTTAAGTTTATATAATTTCAAATCAAGTATTCAATTTCCAAAGTTTTAAACCATTATGAGTTCATTTACTAAGTTAAAACCATAAACATTGAAAATTTCAACCTTTTACATCATTCAGAAAAAGGTGTTGAAAGTTATACTTGAAAACATTTCAATTTAAACCATTTAACATTATAAAAATCATATTTTAACATTCAAAGATGTTCATTCAAATACTCTTTTAGTTAATGGTTTTTATAAAGCAACATTTTATAATTAAATCAAATTTCGCAAATCCACTTAATCAATTCAAGTGTAAAATTTCCTATTTTTACATTTAACACTTTATTAACATTTACATTTTTCAAATTATCGTTTCACAAATTAAACTAAATTCCTAATTTATTTAATTAACTTAAAACTTTTAACAAAACCAAATTCCACATTTCCAAATCAAGTTGTATTTTAAAATTTCACTTTTAAGCATTCATTTACTTAACCATTTTAATACATAGAAAAATCAATAATACTTTATTAAATCATTCAAATTCAAATTTAAATCAAATTATCATATTTAACATTTTCAAAATAAGAATAAATTTCCATTTATTTATATAACTTAAATATCATTTTTAACCAAATTCCAAATTTCAAACTTAAGTTATATTTCAATAGTCCAATTTAACCATTCATTAATTTCATTTTTAACTCATAGAAAAATCATAATTTCTTTATTTTAAAACATTTCAAAATCTATTTAAATAAAATTTCATAAATTTATATTTTTAAAGTACTTAAAAATATCCAAAAACACTTTATAAAATAACCACGGGTCTGTATATAGTTTCTAACCTAGGTCAAGTGATACAGATATGTATCATTTCAATCCGCAGTTTAAAAAAGAAAAATCCGGGTTTTATCATTTCAAACCCGCAATCCAAGTTAAATAAATTAAATAAAAACCGTTCAGGCCTATCATTTCAGCCCATAACGATTTTTCCCTATTCTAAAGTCCGTTCGGGTATGTATCATTTCAACCCATAGTGATTTCTAATCTACAAGGAACTTGCAGTGTGATAAACAGATATAAATGAACAGTTAACAACATATAATAGTAACAGATGCGATGACATGTAAATTAACAGGTTTAATGTCATACATAAATAATCACTGGCAGTTATAGCGTCGTATATAATTATACACATTCAGTTGTTGTTGTTTTACAACTGCATAAGTATAAATGTCGTGCGAGCTTTACTCACCTGTTCAAAGCTGGAGATCGCCACCAAAGCAATTATACTGACATTACGAAGGCACGACAACACGGATGCGACAAGTTAGTGGAGAGCCAAAGCTAATATCCTTGTTCAAACATTTACACAAAACAATACAAATATATGTAAATTTCAACACGATTTAAACATCAAATAACATTAGAATTCAAAGCCCAAAACAACATCGAATGAATGAACTTGTTCTCAACCTTATGTACTTCAGTTAGGCAGTGATTAGGCTTAGCTAACACAGGAATTGGGTCTGGTTTGGGTGTGTAAGAGGTCGGCCTACATGGTGTTAAATGGTTAGTGGGAGTTACAAGTAGAGAAGGCAATGAAATACAAAGGGTTCTAAGGCAAATGGTGGCTTTTGTTGCACCATAGGATTCGGCCCTTGTTATTGTGGGTCCAGCCATGCAATGTGAAGGTCAGGTGGGGTTTGATGTGGCAGCTAGAGGTGGTGGAAGATTAGGTGGTGGAGGCTATTGGTGATGGCCATGGTGGAAATTGAAGGTGATGGATATAGGGTGCAATAATCTACACATAAGGCAACATATCATCATTTCTAGGCTATACATGGGCTCGGCCTCAAGCTATAGGGGCATGGCCAGGTGTCCAGATGGTGGTGGGTGATGTGGCAGAGGGTGGAGGTCAGGTCTGAGCTGATGGTGGTGGTGGAAGTGGCGGCTAAAGGAAGGTGAAGGTGGTGCTAGCAACTAGGCTCGATTTGTGTGAATAGGTGATGTATTTGTGGATTTTTGGTGATGATGCTTGCCATATGGTTGCTCGGCCTGGCCATGGTAGTGGAATAGAGAGGTTTCTGGTTGGAGTATCGGGTGGTGGAGGTCGGCCTAGGGCTGGAGGTGAGGTGGCCAATCCAATCTAGTTGAGGAACAATGCCAAAATTCAAATAGAAAATAGGAAAAACAAGAAAAGAAGAGATGAAGAATTACCTAAACTTTTCTCAATAGCCATGGCCCAAATTTTTTTGTTTCAGAAATTAAAATGAATGTACTTGAATAGAAAATAGAGTATGTAGCTGAAATATGTGGATAGTAAAAGCTAATTGATGAAAAGATAAGCTACAAATGTGAAAGGTTGGAAGATAAAAAGGCCTTAGGCAAATCAAAAGTCATAACCTTTCAAATTACATTCAATTTATTTATATAAGTTTATATTATTGAAAATAAAATAATTTCAGTCACAATTTCAAAAATATAACCAAATATAAAAAATATATAAATATTTATTAATTATATAAGGTTAAAATAAGAAAATAGCACAAAATTGCAAACTAGTCTAGAAAAATGGAAAATAAACAGAATGAACTTTGGAAAATTTATATGGACTTGTAAAAATATTTATAACAAATATAATAACATAAAAATAAAAATGCATTCACAAATAAATATATAAATTTTAATTTAAATATAATTTAAATAAAGAAAATAGTAGAAAAATGGAAACTAGGCTTTAAAATTTGGAAATAAATTCAATAAGCTTTGGAAAAATTCAAACATCACTTTAAAAATATTTAAAAGACAAAATATTCTTAAAATAACATATTAACACATTTAAAAAAAATAAAATTTAAAGAAAATAGAAAAAGATTTAAAGAAATTGCTTAAAAATCCAAAACAGTGTCCAGAAATTACAAATAAATCACCATTGACTTTGGAAAATTGTTTATTTCTTTTTAGAATTATTATAATAAAAAAATATACATACAATAACATATTAACACATATTAATATGACAAAGAAAATATAGTTTTTATAAAATTTAAAATAACCAAAATTGCTAAATAACTCAAATTGTACTCAGTATTGAAATATACATAACTTTCAAAAATTAAATACGTTTCCAACGAAACAAAAAGCAGTATTCATGTTATTAAATATATTTTCATAATAAAAGATAAAATTTAATAATTTAAATATTTAAATTTAAAATTTAAAAGTCAAAGTTTGACTATATTGACCAAAATTCACTTTTCAGGAAAATATTCAATTTATACCAGTTTGAAATTATAATTCATATAATAATCAAAATTTATATTTAAAAATGAAATGTTTGAAATAAAACAAGTTTAAATAATTTCAAAATAATAAAGTCAAACTTAAATTGTATGCAAAAATCTAGGGTTGTTATATAACTGATGATGTGTAAGTTTAATAACAGGATTTTTAACATCATCAATTTATATAACAGTCAAATAAAAATGAAACAAAATTTTATTCTATAATTACACTTGTTATTAACTCACAGATATATAAGTACGTTGTCAGGCGAGAATACTCACCTTTTCGAAGCTGCAGAATTTATTCAAACAACGATATCTACCCCGAAAGAAGAGTGCAGAAGGCACGATCATTTTCAACGGATGCAACGACTTCATTCAAATCTTAAACAAAGTAATTAAATAAAAATAAGTATTCGAATCTTATCACGAACACAGCAAATTTGAAACAAGATTGAATTAAAGGAAATTGACACAATGGCTCGACCACGCACCACACGACTTGACCCATTAAAACAAAAGCTCAGCCTGCCCATTTAATTTTTCCAAATCAAAATTTACAAATAAATTTATACTTTATATTTTTTTCTTTTACCCTTTTTATAGAATATCATGACGTGTTAATAAAAAGGTGCCAAATCTTATGTGGGCAACAATGCAATTCATGGCAGTGATACATAAAAGTGGCGCATGCAATATTAATTTATTTATTATTAATTTTTTTATTACTAAGTGCAATATGTGGTTTACGTATTAACACTTCATAATAATTCTTAGTATACAATACTACATATGGATATGTTCATAGTGCATAAATGCTGTTACTCATGCATGTATCTACCTACCTATATTCACTATATATCCTAATTTTGATCTGAAATCCAGTAAAGATGCATGTAGCTTCATTCTAACTCCAGCTAGTGAATCCTATCAAATTTTATTCAATAGCACATAGAAATCAAACTTGCTAATTAGCAGTAGCAAAACCTAGTACCATATCCAAACCATGAATCTGTATCAGCTAACGTAAACACAAAATATAACTTACCTAACCTAGTCAAGTATTCTATCCACACAGTCTTAGATAATTCCATGAACATGAATATAGGCATAGAGGAAAGGTGGATAAATAGGTGTAGTCAAGTTATGTGGCGGTGTAGGTCGAGCTTTGCGTGAACGGGAAAAAGAGAATAAATAATAAAAGGAGAAACAATAGAAGAAGATAAGCTAAAAGGTGGCCATTACCTGAAGTATGCTTGCTCACGCACGAGGCTGAAACCAAACTTTTGATGAGGAGATGGAAAATGCGTGTGTAACAACCCGAAAATTTCGATCCCGAAAATTCCAGATAGTTAGAGAAAAGTAAAAGAGATAGAAGAAGAAGAACAGAAAAGAATCACACAAGCTCACATTCGCAGCGGATAAAATATAATATCAATAATAATAGTTATACCAAAAAAAACCGTATCTATCAATTTACATCGGCATATCAGAGTTACAATAATTTTATACAACATTGGATAAATACAATTTAACATGTCTCAGATATATACAATATCATGGTGGAAACTCTCCATACGTCCCTGCCATCCAGCTCGCCTCCTGAGCTCCAGAATGTCCTTACCTGAAAATCTGTAATACTCGGTCTGACCCGAGCATTACATCAAAGTAACACCCGGGTCAGGATGGAAACCAGCGTGAGTAAACCCATCTAACTTGGAATACAAAAGCATACAGTTTATATAAACCCGGGCTAACTTATCGATTTACACTTTATAAGTTATTATAGACATCAACCATTTCACACATTAATTTCTAAGTGCCAAAAACTTAGATTTTAATGGTCCAATTCACTTAAGTCATTCCATTTCAGCCTACTAGTTTCACATTTCAAATTATAAGAATCGAAGTGGTTTCGGGTATTCACTAATACCCGACTCCGGTCTCTTCAAAACCATTGCCAACTTAACTTAAATTATTCAAGTGAAATACAATTCTACTTTTAATACAGGATGTTACAGTAATTCATCATCAATAAATAACCACACCTTCACAGTTTAAATCAAACATATCATATAGCATCACAGACCACCTATTAGGGATAACAATTAATCAAGGCTTCCAATATCATTCTATTTATTCTTTAATTACATTTAAGTGATTAATCCTTAATTACTTTCACAAACTAATTATCCTTAACCTAGTACGGTAATTAATTTTTAATAGATATCAATTCAATAGATATCATCTAAATTCAGACATTCAACAACCCATCATCCATAATCAAGTATTCTCAATTCATATCATAATTACTTTAATTACTTAAATTAATTCCTTAAGAATTAATCACTTAATCTTGCTTATACAATCATAAATTAATTACTAACCTTAATTAATTAATTACATCCTTGATTAACTCACTTAATCCATTAATCAATCCTTAATCCCAGATTAATTACCCTTTATTTATCAATTAATAGTCCTTCATTAACTGTTAATCCATCGTTGTTAACAGATAATCAATCCTTAATAACCATTTGATTAATCAATTAATTTCCACTTAACAACTTCTTAATTAATCCTTATTTACTCGATTAATTAATCTTTAATCATTAATTGAAATTTAATTAATAATCCCTAATTACAGATTAATTAACCTTAATTAATTAATCTTAAGTCTTTAATTAATCAATTTAAAAACTCTTAGTTATTTAATTAATCATCCATATTATTAATTAATTAAATAATTAATTATCCAACTTAATTATTTAATGAATTCAAATCATTAAATTTTATTTATCTCTAAGATAATCATTTCTTACTTAATTAAGAATTAAAAAAAACAATTTATTTTCAAAATTTACTTTAAATTCCATTTAAACTTCATTTTAAATTTAAGGTACAAATTTAACTTAACCAAGGTTCTAAAACAATTCAAAATTGTAACGACCCGTATTTTACGTGTTGATATCGTAGAATTATTAGGTCGTTAGTGTTGTTTAGGTCATCCATAGCTTAAGTCGTGGGAAGCTTGGGTCGTGTGACCGAGTTAAGGTGGTGACCGACCTATAGATAAGTCGTAGACGACTTAAGGAGGGTGCACGAGTTAAGAGATGACCGAGTTTAGTGTTTACGACCTAAGGTAGATAGGTCGGTAGAACGACCTAAGGTAGATAGGTCGGTTGAGCGACCTAAGATAGTTAGCGACCTAGGGTTAACGACCTAACAGTTACGAGTTATGATTTCTGACCGACCTAAGTATGAACCGACCTAAGGAAGTTAGGTCGTAGACGAGTTATGGCCTAGTAGTTAAGTCATCATGTTTTAGGTCGTAGCATAGTTAGGTCGGTAGGTTAGTTAGGTCGTTAGACGACCTAAGGAAGGCCGCTATGATTTGTTAGGTCGTAACTCGTGTTGCTCGATAGGTCGTGACTATGTTAGGTCGTATAGAGGCTTATGTGTTAGGTCGTAAGCTTTTAAGTCGGCAGCTAGGTAGGACGTGTAAGTGCATGTGTGTGCTAAGTCGGCCCTGTTTGTTAGGTCGCATAGGAGTTAGGTCGTGAGATCTTGTGTGTTTGGATAAGTCGTAGGTCGTATGCCGTGTACCCAGTTAAGCTGTTGTGTCATGAGTCGGCAGGGTCTTAGGTCGTAGGTCGTTGGTTCAAGTTAAGGAAGGCGGCTGTGTTTTAGGTTGCATGTACTATTGAGACTTAGGTCGTAAATGACCTAAGTTAGGTCGGGGGTCTCTAGGTCGGCAACGACCTAAAACTGGGTGACGACCTAAGGGTGATTTCAGCCTATAAATAGAGGGGTTTGGCTCACTTTTTGGCACCGGTTTTTGAAGAGACGAAGTGCTGCCATTTTGAGAGCTCGACTACAACATTTCTTCACTTCTTTTCTCTACTTTAATCTTGTGCTAACATCAATCCAAGATCGAAGATCAAGATCGAAGATCCAAGAGCCAAAGTTGAAGATCTTCATCCAACGAAGCTAGATTTCATCATTTCAAGCGAGATTTCGACGAATCGAGCTTGAATCCTTGCTGTCCAGATCTTTAGTTGATAGTTGTTGAAGTGTTTGGGTGATTCGGTGAGTGGTAGTTATCTCTCACGCGGATCCAAAGGAGTATATTGGATTGGTGGCTTGTTTGAGTGTTAAAGTTAGAGATTTCATGCATTTTTCTTAGTTCCAAGACTAGATTCATTACTATTGAAGATGTTTACCTATGCAAGTTCAATTAACAAGTTATAGAGACAAAACCCATGTTTTATATTTGATAGATCTATGCTAAAATCCATGATTTCATATATGTTAGACTTATGCTCATTTATTTACGAAATTGCCATTATAGTTGATATTGCTTGATTAGATCTTGTTTGAATGCTTGATTGTTTGGATGTATGATTGATTTGATTGTCTCGAGTTAGCTTGTAGTTGATTTGGGACAAGATGGTTGAAGATGATTCAAAAGCTAAGTGGAAAGGCTCTTGAATGGTGAAAGCTGCTGTGGCATATGAGGCGGATGATGAAGCTCATATGGATGGGTTCGAGGACTTTGCTATAGTTAGAGGAAGCGAAGTATGATGACGAAATGGACTTTGCCATGATATGTTGAGGCGAAGTATGATGATGAGATGGACTTTGCTAAGATGCGTTGGAGCAAAGCATGATGTGGAAGCCTTGGTTTAATCCAGACGGGATCATCCCAAGCATGTTGATTACTCGATGATGCGGTTCGAGTTGGTGGATAATGGTGGGCTCGAGAGGTGTTTGAGCTAAAATGGGAATAGTCATCGAGGAGGATGACTAGAATGCTAAGATCTTATCGTTATTGAAGGTTCTAGCAAGCTCAAAGCAAGAGTACGTTGGGTAGATCCGTTATACCCAGGCGCGGGTCATGATGACGTGCTAGTACTCTGGGTAGATCCGTTATACCTAGGCACGGGTCACGGTGACGTGCGGAGTTATGTCTATAACCGGGGTTGCCATTAGCCCTTGACGGATGGTTGAAAGATGAGTTGGTCATTCAATTAACGATAAACTCAAGGCAATGATAACAGTGATAGCCAGAGTCATGGATGTTTGGTTGTATCATCATTCGGTCTCAAGAGCGGTGTTTTCTGGGTGCTTATCTGATCTTGGTTTAGGCCTTGGGGGTTTGTATTTGGAAAACATCGACCTTGACTCGAGTGATTATTGCTTTACTTTAATTATCTGCTTTGCTATGCTTGCTTCTCCTTAGTGTGTGTCTGGGGGCTATCACTGTAGAAAGAGGTGGAGTGGGATGATTTGGGTTCCTATTCCTTTTATCCTTTATGTTCCTTTGGTATGTTTGATAGTTGATTTACTGCTCACCAAGACTGTTATCTGACTCAAGGTTTTATGTCTCCTCTTATTACCTTGGGCTGTTCATCCATGTTTGGGATGGGCAGACTAGGTGACAGGTGGCAGGTGCTGATCTTAGTGGCTCACGCTGATGATGACGAAGACGAGCAGGAGGCTTTACATATTATTTTCATATTCTATGTACTGGATATTCCGCTGATTGTTGATTACTCTGAGTGCTATGTAGTGAGGCTTCTTGTATTCATGATTCAGACCATGTATAAAGCTATTATGATTAGATGATGATATTCTGTTCTATGGGAGCTTCACTATATTATATTTCTCTATTGTATTTTATCCATGCGCTGTGAGTTTTACGATAGAGTTTGATGTTTTTACCTTACCCTGACAATCGTCCATGGCTGCCTGGCACACTTTCAGCGCACTATTTCCTTGTTTCGGTGCAGGAGTCATGGGCGGTCGTCACATTTGGTATCAGAGCTTTGGTTAATCGATTTTAGCCAATGCTCGCCGACGTAACTACGTAAGAGAGACGTAATTGTATTTTGATGGATGATTACTATATATAATATAGTAGTTTAGATGGATTTGAACTCCTTATGTAGTTGTTCCTCAAGGTGTTCTAATCAGTCCTTTTTGTAGATACTAAGGATGAGTCGAAGAGGGAGACGAGCTGCAAGGGAAGGCCGTGCCGCTGAAGGAGTTGCTAATTATGGAGCTATGTTTGAAGCTATGATGACTTCTATCATGAGAAGGATACCAGCTCCAGGGCCATCAGTGGATGTTGGAGTTCAAGTTCAAGATCCAAGACCGGTGGATTTTGCTAAGTTGTGTAAGGACTATACTGCTCTTGGAGGGAAGGTTTTCTTAGGGACGGAGTCAACCATTGAAGTCCAAAGATGGATAGATGCTTGTAGAAGGATCTTTGGTGACTTGGGAATTGAGGATGCAACTAAGAGGAAGCTTGCATCGAGACAGCTTCAAGGAAGAGCTTCTGATTGGTGGAACTCTATCACCATTGATACTCCGGAGGAAGAAATTACTTGGGTGCAGTTCCAAGCTAGATTTGAAGCTAAGTTCATTTCTACGGCTCAGAAGTCTGTCTTGTTCAAGAAGTTTGTAGAGCTTAAGCAAGGTGGGAGATCGGTTCTTGAGTACGTTTCTGAGTTTGAGGCCTTGTCCAAGTATGCTCGGTCGTATATTGAATCTTCTTATCAAAAGAATGAAAAGTTCGTGACAGGCTTGGACAGTTATCTTGGAAGGCAGTTGGTGGATCATCTGGACGATCCATTTGAGAAGCTAGTGGAGAAAGCTCTCAGGCATGAGAGTTTGTTTCCTAAGGACGTATCTGTTGTTGCTGTGACCAAGGAGGAGTCTAAACCACAGCAGGGTGGAAACAGGATGAGGAAGCAGCAACAGCAGAAGGGCAAGGATGGTCAGAAGAAGCCGAAGGGGGAAAAGACCTGCTACAATTGTCGGCAGAAGGGCCATCTCTCCAAGGATTGCAAGAATCCAAAGGTGTTGTTGAAATGCTACAACTGTGATAAGCTGGGGCATATTAAGAAGAACTGTCCGGAACCGATAAAGGACAGGCAGGTTGTGCAAGCTTATGCTTTGGGGGCTGTCCCATCATCTTCGAAAGCTCCTACTGCTGAAGAGAAGGGGAAGAGTGTGGTGGTTCAAGGTACTCTTTCCGTTTGTGGTGTTCCAGTTAGAGTGTTATTTGATACTGGAGCGTCTCATTCTTTTGTTTGTAATGAGTTGGTAGACCGGTTGGGTTTGGAACCGGATATTGTTGATAGACCATTGGTAGTGACTAATCCAGTTGGGGGTTCATCTTGTTTGTGTATGCTATGCCGTGGTCTAGTTATATCGAGTCATGATTGCTCTTTTGTTTGTGATTGCTTTGTTCTGAACTTTGCGGGGTTCGGAATTATTTTGGGTATGGACTGGCTTAGGAAGTATGCGGCAAAGGTTGATTGTGAGAGATTGGAGGTGACAGTCGAGAATGTGGAGGGGCGAAAGGTTGTGATATGATGTAAGCATGAAGAAGGCGTCTTCATGAGCTTCATGTATTCGCTGGTTGTTCCACGGGATGGACTGTCATCGATGCCAATCGTGAATGGATTCGAGGATGTCTTTGACGAGGTCAAAGGGTTACCGCCGCATAGGGAGATCGAGTTTCGTATCGATCTAGTTGAGGGAGCCAGACCTGTTGTGATGCCTCTTAGGCGGATGGCGCCTAGAGAACAGCAAGAGTTGAGGGTGCAGGTTGATGACCTTTTATGGAAAGGATTCATTCGGCGTAGTGTGTCCGAATGGGGTGCACCAGTTGTGTTCGCAACCAAAGCGGATGGATCGTTGAGGTTGTGTGTCGATTATCGTGAGCTGAATAAGGTGACTAAGAAGAACAAGTATCCATTGCCGAGAATAGATGACTTGTTTGATCAGCTTCACGAGGCTAAGGTGTTTTCTCAGATGGATTTGGCAACGGGATTTAACCAGTTAAGGGTGGCGAAGGATAGTGTGCCGAAGACTGCTTTCAGGACACCATCCGGTTTCTATGAGTGGCTGGTAATGCCGTTTGGATTGACTAATGCACCAGCATATTTTGTGGATCTTATGAATAGAGTGTTCAGAGATCAGTTGAACAAGTTCGTACTTGTGTTCGTGGACGATATTCTGATTTACTCCAGAACCGAAGAAGAGCACAAGACGCACTTGCGTATTGTTTTGAAAATCTTGCGAAAACATCAGCTAAAGGCTAAGTTTTCGAAGTGTCACTTCTGGAAGAGTGAAGTGAGGTTCTTAGGCCATGTTATCTATGGAAATGGAATCGCGGTTGATTCCGCTAAGGTGGCAGCAATCCAAGATTGGGTTAGACCTAAGAATGCATCTGATGTGAGAAGTTTTCTTGGATTAGCAGGATATTATCGTCGGTTTATCAAAGACTTTTCCAAGATAGCTGCACCATTAACAGGATTGACGAAGAAGAACCAAGTGTTTTGTTGGGATGCTAGGTGTGAGAAAGCTTTTAGAATCCTGAAAGAGCGATTGACGAGTGCTCCTGTTTTGACTATTCCAAGTGGGAATGATGAGATGGTGGTTTACACCGATGCATGTGGTACTGGACTTGGAGCAGTGCTAATGCAGAAGGATAAAGTTGTTGCGTATGCAAGTCGACAACTGAAGCCGCATGAAAGGAATTATCCGACTCATGATTTGGAGTTAGCGGCGATTGTTTTTGCTCTGAAGATGTGGAGACATTACCTATTGGGAGTTCGATTCGAGTTGTTTACGGATCATAAGTCATTGAAGTATCTTTTCTCCCAAAAGGATTTGAATCTTCGGCAGCAACGATGGCTAGAGTTTTTAGCATCATATGATTTTGGTATAGCCTATACTCCGGGAAAAGGAAACGCGGTAGCAGATGCGTTGAGTCGAAGACATGCGAGATTGGGAGCCATGTTTTCGGAATGGAAGAGTCTCGAGTATTTAGCTGGATTTGATTTCAGGCCCAGATATGAATTGGAACCTGAGATGTTGGCAAACTTATCGATAAGACCTACTCTTGTGGAAAGGATTGGCGAGAGTCAAAAGCAAGACCATAAGATTGTCAAGATTATCCGTGATTTGGAATCTGGATTGGAGCCAGAGAAGAATGAAGGATTCGAAGTCGATCGAGAGGGTTGGCTTCGAAAGCAAGGACGACTGGTTGTTCCCGATATCGATGAATTGAGAGATGAAGTTCTGAGGGAAAGTCATCACTCAAAGTTGACAATTCACCCGGGTGGAAATAAGATGTATCGGGATATGAAGAGAACCTATTACTGGGAAGGTATGAAGAAGGATATTGGAAATTTTATTTCCAAATGTATGAACTGTCAGTTGGTAAAATCTGAACAGAAGAAGCCAAGTGGATTGCTTCAGCCATTGGAAGTTCCTACATGGAAGTGGGAGCAAATATCGATGGATTTTATCGATGGTCTACCTAGAACCAGAACGGGAAATGAAGGGATTTGGGTCATTGTAGATCGTTTGACTAAGAGTGCAAGATTTATTCCTGTTCGATCAACTAGGACTGCATCGAAGTTGGCTGAATTGTATGTTAAGTGGATAGTTCGATTCCATGGTATTCCGAAGAGTATAGTGAGTGATCGAGACCCATTGTTCACTAGTGGATTTTGGAAGAGATTCCAGGAAGTTTTGGGAACCGAGTTGTGTTTGAGTACAGCTTATCATCCCCAAACAGATGGTCAGACTAAGAGAGTCAACCGAGTTTTGGAAGATCTTCTGAGGGCATGTGTTTTGGATTTCGGAGGATCATGGGAAGATCATCTTCATTTGGTGGAATTTGCATATAACAACAGCTACCAGTCAAGTATTGGTATGGCACCATATGAAGCCTTGTATGAAAGACCGTGTAACTCTCCGACATGTTGGTTGGAAGCTGGAGAAAAACTGATGCTTGGGCCAGAGATGATTCGTCAGACTACGGATTTCATAGAGATCATTCGGCAACGAATGAAGGCAGCCCAGGATCGGCAGAAAAGTTATGCAGATAAACGTCGAAAGGATTTGGAGTTCGACGTAGGAGATATGGTTTTTGTGAAGATTTCTCCACTGAAGAATGTTATTCGATTCGGGAAGAAAGGAAAGTTGACTCCGAGATTTGTTGGACCATTCCCGATTATCGAGCGAATTGGAAAGCTCGCTTATAGATTGGAGTTACCAGAAAAGATGGCGGGTGTGCACAATGTTTTTCATGTATCGTATCTACGGAAGTATGTGCACGACTCGAGCACAGTGGTTTCTGCTGATAGCTGTGAAGATTTGGAGGTTGATCCAGTTGTTAGAAGACCTCGTAAGCCGCTTCGTATTGTTGAAACCGATAAGAAACAGCTTAGGAGGAAGACGATTACGTTGCTCAAGCAATGGAGTGATGATGTTAACGACTGTACGTGGGAGGAGGAAGAGAGGATGAAGGCAGCACATCCTGAACTCTTCGAAGTATGGCCCTAAGGTGTCGTGACATCTCATGAATTTGTAGCTTGTTCTAGTCTTAGAATTCTGCATGCTAGGTTAGTAATTGGATGCATGGTTTGTTGATTGCTATGGATGGTAGGCATGCGGAATAATTTTGATTGCTCTTGTTTGTTTGGAATTTCGGGGGCGAAATTCCTAAGGGGGAGAGAATGTAACGACCCGTATTTTACGTGTTGATATATCGTAGAATTATTAGGTCGTTAGTGTTGTTTAGGTCATCCATAGCTTAAGTCGTGGGAAGCTTGGATCGTGTGACCGAGTTAAGGTGGTGACCGACCTATAGATAAGTCGTAGACGACTTAAGGAGGGTGCACGAGTTAAGAGATGACCGAGTTTAGTGTTTACGACCTAAGGTAGATAGGTCGGTAGAGCGACCTAAGGTAGATAGGTCGGTTGAGCGACCTAAGATAGTTAGCGACCTAGGGTTAACGTCCTAACAGTTACGAGTTATGATTTCTGACCGACCTAAGTATGGACCGACCTAAGGAAGTTAGGTCGTAGACGAGTTATGGCCTAGTAGTTATGTCATCATGTTTTAGGTCGTAGCATAGTTAGGTCGGTAGGTTAGTTAGGTCGTTAGACGACCTAAGGAAGGCCGCTATGAGTTGTTAGGTCGTAACTCGTGTTGCTCGATAGGTCGTGACTAGGTTAGGTCGTATAGAGGCTTATGTGTTAGGTCGTAAGCTTTTAAGTCGGCAGCTAGGTAGGACGTGTAAGTGCATGTGTGTGCTAAGTCAGCCCTGTTTGTTAGGTCGCATAGGAGTTAGGTCGTGAGATCTTGTGTGTTTGGATAAGTCGTAGGTCGTATGCCGTGTACCCAGTTAAGCCGTTGTGTCATGAGTCGGCAGGGTCTTAGGTCGTAGGTCATTGGTTCGAGTTAAGGAAGGCGGCTGTGTTTTAGGTTGCATGTACTATTGAGACTTGGTCGTAAATGACCTAAGTTAGGTCGGGGGTCTCTAGGTCGGCAACGACCTAAAACTGGGCGACGACCTAAGGGTGATTTCAGCCTATAAATAGAGGGGTTTGGCTCACTTTTTGGCACCGGTTTTTGAAGCGACGAAGTGCTGCCATTTTGAGAGCTCGACTATAACATTTCTTCACTTCTTTTCTCTACTTTAATCTTGTGCTAACATCAATCCAAGATCGAAGATCAAGATCGAAGATCCAAGAGCCAAAGTTGAAGATCTTCATCCAACGAAGCTAGATTTCATCATTTCAAGCGAGATTTCGACGAATCGAGCTTGAATCCTTGCTGTCCAGATCTTTAGTTGATAGTTGTTGAAGTGTTTGGGTGATTCGGTGAGTGGTAGTTATCTCTCACGCGGACCCAAAGGAGTATATTGGATTGGTGGCTTGTTTGAGTGTTAAAGTTAGAGATTTCATGCATTTTTCTTAGTTCCAAGACTAGATTCATTACTTTTGAAGATGTTTACCTATGCAAGTTCAATTAACAAGTTATAGAGACAAAACCCATGTTTTATATTTGATAGATCTATGCTAAAATTCATGATTTCATATATGTTAGACTTATGCTCATTTATTTACGAAATTGCCATTATAGTTGATATTGCTTGATTAGATCTTGTTTGAATGCTTGATTGTTTGGATGTATGATTGATTTGATTGTCTCGAGTTAGCTTGTAGTTGATTTGGGACAAGATGGTTGAAGATGATTCAAAAGCTAAGTGGAAAGACTCTTGAATGGTGAAAGCTGTTGTGGCATATGAAGCGGATGATGAAGCTCATATGGATGGGTTCGAGGACTTTGCTATAGTTAGAGGAAGCGAAGTATGATGACGAAATGGACTTTGCCATGATATGTTGAGGCGAAGTATGATGATGAGATGGACTTTGCTAAGATGCGTTGGAGCAAAGCATGATGTGGAAGCCTTGGTTTAATCCAGACGGGATCATCCCAAGCATGTTGATTACTCGATGATGCGGTTCGAGTTGGTGGATAATGGTGGGCTCGAGAGGTGCTTGAGCTAAAGTGGGAATAGTCGTCGAGGAGGATGACTAGAAGGCTGAGATCTTATCGTTATTGAAGGTTCTAGCAAGCTCAAAGCAAGAGTACGTTGGGTAGATCCGTTATACCCAGGCGCGGGTCATGATGACGTGCTAGTACTCTGGGTAGATCCGTTATACCTAGGCACGGGTCACGGTGACGTGCAGAGTTATGTCTAGAACCGGGGTTGCCATTAGCCCTTGACGGATGGTTGAAAGATGAGTTGGTCATTCAATTAACGATAAAATCAAGGCAATGATAACAGTGATAGCCAGAGTCATGGATGTTTGGTTGTATCATCATTCGGTCTCAAGAGCGGTGTTTTCTGGGTGCTTATCTGATCTTGGTTTAGGCCTTGGGGGTTTGTATTTGGAAAACATCGACCTTGACTCGAGTGATTATTGCTTTACTTTAATTATCTGCTTTGCTATGCTTGCTTCTCCTTAGTGTGTGTCTGGGGGCTATCACTGTAGAAAGAGGTGGAGTGGGATGATTTGGGTTCCTATTCCTTTTATCCTTTATGTTCCTTTGGTATGTTTGATAGTTGATTTACTGCTCACTAAGACTGTTGTCTGACTCAAGGTTTTATATTTCCTCTTATTACCTTGGGTTGTTCATCCATGTTTGGGATGGGCAGACTAGGTGACAGGTGGCAGGTGCTGATCTTAGTGGCTCACGCTGATGATGACGAAGAAGAGCAGGAGGCTTTACATATTATTTTCATATTCTATGTACTGGATATTCCGCTGATTGTTGATTACTCTGAGTGCTATGTAGTGAGGCTTCTTGTATTCATGATTCAGACCATGTATAAAGCTATTATGATTAGATGATGATATTCTGTTCTATGGGAGCTTCACTATATTATATTTCTCTATTGTATTTTATCCATGCGCTGTGAGTTTTACGATAGAGTTTGATGTTTTTACCTTACCCTGACAATCGTCCATGGCTGCCTGGCACACTTTCAGCGCACTATTTCCTTGTTTCGGTGCAGGAGTCATGGGCGGTCGTCACAAAAATCTTGTATCTCATATGTTAAAGAAAACATTCATTTTATAAGTTTTAAAGAATTTAAAGTTCAAAACAATTTATACATACACTTTAAACATTCCAAGATATTCAAAACAAATTCAATTTAAAAATTTCCTTAATTCCAAAACTAAAATTCAGATTAAATCTTTATTCTAGATTTAACTTAAATTTTTAAAACTTTCCTTACCATTTCAAAACTTCATTTTGAAAATTCAAATCATTTAACCATATTTAAAGTAATTAAACCATTTAAATTTAAACTTTATTAATTTTAAAAACTGATACTCAATATAATTTCCAAATTTTAAAACTAGAATTTAAACTTATTTAAAATCTCTATTTTACAATTTTAAACTTACTGTTTAAATTCCAACCCACATATACTTTATTCTAAAAGTTTTAAATTCTAAATTTTAATTTCAAAACTTAAATTATTTCAAAATCTTATATTCAATTCTTGAATTCAGATTCAAATTCAGATTTTTATCTTAGTTTAAATTTTTAGTTTACATTTTAAATCTTGCTTTAAAGCTTAAAAACGGAACAGGTTTTTTGTTTGTTTTCAAAACCTGTCAACATATAATACTCGAGCAACTGCTATTTTACTTTGGGTTAAATCTTAACCTGCTTCGAGTAAACTTTCCACTTACTCGAGAATTACCCGAGGCAAAAATACAACTCCTACCAATAACTTCCATCACCATACAAAGTACACTGTGCACGCGTACAGTGCCTCCGACACCCCTGATCAACTTCGCGACCTCCCCTCGGTCGACGATCATCAACACAAATCATCAAAACATCAACCCAAAACATCTCATACATGAAATCAAAATCGCGACCACAAGTTCCCAAACCTGGAACAACAGTACCCCCTTTCAACCCCAACCTGTCATCGACCCTCATCCACCTACTGCCGATCACCAGAACACCAAAGGCCCCGGCCATTGCTTCGACAACTCACCATCTTCCAGTACCCAAGACCCAAAGCAACTCGATCAACTACACTGGCCGAAAAGTTCGATTCTTCCTAACACAGTAAAGTTAGGGATCTAAACTTCAATCACCAATCCAGCATCATCAAATTGCAGTGCAATCCAATGAATAATTTTCCCAATATCTCTGATAACCTCTCCTCCTCCAGGAACAATCTCGTCGCCTCAAACCACTTGTGGCAACCGAGATCCCCAAAAACTCATATCACAGTCAAAAGAAAACTGCACTCTAAATGTAGTTTTTAAAATTGTAATTCTTGGTTTAAAATTCATGATTTTGTATGAAGTTTTGTTTCATAATCCTGAAACTTCAAATCAATATATTTGAAATTTCACAATTGAAAGATTGTTCATCTGTTTATGACTTTCCAGAGATATACAGAGTTGTTTAAGCCTAAGTAATATTTTTTTTTTCATACATTCACAACAACATCCAAATATAAATATACACATTTTTATATATTTAACACTTAAGTCATTTTCTTCAAGCATGATTGCCAACAACAAGTAAAAATCCAAATTCAAAAAGGCTTAATCACTTGTTTTGAAAATGAAGAACATAACACCCCATTTGAAACTTTGAATGATTTATTTTTCTGATTTTTAATTTATTTCTACTGAAACTTCCACTTTCTGTAAAACTATCTGAATTAATCCTTAAACCTCTTTTTTTTTATAGAATAAGTTCAGTTCATTCAAACATATATTCCTTATACATCAACACCTGAAATGGTTGATGTAAGGAGGAATTGGGTTTGAATGGGCCTATGGTCTGAAAACTTAAAAAAAAACAGAGGTACTCATATATATTTATAGGCATGCAGATATGTATATACATATTTATAAATGTCAGCCATAACATACTAATTTATTGAACATTTTCACCATAACTACCTTTATGATTTTCATATATATATATATATATATATATAAATATATATAAAGAAGGTTAAATTTTCCTGATGAACTTTTCTCACATGCAAATAATTATCACATCACTTACTGACTAAAACATCACATGCATAAATTTAAAACGAAACTTAATTGTTTACTCACCTGTCTGCATGTTGAACAGAGGAGCAAAATTGATTGTATTTCTGCAAAAATCTGGAATTTATTTGATCTTAAAGTTGCAAATCTTGGATTTGAAACAGCAGCTTGGATTTTGAACTTGGTTAGTTTGAGTTGATTTCTTGCTTGTATATTTAGTTGAGCTTTGATTTGCTTGAAGCTTGTTCTTGAATCAGGTTGGAGATGCTTTTGGATTTAATTTAATTTCTTGATGAATTTTTGAAACTTGAAGCTTAGTTGATTTGAGGAAATAGACTGTTTAATATTTTTTGATTCTTAGGTTTTTTTTTGAAAATGTAAAAAAGAAGCCTGGATCTTACATGTCATCCATATTTTGAATTAAAAGAAAATGCCACTTGTAAATGCATTTTCTCTAAGCCTACACATGTTTAAATGCATGTATGTAAGCTTACAAATGTTTTGGATCTATAAATTAAATATTCCTTATGTTTTATATTTTATTTATATTTTTAAGAGAACAAATTGCCACATGTAAATTCATGCTATATTGATCTAACACTTGCATTTTTTTTGCATGTGTTTATATTATGCAAATGTCATAAACCATATTTCTTATTTTAACATATGTATTATATTTTATAACTTATGTATTAGGTTAATAAATGTTTATATACATATATTTAGCTATTGTGTTTTTATTAAATGATGTTCTTTAAATATACAACTATTTATTACAAGTAACACTTTCAATATATTTATTTAATTTTCAAATCCCAAATTCCAAATCACAATTTATTTATACACCATACAAATCCTAAATACATATATATATATATATATTTGGAATTATTTATTTAACTTATTAATTAGTATTTTTACTAATTAACCCTGTTAACTATCAATTAACAGATATTTCAAAATTCGGGTTATCACATTCCTCTCCCCTTTGAATCTTTTCGTCCTCGAAAAGGAATGAAGCCAAAATTTATTAAATATTTTAAAACCAATTAAAATATTCCTTGATAATTTTTAAAATAATTTTAAAATCTATTTATATTATAAAATAATTTCTATAAAAATATTTTTATAACTCGATGTCTCAACAAGTCCATCTCGTTCTCATAGAAATTCAGTCATACGTTGATCAGGCGTAAGACTGAAAATCTATAAATACTTAGCAGACTCATTTTCAACATCCAGTGAAAATACTTGAAAAATAATTTTATTGAAAATATAGAAAACAGTTTTTGAAAATAGAGGATATATCTTTGGTGAGAATGCTCTGGAAATCATCACCCCCATCCATGGTCATAGTTAACCCGATGGTTATGTTGCCATCCCGACAAAATCCATAGATAACTGTAGGCCTCCGCGCCCCTCGATTACACCATGGAACCCGCTACAGATCGCAGGTACAACTGGGGTTACATAGCTATCACAGCAAAAACACATATAGCTGTAGGCATCAGCTCCCTCGAATTTCGCTGCCAAAAGAATGAAACTTCTCCACTCCACTTGACCATAGATCGCAGTCTACCGATGTTGCGTTGCCTTCCCGGCAAAACAAAATGTAGACCGTTGGCACTCATCCTCCACACGATTTTTGCTATCGTCCCCACAGTAGATCGCAGTGACATCGAGTTACACTGTCGTCACAGCATAACCCAAATGCCCCTGTAGGCATCAGCGCCCTCGACTTTCGCCACCCAATAATCCTCAGGAACTAGTTTGTCCGGACTCCTCACAAGATCAACTTTAGAACCCCCCTTGGGGCTCAAGGCAGCACCACCCGGTGGTACTCCTGAGAAGTCCATTCCAAGGGAGCGCCGTTTTCCCCAGAGCCATCATCAAAACATTTTATACTATATATATATATAGTATCTTTAAATCGTACTCCTAGTATGATCTCATACAAAGCTCCTTTACTCAAAATCGATTATTCCAAAATCGATAATTCTCAAACTAGGCTTTCCAAATTTAATATTGATTTTACCCAAAAATCAAAAGCCTTTCCAAATCCATAGGTTCCCAAAACCTTTTTGCAAAATCCTCATATGATCCTTTACATATATATACACAGATATATATAACTTTAAATCTTTGGATCATTTCAAACTTGTATAAAACTCCTTTATACTCCAAACACCTCCAAAACCATTTTCTTCCGGCAAAAGATTCGTCAAGGGGAGTTTTATCTTATGTAACAAAGATATATAACTTTGTTTATTCAAAATCAAATATTCAGATTTGATTACTCTTTTCAATATCAATTTCATTCAAATTCATATGATGTACACATATCATTCGTACGCCATACGAATCTGATCGCTCATTCGATTACACAATATCACTCCTGAACTAGTATCGTCCACCCGACTTCCTAGTGCGGACACAGATCTGGTTTCTTGATCAGAAACCGTCATTCTCCTTGCATAGTCATAACTATGATAGAGAATATCTAGAACCAATCAACAATCCATATCCAGGTTTGCCGTCGAAAATCGAGTGAAAAATCCCACTCGGATCGATATAACTATCTCAAAATTATGTGTTCGAATCTGGATCAAATCACTATGCGAATAGAATAATATACGTATATCCTACGTATTTATCTTCATTGATTATCAACCAAATCAATTTCTCTTATCTAATCACATTTCCTTTAATTTCTATTCACATAATCACAATTCTTCCAATTCTATTGGATTATCACTTTAATTCTTATCAATTCAATTTAAATTTCCTCTACCATTTAAATTGACCCAATTCTAATTTAAATAAATTCAATTTCCATTGAAATTGATTCAACCTCAATTCAAGTTGGATTAACCTCGGTTTCTTTCCAAATTTAACTTTATTCAACCTTGATCTCAAATTTCTACTTATTCCAATAAATTTCAATTGAATTAGTTCCATTTTTTTAATTCATTTCAACTCTAGTTTGGACTAATCTCAATTTCAAACTCCATTTCCATATCAAGTTGAATTATTCTTGATTTCTTCCCAAATTCAATTCAAATTCCATTTGAATTTAAAACTTATTCAGCTTTAATTACAATTCCAAATTATTCAAATCAATTCGGACTAATTTCAAATTGAACCCACTTCAATTTCAAATTGTTTCAAATTAATCCAATTCAAATTTTCCATTTGAACTTTATACTTATACATCTTCAATCACAATTTCAATTAATTCAAATCAAATTCAGTTTGAACTAATTTCAATCCAAATTCCAAATTTAAACCATCTCGAATTATATAAATTCGAGTTAAATTCACTAAGGTTGGTTTAGCCTTTTAAACCAAGTTATCCTTTATTAAAAGCTTTTAAACAATTTAATTTCGAGTCAAATTCTCAAAATTCCATTTAAATTGTCTCTACAATGGATATATCACTACACTTCATTTCTTATTCATTTAAACAAATCCAATTTCATAATTTAAATATTTCCCGTTTCCAGATCTCAATACCCATTTTGAGATCACACAAACTCCCCATTCAGATTAACCATTTAACTTCCCAAGTTAAATTCTAATTTTATCTTCAAATTTCCAAATCAGGTTGATCTTTCCAACTTATTTAACTTTTTCCAAGTTAAAATCAATTCACTTAATTCAGTCAAATTCACACAATTTGAATTCCTATTCAAATTTCAAAATTCTTTCCCATCTATAAGTTCAAAAAATTATCACTTTGGGTATCACATCTTATTCCAAATTCAAAACTCATCATTTAGAGTTTATTTCAAATCATCTTTAATATTTAAGTATATCCGTACATATACATATTTACTTCTTGACTCGCCAAGCCAAATTTTTAAAATTTAAACCACCTTTGGTTTCAATTCAAATAAATTTTCTTTAAAATTTTCAAACATTCCTTATTTTTAAAATAAGATCATATTCAAAATAGTTTGAATAATATTATTTCCTTTAACATTTTGAAACCAATTCAAAATTTTAAACTTAGATTTCAGGACTTCACAATTTGAAACCCACTTTTATTTATATCCTTTCACATTTACAAATTATTTTCTTTTCAAATGATTACTTCCTTAAAACATTTCATTATTAAATACAACAACCATTTAATCCAAGATTATCATATCTAAAACCATCCATGATCATCTTATTCTGAAATACTTCTCCAATTCAAGATTTCTATTTTAGTTTGAATCCATTTCAAACTTGTCTTTAATTTAATTTCAATTTGGTTGTAATTCTATTACCACTTAATTCTTACTATTACTTTTAGTTTAATTAATACCACAACCAATTTCCTTAATATAATAGATAATCTATTTCTTATATAAGATTCATTTACTTTTGAAATCATTTAAAAACCTTTATATAAGAAAATAACAAGTACGCTCTCTCATATTTATACACTCAACTCATTCTAGGGTACCATTGACACTTTCCTTAATGAGTATCCCCCACCAGAGCCAAGGTTCTCGCTTAACCTTCAGCTCTGATGCCAAATGTAACAACCCGGAAATTTCGATCTCGAAAATTCCAGATAGTTAAAGAAAAGTAAAAGAGATAGAAGAAGAAGAACAGAAAAGAATCACAATATCTCACATTCGCAGTGGATAAAATATAATATCAATAATAATAGTTATTCCAAAGAAAACTTTATCTATCAATTTACATCGACATATAGAGTTACAACAATTTTATACAATGTAACGTCCCGCCTTTTCGCACACTTTAAACCAACACACGTGCCAATTCAAACCATACGGATGGGTGGATTGTTATGGGACAAATAAGAAAACAGAGAAGAAAAAACACAAAATAGAATCTCACAGCGGAAGGATAAAATATAATAATCAAATATATAGTTCATGAAGCTGTTTTACAAAACCTTTATTATATTTATACAATACATACCAGAGTACACATACCAGAGAATAATAAATAAATGAAGCGGAATTAAATGGTGTAGTGGAACAACATAGTAGATAATAATACTACAAACTTCGTCTTCGTCCTCCAGAGTAAAATCTTCAAATCCTGAAACGTTCGGACAGACCCGAGCGAATTGAAAACAAAACACTCGAGTCAGAACTAAAAGACCTTATGTAAGTTAAATCAACAGAAATAAATATGACTGCAGTAACTCAAGAGATGCTCGGGATTTACATCTCCTAAGGATCCGTTAAACTATTTACTATGTGGTATATTTCGCTATTATAATAGTGTCTAATTGTAAAATAAACTTACTTTTACATAGCGTTAAGGGGTTACCCATATAGCCCTTAACACAGAATATATTTCCATAGTCTATACAGTACCGTAATCTCCCCCGTACTGGGCGTCGTCAAAGGGCACTCCATAGGTGTAGTACAAAACAAAATCGTATACGGCGCGCTAGGGTAGGTGACACGTCGTAACTAGGCAATGCCAGGGTAGACATACCAATTACGCATCCAGGCTGATGGAAACGCGTAGCAGCTACTACCGCCCACCTCTAACAAACTCCCCCAAAAATCAAAGTAAAAGTGGCCACCGAATCAATCCAAAGTCAAAGTATAGTATCAAAGAGGAGTGTCCGATCAGAGGAATGACCTCATTGGCCCAAGAATCGCTCCTGTTTTAGCCACCTTATGCCAACTCACGGGAGTCGGGTCCACGTATTTACCTTACAGGAAACGCCGCCACCAACCTACTTCATTCTGGAATCTCCACCGCGTACACGGTCGTTAAAGTGGTTTTCGGAGTTGGCAGAGAGTAAGACAACTTCCGTTCCCGGTCTCTTCATCAACCAAACGTTATTATAACACCACGGTCTTTAAAAATAGTTTATACTTTAAAACTAGAATATAATTATCCATTTCAAACCCATAAATACGATATCATTTCCATTTCCAAAACAAACTCAATTTGATATTATTTTTATAAAACCCAAATCAATAATATCATTTTATTTCAAATATATTTCTTTTCCGAAACCATATTGCTTTAAAATTTATAATAGTTGGAAACCAAACATTCGAATTTATAACTTCCAAAACATAATACTTCGAAATTCATAGCTTTAAAACCATAACTTCTAAAACATAAAAGGTTTGGATATTAAACAGTATATAAAATAGTTGATTTCATATTACTTGATAAAGTAAATAAATTCCACGGCTTTACAAATTTATTCATTTTATAAGTCTAAATCCATACATTGTAAATTCACTTCAGTTTCCAAAACCACTTCAATTTAAATATATTTCAAACTTTCAGTATTTCACTTCCAAGAATTAAGATTTGAAATTATTATTCAACAAATTAATATCCTATTATTTAGTTTGAAATATCGCATACTAAATCCATAATCATTTAAATAAACTCAAATTACCTATAACTAAATATTCCCTTTAATTCATTTATAATAGAAATATTCATTTCATTCATCTTGAATAAATTTCAGTTATGCATATCATACTTTAAAGTTTCAAGCTATAAGTCCTACATCAACTTATGGAGTTAAATTCTTAAATACGCTCAATTCCAATTAAATTCTAATTCACCTTCCCATCTTAATTGATTTAAACCATTAAACTATATATATATATATATATATACATATATCTTAACACGTATTTAACCATATAGTGTAAATAACCAAACTCCATTATTCAACTTATTTGTTTTTGTTTAAACAAACTTATACATAGCTTAAATTCAAAACTTAACCATACAGGTATATAAAATAATATTTATATAATATCCAAATTTAATATTTAACCGTATCGTATCCAAACCAAAAATCATTTTCAAAATAATTATGTATATATATACCGCGGTGTCTGTATAAAATTTCCTATCCTATGGTCAAGTGATACAGATATTTATCATTTCAATCCGCAATTTAAAATATAAAAATGCGGTTTTATATCATTTCAAACCGCAATCCCGAATGAAATGAAAGTGCATGATAACTTGCAGTTTATACAATATAAAATATAGCATCCATTCATCCAAATATCAATCATCAACCATTATTTACAATCATCATCCAATTTAAACAATCATCGATATAGAGCATATAAAATATATAGGTAATAAATAACAGGCATTAACTAACAGTTTAAATTCAGAAATAAATTTAAAAACTGTTTAACTAGCAGTTTATATGCAAATAAATTCTAACTGCCAATTTATGTGAAATAATAAAATTTAATTAACAGTTAAATTAAATAAATGCGATTTAATGGAGATAATGAATAAAACATGCCAAACAGTCATAAATAAATTTCTACTCATATCAAAAATCAATTTACCAAACATAAGAAATTTTAGAAGTTGTGAGTGGGTTAAAACACTCACCGTTTGAATTCAAATTGAATTTATATTCAATTTAAACCCAAAAATTTAACCGTCTCAGAATTTGTCTATGTAACGATCCCGGATTTTAATTGAGTGTCAAATGATAATTAATTTAATTTTGAATAAATTTTGTGAAATTTATTGGTAAATCAATTTGAGCATCTCTAATTTCAAAAAAAAATACCAAATGTAACGATGCGGACTTTTCGCGCTCGAAAATCGACATCCATACTTCATATCGTATTCGAATGTCATAGATTCGACCGTTCAAATACGATTCGCCGGAGCTTATAACAACATTAAGTAAACAACACAGCGGAATAAAAGAATAATACATTGATATACAGCTTTGATACAATATCTGATACAACAAATGATTTACTTTGCCTTTACTTGCCTTGCATACTTACTTCTTTACAGGCTACATGAAATGTTTATTTGCCTGGGTATGTTTTTAGGTCTACAGATTTACCTGTTTGTATATGCTTTGTACTTATATTTATTTGTTTGCCTAGTTTTTTTTTTTATAATTTTGTGGTGGCTGATGGATGATTTGGTATGATATTCCATATATTTTTGTTTCTTTGTTTTGTTTCTTACTTTATACTATAAACAATTTCTATTTTAATTACGTTGTTAAAATTTTAACTAATTTGTTTTAATGTGTATATTTTATATCTTATTATGTTGTTATAACTCCTCCAATGTAGTCACGTTATATTTTACAAAGTTTATAAATACGTTGTTTGAATTTTAACTTTGTGTATTTATTTATTTTTTAAATTTTCCCACATAAACTTTTATTTCTTTTCTTACATTTGCAAAAAAAATAAACACACATTTTTTATTTGAAATTAGAGATGCTCAAATTGATTTACCAATAAATTTCACAAAATTTATTCAAAAATTAAATTAATTATCATTTGACACTCAATTAAAATCCGGGATCGTTACAGACTTCCTCCCTTAAAAGAATTTCGTCCTCGAAATTCGCAGGCACGAAAACAACACAAAGATAGACAGATTCGATCTCCTATAATTTCTCTAATACAAGATATGGATTCCAAATTCAAGTCGAAATATCTCAAAATATATACCAATTTGGTAATGTGACATGCTGAGTGTTGCTGTGAAATGATCATTGTGTTGATCATTTGTGATAGGATCATTTGTTTGATCGTTTATCTTGGTTATCATTTCTATGATCATTTGTTAACCCAAAGCACGACTTTTGTATAAAGCGTGGCTTTGTGGACGAGACTTCGTCGAGCCTCACAAACCGGAAATGGTCGAAACAGGAATCGTGGCGGCAAGGTTTCAGGGATCGCTTCCCTAGGGCAGGACCATTCCTTCTGGAAAGGGGTAGTATCATGGTATGGAGCCCAGATACTTACCCATGTGGATACACTATATCTATTACTGTGTGGTGTTGTTGGAATCGAGGCCTCGTATAAAGGTCCCAAAGGACCGGGGGTGGTATATCTGAGGTTTCTTACTCCTTGGGAAAGGGGTAGCCGACCTTGTTTGGCAGAGATCCATTTGGGATGCTCGGGGACGTCCTTCCAGAGGCGTTTCATTTCGAGGTTTGGGAAGTTCCTTTGCCCGAACATTTGTTGGAAATCCATTCTTCAAATACATACCCTGTACGGTTTTAGTTGTATAACCTGCCATGGAATGTGGTGGTAACTTGCTATTGAACATGGTAGCTATAGTAGGCATAGTTCGAAATGTCTATGTTGGCTAAGATTTATATTTTTACTTTCGAAATGATTTTTTACTACACTATGCACTAGTAATAATATCAAATGTTTCTTTTAATGCGTATCAAGCATCTTTGACTATCATAAGGAGAAATCTCCTCCGATTCTGCGTTTGCATTGTGTTTGTGTGCGGGAGGCCTTATGGTAGTCTCATTTCTAAAAAGCATTGCGAATTGATTTTAAAATATTTCGTTGTTTGTTTTTAAAGATAAACTGTCTTTGTTACCCACACCAGTCCCATGAATGATCCGGAGTTTATTGTTTCTTTCCTAAACTCTGGATGCTTAAATTTTTTTTCTACACGAGCAGTCTAGAGTTGGGTTTTTCAGATAGTCAGGTTTAATAGGTTATCTGGAGCTAGTTCAGTCTTTGGATGTGGACGAGACTTGCTTATCTTTGTGCATCGTTATTGGGAATTCGAGCTATTGCTGGATTGGTTCTTGGAAATGGTGTTGCAGTTCTCGGAGTTCTTTTTTGAAGACTATCTTAGAGTTAATTGTTCCGCTGCTAGATGTCATCTATTTTCTTTTCCGCTGCTATTTACTGTATCATATCTCTGATGTATATTGATATCTACTGGATCATTTGTTGTATCAGATATTGTATCAAAGCTGTATATCAATGTATTATTCTTTTATTCCGTTGTGTTGTTTACTTAATGTTGTTATAAGCTCCGGCGAATCGGATTTGAACGGTCGAATCTATGACATTCGAATACGATATGAAGTATGGATGTCAATTTTCGAGCGTGAAAAATCCACGTCGTTACAGTCTAAACCAGCGTCATCAAGTCTGGAATTTCAATACGATCCTAACAAAAAAAACCGCGCGTGAAACGTAGTCCGTATGAGAAAGTTATGCGATTAAATGCGATTGAAAAACAATTTAAAAATAAAAGAAAAGGAGACCACATTCACCTTCCAATCATGCCACGTCACCATTTATAATTTCTTCTAGGCAGCTCACGTGCGCACGCAAGATCACAGCCGCCGCCACCATATTCGAAACCAAAATCATGATTTTCCACCAATCCGACCGTCAATTCGCCTCTAAACTTCACCGATGAACAACGCTCTAGCCCCTCTACAAAACCCAGAAAGGATTTTCCGATCAGACACACCAGTCAAAAACACCCAAAACAATTTTGACCGTGATTTCTGGTCAAACGATGCGTCGAATTGAAAAACGAATCACACCATTGAATTATGCTCGTCGAGTGCTTCAACATATATAATTTTGAGATTTTTCCGAGGATTTTAAATTTTTGACTTTGATTTTGAGATGGATCTGGATCTGAAATTTTGTCTGCTATTGAGGAGGAGAAGGAGCTGATGAAAATTTAGGCGTAGACAAATGAGAATAGGCAGAGGCTAGGGTTTTCGCGGGATATTTATAGATGAAGTTGGAATAGACAGATGGATCCGAATTATAAACGTGCTCAACGATAATTGGTCAAAAAGTCCGTTCTGACCCCGGAACGAAATTGGGTAAACCCATATATCAAAATAGGTGTTTTAAAATATTTTAAACTCAATGGAAAAGGTTTCAGGTTCAAATTCCATCGTATGAAGAAGATATGCTAAAAACAATATTTTCCAAATTGATTTCAATTGCATAAATTTCAAGGCGTTTAGAGTCCGTACGATCAAACGACAAGTCCGATCGCTACGAAACTTGAAACACTATTATAATTCACCGTTACGGAACCGATGAAACTTGTTTCGTCGAAATCCGAGTCAGTGGCCAAAATGGCTATTTTTATATTAATTAATTAATTTATTAAATCCAATTTTATATTTTGATTTCTAAAATTGACATTTTTATCGTATTTATATTACTCAAACGTTTACAATGATTTTAATAAATTTAAATGTCAGTATAGCGAAGACAAATTTATCAAGTCAAACGTTAATCTCACTTTTAATAATTAATTTCATTGAATTCACAAAATTATAAATAAAATCCTCAAAATTCCATTTAGTTAATTAATTTAATTGTTATTCCATCTATAAATTTTAAGTAGATGGATTCAAATGTTGGGTTCAGAAACTATTATTTTAATATTCTTGAATTTCAGTTAAATCTCTGTAAACGTAATACTTTAAATGTTAAATTTCATTTATTTTACAATACTTCAATTAAATTAATAAATATTGCTTTCTATACTTAAATCTATATTAACAAAACGTTAGATTTGGATCGATAGAAATCGATTTACCAAAGTTTACTTACACATTACGTAAATAAACAACTATATAAATTTGCCACCTATTAGCTCTTAATTTTATTCTTAAGTCTTTTACCTATCAATTTCGATTATACTTCCATCTATAATGCAAATCCAATCTCCTCTAACTGCATAAATTATGGCAATTTATTGCAATTGATTTCCCATTAAACTTCATAAATTATCAAATTGAAACCTAAATAAAACGTTTATTTATTTAAAAATCTTGTTGTTTAATTGAATTGACCCTTCACGGGTATAATTTACATTGATTTCCAATTATTACTTAAATACATCACAAAACGTTAAATCTATATTCATTACCATTTGTTACCAAAATTTATTTAACGTAATCAATTACGCCCTTTAAAATTTTTTATTCATTCATTAATTGCTAATTGTTATTGAATTAAACCCATTCATTTGATTTCCCTATTATGCATCAATTATAAACCCATCATCTTAAAGGTGATGTCAACATTTTATACTATAAATTTACCCTTTTATATTCCAATATAAATAAATGCTCACATACAAATTAAGATTCTAAATCCAATTAATTATTCCATCCAGGTTCCATTCCTTTTTACATCAACCATCACTTTATGAGTAAATTAGCATTTCCTATTCATTTTGCAACATTCACTTATATTTACTTTCTGAGTGAATTGGTATTCCATTTAATCCATTAATTTATTAACTTTAATTATTGCTATTCATTGTCTAACATAAATTTGAATCTATTTCCTAATTTTCACATTTCAATTAATTAATACCTTACAATAGTTTACAAATAAAAAAAAGGATTGTAGTAAATAAATTATTTATTGTCCTGCATTACTTTATTACCTCCATTTACATTCAATCTTCATAAATAAATAATTTATTTCATTGATGAATCCAATACTTGCCTTTATTTACTTATTTTAACTTTATATCCAAATGCACAAATTTTCACCATTCCAATTAATTGAAATATAAAATTAAATTTGTAAATTTTAATTACCCTTGATACATCAAATTTCAATATGTTCTTTCATATAAATTAATAAGATTTTTATTTCTCTCTAAATTTAAATTAGAATCTTATTAATTTAATTCATTTTAAACATCGAATTTATACGGGTCGTTACTCTCACCCCCACTCAAAACTTTTCGTCCCCGAAAAGAAAAAGAAGCGAAACGAAGAACTAAGAAATCGATATACCTTATTCAAACATTAACTTTATAAACAATTATATTTATAAAATTAATCAATTTAGATAAAATATCTTAATTTATAACCATTAAACCTTTTTACATTAAATTACTAAAGTTTGGTAAACATTTTCAAAATATTCTAAGTCCAAAATTTTACGAAAATTTTTGGTAGTGTCTCCTTTGTACGTAGAGGCTCGGAAGAAAATATAATATTAAATATAACAAATTATCACATATAATATCCAAAATAGTATATCCAAACATGGGAAAATATATAAAATAGCGCTTTAAACAGTAATCCGAAAACGTACCTATTTGTCGGGCATATTACGCTTATTTTATGGAACCAATAGCAGTAGCAATTGCTTCCATAACCTGCATTTCGCTTATAAGAATCCAAAAGGTTAACAATTTATATAAAGTGAAATATATAAGTGGTTTCAATCACTAGCAACAAATGAATACAACAACCAACAACTTCCACAAACAGCATATACATCAAATACAAAACAACCATACAATCAAACAAACAAATAGTTGTTCGGGTTCGAACCTTTAAATTGTATGGAATGAAGAATAAACCATCAAGTGCATCATTTACTCAACAGTCTTAGATTAAACAAAATCGATTATTCATCCATCCCAATAAAATTTAAAGTATCCTTACCCAAAACAACTAAAACCCAAAACAAACAACAATCAATTTGAACAACAAATTTTGTTTATCCTCATTAATTTTATTCATACATTTGTTGTCTAATTTCTCTTTTTATTCATACCACATAAATTTTCCTTTTATAATTTACATTTATTTCTAACAAATGTTTAATTTTATTTACTCATTCAGTGGTTGTTTCCTATATTTCTACTTATTTCTTACAATTATTCATTTTCATTTATTCAGGTCATGTAAGTTTCTTTTATTTGTATTACGTTTTATGCACTTCTCAATTTCGACCATTTATTTAATGCTTACATTTATATTATATTTATTTATAGTAACCCTTTTCAATTTACCCTTAAATTCTTAACCTTATAACATCCATTCTTATAAGTAAAGGATTTTATTAATTCATTTACTAGGGTTTGCAGTCATTTATTTATATTACTTACTTCCTATTACATTAAACTAGAAGCATTTAAATCATACTTAAGTTTATAACCCTACACATCAATCCTTATTTATTAAAGAATTTCATTTTATTTACTTAAGTTTAAAATCACCTATTTATAATACTTACTTTAATTATGGTAAAATTTCAATCTATAACTTAAGTTTATAACATTAAATTCTCATTTATAACAACAAATTCATTGAATACTTTCATCCCCAAGTTTTTACTTGTAAGATTTCCCATTTACATTTTCTTACTAACATGGTAACTTTTGTTATATGGTAAGTTATATATATGCTTTAAGAATGTAAGTGAAAATTATACAAGTTTCTTCTCAATTCCTTTAGTTAATTACTGGTTCAAAAATTTATATTCGTTTTATAAGTTACAATTTTAACTTCCTTTTTATTTCCTTTATAACTTATCCTTAAATCTCTTACCTAAATTAGAGGTTCCAATTATTAATTTCTTACCCTTCATTTCACTACAATAATTGAAACAATTAATTAACG
Source organism: Allium cepa (assembly GCA_030765085.1). NCBI lineage: Eukaryota > Viridiplantae > Streptophyta > Magnoliopsida > Asparagales > Amaryllidaceae > Allium > Allium cepa. Next base: position 83,354,998 of record CM060945.1, read on the forward strand.
GAAATATAAGAGTTAAATACTGGGTTAAATTTCAAATTATTTTAAAATAATAGATAAATATATTCTTACTACTTATATATCTCTAATTATATTTAAAACGATTAAAAAAATATATTTTTCTATCAAAATGAGTCTGCAGTAAAACTACTACAGTGGCATTCCCCCTTCGAAACTCGAAAATGAAAGTCGATGATGCGGCCACCATCACCGAAATTATTTTCCAACGATAGAGAGGAAAGTGAAAAACTTATTTTTTCAAAATCTTCTTTAAAACAATTCTTCTGAATTATATTGAAATATTTATATCAGAAAATACTTATAAACAATATTATTATATTCCAAAATTTATTCGAAAGAAATTTCAAAACCCCGGAACTTAAGTTCTAAATTTCCAAATTTCATTTATCTTATTTTTCAATCTGATTTCTATTATTATTTATACATTTATTGCCTAACAATCAATCTTTTGCAGCCAAATATAGATATCAATTGAAATTTTTTATTTATATATAAAAAATATAATAGGCAAAATTATTTCATTCACCTATATTAAAAACAAATATTATGTCGGTCTTTCCTATTAAGTGTTTAGAAATCCCTATTGATGTCATAGCGTCCCATGCACCAACCAGAATTTATAAATACAAAACGGAATAGGTTAACACAATATTAAAACTTTTTTATAACAATAACAAATATGCTCTCTCATATATATACGCTCAGCGACTCCTATAGGGTATTACTACCCTATTAACCAAGAGTCAAATCCCCAAAAGCCAAGGTTTTTTCGCTAAACCAAAGCTCTGATACCAACTGCAACGTCCCACCTTTTCGCACACTTTAAACCAACACACGTGCAAATTCAAACCATACAGAAGGGAGGATTGTTATGGGACAAATAAGAAAACAGAGAAGAAAAAAACACAAAATAGAATCTCACAGCGGAAGGATAAAATATAATAATCAAATATACAGTTCATGAAGCTGTTTTACAAAACCTTTATTATATTTATACAATACATATCAGAGTACACATACCAGAGAATAATAAATAAATGCAGTGGAATTAAATGGTGTAGTGGAACAACATAGTAGACAATAATACTACAAACTTCGTCTTCGTCCTCCAGAGTAAAATCTTCAAATCCTGAAACGCTCGGACAGACCCGAGTGAATTGAAAACAAAACACTCGAGTCAGAACTAAAAGATCTTATGTAAGTTAAATCAACAGAAATAAATATGACTGCAGTAACTCAAGAGATGCTCGGGATTTACATCTCCTAAGGATCCGTTAAACTATTTACTATGTAGTATATTTCGCTATTATAATAGTGTCTAATTGTAAAATAAACATACTTTTAAATAGCGTTAAGGGGTTACCCATATAGCCCTTAACACAGAATATATTCCCGTAGTCTATACAGTACCGTAATCTCCCCTGTACTGGGCGTCGTCAGTGGGCACTCCATAGGTATGGTAGAAAACAAAATCGTATACGGCGCGTTAGGGTAGGTGACACGGCACAACTAGGCAATGCCAGGGTAGATATACCAATTACGCATCCAGGCTGACGGAAACGCGTAGCAGCTACTACCACCCACCTCGAAAAAACTCCCCCAAAAATCAAAGTAAAAGTGGCCACCGAATCAATCCAAAGTCAAAGTATAGTATCAAAGAGGAGTGTCCAATCAGAGGAATGACCTCATTGGCCCAAGAAACGCTCTTGTTTTATCCACCTTATGCCAACTCATGGGAGTCGGGTCCACGTATTTATCTTACAGGAAACGCAGCCAGCAACCTACTTCGTTCTGGAATCTCCAACGCGTACACGGTTGTTAAAGTGGTTTTCGAAGTTGGCAGAGAGTATGACAACTTCCGATCCCGGTCTCTTCAACAACCAAACGTTATTATAACACCACGGTCTTTAAAAATAGTTTATACTTTAAAACCAGAATATAATTATCCATTTCAAACCCATAAATACGATATCATTTCCATTTCCAAAACAAACTCAATTTGATATTATTTTTATAAAACCCAAATCAATAACACCATTTTATTTCAAATATATTTCTTTTCCGAAACCATATTGCTTTAAAATTTATAATAGTTGGCAACCAAACATTTGAATTTATAACTTCCAAAACATAATACTTCGAAATCCATAGCTTTAAAACCATAACTTCTAAAACATAAAAGGTTTGGATATTAAACAGTATATAAAATAGTTGATTTCATATTACTTGATAAAGTAAATAAATTCCACGGCTTTACAAATTTATTCATTTTATATTATGTCTAAATCCATACATTGTAAATTCACTTCAGTTTCCAAAACCACTTCAATTTAAATATATTTCAAACTTTCAGTATTTCACTTCCAAGAATTAAGATTTGAAATTATTATTCAACAAATTAATGTCCTATTATTTAGTTTGAAATATCGCATACTAAATCCATAATCATTTAAATAAACTCAAATTACCTATAACTAAATATTACCTTTAATTCATTTATAATAGAAATATTCATTTCATTCATCTTGAATAAATTTCAGTTATGCATATCATACTTTAAAGTTTCAAGCTATAAGTCCTACATCAACTTATGGAGTTAAATTCTTAAATACGCTCAATTCCAATTAAATTCTAACTCACCTTCCCATCTTAATTGATTTAAACCATTAAACTATATATATATATATATAAATATATCTTAACACGTATTTAACCATATAGTATAAATAACCAAACTCCATTATTCAACTTATTTGTTTTTGTTTAAACAAACTTATACATAGCTTAAATTCAAAACTTAACCATATAAGTATATAAAATAATATTTATATAATATCCAAATTTAATATTTAACCGTATCGTATCCAAACCAAAAATCATTTTCAAAATAATTATATTTATATACCGCGGTGTCTGTATAAAATTTTCTATCCTATGGTCAAGTGATACAGATATTTATCATTTCAATCCGCAATTTAAAATATAAAAATGCGGTTTTATATCATTTCAAACCGCAATACCGAATGAAATGAAAATGCATGATAACTTACATTTTATACAATATAAAATATAGCATCCATTCATCCAAATATCAATCATCAACCGTTATTTACAATCATCATCCAATTTAAACAATCATCGACATAGAGCATATAAAAATATAGGTAATAAATAACAGGCATTAACCAACAGTTTAAATTCAGAAATAAATTTAAAAACCGTTTAACTAGCAGTTTATATGCGAATAAATAAATTCTAACTGTCAATTTATGTGCAATAATAAAATTTAATTAACAGTTAAATTAAATAAATGCGATTTAATGGAGATAAAGAATAAGACATGCCAAACAGTCATAAATAAATTTCTACTCATATCAAAAATTAATTTACCAAACATAAGAAATTTTAGAAGTTGTGAGTGGGTTAAAACACTCACCGTTTGAATTTAAATTGAATTTATATTCAATTTAAATCCAAAAATTTAACCATCTCAGAATTTGTCCAAACCTGCGTCATCAAGTCCAAAATTTCAATACGATCCTAACAAAAAAAACCGCGCGTGAAACGAAGTCTGTTTGAGAAAGTTATGCTATTAAATGCGATTGAAAAACAATTTAAAAATTAAAGAAAAGGAGACCACATTCACCTTCCAATCACGTCACCATTTATAATTTCTTCGAGGCAGCTCACGTACGCACGCAAGATCACAGCCGCCACCACCATATTCGAAACCAAAATCACGATTTTTCGCCAATCCGACCGTCAATTCGCCTCCAAACTTCACCGATGAACAACGCTCTAGCCCCTGTACAAAACCCAGAAAGGATTTTCCGATCAGACACACCAGTTAAAAACGCCCAAAACAATTTTGACCGCGATTTCCGCTCAAACGATGCGTCGAATTGAAAAACGAATCACACCATTGAATTACGCTCATCGAGTGCTTCAACATATATAGTTTTGAGATTTTTCTGAGGACTTTAAATTTTTGAATTTGATTTTGAAATGGATCTGGATCTGAAATTTTGTCTGCCACTGAGGAGGAGAAGGAGCTGATGAAAATTTAGGCGTAGACAAATGAGAATAGGCGAAGGCTAGGGTTTTAGCGGGATATTTATAGATGAAGTTGGAATAGACAGATGGATCCGAATTATAAACGTGCTCAACGATAATTGGCTTAAAAAGTCCGTTCTGATCCCGGAACAAAATTGGGTAAACCCATATATCAAAATAGGTGTTTTAAAATATTTTAAACTCAATGGAAAAGGTTTCAGGTTCAAATTCCATCGTATGAAGAAGTTATGCTAAAAACAATATTTTCCAAATTGATTTCAATTGCATAAATTTGAAGGTGTTTAGAGTCCGTATGATCAAACGACAAGTCCGATCGCTACGAAACTTGAAACACTATTATAATTCACCGTTACGGATCAGATGAAACTGGTTTCGTCGAAATCCGAGGCAGTGGCCAAAATGGCTATTTTTATATTAATTAATTAATTAGTTGATTAAATCCAATTTTATATTTTGATTTCTAAAATTGACACATTTATCATATTTATATTACTCAAACGTTTACAATGATTTTAACAAATTTAAATGTCAGTATAGCGAAGACAAATTTATCAAGTCAAACGTTAATCTAACTTTTAATAATTAATTTCATTGAATTCACAAAATTATAAATAAAATCCTCAAAATTCCATTTAGTTAAATAATTTAATTGTTATTCCATCTATAAATTTTAAGTAGATGGATTCAAATGTTGGGTTCAGAAACTATTATTTTAGTATTCTTGAATTTCAGTTAAATCTCTGTAAACGTAATACTTTAAATGTTAAATTTCATTTATTTTACAATACTTCAATTAAATTAATAAATATTGCTTTCTATACTTAAATCTATATTAACAAAACGTTAGATTTGGATCGATAGAAATCGATTTACCAAAGTTTACTTACACATTACGTAAATAAACAACTATATAAATTTGCCACATATTAGCTCTTAATTTTATTCTTAAGTTTGTTACCTATCAATTTCAGTTATACTTCCATCTATAATGCAAATCAAATCTCCTCTAACTGCATAAATTAGGGCAATTTATTGCAATTGATTTCCCATTAAACTTCATAAATTATCAAATTGAAACCTAAATAAAACGTTTATTTATTTAAAAATCTTGTTGTTTAATTGAATTGACCCTTCACGGGTATAATTTACATTGATTTCCAATTATTACTTAAATACATCACAAAACATTAAATCTATATTCATTACCATTTGTTACCAAAATTTATTTAACGAAATCAATTACGCCCTTTAAATTTTTTTATTCGTTCATTAATTGCTAATTGTTATTGAATTAAACCCATTCATTTGATTTCCCTATTATGCATCAATTATAAACCCATCATCTTAAAGGTGATGTCAACATTTTATACTATAAATTTACCCTTTTATATTCCAATATAAATAAATGCTCACATACAAATTAAGATTCTAAATCCAATTATTCCATCCAGGTTCCATTCCTTTTTACATCAACCATCACTTTATGAGTAAATTAGCATTTCCTATTCATTTTGCTGCATTCACTTATATTCACTTTCTGAGTGAATTGGTATTCCATTTAATCCATTAATTTATTAACTTTAATTATTGCAATTCATTGTCTAACATAAATTTGAATCTATTTCCTAATTTTCACGTTTCAATTAATTAACACCTTACAATAGTTTACAAATAAAAAAATGGATTGTACTAAATAAATTATTTATTGTCCTGCATTACTTTATTACCTCCATTACATTCAATCTTCATAAATAAATAATTTATTTCATTTATGAATTCAATACTTGCCTTTATTTACTTATTTTAACTTAATATCCAAATGCACAAATTTTCACCATTCCAATTAATTGAAATATAAAATTAAATTTGTAAATTTTAATTACCCTTGATACATCAAATTTCAATATTTGCTTTCATATAAATTAATAAGATTTTTATTTCTCTTTAAATTTAAATTAAAATCTTATTAATTTAATTCATTTTAAACATCGAATTTATACGGGTCATTACACTCTCCCCCACTCAAAACTTTTCGTCACCGAAAAGGAAAAGGAGGGAAACGAAGAACTAAGAAATCGATATACCTTATTCAAACATTAACTTTATAAACAATTATATTATAAAATTAATTAATTTAGATAAAATATCTTAATTTATAACCATTAAATCTTTTTACTTAAATTACTAAAGTTTGGTAAACATTTTCAAAATATTCTAAGTCCAAAATTTTATGAATTTTTTTGGCAGAGTCTCCTTTGTACGGAGAGGCTCGGAAGAAAATATAATATTAAATATAACAAGTTATCACATATAATATCCAAAATAGTATATCCAAACGCGGAAAAATATATAAAATAGCGCTATAAACCGTAATCCGAAAACGTACCTATTTGTCGGGCATATTACGCTTATTTTATGGAATTAAAAGCAGTAGCAATTGCTTCCATAACCTGCATTTTGCTTATAAGAATCCAAAAGGCTAACAATTTATATAAAGTGAAATATCTAAGTGGTTTCAATCACTAGCAACAAATGAATACAACAACAACCAATTTCCACAAACAGCATATACAACAAATACAAAACAACCATACAATCAAACAAATAAATAGTTGTTCGGGTTCGAACCTTTAAATTGTACGGAATGAAGAATAAACCATCAAGTGCATCATTTACTCAACAGCCTTAGATTAAACAAAATGGATTATTCATCCATCCCAACAAAATTTAAAGTTTCCTTACCCAAAACAACTAAAACCCAAAACAAACAACAATCAATTTGAACAACAAATTTTGTTTATCCTCATTAATTTTATTCATACATTTGTTGTCCAATTTCTCTTTTTATTCATACCACATAAATTTTCCTTTTATAATTTACATTTATTTCTAACAAATGTTTAATTTTATTTACTCATTCAGTGGTTGTTTCCTTTATTTCTACTTATTTCTTACAATTATTCATTTTCATTTATTCAGGTCATGTAAGTTTCTTTTATTTGTATTACATTTTATGCACTTCTCAATTTCAATCATTTATTTAATGCTTACATTTCTTTTATATTTATTTATAGTAACCCTTTTCAATTTACCCTTAAATTCTTAACCTTATAACATCCATTCTTATAAGTAAAGGATTTTATTAATTCATTTACTAGGGTTTGCAGCCATTTATTTATATTACTTACTTCCTATTATATTAAACTAGAAGCATTTAAATCATACTTAAGTTTATAACCCTACACATCAATCCTTATTTATTAAAGAATTTCATTTTATTTACTTAAGTTTAAAATCACCTATTTATAATACTTACCTTTAATTATGGTAAAATTTCAATTAATAACTTAAGTTTATAGCATTAAATTCTCATTTATAACAGCAAATTCATTGAATACTTTCATCCCCAAGTTTTTACTTGTAAGATTTCCCCTTTACATTTTCTTACTAACATGGTAACTTTTGTTATATGGTAAGTTATATATATGCTTTAAGAATGTAAGTGAAAATTATACAAGTTTCTTCTCAATTCCTTTAATTAATTACTGGTTCAAAAATTTATATTCGTTTTATAAGCTACAATTTTAACTTCCTTTTTGTTTCCTTTATAACTTATCCTTAAATCTCTTACCTAAATTAGAGGTTCCAATTATTAATGTCTTACCCTTCATTTCACTACAATAATTGAAACAATTAACTAATGGAAATATAAGAGTTAAATACCGGGTTAAATTTCAAATTATTTTAAAATAATAGATAAATATATTCTTACTACTTATATATCTCTAATTATATTTAAAACAATTCAAAATTTATATTTTTCTATCAAAATGAGTCTGCAGTAAAACTACTACAGTGGCATTCCCCCTTCGAAACTCGAAAATGAAAGTCGATGATGCGGCCGCCATCATCGAAATTATTTTCCAGCGACAGAGAGGAAAGTGCAAAACTTATTTTTCCAAAATCTTCTTTAAAACAATTCTTCCGAATTATATTGAAATATTTATATCAGAAAATACTTATAAACAATATTATTATATTCTAAAATTTATTCGAAAGAAATTTCAAAACCCCGGAACTTAAGTTCTAAATTTCCAAATTTCATTTATCTTATTTTTCAATCTTATTTCTATTATTATTTATACATTCATTGCCTAACAATCTATCTATTGCAGCCAAATATAGATATCAATTGAATTTTTTGTGACGCCCCACCTCTATACCCACGTTAGCAAAGAGTATTGTATAGATAATACCGTCTGCTAACACGGAGAATAAGGCTAGATAGGAGCGACCATGTGTAATCTTACCTTAACTATTCACTAAATATGTCGAAAAGTAGAATCACATTAAAATTCGACCTATTCAATAAATATTTAAAGAAAAACAACAATGGCTATAGGATCTATCAGAAGAAAATATAACAACTCAAATGTAATTCACATCACAGAACAGTCGATCATAATATACACATAAACAGATACACAATAGAGTATACAAAATAATACATGTCAAGTGGTACAGGAGACCACAATATACAGACGAGACGAAAAATATAAATATCAGAGTTACAACAGATAAGGACCACAAAAGACGCTATAACAAAATGAAGCTAGCGAATAGTCCATGCGGAAAGCAAAATAGGCTAAGTCTCAAAAGCACCTAACCTGAAACATCTCGGTCTGACCCGAGTATAAAATACACGGGTCAGTCTAGATAACAAATCAGTTAGATAAACTGAACAATAATAAACCTGCAAGGTCATACAGTATAACAAATATCTCTAGAGGAGATAACACAATCATCAACAAGAGATGAATCATATAGAACAAGCCTCATATCATTGGTAACATATAGAAACAAAGGATACAAATATCCCAAATCAAGCCAAAAGGCAAATAACAAATACCAATAAGGTATACAAGTTCCACAAGGTAATCATTATACATCATGCGGCTCAAACATACCAACACGATGGGCGATACCAAGGGAATATAATATCAATGAAACATATGATTGCTCGAGCTCAGTACTGTACAACAAGGATCCATAAGCCCGAAGGCTCCAAACCCAAGTATCACCCATGCGGCACATAAGGCCAACATCAGAGCGAAACTATATAGGGCAACAAACCCGAAGGCACAAACCCAATATCACCCATGCGGCACATAAGGCCAACATCGGAGCGATACTTTATAGGGCAACAAACCGTAGTGGTGAAGGTCAGAGACCCAATACTGGACGCCACTAACTTGCGGAATGTGTCACAACTCTCGAAAAGGAATCCGAAAAGTGTTAACGTATGTCCCATAACCACTCGTTCGCACTAAACGGTTTACTATCCGTCAGCCACTTTCACACTCAAAGCAGTACAAATTTACCTCATATCATCGGTAAACTAAACCCGAAGGTCAAAACAATCAATCGAATAGGTCGGGGACTAATCGGAAAGATAAACGCACAGATTCATGGTCCGTGTTTTGCCCAACCATTTAATCACCCTTCCACTTCGCTCGACGTGCGAAAGTGTGTGTTATAAATAGAATTTATAAATTGGAGAAACGAGCTTTTAAATGCGATTCGAGAGATTATTTTATAAAAACCCGTGGATGAAGTCAAGAGTAAGTTATCAAAGCCAAAGATGCAATAACAACCACTAAAAAGCAACTCGAATCGATAAAATCCGAAAAACAAATCAAAATATGCAAAATAGGCAAAACAGGCAGAACAGAGCAGGTCGGTTGACCGGACTACAGGGTTCGGTCAGCCGGCCAGATGTAGAAACCAAGTATGGCTCGGGGCAGCATGTCGGTCGATCGGAGCCTGCGCTCGGTCGACCGAATGCTGTTTTCCAGCACTTCCTGCCCTATTTCAATGATATGCAAATTCTTCTAAATCCAAAGCAATTGCACATGCATACTTGTTAGGAATTCATACCCAACACCCATGAAATCAAGAGAAGTAGATATGAGCTCAAAACTCACCTTTTTACACAAAACAAAGAAGATGAAGAAGCACAAATGCAAGGAATCAACCAACTACACTCCACTTCAACACTACGAGCTTCAATCTAGAATCAAAGCAAGTATTTCCTAAGTTAGGGTTAGGAAATTACTGAAATTGAAGAGGAGAAGAGATGGAGAAGATGGAGATGAACTTACCAATGGATTCCCTTTGATTTTGGAGCAAGAATCAAGTTGGAAGTTGAAACTAGGGCTTGAAAATTTCTATTTCTCTTTCCCTTCCACCATTTTCAGTTTTAAGCTTAAGTTTTAAGAAATGAATAAGTGAATGAGAGGAGAGGGCTGAGTTAGGGTTAATTAGATAGTTAGTGGGCTGAACCCAAACCCAAACCCAATAGAAAAAGGGTCAAAATTTCACAAACTCCAAACATATCAAAGATTATACTCAAAAAGATCGAAAACGCCATTTTGGAACCAATGGAGGTAGTTTCGAGTTCCAATTCGGCCATTTGCAGAAAGTAACATTTCGGACCCAAATCCGACTAACGACGCTATATTTAAATTAAACATTTAAATATAAAATCGTTAAATATGCGGGTTGTTACATTTTTTTATTTATATATAGAAAATATAATAGGAAAAATTATTTCATTCACCTATATTAAAAACAAATATTATGTCGGTCTTTCCTATTGAGTGTTTAGAAATCCCTATTGATGTCATAGCGTCCCATGCACCAACCAGAATTTATAAATACAAAACGGAATAGGTTAACACAATATTAAAACTTTTTTATAACACTAACAAATGCGCTCTCTCATATATATACGCTCAGCGACTCCTATAGGGTATTACTACCCTATTAACCAAGAGTCAAATCCCCAAAAGCCAAGGTTTTTTCGCTAAACCAAAGCTCTGATACCAACTGTAACGTCCCGCCTTTTCGCACACTTTAAACCAACACACGTGCCAATTCAAACCATACGGAAGGGAGGATTGTTATGGGACAAATAAGAAAATAGAGAAGAAAAAAACACAAAATAGAATCTCACAGCGGAAGGATAAAATATAATAATCAAATATACATTTCATGAAGCTGTTTTACAAAACCTTTATTATATTTATACAATACATATCAGAGTACACATACCAGAGAATAATAAATAAATGCAGCGGAATTAAATGGTGTAGTGGAACAACATAGTAAATAATAATACTACAAACTTCGTCTCGGTCCTCCAGAGTAAAATCTTCAAATCCTGAAACGCTCGGACTGACCCGAGCGAATTGAAAACAAAACACTCGAGTCAGAACCAAAAGATCTTATGTAAGTTTAATCAACAGAAATAAATATGACTGCAGTAACTCAAGAGATGCTCGGATTTACATCTCCTAAGGATCCGTTAAACTATTTACTATGTAGTATATTTCGCTATTATAATAGTGTCTAATTGTAAAATAAACTTACTTTTAAATAGCATTAAGGGGTTACCCATATAGCCCTTAACACAGAATATATTCCCATAGTCTATACAGTACCGTAATCTCCCCCGTACTGGGCGTCGTCAGAGGGCACTCCATAGGTGTGGTACAAAACAAAATCGTATACGGCGCGCAAGGGTAGGTGACACGGCACAGCTAGGCAATGCCTGGTTAGATATATCAATTATGCATCCAAGCTGATGGAAACGCGTAGCAGCTACTACCGCCCACCTCAAACAAACTCCCCCAAAAATCAAAGTAAAAGTGGCCACCGAATCAATCCAAAGTCAAAGTATAGTATCGAAGAGGAGTGTCCGATCAGAGGAATGACCTCATTGGCCCAAGAATCGCTCCTGTTTTAGCCACCTTATGCAAACTCACGGGAGTCAGGTCCAGGTCTTTACCTTACAGGAAACGCCGCCACCAACCTACTTCATTCTGGAATCTCCACTGCGTACACGGTTGTTAAAGTGGTTTTCGGAGTTGGCAGAGAGTATTACAACTTCCGATCCCGGTCTCTTCAACAACCAAACGTTATTATAACACCGCGGTCTTTAAAAATAGTTTATACTTTAAAACCAGAATATAATTATCCATTTCAAACCCATAAATACGATATCATTTCCATTTCAAAAACAAACTCAATTTGATATTATTTTTATAAAACCCAAATCAATAATATCATTTTATTTCAAATATATATTTCTTTTCTGAAACCATATTGCTTTAAAATTTATAATAGTTGGAAACCAAACATTTGAATTTATAACTTCCAAAACATAATACTTCGAAATTCGTAGCCTTAAAACCATAACTTCTAAAACTTAAAAGGTTTGGATATTCAACAGTATATAAAACAGTTGATTTCATATTACTTGAAAAAGTAAATAAATTCCATGGCTTTACAAATTAATTCATTTTATATTAAGTCTAAATCCATACATTGGTAATACTCTTCAGTTTCCAAAACCACTTCAATTTGAATATATTTCAAACTTTCAGTATTTCACTTCCAAGAATTAAGATTTGAAATTATTATTCAACAAATTAATGTCCTATTATTTAGTTTGAAATATCGCATACTAAATCCATAATCATTTAAATAAGATCAAATTGCCTATAACTAAATATTCCCTTTAATTCATTTATAATAGAAATATTCATTCCATTCATCTTGAATAAATTTCAGTTATGCATATCATACTTTAAAGTTTCAAGCTATAAGTCCTACATCAACTTATGGAGTTAAATTCTTAAATTCGCTCAATTCCAATTAAATTCTAATTCACCTTCCAATCTTAATTTATTTAAACCATTAAACTATATATATATATAAATATATCTTAACACGTGTTTAACCATATAGTATAAATAACCGAACTCCATTGTTCAACTTATTTGTTTTTGTTTAAACAAACTTATACATAGCTTAAATTCAAAACTTAACCATATAGGTATATAAAATAATATTTATATAATATCCAAATTTAATATTTAACCGTATCGTATCCAAACCAAAAATCATTTTCAAACTAATTATATATATATATATATATATACCGCGGTGTCTGTATAAAATTCTCTATCCTATGGTCGAGTGATACGGATATTTATCATTTCAATCCGCAATTTAAAATATAAAAATGCGGTTTTATATCATTTCAAACCGCAATCCCGAATGAAATGAAAATGCATGATAACTTGCAGTTTATACAATATAAAATATAGCATCCATTCATCCAAATATCAATCATCAACCATTATTTACCACCATCATCCAATTTAAACAATCATCGATATAGAGCATATAAAATATATAGGTAATAAATAACAGGTATTAACTAACAGTTTAAATTCAGAAATAAATTTAAAAACCGTTTAACTAGTAGTTTATATGCAAATAAATAAATTCTAACTGTCAATTTATGTGCAATAATAAAATTTAATTGACAGTTAAATTAAATAAATGCGATTTAATGGAGATAACGAATAAAACATGCCAAACAGTCATAAATAAATTTCTACTCATATCAAAAATTAATTTACCAAACATAAGAAATTTTAGAAGTTGCGAGTGGGTTAAAACACTCACCGTTTGAATTTAAATTGAATTTATATTCAATTTAAACCCAAAAATTTAACCGTCTCAGAATTTGTCCAAACCAGCGTCATCAATTCCGGAATTTCAATACGATCCTAACAAAAAAACCGCGCATGAAACAGAGTTCGTATGAGAAAGTTATGCAATTAAATGCGATTGAAAAACAATTTAAAAATAAAAGAAAAGGAGACCACATTCACCTTCCAATCATGCCACGTCACCATTTATAATTTCTTCCAGGCAGCTCACGTACGCATGCAAGATCACAGCCGCCACCACCATATTCGAAACCAAAATCACGATTTTCCGCCAATCCGACCGTCAATTCGCCTCCAAACTTCACTGATGAACAACGCTCTAGCCCCTCTACAAAATGCAGAAAGGATTTTCCGATCAGACACACCAGTCAAAAACGCCCAAAACAATTTTGACCGCGATTTCTGGTCAAATGATGCGTCGAATTGAAAAACGAATCACACCATTGAATTACGCTCGTCGAGTGCTTCAATATATATAATTTTGAGATTTTTCCGAGGACTTTAAATTTTTGACTTTGATTTTGAAATGGATCTGGATTTGATATTTTGTCTGCCATTGAGGAGGAGAAGGAGCTGACAAAAATTTAGGCAAAGACAAATGAGAATAGGCGGAGGCTAGGGTTTTAGCGGGATATTTATAGATGGAGTTGGAATAGACAGATGGATCCGAATTATAAACGTGCTCAACGATAATTGGCCCAAAAAGTCCGTTCTGACCCCCGAACGATATTGGGTAAACCCATATATCAAAATAGGTGTTTTAAAATATTTTAAACTCAATGGAAAAGGTTTCAGGTTCAAATTCCATCGTATGAAGAAGTTATGCTAAAAACAATATTTTTCAAATTGATTTCAATTGCATAAATTTCAAGGCGTTTAGAGTCCGTACGATCAAACGACAAGTCCGATCGCTACGAAACTTGAAACACTATTGTAATTCACCGTTATGGATCCGATGAAACTGGTTTCGTCGAAATCTGAGTCCGTGGCCAAAATGGCTATTTTTATATTAATTAATTAATTGATTAAATCCAATTTTATATTTTGATTTCTAAAATTGACACTTTTATCATATTTATATTACTCAAATGTTTACAATGATTTTAACAAATTTAAATGTCAGTATAGCGAAGACAAATTTATCAAGTCAAATGTTAATCTCACTTTTAATAATTAATTTCATTGAATTCACAAAATTATAAATAAAATCCTCAGAATTCCAGTTAGTTAAATAATTTAATTGTTATTCCATCTATAAATTTTAAGTAGATGGATTCAAATGTTGGGTTCAGAAACTATTATTCTAATATTCTTGAATTTCAGTTAAATCTCTATAAACGTAATACTTTAAATGTTAAATTTCATTTATTTTACAATACTTCAATTAAATTAATAAATATTGCTTTCTATACTTAAATCTATATTAACAAAACGTTAGATTTGGATCGATAGAAATCGATTTACCAAAGTTTACTTACACATTACGTAAATAAACAACTATATAAATTTGCCACCTATTAGCTCTTAATTTTATTCTTAAGTTTGTTACCTATCAATTTCGATTATACTTCCATCTATAATGCAAATCCAATCTCCTCTAACTGCATAAATTAGGGCAATTTATTGCAATTGATTTCCCATTAAACTTCATAAATTATCAAATTGAAACCTAAATAAAACGTTTATTTATTTAAAATTCTTGTTGTTTAATTGAATTGACCCTTCACGGGTATAATTTACATTGATTTCCAATTATTACTTAAATACATCACAAAACGTTAAATCTATATTCATTACCATTTGTTACCAAAATTTATTTAACGAAATCAATTACGCCCTTTAAAATTATGTATTCATTCATTAATTGCTAATTGTTATTGAATTAAACCCATTCATTTGATTTCCCTATTATGCATCAATTATAAACCCATCATCTTAAAGGCGATGTCAACATTTTATACTATAAATTTACCATTTTATATTCCAATATAAATAAATGCTCACATACAAATTAGGATTCTAAATCCAATTAATTATTCCATCTAGGTTCCATTCCTTTTTACATCAACCATCACTTTATGAGTAAATTAGCATTTCCTATTCATTTTGCTACATTCACTTATATTCACTTTCTGAGTGAATTGGTATTCCATTTAATCCATTAATTTATTAACTTTAATTATTGCAATTCATTGTCTAACATAAATTTGAATCTATTTCCTAATTTTCACGTTTCAATTAATTAACACCTTACAATAGTTTACAAATAAAAAAAAGGATTGTACTAAATAAATTATTTATTGTCCTGCATTACTTTATTACCTCCATTTACATTCAATCTTCATAAATAAATAATTTATTTCATTGATGAATTCAATACTTGCCTTTATTTACTTATTTTAACTTTATATCCAAATGCACAAATTTTCACCATTCCAATTAATTGAAATATAAAATTAAATTTGTGAATTTTAATTACCCTTGATACATCAAATTTCAATATTTGCTTTCATATAAATTAATAAGATTTTTATTTCTCTCTAAAGTTAAATTAAAATCTTATTAATTTAATTCATTTTAAACATCGAATTTATACGGGTCGTTACATACAACATTGGATAAATACAATTTAACATGTCTCAGATGTATACAATACATAGTGGAAACTCTCCATACGTCCCTGCCATCCAGCTCGCCTCCTGAGCTCCAGAACGTCCTTACCTAAAAATCTGTAATACTCGGTCTGACCCGAGCATTACATCAAAGTAACACCCGGGTCAGGCTGGAAACCAGCGTGAGTAACCCATCTAACTTGGAATACAAAAGCATACAATTTATATAAACCCTGGGTAACTTATCGATTTACACTTCATAAGTTATTACAGACATCAACGATTTCACACATTAATTTCTAATTGCCAAAAACTTAGATTTTAATGGTCCAATTTACTTAAGTCATTCCATTTCAGCCTATTAGTTTCACATTTCAAATTATAAGAATCGAAGTGGTTTCGGGTATTCACTAATACCCGACTCCGGTCTCTTCAAAACCATTGCCAACTTAACTTAAGTTATTCAAATGAAATATAATTCTACTTTTAATATAGGAGGTTACAGTAATTCATCATCAATAAATAACCACACCTTCACAGTTTAAATCAAACATATCATATCACATGGCATCATGAACCACCTATTAGGGATAACAATTAATCAAGGCTTCCAATATCATTTTTTTTATTCTTTAATTACATTTAAGTAATTAATCCTTAATTACTTTCACAAACTAATTATCCTTAACCCAGTACGGTAATTAATCTTTAATAGATATCAATTCAATAGATATCATCTAAATTCAGACATTCAACAACCCATCATCCATAAGCAAGTATTCTCAATTCATGTCATAATTACTTTAATTACTTAAATTAATTCCTTAAGAATTAATCACTTAATCTTGCTTATACAATCATTAATTAATTAATTACTGACCTTAATTAATTAATTACATCCTTGATTAACTCACTTAATCCATTAATCAATCCTTAATCCCAGATTAATTACCCTTTATTTATCAATTAATAATCCTTCATTAATTGTTAATCCATCGTTGATTAACAGATAATCAATCCTTAATTACCATTTGATTAATCAATTAATTTCCACTTAATAACTTCTTAATTAATCCTTAATTACTCGATTAATTATTCTTTAATCATTAATTGAAATTTAATTAATAATCCCTAATTACAGATTAATTAACCTTAATTAATTAATCTTAAGTCTTTAATTAATCAATTTAAAAACTCTTAGTTATTTAATTAATCATCCATACTATTAATTAATTAAATAATTAATTATCCAACTTAATTATTTAATGAATTCAAATCATTAAATTTTATTTATCTCTAAGATAATCATTTCTTACTTAATTAAGCATTAAAAAAACAATTTATTTTCAAAATTTACTTTAAATTCCATTTAAACTTCATTTTAATTTTAAGATACAAATTTAACTTAACAAAGGTTCTAAAACAATTCAAAATCTTATATCTCATATGTTAAAGAAAACATTCATTTTATAAGTTTTAAATAATTTAAAGTTCAAAACAATTCATACATACACTTTAAACATTCCAAGATATTCAAAACAAATTCAATTTAAAAATTTCCTTAATTCCAAAACTGAAATTCAGATTAAATCTTTATTCTAGATTTAACTTAAATTTATAAAACTTTCCTTGCCATTTCAAAACTTCATTTTTGAAATTCAAATCATTTAACCATATTTAAAGTGATTAAACCATTTAAATTTAAACTTTATTAACTTTAAAAACTGATACTCAATCCGAATTCCCAGATTTTAAAACTAGAATTTAAACTTATTTAAAATCTCTATTTTACAATTTTAAACTTACTGTTTAAATTCTAACCCACATATACTTTATACTAAAAGTTTTAAATTCCAAATTTAAATTTCAAAACATAAATTATTTCAAAATCTCAGATTCAATTCTTGAATTCAGATTTAAATTCAGGTTTTTATCTTAGTTTAAATTTTTAGTTTACATTTTAAATCTTGCTTTAAAGCTTAAAAACAGAACAGGTTTTCTGTTTGTTTTCAAAACCTGTCAACATATAATACTCGAGCAACTGCTATTTTACTTCGGGTTAAATCTTAACCTACTTCGCGTAAACTTTCCACTTACTCGAGAATTACCCGAGGCATAAATACAACTCCTACCAACAACTTCCATCACCATACAAAGTACACTTGCACGTGTACAGTGCCTCCGACACCCGTGATCAACTTCGCGACCTCCCTTCGGTCGACGATCATCAACACAAATCATCAAAACATCAACCAAAACATCTCATGCATGAAATCAAAATCGCGACCACAAGTTCCCTAACGTGGAACAACAGTAACCCCTTTCAACCCCAACCTGTCATCGACCCTCATCCACCTACTGCCGATCACCAGAACTCCAGATTCCCCGGCCATTGCTTCGACCACTCACCATCTTCAAGTACC
This sequence comes from Allium cepa, assembly GCA_030765085.1. Lineage (NCBI taxonomy): Eukaryota > Viridiplantae > Streptophyta > Magnoliopsida > Asparagales > Amaryllidaceae > Allium > Allium cepa. Next base: position 83,373,709 of record CM060945.1, read on the forward strand.
CAAGACCCAAAGCAACTCGATCAACTACACTGGCCGAAAAGTTCGATTCTTCCTAACCCAGAAAAGTTAGGGTTCTAAACTTCAATCACAAATCCAGCATCATCAAATTGCAGTGCAACCCAATGAATAATTTTCCCAATATCTCCGATAACCTCTCCTCCTCCAGGAACAATCTCGTCGCCTCAAACCACTTGTGGCAACCAAGATCCCCAAAAACTCATATCACAGTCAAAAGAAAACTGCACTCTGAATGTAGTTTTTAAAATTGTAATTCTTGGTTTAAAATTCATGATTTTGTATGAAGTTTTGTTTCATAATCCTGAAACTTCAAATCAATATATTTGAAAATTTCACAATTTAAAGATTGTTCATCTGTTTATGACTTTCCAGAGATATACAGAGTTGTTTAAGCCTAAGTAATAATTTTTTTCATACATTCACAACAACATCCAAATATAAATATACACATTTTTATATATTTAACACTTAAGTCATTTTCTTCAAGCATGATTGCCAAACAACAAGTAAAAATCCAAATTCAAAAAGGCTTAATCACTTGTTTTGAAAATGAAGAACAGAACACCCCATTTGAAACTTTGAATGATTTATTTTTCTGATTTTTAATTCATTTCTACCGAAACTTCCACTTTCTGTAAAACTATCTGAATTAATCCTTAAACCTCTTCTTTTTAATAGAATAAGTTCAGTTCATTCAAACATATATTGCTTATACATCAACACCTGAAATGGTTGATGTATGGAGGAATTGGGTTTGAATGGGCCTATGGTCTGAAAACTTAAAAAAAAACAGAGGTACTCATATATATTTACAGGCATGCAGATATGTATATACATATTTATAAATGTCAGCCATAACATACTAATTTATTGAACATTTTCACCATAACAACCTTCATGATTTTCATATATATATATATATATATATATATATATCTAAATATATATAAAGAAGGTTAAATTTTCCTGATGAACTTTTCTCACACGCAAATAATTATCACATCACTTACTCTCTAAAACATCACATGCATAAATTTAAAACAAAACTTAATTGTTTACTCACCTGTCTGCATGTTGAACAGAGGAGCAAAATTGATTGTATTTCTGCGAAAATCTGGAATTTATTTGATCTTAAAGTTCCAAATCTTGGATTTGAAACAGCAGCTTGGATTTTGAACATGGTTAGGTTGAGTTGATTTCTTCCTTGTATATTTAGTTGAGCTTTGATTTGCTTGAAGCTTGTTCTTGAATCAGGTTGGAGATGCTTTTGGATTTAATTTAATTTCTTGATGAATTTTTGAAACTTGAAGCTTAGTTGATTTGAGGAAATAGACTGTTTAATATTTTCTGATTCTCAGTTTTTTTTTTTTTTGAAAATGTAAAAAAGAAGCCTAGATCTTCTTTCAAATACATGTCATCCATATTTTGAACTAAAAGAAAATGCCACTTGTAAATGCATTTTCTCTAAGCCTACACATGTTTAAATGCATGTATGTAAGCTTACAAATGTTTTGGATCTATAAATTAAATATTCCTTATGTTTTATATTTTATTTATATTTTTAAGAGAACAAATTGCCACATGTAAATTCATGCTATATTGATCCAACACTTGCATTTTTTTTGCATGTGTTTATATTTTACAAATGTCATAAACCATATTTCTTATTTTAACATATATATTATATTTTATAAATTATGTATTAGGTTAATAAATGTTTATATACATATATTTAGCTATTATGTTTTTATTAAATGATGTTCTTTAAATATACAACTATTTATTACAGGTAATACTTTCAATATATTTATTTAAATTTCAAATCCCAAATTCCAGATCATAATTTATTTATAAACCATACAAATCCTATATATATATATATATATATATATATTTCGGAATTAGTTATTTAACTTATTAATTAGTATTTTTACTAACTAACCCTGTTAACTATCAATTAACAGATATTTCAAAATTCAGGTTATCACAGCGTGGGTTATATATTTATAACAAAGGAGTTACGCAATCCAAGGGAACAATTTTGGCAAGAAGTTTTATATATTTTATAGACATTTATATTTGCGTACGTGCATTGGAATATAAAGATAAACTTGCGATATTCTAGGAGAAAGAATAGGTAGATTTTTTTCACTGAATGGTCAGAAATTTGATGTGTGAGCCTATGCAATTTCAGTTGATAAAGGCAAGAAACTTATTGCTTTGAAATGGAAAATTTCTTCCACTTGATTGCGTAAAAGAAGTGCAAGTGATAAAATGTTTAAGGAAATAATTGGTTTCGTTGCGATTTCTTTATTTAATAGGTTGCGTGAGGTTTTAGAATTAAATAGGATGAGTGATTTATGCAAAGAAACGGCAAGAAATTAATAAAAATCAAAGATTAATTCAGGGATATGCATACGTGACTGAAAGAAAGAAGTTTGCAGTGATTGGGGTGGAGAAACGACATGCAATATCCAAATCAAATATTTTTGGGTATTTTGCATATGTTGACCGAGTATTTCCAAAAGGGTTTGCATTGATATTGTGGGTTTGTATTTAAATCAACAAAGTTGCGCAATTAGAGGGAAGAAAGATTTGGAAATAAATAATTGCAATGAGGGTTGATTTTATTATCAGTGGGTAGAAGGAAATGGCAAGGGCAATTTGTTTTATTAATGAACACGTACGTGCAAAATTTTAGGAAGGAAATGGCAAAATATCTTGGCAACATTTTTCTCTTGTTTTACAATTTAATAAGAAGTAAATGTGTTGACAAAAAAAACATAAGAAATAAACGGATTCCTCATGAAGCCAAAGGTATGAATAGAAAAGGTTCATCCAGTATGTTAATGTATATATAATACAAGGTATACATTTTTTTTTTCTAAAATAAATTAGCAGTCTATGCAAGTGATATCTAAAGTTATTGCATCGTTTTATCATTTTCTTCCATGTATGTTAAATTACATTTAGTTGCAAATATAAAGCAAATTTAACTGAAATTTGGTTCTATTACTAGAATAAGTACATAGAAAATGAAGTTTGACATATTTTATTGTTACAGGAATATTCTTACTTTGCAATCTTACAAAAATGAAGATAAAGGAGTCAAGCTGATAGAAAATATATATATATATATATATATATATATATATATATATACTGCGTAGATGATAGGAAACTTTCATTGATGATTTAGTTTAAAAGATGAAAGTTTCATTGATAGATAAAATAAGGAACGCACAAATTAAGGATATGAACGTTAGAAAAATCAAAGATTTTTTTTTACCAAATTTGAAACAAAATTTACGCGTTCTCTTATGTAGTAAATATACGTTAGAAATATTCCACCAATAACACGCCTTTTAAACGCGCAATTAAATAGTTTATTTATACACTAATATTTTTCCAAATCTTATTTCTTAATTAAAACATGATTTTGCTAGAAATTAAGTTATTTACCGTCTTCGACAAAAAAAACCCAAATTTCCAATTAAAGTTAATTCTTAACCACATCAAAATTTCAAAGATCTTATTATTTATTTAAAAATTTGGGAAATTGTTTTAATCAATTCAAAATTTAGATTTTTATAAAATAAACCCCCAAAGTTTTATAATTAAAAGTGAAAAATACTTGTTAAAACATCGGGCTGTTACACGTATCATTTCAACCCATAGTGAATTCTAAACTACATGGAACTTGCAGAGTGATTACAGATAATACAATAAAATAACAGGCATATATCATCAATAATTTAAATAGAATATAAACAATAGGATATGGTGTCATATCCCACAGGTGAACGATTTCAGATAACAACATATATAGCAATGTAAAATCTAACAGCAGCATATTTCAATTGTCGTTTCAATTGAAATCAAATTTAACAAATAAAAAACGTTAATCGTGAGTGATTGCTTACCTTTCGAGGCTAGAGGCTAGAGAAGATAAACAACACAACAATCTACGAATTTCAAAGCAACGCTACATTGGCGTGAATTCAACAAGGCTGAGAGATAAGAATTTGGTGAAAACGAATTAGAACCATCTTGATATGACAGAAAATGATGTATATAATTTTATTTATTATTAAAAGCAATTTAATCATATATCTCAAATTAAAATTTAATTCAATACTTCGAAAAAAATCTCTATATATTTATATCTTTTAAAACCAATCAATGTATACTCATATAGACATTTGCGAACAAATTTTATATTATACACACACACACATATAAAGTTATATAAACTTAAATAGAAAATATACAAACGCGATTGTATTACAAGTTTCCAACAATATATATTTCCGTTTTAAAATATTAGGAATACTACAAACCATAATATATTATAACTAACATATAACTTAAAATATAATTAACATATATACATATATATATATATATATATATATATACACACAAACGTACACAAGGTATAAATATATACATATGTATACTCAGTTACCCTATCTAACCCAACAGGAAAAATCTAAACTAATATAACTTTTTTTTAAAAAAAAAAAACTTATAAACACTGTCTATATCATACTTGAACAAAATCAATGTATATTACTGTAAATATATAAACAGTATAACATATATTCATTGTCGAACCAGATTTTCCAATTTCTATAATATATAAAAATAGATCATATAACTGTTTATATAAAATCAGTATTTACGTAATTCTAATATCAATAAACCCATGCTTTATCTGTACAAATCCACTTATATTCTTATACAACATATAACTTTATATATGTGTACCTTATACCCTATAACACCTATATATTTTAAAACAAAACAGAGAATATAGTGTGTAATATATACATATTTTCTTTCATAAAAATACAGCAACGTGTATATACATAAGCATATAAACTAATGTACACAGTATATATTATAATATACCATAGGTTTATAAAAAAATATATACTTACGCAAAAGAAGGAGTACACAGTCTAAGTGGCTACGGAGGAGCACGAGGGGTGGAAGATCAGGGAGGAGATGCGGAGTGATGGTTTTGAGAAGCTAGCAGAGGGGGAGAAACAAAAGAAGAAGAAGAAACAAAGAAGAGAAGTAAAGGCCACGGAGAAATATAAGGGAGGAGCTCAATATCTAAAAGCTGGAATAAGAAACGTAAAATTGAATGAGCGAAATGAATGCAAAAAGTATATAAGTTTGATATTCGAATGACAGTCATAAAAATGGAAATTTGGGTATAGGTAACGGCTGGCTATAATCAAATATTCACGTTTTGATGGATTTCTTTCCTTTAAGCAATAAAGGCAGGGAGGGAAAGAATAGATAAAGGCAACAAATCCATCAATCAAAGAAAATGGAAAAGTTTGAACTTGTACGCAAATAAATAGATATAGAACGATGTAGGTGAGTTGGCTGCTCTAGGTAAAATGCTTAATAATTTTTATGAACCAAATAGGCATGAACAAACTACAACATGCAATTAACTAATTGATTGTCTGTAACAGTGCAAGCAAGAAATGAGATAATAATTAAAGTTTTTTTTGTTTGCCGAAGGAAAGTAGGAAAGGCAGACCAATAGGCTAAGAATCATACCATAATTACTCTAGTGAACAGAGGAAAGAAATTTAAAACAAAAACATAGATAAAGGTTGAGCGAATGGACATGGTCACCTGCTTGAATAACGTGAAATAATTAAAGCAAATGAAGTGGCTATAGGAAACGAATGATTTCTTCCTATTTTTGAATTAATGTTTATGTAACAACCCGCATATTTATCGATTTTTATATTTATATATTTTATTTAAATATTTTATCGTTCGTCGGATTTTGGTCCGAAAAGCTACTTTTTGCAAACAGCCGAATTAGGACTCGAGACCACCCCCATTGAGTTCAAAATGCAGTTTGCGACCTTTTTGAGTATAAGCTTCGATATGTTTGGAGAAAGTTGATTTTTGCTACTTTTTCCCGCTTATGACTTTGGTTTGGACTGCACCCTTATTAGCTCAGCCCAACCCCCTTCACTTCATAACTTCTCCTCTTTTCTTAAACACTCAAGATTTAGCATCAATGGTGGAAGAGAATGGGAAATAGAAATTCCTAAGCCCTAGTTTCCATTAGCAAATCCATCTTCTTGCTCCAAACTCAAGTGAACCCATTGGTAAGCATCTCCTTCTTCTTCTCCAACTCTTTCTCCATTCAATTTCAGAAATTTCCTAAACTTAATTTAGGAAATATTTCTCCTTTAAGCTTAGATTCAAGCTTGTTGGGTTGGAATTGAGGAGTGATTGTTCTTACCATTGCTCTATAGCTTCTTCTTCATTGATTTGGGTTCAAAGGTGAGATTTTTATCTCACATCTATGCTTATATTTATCTTCGATTGTTAGGTATGAATTCCTAACACATATTCATGTGCATTTGCTTTTGATTTGGATTTCTTTTGTGAATATTCCAATTTTTGGTGTTTTGAGTTCAATTCGTTAAAAATCCTAACTTTGATGTTTGAACATGTTTTTGGTGATGCATCGAGGAGCATATAGGGCCGGGTAGTCGATAGGCATAAACCCTTAGCGCCGTTGCTTGAGCGAATGGAATTTGATTGAGTTTGCACCTCTTTTGAAATAGGGCAGGGGAGTGCTGGCAACAGATTCGGCCGACCGAGCCCCTGGGCCGGCCGACCGACCTACTACTTAGGCACTTCCTGCCTCCGTTTGGAAGTGCCGGTTACAGGCTTCGGCCGACCGAGCCCCTGGGCCGGTCGACCGACCTGGTGCCCCGTGCACTTCCATCCCCTGGTTCGGTCGACCGAGCTCTGTAGCCGGCCGGCCTACCTGGTGCATTTTTGCCTATTTCGCCTAGTTGTTTGAATTTCCAACATTAATCGATTCGTGTTGTTTCCTATGTGTTGTTATCATTTGTTATGACTTTGATGACTCTTTTTTAGGGATTTTTGAATATCCATTTGGATGGATTCTTTATCGGTTTCGTTGGATTTTTATTCACATCTACGTATGTGAATCTTAGTGATTGATTGTTCCTATAATCTTCTTTGTGATTTGTCACTTTAAAAATATAAAGGTTTTCTATACTAGTAGTAAATATCAAAACTCTTTCATCACAACGATTTCAGCACTATTTTATTACAAAGCTCGTTTTCTTAAACCGTTTTCCAATCTAGTAGTATATACAAGCCTTTACTTCACTCGTATGAGAAATCTAATTAAACGACTTAGTAAAACGAGTGGTATGAAACGCTTGCGTTTACTTCACCGGTTAATTCTTGGACTTGTTCGATTGAATCTCTTGTGACAATTTTATAGTGGAGATCTACAATTTATTCGTAAATATTTAAGTTAAGCTAGTGGTTATGGGACATGAAGCTAAGCTCATATATTTACTAGCTTACTGTAATCGACACTTCTCGTTGATCATGACGATCATCTTTTGATTTAGAGTAGCAATGTGCGATGTCTCTTTGTCCATGTCGAGGACGATACTTCATTTTTTGTGGAGCTTCGGCTCACCAGGAGGAGCTTCGGCTCAATGTCCGCAATGTGGGACTATACCCTGTCATGAGGAACTTCGGTTCACTAGGAGGAGCTTCGGCTCAAAGTCCGCAATGGGGGACTATACCCTGTCAGGAGGAGTTTCGACTCACCAGGAGGAGCTTCGGCTCAAAGTCCGCAATGGGGGACTATACCCTGTCAGGAGGAGTTTTTGACTCACCAGGAGGAGCTTCGGCTCAAAGTCCGCAATGGGGGACTATACCCTGTCTGGAGGAGCTCCAGCTCATTTTTCTAGGATTGGCCATTCTTTTCTTGTGCTTTCTGGATTTCTATTTGACGATTTCTAGAATTTAGGCTTCACCTATCTTCGTGATTTCTATTGATTTGATTTATCAATTATTGTGGCTTGGTGAATGAAATTAGGAGTATGACATTCCTTTTGATCCTTGAGTAGGTTATTGTGATATTGATTAATCTCTTATTGATTTTTCAATTACTTATTTATCACAGCTTGGCATTGTGATTATTATACGTTTAGTCATATCTCTTATTCTATATCATTTCTTCTGATAATTATAGCTAGACTGATCCGTTTATTATTTTCTTATTAAATAATATTCGGGTCAGACCGAGATGTTACAGGTGCTTCTGCTTGACTTTACATCCGGGATTACCTCCTTGACTTTTGGTTAACTACTTTAGTTTAGTAGTTTTTTGTCGTATACATTTGAGATACAGACTCTATGATGTATACTTATTCTTTTATCTAGCACTTGTATCTATTCTTTTTGATATTGTGGATCTTGTTAGACCACTACTCCGATGAACACTTTTATGTGTTATATATATTCATATCTATTTCCGCCCTTGTGATATGAATTGTCTGTGACTGATTTATGTTATGTTTATTTCTATATTTGTTTCCGAAGTCCTTTATAGCCACTGTGTAGTAGCTTTGAGTTTTTGTCCGTATGTCGGATTTCCTCTTGAGATGAAAAGTTATATTTTTATCTGGCATATCGGTGCTCGCACAAAGCAATTATACAGTTGGCCGCTCCTCAACAGCCTTATTCTCCGTGCTAGTTGACAGCATTACTCCGTAGTGTTCTTGTCTAGCGTGGGTATAGAGGTGGGGCGTCACAGCTTGGTATCAGAGCCAAACTTCGGAACAATGTAGAATAATATAACAAGGATCATAGTCCTAAGTCTTTCTTAGGAGTCGTGCTTTAGGATTTAATTCGAGTCTTCGTACCGATTCATCCTATTTTCCTTATGATTCCTTGTTTTATCAATCAAGTTTGATTGAAATTTATTTTGAGAATAACTTTTTCCTCTTCTTTCTTTCTTTCTTAAAGAAGAGAAATGGTTAGACCTGGCCGTCCCAGCGCCGGTCAATCTAGTGCTACTCCCCAGGATGGAGTATTTATGTCTGCCCAACAACTTTTAGATCTTGTTAAAAACGCTCAAGCAGTCGGTCCCAATCCAGAGCCTACTCATCCTAGATCCGGTTTTGCACGCTTGTGCAGAGACTACTCCGATTTGGGTGGAAAGCCATTCAAGGGATCCGAGAGTGTTATTGAAATTCAAGCTTGGCTCAAATCATGCGATCGCATCTTTTCTCGCATGAACCTTGTTGATCTATATCGAGTCCAAGTGGCTTCTAGCATGCTCCAAGAAAGAGCATTAGATTGGTATGAGCTTTAAATTTCTGAAATCGTTGAGGCGGATCTCACTTGGGAGCAACTCCGAGAAAGATTCGAATTGAAATTTGCGCCGGAGGCTGAAAAAGTAACTTTGGCCCGGCGTTTTATTGACCTTGTTCAAGGTGGATCTTCTGTGATAGACTATGTCGCATCTTTCGAATCTCTATCCAAATACGGGGTTGAAAACATTAACACCCCATTGAAGAAAAATCAGAGATTTGTCTATGGCTTGAATAAGAATCTTAAGAAGTCATTACTCCTGAAACTTGAGGTTTCATTTGATCAGCTTATTGATATCGCTCTTCGTCTTGAAGAGGCCGATAGAGAAATTGATGTCGAGGTTGGGAATGCCAAACCGAACTCCAACAACAACAAGAAGAGGCATCCCTTTATTAGGTTTGAAAGTCCTAATCCTAACAAGAGGGCAAAGCAAGAGACTTCTATAGCAAATACTCCCATCCCTAATCGCGGAGAATGCTACAATTGTGGCTCTAGAAACCACTATATAAATAGGTGTCCAAGGCCTATTTCTTGCCGCTATTGCAAAAGTGCGGATCATTATATCTCTTCGTGTCCCAAGAGTCAAAGCAGGAGAGAAGGAAGGCTGCCAGCCCCTAGCAACACTTCTCTTAGTCAAGGTATTTTGATTTCAACTTGATGGCATCATCTTATTCCTTAAGCCCACTTATAAGGAAAGTGTTATTTCTCTCATTCATGTAGTTTGAGAAATCTTCCGGTATTTTTGAGCTTATCTTAGGATTATCACCTAAGTAATCTTTCGTGTGGTGCTAAGGTCTTTTCAGTTTGACCTTACCACCAGTTTTCATTTGCTATGAGTAGCGGAAGTTGGCATTCCACTTACCGTATTCCGCACTTGTTATGATTCCTATGAATGAATTTGTAACAGCCCGCAAATCCGTACCCCTTGAGTCAACACTATTCTACAACAATCAACTCAAGTTGCACAGAAATACAAACTATTTGGGTTTAAGAAGAAGAGAAAACAAAATCAACATCAGAATCTAACCATCGCAGCGGAATAAAATATAATAGATAAATAAAAATCTTTACTCAAAATCAAATATATCAGTTTACATATATTACCTCATCAGAGTACATCAGTCACAGCTCACATCAATAACATACAATGGGTACACAACAACTCAACACAGCGGAAATATATATATATATACAAGTATGAGAATACGTATCGTCATCCAGCTCGTCTCCTGAGCTCCACAGCATCATATCCTGTATCCTATAATACTCGGTCTGACCTGAGCATTACAGTTAAATAATACCCGAGTCAGTCTGGAATACCAGCGCGAGAAAATCACACCAATTGATTATTAAAGTTTCAAAATCCTTTGAAAACAAAAGCTTCTCGTAAGACCACGCCATAAATAAACATGTCGGGTTTTTACCTTACGATAGCTAAAACAATTTTTTATAGAAATCCTCTGATATTATAATAGGGTCTATATACAAATACTTATAAAATAGCCGAAATTGTGACATGATTAAATTCCAGCTACTAGCCACCGAAGTGGGTAATAAAAACAAAACTCGTACAAGGCTCGTAGGGAAAATGGATTTCCAACAATGACTAGGCACTGGGGTACCACCTGTCACAATACGGGGCCTAGATCACCGTACCGAGGATTACTCCCTTCATCCCCTGCAACACAAGGCCGGAACCATTCCTTACTGAACAGTCCCGAACAAGATAAACCCCGTGGTTGGCGCGACCAACCACCCACTAAGCCAAAATATATAAGGGACATCTAGACAGGGGAATTATCTTGTCCTGCTTGGGCATGACCCACCTAACCTTGCTGCATATCCCCTGATTTTCAGTCATTCCCATTTGGTGAGGCTTGAGGCTAAGCGTTACCTTTAGAACGTTTTCACTTTGAATGCCCATCGTCCACCTACGATGCTTCGCAAGCATTCATCCATACAAGTCCGTCCCGGGCTCGAACGGAACCGAAGGCACTATTCCTACTACATCCATTTTGGAAATATCCTCAGGATTAGTAGCGACTAGTCCTTGCACTTCACTGCTCCATCTTCGACTCCGAACACGTTTTTCGCACGAAACGTACAAATTGGATCGAAGTGGTTTTCGAGAAATAAATCTCGATCCCGGTCTCTTCGAAACGATCAGCGTAGTTGGCCAATATTGATAGTCGGTTATTTAACTATCAATTATATTCACAAAACAACCAACAACCAATAAATAATTTTCCAAATTATTGATTAACCTCAAAATATCTTCACAAGATATATTTCTATTTTCAATCCTCTGAAAACAGTTTCAAAACCATCTTTTCTTTCAGAATAAACTTTCCCAAATATTTTCTATCTCCTCTGAAATTACCAAGCACAAAACTAGATTTTAAAAATAATTTAAAACACTTTACTTTGAAATATATACCTTTAAAACATTTAATTTAAAACTACTTCAATAATTTGTTAAAAATACATATTATATGAATATTGGAAATAAGGTTACTTAGTAAATATAAAACTATATTTATACTTTTAAAAAAAAACATAACATTAAGTCATTCCTTAAATAATTACTTACTATAATAGATTAGGAGAAAATACTTACTTTAGACTTTAAACATTAGAAATAATAAATTTTACAAAACATGCTTCCTTTAAAAAAAACAGCCTTTAAAACATTTAATTTATAGCTGAAAATCTACTTTTTTTATTAAAAACATGTACTTGGCTATCCAGAGGAAATTCCAACTTCAATCACTTAAATCAATTTTCCCAAATTGATTTCCAATTTATTTTATTTGAAATAAATTTCTTTAATTACTCAATTTATTTCAAAATTCATTAATCATGCACTTAATCATCATTGTTATTATTTCCATTTGATTTTAAATCTTTTAACTGAACATACAAATTTCAGTTTTTCCCAATTTCTTCTTTATTCCTTTTCATAATTTAAGTCATAGATATTATAAAAATGTTTTGTTCTTTTAAATAATAATACTGAAGTTTAAAATTTATTAACTTTCTGTTTATTCAAATTTCCTTTCTATACTCAAGATATATTTGTTAAAATTTTAAGGAACTTTATTTCTTTTCCAATTCATTCTTAGATTTATTAAAATTCTATAATTATTTTACTTACAGTTTCGCTTCTTTTATTATCTTTCCAAAATCAAATTTATATTTTTGGTAATTCATCATACCCAATTATATTAACCAAGCCATAGCATTCAATACATCCACATAATTCATTATAGAATATCAAACAATCAGAACGGAGAATATAAAATAATTTAAATAAAAGTTGAGGGGTCCAGTTGGATCCCTCCAACCTGTTTTCCCTGCATCCACAGACGTTAGCATCACATAATATGCCAATTTAAGATTATCATACTATATCACATCAATCAATTCAACCATACAAACACTTATTTAAATTTAATCATTTAAATTTTAAATTTAAAACTGAGTGAGATTAACTCACCTTTGCTTTACTGTTCGCAATCCATTCCAAATCGACTTGTTTCCTTGATTTTAAACCTTGAACAACATTATATAATTTATTAATATTTTGAACGAAGTTTTCCCTTTTTTTTAAAAAAATTCATTTAACTTAAAATTCCCTTTAGTACATAAATTGATTATCTAATTAAACAAAATATCCCTTTTTATATTGATAATCAAATAAGTAAATTTTACAAGCTATCCACCAAACCTATTATTTATATATCTTTCCAAAACAAAACATTCAAAATAATAAGTTTCTGCTTTAACTTTATAAATACATATTTCAATCCGTATTTGTATATTTATTTAATAACAAATTTAAAATAAACACCCTTAATAAATCATTTTCAAATAACCTGGTAAATTAAAACATTTGTTTATATATTAATGTTATCAATTTACTGTCAACTATCTAAATAAAAGTCTTAGCCTTAAAAAAAGTTCTATTAAGCTGTACCGTCTCAATATCCATTATTTAAACTACAATAAAAATCGAAATACCTCACTGTAAATTCTTATATATATATATATATATATATATATTTTAAAACTGTATAAATCAATATGAATAAACATTTTATCCTTCCAAATAAAATCAAATAAAAGAAATCTCGATACCTCACAGACGAGTACGCTCACGAGAATGATTCCATCTCCATCGCGAAGCCTTAACTCGAGCCCGAGCTGTTGGCATCACCAACCTGAATCCATCGAGCACACTGCCTCGCTCGATAGCGCGAGCCTCCACTACATCGCCGATCTGACCATCGGCCCCCAATAGCCACACAATTCGCTCACAACCCTAGTTGAGCTCTTCAATTTGTCGCCGCTCCTGAATGAGCTCGTGCTCGAAGCCGTGGGCCAACGCGACTTGATTGATCATGAAATGAAGTCGCGTGAAGCTGCGAATTCTCGGCCATTTTTTTTTCTTTTGAAATTCAATTCGATCTACTTTTAGAAAGAGGGAAACGTTCGACTTCGAGTTTGGATGGAGGAAAGAGGGATGCGACTCGTGCCTGAAGAAGAAAAGGGGGGGTATGCGACTCTTCTTTGGCCATTACAGAATTTCGAATTGAAGGGGAGTGGAGTTTTTACTTCTGGAGGAAACAAAGGAGTTCGATTATATTATTTTTTCTTTCAGTAGCTTGCTTTAGAATCTTTACGTTGAACGGCTCGGGGGATTATAATTATTATTATTTTCTTAAAAAAAACAAAGCGTGTTCAAGAAGGCTCGACCAATTATAAGCTTACCTTAGCTGACGTGAAATTATTTCGACGGAAGGTTAACTGGTTAAAAATGTATTAATTTAATTTCAAATTTCAATTTAAATCGACTATTATCTATGAAATTCCAGCGCGAATATACTTCGTACACTCATACACTAGCTCCAAACAATACGAAATTTGAAATCCGATAATAATTCAATATTACGGACCCACTGGAACTAGATTCGTTGGATTCCGAAACTGTGTCTCGGAAGACTATTTTTAAATTCAATTTAAACGATATTAAGTTTCAAAACTGAACAAACCGCTGCTAATTTCAATTTTACAACTTCTATTATCTTGAAGACTATCAATATAAACTTTACAAGTCTTCAAATTTTATCCAACAGGTTTAAAGTTCGAGATTCAACAATTTACTCAACTTCTAATAATTAAATTCTATTATTTAATTATCAAACAAATAACGATATTTGTAATTCTAGTTAAAACTATTATATTGAATATTTAAAATCAATTAAATATTCCGATTTTAAATGCTTGAAAAATTCCGGGTCGTCACATTCCTCCCCCCTTAAAAGAATTTCGTCCTCGAAATTACTAGTTAGGAAGAATGGTCCAATATCCATTTACTATTTCCCAAAATCCAACAGTTTTCTAACAATTCAACATCTCCCCAACGATCTTTTTATAGAAGGCCCATTATTTTTCTTATTAACTTTCCAAACCTGTCCCTAGTTCCTAACCATACCATTTGTTTAACCATTCAAGTTTCAATTTAAAACCAATTTTTGAATTATGAAAATTTTCTCAAAATTTTTCTAACTCCCTAAATTCCCGAAAAATTTCGCCAGCGTCTCCTTTGCGCGACTAGCTCGGTACAACTACAAAATGGCTCTACGGCCTCCCAAATTCAAAAAGAAAACAAAAGGCCAAGTGGCTCAATCCAAATCCAAATCCCAATCAAAATTTCATACCAAAATTTAAATACATACCTTTTTGTCGGGCAATTCAAATTTTATCTTTGGAATCAAAACCAACTCTCTTTTCCTTTTTATAATACCTGCATATCCTGCTTAATACCAATATCCAATCACAATATTCCCAAAACATTTTATCGACTTTCTCACAAAATGCCAATATCCATTCATTCCAATATTGACTTAAATTATATTAGTAGTATCAATTTTCATTTAAGACTTCACCATTCTCTCTAAAGGTTAGTTTAAGCATTTTATATGCTTCTTATATTTGTTTTCATCTTCCACTTTAGTTTATATCTATTTCTATTCAAATTAATTCTTTCATTTTCATACGAATTCAATTCATCTCTAACTTGAAACATTTGAATTTTATTTTTCATTTATTACTAATTCATGCCATTACTTTAGTTAGTTTCATTTACTAATTAATTTCAATTTCTAGTTTGAAATCGTTTTGCTGTTAACTAAATTTTCCAAAAAAAAAAATCTTCAAAAATTTTCGAATTTTTTTGGCAGAGTTCCCTTTGTACGGAGGAGCTTTTGCAATTTGACAAAAGAGATAAATATATATACATCGACCCACACGGTCGGAAAAACCAAAAACAGTTCATATTTCCTATTTTAATTGCGTATGCGTACCTTATTTAGCATTTTAAGCAAGCAGCTTATTATTTTTTTAGCAAATAGCGCAACTCAATCCAGCCACACGGCTTCCAGGTACCTGTACTTACTCAACTTAAACATGTAAGTGCCAAATATATGAAGTTTAACAGCATATCACTTATTTGTAATAGTTAAAACATATGAATTCTAAAAGAAACTCGTACCAAACATTTTCCTGTAAGCAATTTATATAGTTTCCATGCAAATTCAACTATTCCAATTTATTTTTAACCATTTTCACTCAATTCGGATGGTTTTCGATTCATTCGTATACAATTCCATCAATTTGAATGGTTTAGAACTCATTTGCTTACTTTTAATTTATTCTTAAGCAGATTGAACTCATATTTAATTCAATTGCTTTCAAATCAATTTATTTTACTTCCACCAACTCATAGAATTTTAATTACTTCCATTTACATCCAATGATAATTTTTTTCTATGCAATTTGACAAGATTTATGTGAATAAATAAGTATTTATGTTTATAACCAATTTAAATTGACTCCAACTCAATTTATACTTAATTCTATTCCATTTCGGATTTATTCACAATCCATATATTCTCAGTTTCATTGCATTTCAATTTTATTAACCAAACTAGTCCATTAAAACCATTAACAACTTAGGTTCATCTCCATTACCAATTAAATTTTCCTTCTTATTTTAATTCATTCACATCCATTCATTTACATTTAAAACCATTAACAACTTATTACAAGGCCGTTTCCAATTTACTTTCACTTATATGTATTTTATTTGTAATTCATTCCATCACTATTTTAATCCATTTCATTTTAATTCTATACTTCCCTAAATATATTTACTTTGTTTACACTTCAAGTCTAATTTTAATTAATAACTCAAGTTCTGATTCTATTATTCACTTTAAATTTACCAACCAATTTACTAACTCACAATTCAACCTCATTCTCAATTATTTTCACTTCATCAACAATTTGAATCAATTTTAATTTATAACTTGAGTTTATTTCCAACTTCATCATAAACTTATAATTCAATTCCATTAACTAATTTATTATCCAATTAGTTCTCCCCTTATTCATAATCCAACACTTGAATTTTTATTCCAAATATCACTCCATTTAATTTTCTTAGGTTCAGTATTTATTTTATACTTCAAGTTCGGATCCTCATTTCATTTTTCAAATTATCAAAATATTGATTTTGGGCATTGTATTCCATTTTCAATTTAATAAGTCACAACTTATTATTTTATACAATTCCATCCATCATAAGCTGGAATATATTCATCTTTTATTTTTAACTCAAGCCTTCTATTTATTTATAGCCCAAGCATATTTTATTTCCATGGATCTTTAATTCTTTTACAAGTTATTCTGGTTTATTTATTTCAATTCTCATTTCTTATCCAATTTACTTCCCATTTATTCAGGTAAGAATTTAATCTCATTAATTAATTCAATTGAATTCTCATCCCAACTCAATTTTATTTTAACTCGGATTTATTTAACTCAATTCGATTACAACTGGATATTCTTTCAGCTTAGTCAATTAATTTCAATCCAGTCAAATTTTTATTTTCAAATCCAAGTTAATTTCAGTTTCAACTTTTCTCTTTAAATTTTAATTCCAACATTCAAAGCCTATATTTCCTTCCTGATTTAAAACTCAACTCAATTTTATAAGCTTACAATTTATCTCATCAGGATTTTTAAATCCCGGCTTTGGCTTCAAATCATTTTGAAATCTCCAATATCTCAAACCACATTTCTCAAAAATTTTAATCCAATCCTGGCTTTTATTTTCAACAAATTCCCTTTTGAAATTTTCAAAACAACCAGTTTTTCCTGAACAAAACAATTTGGCAGCAATCCATCACTTCGAAATTCGAAAATGAATACTGATGATGCGGCCGTCATCATCAGAATTATTTTCCAATAATCTAAGTGATTTCAATGCTATATCACTTTCAAAATCCATTTGTAACACATTTTCTTTCAGAAATACTTCCAAAACAATAATATTATTATTTAGCTTCAAATACTTCAAAATCTCCAGGATTCAAATTACCAAATCCTGCTTAAATCCATTTTAACTACAAAATCATTTGTATAATTAATACCTATAAAAATTTCCGTTTAATTTTATTTTAATTCATAAATTACATTCATAACCCATATTTATAAATTTCATTTTATAATGAATTTATTTCCCTAAATTTTAGTTATATTTCAATTTCTAGTTAAATTTTCACTTAAAAATGATAATATTTTAATATTGTCATTTTTAACATCCAAGCAACCATATATGAGCTAAATAGTTTACAAAACTCTTATTTATATCAAAATATATTTTGGGTAAAATTATTTCATTTACCCACATTTAAAACAATACCGTGTCAATTTGTTCTATTCAAGAGTTTAGAAACCCCTTCGATACAGTTGCGCAGACTGTGTCGACGAAGGTTCATATGCCACTCAATAAACCAATCAACACAATATTAAAACAATTTATATTCACTAACAAATACGCACTCATATCTATTAATACGCTCAAACTCATTCTATAGTACTTCGAACTCTAATTTAAATGAGTAATTCCCACCAGAGCCAAGGTTATCACCAACCTATGCTCTGATACCAACTGTAACAGCCCGCAAATCCGTACCCCTTGAGTCAACACTATTCTACAACAATCAACTCAAGTTGCACAGAAATACGAACTATTTGGGTTTAAGAAGAAGAGAAAACAAAATCAACATCAGAATCTAACCATCGCAGCGGAATAAAATATAATAGATAAATAAAAATCTTTACTCCAAATCAAATATATCAGTTTACATATATTACCTCATCAGAGTACATCAGTCACAGCTCACATCAATAACATACAATGGGTACACAACAACTCAACACAGCGGAAATATATATATATATACAAGTACGAGAATACGTATCGTCATCCAGCTCGTCTCCTGAGCTCCACAGCATCATATCCTGTATCCTATAATACTCGGTCTGACCCGAGCATTACAGTTAAATAATACCCGAGTCAGTCTGGAATACCAGCGCGAGAAAATCACACCCAATTGATTATTAAAGTTTCAAAATCCTTTGAAAACAAAAGCATCTCATAAGACCACGCCACAAATAAACATGTCGGGTTTTTACCTTACGATAGCTAAAACAATTTTTATAGAAATCCTCTGATATTATAATAGGGTCTATATACAAATACCTATAAAATAGCCGAAATTGTTACATGATTAAATTCCAGCTACTAGCCACCGAAGTGGGTAATACAAACAAAACTCGTACAAGGCTCGTAGGGAAAATGGATTTCCAACAATGACTAGGCACTGGGGTACCACCTGTCACAGTACAGGGCCTAGATCACCGTACCGAGGATTATTCCCTTCATCCCCTCCAACACAAGGCCGGAACCATTCCTTACTGAACAGTCCCGAACAAGATAAACCCCGTGGTTGGCGCGACCAACCACCCACTAAGCCGAAATATATAAGGGACATCTAGACAGGGGAATTATCTTGTCCTGCTTGGGCATGACCCACCTAACCTTGTTGCATATCCCCTGATTTTCAGTCATTCCCATTTGGCGAGGCTTGAGGCTAAGCGTTACCTTTAGAACGTTTTCACTTTGAATGCCCATCGTTCACCTGACGATGCTTCGCAAGCATTCATCCATAAAAGTCCGTCCCGGGCTCGAACAGAACCGAAGGCACTATTCCTACTACATCCTTTTTGGAAATATCCTCAGGATTAGTAGCGACTAGTCCTTGCACTTCACTGCTCCATCTTCGACTCCGAACACGTTTTTCGCACGAAACGTACAAATCGGATTGAAGTGGTTTTCGAGAAATAAATCTCGATCCCGGTCTCTTCGAAACGATCAGCGTAGTTGGCCAATATTGATAGTCGGTTATTTAACTATCAATTATATTCACAAAACAACCATCAACCAATAAATAATTTTCCAAATTATTGATTAACCTCAAAATATCTTCACAAGATATATTTCTATTTTCAATCCTCTGAAAACAGTTTCAAAACCATCTTTTCTTTCAGAATAAACTTTCCCAAATATTTTCTATCTCCTTTGAAATTACCAAGCACAAAACTAGATTTTAAAAATAATTTAAAACACTTTACTTTGAAATATATACCTTTAAAACATTTAATTTAAAACTACTTCAATAATTTGTTAAAAATACATATTATATGAATATTGGAAATAAGGTTACTTAGTAAATATAAAACTATATTTATACTTTTTTTAAAAAAAACATCACATTAAATCATTCCTTAAATAATTACTTACTATAATAGATTAGGAGAAAATACTTACTTTAGACTTTAAACATTAGAAATAATAAATTTTACAAAACATGCTTCCTTTAAAAAAAACAGCCTTTAAAACATTTAATTTATAGCTGAAAATCTACTTTTTTTATTAAAAACATGTACTTGGCTATCCAGAGGAAATTCCAACTTCAATCACTTAAATCAATTTTCCCAAATTGATTTCGAATTTATTTTATTTGAAATAAATTTCTTTAATTACTCAATTTATTTCAAAATTCATTAATCATGCACTTAATCATCATTGTTATTATTTCCATTTGATTTTAAATCTTTTAACTGAACATACAAATTTCAGTTTTTCCCAATTTCTTCTTTATTCCTTTTCATAATTTAAGTCGTAGATATTATAAAAATGTTTTGTTCTTTTAAATAATAATACTGAAGTTTAAAATTTATTAACTTTCTGTTTATTCAAATTTCCTTTCTATACTCAAGATGTATTTGTTAAAATTTTAAGGAACTTTATATCTTTTCCAATTCATTCTTAGATTTATTAAAATTCTATAATTATTTTACTTACAGTTTCGCTTCTTTTATTATCTTTTCAAAATCAAATTTATATTTTTGGTAATTCATCATACCCAATTATATTAACCAAGCCATAGCATTCAATACATCCACATAATTCATTATAGAATATCAAACAATCAGAACGGAGAATATAAAATAATTTAAATAAAAGTTGAGGGGTCCAGTTGGATCCCTCCAACCTGTTTTCCCTGCATCCACAGACGTTAGCATCACATAATATGCCAATTTAAGATTATCATACTATATCACATCAATCAATTCAACCATACAAACACTTATTTAAATTTAATCATTTAAATTTTAAATTTAAAACTGAGTGAGATTAACTCACCTTTGCTTTGCTGTTTGCAATCCATTCCAAATCGACTTCTTTCCTTGATTTTAAACCTTGAACAACATTATATAATTTATTAATATTTTGAACGAAGTTTTCCCTTCTTTTTTTTTAAATTCATTTAACTTAAAATTCCCTTTAGTACATAAATTGATTATCTAATTAAACAAACTATCCCTTTTTATATTGATAATCAAATAAGTACATTTTACAAGCTATCCACCAAACCTATTATTTATATATCTTTCCAAAACAAAACATTTAAAATAATAAGTTTCCTGCTTTAACTTTATAAATACATATTTCAATCTGTATTTGTATATTTATTTAGTAACAAATTTAAAATAAACACCCTTAATAAATTATTTTCAAATGACCTGGTAAATTAAAACATTTGTTTATATATTAATGTTATCAATTTACTGTCAACTATCTAAATAAAAGTCTTAACCTTAAAAAAAGTTCTATTAAGCTGTACTGTCTCAATATCCATTATTTAAACTACAATAAAAATCGAAATACCTCACTGTAAATTCTTATATATATATATATATTTTTTAAAACTGTATAAATCAATATGAATAAACATTCTATCCTTCCAGATAAAATCAAATAAAAGAAATCTCGATACCTCACAGACGAGTACGCTCACGAGAATGATTCCATCTCCATCGCGAAGCCTTAACTCGAGCCCGAGCTGCTGGCATCACCAACCTGAATCCATCGAGCACACTGCCTCGCTCGATAGCGCGAGCCTCCACTACATCGCCGATCTGACCATCGGCCCCCAATAGCCACACAATTCGCTCACAACCCTAGTTGAGCTCTTCAATTTGTCGCCGCTCCTGAACGAGCTCGTGCTCGAAGCCGTGGGCCAACGCGACTTGATTGATCGTGAAATGAAGTCGCGTGAAGCTGCGAATTCTCGGCCATTTTTTTTCTTCTGAAATTCAATTCGATCTACTTTTATAAAGTGGGAAACGTTTGACTTCGAGTTTGGATGGAGGAAAGAGGGATGCGACTCGTGCCTGAAGAAGAAAAAGGGGGGTATGCGACTCTTCTTCGGCCATTAAAGAATTTCGAATTGAAGGGGAGTAGAGTTTTTACTTCTGGAGGAAACAAAGGAGTTCGATTATATTATTTTTTCTTTCGGTAGCTTGCTTTAGAATCTTTACGTTGAACGGCTCGGGGGATTATAATTATTATTATTTCTTAAAAAAATACAAAGCGTGTTCAAGAAGGCTCGACCAATTGTAAGCTTACCTTAGCTGACGTGAAATTATTTCGACGGACGGTTAACTGGTTAGAAATGTATTAATTTAGTTTCAAATTTCAATTTAAATCGACTATTATCTATGAAATTCCAGCGCGAATATACTTCGTACACTCATACACTAGCTCCAAACAATACGAAATTTGAAATCCGATAATAATTCAATATTACGGACCCATTGGAACTAGTTTCGTTGGATTCCGAAACTGTGTCTCGGAAGACTATTTTTAAATTCAATTTAAACGATATTAAGTTTCAAAACTGAACAAACCGCTGCTAATTTCAATTTTACAACTTTTATTATCCTCAGGACTATCAATATAAACTTTACAAGTCTTCAAATTTTATCCAACAGGTTTAAAATTCGAGATTCAACAATTTACTCAACTTCTAATAATTAAATTCTATTATTTAATTATCAAACAAATAACGATATTTGTAATTCTAGTTAAAATTATTATATTGAATATTTAAAATCAATTAAATATTACAATTTTAAATGCTTGAAAAATTTCGGGTCGTCACAGAATTATTATGTCATTCAGTTTGTCCAGCTTATTCCATCCATTTTATAAATCGAATATTCTATGAATATTTCGATGAGACCATTCTTGTACTTATTGATTTTGGATGAAAATAGCAATTTAAAATTTTGCAAATCTTTTTCATAAGATTTATTTATAAGTACAATTTTATTTGTTCTTAAACAAGCAAAGAATATTCTTAAAGGTTTTTAAGAAACATGTTTACTATATAGAAGATGATTTTGTGATTGTATTGCCCATTTAGTGTGTTAAGAATTCTGGTCGATGCGCTTGATCAACGTTATCGATAAGAATCTCCTAAACGCTTTGATGAGACAATCAGACACGATATATTGACTTGTAAAAATGTAAAATTTTTGTAGAAAGATTATTACATAAAAATAAAAATGTAATTTTGAAAGTTTTAACTCTTTGGGAAAGAGGATTATTTAAAAGAAATTCTTTCTTTTTGATACTCTTATTCTTGTGATTCCTTGAGGGGAACCAAGACTTTGCTATTTGTACCGATACTAGTCGTATTGGTTTGGATGCCATTCTCTTGCAAAGGAGAACGTGCTATCACTTGTGCTTCTAAATCATTATAGCTTATCGAGACTAGATATGCCACTCATGATCTTGTGCTCGCGGCTATTGTTTTTACTTTTGGAATTTGGCATCATCATATTTGGATGAGAAATTTGTTCTCCACCTCGATCATAAATCTTTGAAATATTTATTTCCCATAAGGAACTTAATCTACGTCAACCTCGTTGGCTCGAGATTCCTTGTATCTTATGATCGTTTTACCAAGTTCATCGGGCGTTTTGACGTACTTCGTTTTATTGAGTTTCATCTCACCTCTTTTATGGACTAGCGTCCGATGTTCTTTTATGGTGTTCGGTTCATCGGATGTACTGTTATTATACTACATCGATGTACCGTCTTATTTGATTCATTGGATGTACCGTTTGCACTACATTAATGATTTACTTTTGATACATTGGATGTACCGTTTGTACTACATCAATGTCTTTGCTATTTGATTCATTGGATGTACCGATTGTACTACATCAATGTCTTTGCTATTTGATTCATTGGATATACCGTTTGTACTACATCAATGTTTTTGCTATTTGATTCATTGGATGTACCGTATGTACTACATCAATGTCTTTGCTTTGGTTCATTGGGCGTACCGTTTTTGTACTACGCTGATGTTCCAAATTATTTGAGTTTCTAGTTTCTCGGGCGTACTGTTGTTATACTACGTCGTTGCACCGGCTCAATTTTCTGCTATTCTTGACGTTCTCCACGTCTTTTATCTACGGAAATGCTTTTATGTTTCCGGTTTTATTCTTGTGCCTGGTGATATTGTGGAAATTGAAGTTTCACCAGATTTGATTTATGAGCAACATTCCATTCGCATCATTACTTCGGAGGTTGAGCACCTTCGGAATAAAGATGTTCTTTTTGTGATAGTTCAATGATTCTCAAATCCTAAGGATTGCTCTTGGGAATCTAGAGAATTCATTGAGCGATCCCGTTCTTGCTAACTCTTTCGTGCTCTTTATGGTGAACTTCTTATTTCAATTTTCTTTTGTGTTGATATGCTTCTATGGTTGTTACTTCTTATTTTCTTCTTAAGTATTGCGAGGACGCAAATTCTTTAAGGAGGGGAGTCTGTAACAACCCGCATATTTATCGATTTTTATATTTAAATATTTTATTTAAATATTTTATCGTTCGTCAGATTTTGGTCCGAAAAGCTACTTTTTGCAAACAGCTGAATTAGGACTCGAGACCACCCTCACTGAGTTCAAAATGCCGTTTGCGACCTTTTTGAATATAAGCTTCGATATGTTTGGAGAAAGTTGATTTCTGCTACTTTTTCCCGCTTATGACTTTGGTTTGGACTGCACCCTTATTAGCTCAGCCCAACCCCCTTCTCTTCATAACTTCTCCTCTTTTCTTAAACACTCAAGCTCTAGCATCAATGGTGGAAGAGAATGGGAAATAGAAATTCCTAAGCCCTAGTTTCCATTAGCAAATCCATCTTCTTGCTCCAAACTCAAGTGAACCCATTGGTAAGCATCTCCTTCTTCTTCTCCAACTCTTTCTCCATTCAATTTCAGAAATTTCCTAAACCTAATTTAGGAAATATTTCTCCTTTAAGCTTAGATTCAAGCTTGTTGGGTTGGAATTGAGGAGTGATTGTTCTTACCATTGCTCTATAGCTTCTTCTTCATTCATTTGGGTTCAAAGGTGAGATTTTTATCTCACATCTATGCTTATATTTATCTTCAATTGTTAGGTATGAATTCCTAACACTTATTCATGTGCATTTGCTTTGGATTTGGATTGCTTTTGTGAATATTCCAATTTTTGGTGTTTTGAGTTCAATTCGTTAAAAATCCTAACTTTGATGTTTGAACATGTTTTTGGTGATGCATCGAGGAGCATATAGGGCCGGGTAGTCGATAGGCATAAACCCTTAGCGCCGTTGCTTGAGCGAATGCAATTTGATCGAGTCTGCACCTCTTTTGAAATAGGGCAGGGGAGTGCTGGCAACAGGTTCGGCCGACTGAGCCCCTGGGCCGGTCGACCGACCTGCTACCCAGGCACTTCCTGCCTCTGTTTGGAAGTGCCGGTTATAGGCTTCGGCCGACCGAGCCCCTGGGCTGGTCGACCGACCTGGTGCCCTGTGCACTTCCAACCCCTGGTTCGGTCGACCGAGCTCTGTAGCCGGCCGACCGATCTGGTGCATTTTTGCCTATTTCGCCTAGTTGTTTGAATTTCCAACTTTAATCGATTCGTGTTGTTTCCTATGTGTTGTTATCATTTGTTATGACTTTGATGACTCTTTTTTAGCGATTTTTGAATATCCATTTGGATGGATTCTTTATCGGTTTCGTTGGATTTTTATTCACATCTTCGTATGTGAATCTTAGTGATTGATTGTTCCTACAATCTTCTTTGTGATTTGTCACTTTAAAAATATAAAGGTTTTCTATACTAGTAGTAAATATCAAAACTCTTTCATCACAACGATTTCAACACTATTTTATTACAAAGCTCGTTTTCTTAAACTGTTTTCCAATCTAGTAGTATATACAAGCCTTTACCTCACTCGTATGAGAAATCTAATTAAACGACTTAGTAAAACGAGTGGTATGAAACACTTGCGTTTACTTCGTCGGTTAATTCTTGGACTTGTTCGATTGAATCTCTTGTGACAATTTTATAGTGGAGATCTACAATTTGTTCGTAAATATTTAAGTTAAGATAGTGGTTATGGGACATGAAGCTAAGCTCATATATTTACTAGCTTACTGTAATCGACGCTTCTCGTTGATCATGACGATCATCTTTGTGATTTAGACTAGCAATGTGCGATGTCTCTTTGTCCATGTCGAGGACGATACTTCATTTTTTGTGGAGCTTCGGCTCATCAGGAGGAGCTTCGGCTCAATTTCTGCAATGGGGGACTATACCCTGTCATGAGGAACTTCGGTTCACAGGAGGAGCTTCGGCTCAAAGTCCGCAATGGGGGACTATACCCTGTCAGGAGGAGTTTCGACTCACCAGGAGGAGCTTCGGCTCAAAGTCCGCAATGAGGGACTATACCCTGTCAGGAGGAGTTTTTGACTCACCAGGAGGAGCTTCGGCTCAAAGTCCGCAATGGGGGACTATACCCTGTCTGGAGGAGCTCCGGCTCATTTTTCTAGGATTGGCCATTCTTTTCTTGTGATTTCTGGATTTCTATTTGATGATCTAGAATTTATGCTTCAGCTATCTTCGTGATTTCTATTGATTTGATTTATCAATTACCGTGGCTTGGTGAATGAAATTAGGAGTATGACATTCCTTTTGATCCTTGAGTAGGTTATTGTGATATTGATTAATCTCTTATTGATTTTTCAATTACTTTTTTATCACAGCTTGGCATTGTGATTATTATACGTTTAGTCATATCTCTTATTCTATATCATTTCTTCTGATAATTATAGCTAGACTGATCCGTTTATTATTTTCTTATTAAATAATACTCGGGTCAGACCGAGATGTTACAAGTGCTTCTGCTTGACTTTACATCCGGGATTACCTCCTTGACTTTTGGTTAACTACTTTAGTTTAGTAGTTTTTTGTTGTATACATTTGAGATACAGACTCTATGACGTATACTTATCCTTTTGTCTAGCACTTGTATCTATTCTTTTTGATATTGTGGATCTTGTTAGACCACTACTCTGATGAACACTTTTATGTGTTATATATATTCATATCTATTTCCGCCCTTGTGATATGAATTGTCTGTGACTGAATTATGTTATGTTTATTTCTATATTTGTTTCCGAAGTCCTTTATAGCCACTGTGTAGTAGCTTTGAGTTTGTGTCGGTATGTCGGATTTCCTCTTGAGATGAAAAGTTATATTTTTGTCTGGCATATCGGTGCTTGCACAAAGCAATTATACAGTTGGTCGCTCCTCAACAGCCTTATTCTCCGTGCTAGTTGACAGCATTACTCCGTAGTGTTCTTGTCTAGCGTGGGTATAGAGGTGGGG
Organism: Allium cepa; assembly: GCA_030765085.1. Lineage (NCBI taxonomy): Eukaryota > Viridiplantae > Streptophyta > Magnoliopsida > Asparagales > Amaryllidaceae > Allium > Allium cepa. The sequence goes on from CM060945.1 coordinate 83,400,902, forward strand.
CGTCACAGTTTACGTAGCCAAATTTTAAGCAAAAAGGTAACGTACAACAAATAATAAATTGAAATGACCGTTGATTCAACAACGTTATTAAAGCAATTTATTATATTGCTTGGGCTACACGGTGAAGATTTGGAAGAGACGTGTTTCACAATGCAACTGTTTTTAAGAAATAAATATATTACTTTAAAACAGAAGAACTGGCCAAAAATGAACGTAAACGTATACAATTTATATGTTTTGATATTCAAAATAATTATAGGATGGAAACAGTCACCCTAGATTTAGTTGAGAAATTAAAGCAATTAATTGCTGATTGGACAGCACGTTCCATATTTGAAACGTAAAGGAAAAAGATAAGTATGGAATGGAAGGATACGTTATAAAGGCAAAATGAACCGTTTGGAAAAAAATAAAAGAAATGATGGCAAATAAAACAGCTGTGCCTTGAATTTTCCAAAATAAATTATGAGAGAAATTGATGGGTTGATTGGATAGTGTGTTTCAAAACTTCAAGGAAATGAGTAATATATTTGAAAATACTAACATAACCTATATATACATACCTACTAGAACTCACATAATAATTAATGGACCCTATACCGAAACTAAACTTTCCGTGTATATATGTATATTAAGACCAAATTTTTCTTTGAATCAAAAATCCATACTTCCTTTCAAAACTAAATTTTAAAACCACCATTTGATGTATAAACAGAACATAATATTTTTTCCTTTTTCTTCTTCTTTTTATTAACAATAAATCAAACATTATTTAATAATTTCACATAACTCAACATATCCATTAGTTACCAATTTGAGTTCATTTGTTAGAGGTTAACTTATTTGAATTACAACAATACAATTAAACTATTGTTTCCTCTTTAATTTTATTCAATGGTTCAATATGTACAATTAACAATTATTATTAAATTCTTAACATTTGTGGTTTCAATTCAAATTGTAAATCTCATATAAACTATTATTATTCCCATTATTTTTGTTTCCACCAAATTTTATTCAATATTTTCATAAAATTAGAATTTTAAATTGGTCTAAAATTTCGGATCATTACCCATTACACTTTTTTTTTCCAGATCTGAATTGCATTGCAAAAATGAAGATGGGAAGAGATTTTGAAACAGTTAGGAAAATCAAAGATTTTTATTCCAATTAAATATGGAGACGCAAATGAAAGTGGAAAGTTTTACACGTGAATTGGAGGCAGGGTTTTAACTCTTTGTTTTAAATGCACGTGCTGATTGGATTTTTAATAGCTAAGATATGAAATAAAAGAGTGCGTACAATAGATGCAATAATTAAAACGAACGTACGCCCAAATTAATTAACCAGTAACGTAATCTAAATTTATATGTTTTCTTATTTATTGACTATTTATATTTAATTATACGTAATCCAAACATTAAATTTTTATTTCAAAATATTATTATTTAAATTTGTCCAAAATTCAATTAAATACGTTATTAAAAACCGTTTAAAATTTATGGGTTGTTACAGTTTTCCTTGAAATTATCAACAATTGTGAGGACAGGTTGATATAATTGTCCAGTCTAGTAAGTATTGATTTGTGTACTCTGATGTGAGATATGTATATTACAGTTTTGATTTATGTAAAGAACTATTTATATTATATGTTTCCGTTGAGAGATTTTGTTCTGTTTAGTTCTTCTTCTTCTACCTTTTTTCTTTTCCCTTAATAATATGTCTTTCTGGCACTCGATAGTTTGGCATGTTTTACGATGAGCGTATTTATGTCGATTTTCGAGGGTCGAAAGGGCGGGTTGTCACAATTGGTATCAGAGCTTAGGTTGGCGATATACCTAGGCTTTTGTGGGGATTACTCATTAGAGATAGAGTTAGAGCTACTCTAGAATAAGATGAGGGTATTAATAGATATGAGCGCGAAATTGTTAGTAAATTTAAAATGTTTTTATATTGTGTTGACTTATCGGTTGAGTGTTTATGAATTTTGGTCGGGACGGGTAGTACAACCATAACGATAGCGGTTTCTAAACTCTTAAACAAGGTAAACCGACATAGTATTGTTTTAAAGTGGGTAAATGGAATAATTTTACCCAAAATTATATTTTGATATAAAAGAAATATTTTTCTAAGAATATTATAGTGTATATGCTTGGAATGTTTGGTTGTTAATATTGTAATCAGAATAGATTATAAAAATTTAAATGGTTATATATATATAACCAAATAGAAATTTATAAGTATGATTTATACAAAGGAGTATAACTAAAATTTAATTTAAGCCAGAATTTAAATTCCAAAAATTTTGGGAGATGTTTTAAATGAATTTGAACCAAGAGTTTGGAATTTTAATATCTTGAGAATCTTGGAAAAAAATTTAAATTGAATTTGAACTAAGATTTGGAAAAAAAAATCTTAGAGATTTTTGAAATGTCTTCCAAGTTTTGGAAGGGAGGATGGTGATATTACTTTGAAGATATTTTCTGAATAGAAATTGTTTTAAGATGAATTTTGAAAGTAAGGAAGCAGTGAACTCACTTCAGTTGCTGGAAAATGATCCTGTTGATGATGGCCATGTCATCAGTATTCATTTTTGGGTTTCTAAGTGAAGTACCATAGTGATTGGCTGTGATTATTTATTTTGGACTTGTTTGATAAACAAGTTAGCTTTAGAAATTTCCAAAGGGAACTGTTTAGGAAAAACCAAGTGGCTTTGAGATTTCAAAAGTATGATTTGATATACCTAGGGAATATACATATATTTATGATTTCAAAATGATTTGAAATAAAACCGGGTAATTGGATTTGGGGTTTCTATTTAAATGATTTGAAAAGTTAAGAAGAATCAGTTATTGAACTTATAAATTGATGTTGATATAAATAAGAAAAGCAACTGAAAATTTTAATCCTGGAATTAAAATTTTGCTTAAGTAATTAAAGTGAATAAGATGGGTTGAAATTTAACCTAAGATAAGTTAAATAAAATTGAAATAGGATTTGAATTGAATTGGATATTAAGTTGAAATGTAGGATAGTTGTACAATTATAAGTTATAATTATTAAATGGGATGGTTAAACTTAAATTGTTAAGTGATATAGATAATCCAGAGTTATGATTATAGAATGTATATAGACTCAAGTAAGTAAAATGGGATTTTAAGTCAATTAGTTTTTGTACTTACGAATTGAGAAATAAAATAGTAAAACTATATTGACGATGGTTTGGTATTATGGTAAAAGAATAGAAATTCAAAATTTGAATTTTTAATGGAGGGTGAATTAGAATTGAGTAAATTAAATATAAATATGAATTATGAAGGGATTATATAACAGCATGCTATAAATATTGAATGTGAGTAAAATTAAGTGGAAATTCAGGAAATTATGAATAAATAAGTTGTATATCTTATTAACGGGGAAATTGAAAAAGTATAACCAAGTTAAATCGTTAAGTATTGATAATAAGGAACGAATTCAATTTAAGAGTAAGTGAATTGAATATGATTTGGGATATGGATTTGATAAGATTGGTTATGAACTTAAGTTGTAAAGTTGAATATAACTTAAATAGCGGTATGGAATGTTACAGTAAATCTTATAAATAATTTTAGTAAATGGTTTATAATAAATTAGCATGGAATGAAATGTCATTCACTATAAAATGAAGTAAATAACATTATGTGAATTAAATGAAAGTGAATGGAAAAGAGCTAATATAAGTGGAAGTAAAGTCAATTGAAATGCAAGTTCATGGACCTTGTTGTGATATAATTAATTGTTCGAGAATTGATTTACATGAAATGATTCCCCAATAATATAGTATGAAATTGGATACACTAAGTAAATGAAAACAAGTAAATTGAATGAGATTCAATTTAAGATGAAATGAAATTTAGTTGCAATGGAAACTTAACTTAAGTGACTATTTATGGAATGGATTCATAGATAAAATAAATATTGATTGGAATGTTGTCTGATGCAACATAATCCAAACAAGGTTTGGTGAATAGCATAAATAAGAATCAAATGGAAATTAGATAAATTGATTTAGAATCAAAATAAAAAGAAATGAATGGAAGTTTAAAAAAAGGGATTTGCGTATAATGGAAGTGAATAGTGAATGGAATGCAAATAAATTGATTATAAATCAACTTAAAAGTGAATGGAAGTGAATTTATGCAAGTAAAGCACATATAAATCAATTTAGGGTGTATATGAGTGTGTTTGTTGTAAATATGAATTGAATGCAATAAGTTGGTTGTAAATCATTTTGAATTGAGTGAAATGATATAAATGATATATGAATCCGTGGAAAGGGATTAAACTAGTGTTGGAACCTTATAATTGCTTGTGAATATATGATTGGCATATTCAGATGAGGAAAGTTATGTTTTGGCTAGTTAAATAAATGAAATGTTTCAAAATTTCTTGTTTATGAAACTTATGTGCTTATTTTGAGCAAGTACAAGTACAGTGTAACGACCCGCCTTTTTGGATAGTTTAAGTCGACAATAAACCACACATGTCTAACTCAAATTATTCAAAAGATAGATTATTAATGGGATTGTTCAAATGAAAAAAGATTCAAAAGAATAAAATACAGAATCTCGCAGCGGAAAGATGAAATATAATACACAAAATAAATACATAAAAAGTTCATGAAAATATTTTCAACAAAATCAAAATTTATATTTTTTCAAGTAGTATAAACAATTTCTATAATAGCAGTAGATACGATCCTCGACTCCATCTTCATCCTCGACTCCGTCTGCGTCCTCGGAAATAAGTATCTTCGCTAAAATGAAACACTTGGTCTGACCCAAGCGTAAAGTAGAAGAAAAACACTCGATTCAGGACTAACATTTTTATGTAAATAAATCAACTCAAGTGAAATGTACAAATAACTCAATAAGTGAAATGCTTAGCTTTAAATAAACATCATCTTTCACACTATAAATCAGTTCAGTTCAAATATTGACTTTAATTCATTTACATTCGATTCATTATTAAATCCAACTTCAGATTCAATTTTTCTCTTAAAGCTATTAAGTTATAATCAAACAAGTTTAGATCTAAAAATCCAATTAAAACATTCATTAAATCAATTAAATTTCAATTTCATAATTTCAAGTTCAAATATAAATTAAACTTAAAATATTCCAATTTTATTTCGAAATCAATTTATTTAAACCCAAAGTGGTTTTATATCGAGTATACATCATTTCAGTCCAAAGTGATTTTGCTAACTATCGGGGAACTTAAAGTGTGAGAACAATAATAACATATATAATATAACATGTCACTAACCAACATGCGTGCATAATTAAAAATTTAATATATACACATGCATAACTAACATATCACATGTGTCACATATCGTAAACAACATAAGAGAATATTTTAGATTCTAACATGTCACACGCTAACATAACATATAACATGACATATATACAAGGAACTTGCAAGGAGATTTACAATCAAAATAACATGGCATATAATTTTTTCCCAAATATAACACATTATTTCCACATAGCATAGGTGACATATTATTAACATAGCATGCGCAACATATGATTTTATTAACTAACACATTTTTTTTTTCAACGTAGCATATGCGACATATTTCAACATGGCATTAAAAAATGTTCTAAATAATATATTTTTTTACATATCATATGTGACATATTTAACATACATATGTGACAATTAATCAAATCAACATAACATACTATTTGTGACATATAAAACAACATGTGCATGTGAATGTCATAACACAAACTCGAGGGAACATAACAACATATATTACATACTTCAATCTAAAACAAACATTTCTCATAACATTTCAATCAATGATTATTTACCTAACAATAAAAATGTTAATCATGAGTGATTGCTCACCTTTAGAGGTTAGAGAGTTTTGACAACGCAAATAGATAGATCCTAGTTGAAATCTAAACACGATAAGCTCGCCAATCCAATCCATAATAACAATCCAATAGTAAAGCAAAGCATGACAACGCAAATCGAACAAACTGAATTTTTGTTTTTGTTTTTAGAGAGATGAAGCAAGAGAGGAGGAATGGAGTTTAGAGTTTGGAGTTTGGGAATTTGTGGATTTAGGAATTTTGAAGTTTCTGTAATTTTGAGGAAGAAGGAGAAGGTGTGAGAAGAAAGCTTCAAATAGAGTAATAAGAAACAATCCGTACATACTTTGGTTTTGTTGTCTAGTAGGAAATTGAAAGGTCAACAGGTGGGAAGTGAGAAGGTATCAAACAAATATAAAAATGCAGTAAGCTTTTCGTAGAAATGACATGGTTATGTTTTTAATAAATATGAACATGAACAGGCTAGCATGAATGATGCACGTGCATTAAATATGAATTGTTAATGCTTAGATGTAGATACAAGAGGTGAAAGAATGTATAGCTAATAGTAAGAATGGAAAATGAATATACAGAGAATAAATGAAAGTTTTATGAAATAAAGAGAGGTTTTTTTTGAATGGTTGAAATGTGAAAGTGAATAATGCAAAAAAATGTGAATGAGATAGTACTTAGAAAAAAGCAATAGAATAGGAAACGTGCATGAATATGAATTCGTGATGAACATCACCTTTCAACTTCAAAATGAACATAATGCCACATTAATCTAATATGAAAATGTATTTCAATTCAATTAATTTCATTAACCCCTAATCAACTCAAATTTATGCCTATTTAAAAGTTTTATTAACATATAATAAATAAAATTTGAATACATCAACCGAGGTAACGGGGACTACTGCTACATAAAATAAAAGGTGAACCATGATTCCAACTTCAAATCAAAGTGGATGTTTTTCCCAACGCATAATCATGAACATAAAATATTTAATTTATTTTAAATTTGAAGATTAACATTAAAATTACCTATATATTGCCAAAGACTACTATTTAATGATCGTAAAATGTTACTTCAATATTCAATTTCTCTCTCTTTGTAATATTACACTTACTTTAAAAATAATAACATTCATTTTGTTTTCATTAAAACATCCTTTTTATTTTAACAGTAACGTACGTTTCTTTCGTTACATCCATTAATTATAATTAGTGTTTCATTTGCCTCTTTAATATTGAAAGATTCCAAATCGACATAATTGTAATTAATTTCAAAATTAAACTTTAAAGCGGATCCTAACAAACATACACTTCTTTCACTAAACGTTATTAATTTCAGTTAAATTCTCTTTCCCTTTTATTGAAAGACTCCAAGTTAAATTAACCGCAATAAATTTCAATATTAAAATTTAAAATGGAATATAATTAATGGATGAATAATTAAAACAATTAAAATCTTTTTACAGCAACTTAAATACATTTATAGAATTATTGTTTACATATAAGATGATTAAAACAATTGGATTCCTTTTACAGTAACTTAAATACATTTATAAAGTTGTTGTTTACATATAAGATGATAAAAACAATTGAAGTATTTTTTTACAGTAACTTAAATACATTTATAGAATTGTTGTTTACATAAAAGAGTTACAAATTAACTTGCTTAAATAGTTATCAATGACACACAAACAACAAAAATTAAATTTATATCTAATTATTTTCTCAGTAATAAATCAATTTTTTTCTCACAATATTTAAATTCTAAAATCTTATTAAATTTAATAGTTTTTAATTATCAAAATTTATGAGTTGTTTCACTCTCCCCCACTCAAAACTTTCCGTCCTCGAAAAGAAACTAGAAGAAACTAAGAAATTTGATATAATTTTATTCAAATTATTTAATTTATAAACACTTTAAATTTTACATCATTAGGTATTTTAAATAAAATATATCAACTTGTAAACAATTAAATCTTTCATATTCAAGTTTAATGATAGTTTGAAAATATTTTCACTTTCACAAAAATTCTACATCTTAAATTCACGAAAAATTTCAACAGAGTCTCCTTTGTACGGAGAGGTCCGAGAAAACATTAATATCAATAATTACAATTTTTATATCATATGTCAAAAATAAAACATCCCACACCATGAGAAAATAATATAATATCGCTATAAAACCGTAGTCCAGAAACGTACCTATTTGTCGAGTAAACAAACTTTTTTTTATGAAACCAAAAGCAGTAACTATTGCTTCCATAAACCCATATTTCATTTATATAATCCAAAATAGTGAGAATTATGTACAAGAGCAAAACTTAGTAGTTTCAATTTGCAACAAAATCAAATCAATATAAAACATAGTCAAACAAACAATACAACCATTTATGCAACCAAAAATAATGGTTTGTTTAGTTCGGAAACTTTTAATCGTGCAAGGTGATAAATAAACTATCAAGTGTACACTACGCTCAACTGCCTTGGATAATTTCTAAATAGACTATCCATACAACCTTAAATAACTAGAACTATCGTTTTCCAAACATTCCATAAGCCAAAACAATCAAGAATTTCAACACATTATTTAAATTTATCCAATTGGTTTCTTTTCACATCATTATTTACTTTTTTATTTATTTCCATTCATTCATACAATGTCCCTGTTCTTTTTCTTTCATGTACTAAACAAACATTTCACATTTATTATCTAAAATAATCAATGAATTCATTATTTAAGTATTACATACGTTTTATTGTAGTTTATTTCACATTATTCTTATGTTTATATCATTTCTTGTACATAAAAATACTTATTTATAGAAATAATTTCATTGAACACTTCCATTACTTAAGTTTTACTTGTAAAAAATTCTATTACATATTCCTATTTAACATTTTCAACTTTTAACATTTTGGTAAGCTATATATATGTTTTATATAATGAATTTGAATGTAACACAAGTTTATCTTATTTACTTCAGTTAACAAAATGTTCAATAATTATATCTTCTAAAATTTTCATATTTACAAGTTTTTTTTAATTTCTTATATATTTCATTAATCACTTAGCATCCAATTTCTTAATTTAAATTTTGAAGTTTCAAATTATTAATATAGTCAAGATTTCCTTCAGTACAGTAATTGAAATCTCTAATTTATAGAAACTTAAGGAACTAAATGCCGGGTTTGATTTAAAATCATAAGAGATAATATATATATATATATATATATATACATATGTTGTTACCCTGCTGCTTGACCCTGCTATAGAGAGATAGTTGCAGAGGCTATGGTTGGGCCTAGATGGGATTCAAGCCAAAAGTGATGTATAAATATGTGGGTCCGGTGTAACTCAATTAGTATGATAGGTGCGTGCTTCGACCTACATGTATGATTCGGCGTGTTTGAGTGGCCCGATACATTTAAGTGGATCGACCTTAATCGTGGTTCGGCCCTGGGAGTGCTAGTTCGTGTGTCGTTTGGTCTTGTGGGACGGCATGTCTCGCTCAGTCCACGAGGTCATGATGGTTGCATCACTTGATCAAGGAAGGAAAGCCAAAGCTGCTTTGGTCGAACGAGGCTCGGCCTTGGTGGCTCTACGTATGTGGGTTGGCATTCGTATGCGGCCTGGACACTGTGGTCCGGCTTTGGTCGTACAGTATATGGTTCGGTATGGATCTGCTAGGTCGAGGAGGACCAGTCATATATGGCTCGACACATATAGTTCGGCCACAGTGAGAGGGCTGTGGTGGGTCAGTCACATATGGCTCGGCATGTGTCACTCAGAACTTATGGTTCGGTAGCTTGAGCCCAGTCGTGGAAGCTCATCATATCTGGTTCGGAATGTATAAGAGGAGCCCACAAATTACCACAGGGGGATATGGTCACTACTTTCATGCTTCGAGTTGCGTACCTAGTTGCTCCGAGTCATGTAACAGCTCGCTTCGATTTATCCACGGGAAAACCTGGTTTGACATTGCATGGATCAGTGATAGAGGTTCGGTGCATCGGGATTGGCCAACCTGAATCATCTCTGGTGGGCCGATTTGTCTTATTTGTGGCCCTGCATAGGGGAACCCACCTACCTTCGTTTATAAATAAAGGGGTAGGGTTCCAGTTGAAAGGACCTTTTTTCGAGAATTTCAAAGAGACTCTGCCATTTTGGACACTCACTTCCTTTCTGCTACAACTTTTATTCAAGTTGTTTGTTTACAGATTGTACCTGTATTCAAGTATTTGGAAAATTAATAAAGATTGTATTCGAAGTGGATGTAGGCAGTTACGATGAACCACTATAAATCTGGTGTTCTTGTTTTTTGCTATTGTTTTTGCATTCTATCGTCATATTCCTCTGTTTTAATTTACCATCTTCATTAATCTCTATACGAAAATCTATTCAAGGGTGTTAGTGACCAATTTTGGTGCTAACATTTTGATGCTTCCACTGAGAATTGAATTCTCAGCTTGATTTGATCTCATCGTCTTCTAGTGAATTTTCATATTCGCGAGATAGATCCAGTTGTTTACCAGCAAAACATCCTGTTCTACTCAGTTTTGAAGGAGATCTAAAGGAAATAATTAGCCATGGGATTGAATTCACCAATGTATGTAATTTTTTGGGATCAAATGTTGAAGTTCGCACTGAAGTTATACAAAGGCCAACTCATCACTCAATGCAGATAGCCGATCCCCCACTCAAAAGCTGACAGCCGATCGCTCTAGCATATATACTGAACAAATGCCGACCCTTGTATATCGATCACCTTGGCCGAACCACTCAGGCCGATCCACATTGGCCGAATCGCCTTGGCCGAGACACTCTTTGCCAATCCACCTTGGCCGATCCGCCTTGGTCGAACCACTCAGGCCGATCCATATTGGCCGAACCACCTTGGCCGAGCCACTCTTGGCCGATCCACCTTGGCCAAACCACTCAGGCTGATCCACATTGGCCGAACAGGCTTGGTCGAGCCACTCTTGGCTGATCCACCTTGGCCCACCTTGATAAAACCACACAGGCCGATCCACCTTGGCTGAACCACCTTGATCAAACCACTCAGGCCAATCCAACTTGGCCGATCTGCCTTGGCCGAACCATTTAGGCTGATCCACATTGGCTGAATGGCCTTAGCCGAGCTACTCTTGGCAGATCCACCATGCCTACACTCCAACACTGAACCGCCTTGGCCGAGCCACTCTTGGCCGATCCATCATACCTACACCCCAACACCGAACTGCCTTGACTGAGCCACTCTTGGCCGATCCACCATGCCCACACTCCGACACCGAACCGCCTTCTATTCTTGTGCTTTACAAGCATGCCGGCCCAGTATCAAATATACTGAACCATGTGCCTATGCGGATCGAAACTTAAGTTACACCAGTCTCTTATACGACTCCTATTTAAAAAAAACTTTTTCGGGTATGATCCAAATTTAAGAAAAAGGCTCTAAAAAAGGATCAGCGTGCCGTAGCGCAGTGCACTGCCCCTGCATTTTTGATTCAGAACTCAACTTAATAAAGGAACATCCTATCCACTTCCTTAGATCCTATGATCAACCAGGGCATAAAGGATCAAGCGGATCTTCTGAATGGCATCAAGGGAACGAATAAGCAACCGCTACTCAAATGATACTCCCAAAGGTTAGAGAACATAGACGATACGACTATAGGCAAATGCCAAGATGACTCCAAGCACATTCTTCACTAACCTGCACTTCGAATTTAGTGACTCCAAGCAAACTAGTATTTGACTCTAACCAATTTGTTCCAAATGCTAATAAGAATATCGTACTTATTTCATTTGAGGGAGTCGACCTCTAGATATATTTTGGTAGCTAGTTAGCTGGAGAGCCTCCTACGATCATGGATCATTTCTATAATAAAATGAATCCGAACCAAAGTGAGGAGTGGAGCAGACTAGGAAAAATAACAATGCAGGCCCGTTGGCTGAGGACTCTGATTCCAGTAGACAAAAAAAGGTCTCAAAATTCGACTCATATCTCTTTGAAAGATTCAATCGATAGCCTCTACTTGGAGACTCGCGACTCAGAGCGGTACAGAAAACCAACCTCGAGAGAGTCCACCGAAGTCCGAAGAAAATTAGGGGAATGTTGTATATTCCAAGATGCTCACTGATCCTAACACGGGCAATTACAAACACCTCTGAGGTGTGATAGAAAAGTCGATCTGGAAAGGAGAGCTTCAACAGTATGTACAAGTCCTATAGAATGGCGGGCAGCGAACATGCGATGCCTATCAATAAAGGCCTATGATAATCAATTGGACTGCTAACGGCCGACATCCCTTTGTAAGGAGCTAGGGGAAAAGTTGAATAGAGAGCATACGATGCTGCTTCACTTATCAATGAGATTTATTCCAATATTCTTTGAATTATTTCCATTTCTATTTCAATTTTCTATAAACTACGACCAACTTAAACTAATCTACTTTCAAAACGTTGCAGGTGACCAAGTACTCAGATTTGGCCGCCAACCAATCTATGCAGACCGTGGTCGAACCTACGGAGTTTCATCAAGATGAGCATGATTCGACCGCTCACCATCAACTATATACCTTCTATTTGGGGCTATGGACTAGAGATGGAAAAGCTTGTAGTGGTCAAAGCCCTATACGAAGCGTACATGATTGACTATTCATTCATCGACCTCCATATTTGATTTGGTGGCATAAGCAAGGCTTGGAATGAATGTGGCCTGATCATACATTCCTCGGGTCATAAAGTAAAGTTCGATAAAATGCGTACACCTCTCTTGAAGCTCTATGACGCCGGGATCTATCTAGAGTGGACATGATTTTATCATCTACACATCAAATCCTACCCTGAACACAAAAGATAGTTCGAAAGCCCAACTTGAAGTAGTTGTGATGGACTGCCTACTCGTTAACCATCGCTCTCAATACATGTACAAGACTGCACCTTGCAACTTACTTTGTCTACTCAATAATCCATAATCCTCGTCTTTTAGAAAGGTTACGAAGAAAATTTTGTGAGACCTGATTATCCAACCCTAGCATGGACATGATCCAACCATCTATCATATACCTCCTTCCCTAACTTGATTGGAAGAGCTACAATCACCAAGCAGACGAGAATCAACCGTCTGTTTTTCAAGTTTTGTCCTTGATGCTGGGGGCAGAGTCCCATTCCATGAGAAATCGTGGTTCGTCCGTTCATCGAAAATGTAAGCCTCGATATGGTAAATGAAATACAAATCAAACGGGTGGAAATACAACTGGTCTCAACAAAAATCTCTAAGTCCTTGAAGCGGACTAGAGTACTTTGAGTCCTCAGAGCACGGACTAGAGTATAAATGACCTGAGAAAAATCTCTAAGTCCTTGAAGCGGACCAGAATACTCTGAGTCCCCAGAGTGCGGACCAGATTATAAACGACTTGAAAAAAATCTCTAAGTCCCTGAAGCATACTTGAGTACTCTAAGTCCATAGAGAATGGACTAGAGTATAAATGAATTGACGAAAATCTTTACACCTAAAGCGAACTAGAGTACTTCGAGTCCTCAGAGCGTGGACCAGAGTATAAACGAATTGAGAAAAATCTTTAAGTCGCTTGGACCAGAGTATAAACGAATTGAGAATTTTTTTTAAGTCCTTGAAGCAGACTAGAGCACTCTGAGTCCCTAGAGCGCAGACCATAATATAAATGACTTGAGAAAAACTCTAAGTCCCTGAAGCGGACTAGAGTACTCTGAGTCCTCAGAGCGTGAACTAGATTATAAACAACTTGAGAAAAATATCTTAGTCCCTGAAGCAGACCAGAGTACTCTGAGTCCCTAAAGCACGGACTAGAGTACAAATGAATTAACGAAAATCTTTAAGTCCTAGAAGTAGACTAGAGTACTCTGAGTCCCTAGAGCGTGGACTAGAGTATAAATGAATTGACGAAAATCACTAAGTCCCTGAAGCAGACTAGAGTACTCTGAGTCCCCAGAGCACGGACCAGAGTATAAACGACTTAAGAAAACTCTCTAAGTCCCTAAAGTGGACTTGAGTACTCTGAGTCCTAGAGCGTGGACAGAGTATAAATGACTTGTGAAAAATATCTAAGTCCCTGAAGCGGACTAGAGTACTCTGAGTCCCTAGAGCGTGGACCAGAGTATAAACGACTTAAGAAAAATGTCTAAGTCACTAAAGTGAAATAGAGTACTCTTAAGTCCCCAGAGCGCAGACCAGAGTTTAAACAACTTGAGAAAATCTCTGAGTCCCTAAAGCAGATTAGAGTACTCAGAGTCCCTAGAGCGTAGACTAGAGTATAAACGACTTGAGAAAAATCTCTAAGTTCCTGAAGCAGACTAGAATATTCTGAGTCCCCAGAGCATGGGCTAGAGTACATATGAATTGAAAAAAATCTCTAAGTCCTCGAAGCTCGAACTAGGGTACTCCGACTCCCCAGAGAGAGGACCAGAGTATAAACGATTTAAAAAATCTCTAAGTCCCCGGTGCATGGGCTAGAGTACTCCGAGCCACCGAAGTGTGGATTAGAGTATAAACGATTTATGAAAAACCTCTATGTGACGCCCCACCTCTATACCCACGCTAGCCAAGAACACTCCGGAGTAGTGCTGTCAACTAGTACGGAGAATAAGGCTGTTGAGGAGCGACCATCCATGTAATTGCTTATCACACGGTGGCTATAAATAATCTTCGGAAACAAACATAGAAATAATCATAACACAAATCAGTCACAGATATCCATATCACAAAGGCGGAAGAAGATATGAATATAAAACTAACACATGAAAGTGTACATCAGAGTAGTGGTCTGTAAGATCCACGATAATACAAAAGAATAGCAACACGTGCTATACAAAAGAATACAACTATGAGTCTATATCTCAAGTGTATACAACAAAAACTGCTAATCTAAACATTTAGCCAAAAGTCAGAGTGATGAATCCCTGGGAAGAAGTCAAGCAGAAGCACCTGTAACATCTCGGTCTGACCCGAGAATTATTTAAGAAAATAATAAACGGGTCAGTCTAGCTATAAATATCAGATGACATGATATAACATAAAAGATATGGCATAAACATAAATATTCATAATGACATACCACTATAAGTATGTAAATAATGATCAACAGAAGATCAATCAATAAAAGATAATCAATATCACAAGAATCTTCTCAAAGATTCGGAAAGGGCATCATACCCCAAACTTGTACTCATAACAAGTTAATGACATAAATTCTAGAAATCAATGCAAGAAGTCCAGAAATCATAGAAAAGAGAAAGAGGACTATCACAAGACGGTCCGAAGACCAAGGGGAGCTACCCCACATGTGTGAATGGAATCACACAGATTAAGGTCCAGACTAACCAAAAAGCAAAAAGGTATGTGTGAGTGGAATCATACAAGTGGTGTCTAGTCTAACCTTGCAACAAGAGACATCGCACAGTTGCTAGTCTAAATCATCAGAATGATCGTCATGATCAACGAGAAGTGTCAATTACACTAAGCTAGTAAATATAGAAGTTTAGCTTCATGTCCCATAACCACTTGCTTAACTTAAATATTTACGAACAAACTGTAAATCTTCACTAATAAAATTGTCACAAGAGGTTCAATCGAACAAGTCCAAGAATTAACCGACGAAGTGAACGCGAGCGTTTCATACCACTTGTTTTACTAAGTCGTTTAATTAGATTTCTCATCCGAGTGAGGTAAAGGTTTGTATATACTAATAAATTGGAAAACGGTTTAAGAAAAGAGCTTTGTTATTAAAAATAGAGTTAAAATTGTTTGTTAAAGAGTTTTGATATTTACTACTAGTATTGAAACCTTGGTATTATAAAGTGACAAAACACAGAAGCAATTGTAGAAACAATCAGTCACAAAAATCACATACGGAGATGTGAATAAAATCCAAGGAAATCAGCTCAATGTTTTTTAGATAAGATCCCCTACGGAGGGGGGTCCAGGGGGGTGGCAACCCCCCAAGGTGGGGGTGCGGGGGCAACGCCACCGCTTACGGGGTTCGTCCTGACCGGTCAGGTCGCGGGGGTCCGGGGGCAGCGCCCCGTCCAAAATGGTACGACCTAGTGAAGACAAAATGAGGTCTAACGACCTAAGAGGAATAGGGTCGAGCGACCTAATGGTTGCGACCTACGGGTCTAAGGGGTCAAGTGACCTATCGGGATAAGGTCCAACGACCTACGAGTCAAAGGTCCAATGACCTATAGGGTTATAATGTTATGCGACCTATCGGTTTATAAGGTCATGAGACCTAAGGAAGGTAAGGTCTAACGACCTAATGCTCACGACCTAGCGGTCTAAAAGCCACGCGACCTAGAGGATCTGCGAGCTAACGAGGCCGACCTAAGGTGCAAGCGACCTAAGGGACTACGGCCTAAAGTATGGTACGCGACCTAAAAGATGGCGCGAACAAGGTGAGAGCAGGTCGAGCGACTTAAGGCGATGCGCGACCTAAGACCTAGCGACCTAAGGGGATGCGCGACCTAAGAGAGGCATCAGGTCGAACGACTTAAGGGTTATGCGACCTACGACCTAAGCTCAAATACAAGCTATGAGCTAGCGACCTATGACCTAAGCTCAAATGCGAGCTAAGGCCGACGAGCTAAGGCCCTAACGTACTAACATTTGTCGCGACCTAAGTGGTGACGACCTAACAAGGAAAGGCTGAGCGGCCTAACGCTGTAGAGGTGATTTAAGGCCAGAAACGACCTACGACCTAAACCCTATACGACCAAACGTGAAACGACCTAACTCCGAAGTGAAAATTCATGGCAGTGCGACCTAGCTCGATAACACGCGAACGACCTAAGGGTTAGGTCGCGAGCGACCTAACTCCAAACACACGAAAATGGCCAGAACGACCTAAGTGCAGAAAATTCACCAAAACGCTAAAAATTGGAGTTTTTCGCCAATGCAATCCAAACCAAATGCTAATATGCATGCAAAAATGATAGGGAATCATTCC
Source organism: Allium cepa (assembly GCA_030765085.1). Classification (NCBI taxonomy): domain Eukaryota; kingdom Viridiplantae; phylum Streptophyta; class Magnoliopsida; order Asparagales; family Amaryllidaceae; genus Allium; species Allium cepa. The sequence goes on from CM060945.1 coordinate 83,417,764, forward strand.
CAACAGTCCCATATAGTTATAGGCTAGAATTGTGAGATAAAAATCTCACCTTTGCACAAATTCAATGAAAAAATGAAGTTTTAAGCAAGCAAGAATCAATCCCTCTTCTATCTAAGCACAAGAAGCTTGAATCCAATGTCTTCTTCTTGAATTTGGAGTAGAAAGATGGATTGCAATTGAATTTGAGTTTTGGAGTTTTAATTTTCCATTCCCTCCACCATTTTTGAATAAGCTTGAAGACTTAGGAAAATAGAAATGAAGTTATGAAGAGGAGGGGTGAAGGTTGGGTCTAGTAGGCTAAAAGCCCAACCCAAAGTCTCAAGTGAAAAAGTAGTGAAATCCTACTATCTCCAATCATATCAATGTTTATACTTAAAAAAATTGTAAACGACATTTCGAACTCAATGGAAGTGGTCTCGAGTCCTAATTTGACCGTTTGCAAAAAGTAGCTTTTCGGACCAATATCCGATTAACGACAAAATATTTAAATAAAATATTTAAATATAAAATCGATAAATATGTGGGTTGTTACACTCTAAGTCCCTGAAGCGGATTAGAGTACTCTAAACTCCCGGAGTGTGGGCTGGTGTATAAACGATTTAAAAAATCTCTAAGTCCCTAAAGTGCAGGCTAGAGTACTCTGAGCCCTTGTAGTGTGGATTAGAGTATAAACGTTTTGAGAAAAATCTTTAAGTCCCTGAAGCAGACTAGATTACTCTGAGTCCCTAGAGCATGGACTAGAGTTTAAATGAGTTGACAAAAAGTTACATCCCAAACTGTGGAATAGAGCATAAACCGTTCGACAAATCTCTAAGTCTCTCGAGCGTGGACCGAACCACGAACACAAATTGGGCGCAAGTCGACTGGGGTAGCGATAAATCTAAGTCACCAGAATGCAGAGTGGTATATAAACATCAATAAATAGGGGAGTGGATTCGGATTGTTCTCTATTTCGCAAACTTTGGCCTGAAATCGATAGGAGGAGTATTAACTTGCTAAGGATGGAGTTCGACCATCAGACTTGTGGCCTGACCAAATCAATGCTGGAAGCAGGAGAACAAATGACTAAAAGCTAAATATGACAACTCATTCTAGCTCTAGCTTGGCTTTTTTACAACTTAAGGTAATGATCACAAGGAGACCTCAATACAGAACCAATTAAAACGATATTCAAAGCTACAGACGATCGACTTTATCATACCTCAGATTGGGGTCAATGTCAATCTGCACCAAGCACATATGAGTGTGACCCAAGTGTCCCTTGAAAAACTATGACCAACAGAGTGTGAAAAGGAGAGTAAACTATGAAGACTTGGTCATTAATTCTCCAGCACCCCCTCCGATCCATCAGGAGGAGTATGAAACTGGATTAGCGTAACCCGACTTCTCTTGGGCCAACTTTACCCTAAGACCTGATTATAGAACATGAACCAAAGTAGACGTAGCTGATCGTCTAGTACCCAACTTATGCCTATAGACCGGCGATGCATCGAAGTATTCCCCTTGGAATGAAAAACCACAATCGAATCCAGGATAAGCAAGATTCAACCCACGATTCAACGGAAAAGAGAGTAAAGCTAAAATGGGCATGGCTGGCCGTCCTACTTATCAGTATATACCCCAGAGTTGGGGCACGAGTGAGAAGCAGGACGAATGTGAACCGACTATTCACCGATCAACTCTATGTATTTGGAGTTTTAGTGGGAGTATAAACATAGCTAGGACGAGACTCGGCCGTCCATGCAGTACATTTGTCAACCCGAGACTGGGAGCAAAAGTGTGATCATCCAAAGACTGGCTACGATAGCTCAATATTGAAACTTATATATAGTGTTTACAACTGTTCAAAGCTACGACCGAAAGAATGCCTAGCGATAGAATCATCAAATCGATGCCTAAGCTCGTTGGAAACTGACTATCACTCCAACCCGAAGGATGGATAAAAGATTATGAATGCATTGAATGGAAACTGCGTTACTCGAATATACAAACAACTCCAAAGTCAAAGCAAGACCCAATTATGCAGCTTCACGCAACTCTAGGCTGACTCCTACTCGACATTTTCTTCAACATGCTTCTAAGCCTGATCTTTGGCCATTTGGAGATTATCAATTAGAGCATTCAAAGCCCTTCACTTTCAGACCTAATAACTCATGACAAGACTTTAGAAATCGACCATAGCAACCATCAACATTGACCATCCCAACCATATTTCACATTGAATTTTACGAAAAATAGTTATATCTGAACTAAAAGAATCTGAGATTGTACCCACTAAGCTGACAGTCGATATTACACTAGCCACGGCGACCCTTTTTGGGTGTTGAATATCAGATCACAGCCCAGTGCAATGATGGTAATAAGATTAGTTGGATTTTTCTGAATAAATGATGATATGTTCTCTTAGACCCATTCTGATATGCATGTATGATTTCACTGACTATCGCAAGCCATGCATTGGATATCGACCCGAAGCTCAAAAGATAGCGTAATGTCTATTGATTTCATCATGAAAGCTCCACTCTTACTTTTAGGCTCAACCCATTAACGTTTATGCCTAGCAGCCGATACGACAGGGCATAAAACGACATGAGACGTCTAAAAGACTACTTAAATAGAATACTGAACTAAGCCAATTTGGTATCACTTATTTACCTTGAAGGGCTATCAAAGGATGGAAATTAGTAGATCTCATATCTGAATTCACTACATCAAACGACTACTCGAAGAGTAGTGAAGAACCAACCAATAGATGGAAAATATACATGGATGAAGAATCCAACAATCAATGTTATGGAACAGGAATCGTGTTAATGACTCTTGAGGAATGATCGATCTGCTACGTCCTGAAACTCAATTCCTTTGTAACAAACAATGATGCTTAGTATAAAGCCTTGACCACCAGCCTCAAACTTGCTAGACAACTTGGAGTGGAAACTTTACATATCTTTTGTGATTCTTGATTGGTAGCATGCAAAGTTAGGAAGTTAATCTTGCCGGGGGCATTGTCTTGATCCTTATCTTAGCTAGTTCCAAGAGTTACTAGCCAACTTCACATGTTACATCATTGCACACATCCTCGGCGAACCAAATAAATAGAGTCAAGTCATTGACCAGGCTGGCCAGTTTCAGGAATGCGCAATGGACATACTTTGTTCCGATTGAAATACTTAATATTACAAGCATTTATGTAACATCCCAAAAAATTTTATCAATTTAAATTAGTGATATATTTAAAAACTTTGGAATTTAGTTTGAGAATAAACTGGAAAAAAATCTCAAACAAATAAAATAAGTGATAATTATATATGAGTAAAATTCCAAGTTATTTTGGGTTTAAAAATTTGAAATAATGAAAGTTTTAAAAATTCATTTGAATTTAAAATTTTATATATACGTAATGCATATATGAGTAGTTTTGAATGTAAAAATTGAATTGGAATTTAAATTGCATAAGTATGGATATGAGTATATAAACAGACATAAATGGATTTTTATTTCAAGTTTGAATTGAAATTTGAGTTGAAATTTAAAATAAATGTTTTAGAAAAATAGTTGGCTTTTGAAATCATTAAGGTGTAATTTATATAATGTAAATATTGGTTAAAAACAATTCTTCTTTTAACATTGTATATATATAGACACACACACGCACACAAACGGATAAGGGGTACATTTATTTATAAAGTGAGTATGATATGAAATCTATTTAAAAATTCTTTTGTCTTGTAAAATTACAAATATTAGACATGCACAAAGGAGATGGAGTAAAGAAATTAAGATGTATTGAGATCTCATGATTATTTTAACAAATGGCATTCAATATAATTGATTGAATAAAATAATAAAATTTAAAAATCACAAAACTTTTCAGCTTCCCATACTCAATTATTTAGCCACTCAGCAAATCTGAAAAAACAGTAAAAGGATTGAGCATTTCAAACTCCAACACCCAAAGAAGAAAAAGAGAAAATCAGAAAGAAAACTGCCAACTTTTACATCAATTCAAAGTTGAAAAAAAATCTAAAAATCTTCTTTAACATCAAGCTGTAGTTTTACATTCCATATCTCAAGTAAATTTTAAACTGTATAGTTTAATGAATTTGTAGTTTCGAAACCAGGTTTTTAACACAAACAAATTCAACTGCAGATTAGTTAAACCAGAGCTTCAGTTTTGCCAAAGACCGTGCAGTAATTCTCTGGAATAATTTAAGGCAAGTGAATTTTTTTTTAAAGATTTGAATTTGAAGTTGTTAATCGATAATAATGCAAAGAATTTAAACAATGGTATTAATCAGTTGCAGGAAGAAATCAAGATCAAAGACTAAACCTATTTCTGGACTTCAAGTAGCAGGAAAAAAAAGCTTTCTCTGTTGTATTTAAAAAATCCAAACTGTAATTAAATTTAAGATTGTCTGTTATTGATGAACTGAATAATAAATACAACAAAGAATAATCAAAGATCTGTACCTACAAGTTGCAGACCTAAACTTCAAGACTAAAGTGGGAAAAGGAAGAAATTTTTTACGGGCTTCATCCTTATTTTAGAAACTGTTAGGGGCTTCTGTTTACACTTTGCAAGGCGAGTAAATCTTTCAAAGCCTTTATTTTTGCTCTATTGTTTGAGTGCATGATGTAGGCGAGTTTGAACATGGGTTTTCATGCATCAATCTGTGAATATATATGTGTATCCTGCCTGTGCATGCTGTTGTACAGGGTTGCGAATCCCTGTTTTAGTTTCAGGTTTTAAAAACCTGTTAAAACCCCAAATTCTTTATTTCTAGCTTTGTTTAGATTGAAGTATAAAAATGAAAAGTGTTCAGATTCACTAAAACTAAATTTTAAAAATAATTTTGTAAACTAAAATCAAGAATACATGCTTGGAACAAGAAAAAGCACTGTAAGCTCAATCTATAATTAAAATCCGATTTCCTTGATTTTTCAATTTGATTATATAATCTAAATCGCGTTTGAAAATATTGATTTTAAGATTAAAATCAGGATTTTTAACAATGTATTCAATGAGACATTTGAAGATGAACATGGCATGGTTTTTTATGGAATTCTGACAATCGGCGACGATGTACATCTCGTAATCGTGGCAGTTGCTTGCATGATGGTCTGGGGTCATCACAAAATTGTGGAACGAATTTTTAAATCTCCATGGTGTTTGTATATTGACAAACTTTGGTTTAACCCTGTGTTTTTGTCGACTGTGTTCCTCGAGGCAATGTGGTATCTAGCTTGCATCGGACTGGACAGGGAGATGGGTGGCGGTGCGTGGTTGTAAGGAGCGAAAGCACGTGGCCTCTGGTGATGTATGGCGTCAATAGGAGGCGTTTCTAGTGGTCTTATTCTGGTGCTAGTTTGGGTTAACATGCTCGATCGCGAATTCGTCCAAATGATGGGTTTCTGGGTGCTTGAGGGTTTCAGGTGAGTTGTCGTCGACTCGATGGTGGCTGTAGCTTCAACCAACGATGATGATTACGACCGTGCATATGCACGAGTTCTATTATGTATCAGGATGAGGCAGAAGAGTGAAGGAAGGGGATGTCTCGAATGAGGCCTCGGGGTGAAACCAGTGGAAGCTCGAGTGTTAACTCGAGTGAAAATTTTGAAGTATTGGGTCGAAAGCACTTACAAAATTTTTAAGGTTGAAATTGTGGCACTCGGGTAAAATTTCGGCAAGACTCGAAGCAAACGAGTAAAATTCTCGGGGTTGACTCGAATCAGGTCTCGTGCTTGATAAATGAAACAGTTTTTACTTTAAAAAATTTCAAACTCTTAAACGCTTTTAAACTATGTTTCCAAACGATGATTTGATTAAAGTTTTAAATAAATTTAGGACTTAAGCAAGATGTTTCAAAGAAAGTAAATATCAGTTTATTTAGTTTTGATACCATATTTTTATAAAGTTACTTATATTTAGTAAATAATGTAATTAAGATAAAATGTTGTTTAAATCAAATCTTAACCTTTTTAAAGTAACTAATGTTGTAAAGGTGATTTATTAAACAAGGTTTAAAAGGATAGCGTGAAATACGCCATTATAGCAGTTCATTACTTCATCAAATATGCAATTTAAAAACTTTTAACGATGACCAAGATGAAGAAAATAATCAATTTCATTGTCCGTTACATTATCTGTCCTTGTGACCTTCCATGATCCATTATGACTAGTAATGAATCCCAATTTGATAGCGTTAAATTTAAATGACTACTACCGTCAACATCATACTAAAAAGTGACTTACGACATTTTCTCCCTGTCAAGCAAATGGACAGTTTGAAGCTGTGAACAAAATCTAAAATCTATTCTGAAGTGAGGTTTGGAAAAGGATAGAGGTAAATGGGTGGATGAACTCCAACAGCATTGTGGGCTTACAGAACTACCCTTAGGTCCGTGACTAGCCGTACTCCATTCACCCTTGCTTACGGCTCTGAGATCGTCATCCATGTAGAATTTAAAGTCCCTTCTCATCGAGTGGCTGATTACAACCATTATTTCACAAAAATATAAACAAGGAACTGCAATCGAATTGCAATTAAATTAGATGAAATTGGTGATGACTTATGAGCATATAAAATGCATCTAAGAGCCAGTGGCAAGAACGAGCAACCGAACATGCATGTGTATATTCGAAAAAATTTGACTTTTTGAAATCAACAGAAATTAAAATTTCACTTAGGATTATTAAGAACAGACTGGGTTAGATAGCCGAAGCTTACTAGCCTTATAGAGCCGGACATAGATAGCCACTGATGAACTACAATCTTGAATTTATACCATTGGAAATCGACCGAGCGTCATGACGACCAAAGAAGGATATATCATTTTTGGAGGACAAAATTGAAGGATAATGACTATTCAGAAAACATGATGGATTTCATTCTAGAGACTCTAACTTGCTTCGATTCAAAGCACGTGCGATAAGACGTACTTTGGGGGGGGGGGATGTTACCCGGCTGCTTGACCCTGCTATAGAGCGATAGCTGCAAAGGCTATGGTTGGGCCTAGACAGGATTCAAGCCAAAAATGTTGTAGTAATATGAGGGACCGGTGTAACTCAATTAATATGATAGGCACGTGGTTCGGCCTACATATATGATTCAGCGTGTTTGAGTGGCCTGATACATTTAAGTAGATCGGCCTTAATTATGCTTCGACCCTAGGAGTGCTAGTTCATGTATGACAAAATATATATACACACACTCATAGCTTTTCTATATCAAATCATATTTCGAAATGAAAAATTTGGATTTGTTTACCAAAACAAATGTGCAGTAATACTATGTCGGTCTTCCCACTTTGAAACTTGAAAATGAAGATCGATGATGCATGCACTCATTATCAAAAATATTTTTCAACGACAAAGAGGGGAGTGCATGACTTATTTTCCTTTGAAAAAATCTTTTAAAACATTTCTTTCAAATCACATTGTGAGAATATTTATCCAAAATACTTCCAAACATTACTAGTATTTATTTCAAAATTGCTTGAAAAACAATTTCAAAATCCCGAAACTTGAGTTCTCAAATTTCCAAGTAAATTCATTTTTATTTATAAATCCTATTTTAAAATCAATATTTGAAAATTTTCACTTACTATCAAACAAATATATCACATACAACCATTAGTACTTCGAAATCAAGTAAATATTTGAAAACATACCTCAAAAAAAGCAATTCTAATTTATTTTTCAAGCATATTACTAAAATAAATTTCTCAAATCATTTAATATCTTTAAAATTATACATCCAAAGAACTCATATAACTTTACTCAAAATATTTATTTGAAACTTCATTTGCAAATCAATCATCTTTAATACTTTAATACTTTACAAAATTCATCCATAAAATTTCTTGATTAATTTAAAAATACCATTTAAAAATCTTAAATAACATCTTTATAAATATATGTAGACTATTTGAAAATAATTATTTACATCATTACTTATTTTTAAAAGGGAGTTATTGAAACCTTAAATCCATTATTTATAAATTTATTAGTTTTAAATCTTAAAATTCTTTTCAAACATCTTTAATTAATCAATAACCATTAACTTTAAAATACATTTATTGAATTAATAACTCCTCGCAATATTTACAACTTTGATAATTACTATTAAACCAAGATGTACATAAATAAACAATATTTTAAACATTTTTAAAGCATTTAGAAAAGAAAAAATGACCAAAATATCATTTATGTAATACTTCATCAAAATACTTATATAACTCGATGTTTTAACTAGTTTATCCTTGTTCATGCAGACTCTGGACATGCATTGATTAGGCATAAGGCTAGAATTCTCCAAGTACTTAGTAAACCCGTTTCAACTGGAAGTCTAACGTATGGTGGATCGATTATACAAATGACAAGTATATAACTAAATTAAACTATAATGTAATAGTTAGTAAAGAATGTAAATAAGAATAATCATACCAGGGTTTTTATACTAGTTCGGACCTCCCATCCTACGTCCAATCCCGAAGCTCCTCTTCGGAATTTCCTTTCACCAAATAACCCTCACTTTACCCGAAGGAACAGGTTTACAATAGCAGAGTTTCTTTGTCAAGACTGTGTTCTCTATTACACAAATTTTGACTATATCGTATAATTAAACTTCCTATATCTCTTGAATGATTGAATACAATATTGTTCGAGAGAACATGGAAGTGTATGATCTCAGGTTTTCAGATTTGATGGCAAGTGGATGATTAGAACAAAAATAATCAAGGGTGAATTAGATAAGATAGAAGTAAGTAAGTAAGTAAGTTGATTCATCTTGATTCTTGTTTATATAGTTGTAGAGAGTTGCTTCTAGTGGTCACTTCTCTTTCCTTTCAGTCTAAAGTCATTACTGTTCACTGGTGAAGAGTTGCGGAGGAGAGATGGAGTTGTGTCTCTTCAGAGATGACAGTTGTGATTTTTAATATTTGTCTCGAGCCCAGTTTTAGACGTCTGAATGTTGTTTTCAGACGTTTGGAACCTATTATTAATTTTAGTCCAGTATCTATGTTCAGACGTCTGAAGTTCTTACATTCAGACGTCTGAACCTGTCAAGTGAGGTTTTTCTAGGTTCATTCTTGGGTGTTTGTTCCTTCGATCTTCGTGCAACTTTGTAGATGAATTTCTTTAATGCTTTAGTCATCGTCTTGTCAAGGTAATCATTTGTCTTGGTTTGTATATGTGTGATATATATATGATTTTCATTGTACAGTTGTTATCGTCGAAATCATAAACTCAGGGTTCAAACATTAACATCCAGTGGAAATAATTAAAACATTAAAAATAGATATAGAAAGTACATTCCCCATGGATCATAGTTACGCAATGGTTACGCCACTATCCCAGCGGAATCACTTGTAACTGTAGGCATCTCGTCCCTTGAATCATGCCATGGTTGATAGATCGCAGCTACACAATGGTTATGTCGCTATCCCAATGGAATCACTTGTAGTTGTAGGCATACCGCCCCTCGATTTACGCTATCCAACAATATCAAATGAATATAATAAGTGACCAAACAAATGGATCCGATAATTGACCATCCAAAGAAATCTGATAAATGACCCACCAAAGGGTCCAATGGAAGGTACTTCCCATATCATTTACATCAAAATATACCATACTGTATGTAGTACCTTTCAAAATCATAACTTCAGATATCATACTTATATAAATTCCATTATATATAAGATTTCATTTTCAGATAGAGTACTTCCCAAAATCAACGATTTTCAAAATCACCTTATACTTACATAAAGTCCATCTTATATAAGAATAAAATTTTTCCTAAAATCAATTACGCTGCATGAAGAGCCATAAGAGATTGAACGTCTTTGCTTTATGAAAGGTTTTGAATTTAAAATAGTTTTGTATATAAAATCATTTTGTGAAATATTTTTGTATATAAAATAGTTTTGTAAATTAGTTTGTAAATAAAACAGTTTGTAAAATAGTTTTGTAAATAGAATATTTGTAAGATGTTTTTGTAAATAATAGTTTGTATGTAAAATAGAATAAAAAAGTTTGTAAAAAAGTTTTGTAAATAGAATAGTTTGTAAGATAGTTTTATAAATAAAATAGTTTATAAAATAGTTTATATGTAAAATAGAATAAAATAGTTTTCTTAAGAAAAATAAAAGAAAATAGTTTTGTAAAATGGTTTTAAATTAATAGTAATTTTGCATAAAAGAAAATTTCCAATTTAAATTACAAAGATATCAAACCCAACAACATTCAATTTCAACATTAAAGCATATAAATAACATTAGAACATAAGATGTACATAAGTCATCTTTTCGCAAAATCACATTCGATCACTAGCTCGATCGCATAAGTTCGCTTTCGAACTAGTATCGTCCACTCGACTTCCCTAATGCGGACTTCGATATGATTTCTTGACTAGAAACTATCATTTTCCTCGCATAGCCATATACTATGATAGAGAATTCTAGAATCAAAGCAAAATCCATATCTAATATTCTCCATCAAGAATCAAATGAAAAATCCTAACATGAAATGGTGAAATTCACCTCGAACTACTCAAATCAGAATCAAATTAATTATACGAATGAAACAATATACATACAACTTACTTATATATTCCAACTTGTTTCATTACAATTTTATTTTCAATTTAACTTCGTTATAAATCTCGTTGATTAACAAAAATATCACTTCATACTTTAACATTGGTTTCATAGAATTTCTCTAATTGACAAAAAACATTAATATATTCATACATTGCTTATATTTCTCTTCAATTTTAAACTACATTCAATTTCACATGTAATATTTCTCATTTAATATTACATTTATTTGTGAATCATTTCATAAGAAATTTCCTTTAGTTTATAACCAATTTATAAAAGCTTATCTTCTTTATAAAACATTATTTGGCTTTGAGGTTATCACAATTTTAATTATAACCATTTATTACAACATCCCTTTATTTCATAAAAAATTTACAAGTCATGATTTTATTTATAATCATTTCACTTTTAGTTCATATTTGTTTATCCAATTAGTTTTCAGCTTTTAGTTTTCAAATTTATTTATGACACATTTCATAAATTTTAATTAAGTTTATAAACACTTTTTTTTCAATTGAAAATTCATTGACAACATTTCCTTAATTATAATTTTAATTTAAACATGCCAAGGCTTAAAGTTCACACTTATATATTATTTCATTACAAGCCAAGAAGGAATACAATAATTCTATCCATTTATTAAATATAGATATAACAAATTAAACCTTATTTCACTTGCTTTCAAATTAAGATTATTGATTTCAACTGCATAATTTAACACAACTACTAAGTTTCAACTCATATATTAATTCAAAAGTTTTCGACTATCCAAAATATCCAAATATTCCTTTTATGTCAACCGTTGAAACTACCAATCAACAAACCAAAAAATTCATAATAAAACATTTTAATTTCATAAACAAATATCCTAATTATTCACTTTGTTTCCTTTAATACATCATTAAATAACTAGTGTTTAATTCATAAATTCAATCAACAATAAAAACCAACGCTTATAAACTGACTAAATATGACCGAACCATAATAAATAATAATAATTAAATATTACCATTTCATAAAACAAACACATTACAAATAACTATAATAGTTATAAACTTTTATTGCTTATACATAGCATATAATAGTAGGAAAAATTATTCCATTTCAAAACTTATATAAAACCCTTTTTACAACACTAACAAATACGTGCTCTCGTATATATACACTCAGGCAAGCAATTCTAGGATATCACTACCATATCTCTAATGAGTTAACCCCAATAGGCTAAGGTATGTCTAAACCAAGCTCCGATACCAACTGTAACGACCCTCATTTTTGGACAGTTTAAGTCGACAATAAACCATACATGTCTAACTCAAACTATTCAAAAGATAGATTATTAATGGGATTGTTAAAATGAAATAAGATTCAAAAGAATAAAAAACAGAATCTCGCAGTGGAAGGATGAAATATAATAAATAAAGTAAATAAATAAACAGTTCATGAAAATATTTAAAAAAAATTTAGAATTTGCGTTTTTTTCAAGCAGAATAAACAATTCCTATAATAGTAGTAGATACGGTCCTCGACTCTGTCTTCGTCTTTAGAAATAAATATCTTCGTTAAACTGAAATACTCGGTCTGACCTAAGCGTAAAAATAGTCGAGTTAGGACTAACATTTTTATGTAAATAAGTCAACTCAAGTGAAATGTACATATAACTCAATAAGTGAAATGCTTAGGTTTAAATAAACATCATCTTTCACACTATAAATCGGTTTAGTTAAAATACCGACTTTATGTTCATTTCCATTCGATTCATTGTTAAATCCAACTTCAGATTTCAATTTTTATCTTAAAGCTATTAAGTTATAATCAAATAAGTTTAAATCTTAAAATCCAATAAAAACATTCATTAAATCGATTAAATTTCAATTTCATAATTTTAAATTCAAACATAAATTTAAACTTACAATATTCCAATTTTATTTCTAAATCAATTTATTTAAATCCTAAATGGTTTTATATTGGGTATACATCATTTCAATCCAAAGTAATTTTGTTAACTATTAGGAAACTTGAATTGTGGGAACAATAAGCATACATAATATAACATGTCACTGACCAACATGCGTGCATAATTAACAATTTAATATATACACATGCATAACTAACATATCACATGTGTCACATATTCTAAACAACATAAGTGAATATTTCAGATTCTGACATGTCATACTCTAACATAACATATAAACATATAACATGATATATATACATGGAACTTGCAAGGTGATTTACAATAAAATAACATGGCATATCATTTTTTTCCAAACATAACACATTATTTCCACATAGCACATGTGACATATTATTAACATAGCATGTGCAACATATGATTTTATTAACTAACACAATTTTTTCAACATGGCAAATGTGACGTACTTCAACATGGCATTAAAAAAAAATCTAACATAACACATTTTTTTTACATATCATATGTGACATATTTAACATACATATGTGACAATTAGTCAAATCAACAAAACATATTGTGACGTATAAAACAACATGTGCATGTGAATGTTATAACATAAATTCAAGGGAACATAACAACAGATATCACATATTTCTCTCCAAAGCAAACATTTCTCATAACGTTTCAATCAATGTTTATTTACTTAACAATAAAAATGTAATCGTGAATAATTGCTCACCTTTCAAGGTTAGAGAGTTTTTGACAATATAATAGATATATCCTAGTTGAAATCCAAACATGAAAAGCTAACTAATCCATTCCATTGCAACAATCCAATTGCAAAGCAAAGCACGACAACGCAAATCGAACAAACCGAGTTTACTTTTTTTTAGAGAGATGAAGCAAGAGAGAAGGGATGGAGTTTGGAGTTTGGAGAGAGAAGGGATGGAGTTTGGAGTTTGGGAATTTGTGGATTTACAAATTTTGGAGTTTCTGTAGTTTTGAGGAAGAAGGGGAAAGTGTGAGCAGAAAGCTTCAGATAGAGTAATGATAAACAATTTGTACGTACTTTGGTTTTGTTCTCTAGTGGGAAATTGAAAAGTCAACCTGTAACGACCCAATTTTTTTTTTATTTGAGAATATTTAACTAATTTTAAATATTTGAATGATGGTTTGAATTGAATTTCAAATTATCAGAATGAATTTAGCGATTAAATTATAGAATTTAATCTATTGAAAGTTGAATAATAATTTGATTCTTCAATTTTAAGCCGGTTAAAAATATTTCAAAGGCTTGTAAAATTTATATTGATAATATTGAAGATTTTAAAAGCTTCAGAATTGAATTTGAAACTGCTTTGTTCAGTTTTGAAATTTTAAACGTTTGAATCGATATTTAAAAATAGCCGTCCGAGGCGCAGTCTCGGAATTCGACGAAACCAGTTCCATTGGGTCCGTAATATTGAATTATTGCCGGATTTCAAATTTCGTATTTTTCTGAGTTGTTGTGTGAGAATACGACACCTAAACGCGTTGAAAATTTGTATCGAAACGAATTTAATTTAAATAAAAATTTAAATTGAAATTAGTGAACAACATCACATTCTCCCTCTTTCACGCCTAAACTCACGGTCCTTTGCTTCAGCCTAAATCTAAGCCGAGAATCATGGAAAAATCATGAAACCTATCACGTTATTTTTCTTTGAAGTCCCGTATGTTCCCTCTTCCCCTCATTTCCAAAGTAAAAAAAAAAGAATCGAGACGAGGCATGAATGGGGAGCGGCGAAGCCAGGTCGCGGCGAACTTCGCGACCAGGGGAGGCATCGCGCTCGCGTGCGCGAGTATTTGGAGGGGCGAAGCCGCCTCGTGATGGCGAGGTGAGGGCGCTGGCGGTTTCACGTGAGCCTCGATTTGGGCGCTCGCGATTTCTGGAAGGGCGCGCGCGGCAGTGGGCGTTCGCGCGAGGAGATCGAAGTCGCGGCATCGTCTTGGAGCTCGCGAGCGATGGAGAGTATCGATTTGGGCGGCGACGTCAACTAGGGGCCGACGATGCTCGAACTCGAGCTTGTCAGGTGAGGGTCGCGCGACTTCGAGGGTGGGAGATAGATCGTAATCTGGGTTTCGATAGTTGCAGAAGGTATTATTTTTATTATTCTTAATTTATAAATTATATGCTGACTCAATTTGAAAATTTTGATTTTTAAATTAAGTTTAATATGTATATAGATCTGTGTCCATAATTTTACAGTAAAGGTATATTTAGTTTAAAAATTTAATACGCACGTATAGATAGAAATAGGAAATAGAAATAAAATAATGTATTCACAAGTTGTATATTCAATTTAGAAACTTAAATGCAGACTTGAAAAAGAGATTTGGGAATTTTAAAGTGTTTAAAAGTTAAAAACAGAAAAAAATAATAATAGTACATGCAGTTTTTAATTGAGAAAAAAAATATGTATGTGATTCAATTTATAAATCTATATAAGAAAATGGGTTTAAAATTTAATTATTTGTTTAACTTTAACTTTTGGTTAAATTAAATATAGCGAATGGGAATTAATTATGCGATTTGTCCAAATGATTATATAAAATAAAAATTGGAAATTATAAAGATTAGTTTTGAATTTAAATTTTGTTAAATCAAATTATTAAAAAGAAATTGTTTGAAAGCCAAAAGAAAAAAAAAATTATTTAAAGGAAATGTATTTTTTTTGAATTAATATTTTGTTAGGTAAATTTTTATAAAAGGAAATTTGTTAGAAATTTAAATTGCTAAGTGAAGTGATTTATTTAGGGAAAATTTGTTAAAATAAATTTTTGGTTAAATAAAGTTTATTTGACTAAAAGAAATTAGCTTAAATAAAATTATTAGTATAAACCCAAAATGGTTAGCCAAATTAAATAAACCTATCAATGGAAATTAAATTTATTAAGTGAAAGATTTATTTAATGAAACTTAATTGAACTTTTACAAGAGGTTATTTTATTGAAATAATTAGTTGGATAAATTTAATTTAAGGGTAAGTTAATTAAATCTATTTAAGAAGAAAATTTAGTTTTAAAAATTCAATTATAGTTAAATAAATTTATTTAAGTAAATTTAGTTGAGATTTAAATGTAAATAGATAAATTTGTTAAGAGTAATCTGTTTGAATATTAATAAATTGTGTAAATATTTATATAAGGTATAAATGAAGAAAACAAGTTGAATTGGAAGTGGATTGCAAACGGGAATAAAGGTGAGAACTTCTCACTCAAAAGGAATTTTATTGTTTATTTAAATTTTAAATAGTTAGATTTAAAATTTGCTTGACTGTGTTGATTGAATGATTGAATGATGGTTGTTATATATATATATATATATATATATATATATATATATATATTGGATGTGAATAGACCCTATACGCCGTTAGTAAGCGGAGGTTATTTATTACACACATATACCGCGATATTCCACCTTGAAGTGGAATTGGTATTATATTATATTTAGCAATATATATATATTGGCATATGTATATATTGCAGTTGATTGATTTCCCGCATTGTATAGCGGATGAGACCCTATGCGCCGTTAGTAAGCGGATATATTTTATAAAATCCCATATACCGCGATATTCCACCTCGAAGTGGAATGGTATTGTGCTAATGTCTGTAGATGCAGGGAAACAGGTTGGAGGGATCCAACTGGATTCCTCACAAATATTTATTTGATTTCATATATTGTGATATTTGATTGTTTATCATGGATGATATATAATGTTTGAAAGTCGTGATTGACTATTGATGTGTTGCATCATCGGATCCAATTTTGAAGTTTAAAAATAACGATTTTGATTTCTAAAGTGATTTTTGGAAATATACGTTGTAAAATATTTTTGGAATTGATTCATCTTAAATAAATAAACGTTATAATTTTAATATTATAAAAAATTATGATTTTCGAGAAATACAGTTAAAAGTTGATTTTTGAAAATATGGGATTAGTGATTTTATAAAATAGTTTGAACTGGGATTTCTGAATTTAATATAAGAAGTTTAAAATAGGATTTATAAAATTTTTATTTTATAAATCAGAATGATGAAATTATAAAAGAATTTAAAGATGTTTAAAGTAATAATATAAAATGATTTATATTAAAAGATTTATAAATTGATATTTATAAATTTAGAATATCTTGAATTATAAAACGAGCTTTTATAAATGATAGGACGATTTGTAAATGGATTTCATAAAGGAATGAAATCTACAGAATTTATCAAATTTGATTATTTTATAAATCAAAATGATAAATTATAAAGGAGTTGAAAGACGTTTTTAAAATAGTAATACAAATTGTTTTATATTAAAAAGATTTATAAATTGATATTTATAAATTAAAAATATTGGAATTATAAAACGAGCTTTTATAAGAGTTAGAATGAATTATGAATGAATTTCACAAATGAATGAAATTTATGGGATTATAACGATGAAGTTATAAATAGAATTTTATAAATAGTAGGTTTATAAAATTTGTAAAGGAAAACAAAATAAAATTCATAAAGTTATTAAAGGAATGGATTTGGATAAATAAATGAATCTTATAAGTTATAAGATTTATAAAAATTTATGAAGTTTAAAGGAACGATTTTATAAATAAAAAAAAACCATAAGGGTTCGTATTTTCATTCACTTTGAGTTAATCAATGGAGATTAGTGTCTATTCAAGGAGTACGGATTTACGGTTCTTTACATTTGGTATCATCGCTTATGGTTAAGCGACAACCATGGTTCTGTTGGGTGTTACTCATTAGAGATAGAGTCAGCAGTACTCTAGAATGAATTTGAGTGTAATAATAGATATGAGCGCGTATTTGTTAGTGAATATAAAATTGTTTTTGAATCGAGTAAATAAGGTAATTTTGCCTAAAACTATGTTTGTATAGAAAAGAAATGATTTCTATGAATTATTATAGTATATGGTTGCATGGATCGTTAGGAAGTGATAATATAGAATTATTATCATTATTATATGAAATTAAATAAGAAATAAAATGGATTGAATTCAAGTAAACTAACTTGATAAATTATTAATTCTTAGACTAATGAATTGGAATTTGAATTGGTTAAATTAAAGTTTAGTCGTGAGCTAAATTTGAAATAAATTTGAATTTGGATATAAATTCAAGTAAGTAAAAGAAATAAATTGAAATTCCCTTTGTTAGTAATTAAGTAAATTCGAGATGAATTGAATATGGAAATGAATTAGTGAATGAAACTAATTTAAAGAAATCATATGAATTAGCAAATGAAAGTTAATCGTTAGAATTCAGTGTTTGGAATTAAGAATTGAATTCGAATGGAATTGAAATTGTGAATTGAATTGAAATGAAAAATTCAATGAAAATAAATGTGTAACTTCAATAGTGAAGTGAAAAAAAAAACGTATAAGAAACATATATCGAAATTTTGCAATAGAATTGGCAAATTGGTTTGAATATTGTATTTGGATTTGGATGCTACTACTAGCAGGTTATACAGGTGTATAAAAAGAAATGGGATTGAGATTTTGATTTCAAAGATAAAATAGAATTGCTCGACAAAAAGGTACGTATTTCAATTTCAGTATGAAATTTGATGATTTTCTTCTCCAGCCACTTGGCTTTCTCTTTTCTTTTTGATTCTGAGGGGCCGTGGTGCCATTTTGTAGTCGTACCGAGCTAGCCGTGCAAAGGAGACGCTGGCGAAATTTTTCGAAAATTTAGGGTGTTAGAAAAAATTTGAAAATTTTTGAAAGTTTGAAATTTGAATTTGAATTTAAATTTAAATTGTTAGGAGAACAATGTTGTTTGAAACCTATGATTGGAATTGGAAAGCTAGTTGAAATGATAGTGAATCTCTAGTGAAAAGATTTAGGTTAATAAGTTGATAAAACTATTTGGATTGTGAAAAGTAGTTAATGGGATAGGGGCATTCTTCTTAACTTGTAATTTCGGGACGAAATTCTTTTAAGGGGGGAAGATTGTAACGACCCAATTTTTTTTTTATTTGAGAATATTTAATTAATTTTAAATATTTGAATGATGGTTTGAATTGAATTTCAAATTATCAGAATGAATTTAGCGATTAAATTATAGAATTTAATCTATTGAAAGTTGAATAATAATTTGATTCTTCAATTTTAAGCCGGTTAAAAATATTTCAAAGGCTTGTAAAATTTATATTGATAATATTGAAGATTTTAGAAGCTTCAGAATTGAATTTGAAACTGCTTTGTTCAGTTTTGAAATTTTAATCGTTTGAATCGATATTTAAAAATAGCCGTCCGAGGCGCAGTCTCGGAATTCGACGAAACCAGTTCCATTGGGTCCGTAATATTGAATTATTGCCGGATTTCAAATTTCGTATTTCTCTGAGTTGTTGTGTGAGAATACGACACCTAAACGCGTTGAAAATTTGTATCGAAACGAATTTAATTTAAATAAAAATTTAAATTGAAATTAGTGAACAACATCACGTTCTCCCTCTTTCACGCCTAAAATCACGGTCCTTTGCTTCGGCCTAAATCTAAGCCGAGAATCATGGAAAAATCATGAAACCTATCACGTTATTTTTCTTTAAAGTCCCGTATGTTCCCTCTTCCCCTCATTTCCAAAGTAAAAAAAAAAAGAATCGAGACGAGGCATGAATGGGGAGCGGCGAAGCCAGGTCGCGGCGAACTTCGCGACCAGGGGTGGCATCGCGCTCGCGTGCGCGAGTATTTGGAGGGGCGAAGCCGCCTCGTGATGGCGAGGTGAGGGCGCTGGCGGTTTCACGTGAGCCTCGATTTGGGCGCTCGCGATTTCTGGAAGGGCGCGCGCGGCAGTGAGCGTTCGCGCGAGGAGATCGAAGTCGCGGCATCGTCTTGGAGCTCGCGAGCGATGGAGAGTATCGATTTGGGCGGCGACGTCAACTAGGGGTCGGCGATGCTCGAACTCGAGCTTGTCAGGTGAGGGTCGCGCGACTTCGAGGGTGGGAGATAGATCGTAATCTGGGTTTCGATAGTTGCAGAAGGTATTATTTTTATTATTCTTAATTTATAAATTATATGCTGACTCAATTTGAAAATTTTGATTTTTAAATTAAGTTTAATATGTATATAGATCTGTGTCCATAATTTTACAGTAAAGGTATATTTAGTTTAAAAATTTAATACGTACGTATAGATAGAAATAGGAAATAGAAATAAAATAATGTAATCACAAGTTGTATATTCAATTTAGAAACTTAAATGCATACTTGAAAAAGAGATTTGGGAATTTTAAAGTGTTCAAAAGTTAAAAACAGAAAAAAATAATAATAGTACATGCAGTTTTTAATTGAGAACAAAAATATGTATGTGATTCAATTTATAAATCTATATGAGAAAATGAGTTTAAAATTTAATTATTTGTTTAACTTTAACTTTTGGTTAAATTAAATATAGCGAATGGGAATTAATTATGCGATTTGTCCAAATGATTATATAAAATAAAAATTGGAAATTATAAAGATTAGTTTTGAATTTAAATTTTGTTAAATCAAATTATTAAAAAGAAATTGTTTGAAAGCCAAAAGGAAAAAAAAATTATTTAAAGGAAATGTATTTTTTTTGAATTAATATTTTGTTAGGTAAATTTTTATAAAAGGAAATTTGTTAGAAATTTAAATTGCTAAGTGAAGTGATTTATTTAGGGAAAATTTGTTAAAATAAATTTTTGGTTAAATAAAGTTTATTTGACTAAAAGAAATTAGCTTAAATAAAATTATTAGTATAAACCCAAAATGGTTAGCCAAATTAAATAAACCTATCAATGGAAATTAAATTTATTAAGTGAAAGATTTATTTAATGAAACTTAATTGAACTTTTACAAGAGGTTATGTTATTGAAATAATTAGTTGGATAAATTTAATTTAAGGGTAAGTTAATTAAATCTATTTAAGAAGAAAATTTAGTTTTAAAAATTCAATTATAGTTAAATAAATTTATTTAAGTAAATTTAGTTGAGATTTAAATGTAAATAGATAAATTTGTTAAGAGTAATCTGTTTGAATATTAATAAATTGTGTAAATATTTATACAAGGTATAAATGAAGAAAACAAGTTGAATTGGAAGTGGATTGCAAACGGGAATAAAGGTGAGAACTTCTCACTCAAAAGGAATTTTATTGTTTATTTAAATTTTAAATAGTTAGATTTAAAATTTGCTTGACTGTGTTGATTGAATGATTGAATGATGATTGTTATATATATATATATATATATATATATATATATATATATTGGATGTGAATAGACCCAATACGCCGTTAGTAAGCGGAGGTTATTTATTACACACATATACCGCGATATTCCACCTTGAAGTGGAATTGGTATTATATTATATATAGCAATATATATATATATTGGCATATGTATATATTGCAGTTGATTGATTTCCCGCATTGTATAGCGGATGAGACCCTATGTGCCGTTAGTAAGCGGATATATTTTATAAAATCCCATATACCGCGATATTCCACCTCGAAGTGGAATGGTATTGTGCTAATGTCTGTGGATGCAGGGAAACAGGTTGGAGGGATCCAACTGGATTCCTCACAAATATTTATTTGATTTCATATATTGTGATATTTGATTGTTTATCATGGATGATATATAATGTTTGAAAGTCGTGATTGACTATTGATGTGTTGCATCATCGGATCCAATTTTGAAGTTTAAAAATAACGATTTTGATTTCTAAAGTGATTTTTGGAAATATACGTTATAAAATATTTTTGGAATTGATTCATCTTAAATAAATAAACGTTATAATTTTAATATTATAAAAAATTATGATTTTTGAGAAATACAGTTAAAAGTTGATTTTTGAAAATATGGGATTAGTGATTTTATAAAATAGTTTGAACTGGGATTTCTGAATTTATTATAAGAAGTTTAAAATAGGACTTATAAAATTTTTATTTTATAAATCAGAATGATGAAATTATAAAAGAATTTAAAGATGTTTAAAGTAATAATATAAATTGATTTATATTAAAAGATTTATAAATTGATATTTATAAATTTAGAATATCTTGAATTATAAAACGAGCTTTTATAAATGATAGGATGATTTGTAAATGGATTTCATAAAGGAATGAAATCTATAGAATTTATCAAATTTGATTATTTTATAAATCAAAATGATAAATTATAAAGGAGTTGAAAGACGTTTTTAAAATAGTAATACAAATTGTTTTATATTAAAAAGATTTATAAATTGATATTTATAAATTAAAAATATTGGAATTATAAAACGAGCTTTTATAAGAGTTAGAATGAATTATGAATGAATTTCACAAGTGAATGAAATTTATGGGATTGTAACGATGAAGTTATAAATAGAATTTTATAAATAGTAGGTTTATAAAATTTGTAAAGGAAAACAAAATAAAATTCATAAAGTTATTAAAGGAATGGATTTAGATAAATAAATGAATCTTATAAGTTATAAGATTTATAAAAATTTATGAAGTTTAAAGGAACGATTTTATAAAAATAAAAAAAAAACCATAAGGGTTCGTATTTTCGTTCACTTTGAGTTAATCAATGGAGATTAGTGTCTATTCAAGGAGTACGGATTTACGGTTCTTTACACAACCGATGAGAAAGTGGGAATGTATTAAAAGGATACAAAAATACATTAAGATTTTCAAAGAAATGATGTGGCTATGTTTTTAACAAATATGAACATGAACCGACTAGCATGAATGATGCATGTGCATTAAATATGAAATGTTAATGGATGAAGTAGTGTAGGCAGAAGTTATTAAAAAGAATGAATACTAAAAGTTGCAACGTGTAAAAATAAATGCTTAGATGAAAATACAAGAGGTATATAAGAATTAGGCGCAAAAAAAAGTAGGAGAGAGAATGTATAGCCAATAATAAGAATGGAAAATGAATATATAGAGAATAAATGAAAGTTTTATGAAATAAAGAGAGAGGTTTTGTTTTTGTTTTGTTTTTTTATTTGAATAGTTGAAATGTGAAAGTGAACAAGGTAGAAAAATATGAATGAGACAGTAGTTAGAAAAAAGCAATAGAATAGGAAACGTGCATGAATATGAATTCATGATGAACATCACCTTTTATACTTCAAAATGAATATAATTCCATGTTAATCCAATATGGAAATGTATTTCGATCAACTAATTTAGTTAACCCCAAATCAACTTTAATTTATGCCTATTTTTAAGTTTTATTAACTTATAATAAATAAAGTTTGAACATACCAACCAAGGTAACGGGGACCATCGCTACATAGAATAAAAGGTGAACCATGATTCCAAATTCAAATCAAAGTCGGCATTTTTCTCAGTGCACAAACATGAACATAAAATATTTAATTTATTCTAAATTATGCGATTAGCATTAAAATTACCTCTATACCTCCAAAGACTACTATTTAGTGACCGTAAAATGTTGCTTTGATATTTAATTTTTCTCTCTTTATAAAATTACACTTACTTTAAAAACAATAATGTTCATTTTGTTTTCATTAAAACATCCTTTTTATTTTAACAATAACGTATGTTTCTTTCGTTAAATCCATTAATTACAATTAATGTTTTTTTACCTCTTTAATATTGAATGATTCCAAATCGACATAATTGTGATTAATAACAAAATTACCCTTTAAAGCGGATCCTAATAAATATACATTTCTTTAATTAGACGTCATTAATTTCAATTAAATTCTCTTTCCCTTTTATTGAAAGATTTCAAGTCAAATTAATGGCAATAAATTTCAACATTAAAATTTAAAGCGGAAAAATAATTGATGCATGGATAATTAAAACAATTGAAATTCTTTTACAGTAACTTAAATACATTTGTAAAATTGTTGTTTATACATAAGATAATTAAAACAATTAGATTCTTTTTACAGTAACTTAAATACATTTATAGAATTGTTGTTTACATATAAGACAATTAAAACAATTAAGTCTTTTTTTACAATAACTTAAATACATTTATAGAATTATTGTTTACATACAAGAATTATAAATTAACTTGCTTAAATAGTTATCAATGACATACAAACAACAAAAAATAAATTTACGTTTAATTATTTTCTCATTAATAAATCAAATTTTTTCTCTCATAATATTTAAATTCTAAAATATTATTAAATTTAATAGTTTTTAATTATCAAAATTTATGAGTTGTTACATACAAGGAGCTGTTAGATAAATTTTGGATTGCGTAAATGCATATAAAATAAGCCGCTCTCTTAAAAACGCTAATATGAGGTATGCCTGCGTAATAAAATAAAGAAAAGATAACATATTGATATATATATTTTTTCGATCGTGTGGATCAATGGGTATATATTTTTCTCTCATGTCATATTGTAAAAGGCACTCTGTATAGAGGAGACTCTGTCAAAAAATTTGGGTGTTAGAAATTTTTTGAAAGGTTTTAGAAAATTTTGTTAACTAGAAAAAAAATTGATGTTCGAATTATAGTAGAAGCCAAGGGTTTTGAGTCAGAAATGAAAGCCAATTGTTTTGGGATAAAACAAAAAGGGTTTAGAGGAGTAAATGTAGGCTTTTAACTAAGTGGGTTAGAAAATTCAATAGGCTGGAAACCTTTTTCATACCTTAGCAAATTTCGTGGACGAAATTTTTAAAAGGGGGGTGGAATGTAACGACCCAGAATTTTGGCCGTTTAATTTTGAACATTTAATTTATTTTAAATGTTGAATTTGGATTATTAATTGATTTTGAATATGGAAGAATTTCTGAAATGGCTTAAAATTCCAAATATAGCGTATTTGATTTGGTGAAATAGTAAATTGGTATTTTAAATCGGGAAAATATGGGAATCTGGAATTAAATGGGGATGAAAATGGTTTATAAGTTGAGTTTAAACTCTGTTTGAATTAGAGTGATGGTATTAGACTTTTGAAAGGGATTAAAAAGTCGATAAGTTAAAATTGGAAATTTGTGTATTAATTTAATGGTGGAATTTAATATATGGGAATAGTGTAAATAATTGAATTTTAATTTAATATGAATTGAAACGATTTCTTACATGGATATGAATTCTATTTCATTTATAATGGAGTTATTAAGTTTTAAAAATTGAAAATTTTATACAATTCTGTCAGTTTTGAAAATCGCTCGATTTAATCGACGAGTTAAAAAAGCTTTCCAGGGCACAGTCTCGAAATTCGATGAAACTAGTTCCATTAGATCTGTAATAGTGTGATTTTGTTGGATTTCAAATTTTATAGCGTTTGAAGTTACCGTTTGGATGTATGGGATAGAAACGCATTGAAATAAATACCGAAAATTTAATAATTTAACTCAATTCAAAGGCTGTCTTCCACATACGATTGAATTAGGCCCCCAAACATGTTCCATTATGTTCGAAATAGGGGTAGAAAATTAAAAATGCCAGGCGGCACGTCCAGTTTGGAGTTCGTTCGCAAAATCAGGTAAATTGTGAAAAATAATACTTAATTAATGCTTATACGCATATACATACTTGTTCAACAGTGACACCCTAACCCTCTATCACGCAGCCGCCGTTAAAATTCCAATGGTCGATAGGCTCTCGACTTATTTCCTCGATTTCACACGATACTTGCTCTTATGCGCGTAGGCTTTTACATGAAAATTGTAGAGCTCGTCCTTCTCTACACATCCAACGGTTGAGATCGAAATTGACAAGATGGCCGAAATCGAGCTCGTTAGGGTTTTCATTCGTGCTCATTTTTCAAGAAAGGGGAAGCGCTGAGTTTCACGCTACTCTAGCCAGTGGTGGAGCTCGCGACGTCCATTCGAGTGATGGTCGTTGATCAAGTTTTAAGGGGACAAGGAGGAGCGGTCATCAAACGTTGATACGTGCATGGTTGGGTTCGTTTGGAATAGGGATGAACGTGAAGGAGAAGAGGGTGTGTGACCGATATTTCCTTTTTCTTGTTTGCACGGCCATGGTTTTCAGAGGTTTAATAATAAAAGAAGTAAATTTATTTATGTGAATTATATTCCAATCTTTAAAACTTCGTATCTTTGTCATACGATGTCAAAATTGGATGAAACAAGCGATGGCGGAATTGCAGCAACGAGCATTATGCTATCAAATGGATTTGGAGGCAATTGTAACAATTTAAATTTTTTGATTAAATCGAACGTGTTGGATTTAATTTCAAATTGGAACGTTTGGCGAATTAAAACTCAAGGTGAGTTAATCTCACTAAATTTTGGATTGCTGGATTTAATTTTAAATAATTAAAATTAATTGATGATTGATTGGTTGAACTGATACTTTTTTTATCAGTTGAATGTAATTGTATATAGTAGTGTATATATATATTGGAGTGATTGATATTCCCACATATATATAGCGGATGAGACCCTATGCGTCCCGTCTAATAGCGGATGACTCCATATACCACGATATTCCACGTCATAGCGGAATTGGTATTTTTATGTTGTGCTAACATCTGTGGATGCATGGGAACAGGTTGAGGGGATCCAACTGGATTCATCAAAATGATGAATTTAATTCATATACAATGACATATGTTCTATTGGAATATTCTATGATAGATTACTATAAGATTTATATTGATTTGATGCTATGGTTGTTTTGGCCTTGATTTTTGGTATTTTAAAATATGAATGATATATGGTTCGAATTGGAAAAGAAAATTAAAAGGATTTTGAAATAAATTGTTTGTAAAGAATTTTGGGTTAACCCGTTGGATAAAATAAACGGCTTTGAAATTTGTACTTAACTAAATCAGGATATTGTGATTAGGATTTTGGAAATAAAGTATGTAAAAGTATTTTTAAATAATAATCCTTAAATGGTACTTGTTTTAAATATAAATTGTTTCAAAATTGAGATTTTAAATATTTTGGAGGATAGAGGTGAATTTGGGAAATAAGAACAAAATTGGTTAAACTGGAATTCAAGTGAGATTTCCAAATTTATGAAATGGAATTGAAATCGAGGAATTGGTTTGTTTTAAACAGAGGATTTTAAATTATTGACTAGATAACTTTAAAAGTGCTAAAATATTCGAGAATTATTTATTTAATTGTAACGACCTATAAATTTTAATAAATAAATTAGTTAATTTAGTTGGATCTTTGTAATTAAATTTAGAAAGAAATAATTTTTTTATAATTTATAATGAAATGAATGCTAAAAAGAAGTTTAGAAATGGTAATATAAAGGTTAATTATTGATAATTGAAGTGAAATCCCAATAAAGAAATAGTGTTAATTGGTGCACTTGAGTATAAAATTTAAAATAAGTAATTAAAAGTAAGCATTTAATTAACCAATGCAATAATATTGATTAATAGTAACTGTATGTAAATTAAGGTAGTAATGTTAATGGCAGTGGATGAATAACCAATTCAATGCAATCCCAACGGATTGAAACAACTATTTGAGTTATAATTGATTAAATACGAATATTCGATAATAAATTAAAATAAGAAAAATAAATGGAAATATTGAATTAATCAATAAATTGATAATGAATAACTGTGATTAAATAAAATCAATGTTCTGTATGTAATTGTTTGGAAATAATAACTAGAACGAATTGCAACAGTACAAATGTAAGTTAACTTTTAATAACTTGGATGTAATTTCAATAAGTGAAACAATGTAAATGTTATAACTGGGTTTCAAAATTAATATACAGAAGTGGATGTAAATATTGAATTAATTAATGAAATAATACAGTGTTAATGACAATTAATTAAAATTTGTGTTATATACGGAATTTTAACCTGTGTTGGTAAGTGATAAACTTATGAATGTAAGTAAAGGAAAATAGGTGACAATTAAGATATGTTATTTAGTTATTTAGCATATTGAATAAAATTAGTAGTCAATTTGCAATTAAAGGTAATAATGTCGATGTAAGCTCATAAATAAAAAAATTCAATGCAATACAAATTAATGGAGACAAATTTCAAGTTCATAATTGATAGCATTAAATAAATTGGGATGTAAATTTCATTAAAGGTAATCAAATATTATCTTAATTAAAATTAAGATAATATTTGAAATTAATGGTAATTCCATTCATAAAATGACAATTAGTTGAAGTATGAGAAACTTACGTGTAACATTTGGCTTGTAAACAAATATTCTAAGTTACCTGTTTAATTTCTTGATGGAATTAGAATTGGAAATAAATGTTAATAAAATAAATAAATATACATTAATGCGAAATGTAATAAAATGGTTAGGAGTGGTTAAATTTGGCATATTAAGGTAATGAATGGAATAATAATTAATTTATTTGATTTAATGGAATTTTGGGAATTTTATTTATAATTTGTGAATTTAATGAAATCGAGGTTAATATTGGAATTTATAAATTAATCATCTCTAATTTGACATTTAATTTGTTTCAAACCATTGTAGATGATTGAGGAATCAAAAATGATAAGAATTGTCAATTTTAGAATTTAAATTGGAAATTTGATTTAATTAATCAATTATTAATTTATTTAATTAATGTAGAATAGCCATTTTGGCCACTGACTCGGATTTCGACGAAACCTGTTTCATCGGATCCGTAACGGTGAATTATTGTAGGATTTCAAGTTTCGTAGCGATCGGACTTGTCATTTGATCGTACGGACTCGAAGCGCCTTGAAATCAATTAAATTGAAATCAATTGAAATCAGTTTGAAAAATATTGATTTTAGCATAACTTCTTCATACGATGGAATTTGGACTTGAAACATTTTCCATTGTGTTTATAATATTTTAAAACATCTATTTTTATATGTGGGTTGACCCAATTTCATTCCGGAGTCGAAACGGGCCTTTTGGGCCACTTTGTCGTTAGCGTGTATATCTATCTTATCCATCTATTCTATTTTCAACTTCGTCTATATATACCCTATTATAAACCCTAGCCTACTTCTATTTCTCATTTGTCTGTGTGTACAATTCTACTTCACCTCCTCATTTCAACGACAGACAATTCCAGATCCAATTCTAAATCAAATCCAAAGCCAAAATTTCAAACTCCTTAAAAAAAATTCGGAAAAATTATATATCGAAGTTCTCGAAATTAAGAATCAGCATCTGGTGTTCGTTTGTCGTAATTGTGCTTCGATCATCGACAAATCATGGTCAAAATTGAATTAGGCGTTTTCGATTTAAGCAAAAATTTAGGAAACTGTTTCTGGGTTTTGTGGAGGGGGATGTCAGGAGGCTATCGGCGATGGTCGCGTCATCTATTTTGACCTAAGGTGACCTGGATTCGCGAATTAGGGTTCGTATTTGGCGGCGGCGTGTGGTGTTTTCTGACGACCGAACCTAGGTGGGGGCATGCGACTCGGTGAGGGCGAGTGGATGGACGTGGTCGGCGACGTCCAGGTGACGTGTAGCGGTGGTTTTCGATGGTCAAAAGGGGGGACACGGTGCGTTTGACTGGGTTGAGCGAACTGATGCTCGAACGCGTGATAGTGAAGACAGGGTGACATGGCAAATGGGGTAGGTTTATTTTATTTTTGTTTTAATTAAATTTTTATTTCAACTCGTTTAACTCGAATAACTTTTGCTTACGAGGTCCAATCCACGTACGGTTTCTTGCATTAGGATCGTATCAAAATTCCAGACATTTTGGCCCTTATGTGGACGGATTTGGAGACTGTGCAATTTTTGGGTTTAAATTGGATTTAAATTCAATTTAAATTCAAAAGGTGAGTGTTTCAACCCACTCACAACTTCTAAGATTTCTTATGTTTGTTAAATTAATTTTTGATGTGATTTAAAATTTATCTATGATTGTTTGGCATATTTTGATCATCATCTCAGTTGAATTTAATTTACAAGATTAAATTTTTATTTAAATTATAATTGCATATAAACTGCCAGTTAGATAGATTGTTCATTTTATTATTGAATATAAACTGTCAGTAATTAATTGTTATTTATTATATGCTCTATATTGATGTTATTGTTTTAAATTGGATGATGATTGTAATAAATGGATGATGATTGATATTGGATGAATGGATGTTGTATTTTATATCGTTATAAACTGCAAATTGTTATGCACTTTATTTCATTCAGGATTGCGGTTTGAAATGGTATATAACCGTATTTTTATTTTAAATTGCGGATTGTAATGATAAATATCCGTATCACTTGACCATAGGATAAAAAATTATATACAGACACCGTCGGTCTATATATATATATATATAAATATTTTGGAAATGATTTCTATGGTTTTGGATAGTATTATACGGTTTAATAAATATTGATTCTTTTTATATTATATTAAAATATTTTATTTGTAGTTAAATTCATGTATTTAAGCTATGTATAAATTTGTTGATTTATAATAAGTTAAATAATGGAGTTTGATTTTATTAAAATAAAATATGGTTAATTATTTAAATAATACATTAATATAGAGGTTATAACGATTTAAATAAATTAAGAATTGGAAGGTAGATTGGAAATTTAATTGAAATTGAGCCTATGTAAGAATTAAACTCCATAAGTTGATGTAAAATTTATTAACTTGAAATTTTTAAAAGGTATGATATTTATAACTGGATTTTTATTTCATGGTGAATTAAATGATTATTTCAAGTATAATGAATTGAAGGCAATATCTAGTTATTTAAGATTTGAGTTTTATTTTAATAATAAGGGGTTTATTATATAAAATATTTCAAAACTAAATAATAGGAAATTAAATTTTTGAATTGAAATTATCAAATTTAGTTTTGAAATTTTGGAATATTTAAAGCCTTGAAATAAGTCGAAATTGAAATTTTTATAGAAATTGAAATGTTTCGAAGTTATGAATTTCATAGCATTATGTTTTAAAGGTGTTAAAATTTCAAATTTTGGTTTTGAAATATAAAATTTGGAAGTGCTATGATTTTAAAAAGGGGATATATTTGAAATAAAATGATTTATATTGATTTGAAATAAAAGGAATATCATATTGATTGGTTTTTAAATTTGAAATGATATCGTATTTATATGGTTTTGAAATAAATATTATATCCTGGTTTTGAAGTATAAATTATTTTAAAATAACCGGGGTGTTATAATAACGTTGGGTTGGTAAAGAGACCGGGATCGGAAGTTGTCATTGTAACAACCCAGAATTTCGCATCAGTTAATTATCGTCATTAAGTGATTAAATTGTGGGCTGTTTGTTATTGGTGTTTTTAATCGGGTTGGACTTCATTTAAAAAAAAAAAATCGTTAAAGTTTCACGGGTTTTAAAAACGTAGATTTGGCTCACGTCTCTTCTAATTGGGGCCGTGATACTTACAAGGCAGAGACCCGTCCCCCTCTCCATTTTTCATTTTTCACTAAGCAACCCTAAACAAACATACGAAAAGAAAATTAAAAATGGTGGCACGTTCGTTCCCCTTTCTTCAAAATCTAGGGTTTCTAATAAAAATTGAGACTGCCGAAAATGGTTGCTCAATCGTTTGGCTTTGTCGATCGTTTAAGGATGCCCACGGCCGCTTCTATTTGGGTCGAGCTCGTAAACAAGGTGAGTGATCTTCACTCACATCTTAATTCAAGTTACTGCCTTTGTAAAATTTGAATTGCTATTTTTGTTTCGACCGAGAGTTGATTGATTTCGTCTCGGCCATTTGATCTTGTTTCGATGATTGATGTTTTCGCTGAATTGACTGTGACGATTTCTTTCTTTGTGTTTGCTGGCTTGATACTCTGCTGTTACCATCACTGTTAGTTTGAAAGCTACTTTGATGACCACGGCTTCGATTTCCGACCTGTTCGGCTTTGGTGGAACTGGATCTTGTGAAATTGCTAATTCCTTGTTATCCACGACTTGATGATTTTCAATTGATTCTCTGACAGTTTTAAAAATTTATTTCGGTATAAAAAGAAATTATCTTTAACTTTGCAATTGCTTTAAATATTTGACTTCGGCCTGGATATGTTCCAAAACTTCGGTCAGTTGCACATGGCTTCAACTTATTTTGATATTCGTTTGCTACAACATTTTTGAGCAAACATCACCACGAAATTTCATTGCTATTAGGTGTATTTATTGTTGCATTTCATGTTTATGTTTTGAGTCAGGGTAGCAGTGATTTGAAGTGTTAGCTTTTGGTTAGTAATGTCTGATTCATTGTAATATGTTTTTGGGGTGTGCTCTGTCGAATTTTACTAGAAATATTCTGACCTCTAATTAAAACTTACGTGTGTGTAAATTGATGGAGTGTGTCCGTGCATTTTACCAGAGCAATCTCTGCTCAATTTTCTTTTGTATTGCGTGCACGTTTATATGAAACCCAGTTGTATCTTTCTATTTACAACTATCTAGTTTAAATGAATTCAAGTCATTGTATTTTGAAGTGTTATTCATGTGCTTGCAAATATGGTTCAAGATTTCATTTCATACACGTGTCTCATATTGTTTTCATGTTCTGAAAATTCGTGCTCTGGAAGTGGTCTTCAACTGTGTGCAAGTTATATTATGGCGTGACTTATTTTTTCAGTTTAAAGTATTATGCCTAGTTTACTTTGATTCATAGTCACTGATGTGATTTGTAGCCTTACCTCATTTGCATTGCTATGTTTGTTTCTTTGTGTTTGTTGCACATATGAACTTGGTTCACATGTATGCCAAGCTTTTCTTCTCAGTGACAATTGCTTATATTCATACCCTTCCATGTTTTAAATTGCACATTTAAGTTCACTGTGCATGTAGTAGTGCATATTAATGCACTGCCTCGAGTCAGGTTGCATACTCTATATGTATTCCTGAAAATGTAATGGGGTTTTGATATTTTGAAGCTTGCACTGTCCAGTTTCACTGTTACACACATGTTGCATCTTTTAGAGCTCAAGTTGTCTGACCATTTCCTTTGTGTACTGTTTAGTTCCAATGATGATGCTATGCATCTGCACATTCATGTGTCATTTCTTTGATCACATTCTGCTGTCTCCATACCGTTAGTACCACTTCCTGTGTGCACTTGGTCACTCGAGACTTTGTGCTTGTAATTGAGTTGAGTTGCCTTTCAATAATTGAATACTTGTGTTCTCTTGAGTTCCCTGTGTACATGTTCATATTGGGTTTGCATATAAGTTTGTTTCATATTGCCTTGCTTCATCATCGATTGTGGCATGTGCATCACTTGTGTAAATTATTTGGTTTGCGTACAGTCTTCACTGTGATCTTTCAGTTGAAACAGTCCGTAGCTGTTTTGACCACTTGATTACATTCGGATTTGTTTTTCGAATTCACTTGAGTTGAATCCAGTTTGTATCTCGGATTTGACCTTGTGCTGAAAGTAGTGACATTATTTTATTGCACTTGAGTTGAATCCGTTATTTATGGGTTTGACCTTGTGCGCGTTTGTGAGCTTTTATTGAGCTTTTGTGTACATCATCACTGTAGTGGCAGGGCAGTGCACGCAAGCGTGAACTGCAGCCACCCAGTAGTGCTTTTATTGATATTCTATTTGTTTTGATTTATTGATCTTTGGCATATTCCATATGTTGTAGTGGCGAGGCAGTACACGCGTGCGTGTACTGCTGCCCTACCCTAATTAATATTTTAATTGATATTTCAATGGTTTAAACTATTTTGTTTATTCAATTCAATATTCTGAATTATATTCTGATTTGGTTTAATTTGTTGATTTGTTGTTTAACACTGTTACGTGTTATATTTATCGTTATCCGATTTCTTTATTTAAGGATCGGATAGACGAGATTTATTGTGACCGTCGTCTATTCATTATTTAATTATTATTGCTTCTGTGCACTAATAACTGAGTTTGAATTAGACTGACCCGCGTATTATTTTCTTTTGAATGTAATACTCGGGTC
Organism: Allium cepa; assembly: GCA_030765085.1. Taxonomy (NCBI): domain Eukaryota; kingdom Viridiplantae; phylum Streptophyta; class Magnoliopsida; order Asparagales; family Amaryllidaceae; genus Allium; species Allium cepa. Next base: position 83,451,169 of record CM060945.1, read on the forward strand.
AGACCGAGTATTTACAGGTTGTGGATATCTTACTTTGAGTTGCTGCTTGAGCTGTGAAGTCTCTTCATATCTTATGGAGTAGTCGTCGTCATGTTTAGTAGTCAGTATATTTGTATAGGCTGTTGTATATCCATGTATATTATTCACGATAATGTACTTGTATATGTAACTTCCAGAGTCGACAGTGTAGTTGTATCATATGTATTGTATCACGTGTATATCAACTGACATCAGTTATATATATATATGTATGAGACTTTCTGTTATATTTGTGTTCCGCATTTACTTTATCTGTGTTATTCTTATATATATTGTCCTAAACTATTATGAACCATCGTAGTTCGTTTTATACTAGAATTGGGTATGTCGATGGGAGTAAATAAATAGGAGATGAGAAATAAAAATATATACCACTCCTATCGAGATAACCAATACTAGTGTAAGGCCTAACTACGGATGGCCGCTTCTATCCAGCCTTATTCTTCGTAATAACATACAGTATTTCTTTTAATACTCTTTGTTACTGTGAGCATAGAGGTGGGGCGTTACAGTTGGTATCAGAGCTTGGGGTTTATGGACATAATATAAAACGTAACTTAGATGGAACGTGTGTTACAACTATGTATCGATGTTTTATATGTGTTTTGAGTCAAAACTAAAGTTTTGAAAATACGATGGAAATTTTTAAATATCCTTATTTAAAAATAAAAAGTGAATTTGTGTTTTGATGATATATTGGTTTGTGCTTTGTTTATCAGAGTGCGCAGCGAAAACAGTGTGACTGCTTCGCTGAGTACGACTGATAATTATTTTGATTTAAAAATTAAAATATGAAAATGAAATTAATTTCATTATGTTGTTTAACCAGTAGATTTGATTTGTTGAAATTTCTTACTGGTTTTCTTAGATGCTAATCATATCTGATTAGATTTCTGCTGTTTTAAAATATCTTTATTGAAGATATAATAGAATGATTTCTTTGTTCCTTTTGCGGTATACGTGCAAATTTATGTTGCACGTTACTACATTAATTTTACGTTGAACCGATGCTTGGTTATGAAACGCATTTTGTTGCCGTTATTATTATAACGGGATTTTAACACTTGTGCTAAATTTTTGAAGTACGGTGTTTTGTTGACATTTTTAATGAATGAAAATTCACTGATATTGTATTTCGATGTGAATCATTTTGATGAGATTTTGACGTTTAAAATTACTGCCGCTTTGACTTCAGTAACCGTCAAATTTTAAAGTGGATTTTCAAGCGGTTATCCCGCAATGCTGATTTTGAGATTAGTTTTATGTTGTTTTGAGAAGTACCATTTTCTTGTTGAAATTGCTACTTATGTTGCTGATTTAATCACGTGATTATAAAAAGCGTGTTAAAATAAAAAAATTGTTTTCAAAATTTTTCAGTTTACGTTTTCAAAAGAATGAGAAAGAGATTTAAATGATTCAGAAAAATCGAGGATTATGACCCCTTTCTTTTACTGATTCACTTAATTCCGGACTTATTCGTTTGAGAATGTAAATTATTACTTTTATGAAATAAATGAAATTGTTTTCAGAATTTTTACAGTTTGCGTTTTCAGAAGAATGAGAAAGTGACTTAAACGTTTCAGAAAAATCGAGGAATATGACCCATTTCTTTTACTGATTCGCTTAATTCCGGACTTGTCCGTTTGAGAACGTGAAATGTTATTTTTGGAATACACAAGGAAACGATGAAGAGATTTAAACGATGTAGCAAAAGTGCGGAGTATGGAATTACACTTTTACTATTTTGGTTAATTCCGGACTCGTTAATTGAAACATATGCTGTTTGATGATTTTGATGATTTTACACGTTCAAGGAAACGATGAAGAGAATCAAACGATTTAGTAAAACACGTGGTATGGGACATGTGCGTTTGCTATTTCGGTTAATTCCGGACTCGTTAATTGAATATATGATGATTTTCGTGTGCTTTCGAGCCACTATGATGGACCTACGGGTCAAATACCAGTACCAGACCTTCGGTTCATATGTTGGACCTTCGGGTCATATGATGGGCGCCAAAATTATGATGGGTACTTGGTAGGCTTCGGCCATATGAGATGCACATGCGGCGTAGCTAAAACTCGCCATATGATGGGATCGATCCAACCTTTTATGTTTGATTTTCTAGTTATCTTAATTGATTCTAGATATATGTTGAATCTAATTATCTGCAGGTAATTAGATATTTGATGTTATGAGTTCTGATTATCGCTTGTGATAATTAGATATTTGGTGTTATGAGTTCTGATTATCGCTTGTGATAATTAGATATTTGATGTTATGAGATTTGATTATCGTTTTGATAATCGAATAATTTGTTGATTTGAGATTTGATTATCGTTTTTGATAATCGAATATTTGAGATTTGATTATCGTTTTTGATAATCGAATATTTGTTGATTTGATTATCGTTTTTGATAATCGAATAATTGTTGATTTGGGATTTGATTATCATTTTTGATAATCGAATATTTGTTGATTTGATTATCGTTTTTGATAATCGAATATGTGTTGATTTGATTATCTTTTTTGATAATCGAATAATTGTTGATTTGGGATTTGATTATCGTTTTGATAATAGAATATTTGTTGATTTGATTATCGTTTTGATAATCGAATATTTGTTGATTTGATTATCGTTTTTGATAATCGAATAATTGTTGATTTGGGATTTGATTATCGTTTTTGATAATCGAATATTTGTTGATTTGATTATCGTTTTTGATAATCGAATATTTGTTGATTTGATTATCGTTTTTGATAATCGGATATTTGTTGATTTGATTATCGTTTTTGATAATCGAATATTTGAGATTTGATTATCGTTTTTGATAATCGAATATTTGTTGATTTGATTATCGTTTTTGATAATCGGATGTTTGTTGATTTGATTATCGTTTTGATAATCGAATATTTGATGATTTGATTATCGTTTTTGATAATCGGATATTTATTGATTTGATTATCGTTTTTGATAATCGGATATTTATTGATTTGATTATCGTTTTTGATAATTAGATATTTGTTGATTTGATTATCGTTTTCGATAATCGAATATTTGTTGATATGAGTTCTGATTATCGTTTTTGATAATCCGATATTAGTTGATTTGTTGATTTGTTGATTTGATGGTTTGAGATTTCTAAATTATCGCTTGTGATAATTAGATATTTGAAATTTAATTATCGATTGTGATAATTAAATATTTGCTGATTTGAGATTTAATTATCGCTTTTGATAATTAAATATTTGCTGATTTGAGATTTAATTATCACTTAAGATAATTAAATATTTATTGATTTGAAATTTGATTGTCGACTGAGATAATTAAATATTTGTTGATTTGAAATTTGATTATCGACTGAGATAATCAAATATTTGTTGATTTGAAATTTGATTATCGCCTTTGATAATTAAATATTTGTCGATTTGAGATTTCTAATTATCTTTGTTGATAATTAGACCTTTGTTGTTTTCTGATTATCTATTTGGTAATTAGATTTGGCTGAGAATTTGTGAATTTCTTTTATGAAATTAAAAGATTTCTTTGGTGTTTATATTCTCGACGTTTATTTTTCCAGGTTAACCAGTTTATGTTAGAAAATTAATTTTTACTAACGCCTTTAATTATGGAAATTACGGGGACGCAATTTTTATAAGGAGGGGAGTCGGTAACAACCCTGAATTTCGCATCAGTTAATTATCGTCATTAAGCGATTAAATTGTGGGCTGTTTGTTATTGGAGTTTTTAATCGGGTTGTAATTCATTTAAAAAAAAAATTCGTTAAAGTTTCACGGGTTTTAAAAACGTAGATTTGGCTCACGTCTCTTCTAATTGGGGCCGTGATACTTACAAGGCAGAGACCCGTCCCCCTCTCCATTTTTCATTTTTCACTAAGCAACCCTAAACAAACATACGAAAAGAAAATTAAAAATGGTGGCACGTTCGTTCCCCTTTCTTCAAAATCTAGGGTTTCTAATAAAAATTGAGACTGCCGAAAATGGTTGCTCAATCGTTTGGCTTTGTCGATCGTTTAAGGATGCCCACAGCGGCTTCTATTTGGGTCAAGCTCGTAAACAAGGTGAGTGATCTTCACTCACATCTTAATTCAAGTTACTGCCTTTGTAAAATTTGAATTGCTATTTTTGTTTCGACCGAGAGTTGATTGATTTCGTCTCGGCCATTTGATCTTGTTTCGATGATTGATGTTTTCGCTGAATTGACTGTGACGATTTCTTTCTTTGTGTTTGTTGGCTTGATACTCTGCCGTTACCATCACTGTTAGTTTGAAAGCTACTTTGATGACCACGGCTTCGATTTCTGACCTGTTCGGCTTTGGTGGAACTAGATCTTGTGAAATTGCTAATTCCTTGTTATCCACGACTTGATGATTTTCAATTGATTCTCTGACAGTTTTAAAAATTTATTTCGGTATAAAAAGAAATTATCTTTAACTTTGCAATTGCTTTAAATATTTGACTTCGGCCTGGATATGTTCCATAACTTCGGTCAGTAGCACATGGCTTCAACTTATTTTGATATTCGTTTGGTACAACATTTTTGAGCAAACATCACCACGAAATTTCATTGCTATTAGGTGTATTTATTGTTGCATTTCATGTTTATGTTTTGAGTCAGGGTAGCAGTGATTTGAAGTGTTAGCTTTTGGTTAGTAATGTCTGATTCATTGTAATATGATTTTAGGGTGTGCTCTGTCGAATTTTACTAGAAATATTCTGACCTCTAATTAAAACTTACGTGTGTGTAAATTGATGGAGTGTGTCCGTGCATTTTACCAGAGCAATCTCTGCTCATTTTTCTTTTGTATTGCATGCACGTTTATATGAAACCCATTTGTATCTTTCTATTTACAACTATCTAGTTTAAATGAATTCAAGTCATTGTATTTTGAAGTGTTATTCATGTGCTTGCAAATATGGTTCAAGATTTCATTTCATACACGTTTCTCATATTGTTTTCATGTTCTGAAAATTCGTGCTCTGGAAGTGGTCTTCAACTGTGTGCAAGTTATATTATGGCGTGACTTATTTTTTCAGTTTAAAGTATTATGCCTAGTTTACTTTGATTCATAGTTACTGATGTGATTTGTAGCCTTACCTCATTTGCATTGCTATGTTTGTTTCTTTGTGTTTGTTGCACATATGAACTTGGTTAACATGTATGCCAAGCTTTTCTTCTCAATGACAATTGCTTATATTCATACCCTTCCATGTTTTAAATTGCACATTTAAGTTCACTGTGCATGTAGTAGTGCATATTAATACACTACCTCGAGTCAGGTTGCATACTCTATATGTATTCCTGAAAATGTAATGGGGTTTTGATATTTTGAAGCTTGCACTGTCCAGTTTCACTGTTACACACATGTTGCATCTTTTAGAGCTCAAGTTGTCTGACCATTTCCTTTGTGTACTGTTTAGTTCCAATGATGATGCTATGCATTTGCACATTCATGTGTCATTTCTTTGATCACATTCTGTTGTCTCCATACCGTTAGTACCACTTCCTGTGTGCACTTGGTCACTCGAGCCTTTGTGCTTGTAATTGAGTTGAGTTGCCTTTCAATAATTGAATACTTGTGTTCTCTTGAGTTCCCTGTGTACATGTTCATATTGGGTTTGCATATAAGTTTGGTCCATATTGCCTTGCTTCATCATTGATTGTGGCATGTGCATCACTTGTGTAAATTATTTGGTTTGCGTACAGTCTTCACTGTGATCTTTCAGTTGAAACAGTCCGTAGCTGTTTTGACCACTTGATTACATTCGGATTTGTTTTTCGAATTCACTTGAGTTGAATCCAGTTTGTATCTCGGATTTGACCTTGTGCTGAAAGTTGTGACATTATTTTATTGCACTTGAGTTGAATCTGTTATTTATTGGTTTGACCTTGTGCGCGTTTGTGAGCTTTTATTGAGCTTTTGTGTACATCATCACTGTTGTGGCAGGGCAGTGCACGCAAGCGTGAACTGCAGCCACCCAGTATTGCTTTTATTGATATTCTATTTGTTTTGATTTATTGATCTTTGGCATATTCCATATGTTGTAGTGGCGAGGCAGTACACGCGTGCGTGTACTGCAGCCCTACCCGAATTAATATTTTAATTGATATTTCAATGGTTTAAACTGTTTTGTTTATTCAATTCAATATTCTGAATTGTATTCTGATTTGGTTTAATTTGCTGATTTGTTGTTTAACACTGTTACGTGTTATATTTATCGTTATCCGATTTCTTTATTTAAGGATCGGATAGACGAGATTTATTGTGACCGTCGTCTATTCATTATTTAATTATTATTGCTTCTGTGCACTAATAACTGAGTTTGAATTAGACTGACCCGCGTATTATTTTCTTTTGAATGTAATACTCGGGTCAGACCGAGTATTTACAGGTTGTGGATATCTTACTTTGAGTTGCTGCTTGAGCTGTGAAGTCTCTTCATATCTTATGGAGTAGTCGTCGTCATGTTTAGTAGTCAGTATATTTGTATAGGCTGTTGTATATCCATGTATATTATTCACGATAATTTACTTGTATATGTAACTTCCAGAGTCGACAGTGTAGTTGTATCATATGTATTGTATCACGTGTATATCAACTGACATCAGTTATATATATATATATGAGACTTTCTGTTATATTTGTGTTCCGCATTTACTTTATCTGTGTTATTCTTATATATATTGTCCTATACTATTATGAACCATCGTAGTTCGTTTTATACTAGAATTGGGTATGTCGATGGGAGTAAATAAATAGGAGATGAGAAATAAAAATATATACCACTCCTATCGAGATAACCAATACTAGTGTAAGGCCTAACTACGGATTGCCGCTTCTATCCAGCCTTATTCTTCGTAATAACAGACAGTATTTCTTTTAATACTCTTTGTTATTGTGAGCATAGAGGTGGGGCGTTACAGTCATACTCTCTGCCAACTCGGAAAACCACTTTAACAACCGTGTACGCAGTGGAGATTCTAGAATGAAGTAGGATGATGGCGGCGTTTCCTTTGAGGTAAATACGTGGACTCGACTCCCGTGAGTTGGCATAAGGTAGCTAAAACAGGAGCGATTGACGGGCTAATGAGGTAGCTCCTTTGATCGGACACATCCTGTGACGCCCCACCTCTATACCCACGCTAGCAAAGAGTATTAACAGATAATACCGTCTGCTAACACGGAGAATATGGCTGGATAGGAGCGACCATCTATAGACTTGCTTTAACTATCCATTAAATACGTCGACAAAAATCATACCAAACCGAATGACATATCCAATGAATACTTAAAACAAAACCATAGGTGGCGAGAGGATCTATCAGAACAGAATATAACAACTCAAATGTAATAAACATCACAGAACAGTAAACCATCATATGCACATATACTGGTACACCACAGAGTATACAAAAAATACATGTCAAGTGGTATAGCAAACCACTGTATACAATCGAGTCAATAGAATACATATCAGAGTTACTACAAAATAGGACTACACAAAAAGCTATGACAAAAAGAAGCTAGCGGAGTAGTCCATGCGGAAGCAAAATAGGCTAAGTCCAAAAGCACCTAACCTGAAACATCTCGGTCCGACCCGAGTAATAAATACACGGGTCAATCTAGCTAAACAAATCAGTTAGATAAACTGAACAATCATAAACCTGCAAGGTTACAAAGTATAACAAATATCTCTAGAGGAGATAACACAGTCATCAACAAAAGATGAATCATATAGAAAAGCCTCATATTATCGGCAACTCAAATAAACAAAGGATATAAATATCCCAAAGCAAGCCAAAAGGCAAATAACAAATACCCATAAGGTATACAAGTTCCACAAGGTAATCGCTGTTATCCCATTTTTGGTCAAAACTGGATATCAATGTTGTGTGTATTTCCACCACGACCGAACCAAGAAGAAGCAGCCAGCAAGCGTATATAAGTCTGGGATTTCACTCATGATTCAATTATAAAAGTCCATTCGGTATCAAAGGTTTAAAGTTTCATTCGGCAATGTAGAACGAAATCTTATTCGGCATTCAAGATGCCTTGGTTCATCCGGCATTCCCAATACAAGAGCTCATTCGGCACTCCCAAATATAGAAGTTCATTCGGCATTCCCAACTCACTGCCGAACCAAGTACACCCCTTCAATACCGAACCAACTTGTCTCCCCCGTCCTGCCAAACCAACTGCCACCGAACCACAACTCCAACAACCCACTACCGGACGGGAACCAACACCGGACCACCCTACACCAAACCAGGTGACCGCCGAACCAAAGCTTCTCCATCCTTCTCTCCAAGAACGGCCGAACCAAGGAACGCCGAACCAGATGTGCTAGGCCAGATTGCTTCAGCCCAGGCCCACCAGCAGCTATAAACATCCAAGACCCCTGCCCCCAACCTCACTCTATAAATAGAGGGGCAGGGGTACAACAATGGCGGACAAGTTTGAGAGCTCAAGCACGGAAGGAACTTTCAAACAACTTTCATATACTTATAACCAAAGCTTTGTACTTGTAATCTGAAGAAAAAGAGGAGAATAACATATAAAGTGGATGTAGGCACGTTCTGGCCAAACCACTATAAATCTGTGTGTCTTTTATAGTTTAGTCCCTGCTTTTTACTTATTTGCATAAATCACCCAAATCGCTAAGAACAACATATAATCAACTAAATCGTACGACTTTGAGGTGTTTGCCCATTTTTTGTGCAAACATTTTTGGTGCTTTCACTGAGAGTTGAACTCAAGGATTCTACCGCTTGGAATTTGAATATGAGAGTTTAGAGATTCAGATTGGAAGAGTCATGGCGAGACAATCAAGCAGAAGGCCAAGGCCAGAGAGATGTGAACATGAAGGAAAATCATGAGGCTTCTTCAGAAGCTAATCAGGCATCGATCCTGCATGGGGGCACCACACTTGGAGCATGTTGATCCAATCCCAGAGAGAGAGATAGGGGCCTCTGAGCAACCTTGTAAGGAATGAACGCTCATCCAGGGGGCAGGTAAAATTCCCTCATGAACTCGGGGGGGGGGGGGGGCGCAGGTCGAAAGAGATGAACAAGTTGCAAACTTCTCACTAACACGGTTATATCATTTACACATGTAAGCGATCGCGCACGATCCATAGGCATGCTCTGAATGACTACTGACTGCACCATAGTAAGAGTTTACACTTTGACATCCTCGTCTTGCTCTTGCTTTGATCTTGACTTGAACATTCCTGTTGTGGAATTCGTATGATTATTGCTTTGATATTTGCAAATTTACTTGTATGCCCGTTGGATCGCGAACGGTCCACAAGCACCTCTTGTATGGCGATGAACCGCCAAAGTATTTGATTCGGAAACTCCCCCGAACATGAAATCTGGCAAACGATCCAGGGACCCACTCGAACGTGAACCTGGTATCAACAATACCAAGCCCCTACGGGCACACTTATTCGCCTCCAACAGGCACATAAACGATCCAGGAACTCACCCGAACGTGACCCTGGCATCGATAATACCAAGCCCTCCCGGGCACACTTTCTTGCCTCGAACGGCACCCGACCGCGAACGGTCACAACTCGCCTCGAACGGCACCCGACCTCGAACGGTCACAATTCGCCTCGAACGGCACCCGACCTCGAACGGTCACAATTCGCCTCGAACGGCACCCGACCTCGAACGGTCACAATTCGCCTCGTACGGCACCCAACCTCGAACGGTCACAGTTCGCCTCGAACGGCACCCGACCGCGAACGGTCACAACTCGCCTCGAACGACACCCGACCTCGAACGGTCACAATTCGGCTCGAACGGCACCCGACTTCGAACAGTCACAAACTCTCCTCGAACGGCACAACTCATCTCGCCACAAATGGCTCGATCGCGAAAGGTCGCCATTTGAGGTCCACCCCCTGACCGCCAACAGTCGCACCTTACCACGAATGGCTCGATCTCGAACGATCGTCATCCGAAGTAAGGCGCTTGACCGCGAACGGTCCCATTTCATCTTTTTCCGCGAACGGCACCGGCCGTGAACGGTCACATTTCACCCCAAGTGGCTTGATCGCGAACAGTCGCCATTTGAGGTCCGCCCTCTGACCGGGCTCGGTCGCACTTTACCTCGAATGGCTCGATCCCGAACGGTCGCCATTTGAAGTAAAGCGCTTGACCGTGAACGATCACATTCCACCGCAAATGACTCGATCTTGAACGATCGTCGCATGGATTTAGACGCTTGACCGCGAACGGTCGCACTTCACCTCAAATGACTCGATCGCGAACGGTCGTCATTTGAAGTTAGGCGCTTGACCATGAACGGCCGCGTTTCATCCCAAATAGCTCGATCCCGAACGGTCGTCATTTGGGGCCATATAAAATATCAAGCTCTTTACAGGTTGTCAACAGGATATGAACATCCGGCTCATGGCATTACAAAACACGCCTTCCTACCGCAAGGACATCAACAGGATATGAACATCCAGCTCATGGCATTACAAAACACGCCTTCCTATCGAAAGGCATGTTTTGGGGGGCAAAGTGTTATCCCATTTTTTATCAAAACTGGAATATCAATGTTGTGTGCATTTCCACCACGACCGAACCAAGAAGAAGCAGCCAGCAAGCGTATATAAGTCGGGGATTTCACTCATGATTCAAGTATAAAAGTCCATTCGGTATCAAAGGTTTAAAGTTTCATTTGGCAATGTAGAGCGAAATCTCATTCGGCATTCAAGATGCCTTGGTTCATCCGGCATTCCCAATACAAGAGCTCATTCGGCACTCCCAAATATAGAAGTTCATTCGGCATTCCCAACTCACTGCTGAACCAAGTATACCCCTTCAATACCGAACCAACTCGTCTCCCCCGTCCTGCAAAACCAACTGCCACCGAACCACAACTCCAACAACCCACTACCGGACGAGAACCAACACCGGACCACCCTACACCGAACCAGGTGACCGCCGAACCAAAGCTTCTCCATCCTTCTCTCCAAGCACGGCCGAACCAAGGAACGCCGAACCAGATGTGCCAGGCCAGATTGCTTCAGCCTAGGCCCACCAGCAGCTATAAACATCCAAGACCCCTGCCCCCAACCTCACTCTATAAATAGAGGGGCAGGGGTACAACAATGGCGGACAAGTTTGAGAGCTCAAGCACGGAAGGAACTTTTAAACAACTTTCATATACTTGTAACCAAAGCTTTGTACTTGTAATCTGAAGAGAAAGAGGAGAATAACATATAAAGTGGATGTAGGCACGTTCTGGCCGAACCACTATAAATCTGTGTGTACTTTACAGTTTAGTCCCTGCTTTTTACATATTTGCATAAATCACCCAAAACGCTAAGAACAACATATAATCAACTAAATCGTATGACTTTGAGGTGTTTGCCCATTTTTTGCGCAAACAATCGCTATACTCCATGCGGCTCAAAAAGACCAACACCGAAGGGCGATACCAAGGGAATATACATATCAATGAAACATCATAAAATTTGCTCGAGCTCAGTACTGTACAAACAAGGATCCATGAGCCCGAAGACTCCAAACCCCATATCACCCATGCGGCTCATAACGACCAATATTGGAAGCGATACTAAAGGGAAACCCAATATCACCCATGCGGCTCATAACGACCAATATCGGAAGCGATACTAAAGGGCAATAAACCCGAAGGCACAAACCCGAAGGTACAAACCCGAAGGCAACATACCCGAAGGCAACAAACCGTAGTGGTGAAGGTCAAAGACCCAGTACTGGACACCACTAACTGGCGGAATGTGTCACAACTCTCGAAAAGGAATCCGTAAAATGGTAACGTGAGTCCCATAACCACTCGTTCGCACTAAACGGTTTACTATCTGTTAGTTAATTTCACACTCAAAGCAGTAAAAAGTTCACCTCATATCATCGGTAAACCAAACCCAAAGGTCAAAACGATCAATTGAATAGGTCGGGGATTAATCAGAAGGATAAACGCACAGATTCATGGTCCGTGTTTTGCCCAACCATTTAATCACCCTTCCACTTCGCTCGAAGTGTGAAATTGTGTGTGTTTTAAATAGAATTTTATTAATTGGAGAAACGAGCTTTTAAATGTAATTCGAGAGATTATTTTATAAAAAACCCGTGGATTAAAATTAAAGGAATCATCAAAGTCAAAACAATTGATAATCACACATAGGATCATCACAATTCGATTCAAATTGGAAATTCAATCCAAAAAGGCATTTTGGACTGAAACAGCAAGTTCAGTCGACTGAACAGAGCTTTCAGTCGACTGACCCTGTACCTGGAAATTTTCCAGGTTCAGGAAACTTTCTGTTTCCAGGTTCATTTGACTGAACAGAGGATTCAGTCGACTGAATCATGCCTGGAAACTTTCGGGTTCCAGGTTCAGTCGACTGAACAGAGTATTCAGTCGACTGAATCATGCCTGGGCTGTTTTTTAGCCTTATTCAAATGAAGAGCAAACTCTTCCAAAATGCAACCGGACGAACATCGGCTCTAAGGGTTTATGCCAATCGACAACCCGGCCCTATATGCTCCTCGATGCATCACCAAAACATGATCAAAACATCAAAGTTAGGATTTCAAAAATTTGAACCGAAAACATTAAAAATTGGAATATTCACCAATTCAATTCAAACCAAAAGCAAGTGCATATGAACAAGGTGTTAGGAATTCATACCCAGCATCAATGAAATCAAGAGAAGTAGATGTGAGTTCAAAACTCACCTTTAACCCAAAACAAAGAGGAAGAAGAAGCTCAATAACAAGGAGAAGACCAACCAAACTCTACTTCAACCCAACAAGCTTCAATCTAAGATCAAAACAAGTATTTTCTAAGTTAGGTTTAGAAAACTTTCTAAAACTGAAGAGGAGAAGAGTTGGAGAAGATGAAGAAGAGGCTTACCAATGGCTTCCCTTTGATTTTGGAGCAAGAATTCAAGTTTGCAAAGTAAACTAGGGCTTGCAATTTCTATTTTCTCTTCCCTTCTGAAGGTTGGGGGTATTTGATAGGATCGTGTAATATGGAATAGCTATAAGGTTAATGTATATACGATAAGTAAAATCACACCAAGATTTTATACTGGTTCGGACCACTTGTCATACGTCCAGTCCCTAAGCTTCTCTTAGGTATTTCACTAACTACAAACCCTCTCTTAACCCGGAGGAATAGATTTACAACTTACCCGACAATCGAACGGGATTTCTTGCCTCAACTACCGAAGAGGACTTCAACTCAACAACTAAAATACAATATTCGACTTGCTGTGTTCTTGTCAACACTAATGAGTCTAATGAAGTACAATATTCCTATAATCTTATCCTCGAGAATATGCAATATGTTTGTGAAGATTTAGGAAATGTGAATTGCTATGAATCAAAAGAATGTTATAAAAAACCAAGATTCAAGCAATAGATTAGTGAATGCTTTGAGAATATCTAGAAAATATGAACAAGAGAATAGTTAGATTAAAGCAAGAGAATTCGGTTATCTAAAAAATGTTAGAATCATGTATATATACTTGTAGAAGAGGTGCATTTGTTGTCAAAGGTTGCAAACAAGAGATGCTTCCATTTCCATTGATGAATGGTTGCAACTCTTGGAAAGAAGAAGGTGTCTTTTCAGAGAAAATTCGCAGGTTTAAATTCAGTCGACTGAGCAGGGAATTCAGTCAACTGAAAATATGAAGAAAAACTTTCAGGACCAAGTTCAGTCGACTGTGCAGTAAATTCAGTCGACTGAAACTGTGGATGTATATACATTTGTTCCAGTTTCAGTCGACTGACTGTACCTGTTCAGTCGACTGAACTTATAAAACCTGCATAGTTAGAATTAAATTGAAAAACAAATTTTTCTAGTGTTCATGCAAGCTTCTTGAGGATAGATTTTAACAATATATCAAGACTAAGACACATGTAAAAACATACTTTAAGTTTGTTTGGTCTTCATCTATCTTCCTCTAGCATTTGCATATATTTCTTCCTTGTTTGTTAAAGCACATTGTCATTGATCAAAAACTTGGCGTATCAACATTCTCCCCCTTTTTGATTGATGACAATATTGATTCATTCCTAGAGATGTTTTACTTATTTTTCTCCCCCTGAATGTATGCACTATCTTTCCTACAAAACAAAGTTAGTCCCATAGATTTTCTCCCCCTTTGTCATCGACAAAAAGGAAGAACTAACAGCTGTAATAATTTATGAAAGCAATCACTGAAGAATATTTTCATAATCAATAGAGAATATTTGCATAATCATGACTAAAAAATAATAAAAATGTTGTGACAGACAAGCATAATATGGCTATTTAAACAAGCCTGTAGAAAGTTTTTTAAAAAATACACATCAAAATAACAAATTACTCAACTTTATCCCAATCATAGGAACCTTCTCTTGCTGTTGGTTCGCGTATGACGGGTCCTCCTATTGGTGGTCTATGTGCTCTTCCTCCTTGGCCACAACTAGCTCCGCTAGCGCTGCTGCTTGTATGCTCTTCGGATGTCGTCCACGTAAACGTAGGTGCTGGACGTTTACCACGAGATGTTGAAGCGGTAGTGGTGCTTGAGCACGAGATAGCGTCCCAAAGCTTATTAAAAATTCCTTTGATTTTGTCAAGCTTATGATCCACCGTTTTAAGACGGGTGTCAAGAATTTGTTGATTTCTTGACAATATCCCCAAGGATTGGTTGGTAGTGAAGCTTGGGTCAACAAGACGAATTTCATCATCTTGCTCGAGATGTTCTTCGTGGCGTGGTTGAGGTTGTTGTTGTTGTTGTTCTTGACGCCTTGCTTCCCACTCGGCGAGTGATATTATGCGAGGAGGTCGAGATGGGAGTTGCATTAGGCTTATGGTCCGGTGGTTAATTTGATGGACCATAGTATTCTCTAACTCAGGTAATGGCGTATCGACATTGAGGAGAAGTCGCATGATGTATTCTCCAAAGTAGATAGTGCGCATTTTGCCATTATTGAAGGTGAGAAATTCATCAAGAATAAGCTGTACCCAATTAACTTGTATATTGCCAAAAATAGCATATAGAGCTCGATAGTTATTTGGGTAGACAATTTCGTATGAGCTCGTGCGAGGAGTAATCGTTCTCATTAGGGCTTTATGGAGGATTCTCGCCATAGGTCGAAGGGAGGTGGACTTAAAATCCCTAAAGTTGATGTTATCATCCATAAATCGATGGTTGATGTTGTCGCGAATGTGTGGATTGAATTCTATCTCCTCGAGCTTTCTCCCGATATTTGGAGACTTTAAAATGTGTGCTATTCTATCCAAGGAGAACCAAACTTTCTTTCCACACACCATGCTCCAAACACTATTGTTTGGATTTCTTGGAGTTTGATGTCCAAGATTTAGATTAGCATAAAATAACTTCACCATTACATGATTAATGGCATGGTCATTTCTTTTTAAATCTAAAAGAGAAGTCAAACCTGCCGGATCTGTTAACGCTTGAATGTTGTAGGTTTGAAAACTTTGAAAATCAACGAATGAATGCTCGAAAATTCGAGAATTCTTCATCTTGTTCCATCGAGTGACAACGGTTCCATCATATAGCCATTGAGCGATTTGAGCATCAATGGGCTCGGAGGATGAAGAGGATGAAGCTCTAGATCTTTTTGGGGCCATTTGGGTGAGAATTGATTTGATTTTGAGGAATTTGAGGGCTAGGGTTTCGAAATTAATTTGGGGAAGAAGGTTTGTAGGAGATAAAAGTGAATTGGTAGGGTAAAAACTGGTGTAAATAAAGGGAAAGTTACCTGGGAAAAGCCGTTCAGTCGACTGAAAATGCTGTTCAGTCGACTGAATCAAAGACCGAAAGTTTTCTGTGAAAGATTCAGTCGACTGAACAGAACATTTAGTCGACTGAATTATTTGCTGAAACTTTCTGTAGAATTTTAAGTCGACTGTGCAGAAGATTCCAGTCGACTAAGCTATGTAAATATTGTTCCTGTTTTAATTTCAGTCGACTGAGCAGGGGAGTTCAGTCGACTAAAACATGCATTTTTGTTGTTTCAGGGCATTTTTGAATTCAAACAATTTATTTTGAGAAAAAATAGTTATAAATAATATATTCCAAAATTGAATTATTTCTTTTGGGATGGACTTGGAGTCTTCTTTCCTTCATTCTTCATGTAATTTATATCCCATGAATTTGGACTGTATTGAGGAGTCTTAGGAGACATCCATGGATTGACGGGATCGTTTGGTGTACGATAAGATGAAGATGGATCAAATGAACTGAAGGGTCAAGGTAGGGGCTCAGCAACTTCGTTTTTCTTTGATCCACAGAAGCGTAAGCCAATTTGCTCTAGGAAGCTTAAACATCTAGCCGTAACTTTTTGCTCGAAATATAGCTCTCGTTGGAGATCTATCTGTTGTTTTTGAAAGTGATGAATTTCATCAATATTTCTTTTTGCGTCAGGGGAAATGAAGAGTCCTCGTTTCGTCTTTTTAGATTCTGGTGTGTAACCAGTGCGATAATTTTCCCATTTGTAAACCGGCTCATGAGCTGGTGTTGGTGTGGGAAGTTTTGGTGAAGTTGGAGTGTTTTCGAGTGACGAGGTGATATTGATCGGAGAGTAGGAGTTGTTGGACGACATTTTTATATTGAATTTGCTAAGCTTTTATTTGTAAAATTTAGATGTTAATAATAAATTTTTGTAAGAATTTATAGTAGAGTTTTTACTAAACAAATAATGGTTATAGTTTATTAAGAATTTTTAACCACATAAAGATTCAATGGTTAAGAGAAATTTGTTAAAAGTGTGTGGTTTTTATTTAATAAAACAGTTAAAAAATGTGCGGTCCATAAAATATGTAATGTAGCATATAACATAGTTAAAAATAATGTTTAATTTTTATTCAGTCGACTGGATATATTGTATTAGTCGACTGAAATGTGTATATGTCTATTGTAATTTTAATTTATATCTTTAAAGGATATTATACCTAATTCTCGTCGAAGTTTTATAAAAGAATTTTCTAATAAAGTTTAGTAAATATATCGGCAATTTGATTTTCGGTAGAAATATGTTCTAAATTAATTATTCCTTTTTCAATATTGTCACGTAAGAAATGGTGACGGATATCTATATGTTTTGTACTAGAGTGATTAACTGGATTTTTAGATAAGTTTATTGTACTTGTGTTATCACAATATATCGTAGAATTTGTTAAATTTATATTAAAATCTTTGAGCGTTTGTTGCATGTATATAACTTGAGTGCAAGGTAATGCGGCTGATATATACTCTGCTTCACAGGTGGAAAGTGAGACGCAATTTTGTTTCTTACTAAACCATGATACAAGTGATTTTCCAATAAAATGACATGTACCACTTGTACTTTTTCTATCTGTTCGAGATCCACCAAAATCAGCATCACTGAATGACACTAATTCAAATGGACATTCTTTTGGATAAAAAAGTCCAAAATCTTTGGTGTAGTTAAGATATCGTATAATTCGTTTAACCGCTCTTAAATGTGATTCTTTAGGATTAGATTGAAAACGTGCACATAAACAAACACTCATCATTATGTCTGGTCTACTTGCGGTCAAGTAAAGTAAGGAACCTATCATACTTCTAAATAATTTTTGATCTACACTTTTTCCATTTTCATCTTGATCGAGATGAGTAGTAGTACTCATAGGAGTGGGTTTAGCAGAATTGTTTTCCATTCCGAAACGTTTAATTAAATTTGCGCAATATTTCTCTTGGTTTATAAAAATTCCATTTGATAGTTGTTTTATTTGAAGTCCAAGAAAATATGATAATTCTCCCATATGAGACATTTCGAACTCTTTAGTCATTATGTTTGAAAATTCTTTACATAAATCTTCATTTGTTGAACCAAATATAATATCATCTACGTATATTTGAATTATCAAAATATCTTTTGTAGTATTTTTAATAAAAAGTGTTTGATCTACTTTTCCAATTTTAAATCCCGAGTTTAATAAATAACTTTTAAGTCTTTCATACCAAGCACGAGGTGCTTGTTTAAGACCGTATAGTGCTTTCTTTAATTTATAGACATGATCTGGATATTTTTCGTGTATAAATAAAGGAGGTTGTTCTACATATACATTTTCTTTAATAAAACCATTTAAAAATGCACTTTTCACATCCATCTGATAAAGTTTAAAATTGTGAAAACATGCAAAAGCTAATAGTATACGAATTGCTTCAAGTCTTGCGACGGGAGCAAAGGTTTCTTCAAAATCAATACCTTCTTCTTGATTATACCCTTGTGCTACTAGTCTTGCTTTATTTCTTGTTATATTACCTAATTCATCTACTTTATTTTTGTAAATCCATTTTGTTCCTATTACTGGTTGATTATTACGACGAGGAACTAACTCCCAAACGTTGTTATGTTCAAATTGATTTAATTCTTCTTGCATTGCGATAATCCAATAATCATCTGTTGATGCTTCTTTAGGATTTTTAGGTTCTATTGATGAAATGAAAGCTACATGACCCATTTGATTTAGTTGATTTCTTGTTCTTACATGAGAATTTAATTCTCCTATTATATTTTGAGTTGGATGATCTCGTAAAATTCTAGGAGGAGATCTTAGTTCATTATTATTATTTTCAAGATTTGTTTCTTCTACATTTATTATTTCTTCATCATCTTTTATACTTAAATTTTTAAAATTTTCATCAAAAGATATATGTAAAGTTTCCTCAATTATGTTTGTTCGTTTATTAAATACTCGATACGCTTTGCTTCGTTCCGAGTATCCTACGAAAATTCCTTCGTCATCTTTTGAATCGAAATTTCTTAATTGATCTTTTGTATTTAAAATGAAACATTTTGATCCAAATATTTTAAAATATGATATATTTGGCTTTTTGTTATTAAATAGTTCATAAGAAGTATTTTTAGTTAGTGGTCTAATAGATATTCTATTTAATACGTAACATGCAGTAGCAACAACTTCTGCCTAAAAATGTTTTGGTAAAGAACATCCATTTAATAATGTTCTTGCGCATTCTTGTAATGTTCTATTCTTTCTTTCTACAACTCCATTTTGTTGAGGAGTTCTAGGAAATGAGAAATTATGATTTATTCCTTTCTTTTTACAAAAAGTTTCAAAAGTTTCGTTTTCGAATTCGCCTCCATGATCGCTTCGAATATTTTTAATTTTCAAGTCTTTAGTATTTTGAATTCTTTTGACAAATGTTTTAAAATGCTCAAATGTGTCACTTTTATTTTTCATAAAAATAGTCCATGTATATCTTGAAAAATCATCAACTATTACAAATACGTATTGATTATGATTAATGGATTGAACTTGTGTTGGTCCAAATAAATCCATATGTAATAATTCTAATGGTTGTAAAGTTGAAATATGTTTCTTAGATTTGAAAGATGATTTTGTTAATTTTCCTTTTTGACAATCATCACAAAGATTTTTTATTTTAAAATTTATCTTGGGTAGACCTCTTACTAATTCATTTTTAGAAAGTTTTCTAATAGTTTTAAAGTTTATATGACAAAATCTTTT
Source organism: Allium cepa (assembly GCA_030765085.1). Lineage (NCBI taxonomy): Eukaryota > Viridiplantae > Streptophyta > Magnoliopsida > Asparagales > Amaryllidaceae > Allium > Allium cepa. The sequence goes on from CM060945.1 coordinate 83,470,765, forward strand.
GTGCCATAACCAAGGATCATTATCTTTGGCAAGTAAACACATACTTGTATTATGATTAATATTCATATTTAGAATATAAATCTTTCTATCTCTATTTCCTTCAAAAACAAGATTTTGGTTTTGATCAAAAATGCTACATTTATTATCCGAAAAAGTAATTTTAAAGCCTTTGTCACATAGTTGACTTATGCTAAGTAAATTATGTTTTAAATTTTCAACTAATGAAACATTTGTTATAAAAGGTAAATTTGATGTACCGTAATTGTTCACATCTCCTTTCCCAATGATATAGCCTTTTGAATTGTCTCCGAAGGTAACCGAGCCACCATCAAAGTATGTGATGTTTGTAAGCATATCTTTGTCTCCGGTCATGTGTTTTGAACAACCACTGTCTAGTATCCATTTCTTCTTTTTGAGTGGGACCTGAAAATAAATATGAAATTATTGGTACCCACCTTTTAATAGGGTCCAAAAAAGTTAGAGTTTAGGAAACCAAACCCAATTTGGTTTAGTATCCTTTTTATAAATATAGTTTTTATTATGATGAACACTATTCATAAATGTTTTAATATATTTATTCCTAATTAAAATATTGTTAGTCTTTGGAACACAAATTTTGACTATCTTGGTTTCTACTTTTGTTTTAATAGGTTTTCTTAATAACATTTGTTGTTTTGAATTAATATTCCTTTTAAAATTTTTAGTTTTAGGAATTTTTGATTCCTTTTTATATCCTAATCCATGTTTATTTGAAGAGGATTTAGAATTTTCTAAAATTTTAGATAAATTTTCTCTTCCTTTATTAAAGTTAGAAACATTTTTAGTAATGTTATCTAATCTAGCTTGAAGACTATTATTTTCTAACTCAACTTGTCTAATTTTAGTTTTTAACTCATGATTTTCAGAAACAATTATATCATTTTTTGTCTTTTGAGTTTCAATTTCTAGACTTAAAAGTGATAATTGAGATTCTGAGTTTGAATAAGATTCTTGAACCTTTTCAAGTTCTTCTTCAAGAATTTTCTTTTCATCATTTAACATATCTCTCTCAAACTCAGCTTTGTTTTGATTTTCATGTACTTCATTAATTTTCTTTTTAAGAATTTTTATTGTGCTTAAAAGTTCAGTGTTTACTTCAATTAAATCATCGAAAGTTAAATTACTTACTTCAGAATCTTGAGCCATGAAGCATACATTTGCTTGTTCATTGTCACCATCACTATCACTTTCGGATGAATATGAATCTGAATCGTCCCAAGTTACAGAAAATGCCTTCTTTTTGAATTTATCCTTTTTTTTTTATTATTCACGCTTTTCTGATTTTCCTTCTTTTGTTCTTGACAATCCTTTTGCATGTGTCCTTTCTTGTGACAATTGAAGCATTCTATATTTGAGGACGAAAGTTTATTCATGAAATTCTTTTTGAATCCATTTTTGTTTCCTTTTCTAAATTTTAAGAATTTCTTGAAATTTTTGGCTATGAATGCTAAATCCTCATCTTCCGACTCTGATTCTTCTTTTTCCGCGTGAAAAGCAACATTGTTTCTTTCTTGAGCTTGATCTTTCTTAGCTTGCATATTAACTTCGTATGACATGAGATTTCCAATTAGTTCCTCTGGTTTCATTGTAGATAAATCGTTTGCTTCCTCGATTGCTAGTACCTTTCTTTCCCATTCATCAGTGAGTGAATTTAGAACTTTAGAAACAATGTCAAAATCCGTGTATTTTTCTCCTAGTCCTATTAGTGCGTGATGAATGTCTTGGAACCTTGAGTACATGTCATTTATGGATTCATTTTGTCGCATTCTAAAGTTTTGGAATTGGTTCTTCAACATGGATATCTTTGTTTGTTTGGCCTTATTTGTGCCTTCATGAATGATTTTAAGTCACATATCTGATGTGCAGTAGTACATATGCTAACACGGTTGAATTCATTTCTATCCAGAGAACAAAATAGCATATTCATAGCTTTGGCATTTGCACTTGCTTCATTCTTTTGAATTTGTGTCCATGTCGAATAATCGGTTGTTGGTGCAATGAACTCTGCTTGAGTAGCATTCCATGCTTCGAAACTAGTTGCTTGCATATAAATCCTCATCCTAGTTGCCCAATAGTTATAGTTAAGTCCATTGAAAAGAGGGGGTCTTTGAGTAGATTGTCCTTCGGCAAATGTAGAGTTATAGGCAGAGGTTGTACTTGTACTTGCGTTATTTTCCATATTATCAATATGTCTAATAACGGTGTTATGGTTATAGGACGGTCTTGCTCTGATACCAATTGAAGGTTGGGGGTATTTGATAGGATCGTGTAATATGGAATGGCTATAAGGTTAATGTATATACGATAAGTAAAATCACACCAAGATTTTATACTGGTTCGGACCACTTGTCCTATGTCCAGTCCCTAAGCTTCTCTTAGGTATTTCACTAACTACAAACCCTCTCTTAACCCGGAGGAATAGGTTACAACTTACCCGAACAACCGAACGGGATTTCTTGCCTCAACTACCGAAGAGGACTTCAACTCAACAAATAAAATACAATATTCGACTTGTTGTGTTCTTGTCAACACTAATGAGTCTAATGAAGTACAATATTCCTATAATCTTATCCTCGAGAATATGCAATGTGTTTGTGAAGATTTAGGAAATGTGAATTGCTATGAATCAAAAGAATGTTATAAAAAACCAAGATTCAAGCAATAGATTAGTGAATGCTTTGAGAATATCTAGAAAATATGAACAAGAGAATAGTTAGATTAAAGAAAGAGAATTCGGTTATCTAAACAATGTTAGAATCATGTATATATACTTGTAGAAGAGGTGCATTTGTTGTCAAAGGTTGCAAACAAGAGATGCTTCCATTTCCATTGATGAATGGTTGCAACTCTTGGGAAGAGGAAGGTGTCTTTTCAGAGAAAATTCGCAGGTTTAAATTCAGTCGACTGAGCAGGGAATTCAGTCAACTCAAAATATGAAGAAAAACTTTCAGGACCAAATTCAGTCGACTGTGAAGTAAATTCAGTCGACTGAAACTGTGCATGTATATACATTTGTTCCAGTTTCAGTCACTGACTGTACCTGTTCAGTCGACTGAACTTATAAAACCTGCATAGTTAGAACTAAATTGAAAAACAAATTTTTCTAGTGTTCATGCAAGCTTCTTGAGGATAGATTTTAACAATATATCTAGACTAAGACACATGTAAAAACATACTTTAAGTTTGTTTGGTCTTCATCTATCTTCCTCTAGCATTTGCATATATTTCTTCCTTGTTTGTTAAAGCACATTGTCATTGATCAAAATCTTGGCGTATCAACACCTTCCACCATTTTCAGTTTTTTGCTTAAGTTTAGAAATGGAAATGAGAGAATGGGGAGGAGAGAGGAACTGAGTTAGGGTTAATTAGATAAGCTAGTGGGCTGAACCCAACCCAAAACCCAATAGAAAAAGGGTCAAAATTTCACAAACTCCAAACATATCAAAGATTATACTCAAAAAGATCGCAAACGCCATTTTGGACTCAATGGAAGTGGTTTCGAGCTCTAATTCAGCCGTTCGCAAAAAGTAACATTTCGGACCCAAAAATCCGACTATCGACACTATATATAAATAAAATATTTAAATATATGATCGTTAAATATGCGGGTTGTTACACATCCCTTCGATATTATACTCTGACTTTTGGATTGATTTGGTAGCCACTTTTGATTTTCTTTTTTTGAGGGCGTGGCTCGAGGTGGGTGGTAGCTACGCGTTACCACCGGCCTGGAAGCGTAATTGGTATATCTACCCTGGCATTGCCTAGTTGTGCTGTGTCACCTACCCTAGCGTGCCTTGTACGAGTTTGGTTTTCTCCCGTAGCCCGTGTGGTATCCTCTGGTGGCTTCCCGATCAGGAGGGACCATGATATTGGATGGACTATTGGGACTATTACGTGTTAAGGGCTATATGGGTAACCCCTTAACGCTATGAAAAAACTAAGTTTATTTTACTATATACATTATTATAATAACAAAATATTACTACATAGTAAATAATTTAACGGATCCTTAGGTGACGTGAATCCCGAGCATCTCTTAAGTTACTACACTCACGTTAGACACTGGATATGAGATGTCAAATCCCATAAACATCTCTGACGCCGTTTAACTCATATTATTGACTGTTGCTTTAAATTACATAAGATCTTTTAGTTCTGACTCGAGTGTTTTATCTTTTAAATTCGCTCGGGTCAGTCTGAGCATTTCAGGATTTGAAGATTTTATTTCTGAAGGATGAAGACGAACAGAGTATTACTATTATCTATTATATTATTCCACTATGCCATTGTATTCCACTGCATTACTAATCTTCTCTGGTAAGTGTAACTCTGATATGTATTGTATAAGAATAATCGAATATTTTGTAAAACAGCTTCATGAACTGTATATTTGATTATTATATTTTATCGTTCCACTACAAGGTTCTGTTTTGTTTTATTTCTTTCTCTGCTTTTCTTATTTACCCCATAACAATCCAACCTTCTGTATGATTTAAGTCTGACGTGTGTGGTTTTTCGTCGATTTAAAGCGCGCGAAAAGGCGGAGCGTTACATCTGGTATCAGAGCGAGGTTTAGCGATAAACCTTAGCTTTGTGGGGTCTGACTCTTTACTAATAGGGTAGTAATACCCTATGGTGAGACGCTGAGTGTATATACGGGAGAGCGTATTTGTTAGTGTTATAAAAAGGTTTTAATATTGTGTTAATATTTTCCGTTTTGTATTTATAAATTCTGGTTGATGCACGAGACGCTATGACATCAATAGGGATTTCTAAACACTTAATAGGACAGACCGACATAATATTTAGTTTTAATATAGGTGAATGAAATAATTTTGGCTATTATATTTTCTATATATAAAATAAAGTTTTTATAAAGGTTATATTTGGTTGTAATATATTGGTTGTTAGGTTGTGAAATTTTAGATATTAGTTGAAAATGAGATTGAAAATAAAATAAATGAAAATTGGGAATTTAGAACTTAAGTTCCAGGGTTTTGAAACTTTCTTTCGAATGATTGTGGAATATAATGATAATAGTTTTAGAAATATTTTCTTATATAAATATTTCAATATAATTTGAAAGAATTATTTTAAATAAAGTTTGGAAAGAAATATGTTAAGTACTTCCCGCTCTGTCGCTGGAAAATAATTTCGGTGATGGCGGCCGCATCATCGACATTCATTTTCGAGTTTCGAAGGGGAAGGCCACTACGATAGTTTTACTGCAGATTCATTTTTGAAAAACAAATATAAATTTTAAATTATTTTAGAATATAATTGGATATATAAATACATTTATCTATTATTTTAAAATGATTTGAGATTTAACCCGGTATTTAGTTCTTAAGTTTCTATTAATTAATAGTTTCAATTATTTTAGTGAACTGGACCGTAGGTAATTAATAATGGAAACCTCTAAAGGACATAAGAGATTTAATGCTAAGTTTTAAATGGAATTAAAAGAAATTTGAATCTGTAACCTATAAAACAAAAGATAATATTATTGAACACTAAATTAATTAAAGGAAATAAAATAAACTTGTGTAACTTCCAATTGCATTCTTAAAAGCATATATATAACTTACCAAATAATAAAAGTTACAATGTTCAATAAGAAATGTGATAGCATATTATACAAGTAAAGCTTATGTAATAGGAATGTTAAGTGAAATTCTTTAATAAATACGAATTTGATGTTGAAATTATGTAAACTTAAGTATGACTGAAAGGTTGTAAAGAGATAACAATAAACTTAAGTAAAGGTTGAGGTTATTTATAATAAAAATAGGTAAAAGGATGAATACTGTAAATAAATGAAATTAAGTAGTGAATGAAAGAATGTAATGCAATAAAAAGAAACTATTTGATATGAATAAATAAAAATGAAAATTTGCAAGAGATAAATGTGAATTAAAAGATAAATCATTATGTGAATAAAAAGGAAATCAAACACCAAATAGTATGAAATGAAATTAATAAGAATGAACTTAATTATTGGTTGGATTTGTTGTTTGTTTTGGTTATGGTTGTTTGGGTAAGGATACTTTAAATTTGTTTGGATGTATGAATGATTTATTTTGTTTCATCTAAGACTGTTGAGTAGATGATGCACTTGATAGTTTATTTTTCATTCTGTACAATTCAAAGTCTTGAACCCAAACAACTATTTGTTTTTTTGATATGAATGAATGATTTATTTGTATTGATTCTATGTAATGGTTGTATGTTTTATTGCAAGTGATTGATGTTTGTATTGATTTGGTTGTTGGTGGTTGAAAAAAATTAATATTTCATTTTATATAATTATTAACCCTTTCTAGATTATATAAGTGAAATACAGGTTATGGAAGCAATTGCTACTGCTTTTGGTTTCATAATTTAAGCCTTGTATGCCCGACAATAGGTACGTTTACGGATTACGGATTTATAGTGCTATTATATTGGTTTCCCGTATTGGGATATATTATTTGGAAATTATATGTCATATATTGTTATATTTGATGTTATATTTTCTCCCGAGCCTCTACGAACAAAGGAGACTTTGCCAAAATTTTCTGTATATTTTGGACACAGAAAATTTTGAAAAAGTTTTTCCAAACTTTATTTACTTGAATATAAAATGATTTAAGAGTTATAAATTGATATATTTTGTTTAAATTAATTGATTTTGTAAATTAATTTTTTTAGATTTAATATTTTAAGTAGGATATACTATTTCCTTAATTCTTTCTTTTCCCTTCTTTTTCCTTTTCGGGGACGAAAAGTTTTGAGTGGGGGAGAGTGTAATGACCCGTAAATTTTAATAAATAAATTGGTTAATTTAATTGGATCTTTGTAATTAAATTTAGAAAGAAATTAAAAATTAAAAACGTATAATGAAATGAATGCTAAAAAGAAGTGTAGCAATGGTAATATAACAGTTAATTATTGATAATTGGAGTGAAATCCCAATAAAGAAATAGTGTTAATCGTTGCACTTGAGTATAAAATTTAAAATAAGTAATTAAAAGTAAGCATTTAATTAACCAATGCAATAATATTGATTAGTAGTAACAGTATGTAAATTAAGGTAGTAATGTTAATGGCAGTTATGAATAACCAATTCAATGCAATCCCAATGGATTGAAACAACTATTTGAGTTGTAATTGATTAAATAGGAATATTCAGTAATAAATTAAAATAAGAAAAATAAGTAGAAATATTGAATCAATCAATAAATTGATAATGAATAAACAGTGATTAAATAAATCAATGTTTTGTATGTAATTGTTTGGAAATAATAACTAGAATGAATTGCAACAATATAAATGTAAGTTAATTAACTGTTAATAACTTGGATGTAATTTCAATAAGTGAAACAATGTAAATGTTATAACTGGGTTTCAAAATTAATATACAGAAGTGGATGTAAATATTGAATTAATCAATGAAATAATACAGTGTTAATGACAATTAATTAAAATTTGTGTTATATATGGAATTTTAACCTGTGTTGGTAAGTAATAAACTTATGAATGTAAGTAAAGGAAAATAGGTGACAATAAAGATATGTTATTTAGTTATTAAGGGCGTTGAATAAAATTAGTAATCGATTTGCAATTAAAGGTAATAATGTTGATGTAAGCTCATAAATAAAAAAAATTCAATGCAATACCAATTAATGGAGACAAATTTCAAGGTCACAATTGATTACATTAAATAAATTGGGATGTAAATTTCATTAAAGGTAATTAAATACTATCTTAATGTAAATTAAGATAATATTTCAAATTAATGGTAATTCCATTCCTAATATGACAATTGGTTGAAGTATGAGAAACTTACGTGTAACGACCCATGATTTTTATTTATTAAAATTTGAATATTTAATTAATTTTAAATATTAATAAGTGCATTTATAAGTCGAATAAATTTTTATTTGAATAATTGGATTTAATTGGATAATTAAATCGATAATTTAATATGTTAAATTATGGAAATAATTGAAAATTGGGTTAAATATGATTGAAAATGATTTGTAAAATTTTATTTTATCATATTGAAGTTAGAACGATATTTTAGAACTTTTAAAATCGAATTAAAAGTTAATTTGTGAAAATTGAATATTTTAATATTTAAATCGACTAGTGAAAATAGTCAATTTTTGAACAGTCTCAGAATTGAACGAAACCAGTTCCATTGGATCCATAATAGTTAGTTATTACCGGATTTCAATTTTCGTGTCAATCGGAGCTATCGTTTGATCGTGGCAGCTCGAAACGCATCGCATTGTTTTTAATATTAATTTGGCGAGTTAAAATAGCCATTTTCAAAAAGTCTCGGATTTCGACGAAACCAGTTTCATCGGATCCGTAATGTGATATTATTGTATGGTCTCAAATTTCGTGTCAATTGGATTTACCGTTTGTCCGGTACAAATTAAAACGCCTAGAAAATCGTTTAAATCGGTTTAATTTAAATTGAACGTTTATTGCCATAACTCGCACAGATGTCCGAATTAGCTTCCGAAACCTATTCCATTGTGTCCGGAACGCGGGGTAAACCCTAGAAATGCTAGTTACGACGCGTGAATCGGAGTTCGGAATTTCCGGATGAATAGTGTTCAAAAATTCTCTATAAATAGACCAACACCTTCATAAATTAAAAAATAAAAATAAAAAACCCTAAATCTAAAACTGCAGCCAGCCCTAGGAATTCAATGGCCAGAAACTTCTCTCCTTCCTCCCACGATTACTCCAAATCCACTCAATATTTCAACAAACTCTCAACTACAACTTCGTAGAGCGTGTCAAGCTCTACATTCTCAACGGTCACGATCGCGTTTGGAGCTCTGGATCGACGTGGAGAAGGGTTTGAACGAGTTGCGTTCGTTCTTGAACTGCGTGCAATATAGGGGGCCGAGTTCAAGGAGGTGGCGGCCGAGCATGGCTCTGGGGGAGGCACACGCGATGGAACCCTCTGATCGTCGTGGAAGTGAAGCGTTGGGGTGCGAATTTAAACCCTAATTCCTAAGAAGTGGGTTCGGCCGTGCGTAATAATCTCCTGGGTGTGTTTGAGAAGAAGCAGTGCACGGTGATGATGGAAAGATGAAGGATCCAAGGGCTATGATAGATTAGGTTTTAAAATTATGAAATTTATGTTGTAAATTTATGTTTTAAATTTGTGTAAACTTCATATTATCATAACTTTTTCATACGAGGTCGAAAACACGCGAAACCAGTTGCGTTGGAATCGTATGGACGAGCATTACGCGATGGAAATGGATTGGAGTCGTTTGGAGTTAGTGAGAATTTTGGGTAAAATTAAACGTCCGTTTAATTTTATTCGAAATAAATCGCTAAAACGGAATTGAAATCAAGGTGAGAACTTCTCACTCAATCGAATCAGTTTCGATTTTATTTTAAATAGTTAGATTTAAAATATTTGAATGCATGTTTGAATGATGATTGTTATCTATTGATTGTTGAAATAGACATTATGCGCCGTTAGTAAGCAGATGTTATTTATTAAAAACATATACCGCGAATATTTCATAAATAGTGAAATTGGTATTATATATAATAGCAATATATATATATATTGGCATATGTATATATTGGAGTTATTGATTTCCCGTATTTTTGTTAGCGGATGAGACCCTATTGCGCCGTCTATTAAGCGGATAATATTTTAAATCCCATATACCGCAATAATTCCATACTGGAGCAGAATTGGTATTGGGCTAATGTTTGTGGATGCAGGAAAACAGGTTGGAGGGATCCAACTGGATTCCTCAACTGTATTTATTTGATTATGGATATTTTGATATTTGATGGATTATCATATCGATATATGATATCGTTGTTGTCGTGATTGGCTATTTGGTATGTAGCATCATTGGACCAAACTTTGGAATTTTAAAATGATTTTTAAAGTGATTTTTGAAAATATACTATATGTTTGGAATTGATCCATTTTAAATAAATAAACGATATAATTTTTAATGTTATAAAAATTAAGATTTTTGAGAATTATAGTAAAGGCTGATTTTAGAAAATATGAGGCTAATGATTTTATAAGATAGTTTAATCGGGATTTTTGAATTTATTATAAAAGTTTAAATATAGGATTTATAAAATTAAATTATTTTATAAATCAAAATGATGAAATTATAAAGGAGATTAAAGATGTTTTAAAATAATAATATAAATTGATTTATATTAAGGGATTTATAAATTGATAATTTATAAATTAAAATATTTTGATTATAAAACGAGTTTTCATAAGTGTTAAAATGAATTGTGAATGAATTTCATTAATGAATGAAATTTATAGAATTATAAACGGGAAGTTATGAAAGGAATTTTATAAGCAGTAGGTTTATACAATTTGCAAAGTTATTAAAAGAATGGTTTTGGATAAATAAATAAATCTTATAAGTTATAAGATTTATAATTTGGGAAGTTAAAGGAACGATTTTTGCAAACAAATAAATTATAAGTATTTCACTTATAATGTGAACTTTTGGTTTATAATTGAGTTATAAATCGAATAGATTAATAAAGGAGATTTATAAAAAAAGTTGTTATAAAATAAATAGAAATGGAATTTATAAACGTTGTTTTATAAAATTCGCAAACGACTTATTTTGATAAGTAAAATTGTTGAAACCTATTAATGGAGTTATATTCACGTTTTTGAACTGTGAATAATCCTTTGAAATAAAAATGAATAAAAGGATGAAATTTGTTAACAAGTATATTCACGTTTTTGAATAGTGAATAATATGTTAAAGAAAATGTTTAGATTTGATATTTTAAATAGAAATTAAAACGATCTAACGATGTTTTAATTATGTTAAAGATTCGAAACCATAGATTTCAACATTTATTGTTGAAATAGACGTTTTCGAGAAATAAAAGGAAATGGTGGATTATAACACTATTGTTATAATAAATGATTTCCGAAAGGAAATGTTTTGTATAGTATTGGGATTTATATATCTATTTAATTTTGAATCCCTATACTAGTGATTTTGGTTGGCGTAACGATGTTTTACGCAACATTCGTTTTGGCCCAAATAAATATGTTTAAGAGAATGATTTCCTTAAAGAATGAAATATATACTTAATCTCGATTGAGTATATTGAATATTTTCCAAGTGTAGAAAATAAATAAATTTGTGAATTACTTATAAATAAATAAGTATGGAAATGTTTTCCAATATAAAGTGAATATTATGAGAATTTATCTTTTTGAAGATAAATTGAAATGAATAATTGAAATCGTATATTCATAGATATTTTGAAATATACATTCACTATGGAATTTATGAATAGAAAGGGAAGTTGTTTAAAAATAAATATTGATTTATTTTTGAGTGTGAAAATCATATATCTTGTAAAGATATTTTGGAAAATAAATAATTTGGAAAATTATTTGGAAACTGGTGATGTGTGCATATCCATTGATAGTTCTATAACCGACTATCAATATTTCCCTTTGAATGGGTAATTGATGTGATTTGTTTGAATTTGAATGCCACACTTATTTTTGAATAAGCGCTCACTATTCGGGTTAACCGGGAAAGGACCATGGGGTCGTATAACCCATTCCGAATATGTGATACGTCGTTATGAATTGCATTTGAAGATCGGTGTTGAAGACCCGGTATTTGCGAGAGCGATAGGATGACCTGTCGATTGACTCTGCACCGAGTTGCTCCGGCATTGATTTCTCCATATGTGATGGGAAATCCGATCAGGATTGTGGATATCCGGATTGCAAGGACTTCTTTGTAAGTGCCTTCGGTTCTGTTCGATCCCGAAACAGACTTGTATGGATTGTATGTCTGACATTACAAATTGAGATATAAAGCAGATTTCTTTCAAATATATTTCTGTTGGTGGCGGAGAATTTATTCTTTTAGCTTAACACCCTTCTCTGAGACGTACGAGCTCAGAGGTTATGTAGTTGAAGGTTATCAGCGATATATTCCCAATTTGGTAATGTGACATGCTGAGTGTTGCTGAAATGATCATTGTGTTGATTATTTGTGATAGGATCATTTGTTTGATCGTCTATCTTTGTGATCATTTCTATGATCATTTGTTGACCCAAAACACGGCTTTTGTATAAAGTATGTTTTTGTGGACGTGACTTCGTCGAGCCTCACACCCCGTGAATGGTCAAAACAGGAAAGATGCAGCAAGGTTATGAGGGGTAGCGCCCTTTAGGATGTGTGCATTTCCTTCTGGAAAAGGGTGGTATCATGGTATGGAGCCCAGATACTTACTCATGTTGAAAACACTTTGTTATGATTGTGTGAATTGATTACGACGCTCGGTTGAAAGGTCCCAAAGGACCGGGGGATGGCATATTCGGTCAGTTGTTACTCAGTTAGGGGTAACCCGACCTTGTGTTGGTAGAGATCCGGTTTGGTTCTCGGGGATGTCCATCCAGAGGCATTCTCATGTGGCAATGGGAAGTTCCTTGGCCTGATCATTCGTTGGAAATCCAAAGAAACAATACGAGACTTGTACGGTTTTAGTTGTAGAACCTGCCATTTAATATGGTAGCTATAGTAAGCATACTATAATGGTAACTATGCTGGCTAAGATTTATATTCTACTTTCGAAATGAATTTTCTCTACACTATGCACTAATAATAATATCAAATGTTCTTTTTAATACGCATCAAGCATCTTTGACTAACATAAGAAGAAATCTCCTCCAAGTCTGCGTTTGCATTGTGTGTGTGGCGGGAGGTCTTATGGTAGTCTCATTTTTAAAAGCATTGCGAATTGACTTTAAAAATATTCCTCTATTTTGATTTTAAAGATAAATAAACTATTTTGAGTTCTCACACCAGTCTCATGACTGACTCGGAGTTTATTGTTTTCCTTCCTAAACTCTGGGTGCCCACTAATTTCCACACGGGCAGTCAAGAGTTAGGTTTATCAGGATATTCTGGATATTCTGGAGTTGCTGGAGGCAGATTGGATGGCATGCCGTATTACTAGTTTATATAGTATTTCTTTTTCCGCTGCACTATTTGTTGTTTGATGTTGTACACTCTGATGATGATATGATGTTATGTAATGTAATGTCATGTAATAATTGATATAGTTCTTTGTTTAAAGATTATTCATTTATTATTATATGTTGTTCCGCTGCGAATTGTGAGATTCTGTTGTTGTTCTGTTGTGTTCTGTTCTGTTCTATTTTCTATTTTCTATTTTCTTTTCCCTCTATTATCTTCTTTCTTCTATCCTTTTCTCTCTCTTTCTCCTTCTTAAACCCTCAGTGTTCGGTTTTCCGTCGTTCGATTGCTCGACGGTCGATAAAGTGAGTATCGATGTTGAATTTTCGGAAGACGAAGAATCGGGTCCTGACATTACGTGTAACATTTGGCTTGTAAACAAATATTATAAGTTACCTGTTTAATTTGTTGATGGAATTAGAATTGGAAATAAATGTTAATAAAATAAATAAATGTACATTAATGTGAAATGTAATAAAATGGTTAGGAGTGGTTAAATTTGGCATATTAAGGTAATGAATGGAATAATAATTAATTTATTTGATTTAATGGAATTTTGGGAATTTTATTTATAATTTGTGAATTTAATGAAATCGAGGTTAATATTGGAATTTATAAATTAATCATCTCTAATTTGACATTTAAATTTGTTTCAAACCATTGTAGATGATTGAGGAATCAAAAATGGTAATAATTGTCAATTTTAGAATTTAAATTGGAAATTTGATTTAATTAATCAATTATTAATTTATTTAATTAATGTAGAATAGCCATTTTGGCCACTGACTCGGATTTCGACAAAACCAGTTTCATCGGAACCGTAATGGTGAATTATTATAGGATTTCAAGTTTTGTAGTGATCGGACTTATCGTTTGATCGTACGGACTTGAAACGCCTTGAAATCAATGAAATTGAAATCAATGAAATTGAAATCAATTGAAATCAATTGAAATCAATTTGAAAAATATTGATTTTAGCATAACTTCTTCATACGATGGAATTTGGACTTGAAACCTTTTCCATTGCGTTTAAAATATTCTAAAACATCTATTTTGATATATGGGTTGACCCAATTTCATTCCGGAGTCGAAATGGGCCTTTTGGGCCACTTTGTCGTTAGCGTGTAAATCTATCTTATCCATCTATTCTATTTTCAACTTCGTCTATATATACCGTGTTATAAACCCTAGCCTACTTCTATTTCTCATTTTTTTGTGCGTACAATTCTTCTTTACCTCCTCATTTCAATGGCAGACAATTCCAGATCCAATTCCAAATCAAATCCAAAGCCAAAATTTCAAACTCCTCAAAAAATTCAAAAAATTATATATCTAAGTTCTCAAAATTACGAATCAGCATCTGGTGTTCGTTTGTCGTAATTATGCTTCGATCATCGGCAAATCATGGTCAAATTTGAATTAGGCGTTTTCGATTTAAGCAAAAATTGAGGAAACCTTTCTGGGTTTTGTGAAGGGCGATGTCAGGAGGCTATCGGCGATGGTCGCGTCATCTATTTTGACATGAGGTGACCTGGATTCGCGAATTAGGATTTGTTTTTGGCGGTGACGTGTGGTGTTTTCTGGCGACCGGACCTAGTTGGGGGCGTGCGGCTCGGCGAGGGCGAGTGGATGGACGTGGTTGGCGATGTCCAGGTGACGTGTAGCGGTGGTTTCCGATGGTCAAAGGGGGGGGGACATGTGTGCGTTTGACTGGGTTGAGTGAACTGATGCTCGAACGCGTGATAGTGAAGACGGGGTGACGTGGCAAATGGGGTAGGTTTATTTTATTTTTTGTTTTAATTTAATTTTTATTTCAACTCGTTTAACTCGAATAACTTTTGCTCACGAGGTCCAATCCATGTATGGTTTCTTGCTTTAGGATCGTATCAAAATTCCGGACATTTAGGCTTTGGTGTGAACGGATTTGGAGACTATGCAATTTTTGGGTTTAAATTGGATTTAAATTCAATTTAAATTCAAAAGGTGAGTGTTTTAACCCACTCACAACTTTTAAGATTTCTTATGTTTGTCAAATTAATTTTTGATGTGATTTAAAATTTATCTATGATTGTTTGGCATATTTTAATCATCATCTCAGTTGAATTTAATTTACTAGATTAAATTTTTATTTAAATTATTATTGCACATAAACTGCCAGATAGATAGATTGTTCATTTTATTATTGAATATAAACTGTCAGTAATTACCTGTTATTTATTATATGCTCTATATTGATGTTATTGTTTAAATTGGATGATGATTGTAACAAATGGATGATGATTGATATTGGATGAATGGATGTTGTATTTTATACCGTTACAAACTGCAGATTGTTATGCACTTTATTTCATTCGGGATTGCGGTTTGAAATGGTATATAACCGTATTTTTATTTTAAATTGCGGATTGAAATGATAAATATCCGTATCACTTGACCATAGGATAAAAAATTATATACAGACACCATCGGTCTATATATATATATATATATATATATATATATATATATATATAAATATTTTGGAAATGATTTCTATGGTTTTGGATAGTATTATACGGTTTAATAAATATTGATTCTTTTTGATATTATATTAAAATATTTTATTTGTAGTTAAATTCATGTATTTAAGCTATGTATAAATTTGTTGATTTATAATAAGTTAAATAATGGAGTTTGTTTTATTAAAATAAAATATGGTGAATTATTTAAATAATACATTAATATAGAGGTTATAACGATTTGAATAAATTAAGATTTGGAAGGTAGATTGGAAATTTAATTGAAATTGAGCCTATTTAAGAATTAAACTCCATAAGTTGATGTAAAATTTATTAACTTCAAATTTTTAAAAGGTATGATATTTATAACTGGATTTTTATTTCTTGGTGAATTAAATGATTATTTCAAATATAATGAATTGAAGGCAATATCTAGTTATTTAAGATTTAAGTTTTATTTTAATAATAAGGGGTTTATTATATAAAATATTTCAAAACTAAATAATAGGAAATTTAATTGTTGAATCGAAATTATCAAATTTAGTTTTGAAATTTTGGAATATTTAAGGCCTTGAAATATGTCGAAATTGAAATTTTTATAGAAATTGAAATGTTTCGAAGTTATGAATTTCATAGCATTATGTTTTAAAGGTGTTAAAATTTCAAATGTTTGGTTTTGAAGTATAAAATTTGGAAGTGCTATGATTTTAGAAAGGGGATATATTTGAAATAAAATGATATTATATTGATTTGAAATAAAAGGAATATCACATTGATTGGTTTTTAAATTTGAAATGATATCGTATTTATATGGTTTTGAAATAAATATTATATCCTGGTTTTGAAGTATAAATTATTTTAAAATGACCGCGGTGTTATAATAACGTTGGGTTGGTAAAGAGACCGGGATCGTAAGTTGTCATACTCTCTGCCAACTCCGAAAACCACTTTAACAACCGTGTACGCGGTGGAGATTCCAGAATGAAGTAGGATGGCGGCGACGTTTCCTTTGAGGTAAATACGTGGACCTGACTCCCATGAGTTGGCATAAGGTGGCTAAAACATGAGCGATTGACGGGCTAATGAGGTAGCTCCTTTGATCGGACACATCCCTTCGATATTATACTCTAACTTTTGGATTGCTTCGGTGGCCACTTTTGATTTTCTTTTTTTGGGGGTGTGGCTCGAGGTGGGTGGTAGCTGCGCGCTACGTGTTACCACCGGCCTGGAAGCGTAATTGGTATATATACCCTGGCATTGCCTAGTTGTGCTGTGTCACCCACCCTAGCGCGCCTTGTATGAGTTTGGTTTTCTCTCGTTGCCCGTGTGGTATCCTCTGGTGGCTTCCCGATCAGGAGGGACCATGATATTGGATGGACTACTAGGACTATTACGTGTTAAGGGCTATATGGGCAACCTCTTAACGCTATGAAAAAACTAAGTTTATTTTACTATAGACATGATTATAATAGCGAAATATTACTACATAGTAAATAGTTTAAAGGATCCTTAGGAGATGTGAATCCCGAGCATCTCTTAAGTTACTGCACTCACGTTAGACACTGGATATGAGATGTCAAATCCCGTAAACATCTCTGACGCCGTTCCACTCATATTATTGACTGTTGATTTAACTTGCATTAGATCTTTTTGTGACGACCCAGAATTTTTAACAATTTAAATTGGAATAATGAATTGATTTTAAAATATATAAAAGTTAATTTTTTTAACTTGAATTTAAATATTATTATTAGTAGCAATTAAGTTATTAGACTTAATAAACAGAGATTGGGTAAATTATTGAATCTTCAGTTTTAAGCTTGTTAAAAATATTTTGAAGACCTGTAAAATTTATATTGATAGTTCTGAAGATAATAAAAGCTTTTACATTGAAATTGGAAGTGATTCGTTTGGTTTTCAAAAATTTATCATTTAAATTGAAATTAAAAATAGCCTTCCAAGGTACAGTCTCGGAATTCGATAAAACTAGTTCCATTGGATTCGTAATAGTTAATTATTATCGGATTTCAATTTTCGTAGTAATCGGAGTTGTTGTTTGACCCTGGCAGCTCAAAACGAATAGAAACTATTATAATCGATTTAATTTAAAATTGATCGTTTACTTCCGTAACTCACGCATATGATTGAATTAGCTTCCGAAACACGTTCCATTGTGTTCGGAATACGGGTAAAACCTTATAATCAACTAGCGGCACTCCTTAAGCGGAGTTCAAAATTTTAAGTAGCAATTAACGAGGCATTTTGGAAGTTTTATAATATAATAAAATATAAAGTCAACTAGTCAAAGATATTTTTATTAACAAACACTCATACTCAAGAAGCCATCCCCAAATTTATGTTTCATCTCCATCATCCTCTCTAACTTTCATACCGAATTGAAAAAAAAAAGAGAAAAAAAATACGAAAACTTGATTTCCATATCACAATTTTTTTTAAACGAAGGCGTCCGAAGAAGAATCGCGACGTCGAACTTAGATAAGGAAGAAGAGTTACCGTGATTATGTTTTTGAAGTCGGGTTCGAATAAGGGAAATGACATCGAGGTCGCGATTTCTGGCATAGATTCGTGCGCGTTGATCAACGGCATCGATGTTGCCGAGCTGTAAGGAGGAGGTCGAACTTGATTTTGACGATTAGGGTTTAGGATCGCAACACCTATGTGATGGCTGCGGCGTCGACGACAGTGGAGTAGGGTCGATTTTGCTCTCATGCAGAGCTTGGAGCAGGAGATCGATGTTGGGTTCTGTCATCGAGCAGGTAACGTGATTTTTAACATTTTGATATAAAATATACTTAAGTTTAAAAAAAGGGTAAGTGAAATCTGTCGATTTATTTGTATATTTGAAATTTTATTAATTCTGTTAGTTTGAAATCAGTAAAAGAAAAGAAATAGAATTAAAAGTAAAGCAAAGTATGATATAAACAGAAATATATATATATATATATTTATAAATAAGGTTTTGAGAAAAGGCAGGAATTTTAAATGTGTGGGGTTTGTATAAAAGTAGATTTAAAATCTATATGGATTATTTTATTAGTATATATGTAGTTTCAAAAAGAATCAAAGAAATTGGTAAAATTAAATTATTAGTTTAAATGAAATTAACAAATAATAATTGATTGTTCGACCAATTAGAATATTACTAAAATAATCTAATGCTTTTACAAGGTCCAATTGTGGACAAATTAATCGTGATGGGAATGGATTGCAAAACCAAAATCAAAGGTGAGTAATCTCATGCTTCTGGATTTTTATTTAAATTTAAATGGTTAAATTTAAATGATTGGTTGAATGGTTGAATTGAATTGATGTGCTATATTATATAGTAATATCTAGTATATATTGGAGTGATTGATATTCTATGATGAATATTATTGACAATTGGAATAATAAATGCTGTGGGTTACTTGAATATTTTGATACCCTGAGTTATCGAAATATGTAAAATTAGATTTTTGAAAGAAATATAAGGGTGAATTTTGAAAGTGGAATAACCATAGAATAAAAATAAGAATGAATTGGGAAGAAATAAAAGTGATATTTAAAAACCGAAGTTAAAATTGTAAAGTAGAGATTTTGAACAAGTTTTAAATCAGAGTTAAATCTGGAATTCCATAGTGAATCTGGGTTTTCAAACAAATAAGTTTTTAAATTTAATTATTTTAACAACTTGATGTTAAAGTGCATTTTTAAATTTTTTTTTCTGAATTTAAAAATGAATTTGATTTTAAATTCCTTTAAACTACTATTTTAAAACGAGAAATTAGTTTATTTAATGAAGTAACTAAAAAGATAGTTAATTGCAGGTTGAGATTAATTAAGATTGATTAATATTGTGGTTTAATTAAAGTAATTAATTTAGATTAGGATAAATTAAAATATAATTGGAAATCATTAATTTATATAATTAATGGTGTAACTGAAGATTGATTAATTAAGATTAATTAATCAATAATAAGTGACTTATGAGAAATTAATTAATATAAGTAGTTAAGGATTTATGTAATTAATATAGTTAATTAATTTATGAAGTAATTAAGATTACTTATTGATTTTGGTTAAGAATAATTAATATTGTGAAATTAATTAAAGTTAATTACTTGAATGTAATTGAAGGATAATTATCCAGGGTGATTAATTAAGATGAATAATGAAGGGATGGTTGGTTAATTGATTTGAAATTAATTAATGACAAGTGAAGAAATCTAAGTGATTGAGGTTAGAAATTCAATTAGAATTAATTAAATTAATTTTGGTAGCGATCAAGCTTTGCTTATAGATGATTGAATGATATTGAATGCTTTGAATGAGTTGATATCTCTGATATGAACTGTTGTGTATTTCATTTGGATAACTTGGGTTAGGATGACATGAGACTCGAAGAGACCGGGTTCAGGTATTAGGAAATACCCGAAACCACTTTGAATTTTTATAGATTGATATGTGAAATCTATAGGCTGGAGTGAAGTGATTTAAAGGAGTCGGGCTATTTTAAATCTAAATCTTTGCTACTTAGAATACTTATGTGTGAAATTAGTGATGTCTGCAACATATTGTGAACTTGTAAATTGATTCGAGTTACCCGGGTTCTATATAAGTTATATGCTTTTTATTCCATGTTGGATGAGTTTACTCACGCTGGTTTCCAACCTGACCCGGGTGTTACTTTGATGTAATGCTCGCGTCTGATCAAGTATAATAGATTTTCAGGTAAGGACGTTCTAGAGCTCAGGAGGCGAGCTGGATGGCAAGAACCTATGGAGTGTTTCCGCCATATTATATTGTTGTATGTCTGTGACATGATAATTGTGTATATTTAGTGACTTTATATATGTGTAACTCTGATGTATTATAAATGTACTTTGACAGATACAGAATTCTTTTCTAAACTGTTATTATTTATTATTATATTTTATCCGCTGCGAATGTGAGATGTTGATTTTCTTCTTCTTCTTCTTCTTCTTTTTTCCTAACTATCTGGAATTTTCGGGTTCGAAAATTCTAGGTCGTTACAGTTGGTATCAGAGTTGAGGGTTAAGCGAGAACCTTGGCTCTGGTGGGGATTACTCCTAAAATAGAGTCCGTAGTACTCTAGGATGAGTAGAATATATATATATATATATATATATATATATATGAGAGCGTACTTGTTATTTTCTTATATAAAGATTTTAAATGATTTTGTATAAAATATATTTTGACATATAAAGCAATATTTCCTTCTAATAGATATTAAGGTGATTGGTTGTTAAATTATTGAAATTAAATTAAGAAGTAATATATTACAACCAAATTAAAATTAAATTGATTGAAAATGAAATTTTAGAATTTGAGCTCAGAAATTAAGTTGTTTAAAAACTTTAAATAAAGGTTAATTTGGTTTAAAGAGTTAAACCAACCTTTGAGAATTTCACTTGAATTTATATAATTCGAGATGGTTTAAAATTGAGATTGAAATTGAATTAGTTTGAATTAAATCTGATTCGGATTAATTGGATTTAAGATTGAAGATGTATAAGTTTAAAAATTTTAAATGGAAAATTTGGATTGGATTAAATTGAAATGATATTGAAATCGAAGTGGGTTCAATTGATATTAGTCCAAATTGATTGGAATAATTTGAAATTATAATTAAAGTTAAGTAGGTTTAAAATCAAATGGAATTTGATTTGAAATTGGGGTTAAGTCAATTTCAAGGGAAATTGAAGTTAATCAAGTTAGAATTGAGTTAATTTAAATGGAAGTGGAAATTTAAATTGAATTGATGGGGAAGTGAACAGTTTTGACTCTGGAATATTTTCAATATAAATTGTTTTAATATAAACTTATTCTTCCAAGCTATTTAATATAAACAATCTTTATTTTTTTTAAAGGCAAATTATTTTATATTTGTTCTAAAATTATTTATGGAACTATTTAACAATTTTTCAACTGTTTTATAAACTAATTACTATTTTTCAACTATTTTACAAATTAATTACTATTTTACAACTATTTTGAAATTGTCTCAAATTTCTGAAACTATTCAACTATTTTCCACCTATTTTACAATTAGATAACTATTTTATAGCTATGTTACAAACTAATAATTATTTTTCAACGGCTTATCTATTTTAAAATTTTCAAGCTATTTTCTAAATATAAACTGGTCGGAGTTTAAACTGTTATTGATTAAATACCCAACTGAGATAAGAATTGAAGTGATAATCCAAATGGGGATTAAGGCAATTGTAAATAAATGAATGAAAATTAAAGTGAATGTGAATGGAAAGGAAATTGATTTAGTTAATAATCAATGAAAATAAATATGTAGGATGTACGTATATTATTCTATTCGAATGGTGATTTGATCCAGATTCGAGCACAGAATTTCGAGATAGTTTATCGATCCGAGTTGGGATTTTTCACTCGATTTTCAACGACGAACCTGGATATGGATTGTTAATTGGTTCTGGATATTCTCTATCATAGTTATATCTATGCAAGGAGAATGGCAGTTTTCGATCAAGAAACCAGATCTGAGTCCGCACTAGAAAGTCGGGTGTACAATACTAGTTTGGAAGTAAAACTGTGTGGTCGAGTGAGCGATCAGAATGGTATAGCGTACGGATGATAAGTGTACATCGTAAAAATTTGAATGAAATTGACATTGAAAAGAGTAATCAAATTTGAATATTTGATTTGAATAAACAAAGTTATATATCTTTGTTATATAGATAAATCTCCCCTTGTTGTATCTATTGACGGAAGAAAAGGATTTTGAAAGTGTTTGAATTATAAAAGGAGTTTTATACAAGTTTGAAATGAGCCAAAGTTTTAAAAATTATATATATCTGTGTATGTATGTATATATATATATATATATATATATATATATATATATATATAAAGGATCTTATGAGGATTTCGGGAAAAGGTTTTAGGAACCTATGGTTTTGGAAAGGCTTTTGATTTTCGGGTAAAATCAATATTGGAATTTGGAAAGCCTAGTTTGAGAATTATCGATTTTGGGATAATCGAATTTGTGTAAATAAGCTTTGTATGAGATCATACTAGGCGTATGATTTGAAAGATACTATATGTGTATAGTATAAAGTGTTTTGATGATGGCTCTGGGGAAAAAGGCGCTCCTTTGAAATGAACTTCTCAGGAGTGCCACCGGGTGGTGCTGCCTTGAACCCTAAGGGGGGTTCTAAAGTTGATCCTGTGAGGAGTCCGGACAAAACTAGTTCCTGAGGATTTTGAGTAGTGTGTAGCGAAAGTCGAGGGCGTTGATTCCTACAGAGGCATTTGGGTTATGTTGTGATGACAGTGTAACTCGATGTCACTTCGATCTACTGCAGACCATAGCGAAAGTCGCGTGTGCCGCTGAGAGCCAACAGTCTACGTTTGATTCTATATTGGTAGACTGCGACCTATGGTAACATAGCGAAAGTCATGTGTGCCGCTGAGAGCCAACAGTCTATGTTTGATTTTACATCGGTAGACTACGACCTATGTAGGAGTGGAGAAGTTTCATTTCGACAGCGAAAATCGAGGGCGCTGATGCCTACAGTTACATGGACTTTTGCTGCGATGGCAACGTTACCCTGGAATGTAACTGCGATCTGTTGTGGGTTCCATGGCGTAATTGAGGGCATGGAGTGCCTACGGTTACATGGACTTTTTCTGCGATAGTAGTGTAACCCAGGATGTAACTACGACCATGGACGGGGGTGATGATTTCCAGAGCATTCTCACCAAAGATATTTCCTCTATTTTAAAAAACTGTTTTCTATATTTTCAATAAAATTATTTTCCCAAGTATTTTACTGGATGTTGAGAATGGGTCTGCCAAGTACTTATAGATTTTCAGTCCTACGCTTGATCAACGTATGACCGAATTTCTGTGAGATCAAGGATGGACTGGTTGCAACATCGAGTTATAAGAAGTATTTTTATAAAGAGCTATTTTAATAGTATGATGTGAATTTAAAAGCATTTCTAAAATTTTATAAATAAAAGTGATGGAATTTTGGAAAATGAAAGAAAATCCAAATCCAAACTGGAATTATGAAAAAAATTGAACTCGGGAAAATTTAATGAAGTGATTTTTGAAATAAAATCGAATATTGATATAAAAGTTGAAATTAAGCTAATCAGCTAAATAATTATTTGATAGAGTATGTTAATAAAATTTAACTCGATTAAATAAAATGGATTGTAAGTTAATAATGAAGTTTGGAAATAAATTCGAATTATAAATAGAATTCGATTTGGATTGATGATGAATTAAAATAAGTGGAGATGTTGCAAAACTAAAATGGAATTATAATAGAATGGTTTAAGTTGCAAACAAAACCCAGACGAGTAAGAAATTAATTGAGAATAGCTTTGTATTAATAAAATAATTTCTAAAATGAATTAAGTAGGTGAATTAAAAATTTAAAATGGGGTGAATAAATGGGTTAATTGAATTAAATAATAAATGGATGAAGTCTGATTGAATAAAAATTTAATCAAAGTTTTAATTGGAATTGGGTTATCAGAATGAACTTAAGTTCAGAGGCGTATTAATTTGGAGTAAAATTACTTAAGTCAATAAAAGCTTGGTTTCGAGTAAGAATGGAAGACCATTAAATAAAAGTTTGGGTTAAATTTATTTGGGAAAAAATGGATATTAATATAAGCATCGAATATTGTCAAGCTCAATGGAATAGTTTTAAAATGAAACCAATGCGGAGATGAAATGAAATGCAAATGTGTGGTTGGTGAATAAATCAGAAATGAAATGGAATAAAATGTAGAATGAGTTGAAATTAATTTGAAGTAGTTATAAACTAAAATGGATACTCTATTAAGCAAATATCGCCGAATTTTCATAAGAATAGTTGTCGTTTGATGTAAACGAGATTTAATTAAAATTCTATGAGTTCATAGAGATTAAATAAATTGATCTTAGGATCAATTGAACTGAATATGAGCTTTTTTGGATTAAAAATAAATTGAATGTAAGAAATTGAGTTGTAAACCATTAATATTGAATGAAATGGCATATGAATTGGTTGGACGCAATTGAATTAGCTTTAAATCATATAGATCGCTTATGGAAAGCGTTTGGTGCTTGTTGCTTATGAAATGCATGTGTTTAGCTATTTAAAGTAAGTGAAATGCTAATAGATTTTCTATATATGGCACTTACATATTTAAATTGAGTAAGTACAGGTACCTGAAGACCGTTTGGCTGGATTGGTTGCGCTAATTGCTAAAATAATAAGCTGCTTGCTTAAAATGCTAAATAAAGGTACGCCTATGCAATAAAAATAGGAAACATGAACTGTTTTTTTTCCGACCGTGTGGGTCGATGTATATATATTTATATCTCTTGTCAAATTGCAAAAGCTCCTCCGTACAAAGGAGACTCTGCCAAAAATTTTCGAAAATTTTTGGAGTTAGAAAATTTTTGAAAATTTTCAAGAAATTTTTTGCTACGGCAAAACGATTTTAAATTGGAAATTGAAATAAATTAATGGCTGAAACTAATTTAAAATAATGATACGAATCGGTTATAAATGGAAGATAAAATTCAATATTCAGAATTGATGATAAATTGAATTCATATGGAAATGAGAAAATTAAGTTGAATAGAAGTAGATATGAAAACTTCTGTAAGGAAATGCATAAAATGATTTTAAAAAGCTATGATTGGATATTATTGCTAAGTAGGATATGCATGTATATTAAAGGGAAAGGAAAATTGGTTTTGATTTCAGAAAAATAAATTTGAATTGCTCGACAAAAAAAGATACGTGTTTAAATTTCTATACGAAATTTGATTGGGTTTTTGATCTAGCAACGTGGCCTTTTATTTTCTTTTGGAATTTGGGAGCCCGCTGAGGCATTTTGTAGTTGTACCGAGCTGGCCGCGCAAAGGAGACGCTGGCAAAAAAATTCGGAAATTTAGAGAGTTACAAAATTTTTGAGACAATTTTGATAATTCAAAATTTGGTTTTAAATTGAAATTTGAATGATTGAGCAAAAGGGTATTGTTTGAGAACTGTAAGAGAGTTTGGGAAGTTAGTAAGAATGATAAGGGGTCATTTATAAAAGATAGTTGGTAGGATGTTGAACTGTTGGTTTTGGGGGAAAAGTAAACGGGTATTGGACCATTCTTCCTAACTAGTAATTTCGGGGATGAAATTCTTTTAAGGGGGAGGAATGTGACGACCTGGAATTTTTAACAATTTAAATTGAAATAATTAATTGATTTTAAAATATTTAAAAGTTAATTTTTTTAACTTGAATTTAAATATTATTATTAATAGCAATTAAGTTATTAGATTTAATAAACTAAAATTGGGTAATTTATTGAATCTTCAGTTTTAAGCCTCTTAAAAATAATTTGAAGACCAATAAAATTTATATTGATAGTTCTGAAGATAATAAAAGCTTTTAAATTGAAATTGGAAGTGATTCGTTCGGTTTTTAAAAATTTATCCTTTAAATTGAAATTAAAAATATTCTTCCGAGGCACAGTCTCGGAATTCGATGAAACCAATTCCATTGGATTTGTAATAGTTAATTATTATCGGATTTCAATTTTCATAGCAATCAGAATTGTCGTTTGACCCTGGCATCTCAAAACGCATAGAAACTATTATAATCGATTTAATTTAAAATTGATCATTTACTTCCGTAACTCGCGCATTTGAACGAACTTCCGAAACACGTTCCATTGTGTTCAGAATGTGGGTAAAACCTTGTAATCAACTAGTGGCACTCCTTAAGAGGAGTTTGAAATTTTAAGTAGCAATTAACGAGGCATTTTGGAAGTTTTATAATATAATAAAATATAAAGTCAACTAGTCAAAGATATTTTTATTAACAAACACTCGTACTCAAGAAGCCGTCCCCAAATCTACGTTTCATCTCCGTCTTCCTCTCTAACTTTCATACCGAATCGAAAAAAAAAAGAGAAAAAAATACGAAAACTTGATTTCCAGATCTCAATTTTTTTTTTTAAAACCGAAGGCGTCCGAAGAAGAATCGCGACGTCGAACTCAGATAAGGAAGAAGAGTTACCGTGATTATGTTTTTGAAGTCGCGTTCGAATAAGGGAAACGACATTGAAGTCGTGATTTCTGGCGTAGATTCGTGCGCGTTGATCAACGCCATCGATGTTGCCGAGCTGTAAGGAGGAGGCCGAACTTGATTTCGACGATTAGGATTTGGGATCGCGACACCTATGTGATGGCTGCGGCGTCGACGGCAGTGGAGGAGGGTCGAGTTCGATCTCGTGCAGAGCTTGGAGCAGGAGCTCGATGTTGGGTTCATCGTCGAGCAGGTAACGTGATTTTTAACATTTTGATATAAAATCTACTTAAGTTAAAAAAAAGGGTAAATGAAATCTGTTGATTAATTTGTAAATTTGAAAATTTATTAATTCTATTTAGTTTGAAATCAGTAACAGAAAAGAAAAAGAATTAACAGTAAAGCAAAGTATGATACAAACAGAAATATATATATATATATATATATATTTATATTTATAAATAAGGTTTTGGGAAAAGGCAGGAGTTTTAAATGTGCGGGGTTTGTATAAAAGTAGATTTAAAATCAATATGGATTACTTTTTTAGTATATATGTAGTTTCAAAAAGAATTAGAGAAATTAGTAAAATTAAATTATTAGTTTAAATGAAATTAACAAATAATAATTGATTGTTTGACCAATTAGAATATTAATAAAATCATCTAATGCTTTTACAAGGTCCAATTGTGGAGAAATTAATCGTGATGGGAATGGATTGCAAAACCAAAACCAAAGGTGAGTAATCTCACGCTTTCGGATTTTTATTTAAATTTAAATGGTTAAATTTAAATGATTGATTGAATGGTTGAATTGAATTGATGTGCTATATTATATAGTAATATCTAGTATATATTGGAGTGATTGATATTCTGTGATGAATAATATCGGCAACTGGAATAATGAATGCTGTGGGTTACGTGAATATCTCGATACCCTGAGTTATCGAAATATATAAAATTGGATTTTTGGAAGAAATGCATGGGTGAATTTTGGAAGTGAAATAATCATAGAATAAAAATAAGAATAAATTGGGAAGAAATAAAAATGATATTTAAAAACCGAAGTTAAAATTGTAAAGTAGAGATTTTAAACAAGTTTTAAATCAGAGTTAAATCTGGAATTCAAGAGTGAATCTGGGTTTTCAAACAAATAAGTTTTTAAATTTAATTATTTTAACAACCTGATGTTAAAGTGCATTTTTAAAATTGTTTTGAATTTAAAAATGAATTTGGTTTTAAATTCCTTTAAACTACTATTTTAACACGAGAAATTAATTTATTTAATAAAGTAAATAAAAAGATAGTTAATTACAGTTGAGATTAATTGAGAATGATTAATATTGTGGTTTAATTAAAGTAATTAACTTAGATTAGGATAAATTATAATATAATTGGAAATCATTAATTTATATAATTAATGGTGTAATTAAAGATTGATTAATTAAGATTAATTAATCAGTAATAAGTGACTTAAGAGAAATTAATTAATATAAGTAATTAAGGATCTATGTAATTAATATAGTTAATTAATTTATGAATTAATTAAGATTACTTATTGATTTTGGTTAAGAATAATTAATATTGTGAAATAAATTAAAGTTAATTATTTAATGTAATTAAAGGATAATTAATCCAGGGTGATTAATTAAGATTAATAATGAAGGGATGATTGGTTAATTGATTTAAAATTAATTAATGACAAGTGAAGAAATCTAAGTGGTTGAGGTTAGAAATTCAATTAGAATTAATTGAATTAATTTTGGTAGCGATCAAGCTTTGCTTATAGATGATTGAATAATATTGAATGCTTTGAATGAGTTGATATCTCTGATATAAATGTTGTGTATTTCATTTGGATAACTTGGGTTAGGATGACATGAGACTCGAAGAGACCGGGTTCGGCTATTAGGAAATACCCGAAACCACTTCGAATTTTTATAGATTGATATGTGAAATCTATAGGCTGGAGTGAAGTGATTTAAAGGAGTTGGACTATTTTAAATCTAAATCTTTGGTACTTAGAAACATATGTGTGAAATAAGTGATGTCTATAACATATTTTGAACTTGTAAATTGATTCGAGTTACGCGGGTTCTATATAAGTTGTATGCTTTGTATTCCATGTTGGATGAGTTTACTCATGTTAGTTTCCAGCCTGACCCGAGTGTTACCTTGATGTAATGCTCGGGTCAGACCGAGTATTACAGATTTTCAGGTAAGGACGTTCTGGAGCTCAGGAGGCGAGCTGGATGGCAAGAACGTATGGAGTGTTTCCGTTGTATTATATTGCTATATATCTGTGACTGTGACATGATAATTGTGTATATTCAGTGACTGTATATATGTGTAACTCTGATGTATTATAAATGTACTTTGACAGATACAAAATCCTTTATAAACTGTTATTATTTATTATTATATTTTATCCGCTGCGAATATGAGATATTGATGTTTCTTCTTCTTCTTCTTCTTTTTCTATCTCTTTCTTCTTATTTCCTAACTATCTGTAATTTTCGGGTTCGAAAATTTCGGGTCGTTACACTTTTAGTTCTGACTCGAGTGTTTTGTCTTTTCAATTCGCACGTGTCAGTCTGAGCATTTCAGGATTTGAAGATTTTATTTCTAAAGGACGAAGACGAAGAGAGTATTACTATTATCTATTATATTATTCCACTACACCGTTGTGTTCCGCTGCATTATTAATATTCTCTGGTAAGTGTAACTCTGATGTTTATTGTATAAGAATAATCGAATATTTTGTAAAACAACTTCATGAATGTATATTTGATTATTATATTTTATCGTTCCACTGCAAGATTCTATTTTGTTTTATTTCTTTCTCTGCTTTTCTTATTTACCCCATAACAATCCGCCCTTCTATATGATTTAAGTCTGACGTGTGTGGTTTATCGTCGATTTAAAGCATGTGAAAAGGCGGGGCGTTACATTAATTATTTAAAATATCAAAGCATATTTAATTATTAATTAGTTACTTTATAATGATTATTACAGATTTATTATTAAGAACTAGTCAACATTTTTGTTTGAAAGGATAAATTATTATATTTTAATATGACTTTGTATAATAACCTTTATTTAAGTATATTTTCCTAGATTAAACATGAAATTTATTTTAGAATTTATAAGCATTATTTTGAGAAAAATTATTAAACAAAGTCTTCGAGAAGTAATAGTGTGCTCGCATGGCGTAATCGAAGGCAGTGAGTGTCTGTAGTTAAGTCTTGGATTTCTCTGGGATAAAGACGTAACCATTGAGCTGTGAATCCATGGTTTGATACCATAGTGGTACTTTCCATATTATTTTTAATAGGAATTTCAAATATTTTTGAAGAAAATAATTTGTCGATATACTAAGATAAGTACATGACCTTTGACAAAAGAGATTTAATTTACTTAAAAATTTAAATTAAATAAGACTTGGTGTTTTTCAGTGAATAAAAGTGTTTGGTTGAATGATAGTTTATTTGATAGTTGAATAATAGACTATCAAATCTAGACCTAAGTATGACTTTGGGAATGTCTAAAAGAAACACGAGATTATATGGTACAGTTACTATTCAAGGTGCTATACTATAAGTGTAAACACGTTTCGTTATTCTAGGGCGATGATAAGGAAATTCGTCGACTAGTGGTTAGGAGGTGATGTCCGATCTTATATTCGTCTATTTATTTTCTGAAGAAACGAGGGTGAGTTTACGGGAAATAGCGAACAATGTTTCGAAGAGACTGGGATCAGATTTGTTATCCGAAACCACTTCGATTCAACGAGTACATTTTCGAAATGAAGAAAAGAGCATGGATTCGAAGATGGAGCAGTGAAGTGTAAGGGCTAATCGCTACTAATCCTGAGGGTGATTCCAAAACGAATGTAGTAGGAATAGTGCCTTCAGTTCTGAGCATACTCGAAACGGACTTATGTGGATGAATGCTATTAGTACATTTTCATTGGAGGACAATGAGCATTCTAATTGAAATTTCCTTGAAAAAGTAATCGCAGCCTCTGGCGTCATCAACCGGGAATGACTGAAAAGTAAGGGAGATGCAGCAAGGCTAAGTAGGTAGCACCCAAGTAGGGTATGTTTATCACCATTCTAGATACCCTAGTATATTATTACTACGGTTTATGAAAGGAGCTCGGAAATGGGTTGGAACACCCGGGGTGATAGCATATTTGGTCTATTCAGGTCAGGAATAGTCTGGTCTTGTGTAGCAAGGGATCCAGCGTGGTCCTTGTTATGCCGTTCTAGATGCCTACTGTGATAAGTTATACCTCAGTGCCTAGTCATTCTTATGGAATCCATTCTGCAATACGTGCTTTTACGGTTTTGATTATAGAGCCTATTATGCTGAATTTAATTAATGTAATAATTAATAAGTATTTGTATTTAGACATTATTATAATATCAAAGAATTTGATGCGAAATATTTTTGGTTATCATAAGGTAAAAACCCGTCGTGTTTATGTGTGGCATGGTCTGACGAGATACCTTTGTTTTTTAAAGGATTTTGGAAACTCTAAAAATTCAAGTTGAGTGTGTTCTCATGCTGGTTTTCCAGACTGACTCGGGTGTTATTTTATTATAATGCTCGGGTTAGACCGAGTATTACAAGTTCGGGTTAGGATGCAATGGAGCTCAGGAATGAGCTGGATGGCGAAGATGTATTACTCATGTTTGATTTTATTCCCCTGTAATGTTTTGTTTGAAATTATCGACAATTGTGAGGACAAGTTGTTATAACTGTCCAGGCTGGTAATTATTGATTTATGTGCTCTGATGTGAGATATGTATATTACAGTTTGATTTGTGTTAAGAACTATTTATATTGTATGTAATTCGGTCCACTGTGAGATTTTGTTTTGTTTAGTTCTTCTTCTTCTGCATATTTTCATTTCCCTCAACAATCTGTCTTTCCGGCATTCGATAGTTCGACATGTTTTACGATGAGCGTATTTATGTTGATTTTCAAGGGTCGAAAGGACGGGTCGTCGCACTAATTGAGAAAGAAGATTTGGACTACTAAGTGTAAGTGTTGGTTATTTTTCCTAAAATAAAACTAAGTAAGAAAAAAATCAATACGAAGGAAATGCTTTCTCTATCAACAACAAGAGGAATTACAAGCATGAACAGATTCAAATTACATCAATGTTACTTTTATGTGTTTAACTATCCAAATTTAGAAACCATAGTTCGAGTCATTTACCCTTGAGGTATTAACTGAAGGGAGTTGATGATAGTCTCATTTTTCGACTGAAGGACTAATCTCACCACATAACAACTTAGCATGTTAGTTCGTATCTTGCTAAGCAGTTTATCTTTTTCATCACCCAAGAAATCAAAGTGAAAGTGTGGAAATCATATATAAACTTCTTGGAGATCTTTAAGAAAATAATATTTAGCCAACCGAGAAGCTTTAAGAGTTAACAATTTATCTTTAAAGTCCCTCTTTAATTTGATAATACCCAAAAGTTCCATGGAAATAGGACTGCCCGAGATTCTCTAATCTATAGGATTTATGAAATTAAGCTAAGTTACAAAGAAATAAAAACACTATGATTCATAAATCTGTTCGAATTGCATATTAAAAACAAAATTTACTTAGGTTCGTACAATATTGATCCCTTGTAAAACTCAAAAATAAATCTCTTCTTGTTAAATTTAACTTTCTCAGGAGGAAGGGTTTTGGGGTAAGGGAAATGGTCACCACCCTAGGAAGATTCCAACATGCCCAGGGATGAGGGTCGAACTCATGCTCATCTAAATACCTATTATGTAAATATCTAGTCAAACCTCCACTCTTCTCTTCCAAGAAAGAAAAATCAAGGAAAAGACATCTACAGTAATCTTTGTAGGGAAATTCTATTAAAGCATCCCCGTCCTCAATAAGCATCCAGAGAAGTGTAGTGAACTCTGGATTCTATTTTAGTACTCTTTCTATATAAAGACAAGATTATTTTAAGAGTTGAGCAACTCATTTCTCCTTGATGTTTTTTAATCATTTAGCATGAAGGCCAAGGAGCCTGTACTTTTCAGGTAAGCCATTATGCTCTTTGACTAGCCATTTCACATCATTATTTTATCAGAACACCTCCTTCTCCCTCTTCTCATACATACTCTTAAAATGATATTTGGATCTCTTACTTAACTACTAACTAAAAGCTAGTAGATAACTTAAGACATTAAAATAACGAATTCCATACATGCGTAACCGAAACCTGAGAAGCTGGAACTTGTGCCTTCTTTTTCGGCTGTTAACTAAGCGAAGCATCATCTATTGGAGGAATGTTTCTTATGAAGTACCCTGAAGATTGGATAAATCAGAAAGATCTACACCATAGGTAAGTGAGTTATGACCACCTGATCCATTGTCCTCGTCTTTTGGTCTCTCTAGACCCTTGTCAATACCACCACCATCCTGATTGTCATCACCACCATCATCTTTATTAGCATCTTCCTCTTCACTTGAGTATCCGCCTGCTTTAAGTAATGTCTTCGATCGACAGTTTCTTCTTTAGGAAATTAATCTTGTACCGATCCCTCGACCCTCTTAATATAAGACTAAACTTCTTTTTAAACTTGTCAGTAAGATTTAGGAGGGAAGGAAAATCCAAATCTGCGAGTTTGTCGAAATTATCACCGTATGCTATGAAGAGAGCATCTTCATAGCACTTTCCATAATTGTAGTGAGATCATGGTCAAGAAGGAATGAAACTTTCTCCTTAGCATCTTTTATAATATTGTTGGCACAAACTAGGATGATGTCCTTAGTTTACACCTTTTCTTTCGAAGACCTCACCTTACCGGGCATGTCGGTTTTCCCTTTGTTGGCCTTCTTAAGATCTGCTCTTAGAGCTTTCACCTTATCTACCAATAGTAGTTCAGATTTCTTTTCCTCATTAAGGAAGGTGCAAGTAGTCCCTTCTCAAGAGTACCATTATCTTTCTCCATAGTAAGCAAAGAAACTTACTTTCTAAGTTCGGTAGTTTGAGTAGAAGGCCCTTGAGAGGCCTATTGGAGAAAGAACATATTCTTGGCTGCCTAAAACATACAATAAGCGTCAGTTAAGCAAGAATATGATAAGTTAAAAATCTAAGATAGTTAAACATGAGAATTTAATATCAGCAAAAGTTGTTGGAAAAGAACATAAAGATGATTTTTTGAAAAGGACGATGATTGAAATGGCATAAGAATAGCCACAATTGGGGACTGTATGATCTAACGAATAAGATTATTGAAGTCCATAGGGGTATTATGAGCTTGAGTCTTTGAAGGAAGAGAATCACAGAGAAGGGGAGTCAGACCTGACTCCTCAAATGAGCATTGAAAAATTGAAGCTGAAGTGGTAAATGAGATGTTCAACAAGGGATTCAGAGTACGAACTTCATCTGTGTGTCCTTGTGCATCCAGATCTGGCTAGCCTAAATCAATTGTGCTAGGATCTTGATTAGTTTAGGAAGTATCCACACTCGACTTGCCGGCAGCAACATTGTAAGTCTAAACCTCCTCGAGTATAGGCTTTTTATTCAGAGAGGGAATTGTAGTATCAGATAAGGCTTTAACACCCACTTTCCTTTTCATAGCATCGACAGCTTTGGCAATGGAATCCTTTACAAGAGCAGGTTTAGTTGGCTCGACCAGGGAAGAAGTGTGATTTTAGCTTTTCTATGCTTGGAAACTGTGACAACACCAGATGAACTTAGACCAAATAAAAATTCATAAGATATCGATATAAGAAGATCCATTCAAGTCATAACGAAAACTTGCAAGATGAATCATCTTGGATAGGAGAAGAAAAGAAGGTTTTCTTATCACTAACCACTAAAGATCACCTCCCGTAAGCATCCCCATTTATCATTGGAGGTTCTAAAAGCACTTTGTAGTGGTCCAATAACAAAGAATATTTACCTAGTCAAGAGCATGAGCCTATTCCCTAAGTTTTAAGAAGCCCATATTAGAGTCTTAATATTGAGATAACGGAGGAGTCAGATTTTTTAGAAGCAGGTTCTAAAAAAGATATTCATCGTAAGAGAATGAAAAGTGTAATAAAAAAAACTTACTGAAAACAATGAGGGACCCCTGATCTTAGAGGTATATCATCTGATCTAGAAGAATTGATTCTCCTAATCCCTTATCTTATTAATCAGATTGGTGATTATGCTTTTCGAAAAAGGAAGAAGGCGATACATAGGGAAATCCATTTGATCCTTATTCTTACATGATTCACCAATGAATGGATGGTCTTAGCATTTAATGATGGAAGCTTAGCTTCCCGAGCATGGACTTCTAAGCAGCTCAAGTAGATGTAAGAATTAGGGATCAGCTGAATTGGTGCAAAGCCTAAGTGCTTCATAAATTGCAAAAAAAAGTCAGGGAAAGGAAGGTATTCAGAGTGCCATATATGGATAGAAGTGAAAGTAAAGAACCGCTCTTGAGGGTTATTTACCCTACTGGATGGACCAACAATTATAGTTTCCATACCTATAATCTTGAATTATTGATGGATAGTGTCTACCTCTTCTTAAGTAGTGATGAGAGATTGATAATCTCCTTTCTTTAAGGAGCGAGAAGATTTGGAACATTTGCTAGGTTTCGTGCTATCCAGTTGTATGCCAGGAGATATTACATAGAATCATGGAAGTATTGCACATTTTACAGAATTTGGAATGCACATAAATGCAAAATAGATAATTAAATGCCCAGCCAAAGAATCATAAATTAATTAAAAGTTATTCAGGTCATAACGTTAAAGTATCAAAATCCAAAATTGGTTATAACATTTGCAACAAGTTAAATAACCCATCAAGTAGCCCATTTACAAACATCGGGTTTACAGTGAAATGTCGAATTTGTAAAGTACTTGGAAAATTTATAATCAGCTGAAAATTTGATAACAATTTTTAAATCTATGATGAGATGTTGAGATTATAACTAGTAAATAAGGTCTTATTTAAACATCGTATTAATTGCATCTTAAATGGAAGTCCAAATCAATATTCTGATACCAAATTCATGGGATATCGTATTAATAGCCTCATACAAAAATTATTATCGAATTTGTGAATAGTGAGCAATGTTAGATTAGTTA
Organism: Allium cepa; assembly: GCA_030765085.1. Lineage (NCBI taxonomy): Eukaryota > Viridiplantae > Streptophyta > Magnoliopsida > Asparagales > Amaryllidaceae > Allium > Allium cepa. The sequence goes on from CM060945.1 coordinate 83,506,525, forward strand.
AAAGCGCTTTCACCAATTGTTGAGTTCATGAAGATGTTGAGTGAATAGGTTATTTATAAACTTATTATACAGTAACTACGTCACAAACTAATGATATTGTATAAGACTTATGGTGGTTATCGAACTGCAGCAAATACATCAACACTGTAAGTAGTTATCAGGTTTGTAAAAGAGTAGTGAATGAATATAAGGATGTCTGATCTATAACCTAAGCGACAACCCATCAAAACAAATGTCAAACTTCAGAATAAATATCATGTTTTTAACTTATTTTTGGCACTATAATGGCTTCGTATTTTAATTCAGTTGCCGAATTCTTGAATAGGTCTGAAGTTCTAACTAGTTACTTAAACAATAGTTAAAGGGATAAATCTTTTGGATATTGAACACCAAGTTAAATTTTAGGTTTCGAAAGGTAATAACATTGAAACCAAGAAGTTATCGAATTTTAAATCGAGTTTTGGGTTTCTAGTGAGTATTCTTAATTAAATAAGAAAGTCCTAGATTATCAAATTGCCACCAACAAACTTAATCAATTAACTCCTAGCTAATTACACCTAGAAGCATAATTAGTATAGGATTTAACTTACAATCTGAAGATTAATGACCAAAACCCAATTCACAAACCCTATATTTATTCAAAATCAAAAATGCCTAAGTTAAACCCTAGCTTTAACGTAAAATCAGAATTCCTTAATTTGTCGATTGAATCAATTAAAAACATGAATCGAACCTTGAGAATGATCTCGAATGTTAGAAGAAATCAAAACTTGATTAACAAAATTGAGAAACAAAAATCTTTATTTCTAGTTTGATTACAAGTAAGAAAAAAGAAGAGAACATTTATTTATAGAAGAAGGAAGAAACAACGATGGTCGTTGATTTCATTAACGAAAAAGATCTAGAAGAAATACCAATGGCGACAAAAAGGTTGTCGAAGCAACAAGTATTGGCATCGAAGTGTCAACTTGAAAAGTCAACATTTGTTCCATACTACGAGGCAGTGATATCGAAAGTGAAGCACATGGCAAGGGATATCAAACAGATGGGAAGCCTGAAATGGTATTGAACAACACTGTAAGAGGGGGTATCGAATGCCTAGTAAAGGGAGGATATCGAATATCAAGAGATATTGGATTTGTATCGCTGTAACGACCCCAATTTTGATTAACATTATTTAGGACTTTTAATTAGTTAAATAAAATAAAATAATATAATGATTAAGGGAATTGATATTTGAATAGTAATGGGTAGCCATGCCAAATTAACTAATGAACTAAGAGGAAGTTAAAATGAAATAAATAAGGGAAAAATAGGAATGAGTTATATTCCAATACCCAAAACCCTCATATCACATTAATTTTACATGTCCATAAACAAAATTAAATCTAAGAAGAGGTCGACCACTATTAGGGGAAAAGCAAGAGGAAATTAAGCAATAATCAAAAGAAGGATCTTAATTAATTCATTCAAGAACAAAATCTCAAATTCCTTAATCACAAGATAAATGTGAATAATAGGTTATATCTCATATTTTCTTGTTTTCAGTTTATAGATCAGATCCGAATATTTTTGCAAAGTATATTGCCATGTTTTGAATGTTAAACAGATATATATGCTTGTTGATAAATTATGCTTACTAATATTGATTTTTATGACAAGTTTTGATTTGAAAAACATATCAAATGACAACTAAATGCATTGCAATTTTGATATACCGTCAGAAATGATATTATAGAGATGGGTTTAAAGATTCGTAATTTTCTGAGTTAATATGGATTTATTATGAATTTTCTATTGAAGAAAATGGTAAAATTAGGTTTAAAATTAATTACTGATATTATACATTAGCTTTGGTTAGAAATTTAAATATGTTAAAAAACATATTAAAAGGGATTTATGGGAGTTTTTGGTGAATTTTCCTAAGTGTTTTAATAAGTATGTAAAATTATTTTAGGTATGGGACTTAAATGTTTTATTTGTTTATAAAAGAAGAAGAGGCAATTTGTAAATGTTTTAAAATCTTACTCTCTGAAATTCGATAGTATTTTTAAAAAATATTTTAGAATAGTATTGGCAACCAATCATATGTTGAAGCATGTAGTTAGAAAGAAATTACTTTATAAAGTTAAAAATTAGTTTTACAGGGCTTTTACTATTTCACCACTTTCGGCAGCTACCTTTCGACTACATACTTCTGCTCCAACCAGTTCGAAACCAATATACATCGTATCAAAGACTTGGTATATAGTGGAGTGGTGATAGGCGAAAGGTATAGAGTTGAAATAGGGCTTTCGAAGGGTCAAGACTTTGTTTTGCTTTCAAAAGGAAATGTCGCTTGCTTTGCTTTCGAAAAGAATGCTTTCGAATGAGATAGCTTTCGACTTGGTCAAGTGTTTTAAAAGAAAAGAGCTTTCAAAAGAGGTTGCCATCTTTATTTTAAGAAAATTCTTTCGAAGGTGTCGAAACCCCTACTGCTGCATTCTACGTTTCGAAGCAATGCCTTCGAAAGGGTTCTTTCGCTTTAAACCTTAAGCCGCTTCTCCAATACTTTCGAAGGGATTGGTTTCGACACCATCCACTTCTTTTACTTAGGAAATTGCTTTCAAAAGAGTTTCTTTCAACTCGGTTCTTTTAATATTCTTTTTATATTTGAATGTTAAACCCAATCGAAGTGAATATTTTTAACGGTTTCAAAACTATGTTCCACAAACTTATACTTGAACCCAATGTTTTCGAAAGGTTTGTTTTAAGTAAAGGATTTTAATGCTTTTGAAAGGTTTATGATAAAAGTTTCGAAGAGGTGGTTCCCCAGTGTTTTAGAAAGGTATACCTTTAGTGTTTAAGTGGAGGATTTCCAAAATTTTTGAAAGGCATATTTAAAGTGTTTTGAAAAGAGGATGTCTAAGGGTTAGAAAGCTTTCGAAAGGGACTCTTTCAATGTTTTCGAATGGTCTATTGTAAATAGTTTTGAAAGGTATGTTGTGGCATCTCGGCTTAATGTTATATAGTTAAGTAGTTTACTTGTTTCAAAATGGGTAGTTTGAAGGTTTCAAGAGAGATTGTTTAAAGGTGTTAAACAAGGGTTTCGAATCTTTTCGTCAACAAAATTTTGAGCAAAGCATGTATCATGGAAAATAGATTTGAGTAAAGCAAAAGGTATTTTTTCCTTATTTAAGTATAATTTAAAGGGTTAAATCAATTTGAAATGGTTTTCAGAAAAAATTTGATGGGTAGTTAACCCTAACTAAATGGCTCAGATATTTGAATACCATATGGGACTGGTGTAGGGTTGCGCCCTATATATTAGTTATAACTCCTAGCTAATTTAGTCCAAAATTCCAGTGTGTAGGGCTTAGTCACAGGTAAGACTTTAATGACGGTTACACATAGAAAGAAATATATACGGAGAAGGAGAATAGGTTATTAGGAAGCCTGCAAAACCATTAGGATCTGGTGACCTTGGAAGAAGTAAGTTAAGGATGGACCGTCCAAAAGTGTGTCTAAAAGATGTTAGATTATTTATTTTGTCTGATAGGTCAGTGTCAGCCAATAGTTAACAGTTAGCCAAACAAAACTATATTGTTCGGACAGATAGTCCATTTATTACCTAATTTTGAGCATATATGATATTGTTATTATTCTTTTAATCAGTTTGATTGTAGGATTCTGGTTTGCAAAAAGATATGTTTTTAAGGAATATTAGTGAGAGGAAACCCACTCCATTATGTGGCATGATCTCACTTAATATCAGTAAACTAAGATGTATAGTATTATTCACACATGCTTTATTTTTGACTTGAAGTTTATGTTTCCCCTTAACTCTCGGGTGCTCAAAATCAATCTGAGTAGATTGAGAGTTAAGATTTTACAAGTTAAGTATGTGCATGAATAAAGCTTCTGAAGACCTGTAGGATGAAAAGTTAGCTACTTAGGACTATTTAGTTTTATTTCCGCTGTGATGTATTAAGACTACTATGTCTATTTAGTACTCCGATCATCTAAGAGGGCTTATTCTTATGTCACTCTTGGAGTAGTTTGTAATATTATATTTGATCAAAACCTGAGAATCAATTACGGGATTATGTAAATTGAATATGAAATAATGATTTGATATGTAATCAGAAAATTTGTTTTAAGCTATGATGATTTTATTTCATATTCATGTGCCTTTGATATTATGGATACCATTAACATTACAATATTTTATCACCGGAAGTTAATACTATGGATGACTGCAACATCTATAACGCTTAGCTTCGGGCCTCAAGATAAGGGATGTTACAACTTGGTATCCGAGCATAGGTTTATGGAAAAGTTTAACTTAAAATGATTTTGAACACATAATCCTAAGAAAATTAGAGAAAAGATCGGAGTATGGGATAATGCGATAGTAACGTACTTGTATTTTCTATATATAAGTATACACTTTACCTCTATTCTCCCATCTCTCTTAGGCCATTCTTATGTATCTTATGGAGACACGAATGCAGATATGGATGCTAGAAGTGGAAGAGTTAATCTTGATGGGGGAAGCACCACAACTAATGGAAATGCCCGACCAAATACTAGGAGAAATCAAGGTCAAGCACAAGCTGCAAATGTGGTTGCTGGAGTCCTACAAGTCGACATGGGAGCAATGTATCAGTTCTTCGTAAACATGATGCAAGCGGGAGTTGCAGTTGGAGTAGTTGGAGGAAATGCTAGAGGAGGAAATCAAGAAGCTCCGGTGGTGAATAACTATGCCATTTTGAGTAAAGATTATGCTCGGTTGGGAGGTAATCCTTTTATTGGTACTGAAGACACAATTGAAGTGTAGAATTGGTTAATTCATTGCGAGAGAATTTTTGCTGATTTGGGGCACAACGAAGAGTAGAAAAGAAGACTCGCTTCTAGAGAGCTATAAGGAGCAGCAATGTATTGGTGGAACAATGGTACCATTGAAGTCAACGAGGAGACTATGATTTGGGCTGAGTTCAGGAAGGGGTCTGAAGAAAAGTATGTGTAGGAGATTGCAAAGTTTTCTGAGTTTGAGCTGGGAGATATGACAGTGCTTGAGTATGCATTAAAGTTTGAGGAGCTAGCGAGATATGGCTACGCCACGTTTGATACTGTAATTAGGAGGAATGACAAGTTCATCCATGGGTTGAAGCCTAAGCTTGCTAAGGCCACATTACTGCACATTAGGGATCCATGTGATGTTATTCTTGAGATGGCCATGAGGCATGAAGAGATGCTTGCTTATCTTGAAGGATATAAGGAAAAGAAAGTCCAAGGAAAGAAAAGTCATAAGAGTAAGTTTTCCATATGAAAGGAGCTCAGAAGGGTGGAGCTGCTAAGAAAGGAAAGATGGAGGTTTGTCTGCTATAAATGTGACAAGAAAGGACACTATGCTCATGAAGCCGAACAAGCAAAGAAAAGAAAGCTACTGAGAAGAAAGGAATAAGGTGTTTCGGCTATGATCAGATTGGACACTATAGGAACCAGTGCAAGGACCAACCAAGGATGGAAAAGGTAAAGTGTTTGCATTGGAACCAGCTACTACGAGACTAACAATAGAGGAGGGAGGAAAAGCAGTGTTGAGAGGTATGCTTTTGATTCATGATGTATCACTTAGTCTTCTATTTGAAAATGGTGTATTGCATTCTTTTATGTCTCATTGTCTGGTAGATAAGCTTAACCTAGAACCCTCATGCCCAATTACATCCTTGCAAACCCAATAGTAGGTTATGCGACTCTTGGGATGAGATTTGACCACCTAGAGTTTGAATTGTTAGGTCATGTGTTTGTTTGCAGTTTGCGTGTGTTTAATTTTGTAGGGTTCAGTATTATTTTAGGTATGGATTCATTAGGTAAATACGATGCTAGGATATTTTATCATGATAGGAAAATATCACTTGGATACCCTGATCGTACTGATCGGATTGTATATACCATAGAAACCCCAAGTTTTGAGGTTAATGCTTTAGGTGTTGCAAAGGCAGAAGATGAGTTGAGTCGAGTCTTCATTGTTAGAGAATTCGTAGATGTCTTTGATCTTGTAATAGGATTGCCGCCGAAACAAGCTATCGATTTTCGGATAGATTTAGTACTAGGAGCAGAATCGGTGAGTAGACCGCCAAGTAGAATGATGCCTACCGAGATGAGGGAACTAAAAGTGCAACTGGTGGATTTGGAAGGTAAGAATTTTATTAGAACAAGCAGTTTGCCTTGGGGAGCAGCCGCATTGTTTGCCAAGAAGCCAGATGGTTTAGTAAGGTTATGTATCGATTATCATGAGCTGAAGGAGAAGATGATAAATAATTAATATCCATTACCCAGAATTGATGATTTTTTCGACCAGTTGAGTGGAGCCAGAGTATTTTCCTAGTTGGATTTAGCAACTGGGTTTCATCAGTTTAGAGTGGTAGAGGATAGTATTCCTTTGACGGAGTTTAGAATCAGATATGGATCGTGCAAATGGTTTGTAATGCCATTCGGACTAACTAATGCACCAGCATTCTTTGTAGATTTGATGAACCGAATTTTATGAGAACATTTAGATATGTTCGTGTCAGTATTCATAAATGATATTTTGACATACTCTAAAGATGAAGAAAGTATGAATTTCATCTTAAAGTGGTGCTTGTGAAGTTGAGGCAGCATTAACTGAAGGCAAAGTTTTCGATATGTCATTTTTTGAAGAAGAAAGTGAAGTTTCTTGGACATCTAGTCTCAAAGAAAGGGTTGTCTGTATATTTGACTAAGATAGAAGCGGTGAATAATTGGAAGAGACCCAAGATAGTCACTGAGATAAAGAGTTTTCTTAGATTCGCTGGGTATTATCCGAGATACATTAAGAATTTTTCATGGATAGTGGCACCAATGACCAAGCTAATGCGAAAGGATGTAAAGTTTGTGTGGATTGATAAGTGTGAGGAAGCATTCCAGAAGCTGAAACACTTATTAACGAATGCACCTATGTTAGTTATTCTAGGAGGGAATCAGGATTTAGTAGTGTATATGGATGCATGTGGAATATGATTAGGAACTGTGTTAATGCAAAGAGCTAAAGTTATTGCTTATGCATCTCGACAGCTTATAGCGCACGAGCTTAGATATCCAATGCATGATTTGGAATTAATTACAGTAATTTTTGCATTGAAGGTGTGGAGACATTACCTGTTAGGAGAGAGATTCGAATTGTATATAGATCATAAGTCGCTGAGATGTTTATTCTCTCAGAAGGATTTGAATATGAGATAGCAATAATGGTTAGATTTTTTAGCTCTTATGACTTCGATATTGAGTACATACCAGGAAAAGGCAACAAGGTTGCAGATGCACTTAGCAGAAACATAAGAATGCAATGCTGGCAATGGTAGCTGAGTGGAAAGGTTTAAAAGCATTGACTACATGTAGAGTGCAGTGGAGATATAAGAGTAATTCTAGTATAGAAACTACTATGTTTTCATTTTTAGAAGTTCAACTAGTGATGTCAAAAGGATCCATCTAAGTTAGGAGAGGATCCATTATTAGTTGAGTGGATCAGAAAGTTAAAGGATAGAATAAAGAGTGATGAATTGAAAGATTTTAGTCTTGACCAGAATGTGTGGTTGAGGAAGAAATGAAGACTATGTGTTCCAAATGTGGAAAAATTAGGAAGGTAGTGCAGGAAGAATGCCATCGTTCAAAGTTCACTATTCATCCGGGAGGAACTAAAATGTATCAGGATATGAAGAGAAGTTTCTTCTGGGAAGGTATGAAAAGAGATGCAGGCTTATTGCTGAAATAATTTTTAAATTATCAACAGGTAAAAGATGAACATCAGAAGCCAAGTGGGTTGCTTCAGCCTTTTGATGTTCCAGTATGGAAGTGGTATTCTATCTCAATGAATTTTATTGACGGGTTGCCTATCATAAATAGGAGAAATGAAAGTAGGGTTTTAGTGGACAGGTTGACCAATAATGCCCATTTCATTCCAGTTAAGTCAACTAGGATGGCACTTATTTTGGCTAAATTATTCATGAAGAATATAGGTAGACTTGATGGAATTCTAGTAGTATATTAAGCGATAGAGATTCCATATTCACATGAAAGTTATGCAAGAGCCTAAAGGATACTTTAGGTACCAAGCTCAAGATGAGTACCTCTTACCGTCCATAAACAGATGGGCAAACGGAAAGAGTTAACATAGTCTTAGAAGATTTGTTACAAGCTTGTGTGCTAGACCTTGGGGGATCATTGGAAGACCATCTGCACTTAGTCGAATTTTCGTATAACAACAGTTATCAGGCTAGTATAAGGATGACATTGATTGAAGGTCTATATGGGAGACCATGCAAATCTCCCATTTGTTGGTTAGAGACCAGGGATTGGTTAGTTCTTGGTTCGGATTTGGTTAGAGAAGCTAAAGAATAGATTGAGCTCATTCGATCTTGAATGAAGGAAGCTCAGTCTAGGCAGAAGAGTTACGCTGATGAGAGATGTAAAGACTTAGGATTCTCAGTTGCAGATCATGTATTTATCAAGGTATCACTGATGGAAGGTGTAATTCGATTTGGGAAATTAGGAAAATTGGCATCGAGGTTCGTTGGACCATTTCCTATTGTAGAAAGGATAGGGAAACTCACATATAGGGTAGAGTTACCGAACAGTTTGGCATGTGTCCATGGTGGTTTTCATATTTCTCACCTAAGAAAGTGTATTCGAGATCTGAAGATTACTATAGCACCAAATATATTAGAAGACTTATTAGTGGAACAGAATTTTACTTTAGCTAGCAAAACCAGTTCGTATAGCCGCGAGATATGAAAAGAGGCTAAGAACAAGGCAATCAGATCGGTCAAAGTCTAGTGGAGTGACGATGAGAGAGACTGTGCTTGGAAAACTAAGAGCATGATTCGAGATACCTATCCTGACTTGTTTCATGGTATGTTTTACCTTATGATTATTTTTTATGAGCGTCTTATCGTAGTTTTGAGGACGAAATTCCTTAAGGAGGGAGTCCGTAACGACTCTAATTTTGATAAACATTATTTAGGACATTTACTTAGTTAAATTAAATTAAATAATGTAAATGATTAAGGGAATTTAGATTTGAATAGTAACGGGAAGTCATGCCAAATTAACTAATGAACTAAGAGGAAGATAAAATGAAATAGATAAAATTAAATAGATAAGGGAAATAGATAAGGAAAAAATAGGAATGAGTTATATTCTAATACCCTAAACCCCTATACCACTTTCATTTTACATGTCACAAATTAAAACTAAAACTAAGAAGGGGTCGACCACCATTAGGGGAAAAGCAAGAGGAAATTGAGCAATAATCAAAAGAAGGAAGCTTAATAGATTCATTCAAGAAGAAAATCTCAAATTCCTTAATCACAACCTAAAGGTGAACAATAGGTTACATCTCATATTTTTTTTCTTCTTTGGTTTCTAGATCAGATCCGAATATTTTTGCAAAGTATATTTCCATGTTTTGAATGTTAAATATATATATATATATATATATATATGCTTGTTGATGAATTATGCTTACTAATATTATTTTTATGACAAGTGTTGATTTGAATAACATATCAAATGACATCCAAATTGTGATATCCCGGAATTTTTGTCAATATAAATTTAACAATCTGAATTAAAATTCAAATTGATTAGATAATTATTGTTAATAAGATTTGAATTGATTTAATAATCTTCTTCTAATAAATATTTAAATTAGTAAATTTTATCTCTTAAAGCTAATAAATTGGTCTCTATTAATAATGTAAATATGATATTTTAATTCATTTAAGTAATTCATCAATAGTAAGACAATTTCTTTTATAGTTTTTTTGATAAACATGTTATTTTCAAACTATATTAATAATGTATCGTTTTACAAATGGATTTTTATATAAATAGAATTTGTTATCTTGAAATTTAATTTTAGAATATGTATAAACTTTTATTTTATAAATATAATTGGTTTTTATTTCTTTTAAAATTATCTATACATATAGATAAGTATTTATAAAATAATTAATTAAGCATAATCTTGTATTAGACTTTAATTATAAATATTAAAAGACATGTGTTAGCTAATAAATTAAGCTATATGACAAATGTTAATATTTAGGACAAGTGTCATGTTTAAATTTTCATTTTTCTTTGATTTTTATTTAACCATAAATCAAGTTTATATAAGCATACATCTCTCATTTCTTTTTCTTTTTTTTTCTCATTTCAAAACAAAGAAAAAGTTCAGCTGAAACTTATTTCTCAAAAATCAAATCTGAAATTTATATTTCACAAACCAAAAATAAATTCAAACATGCAAACCTGCAATAGCATTTTCAATATCAAAGAGCATGTTTACAAAACTTCCTCTTCAATCTGTAAATCACAACCTCCAGCTAAAGCTAAAGCTCTGCGAATATTTTCAAAACTGTAATTCCCTCAAGCATGCAACCTAGATGAACAACATCAAGCAAATCATATAAGTTTTAGTTTTGCTCAGAGCTCTCTGTTTTTCTATTCAAGCTGTATAAAGGTGAGTAGGAAAATCTAACTCTTGATTAATTTGCTGCTGAAGATGAATGTATTTAGTTAGGTGATATGGAAAATTGGTTGCATGGATGAAATTCTAGCCTGCATGTTTAAAACATGCAGATATAAGTGGTGCATGTCTGTTTTGTTTGAGTTATTTTATTCCAGGATTACAGAATTTTAGAGCAAGTAAATAAATTCACATTTCTCTTTAACTGATTCTGAAAGTCTTTGATTTTCAAGCAGGATAGGATTGTTTGAACATGAATTAGGATTAAAAAAATATTTAAGTAAAACAAGTTTTATTACTGTAAATCAAGGAATTTACAGTAGAATTGAAGATCTGTTAAAATACAAGAATCATAGTTCTATGTTTCACTAATATGATCTTAATCATCAAAATCCATGAATTTTAGGATTTGCATCAAAAAGTGTAGATTAGAATTGTGTTGTATTTTGGGGTTGATCAGTAAAGAAAGTTTTGAGCATTTTTGGATGATCCAACGATGTGAAGGATCGGGATTTTTCCTAATGCTCGTTAAAGGATCGGAGATCTGAAATAAAAATGCCAGACGTGTTTATAGTTTATCATTGCGATGTCCATGGGTCAAACTAGGGTTCAGAAGGGGATGTGGGCGATGTTGTTTGCAAGTGATGTGCGTAATCAATGGGCCACCGGAGGTAATTGCGCGAGATGAATTAGGAGCTGAGTAGTGTAGGGGAGCTCTGGGCGAAGCGATGCGTCAATTCGTGATCATGGGTGGCGATGCGGTGGAGTTTTTCGGTGATCAGGATTTTGGTTCAGGTGTTGTTTGGCTCGTTTGCGTTTAGAGATGATTTTCGGCAATCTGAAGGATCGTGTCGATTTTGGGGTTGAGCTGCGACTTGCCGGGGGTGGTGGCACTGATCGGCGGTAACTGGTTGGCATGTGCACGTGTACGTGTCATTCGAGAATGTCAGGGTGCTTCCTTGTTTTAAGAAGAAGGGTTAGCTGGGGAAAAATCGAAGTGAACTAGTTTGGGTCTCGAAGCAAGATTGGTTGATGCTGGTTCATTCATGTGTTTTGTGTTTCTCCCGGGATTTACTCGAGCTATCTGGTGATTTGCATGGAGCAGATACGGGATAGTTTTTTTCATAACCTGGGATTAAAAAATTTATATAGTGTAATTCATTTAGCTTAGTTTACATTGAACTTAACTAATAATAGGGTTAAGTACTAACTGAGAAGGTGAAATGTTTTTCATCAATTAAAATTAAGAAATTATGTAAATTTGCAAGTTAATAATTAATTAATTCCGAAGTTTATTAAATTCTGGAGATGGGTAAGGAAGGGATTAGGATAGGTGAATTATCTAAAATTATTTAAGGTTGGGCGATTAAGATTATTAAATAAATCAATTAAGAAATTAAAGAAAGAGACTAATTAATTAATGGTTAAAGATTATTTAATTATTAACTAAGGGTTACAAGTAAATTAACTTTAGATTGACTAATTTGTAGCTAGAGATTATTTAATATAAGTAACTAGAGAATTAGTTACTAGAATGATAATCACTTAAAATAAGTAATTAAAGGGATTAAATACATTCTATAATTAATTAATATGATTAGTTTAAGTTAATTAATTCCGGATAATTAATTTAGGATAATCATGTGTGGAATTAATTTAATATTATTACTTAAGGGAAGTGATTAAAGGAATTAATTGCTTAATTAATTTAATTAATGTAATTAGTTTAAGTTAATTGATTATTTTAATTAATTTAAAACATTCACTGGAAGAGGGGTTAAGTAATTACTTAATGTGATTCATAAGTTTAAGAAATTATGGGATAAATACTGGATATAATTAATTTTAGAGAATAAAAGTAGTTTTTAGATTTAATTACTTTACGAAAGTAATTAAGAGGAATAATTACTTAGGAGAAGTAATTAAGGATTAACTACTGGGTGTAATTAATTAAAGAAAGGATATAAATAATTAAGGAGTTAATTAATTAAGGTAAGTAATTACAGAATGGCTAATTATGGTTATGATTAATTTAGGTTGATTAATAAAAGTAATTAAGGTAATTAATGGAAGTAACTAAAGATTAATTACTGTAAATGGTTAAGAATAATTATTTTATGTAATTAAATATAACTAATCAAGAATGTATAATTAAAATGGATAATTGAAGAATGATTAATTAATTGATTTGTAATTAATTAATGTTAAGTAAGGAGGATGGAGGGTGACTGATGCAATTAGTTTAAATTTGTTTAAATTAATTAGGAATATTTATCTTGCTTATGAATGACTGAATAATACTGCATGTCTTAGATTTGTTGGTATCTCGGATATGTGATTTGTGAGGCTCTGTGATATGATATGTTGATTCTAAACTGTGATAATTGGATTATCTATAAATGATGAATTAATGTATAGGTGACACCCTATATTTGAAGTTTGAATTGTGCTTTATTGGAATAAATTTGAAATAAGATGGTATTGAATTCGAAGAGACCGGAGTCAAGTATTAGTAATACCCGAAACCACTTCGATTCTATATAAACCTGATATGTGAATTAATAGGATGAAATGTAATGATTTAAGTGAATTTGATCTTTTAATCTAAGTTTTTGGCACTCAGTATTAATAAGTGTAATGTCCATAACAACTTGCGAGGTTGTAAATATATATAAGTTACCCGGGTTTATTTATGATATATGCTTTTGTATTCCGTGTTAGATGAGTTGTTTCCAGCCTGACTCGGGTGTTACTTTGATGTAATGCTCGGGTCAGACCGAGTATTACAGATTTTCAAGTAAGGACGTTCTGGAGCTCAGGAGACGAGCTGGATGGCAGGAACGTATGAGGTGTTTCGATGTATTTATCTGTGACAAGTTAGTTTTTAATTGTCCGGTATTTGTGTAATGATGTAACTCTGATGTATAAAGATATAAGTGTAATGATATAGTTCTTCTTGTAAAACTATTATTTATGTGATATTATACTTTATCCGCTGCGAATGTGAGATTGTGTGTCTATTTTCTGTTCTTCTTCTATTTCTTTCCTCTTTCTCTTTCTTTTTTCATTAACTATCTGGAAATTTCGGGATCGAAATTTTCGGGTCGTTTCATTTGGTATCAGAGCAGAAGGTTAAGCGAGAACCTTGGCCCTGGTGGGATTACTCATTAAGGATAGGGTAAGTGGTACCCTAGGATGAGTTGAGTATATAAATATGTACTTGTTGTTTTTTTATATAAAGGTTTTTTTAAATGATTTCAAAAGTAAATAAATCTTGTATAAGAAATAGATTATCTATTATATTAAGGAAATTGGTTATAGTATTAATTAAATTAAAGGTAATAGTAAGAATTAAATTAAGAAGTAATAGTATGCAACCAAATTGAAATTGGAATTAAATAAAGATAAGTTTGAAATGGATTCAAACTAAAATTGAAATCTTGAATTGGAGAAGTATTTCAAAATAAGATAAACTAGAATTGGTTTCAAACCAAAGAAATAGACGGTTATTGTGTTTAATAATGGAATGATTGTTCGTCAATAAACAGCTAAATGTTTTAAGGAAATAACCATTTAAAAAGAGTAACTTGTAAGTTTGAAAGGATGTAAATTTAAGTGGGTTTCAGATTATGCAGTTTTGAAAACTAAATTTAAACATTTGAATTGGTTTCAAAATGTTAAAGGAGTTAATATTTTGAATATGATCTCATTTTAAATAAGAAATGTTATTTAATATATTCGAATGAAAGAGGTCCTATTTCAAACAAAGGTTGTTTGAAATTTTAAAGGAATTTGTTTGAATTTAAAACCAAAGGTGGTTTAAAATTTAAAAGTGACCAGGTGTGTAAAGGAAATAAACTCTAAGGTTGAGTTTTAAATTTGGAATGAGATATGATGCCCAAAGTGATAAGTTTTTTAACTTAATAAGTGGGAAGATTATTTTTATGAAGTTTAAATTTGAAATGGAAGTTCAAATTGGGTAAGGTTGACTGGATTAAGTGAATTGAGTTTAACTTGGGAATTTCAAGATGGAATTGGAATTTAACTTGGTAAGTTAAATGGTTAATTTGAATTGGGAGATGGTGTGATCTCAAAATGGGTTTGAGGTCTGGAATTGGAAATGGATGGATGTTTTAAAATAATTTGAAAAATACCATCCCATTATTATTGAAAATATTTAAATTGTGGAATTTGATTTGTTCAAATGAATAAGAAGTGAGGTGTGGTGATATATCCATTGTTGGGATAAAAAGGAAAATTATCCCATTATTATTGAAAATATTTAAATTATGGAATTTGATTTGTTCAAATGAATAAGAAGTGAAGTGTGGTGATATATCCATTGTTGGGATAAAAAGGTAAATTGATTTAAAGGAATTAAATCAACATTTGAAGTATTAACTCGAATTTATATAATTCGAGATGGTTTAAATTTGAAATTTGAATTAGTTCAAATTAAATTTGATTTGAATTAATTGAAATGGTGATTGAAGATGTATGAGTATAAGATTCAAATGGAAAATTTGAATTGGATTAATTTGAAATGATTTGAAATTGAAGTAGGTTCAATTTGAAGTTAGTCCAAATTGATTTGAATAATTTGGAATTGTAATTAAAGATTGAATAGTTTTAAATTCAAATAGAATTTGAATTTAATTTGGGAGGAAATCAAGAATAATTCAACATGATTTGGAAATGGAATTTGGAATTGGGATTAATTCAAACTGGAGTTGAAATGGATTGGAATTGAAGTGGGTTTAATTGAATGGATATTAGTCCAAAGTGATTGGAATAACTTGGGATTGTAATTAAAGTTGAATATGTTTAAAATCAAATGGAATTTGATTTAAATTTGAAAAGGAATTGAGAATTAATTCAACTTGAATTGGGAATGAATCAATTTCAATGGAAATTGAAATTATTTAAAATTGAATTGGGTCAATTTAAATGGAAGTGGAAATTTAAATTGAATTGATGAGAATGGAGATTGGGAAGTGAGCAGTTTTGACTCTGGACTATTTTCAATATAAATTGTTTTAATATAAACTTATTTTCGAAGCTATTTATTATATAAACAACCTTTCTTTTAAAAGCCAAACTATCTCATACTTGTTTTACAATTATTTTTGAAACAGTTTAACATTTTTCTAACTATTTTATAAACTAATTACTATTTTCAACTACTAATTACTATTTTAAAGCTATTTTGCAATAATTTAAAATTCTATGACTATTTAACTATTTTCCAATTATTTTAAAATTACTGAGCTATTTTACAGCTATTTTACAAACTAGCAATTATTTTTTTCAACTACTTATCTATTTCTTTAACTTTTCAAGTTATTTTCTAAATTTAAACTGGACAGAGTTCAAACTGCTATTGGTTAACTAACCAATCGAGGTAAGAATTTAAGGAATAATCCAAATGTGGATTAAGGCAATTGTGAGTAAGTGAATGAAATTCAAAGTAAATGTGAATAGAAAAGGAAATGTGATTAGATAAAAGAAATTGATTTAGTTGATAATCAATGAAGAGAAATACGTAGTGTGTACGTATATTGTTCTATTCGCATAGTGATTTGATCCAAATTCGAACACAGAATTTCGAGATAGTTATATCGATCCGAGTGGGATTTTTCACTCGATTTTCGACGGCGAACCTGGATATGGATTGTTGATTGGTTCTGGATATTCTCTATCATAGTTAAGCTATGCAAGGAGAATGACGGTTTTTGATCAAGAAACCAGATCTGTGTCCGCACTAGGAAGTCGGGTGGACGATACTAGTTCGGAAGTGAAACTGTGTGATCGAGTGAGCGATCAGATTGGTATAGCGTACGAATGATATGTGTACATCGCACGAATTTGAATGAAATTGATATTGAAAAGAGTAATCAAATTTGAATATCTGATTTTGAATAAACAAAGTTATATATCTTTGTTATATAAGATAAAACTCCCCTTGATGAATCTTTTGCCAAAAAGGAAGGATTTTGGAAGTGTTTGAAGTATAAAAGGATTTTATACAAGTTTATAATGATCCAAAGATTTTTATAAAGGATTTTATATATATCTCTATATATAAAGGATTATATGAGGATTTTGGAAAAAGGTTTTGGGAACCTATGGATTTGGAAAGGCTTTTGATTTTTGGGTAAAATCAATATTGAATTGGAAAGCCTAATTTGAGAGTTATCGATTTTGGAATAATCGATTTTGTGTAAAGGAGCTTGGTATGAGATCATACTAGGTGTATGATTTAAAGATACTATATATGTATAGTATAAAATGTTTTGATGATGCTCTGGGGAAAAAGGCGCTCCCTTGGAATGGACTTCTCAGGAGTACCACCGGGTGGTGCTGCCTTGAGCCCCAAGGGGGGGGGGGGTTCTAAAGTTGATCCTCTGAGGAGTCCGGACAAACTAGTTCCTGATGATTATTGGGTAGCGAAAGTCGAGGGCGCTGATGCCTACAGGGGCATTTGGGTTATGCTGTGACGATAGTGTAACTCGATGTCACTGCGATCTACTGTGGGGACCATAGCGAAAATCGTGTTAAGGATGAGTGTCAACGGTCTACACTTGATTTTGCCGGGAAGGCAACGCAACATCGGTAGACTACGATCTATGGTCAAGTGGAGTGGAGAAGTTTCATTCTTTTGGCAGCGAAATTCGAGGGCGCTGATGCCTACAGTTATATGGGTTTTTGCTGTGATAGCTACGTAACCCCAGTTGTAGCTGCGATCAGTAGCGGGTTCCATGGTGTAATCGAGGGGCGCGGAGGCCTACAGTTATCTATGGATTTTTTCGGGATGGCAACGTAACCATCGGGTTAACTGCGACCATGGATGGGGGTGATGATTTCCAGAGCATTCTCACCAAAGATATATCCTCTATTTTCAAAAACTATTTTCGGAATTTTCAATAAAACTATTTTCTAAAAGTATTTTCACTGGATATTGAAGATGAGTCTACTAAGTACTTATAGATGTTCAGTCCTACGCCTGATCAACGTATGACCGAATTTCTACAAGAACGAGGACAGACTTGTTGAAATATCGAGTTATAAAAAGTATTTTCATAAAAACTACTTTATAATATTATGTAAATATTTAAGGTGTTTTAAAATGACCAAAGGAAATTTGTATAATTTTAAGCATTTTAATGATTCTGGCTTCGTTCCTTTTCGAGGACGAAAAGATTCTAAGGGGGGAGGAATGTGATATCCCGGAATTTTTGTCAATATAAATTTAATAATCTGAATTAAAATTTAAATTGATTGGATAATTATTGTTAATAAGATTTGAATTGATTTAATAATCTTCTTCTAATAAATATTTAAATTAGTAAATTTTATCTCTTAAAGCTAATAAATTGGTCTCTATTAATAATGTAAATATGATATTTTAATTCATTTAAGTAATTCATCAATAGTAAGACAATTTATTTTATAATTTTTTTGATAAATATGTTATTTTCAAACTATATTAATAATGTATTGTTTTACAAATGGATTTTTAGATAAATAGAATTTGTTATCTTGAGATTTAATTTTAGAATATGTATAAACTTTTATTTTATAAATATAATTGGTTTTTATTTATTTTAAAATTATCTATACATATAGATAAGTATTTATAAACTAATTAATTAAGCATAATCTTATATTAGACTTTAATTATAAATATTAAAAGACATGTGTTAGCTAATAAATTAAGCTATATGACAAATGTTAATATTTAGGACAAGGGTCATGTTTAAATTTTCATTTTTCTTTGATTTTTATTTAACCATAAATCAAGTTTATATATCATACATCTCTCATTTCTTTTTCTTTTTTTTTCTCATTTCAAAACAAAGAAAAAGTTCAACTGAAACTTATTTCTCAAAAATCAAATCTGAAATTTATATTTCACAAACCAGAAATAAATTCAAACATGCAAACCTACAATAGCATTTTCAATATCAAAGAGCATGTTTACAAAACTTCCTCTTCAATCTGTAAATCACTGCCTCCAGCTAAAGCTAAAGCTCTGTGAATCTTTTCAAAACTGTAATTCCCTCAAGCATGCAACCTGGAAGAACAACATCAAGCAAATCATATAAGTTTCAGTTTTGCTCAGAGCTCTCTGTTTTTCTGTTCAAGCTGTATAAAGGTGAGTAGGAAAATCTAACTCCTGATTAATTTGCTGCTGAAGATGAATGTATTTAGTTAGGTGATGTGGATGGTTGCATGGATGAAATTCTAGCCTGCATGTTTAAAACATGCAGATATAAGTGGTGCATGTCTGTTTTGTTTGAGTTATTCTGTTCCAGGATTACAGAATTTTAGAGCAAGTAAATAAATTCACATTTCTCTTTAACTGATTCTAAAAGTCTTTGATTTTCAAGCAGAATAGGATTGTTTGAACATGAATTAGGATAAAAAAAATATTTAAGTAAAACAAGTTTTATTACTGTAAATCAAGGAATTTCTAGTAGAATTGAAGATCTGTTAAAATACAAGAATCATAATTCTATGTTTCACTTATATGATCTTAATCATCATCAAAATCCATGAATTTTAAGATTTGCATCAAAAAAATTAGATTAGCATTGGGTTGTTTTTTGGGTTGATCAGTAAAGAAAGTTTTGAGCATTTTTGGATGATCTTAGCGATGTGAAGGATCGAGATTTATCTTAAAGCTCGTTAAAGGATCGGAGATCTGAAATAAAAATGCCAGACGTGTTTATAGTTTATCATTGTGATGTCCATGGGTCAAAATAGGGTTCAGAAGGGGATGTGGGCGATGTTGTTTGCAAGTGATGTGCGTAATCAATGGGCCACCGGAGGTAATTGCGCGAGATGAATTAGGAGCTGAGTAGTGTGGGGGAGCTCTGGGCGAAGCGATGCGTCAATTCGTGATCGTGGGTGGCGATGCGGTGGAGTTTTTCGGTGATCAGAATTTTGGTTCAGGTGTTGTTTGGCTCGTTTGCGTTTAGAGATGATTTTCGGCAATCTGAAGGATCGTGTCGATTTTGGGGTTGAGCTGCGACTTGCCGGGGGTGGTGGCACTGATCGGCGGTGACTGGTTGGCATGTGCACGTGTACGTGTCATTCGAGAATGTCAGGGTGCTTCCTTGTTTTGAGAAGAAGGGTTAGCTGGGGAAAACTCGAAGTGAACTAGTTTGGGTCTCGAAGCAAGATTGGTTGATGTTGGTTCATTCATGTGTTTTGTGTTTCTCCTGGGATTTACTCGAGATATCTGGTGATTTGCACGAAGCAGATACGGGGTAGTTTTTTTATAACCTGGGATTAAAAAATTTATACAGTGTAAGTCTTTTAGCTTAGTTTAAATTAAACTTAACTAATAATAGGGTTACGTACTAACTGAGAAGGTGAAATGTTTTTCATCAATTAAAATTAAGAAATTATGTAAATTTGCAAGTTAATAATTAATTAATTCCGAAGTTTATTAAATTCTGGAGATGGGTAAGGAAGGGATTAGGATAGGTGAATTATCTAAAATTATTTAAGGTTGGGCGATTAAGATTATTAAATAAATCAATTAAGAAATTAAAGAAAGCGACTAATTAATTAATGGTTAAAGATTATTTAATTATTAACTAAGGGTTACAAGTTAACTAATTTTAGATTAATTAATTTGTAGCTAGAGACTATTTAATATAAGTAACTAGAGAATTAGTTACTAGAAAGATAATCACTTAAAATAAGTAATTAAAGGGATTAAATACATTCTATAATTAATTAATATGATTAGTTTAAGTTTATTAATTCCAGATAATTAATTTAGGATAATCATATGTGGAATTAATTTAATATTATTAATTAAGGGAAGTGATTAAAGGAATTAATTGCTTAATTAATTTAATTAATGTAATTAGTTTAAGTTAATTGATTAGTTTAATTAATTTAAAACATTCACTGGAAGAGGGGTTAAGTAATTACTTAATGTGATTCATAAGTTTAAGAAATTATGGGATAAATACTGGATATAATTAATTTTAGAGAATAGAAGTAGTTTTTAGATTTAATTACTTTACGAAAGTAATTAAGAGGAATATTTAATTAGGAGAAGTAATTAAGGATTAACTACTGGGTGTAATTAATTAAAGGGAGGATATAAATAATTAAGGAGTTAATTAATTAAGGTAAGTAATTACATAATGGCTAATTATGGTTATGATTAATTTAGGTTGATTAATAAAAGTAATTAAGGTAATTAATGGAAGTAACTAAAGATTAATTACTGTAAATGGTTAAGAATAATTATTTTATGTAATTAAATATAACTAATCAAGAATGTATAATTAAAATGGATAATTGAAGAATGATTAATTAATTGATTTGTAATTAATTAATGTTAAGTAAGGAGGATGGAGGGTGACTGAAGCAATTGGTTTAAATTTGTTTAAATTAATTAGGAATGTTTATCTTGCTTATGAATGACTGAATAATACTGCATGTCTTAGATTTGTTGGTACCTCGGATATGTGATTTGTGAGGCTATTTTATATGATATGTTCATTCTAAACTGTGATAATTGGATTATCTATAAATGATGAATTAATGTATAGGTGACACCCTATATTTGAAGTTTGAATTGTGCTTCATTGGAATAAATTTGAAATAAGATGGTATTGAATTCAAAGAGATCGGAGTCGGGTATTAGTAATACCCGAAACCACTTCGATTCTATATAAACTTGATATGTGAATTAATCGGATGAAATGTAATGATTTAAGCGAATTTGATCATTTAATCTAAGTTTTTGGCACTCAGTATTAATAAGTGTAATGTCCATAACAACTTGTGAGGTTGTAAATATATATAAGTTACCCGGGTTTATTTATGATATATGCTTTTGTATTCCGTGTTAGATGAGTTTACTCACGCTGGTTTCCAGCCTGACCCGGGTGTTACTTTGATGTAATGCTTGGGTCAGACCGAGTATTACAGATTTTCAGGTACGGACGTTCTGGAGCTCATGAGACGAGCTGGATGGCAGGAACGTATGAAGTGTTTCGTTGTATTTATCTGGAACAAGTTAGTTTCTAATTGTCCCGTATTTGTGTAATGATGTAACTCTGATGTATAAGATATAAGTGTAATGATATAGTTCTTCTTGTAAAACTATTATTTATGTGATATTATACTTTATCCGCTGCTAATGTGAGATTGTGTGTTTCTTTTTTGTTCTTCTTCTATTTCTTTCCTCTTTCTCTTTCTTGTTTTCGTTAACTATCTGGAAATTTCGGGATCGAAATTTCCGGGTCGTTTCACAAATGCCTTGCGATTTTGATATAACATAAGAAATGATACTATAGAGATGGTTTTAGAGTCTCATAATTTTCTGACTTCATGTGGATTTATTATGAATTTTCTAGTGCAGAAAAAGGTAAAATTGGGTTTAAAATTAATTGTAGATATTATATATTAGCTTCGAGTCAGAAATTTAAATATGCTAAAAAACATATTAAAAGTGATCTACGGGAATTTTTGGAAAATTTTCCTAAGTGTTTTAATAAGTATATAATATTATTTAACAAATGGGACTTAAATATTTTATATGTATAAAAGGAGATAGGGCAATTTGTAAATGTTTTAAAATGTTAACCTCTGATATTCAACTGTATTTTTAGAAAAGATTTTGGAGAAGTATTGGCAATGAATCATATGTTGAAAAACTAAGAAAGTAGTTAGAAAGAAATTACTTTATAAAATGAAAAATTAGTTTTACAAGGCTTTTGCTGTTTCACCACTTTTGGTAGCTATCTTTCGACTAGTACTTCTGCCTTCAACTAGTTTGAAACCAATACACATGGTACCAAGGACTTGGTACATAGTGGATTAGAGATTGGTGAAAGGTATAGAGTCAAAACAGGGCTTTCAAAGGGGTCAAGACTTTGTTTTTCTTTCAAAAGGAAATGTCGCTTGCTTTACTTTCGAAAAGAAGGCTTTCGAATAAGATAGCTTTCGACTTGGTCAAGTATTTTAAAGGAAAAGAGCTTTTGAAAGAAGTTGCAACCTTCGTTTTTAAAAAATTCTTTCGATGGTGTCGAAGCCCATGCTGCCTCATTCTACCTTTCGAAGCAATGCCTTCGAAAGGGTTCTTTAGCTTTAAACCCTGAGCTGCTTGTCCAATGCTTTCGAAGGGATTGGTTTCGACACCATCAACTTCTTTTACTTAGGAAATTGCTTTTGAAAGAGTTGCATTCGACTTAGTTCTTTTAAGATCCTTTTTATATTTGAAATTTAAACCCAGAGGTTTCGAAGGAATGGTTTTAAAGGTTTTGAAACTATGTTCCACAAACTTGTACTTGAACCCAATGCTTTCGAAATGCTTGTTTTAAGTAAAGGACTTTAATGCTTTTGAAAGGTTTATGATAAATATTTCGAAGGGGTGGTTCCCTAATGTTTTTGAAAGGTTTACCTTTATGTTTAAGTGGAGGGTTTCCAATATTTTCAAAAGGAATATTTAAAGTATTTTGAAAAGATGATGTCTAAGGGTTATAAAGCTTTCGAAAGGGACTCTTTCAATGTTTTTGAAAGGTCTATTGTAAATGGCTTCGAAAGGTATGTTTTGGCCTTTAGGCCTATGGTTATAAAGTAAAGTAGTTTATTTGTTTCTAAATGGGTACTTTCAACAGTTTTGATAGAGATTGTTTAAAGGTTTTAAACAAAGATCTCGAATGTTTTCATCAACAATATTTTGAGGAAAGCATATATGATGGCAAAGAGATTTGAGTAAAGCAAAAGGTATGCTTTACTTGTTTAAGTATGAATTAGAGGGTTAAATCAATTTGAAAAGGTTTTCAAGGAAAATTTTAATGGGTAGTTAACCCTAAGTAAATGACTTACATATTTGAATACCAGATGGAACTGGTGGAGGGTCACGCCCTATACATTAGCTATAGACCCTAGCTAATTTAGCCCAGAACTCTAGTGTCCAGGGTTTAATCACAAGTAAGACTTATATGATGGTTACATATAGAAAGGAATATATATAGAGAAGGAGAACAGGTTAATGGTGAGCCCACAAAACCACCCTGGGAGAAGTAAGTTAAGGGCAGACAGTCCAGAAGTGTGTCTAACAAATGTTATATTGTTTATTTTGTCTGGTAAGTCCATATCCGCCAATGGTTAGTAGTTAGCTGAACAAAACTATATTGTTCGGATATATATATATTCCATTTATTTCCTGATTTTGAGCATATATGATATTACTATTATTGTTTTAATCAGTTTGATTGTAGGATTCTAATTTGTAAAAGATATGTTTTAAAGGAATATTAGTAAGGGGAAATCCATTCCACTAAGTGATGTGGTCTAACTTAATATTAGTAAATCGAGATGTATAATATTATTCATACCAGGCTTTATGTCCGACTTGAAGTTTTTGTTTCCCTTTAAACTCTCAGATGCTCAAAATTAATTTGAGTAGATTGGGAGTTAAGGTTTTACAGGTTTAGTAGGTGGATAAATAAAGCTTTCGAAGACATGCATGAGGCAAAGTTAACTACTTAGTAGTATTTATTTTTATTTCCGCTGTGATGTATTAAGACTACTATGTCTATTTAGTACTATGATTATCCAAGGAGGCATCTTCATATTTTGCTCTTGGCGTAGTTTGTAATAATTATATTTCATCAGAACTTAAGAATCGATTAGGAGATTATGTAAATTTAGTATGAAATATTGCTTTGAAATGTAATTAGAAAAGTTGTTTTAAGCTCTAATGATTTATTTCATATTCATGTGCTTATGATATTATGGATACCATTAATATTACCGTGTTTTGTCACCAGGAAGTTAAAACTATGGATGACTGCAACTTCTGCAGCGCTTAGCTTCGGGCCTTAGGGTAGGAGATGTTACAACAGCTCAGAAGATATTGAATTCTTATGAACTAAATGATATCAAAGTTTTATAACTTAATGTTGTAGAGGAGAAATGCAGAACTACTTAAGAATGTCAAATTCTATCAAAATAAGGAAGGATATCGTGAGCCTCATAGGATTGATGATGTCAAAAGTCATCAATGCACCAAAGATGTCAAAGATCATCAATGAACACAAATAATATCATATATCACCTATATGACAAGGATGTGGTACATGATTATAGGGATACCATATGTCATCAGTACATTGGATGGCACCAAAAGAGAATGATGTCGAAGGTCACAGGATAGCCATGCCACATACTTCCAACCCTATAAATACGAACTCAATAGCAATTTGGAAGCGGAGGATTCTTCTCTCCACTTTTCTTACATTTTTAAAATTTTAACCCTAAATCGGGGATTCCATTATCATATTAAGAACTTGTAATGTTTTGCATGTTGGACTCTTGACTATAAAATTTGTATAGCATAGTATCGAATAAAGACTTTTGAATGACAATATGACTTATGTCTAACATGTGATATTTATACTTTGGATGTGTACTCCATAACTAAACCATAGACATGCATACTTCTTGCAAGCTTACTTTTGGTTATCCAAGCCTATTTCAAGCATTGACCAATTTGCCTTGTACATCTTGGGTTAACAAGAAAAAAAATTAATAGTAAAAAAAAATTAAAATTCACCCATTTAACATGTTATGTGCAGGCCCAGTTCCAACAGTGGTATTAGAGTCCATTAGCCTATACGGTCAAAATTAGCAGTATTATGGCCAACTTATTAAGCCTACTCATTTTGTAAAGTGTCTAGAGACATAGTGTCTAGGTTGGTTTCGGGTAATAAAGTACGCTGCCCTACTTGGCTACCAACCTAGCTCGAATTGTGAAGTAAGCCTAAAGTTTATCCCTAATATAAAGGCATAATTTGTAGTTAGGCCTTGGGCTAATTTTACAAAATCTGAAATAAAATTTAAAATTTTAATGGTTAAATTTAAAATTAGTAAAAAAATTATATATATTCTAAAATAATTTTCAAATTTTTTCTAAAATTTTAATAATTAATTTAAAAATTATTTATAATTAATTTGGTTAATAAATCATATAATTAATTAAAAGAGTTCATTAATTAAATTAAATAACATATATATTGATACGCAACATTATCTTAAAGAGGTAATATATACAGAATTTTTGAATTAATTATAATTAATTTAAATTATTTAAATAAATAAATTAAATGTTAATTAATAAATAATATAATACATATATATAATTAAGATATATGTATTCATCTATAAATGTCATAGTATACATTATTCAATTTGGAATGTTTAAATAAGTAAAATAAAATAATTAAAATATTAATTAATCAATTAACAAATTTAATTAAATGATATTTAATTAATAAAATAGTATTATACATAAAAATATTGTATAAATTTATTAAATTATGAAACGTTATACAAGAATTAAACTTATATGCTATAAAAAGTGAAACGGTAAGAATCACAAATTAGATTTAAGGAGTAAATGTATATGTACAGTATGTATACTGTGATTTCAAACGTGTCTGACACTTGAATCACGAGTGTATTTCGTAAGAAATAAATTATTACATAAGTCGTTGCCACTTAATTAAATGTATTAAAGATTATGAATATAAGTGTTATCCTCTACCACTTATATTAGTTAATTACTTGCACACTCTTTGTTTACTGAGAAAACTCAAGCTAAGGACCTTATGTGCAATATTATTAATATATAGACTATAGAAGGTAGATAACTATATGTATTTGTTAAGAAAACTCAAGGTACTTATACTATACTTCGGCCATCATGAAACGATAGATGCGAGTGAATAATCTCTCTCGATTTATTGAGAAAACTCAAGATCGAAATACAATTAGCACAAAGACCATGGGTTAGGAGTTGTATATTATACAACCGATAATGAGTTGTCCATCACTTGTTGGCCTATGAATTATTGAGCAAACTTATGGTCATAATCCCAAGTCAAAAGAGTCCTAGCACTTGCTAGAGAAATCGAAAGATTTTTTGTATTTTAGGGTTTGGAGAAATATACAAGTCTAGTTGGAGCGTTATTAAAAAAATGAAATGGCAATATTTAACCTTTTTAATATTATAAAGACGTCTAATAGCATAAATTACACAAATCTACATTAATAAATTAGCGCTATTAATATAACTGACAAAATATTTATGAATAAAAATATACTAATGAACTAAATTAAGATTGACAGATAGAAATACAAATATAATTATCAATAAATTTTGCATGTTTTCAATTTAATCCCCATGCAAGCGCACAATTATACAACTACTATATACGTTTATAACTTGGTCACTTAAATGTTTATTGGCCTAGACTACGCACTGTCATCTATCAGTTTCAAACTCTAAAAACAATACAAGTATATATATATGATCCACATTCAATCACGTACAAATGCTATATGGTGAATGGTCGTAGTTTGTAATATGAAACCTCAATGAAATTAGTTCATTCGAAGTAATCTAGTACCAATATTTGCAGATTATGTATTCAAAATGATCGAAAAGATCTTGTTGCATTGGAGGCTACACTAGGCTAAGAGCTATAGTGTGGATCCAATAATTCGATTGCTGAAAAGTCGATTTGATTAGTGTATGTAAAGTGCAACTTATTCGATATCCTTAATAGGACGACCAAATGAATTTTTTATGGAGTTCATTATAGTCTTGTAATAAGGATTTACTTTCGAATGGTTCGATCATTTGGAAAGGAAATCGAATGTATGAGAGTGGAAGTAACTTAAGGCTCAATTGAGATGAAGAGAGTGAATTTCACTTCTACTTCATGATGAGACAACACAATCGAGAATTGTATAAAATAGTAATGAATACTTAACAAGGAATTAGAAGTATGATCTATGTTCCAAACTTTATTTTCATATAGAAAATAGTTTTCTATAAGATTTATTTCTTTTAGTGTAAAATATTTGATCTAAAACTCTCGATTATAAATTAGTTACAGTATATGAAATAAAATTACTTAATAAGTGTTTGAATGTTGCTTTTATATTTCATACACTATTATAGTAGTGGTAGAAATAATTGGAGCGTACAACATAACACTCATTAGTGGATGCAACAAGTTACTTATTTTTTTTTTAAATACGCCAAATATTATTTATGAAATAATAATTATCTTTAGTATTGACTATGGTATCTATTTTCATAATAACATGATGCATTAGAAGATACAGAAGTTATGAAATTTTACAGTTACTTTGGAATTATTGCCCAAGTCATAGTTTTAGAGAAAAATCTTTAATCATGCGATTATAAATCATATGATACTAATGGATTTTTCTCAAACAATAAAGAGAAAAGCATTCGTTCAGTGGGAGTGCAGAAGAGTTGTCGAACTCATGGGATTGATAGATATTGATGTATGCAACCATAAGTCTAATGATACTAAAAAAAGTTCCTTATACTTTGATAAATTCATCAATGAATTATCACACACTTGAACATGAGTATTAGATACACACGTAGTATGCCTATGGTAAGATCATAGAATATAAAATATAAGTAAATGACATAACATGCAAAAGAAAATAAAATGACTCGATTTGATCGAATAGGAAAGTATATTGGAAATAGTTACAAATGTATCTTAAAATAAATAAAGATTTAATCTCAAAAGTCACTCCTCTGTTGATACATAATGATGTATTGATAAGGAATAATCCGACTTTGTTGAACAAAGTACGATGGATAATGAGTAAAGTTGAGTTACCTTCATTCTATAAGGTCATGTACTTACGAATGGTAAATGAGGTCAAATTAATTTCATCTAGTGCACAGTTATGAGATCATAAAGGATAAGTGTATAGAAGAAAACCAAACATATCCTAGGTCAAGAAGTAAACAGCTTATGCGAGTCGAAAGACTGTACATAGTTATTGTTTATGAGGGGTCCTATATGAACCATCCAAAAGAGTTTAGGACTGATCAATATTAATTAACTAATTTACCTTTTGAACATAAGATTTGTAAACACCAGACAAGTTTAATATACATGTATGACAATTCATAAAATATTCAAGAATACCTATGCCATTGCACTGAGAAACAATTATTGTCTCAAGAAATACCAACTTTGTGGTGAAGGAATTTATTTTAGAAATAGTTAGTAGTAAAATGTATTTGCATATGATCCGAAGATACTACCAATTATGAGGGATGATATGAAATTAACCAATCTTAATCGGACACAACATATTAGAGTGTCTAATATGTATTCTTAGATATTGAAGAGAAACTATGAGTTTATGTCGACGTCAAGAAAAGAACTTCCTAAATTGCCAATAGGCCAACAAAAGTACTAACTCTACCATATAACACGATCTGAAATCTGAAATGGATTCCAATTACATTATCAAAATATGATTTTAATAGTTATACTCAAAGTGATATGACTAATTAGCCATAAATGTGTTTTCAAGAAGTCCAATGCTGTTGGAATGTAGTGAGTAATGTTGATGAGGATAACATTGGAAATTGTAATTTTTGAAATTAGCGTAATAGATTCATTATTCAACATGTATAGGTTAATTCCAATTTTTCTCACAAAAGTATCGTCTGCCACGACTTTAATTTTTGGTATATGCATATTGAAACAAAAAAATTCAACACAATGATTTAGAATATAACTTTTGCACTTAACAACTGAAGTGTCTCAAAGTTGGTGAGAGCTATAACGAGTTTGTGGTTTTCAAATATGATCCAAAAACTGATAAAAATGTATCGTTTGATAAGCATCAGAGTTGAGTAATTGTTTTGAAAGAAATATTATATATGATTTTTGACCAAATACAAACGAAATGTATGTTCTTAAGAAAGGACTACAAAAGTATGAGAATATTTATAAAAGGTAAAACTTATGATTATTAATGATTAATAATGTACCTAAGTGGAAATCATTATGGTTTGGTTGCTTGATAGTCGGTATTAGATTTGGAAATGACATCTTTTATAATTAATATAAAATGATGTTAGGATAGTCAAATGTGATTTACATAGACATCTTATCAAAATGTTTAATGTGAAACATATGAGATAGATTCCTTATGCATTAGCAGTAGGAATTATCACATATATTATGTAGTCTACTATATCACATTACGCCTATGTACTCGGTACATTGAGCAAGTGTCAACTCCAAAATTAACATCGCTATATGGTTGTTTAGGGTTTTCTTGAGTATTTGTTAAATACTAGAGAATTGTTTATAGACAACAATAAGTTTCTTACAAATAAGTTGTGAAGACCTTGACTCGATGCTCGAAAATCGACATTCAATACATCACACTATTCGAATGTGGAGATTCAAACATTGAGCCTGGTTCGCCAAAGCTTATAACACATTAGGTGAATACAACACATTGGAAACAAAGAAGAATTTTATTAATATACAAATGGATACAACATGAAAACAAAATCTGAACAATATCAGAGATCTATATATACACAACAGTGGAATAAGAATACAAAGGAAAGTTAACAATATGGGAATGACATCAAATGGTCTTCAAAAGAGAGAGAGAGAGAGAATCCAACAAATTACATCTTCATTGCCAAAGCTCCAAAGCTTGAAACCAAAAAGCTCAAACCCCCAATCATGCTACGATATAGCGAATGCGATCCCAAACCAAAGAATTCAAAGATTTCCAAAAGCTACACCTACTAGCTGACGATCTGATTACCTGACTCTAAGCTGCCCATGTGGAAAATTATGGGCATCCAAAGTTTAGAAAGGGAACAATAAACTCCAGGTCAGTCATGGGACTAGTGTGAGCAAACAAAAATAGTTGTTTGTACCAAAGAAACAAACAAAAGAAATAAAAAGAAATCCTCTATGCTTTTTGGAAAATGAAACTACCATAAGGCCTCCCGACACACACACACAATGCAATCGCACACTTGGGGGAGATTTCTCCTTATGATAGTCAAACATGCTTGATACGCGAAAATCCTTTTGATATTATTATTAGTGCACAGTGTAGAAAACATTTCAAAAGTATAATATTAATCTTAGCCAGCATACGTACCATTATAGTATGCCTACTATAGCTACCATGTTAAATGGAAGGTTCTACAACAAAAACCGTACAGGGCTCGTATTGGGTGATTGGATTTCCAATAAATGGTCAAGTCTAAGGAACTTCCTTTCCGAATGGGTACGCCTCTGGAGGGACGCCCCAAGAACCTAACCGGATCTCTACGAACACAACGCCGGATTGCTTCTTTAACTAGGTAACTAACGGTCATGAGTATGCCATCCTCCGGTCGTAACCGACCTTTACCGAGGCGCCAATAACAAATTTCCGACAAATCCATATAAGTTAAATATCTGGACTCCATACCATGATTTCACTTTTTATCCAGAAGGAAATGCACATACCCAAAGGGGCGCGACCCCCATAACCTTGCCGCATCCTTTCCTGTTTCGACCATTTCCAGAGTGTGAGGTTCGATGAAGCCTCGTCCCGCAAAGCTACGCTTTTTTTTTCAAAAGCATGCTTCGATCAACCAATGATCGGCACTTAGCATGCCATATTACCAAATTGGGAATATATCATTAGTAACCATCAACTACATAACCTCTGAGCTCGTACTTCTCAGAGAAGGGTGTTAAGCTAAAAGAATAAATTCTCCGCCACCAAACAGAAATGTATTTGATAGAAACAAGTTTTACATCTCAAAGTGTAACGTCAGACATACATCCATACAAGTCCATCCAGGGTTTGAATGGAACCGAAGGCAGTTCCAAAGAAGTCATTGCAAATTCGGATATTCCCTAATCACGTCCGGACTCCTCATCACACATGGTAATCAAAATCTCTATACCGGGGCCATTCCGTGCAGAGACATTCGACAGGTAATCCTTTCGTTTTCGAAAATACCCGGTCTTCAACCACCGTCTTCAAATGCTATTCCATTTCGTCGTATCATTATTCGGAATGGGTTTTTGACTTAATGTCCTCTCCCGGCTAAACCAAATAATGGGCGATTGTTTTCAAAACATATGGATACATTCGGATCTTAGTTAAGTCACAGCTTTTTAACCCTTGTTCCCATAACCTTTTCTTTTGAATGGTTAAAACAAATTTCCATTTTCTAATCTTTTAAACAAAAGATACACTTTTAAGATCCTCTTCAGTTTGAAACAAGGTTTACCAAATCTTTAATAAAGATTTATCCATAGCTTTCAAAACTATTTCCATTTCAAATTTGATTTACCCATAACCCGAAATCATTTCAACAAAAATGAGAAATTCTTTCTTTATATGAAAGAAACTATAATTTGAAAATAAAGGTTTTTTGTTTTGGGAAAATCCAATTAAATTTGTTCACGTTATAGCATTTTAAGTATAAATCGAAAAATCAGCGATCTGCCTCACCTCTGCAAGCTCTACTTGAGTTAAATTTAAATTCCAAAAATAATTCATTCAAAATACTTTTAAAATGGTTTAAAATCCACATATATATTATATAACCTGTATAACCCTTTTTTAATCATATTATTATTTTAATTTCAAAACTTTAACAAACCATATTATATTCAAAATAATTTTAATTCCAAAATTCCCTTTTCAAAAGTTTAACCCAAATCACCTCCAAACCATTTTGGATTCAAAATTCAACTTTTAAAAATAATATTAAATTCAAATTACCCATGACTTAACCAATTACCCGTGAAATCCATAATTTTGTGTGTGTTGTGTGTAGGGGTTTTGCATACAACAATAAAATATCGCAACCATCATAAATTAAAGCACAACAATGTCAATAAGCGGTATAATCCTATAACGCTTATCTTTCATTCATAGATTAACAAGTAAATTTATCATTGATAAATAGATCACAGTTCACATCTTAATCCAAAACAATCATATCACAGAACATCACATATCACAGAGCTATCAAACAATTCAAGGCATTCAATATAATCCAATTATCCATAAGCAAAATTAATTAATCGCCTGATTATAATTAATTTAATTAACTCAAAATAAATTAATTACTTATGAATTAATCACTTAACCCTGCTTAATTAACATTAATTAATTACAAAACATTTGTTATTATTTCAATTACTGAAATTTATTGATCATTCTTAATTATCCATCTTAATTAATTATCCTTAATTAATTAATTATCCCTAATTAATTAATTACCCTTAATTAATCACATAAGTTAGTTAACCTTAAGTTAAGTACATAAATAAATTAACCCTTAATTAATTACATTAATTAATTATCCTTTAATCATAAATTAATTAACCTTTAATCAACCTTTAATTATTCATTAATTAACCCTTAATAACTAATTAATTAACCTTCAATCATTAATTAATTATCCTTAATTATTTTCATTAAGTATTTAACCTTTACGCAATTAATTACCCGTAATTACTTACATTAATTTAAATTATCCTTGAAGTAATTATCCTTTAATTGCTCATACTACTTAATAAACCTTTAAATTAATTACATTAAGTAATTATCCCTAATAAATTAATCATAATCCTTTAATTAATTACATAATTTAAATAACAGGAAAATAGACATAAGGAAAAAGTTATAAATTTTTTTAGTCTCAAGGACGGTAAGTTTGTTTTTTAGTCTGAAGGACACTTTATAGTGTAAACAGAAAATGATAGCTACATCTATCATTCTGTGATTTGCACTACAAAGTGTCGTTCAGACCAAAAAACAAACTTGCTGTCCCTGAGACTAAATCTTTTTTCAACTTCTTCTCTGTGCCTAAAAACCCCTTTAAATAACCCCTTATTAATTATCCTTTAATAAATAAACTATCCTTAATTAATTACATTAATTAATTATCCCTTAATTAATTATCTTAAATTAATTACATTAATTAATTATCCTTAATTAATTACAATAAGTGATTATCCTTAACTAATTACATTAAGTAATTATCTTTTAAGTAATTATCTTATAATTGCTCACATTAATTAATCAACCTTTAATTAATTACACTAAGTAATTATCCTTTAAGTAATTAATTATCCCTTAATTACTTACATTAATTTAAATTAATACATTTATTTTAAACACTTAGTTAATTACATCATTAAATTCTTTGAAAACACTTAGGTTGATTTTAAATCAAATAATTAACTTTATATAATTATTTTAAATCAAAACAAATTTAAAACATTATACTTTTAAAATTTCAACCTTTGGAAACTTGCTTGAAAAAAAACTTGTTTAATACTTTTATTTTGAAACTTGTTTAACATTTGCTTTGAAACTTTGTTCATGCTTTCATTAAAAAAATCGGGTTATTAAACATAACCCGAGTCCAAGCTCTAAATTACCCGAGCCAACTCCCAAAAACCCTGAGTCAACCCTGAACAGCTCACATTCTTCGTTTCCCTGAATCAATTCACGAAATACTTTGAGATCTTCTCGAGCCAATCCCTTCTTCCCTAATTCCCAAACCTACATAGAAATCATCAGATAAGATCGTGCACACGTGCATGCACACCGACAATCTGATCGTCTCCGACCCTCGCCGCGACCTTCAACATGTCGTCGTCGACCTTCATGAATGCTACGACCACGCAGTTCGCCGAGCGATCGAGCATCATACAAACCCCAAATCGATCGATGAAAAACATCACGCCTCGCCACTCGAGATCGCCAGAGGTCATGCAAACTCGTCCAGAACTACGCCACGACACAAAGCTCATAATCCCCCTTGTCCGATCGACCCCGATCCACCATCGACATCATACAAGCTCGAGAATCATCGTCTACCAAACCCACTCGAAAAACCCTAATTCATCGTTGATACGACACCACAATAATTTAAAAATTCATCCTCCATTTTTCGTGAGTGACTCATCCTCCGAGCCACCTCCATCATCAATTATGACCCACCTCCCTGCACTATTCGTCGGCAATCAACGAAAAACCTAAAATTGATCAACTCAACATATCTCGACAATTATAAACTTGAAAATCATGAAACCATAATCAAAAATCAATGTTTTCCAATACGGATCGAATTGTAAAATATAAACTTGATTTCCAGACATTCGATTTTTGACCTATGTTTGATCATCTTTGTTATTTTCTTATTCCAGTAATATTTTTTTGCCAATTATCCTTTTATAATATTTTTAAATGTTGATTCTGGTAAATACAAATAAATTCCCTCAAAAGATCATAAGCTATCAGAGATTAGAGAGAAAGAAATTGATTATTGAACTTATTTAAACCCTATAGAACTAAGAACAGAGTAAGTATACTGGTATGCACACAATATACAGACATGCAGGCATATCTCTCATCCATACAAATAATTTTCCATAACATACTTTAAGTACTTAGCACTTGCAATCAAGATTTAACAGATTTAAGCTTTTATAAAGATAGTTTACTCATAGATTTTGATGATGAACAGAGACATGGGCTTTAAAACTCGAAACTGGAATTGTGTTTTCAATTTGAAAACTGAAAATGCTTTTGGAACTGGAAACCGATCTTGCTTAGCCTGGTAAAACTGAGTTGAATCTGAATTGAACTTTTGCTTTGAGCTTTCAGGTTTTTGAAATGCTTCAGGTTGAAAATTGTTTGATTTTGTTTTACTGGGTTTAGTTTTTGATTCTCTAGTTTTAGTTTCAAATGTATGAAAGAAAATGAGAAGGGAGGAAGTAGATGTATTTATAACTTGTTTCCTTTTTATTCATTAATTTCAAAAGTAAAAAGCAAATAAATCAACATGACACTTGTTATTTCATGATAAAATTAACTTAACACTTGTTCAAATTCTTATTAAAACACCTACACTTGTTAATTTCATATATTAATTAGCTTACACTTGTCTTATTTCATGTTATTAAATTTATTTAATATGTTTTATATTTTCAAATTTATATTAACATATGTTTTAAATGTTTACTTATGTAAAAGTTCAAAACAAAGTATATTAAACTTTTTATATATTCCAATTTTAGTTTAAATATATATATACGTGTTTTATATTTTTATATTAATATATATGTGTGTGTGTGTGTGTGTATATTCAAACTATATTTATTCATGAATAAATTTTAAAACAAAGTATTTTAAATGTTAGTTAGCTTTTGAAAATTATCATATTAATTCAAAATATAACTTCCAAATTTCAATATATACATATACATATATATTATAGTTAGAGAACAAATTTTTCTTAGTTTTAAAAATATAGAGTTTTCTAAATCCAATTTAATTTTAAGATATTTTATTTTAAAATTTCAAATCAAAATTCTATTTACAATCTATTTATAAATACATAAGCACATATTTCATTTGTTTTGGAAAAATTTCCAAATTAGTTCTCAGATTAATCCCAAAATTAAATTAATTGCAAAATTTAAATTTGACTCAAAAACGGGACCGTTAAAGATTTCCCCCCTTAAGAAAATTTCATCCCCGAAATTTGCTAGACTGGGAGACAGACAAAGAACAAATGAACACATAGAAAGATAGAGAAATGGTTTACCAGATAAACTGAAATATCTGTTCTGTATTTGGGAATCCAGTTTGGGAATAAGCTAGAATATCATCAATAAATACGAGAACGAACTTATTCAATACTTCACGAAATACTCGGGTCATCAGGCCTAAGAAATATGCAGGGGCATAGGTTAGTCAGAATGGTATAACTAACTGTTTGTAAATGTACTGAGACCCCAAAAACAGATAAACAGATACAATCTTTTGTAATTCACAACTGATGGAATCCTTGGGCTAGATCCATCTTGGAAAAGAATCGAATAGGTTGCTGATTCGAAACAAAGGAAATTTAAGAGTTAACTTATTAGGATTACAATAAATGTGGATTCCGAACTCAGATCGGAATACCCTAAAGTATACACTAGCTTGTCCCTCTTTGGACTTGGATCCTCACAAGAAATCACAATAAAATTCCCAAATTTGGTTTTGAACGGAATCGTTTTATTAATACAATCTAATTTAACTTCATATTTTGTTAACCAGTTCATTTCAAGTAAAATTTCAAATTCATTAAAGTTAAGAACAAAAAGACTGATAGGAAACTGATGATAAGAATACGAAATATGAACTTTTCTACAACATAAACAAAGATTCGTAGGGCCACCACCACACCAAAGCTTCTTCTCGGAGCTGCTAGGAAGCCATCAAAGAATTGAAATTGGATGATGATTAGAGAAGGTTGATGAGAAAATTTGTTTCCTTGTAGTCATAGGGTATTGACCATTTGTATGGTACTCCCTTGTCCCCTACCACTCCTCTTCTTGCACTCATTCTTACTATTAGTGAATAGTAAGAGAATTAACTGAGGCATACAGACAAGATATCTTTTGAAATATACTCATTCTAGGGCATTCTATCCCTATCTATAATGAGTTACCTAATGTGTTATACTTCAAAGCTATAGTTCTTACTCAACCTTTAGCTCTGATACCAAATGTGATGACCCTGACTCGACGCTCGAAAATCGACATTCAATACATAACCCGTATTCGAATGCCGGAGCTTCAAACATT
This sequence comes from Allium cepa, assembly GCA_030765085.1. Taxonomy (NCBI): domain Eukaryota; kingdom Viridiplantae; phylum Streptophyta; class Magnoliopsida; order Asparagales; family Amaryllidaceae; genus Allium; species Allium cepa. Next base: position 83,543,572 of record CM060945.1, read on the forward strand.
GGGTCTGGTTCGCAGGAGCTTATAACACATTAGGTGAATATAACACAGCGGAAACAAAGAAGAGTTTATTGATACACAAATGGATACAACATGAATACACCATCTGAATAATATCGGAGATCTATATATGCACAACAGCAGAACAAGAATATAATGGAAAGATAACAATATGGGAATAACACCAAATAGTCTTCAAAAGAGAGAGAGAGAGAGAGAGAATCCAACAAACTGCATCTTCTTTGCCAAAGCTCTAAAGCTTTAAACCAAAAAGCTCAAACCCCCAAGCATGCTGCAATTTAGAGAATTCAATCCCAAACCAAAGACTTCAAAGATTGCCAAAAGCTACACCTACTAGTTGACTATCTGATATCCTGACTCTAGGCTGCCCGTGTGGAAAATTATAGGCACTCAGAGTTTAGAAACGGAATAATAAACTCCAGGTCAGTCATGGGACTGGTGTGAGCAAACAAAAATAGTTGTTTGTCCAAAAGAAACAAATAAAAAAATAAAAAGAAATCCGCTATGCTTTTTTGAAAATGAAACTACCATAAGGCCTCCCAGCACACACACAATGCAATCACACACTTGGGGGAGATTTCTCCTTATGATAGTCAAACATGGTTGCGAAAATCCTTTTGATATTATTATTAATGCATAGTGCAGAAAACATTTCGAAAGTATAATATTGACTTGGCCAGCATACATACCATTATAGTATGCCTACTATAACTACCATGTTAAATGGAAGGTTCTACAACTAAAACCGTACATGGCTCGTATTGGGTGATTGGATTTCCAACAAATGGTCAAGGCTAAGGAACTTCCTTTACGAATGTGTACGCCTCTGGAGGGACGCCTCGATAACCTAACCAGATCTCTGCCAACACAAGGCCGGGTTACCTCTATTACTAGGTAGCTAACTGTCATGAGTATGCCATCCCCTGGTCGTAACCGACCTTTACCGAGGTGCCAACAATAAATTTCCAACAAATCCACATAAGTTAAATATCTGGGCTCCATACCATGACACCACCTTTTATCCAAAAGGAAATGCATATACCCTATGGGGCATGACCCCCGTAACCTTGCCGCATCCTTTCTTATTTTGACCATTTTCGGGGTGTGAGGTTCGATGAAGTCACGTCCCACAAAGCTACGCTTTTTTTTCAAAAGCCATGCTTTAATCAACCAATGATCAACACTTAACATGCCACATTACCAAATTAGGAATATATCACTAGTAACCATCAACTACATAACCTCTGAGCTTGTACATCTCAGAGAAGGGTGTTAAGCTAAGAGAATAAATTCTCCGCCACCAAACAGAAATATATTTGATAGAAACCAGCTTTACATCTCAAAGTGTAATGTTAGACATACATCCATACAAGTCCATCCTGGGTCTAAATAGAACCGAAAGCACTTCAAAAGAAGTCCTTGCAAATCCTGATATTCCCTAATCACGTCTGGACTCCCCATCACATAGGGTAATCAAAATCTTTATACCGAGGCCATTCGGTGCAGAGACATTCGACAGATAATCCTTTCTCTTTCGAAAATACCTGATCTTCAACCACCATCTTCAAATGCTATTCCATTTCGTCGTTTCATTATTTGGAATGGGTTTTATGACTTAATGTACTCTCCCGGCTAAACCGAATAATGAGCGCTTGTTTTCAAAACATATGGACACATTCGGATCTTAGTTAAGTCATAACTTTTTAACCCTTGTTCCCCAAAAACTTTCCTTTTGAATGGTTTAAAAAAATTTCCATTTTTTAATCTTTTGAACAAAAGGTACACCTTTAAGATCCTCTTCAGTTTGAAACATGGTTTACTAAATCTTTAACAAAGATTTATTCATAGCTTTCAAAACTATTTTCATTTAAAATTTGATTTACCCATAACTCCAAAATCCTTTCAACAAAAACTGGAAATTCTTTCTTTATATGAAAGCTATTATCATTTGAAAACAAAGGTTTTCATTTTGGGAAAATCCGATTAAATTTGCTCAAGTTATAGCCTTTTAAATTATAAATCGGAAAATCAGCGAACTACTGCACCCTCGGCAAGCCCTACTTGAGTTAAATTTGAATTCCCAAAGTAATTCATTCAAAATAATTTAAAAATGGTTTAAAATCCATATATACATTACATAACCTATATAACCCTTCTAAACCATATTATTATTTTAATTTCAAAAGTTTAACAAACCATACTATATTCCAAATAATTTTATTTCCAAAATTCCCTTTTCAAAAGTTTAACCCCAATCACTTTCAAACCATTTTGGATTCAAAATTCAACTTTTAAAAATAATATTAAATTCAAAATAACCATGAGTTAACCAATTTCCCATGAAATCCATATTTGTATGTGTTATGTGTAGGGGTTTTGCATACAACAATAAAATATCACAACCATCATAAATTCAAGCACAACAATGTCAATATGCGGTATAATCCTATAACGCTTATATTTAATTCATAGATAAATAATTAAATTCATCATAGATAAATAGGTCACGGTTCACAGCTTAATCCAAAACAAACATATCACACAACATAACATATCAGAGCTATTAAACAATTCAAAGCATTCAATATAATCCAATCATCCATAAGCAAGATTAATTAATCACCTGAATATAAATAATTTAATTAACTCAAAATAAATTAATTACTTATGAATTAATCACCTAACCCTGCTTAATTAATATTAATTAATTACAAACCATTTGTTATTATTTTAATTAATTACTGAAATTAATTAATCATTCTTAATTATCCATCTTAATTAATTATCCCTAGTTAATTAATTACCCCTTAATTAATCACATAAATTAATTAACCTTAAGTTAATTACATTAATTAATTAACCCTTAATTAATTACATTAATTATCTTTTAATCATAAATTAATTAACCTTTAATCAACCTTTAATTATTCATTAATTAACATTTTATTAATTAATAACCCTTAATCATTAATTAATTAACCTTTAATCATTAATTATCCTTAATTACTTTCATTAAGCAACTAACCTTTAAGTAATTAATTACCCTTAGTTACTTACATTAATTTAAATTATCCTTGAAGTAATTATCCTTTAATTCCTTATATTAATTAATCAACCTTTAAATTAATTACATTAAGTAATTATCCTTAATAAATTAATCATAATCCTTTAATTAATTACATAAATTAATTAACACTAGGTTAATTATCCTTTAATAAATAAACTATCCTTAATTAATTACATTAATTAATTATCTCTTAATCAATTATCCTTAAATTAATAACATTAATTAATTATCCTTAATTAGTTACAATAAGTGGTTATCCTTAATTTATCACATTAAGTAATTATCCTTTAATTAATTATCTTTTAATTACTCACATTAATTAATCAACCTTTAATTAATTACACTAAGTAATTATCCTTTAAGTAATTAATTATCCCTTAATTACGTACATTAATTTAAATTAATACACTTATCTTAAATGTTTACTTAATTACGTCGTTAAATTCTTTGGAAACACTTAGGAATTTTAATCAAATAATTAACTTTATGTAATTATTTTAAATCAAAACAAATTTAAAACATTATACTTCTAAAATTTCAATCTATGGAAACTTGCTTTAAAAAAACTTGTTTAATACTTTTATTTTGAAACTTGTTTAACATTTGCTTTGGAATTTCGTTTATGCTTTCATTAAAAAAAACTGGTTATTAAACGTAACCCGAGTCCAAGCTCTAAATTACCCGAGCCAACTCATAAAAACCTCGAGTCAACCTCGAGCAACTCACATTCTTCATTTCCGCAAATCAATTCACGAAATACTTCGAGACCGTCCCGAGCCAATCCCTTCTTCCCCAATGCCCAAACCTAGATAGCAATCATCAGATACGATCGTGCGCACGTGCACGTGCACCGACGATCTGATCGTCTCCGGCCCTAGCCGCGACCTTCAACATGTCATAGTCGACCCTTACGAATGCTACGACCACCTAGTTCGACGATCTTGACTGGAAATCGACAATGAGCCATCGAGCATCTTACAAACCCAAAACTGATTGACGAAAAACGTCATACCTCGCCACCCTAGATCGCCAGAGGTTACGCAAACTCGTCCAAAACTGCGCCATGACACAAAGCTCCTAATCCCCTGGTCCAATCGATCTCGGTCCACCATCGACATCGTCCGAGCTCGAGAATCATCTTCTAACCAACCCACTCGAAAAACCCTAATTCATCGTTGATACGACACCACGGCGATGTAAAAATTCATCCTCCATTTTTTCTAAGTGACTGAACCTTCGAGGCACCTCCAGCATCAATCACGACCCAACTCCCTTCGTTGTTCGTCGGCAATCGACGAATAAAATTAATCAACTCAAGATATCCCAACAATTATAAACTTAAAAATCATGAAACCATAATCAAAAATCATTGTTTTCCAATACGGATCGAATTGTAAAATTAAAACTTGATTTCCAGACATTCGATTTCTGACCTATGTTTGATCGTCTCTGTTATTTTCTTATTCCAGTAATATTTCTTGCCAATTATCCCTTTATAATATTTTTAAATGTTGAGTCTGGTAAATACAAATAAATTCCCTTTAAAGATCATAAGATATCAGAGATTAGAGAATAAGAAATTTATTTTTGAACTTATTAAACCGTGTAGAACTAAGAACAGAGTAAGTATACTGGTATGCACATAATATACAAACATGTAGGCATAACCCTCGTCCATACAGACATTTTTCCATAACATACTTTAAGTACTTATCACTTGCAATCAAGATTTAACAGATTTAAGCTTCTACAAAGGCAGTTTACTCACAAATTTTGATGATGAACAGAGGCACGGGCTTTAAAACTTGAAACTGGAATTGTGTTTTTAATTTTAAACTGAAAATGCTTTTGGATTTGGAAACTGATCTTTCTTAGCCTGATAAAACTGAATTGAATATGAATTGAACTTTTTCTTTGAGCTTTCAGGTTTTTGAAATGCTTCAGGTTGAAGATTGTTTGATTTTGTTTTACTGGTTTTAGTTTTTGTTTCTCTAGTTTAGTTTTGTAATGTATGAAAGAAAATGAGAAGAGAGGAAGTAGATGTATTTATAACTTGTTTGCTCTTTATTCATTAATTTCAAAAGTAAAAAGAAAATAAATCAAACACGACACTTGTTATTTCATGATAAAATTAACTTAACACTTGTTCAAATTCTTATTAAAACACCTACACATGGTAATTTCATATATTAATTAGCTTACACTTGTCTTATTTCATGTTATTAAATTTATTTAATATGTTTTATATTTTCAAATTTATATTAACATATGTTTTAAATGTTTATTTATGTAAAATTTAAAAAGAAAGTATACTAAACTTTTTATTATATTTTCCAATTTTTAATTTAAATATATATATATATATATATGTCTGTGTGTGTGTGTGTGTGTTTTATATTTTGATATTAACATATTTATATATATATTCAAACTATATTTATTCATGAAAAAGAAAGTATTTTAAACCTTAATTAGCTTTTGAAATTTATTATATTAATTCAAAATATAACTTCCAAATTTCAATATATATACATATACATATATATTATAGTTAGAGAACAAATTTTTATTAGTTTTAAAAACATAGAGTTTTCTAAATCCAATTTAATTTCAAGATATTTTATTTTAAAATTTCAAATCAAAATTCTATTTACAATCTATTCATATATTCATAAACACATATTTCATTCGTTTGGGAAAATTTTCAAATTAATCCAAAAATTAAATAAATCATTAAATTTAAATTTGACTCAAAAATGGGATCGTTACAATTCGAGTTCGAACTTCATCTGTGAGATCTAGTATAATATGTTAATAATAAATTCATGTTTAAACTCTAGTTAAGGAGATTTGAGTTAGAAATGCTCTGAAAAAAAGGTTGTGGCTGATTTAATAAATGACTTATTACATTGCCTTAAATAGCGCCACAATAAAAGCAATGTATAAATATAATTTCTCAAATTTATAATGAAACTAAGGTGATTTAAAGTATTGAGAATACTACATCATTGTTATATGATAAAGATGTAATGATTAGAGCTCAAGCAAAGTCGAGAAACTTACTTTAAATAGATCCACACGGTAAAGGCGGTTTATCAACATCGGAGAGAGTTGATTTTTATAGTAGATATTTAATACAACATGGAAGATTCATTCATGAAGGGACTAACTCGATTAGTTCTCATCGAACTGATTGATGGGATATGATAGAGATTCCACAATTAGCCCCAAGTGCGAGACCGATAGAGTTAGGCTCTACGCTATGGGCAATTATATAATTTACTGTAAATATTAACTCTGTAGTGAAATCTCGTTCGAAAAAATTTTGTTTTCTATTATACTTAATGTAATGTGTTATACTAACTATTTATTTTATTTAAGTATATTTAATAGAAAATCCACAAAGGATTTGTTTTGTGATAGTAACTATAATATGCTGTTGTCATGAGAAATTCATCACAATGAAAATAAACAATCGTTTTTAATAATCCTAGTCAACATGTATCGAGACTGGATATTGATACATCCATTGAGATAAAAGTCGTAACAGTCTCAAAATGTTTGGCATTGCATTACCTATGGCTGCTGATGGCACCAAAGGGTTATTTATGGATAATTAGGCAATGACTCACTTGACAGTTTTCATTTGATTAATATAACTAAGGTTAAATAGAGAATATCGAAGTAACAATATTACATAGTTCTCTAAAATTAAGAGTACCGTTAAATTTCAATGTGTACACTCCACTTTTATTATATTTAAATTGTGGCATAACATCCATCAAACAACTATAGTTGGATCAGAGTTGAAGCATGGGAATTGGAACAATATTCAATAGAAAATTTTTCTCCTTAGTTATGCGAGGTTAGTATCACCGTCAACTGTAGTCAACTCAAATTCAAAGTCTCTAGCCATCATGTTTTAATTAATAATAATAATTATTATTGAACTAGGGACTTTGTATTTGGACTATACAAGTTGAACGTGGATGATACTGGAATTTTGAACAATACTTAATTCTATAAGTCTTAAAGTAATATAGTATTGACGAAGAGAATTTGTATAAATAATTATCACCATTGAGAACCGTTTAAAATAGTAAAACTGGATGTTATCGAAACTATGTAAATGATAAATTCAGCCAAACCATTATAACACAAGCTAAGGTGACATGTGAATGCTAATACTTTAATTATTCAATATTAGTCGCCAACTAAATTTATACTTATGAGTCATGCAACTGCAATGTTGAATACTCCAAATACCACATGATTTAATTAAATTATAGTTGCTATAAATTTTTTTAATTAATTAATATTTGTGAAATATCAATTATAAATTTTGTATTTGATTTATTCGAATCAGTATTGTACATAGTATACATAAAACTATACACACACACGACATGTCAATATATGTTATTGATATACATTTGAATTGGATTTAAAATATGCAACTATCGATTGGGTTTGAAAATGCAAATAGGCCCATAAATATACCTAGAGTGGTCAGCCATGAAAGGATAGGAGGGGATGTGTTATTTTTTGAAGTAAGGGTTCGAATTAGTAGAGAAAGAAAGGGTAAAAGATTAGATATTCTTCTGCTTTTTCTCTCCTATTCTTTTATATATAAAGCCAACACGCTCTTCATTTTTGAGTTTATTTTTCTTTAGCCTCCACCCTCTTTCTAGGCAGCAAACATTAGCTAACTTCCCTACCCCTTTTTTAAAACCAAAAACAATTTAAATTAAATAAAATTAAATAAAATTAAGGTGTGGTTAACTCTTCGGTTATTAGCATTTTTGGAAGGGATTGAATCAAGTTTAATAAGTTCTTTTGATTCGACATTTAAGATGTTACCTCAAGGCCACAGTTAAGGTGATATTTCATTTATATCAATTTATATATTTTATCATTTATGCTATTGTGTAAGAATAGGTTAGAATCATACTACAAATTCGTATATTTGTTTGCTGTCGATTTACATATGAGTGTATTATATATATATATATATTTCTTTCAGCCATAAAAAATTATTTTTCTGAATATAAAATTAATTTGGAAAGGTTTTTAAATTAAAATTGAATTTTAAACTATTGTTAAATACATACATACATATATGTTTGTGTGTTTATACGTGTATGTGTGTGTATATCTGTATATATAAATCGATTCGATAAATTTTACACATGTTCTTTTTGCATGCATATAAAATAAATAGCATTTTAGAAGCAAGGAGGAACATATTAAGAGTAGTGCTTGATGTATCGAGGAAATGTAAATTGAAAGCAGCGTTCTTCAAATTCCATTTATATGGAAGGGAGGTTTGTTTTCTTAGTCGTGTAGTTTGTAGACATGGTTTATGTTGATCCAAGCAAAGGGGCAGTGGTATAGGATTGGCGTGTACTGAAGAATGCTACGAAAGTAAGGTATTTTTTGTATGGTTGGTTATTACCGAAAGTTCATCAAGGACTTCGCTATGGTTTATACACCATTAACTCGGTTTAGAAAGAAGATTTTAGTTTTTACATAGAGTGCAAGATATGAGCATGCATTTTTTGGATTGAAAATTTACCGACTATTATGCCCATGTTAACGATTCCAAATGGCACTAAACCTTTTGCCATCTGTACTGATGCTTATGGTACTGAACTAAAAGTTGTGCTGAAGTAGAAGGGTAGATTATTGGCATATGCTAGTAGACAGCTAAAAACCCATGGGAAGAGTTATCCAACTTATGATCTTGAGTTGTAAGCTTTTGTATTTGGGCGTAAACATTGGAGACATTATTTATTGGGAAAGAAGGTTGAGTTGTATACTCATAAATATCTCAAATACTTATTTTCTTTGAAAGGTTTGAATATATAGCAACAAGGATGGATGGAATTCTTAGCTTCATATCATTTTGGTATTGCATGCACTCCAGGAAAAGGAACACAGTGGAAGATCCTTTGAGTAGGAAGCATGCAACACTTAGTTCTATGTTTGTGAAATGGAAGCAAATAGAGTTTATTTTCGTTTTGATTTTAGACCACCGTCAGAGTTAGTACTAGGTTTATTAGCAGTTTTAAAGATCCATCTTCACTTATGGACCATGTTGATTAAAGGAAAAGGAGTGATAAGACATTAACTGGTATTATGGAGCAAGTAGAGAGAGTGAGAGGTCTTCTTATTTGGGTCGATATTCCATTGATCTAAAGGATATTTATTACATGATGGTAAGTTATGTATACCAAAATTTAAGGAACCGATTGATGATGTATTTGATGAATCTAATTGCTTTAAGATGACTATTTATCCTGTTAGCAATAAGATGTGTAGCGACATGAAGGGGTTTTTCTGTTGGCCGAAGATGAAAATACATCTGGCAATGCATGTTGTAGATGCTTAACTTGTCAACAAGTCATGGTTGATTAAAAGAGGCCAAGTACCACTAGATGCTATATATAGGAAATGGAAGCGTTATGGCCTTTGTAGTTGAACGACCTAAAAGTCGAAGTGGAAACAAGAGGATTTGGGTCATAATCAACATTTTGACCAAATACACTCATGTCATTCCAGTACGGAGTATGCATGCAACACCATCATTAGCTACTTTGTATGCGAGAGAGGTGATATGGATACATTATTTTCAAGAAGCATAGTTTGCGATAGTGACCAACTTTTTACTAGTCAATTTAAAAGAAGCTTTTAGGATGCATTGACTATAGAGTTGAATTTCTGCATCGCTTATCTCCACAGACAGATGGATAGACTTATAGGGTGAATGGAATATTAGAATATTTACCGAGGGTATGCATTCTATATTTTGGAAGAGCTTCGGAAAATCAATTCCCATTAGTCGATTTTTCGTATAATAATATATATCATGTGAGCATAGTCATGGAACCCTTCGAGGTTTTATATGGATGGTTATGCCCTTATCTTGTTAACGGGAAGCGACTGGTAGAATTATACTTGGACTGAACATGATCAGAGATGCTTCATAGAAGATGGAGTTGATATGGAAGAGGATGAAATTTTTGCATGATACATATAAATCATATGCTAATAAGTGATGAACAGAGATGGAGTTCGCATTAAGTGACCAGGTATTTGAGAAAGTTTCACTATTGAAGCATGTTATGCATTTTGGAAGTTAAAAAAGATAGGCTCTTTATTTTTTGGACCTTTTTTGACATTAGGGAGTGTAGGGAAGTTAGTTATAGAGCAGACCTTCTTGAAAAGTTGCTAGGAGTTCACAATGCTTTTTATGTGTCACATCTGGTTAAGCTACCATTGTCCAGTCAAATGAGCTAGAGGACATGGAAGTGGATTCGAAGTCTATAGCACCTCGTAGACATAGTCATATTGTAGAACTTGGTGTGAAGAAGCTTCGAAATAAAGATGTGAAGTTGGTCCAAGTACAGTGAAGATCAATCTAATGGAGAACACTTGGAAACCTAAACCGAATATTCGGGATCCTCATTCTAACCTCTTTACTGGTATGTATTAGATTTACTTTGTATAGAATTTTTATGTTAGGAATATGTAGTATCTTGACTACGGCTGGCATACTTAAGGAGTTGTATGTTATGTGGATATTTTTATGAGATGTATTACTTGCTTTCATATAGAAATTTTATGCTTTATACTAGGATATTTGCATACATGCTTATATGCCATGATATTTGCATACATCTAGTAAGGCAATAGTTGCATTTTTTCACTTTGATATCATTGCATATGCATCACTCATGCAAATACATATGTTGATTAGGGTATTTGGTTGGATTTTTGGATGGACGTGTGTGTATGTTATGCGTATGTAGTATGGTATGCATTAGTACAAGAGTGTTACATTGTCCATGCTTTAGAATATTGGTGATGGAACACTTTTAAAGGAGAATGATATAATACCCTATAAATTTGAATAGCTTAATTAACATGAAATGAAGTGAAAATTAACCATTTTACGAATTCTAAGTTGATAGGAATTTTTGAGACTAATGAATTAAATAATGAGACTTGGACCATTGTGAAGATCAAATTTCTAGTCATGTTCTCTATAAGGGCGCTTTGATCAGATAATGGTTATAATCAAATTTATAATTGGGGTTAAATTGTGCTAAGTTAGGCCTTAGGCCTATTAGTAACAAATTGGGTATATCCTAGAGTAGGAAGAGTGCATATATTTTACTCTTTATTCTCTTCCTCTTCTCGAATGAATCAAATCATAACCCTAAAACTAGATCTTAAATTTATAAGCAATTCCATATCAAATTCAACAATTTTTTAAGCAAAGTATATTAGAACGAGTGGTGGTAGAAGGAGATAGTAATCACGAATTGATTCATGGAGTTTGGAGCATGGGGAGAGATCTACATAGCAGAGGAAATTAGGATTCTAATCAAATTTGGGGCTTTCTCAGACAATATGTAAGTAGGAAACTATTTCTCAAGATATATTTAATAACATATATGATTTTAGTTGATGGTTTAATTCGACTTGTTTCGAGATTCATTCTCTCTATTAGTCGGAAGCTTATAGCCTAAGTAAGTTAATGGATACAGTGAATGTGATACAGATATTGATATATGTTCAGTTTTCCATATTGGTATAGGAAATGGGTAAGTAGCCATTAAAAATGTGTAACTCCCTTTATCTGGAGGCCAAAAGCAAATCGCTACGGATGTTGCAGTCATCCATAGTATTAACTTCTGGTGACGAAATACAGTAATGCTAATGATATCCATAACATTAGAAGCACTTTAATATAAACAAAATCACAGATTTCCAAAAACAATAATTACAGTGATTATAATCAAATAATTTTATATCCAAGTTACAAAATCCCCAAAATGTATTCCTAAGCAATGATCAAATTTAAATTTACAACAATACGCTTAGAGCGACATATGACGATGCTCCCTTGGATGATCAAAGCAATATAGTCTAACTAACTTAATATACATCATAAAAAAAAGGAACTGAAATTCCTTATTAGCTATCTGTCAGCCACTTGCTCATCTCTGGGTGCTTTGTTCATCAAAACCGCGAAACCTGAAAACCTAAACCCTCAGCCTACTCAAATCAGATTTTGAGCACCCGAGAGTTTAAGGGGAAATAAAAACTTCGAGTCAGACATAAAGATTGGTATGCATAATCCTGCTACATCTCTATTTATCGATATTTAATGAGACCATGCCGCTTAACGGAACGGGTTTCCCTTTACTAATATCTTTTTTACAAAACATATATTTTGCAAATCCTTTCCTGCAACCAAACTGGTTAATCAAACTAATTATAACAACGATATAGCAAAATCCATTATTCTAGAAACAGGTAATAAATGGACTAACTGTTCGAATTCTGGGCTAACTTCCCTCTACTGGACTAACTGTCCTAAAACTGATTATACCAAAATAGCAATATCCTTTATACTAATAAATGGACTGTTTGTCCATAAAACAGGTAAAAAAGAGGACTAACTGTCTGTAAGAATTAGCAAGATCCGTTATGTTAATAAATGAACCATTGTTCATAAACTGGGTTAACTGTATCCGGACTAACTGTCCTCTGGATTGACTGCCCTCAAAATGGACTAACTGTCCGAATTTAAATGAGATAACTGCGCAAAATTTTCTTAGGGATAACTACCTTTTAAATTTTCCATGAAAACTTTTTTTTAAAATGATTTAGTCCGTCAAATCATACATATCCAAGGAAAATATATCTTTAGCTTTACTCTAAGCTATTTTGTGATGTTATATATATACTTTACTCAAAATAATGTCGATGATGTTCAATAATGATTATCTGTCCTTTTAAAATAAGTTAAAGTCCTTTATAACTTAAAAGCACTTAGGCTAATCTGCCTATTTATCATGTTCGAAACCTTTGTTTAAAACCTTTAAACCACCCCTTCGAAACCCATGAAGGTAACCCCTTCGAAACTTTTGAAAGAACCCCTTCCGAAACCATTGAAAGTATCTCTTTCGAAACCAATAAAAGTCCTTTTTTCAAAAAGCTTTAAAATATAAGAAATCCTCCTTTAAAATCTTTTAAACCTTGCCCTTCAAAACATAGGAAAAACCTTCCTTATCATCCTTGTCCAAACCGTAGGGAACCACCCCTTTCGAAACCTTGCTTTAAACTTGATATCAATCCTTCCATTCTCTATTAAACCTTTCTATAATCATAGTTAATATTTGTTTTATTCATTACATTAATTCTCTCATTCCATCCTTTATTTATTGACTATCATATTTCCCTTTACTATATTTTGGTCAATTTCACATGTTATTTTAAATTAAAGTCTCAATTAAACTTATCTATATTTGATTTCATTCCTACATTACATCACTTATTGTTTTACAAATAAACTTCATTTCAATTCATCCTATTTCCTTCATATCTGGTGACTATTGCCTTAAATTCTCATTAATATACATTAAGGTTCATTAAATTCTAATTGACTCCCATTTTAATTATCACAATACTTACTATCCTTAATTCCAATTTCAATAATTAGAAATTACCAATTTTATTTTCAATAATCCGATTTAATAGACTTTCCATTCTATTATTCAATCAAATTGCCCTATTATGGGTAGTACTACATTATTGAATCAATTATCAATTTATGGAAAGAATTATTATTGGCTTACTCTTATTACATTAACAATTACCATCTTATTCCAGTTTCCAATTAATATAGAAATAAATTTCATTCACTTACAAATAAATTCATTTATTATAGATTTCCTTCCAATTAATTTAAAATTGATTTCTGTAAATTGATTTGATTTAATTGCCAAATATTTATACATTAATTACTATTAAATGTCCTCAATAATTAATTTACTTTGTTTCCAACTTCTATTTCATCAATTACTGCCTTATAAATAAACTTGCGCTTCTCTTCAATTTACATTCACCTTTCCGTTAATATATTAATTATCATTAAAGTAACCTTTACTTCTTTTATAAGTTATTACTTCCCAACATAGGTTAAAATTCCATATATACGAATTTTAATTAATTGTCATTAACCCTGTATTCTTTCATTAAATAAATTCATATTCACATCCACTTCCGTATATAAATTTGTAACCAAGTTATAACATTTACACTTTTTCACTTATTGAAATTACATCCAAGTTATTAACAGTTAACTTACATTTTTTACTGTTGCAATTTATTCTAGTTATTATTTCCAAACAATTACATCCAGAACCTTGATTTTACTTAATCACTATTTATTATTATGAATTCATTAATTAATTCGCTAACTTCCTTTGTTTTCTTATATTCAATTTATTACCAAATATTTCTATTTACACTCCATTATAACCTAAACAGTCGTTTCAATCAATTTGAATTGCATTAAATTGGTTATTCGTCAACTGTCATTTACATTACTACCTTAATTCACATACAGTTACAATTTATCAACATATTATTACATAGGTAAATTAAATTCTTGTCTTTAATTACTTATTTTAAATTTTATATCCAAGTGCAACAATTAACACTATTTCTTTATTGGGATTTCACTTAATTTTCAACAATTAGGTTTAATAACCATTTCTACAATTCATTATTAACATTTATTACAATATACATTATAACAAATTTATTCCTTCCTGTTTCCTGGAGATTTGGCCAGGCAACTTAGTACTCGGCATACCAAGGACGTTCGGCATTTAAGTGGTTCGGCGACATTGCTCGGCCAAAGAGATCGGTCGGCATCTAAGATAGCGCTCGGCTAAAGAGATAGCGCTCGGCAAAAGAGATCGTTCGGCATTAGGAAGGCTCCGGCACACAGAGCGTTCGGCCTCATCTCGTTCGGCCTAGCTATCGTTCGGCCTCATATTGTTTGGCTAAAGGAGAACGTTCGGCTAAAGAAGATCGCTCGGCCTCCCGAGTACGCTCGGCCAAAGCCATCATTCAGCGAACGTCAATTGTTCGGCATCCTACCGTTCGGCCTCCCTGACTCGGCACACAGAGCTGGCACTATTTGGACCGAGTTATTCAGCTACCAGGCCCACCAAGGAAGTCCAACCCACCTTCGCCTATAAATAGAGGGGCAGGGGCACAGAAAATGGGATCAGATTTTAGAGAGCACTAGGGAGACTCTGCCACATTCACCCCTCATTCGGGACTTAAGTTTTTTATTTAGCAATTGTATTCGAATACTTAGATATGGATTGTATCTGTAATCAAGTATCAAGCGAAGAAATAAAGATCAACTTCAAAGTGGACGTAGGCTATTACACCGAACCACTATAAATCTGGTGTTCGTACTTTCTACATTTAAATTTATGCTCTCTTCTCTGTTTTAATTTGTTTTCTTCATTGATCTTTCTACACAATCTTTCCAAGGGTCATAACGACCAACTTTGGTGCTAACATTTTGGTGCTTTCACTGAGAATTGAATTCTCAGGCTATCAGGATCTACTTTGTAGCTACTGGATTGCATAAATCCCCCAAGGGAGATCCATAATCATTCATAGGGCATCTGTTGATTCTACTCAGAGTTACAACCAACAACTCTACCATGGGAAGACCACGAACTAGATCAGCCTCTCAAAATGCAGATGCCCACGAAACTGCTAGTGTGCAACAACTTGGGCTAGCAATCAACAAGCTGTTCGAGGTGTAGGACCCTCCAACCAAAACCAAGCAGAAGTTGTTTCCCGAGAGGAATTCAATGACTTGATCAGAGAACTTAAGGAAAGTAGAAAGCAACTTGCTGAGCAAATGCAAGTCAATGCTGACCTCATAACTCAGCTTACTCAGTAGCAGCATCAGAACGCTGGAGGTAGCCCTGTCCCTTACTCTGAAGATGATAGTTCGACTTCAGCTGATGAACCGCCTAGGCGTAGAAGCCGCAAGGATGAAGATGCACAAGCAGGTGCCACTGATGGATCTACTAGAAATCAAGCCCGTAGAACGGAACCCAACCTCCCTTCTTCTATACAAACCCCGGACTTGAAAGGTATGATTAAGCAGTTGATGAGAGAGAATCAAGGCTTGACTAATGAAGATTAGGTAGTGTCGAAAAGCCATACTCCTTTCACGGGCACCTTTCTACAGGCTGGATATCCAAGAAAGTTCAGCATGCCCACCATTCCAGCCTATGAAGGGAAGACCGATCCTAGACAACATGTGATGAGGTACGGATGGATGATGTATTCTACAAGAGCCAATGACGTGACCAAGTGTAGGTGCTTCCCAATTACTCTGTCCGGAATTGCCACCATGTGGTTTACTCGACTTCCCCCACGATCTATATCCAGCTTCGACGAATTAGCAATGAAATTCATAGAACAATTCAGGATACACACCACTCGTCCAAAGGACGTGATTTCCTTATCAAGTGTAACTCAAACTCCGGAAGAATCATTGAAAGCATACCTGCAGAGGTTTCATGTTGCTGCTACCGAGGTGAGCAATCCTGACGACCATGCGATTTTGATGGCAGTAATGCATGGAGTAGATTCGGATTCTGAATTTGGAGATTGGTAGGCGGGAAAGCACCCAGCCATGCTGGAGCATTTATATTCAAAAGCTCATCAGTTCATAAGGAGGGAAGAAGCTTGGTGGACAAGGAAAGACAAGGCACCAGGGCCCGTTCAGGAGACTGTAAAGAGTAACATTGCTGTGAAACCAACCGGTGATAATCCCGGAAAGACTCAAGCTAACGTCCAGAACAAGCCTGGATAGTCTAAAGGTTCCGGAGGTGGAAATCCCGGAAAGAAAAGAGAAACAGGGAGATGGAAGTCAAGGATCTCGACGTACAACGAATACACTCCACTGAACGCACCTCTTGAGAACATCTACTTGTCAACCTGCAATACTTTCCAATATAGAAAACCACGCACAAAGGAATCAACAGAGGAGCAAAAGCGGACCGGAAAGTATTGCCGCTTTCACGAGTCTTATGGGCACAACACAAAGGAGTGCAGACACCTCCATGACGCTATAGAAAAGCTAATTAGATAGAAGAAGCTATAGGAATTTGTCAAAGACCCATCAGACGGGAGGCAAGGAACCCCAGACCCCGGATGCGGGCCAGCTCCATACCAGCCAGAACAACCTACTCGAACTGTAGGTAGATTGGTCATTAATTCGATTGCTGGCAGACCTCACCCTGTGGATAAGAATTGGCAGGAGATGGAACGATATGCTAACTCTTTGAGACATGCGAATTATGAGTGTTGTTCGAAAGTGGAGGATGGAACTACCGCAAAGCAGCAGCGCACGATGAATGATGACATCGTGTTCAGGAGCAGAGATGCAGATAAGGTAGATGCCCCTACTATCGACCCAATGGTCATATCTGCGACCATCGGGCCAGCATTCGTGAAGAGAATTCTGATTGATTGCGGAAGTTCCGTTAACATCATCTTCCGGAAGGCATACGACTAAATGAAGTGGGAGACCAAGGATTTGAAACTGTCCAAAGCCAGAATACATGGCTTTAATGGTGCGGCAACCGATGCAATGTAATATGTCGAGTTACCAGTTGAGCTGGGACAAGGCGAACGCAGGAGAGTGCGAATCCTACCATTCATAGTGCTGGATGTTGATTCCCCATACAACGTGTTCCTGGGACGTCCAGCCCTGGCGAAATTCAGTGCTGCCATGGCCCCATGGTGTTTGACGTTAAAATTTCCCACAGACAAAGGAGTAGGAGTAGTACATGGTGATCAGGCAATCGGTCGTGCATGCTATGTGGCTGAGCTCAGAGAGGCACAGCGTAGGGAGAAAGGAAAGGTTGCGGACAGTTCTGTCCGCATCCAAAATTTTGATGATTGACAACTAGCGCCCGAGCCCTGGCTCGGGCGACATTCTCGGATCCATAGAGACAAAGATCCGAGGGATGATGATGGGAAACCCAGGGAAACAAATGCAGCATCGGCTGAACTAACTGTCGACATCTCAATTAGCAGCAACGAACCAACACGAGTTCTTAAAATAGGATCACAGCTAGACCCCGTGGCAGCTGAAAACCTTATTGATTTCCTCCGAGCGAACCTTGATGTTTTTGCTTGGACACATTCTGATATGTGCGGGATTTCTCCTGTAATTGTGAGTCATATGTTGAACATAGACCCGAAACATGTCCCTGTGAAACGGAAAAGGAGACGCATGGACCCAGAGAGGTCCGCAGCTCTCAAAGAGGAGGTGGACAAACTCAAAACCAACGGGTTCGTCCGCGACGCCGTCTACCCTGAATGGGTATCTAACCCGGTGTTAGTAAAGAAAGAAAATGAAAAATGGAGAACTTGTGTCGATTACTCTGATTTAAACAAAGCATGCCCGAAGGATAGCTTTCCATTACCAAGGATTGACCAACTGGTCGATTCAACAGCCAGACACGAGTTACTATCATTTATGGACGCATACTCTGGTTACATTCAAATTCCGATGCACATCTCGGACCAAGAACACACCATCTTTGTCACGAACGTGGGGTTGTATTGCTACGTAGTAATGCCCTTCGGATTAAAGAATGTAGGAGCAACTTATCAATGTTTGGTAAATCGAATGTTCAAAGATCAGATTGGGAAAACAATGGAAGTTTATGTGGATGACGTGCTTGTGAAGTCACGGCAGTCAAACGACCACATCCGAGACTTAGCAGAGATGTTCGATATACTCAGGCACTACGGGATGAAGATCAATCCTCTGAAGTGTTCATTTGGCGTAGCTTCACGAAAGTTCTTGGGTTTCATTGTGAACGCGCGAGGGATTGAAGCTAACCCGGAGAAGATCCAGGCTATTTGAGATATACAGGTACCCAGAACCATAAAGCAGGCGCAAAGCCTGAATGGAAAAGTGGCTGCACTAAGTCGATTCATATCCAGAGCTACAGGCAAGTGTATTCCCTTCTTCGACTTTATAAAGAAAGGTAAGAAAAACTTCGAATGGACGTCCGACTGTGAGGAAGCATTTCGGGCTCTGGTAAGGCACTTATAAAGTCCCCGGTACTATCGAAACTAGTAGACCACGAGACGTTGTACGTGTACTTAGCTGTCTCCCAGCATGCCATCAGCACAGCCTTAGTTCGCGAGGAAGACCGAGTTCAAAGGCCAGTTTACTATGTCGGTAAAAGCCTGACGGGGGCGGAATGGAATTATCCAAAGATAGAGAAACTAGCCTATTGCTTAGTGATTGCATCACGCAAGCTTCGTCCCTACTTTCAGGCACATTCAATCGGTGTTTACACCGACCAGCCCTTGCGGCAGGTGCTCTAACGACCGAAAACTTCCGGAAGGATGTTAAAATGGAATATTGAGTTGAGTCAGTTTGACATTACCTACCTGCCGCGAAGGGCCACACAAGGACAAGCACTAGATGACTTCATTGCTGATTTCACTCTACCAGATGAACCGAGCTGTCACAGGGTCATACCCCCCTTTCGACGGAAGATGTACACCGATGGGGCATCTAACGACCATCACCCGGGGGCAGGTATAGTCATCGTAAATCCTGAAGACCAATCGATCTGCTACGCTTTGAAGCTTGAGTTTGCAGCAACAAATAACGAGGCCGAATATGAAGCATTGTTTGCTGGCTTGAGACTTGTTATTGAACTGGGAGTGAAGTCAATCGAAATCTTCTGTGATTCACAACTGGTGGTATATCTGATGCGGGGAGACTATCAAGCAAAGGGACAGAGACTGGCTCCTTACCTCGCTCGGGTTCAAGAGCTACTAGCGAGCCTCGAATATTATGACATCTCGCATGTCCCACGCGAACAAAATAGAGAAGCTGATTCGTTGGCGAAGTTCGCAAGCACTGGAGATGCACAGCAAATGGGATTGTTCCCTGTTGAGACTCTCCATGCTCCAAGTATAGACATAATGGAGATAGATTTCATGATAGAGACCGAACCTGAAAAGGAATCTTTGTTGACCCCAATCAAACAGTACCTGCTACAAGGAGATCTGCCTGAGAAGAGGAGCGAAAGACGCCAAGTCCTTCGTAAGGCCTCGCGTTATGTAGTACATGGCGGAATAATGTATCGGAGGGGATTCTCGACCCTCTTACTTCGGTGCATGGCCCATGATGAGATAAACCGAGTACTAAAGGAAGTCCATGAAGGAGAGTGCGGTGACCATACCGGGGGGCAAACATTGGAAAAGAAAATCCTCCGCTATGGATATTATTGGCCAACCGTGAATCGGGACGCCGTAGACTACGTAAGGAGATGTGACAAATGCCAGATATACGCAAGAATTCCGAGATCTCCGTCGATGGAACTCACACAAATGGTTAGTCCATGGCCGTTTGCAATGTGGGGAATTGACCTGATTGGTTCTTTACCCATAGCCAAAGGAGGCGCGAAATATGCAATAGTTGCAGTCGATTACTTTACCAAATGGGCAGAGGCAGAGCCTATGTCCACGATCACCAACAAGAAAGTCATTAATTTCGTTGTACGAAATATCATATGCCATTTTGGCCTTCCGCGTACCATCATAACAGACAATGGAACTCAATTTGAAAGCAAAGAGTTCAAAGAATTCTGTTAGAAAAATGGCATTGAGAAAAGGTTTACAACAGTCGCTCATACAAAGGCAAATTGTCAGGTAGAAGCCGTAAACAAAATAATCAAGTCCATATTGAAAAAGCGATTGGAAAAGGCTAGAGGCAAGTGGGTAGATGAACTCCCGATGGCGCTTTGGGCTTATAGAACCACCCACAAAACCACGACTCGCCACACTCCATTCGCATTAGCGTATGGCACGGAAGCTGTCATACCCGTGGAACTTGAAGTTCCATCACATCGTGTAACTTATTACGATCCTGCGTTGAACCAGGATCTCTTATTGGAATCATTGGAATTCATTGATGAGAAACGCGAAGAAGCTGATTTAAGAGCGGCCTCATACCGACATCGAGTCGCCAGGTATTATAATGAAAAAGTCCAACCGAGAATCTTTGATGTGGGAGATCTGGTTTTGAAACGAGTCTTTCCAACCCCATCTCACATGAATCCCGCATGGGAAGGTCCATACATCATCGAACGGAGGCTTGGAGAAGGAACTTTCAAGCTGGTGACCGTCGATGGTGTGACACTCCCCCGAGCATGGAATAGCGAGCACTTGCGGTGATACTACACTTAGTCTGTTTCCTTTATGCAGTAGTTGCACTTATTTCCAGTACATTTTCATTTCTAGTCCTTGGCATGTAATGAGACAATTCAGTTTGCTTTCATTAATAAAGGCTTGAAGCCATCTTTTTCATAAATGACTAATGTTTCTGCGTATGATAGCCCTGTGGCAAGCAATTAAAATTATGTTATTCTGGCTGGAGTATGAACGCTTAAAACAACTCAAATCTCCAAGTCTCCAGAGCGCGGACTGGAGTACTCGAAGTCCCCAGAGTGCGGACTCAAGTATAAACGATTTAAAACCTCCAAGTCCCCGGAGTGTGGACTGGAGTACTCTAAGTCCTCGGATTGCGGACTCGAGTATAAACGATTTAAAATCTCTAAGTCCCCGGAGCGCGGACTGGAGTACTCGAAGTCCCCGGAGTGCTGACTCGAGTAAAAACGATTTAAAACCTCCAAGTCCCCGGAATGCGGACAGGAGTACTCTAAGTCCCCGGAGTGTGGACTCGAGTATAAACGATTTCATACCTCCAGGTCCCCGGAGTGCGGACTGGAGTACTCTAAGTCCCCGGAGTGCGGACTCGAGTATAAACGATTTAAAACCTCCAAGTCCCCGGAGTGCGGACTGGAGCACTCGAAGTCCCCGGAGTGCAGACTCGAGTATAACTATTTAAAGTATCCAAGTCCCCGGAGTGCGGACTAGAGTACTCGAAGTCCCCGGAGTGCGGACTCGAGTATAAACGATTCCAAACCTCCAAGTCGCCGGAGTGCGGACTGGAGTACTCTAAGTCCCTGGAGTGCGGACTCGAGTATAAATGATTTAAAATCTCCAAGTCCCCGGAGTGCTGACTGGAGTACTCGAAGTCCGTGGAGTGCGGACTTGAGTATAAATGATTCCAAACCTCCAAGTCCCCGGAGTGCGGACTGGAGTACTCTAAGTCCTCGGAATGCGGACTCGAGTATAAACGATTTAAAATCTCCAAGTCCCCCGAGCACGGACTGGAGTACTCGAAGTTCCCGAAGTGCGGACTCGAGTATAAACGATTTAAAACCTCCAAGTCCCCGGAGTGCGGACTGGAGTACTCTAAGTCCCCGGAGTGTGAACTCGAGTGCAAGCGGTAAAAATTCTCTAAGTCCCCAGAATGCAAACTAGAATATTCTGGGTTCCCGTTGTACAGATTAAAAAATGTTCTAAGTGCTTGAAGCATGGAAAGAAAACGAACGACTCTCAGGGAATCATTGGGCTAAGTGGAGACAAACCGAGAAGTCTGTGTTACGCACAACAGCATGAATTCGAATCATAATTACAAAGAAAACATAATAATAAGAATCTTTAGAAAAGACAGAAGTGGAAACTAAACTTTATTCAGGAAAAGTTCTTTGCTACAAGCACTCCAAAATTCGAGTCAACAGTCTATCTACAAAAATTACAAAAAAACTATTACACGACTCAAATTGACTCTCGTTCAACGAGGACAGTGGTCACTTCTTGTGCTTCTTTGACTTCTTCCCGGACGAATCTTCCCCAGAGCGTTTACGCTTGGAACCTTTCCTTGACGGAGGAGTAACTACTGAAGAAGTAAGGGGAACATCCAAGGGCTTGGACCTGCCAGGAAGGATGACCCTCAATGGCTTGTTCAAGGGATCGTCCGGGTCCACTTCACCCGGCTCAACCTTGACCTTGACCGTATCTCTCTTCTCTTTCTCGAGCCGCTCCTTCATGCTCAATTCAGATGTATGCGCGAAGGCGCCTGTGACTTCTACTTCATAACTCCTAGAAGAGGAATCGGACTTGCCTTCGTCAAGCGCCCCGATCACTTGAGCATCTGGCCCAGGAGCTTCACCAGCTTGAGCATCCTCACTAGCCTTTTCCACCTCCTTGGCGACATCACTCCTCGGAGTGGGATCGAGATCAAAACGACCTGCACAAAATCAAAAAAGATGAGCATTAGAATGCAATAGTACTTCACAAAGAATGACGACTTTCAAAACCTCAAAGTGAAAGGTTATCTACCAGGCTCTGGCAAACTTCCTACCGTCAAAGGGGTTTCGCCCTCCGGGATAAGAGACAAAACATGAACGCCCATGCCGGGGGCTTCCAGATCGTAGCCAATGTGCCATTCAAAAGGATCAAGTATCGGCCGACTGGCCGGCTGGGTAGGCACATGAACGGGAGGCTCGGCCCTTGATGGACCGGCGACAGCTTCTTTCCCTTTCCTTGAGGGGGAGCCTTTGCAATAGAGGGCCTTGGCCATCGACAGGTCCGAAGGCTCATTTCCCCTCAGATATTCTTTTATCAAGTCCCCTCATCAACCTCTTCAGCACCGCGCTCGACTTTCTTGATTTGAATTAAGGTTTCCCACGCCTCGAGCAACGATTCATGATAGCCATCGCCCAAAAAAGTTAAGTCACGGTGCATGAGCACGCGGGCGTTGAATCGGCAATAAGCGGGTCGAACGCGGTTTTGATCTCTTCCCTGCCTTCTTCCCTGCCTGCCTCGAGACGGGACTCGATGTCCTCCGACGCCATCTTTTTCCCCTCTTCACAGGCATAGCTCATTAACGCCTCAACTCTGGAAAGCCCACCCTTAAGTTTTTCTTTTAAGAGTTGAGTGGCGACAATCTCGTCACAGTATCGTTGTGACTCTTCTTGGGAAGCCATTTTTTCCTCTTTCTCTCTGCGAAGAAGGTCCTCAAGTTCCTTGACCCGAGAGCTGAGCGTATCCCTCTCCTTTTGAACGGAGTCTTTCTCTAAAGCCAAAGTCTCGCATCGTTGAACCGCATCGTCAAGCTCTTTCTTATGAGTTGATTCCAAATGAGTGACCGCCTCAGCAGTATCCCTGGCGCTTCGATGGACGACCTCGAGTTCAGATTTATAAGTGGCAATTTCTTCGTCTTGGGCCTTAATGATGTCTCTATCGTGGATTTCCTCAAGCTTCAAACGAACTATCTCATGCCGGCGTTCCATAGAGACTTCGGAAAGTTTCTCGGCTAGGTGAACGAATGTGTCATGTTGAACATAGACGTCGTTCGTACAGGCAAGAGCTCTCTGTTTAACATGACTGGGAATAGGATGAATCGCCGGAAGGAATTTCAGGCCATCGAAGCAGATTCTCGAAAATTTGTCCTTAAGCTCAGCCAGCTTCTCTTCCACTATTGGGTCTGTCGCAGGAACAGTGGGTGACTGCTTTGAGAGTTCACCCCGCCTGTGAGAACCTCGGGACTGTCGAGTAGAAGAAGAGTCAGAGTGTTGGTCCCAGGGAGCATCGGGTTGCGACCTCTTATGGCCATGCTTGTCTTTGCTGTGCTCTGCGTGAGACGAAGTATCCTGGTGCTGCTTTGGCTGATAGTAAGTTTTCCTCCGGGATGAGGAGTCCTGGGAATGATAGTCTCTGTCGCCATCACCATCTCTATCTCGATGTCTCTCCGGACCCGAGTCCCGTCAGGACGGATGAAAAATAGAAGAACCACGGAGACGATTGAATCCGTGTGAGCACCCCATGTCACCTGCACGAAATTCAAATAATAGCGAATAAGCAAAAAGAGGCGTGGCAACGAAAATCTAAGTGCGAATTGAAGTGCAAGTGTTCGTGTGTGTCCTAGTGTTTCCCCTCGACGGACTAGTAGCCTTTCTAACAGGGGTTTTCTCTCCCTGACTTTGGGCAGGAATGCCCACATCGCCTCTGATAGGCATGTGGAACTTGAACGCCTCCTGATCGCCAAAGTCATAGTTGAGCAGATCATCGGGGTTGGAGAGATTCGACAGACCCTTTAAAGAACTTTCCACATGCTGTGAAGAAGCCTCTTTCTCTGCCGGGATGAGCGTAACTTTGGAAGTCCCTCCAACCTTCTCCTTCCTTATCTTATACGCCAACTTCTTTTTCCCCTTCGAAGGGGAAGATGACGTCTCAATATAATGCACTTCGACCGGCGGATACCGAGTAACACCCACATTCTCACCTTGTGTTTCAGGAGCCTCGCTCTCTTTAATCTCCCCCTCTTCCTGTACATCAGTGGTATGGCGTGATGACGATTCAGCTAGTTTTTTCCCTTTACCGGATGCGGGCTTGGGAATCGAGATGCCCTAAGGAAGGCTAATCCGGTGACCATCTGCTAACAATCCGAACCTTGATAATGACTCGTTTGAAATGAGGGATCGGATGTCTCGTTCCTCGGTAGGAAGAGCTCTAATGGCCTCAACGGCTTCAGAATACCCATGACCGTCCGGGCATGGGATGGTACCTGAAATAATGAAAAAAAGAATTAGAGAAGGTATGACTTTGATCAAGCATGAATAGCGGTCCAAAGAAGGGGCTTACTTCCTTCGACCCATCTCCTCGCAAAACCGGGGGGCAACGCACGTAGAACCATTCCAGTTTGTACAGGGAAAATTTGCTGCTCCACGCTCCGGTTAAGATTTGGCATTTCCGATGTGGCACTAGGAACGTGTAAGATGGACTATCTCCCTGCTTCTTGATCATGTATATGTATCTGATATCGCCAGAAGTTGGGGGCCTGGAGAAGACGATCATGAAGAGCATATAGGTGCCATAGATGAAGGCATGACCGTTTGGATGCAGCTGCGACGGGGCGATGTCAATATACTGCAGCACATCCCGAAGAAATAAGTTGAACGGAGGCACGCTGCCGACCCTGCACATGAATTTATTACACGCCATATATCCGACTGGGGGCAAGTGTGGACGGTGGCGCCCCGATGGAACCAGCACATCGTCAAATGGGATTCCATGAATGGAGCATATCCGCCGAAGCGCGAATTCGTTGATTTTCGAAGCTAGAGAGTCGACAGGATTGTCCAAGAAAACCGATGCCTCCAGGGCATCAGGGGCTAAATCATGTGCAAGGGACATTGAAGTATTCGAAATGTTAGCGACTTCTTATCGAGAAGACGGTCCGGGCCTATCTGAGATAGTGGCGGAGCAAGATCTTTTAGACACCTTCAATAAATAGTGAATTTGGCTAAGCACCTGTGCGTACTATACTTGAAAAACGATCAACGTTAGAATTAACAACACGAATAATTCCCCCATGTGGTGTGTGAACTAGGGCAATCAATCACGTGTAAGCATTGAAAATTTGGAAGTCGCAAGATTACTGATACAAAACTGAACTTAAAATCATCGCCTTTGAAGACGGTCATCGCTTATTGTCTCCAAAAGCCTTCCTTATGGAAATTACAGTTTCAGATTCAGAAAACGTTAGAAGAAGGTTAACCTAAGTTCGGGTTTATGTCTATTGAAGCTAAGGAGTTAATAGTCCGGATCAGTTCGATATGCTAGCATGTTAGAGTCGTTGTCATTATTCGGCATGAGTTGTTCAGCATGATTGGTTCGGCATTTGTGTGTTGTCCAACTAAGTATCGTTCGGCATGTTTCGTTTGGCATTTACGTGTTGTTCGAATAAGAATTGTTCGACATGATTGGTTCGACATTTATGTGTTGTCCAACTAAGTATCGTTCGACATGTTTCGTTCGGCGTTTACGTGTTATTCGAATAAGAATTGTTCGGCATGATTGGTTTGGCATTTATGTATTGTTCAGCTAAGTGTCTTCGGCATTTACGTGTTGTTCGGCACGATTGGGTCGGCATTTAGGAGTTGTTCGGCAAGGCATTGTTCGGCTGAAATTCCATTTTAGCCGAAACAACACTCGGCATCCTCCCCACTAACTCATACTCCCAAACCTTCCATCCTACTGACCGGCATGTAGTGAGATACACCGAACCAAAATAATGCCGAACCCCAACGTTCGGCACTTCACCATAAATTCCGTCCCTCTTTTCCACCATCCTCGACCGAGCAACAAGGGCCGACCATTCGGTAGGTCGTGCCAGGACGAACAACTCGACATCCTAACTATCTCCTGCTCCTCCTCCATTCTTTCCTCCAACAATCTCGTTCGGCATGAGGGAACTGTGCCGAAGCACCACACATCTAAACAACGACTTCCTACCGAACTCGACCCTAATCATTCCTCCCAACACTCAGTCCTAAAGAACAAAGTCCGATCAATAAACCTTTTCGACTACGGCTAGATAAAGGATATAAAGGAGATAATACCTATTCGGTAGGGCGAAGCTTAGGAGGGATTAATTTGACTCTTGATATCTGGTTGACAGGCAAAATCCTGTGTTCTTGGGAGATGGTAGAAATAAAAGTAAAAAGAAAAAAAAAAGGAGGAAGATGCCAGGTTTTATAGGAGAAAAGAGGAAGACGAAACGACTCTGACCGGTAGAACCAGTCAAAGCACGAAGAATGCTCGGCATTGGTCATCTCGTTCGGCTAACATGGATCGTTTGGCACTCGTCTTCGGCTGGGATGTTTGGCATACGAAATTACTCGGCATAACGTCAATCGTTCGGCCTTCTACACCACGTTCAGCCAAGAGAATCATGCGACCCCCAAGAATGATGACCAAGGTTGGAAGAAAAGCATGGAAGGCGAGTAATTCAAAGCGTATCATGTTCGGTCATGTAATACACTTTGGGGGGCAAGTGTTTCCTGGAGATTTGGCCAGGCAACATAGTACTCGGCATACCAAGGACGTTCGGCCTTTAAGTGGTTCGGCACCATTGCTCGGCCAAAGAGATCGCTCGGCATCTAAGATAGCGCTCTGCCAAAGAGATAGTGTTCGGCAAAAGAGATCGTTCGGCATTAGGAAGGGTCTGGCACACAGAGCGTTCGGCCTCATCTCGTTCGGCCTAGATATCGTTCAGCCTCATATTGTTCGGCTAAAGGAGAACGTTCGGCTAAAGAAGATCGCTCGGCCTCCCGAGTACGCTCGGCCAAAGCCATCGTTCGGCATCCTACCGTTCGGCCTCCCTGACTCGGCACACAAAGCTGGCACTATTTGGACCGAGTTATTCAGCTACCAGGCCCACCAGGGAAGTCCAACCAACCTTAGCCTATAAATATAGGGGCAGGGGCACAGAAAAAGGGATAAGATTTTAGGGAGCACTGGGGAGACTCTGCCACATTCACCCCTCATTCAGGACTTAAGTTTTTTATTTAGCAATTGTATTCGAATACTTAGAGACGGATTGTATCTGTAATCAAGTATCAAGGGGAAAAATATCAACTTCAAAGTGGACGTAGGCTATTACGCCGAACCACTATAAATCTGGTGTTCTTACTTTCTGCATTTAAATCTATGCTCTCTTCTCTATTTTAATTTGTTTTCTTCATTGATCTCTCTACACAATCTTTCTAAGGGTGTTGCTGACCAATTTTGGTGGTAACACTTTCTAATTTGATTTCGAAAATCAAATTAAATTAACCAATTTTATTTATCAAAATTTACGGGTCGTTACACTCTCCCCCACTCGAAACTTTTCATCCCCGAAAAGGAAAAGAAGGGGAAAGAAGAATTATATTATATATTATTCAAAACATTATATTCATAACTATAAGATTACAGAATAGGATAATTTAAATAAAATATATAGATTAATAACCAATTAATCCTTTTATACTTAAATTAATAAAGTTTGGAAACGTTTTTCAGAACTTTCTAAGTCCAAAATTTACGACTTTTTTTGGCAGAGTCTCCTTTGTACGGGGAGGCTCGGGAGAAAATATAGTACCAAATATAACAATATACAACTTATATTTTCCAATATAATATATATGCCAACTGGAAAAATAATATAATAACACTATAAACCGTAATCCGAAAACGTACCTATTAGTCAGGCAATTAACGCTTAATTATGAAACCAAAAGCAGTAGCAATTACTTCATTAACCTGTATTTCACTTATATAATCCAATAAAGTTGACAATTATATAAAATAAAATATTTAGAGTGGTTTCAACCATAAGCAAACAAATCAATACAACATCAATCAATTGCAACAAACAGCATACAACCATCATACAAAATCAAAACAATTCAATTATCCATCCATATCAAACAAAACAGGTAGTTGTTCGGGTTCAAAACTTTAAATTGTACATAACGAAGAATAAACTACTAAGTGCATCTTTTACTCAACAGTCTTAGATGAAACGAAATCGATTATCATACATCCAACAATCTTAAAGTATCCTTGCCCAAGCAACTATAAACCAGCCAAACAACAATTTCAATAGATCCATTTAATTTTAATCAATTTCATTTCATAATATTTGTTATTTGATTCCTTTTCATTTATATAATGGTTTATCCTTTTTATTTTCATTTATTTCTTATAGTTTCATTTATTTATTTATTTGCATTTCATGCATTCATTTCTCAATTTCGTTTACTTAGCATCTCAATACATTACTTTAGTCTCGACCATATATTTAGTGCATTCATTTATTCACTGCTTAATTTCATGTTCTTAAGTTTATAATCTATTATTTATATTACTTATCTTTCTATTATATTTTATTAGAAGCAATTTCAATTATACCAAAGTTTATACTACTAGAACAACAAATTCTTATTTATTAAGAATTTCATCAATTACTTTCATTACCTCAAATTTATTACTTGTATAATATTTATTTCATCTTCTTATTAACATTTCAACTTTTTACATCCTTTGGTAAATTGTATATATGTTTAGAGAATGCAAATGAAACTTATACAAGTTTTACCTCATCTTTTAATTTAATTTAATGTTCAATAATTACATCTTTGTTTTATAAGTTACAATTTCAACTTTCTTTAAATTTTATTTATAACTGAGCACTTATCTCTTATTTCCTTTAGAGGTTTCAATTATTAATTACCTACGTTCCAATTCACTCCAATAATTGAAACTATTAATAAATGGAAAGTTAAGAATTAAATACCATGTTTAAGTTTCAAATCATTTTAAAATAATAGATAAAGGTTTATACTTACAACTTATATATCCAATTATACTTAAAACAATTTAAAATTTATATTTTTTTATCAAAGTAAATCTACATTAAAACTACTACAGTGGCCTTCCCACTTCGAAACTCGAAAATGAATATCGATGATGCGTGCACTCATCACCGAAATTATTTTCCAACGACAGAGAAGGGAGTACATAACTTATTTCTTTCCAAAATTTCTTTAAAACAATTCTTTCAAATTATATTGAAATATTTATATCTGAAAATACTTCTAATAAAAGTATTATTATATTTCAAAATTATTCGAAAGAAATTTTCAAAATCCCGGAACTTAAGTTCTAAAATTTTCAATTTTATTTATTTTATTTTCAATCTTATTTCACTATTATTTATAAATTTCATTACCTAACAACCAAAATATTTCAACCAAATATGTATATATATATATCATTTAAAATTTTATTTTATACTAGAAAATATAATAGGAAAAATTATTTCATTCACCTTTAATAAAACAAATATTATGTCGGTCTGTCCTATTAAGTGTTTAGAAATCCCTATTGATGTCATAGCGTCCCATGCATCAACAAGAATTTATAAATACAAAACAGAATAGATTAACACACTAATAAAACCTTTTATAACACTAACAAATACGCTCTCTCATATATAGACCCTCAACGACTCCCATATGGTATTAATATCCTATTAACTAAGAGTCAGACCCCACAAAGCTAAGGTTTATCGCTAAACCAAAGCTCTGATACCAGATGTAACGTCCCACCTTTTCGCACGCTTTAAATCGACGATAAACCAGACACGTCAGACTTAAACTACACAGAAGGGCGGATTGTTATAGGGTAAACAAGAAAAAGTAGAGAAAGAAAAAAAACAAAAATAAAATCTTACAGCTGAACGATAAAATATAATAATCAAATATACAGTTCATGAAGATGTTTATAAAATATTCGATTATTCTTATAAGATATATATCAGAGTTACACATACCAAGGAATATTAACAATGCAGCGGAGCATTTGGAATGTGGTGGAATACTATAATAAATAATAATAGTATAAATCTTCGTCTTTGTCCTCTAGAGCTAAAGTCTTCGAATCCTGAAATGCTCAGGCTGACCCGAGCGAATTGAAAAGACGAAACACTCGAGTCAGAACTAAAAGATCTTATGTAAGTTAAATCAACAGAAATAAATATGAGTGCAATAAATTAAGAGATGCTCGGGATTTACATCTCCTCAGGATCCGTTAAACTATTTAATATGTAGTAATATTTCCCTATTATAATAATGTCTATAGTAAAGTAAACATACTTTTAAATAGTGTTAAGGAGTGACCCCATATTCCCCTTAACACGTAATAGTCCCAATAGTCCATCCAATATCATAGTCCCTCCTGATCGGGAAGCCACCAGAGGATACCACATGGGCTATGGGAGAAATCCAAACTCGTACAAGGTGCGATAGAGTAGGTGACACGGCACAACTAGGCAATGCCAAGGTAGATATACCAATTACGCATCCGGGCTGGTGGTAACGCGTAGCGCGCAGCTACCGCCCACCTCGAGCCACAACCCCAAATAAAAAAATCAAATGCGGCCACCGAATCAATCCAAAAGTCAAAGTATAATATCGAAGGGATGTGTCCGATCAAAGGTGCTACCTTATTGGCCCGAGAATCGCTCCTGTTTTAGCCACTTTATGCCAACTCACGTGAGTCGGGTCCACGTATTTACCTCAAAGGAAACACCGCCACCATCCTACTTCATTCTGGAATCTCCACAGCTTACAGGGTTGTTAAAGTGGTTTTTGGAGTTGGCAGAGAGTATGACAACTTCTGATCCCAGTCTCTTCAACAACCAAACGTTATTATAACACCGCGGTTGTTTCAAATAATTTTTACTTTAAAACCAGAATATAATATCCATTTCAAAACCATATAAATACGATATCATTTCTGTTTTAAAAATCCAAATCAATATGATATTATTTTTATAAAATCCAAATCAATAATATCATTTCTCAAATATATCCTTTTTCTAAAACCATAACACTTTCAAATTTATATACTTCGAAACCAACATTTGAAATATAACCTTCCAAAACATAAACTTTGAAATTCATAACTTTGAAACATACTACACCACTTAAATGGTTTAAATATTTAATTTCTTTATATAGTAAAATAGCTTCTTCACCTTCACAATCAATTCCAATATGCATTTTAAATTCCTAAATAAACCAATATAATTTCCATATATTTCAAAGCTTTAATTATCCTACCATTTCAAAACTTATTCTTTGATAATTTCATATACATCAATCTCAACTACTATTATTTAGATTTGAAATGTTTACTAAATGAATCAAATATCATTTTAGTAAAACCTTTAGACTTTAAATAACAGGATATTCTTCCAATTAAGTTAACTTGATAATATTTATTTAAATCAATTTGATATTCATTTAAATCCTCTAAACAAAAATCAAGTTATAAAATCATACCCTTTAAATCTCAATTTTTTTTACATTTCAAATCAAATTTTCGAGGATAATTTTTAAATACTTTAATTCAAATCAAATTCACATTTATCTTCCAGCCTTAATTTTATTTGAGTCATTATTAACTCTATATACAATAGAATTTAAATAGATACTTAACCATTTTATATAAAAGAAATCAAACTTTATTATTAAACTCATTTTTATTAATCAATTTTATACATAGCTTTAAATTCAAGAATTTAACTATATATATATAAAATAATATTTATATAACATCAAAAATTAATATTTATTAAACCGTATATTCCTTTCCAAAACCATAGAAAATCATTTCAAAATATTTTTATATATATAGACCACGGTGCCTGTATAAAATTTTCTATCCTATGGTCAAGTGATATGAATATTTATCATTTCAATCCGTAATTTAAAATAAAAATTACGGTTATATATCATTTCAAACCGCAATCCCGAATGAATTGAAAATGCATAATAACTTGGAGTTTATAAAAATATAAAATACAACATCCATTCACCCAATATCAATCATCAACCATTTATTCCAATCATCATCCGATTTAAACAATAACATCAATACAGAGCATATAATAATTAACAGGTAATTACTGACAGTTTATATTCAATAATAAATTTAAACAATCTATCTAACTGGCAGTTTGTATTAAATAATGATTTAATTTAAATAAATGCAATAACTAAGATGATGATTAAAAATACAAACAGTCATAAATAAATTCATAATCACAATATAAATTAATTTAGCAAACATAAGAAATTTTAGAAGTAGTGAGTGGCACAACTTCTAAAATTTCTTATGTTTGTTAAATTAATTTATATTGTGATTATGAATTTATTTATGACTTTTTGTATATTTTTAATCATCGTCTCAGCTATTGCATTTATTTAAATTAAATCGTTATTTAATATTAACTGCCAGTTAGATATATTATTTAAATTTCTTATTGAATATAAACTGTCAGTAATTACCTGTTAATTATTATATGCTCTATATTGATGTTATTGTTTAAATCATATGATGATTGGAATAAATGGTTGATGATTGATATTGGGTAAATGGATGTTGTATTTTATATTTTTTTGTAAACTGCAAGTTATTATGCATTTTCAATTCATTCGGGATTATGGTTTGAAATGACATATAACCGTAATTTTTATTTTAAATTACGGATTAAAGTGATAAATATTCGTATCACTTGACCATAGGATAGAAAATTTTATACAGGCACCGCGGTGTATATATATAAAAATATTTTGAAATGATTTTCTATGGTTTTGGAAAGAATATACGGTTTAATAAATATTAATTTATGATGTTATATAACTAATATTTTATATATATACAGTTAAATTCCTGAATTTAAGCTATGTATAAAATTGATTAATAAAAAAGATTTTAATAATAAAGTTTGATTTCTTTTATATAAAATGGTTAAGTATCTATTTAAATTCTATTGTATATAGAGTTTATAATGACTCAAATAAAATTAAGGCTGGAAGATAAATGTGAATTTGATTTGAATTAAAGTATTTAAAAATTATCCTCGAAAATTTGATTTGAAATGTAAAAAAAAAATTGAGATTTAAAGGGTATGATTTTATAACTTGATTTTTGTTTAGAGGATTTAAATGAATATCAAATTGATTTAAATGAATATTATCAAGTTATATTAATTGGAAGAATATCCAGTTATTTGAAGTCTAAAGGTTTTACTAAAATGATATTTGATTCATTTAGTAAACATTTCAAATCTAAATAATAGTAGTTGAAATTGATGTATATGAAATTATCAAAGAACATGTTTTGAAATGGTGGGATAATTAAAGCTTTGAAATATATGGAAATTATATTGGTTTATTTGGGAATTTAAAATCCATATTGGAATTGATTGTGAAGGTAAAGAAGCTATTTTACTATATAAAGAAATTAAATATTTAAACCATTTAAGTGGTGTAGTATGTTTCAAAGTTATGAAATTCAAAGTTTATGTTTTGGAAGGTTATATTTCAAATGTTGGTTTCGAAGTATATAAATTTGAAAGTGTTATGGTTTTAGAAAAAGGATATATTTGAGAAATGATATTATATTGATTTGGGTTTTATAAAAATAATATCACATTGATTTGGATTTTAAAACAGAAATGATATCGTATTTATATGGTTTTGAAATGGATATTATATTCTGGTTTTAAAGTAAAAATTATTTTGAAATAACCGCGGTGTTATAATAACGTTTGGTTGTTGAAGAGACTGGGATCGGCAGTTGTCATACTCTCTGCTAACTCCGAAAACCACTTTAACAACTGTGTACGTGGTGGAGATTCCAGAATGAAGTAGGATGGTGGCGGTGTTTCCTTTGAGGTAAATACGTGGACCCGACTCCCGTGAGTTGGCATAAGGTGGCGAAACATGAGCGATTCTTGGGCCAATGAGGTAGCACCTTTGATCGGACACATCCCTTCGATATTATACTTTGACTTTTGGATTGATTCGGTGGCCGCTTTTGATTTTTTATTTAGGGGTGTGGCTCGAGGTGGGCGGTAGCTGCGCGCTACGCGTTACCACCAGCCCGGATGCGTAATTGGTATATCTAACCTGGCATTGCCTAGTTGTGCCATGTCACCTACTCTATCGCGCATTGTACGAGTTTGGATTTCTCCCGTAGCCCGTGTGGTATCCTCTGGTGGCTTCTCGATCAGGAGGGACTATGATATTGGATGGATAACTGGGACTATTACATGTTAAGGGGAATATTGGGTCACTCCTTAATGCTATTTAAAAGTATGTTTATTTTTCTATAGACATTATTATAATAGCGAAATATTACTACATAGTAAATAGTTTAACGGATCCTTGGGAGATGTGAATCCTGAGCATCTCTTAAGTTATTGCACTCATATTTTTTTCTGTTGATTTAACTTACATAAGATCTTTTAGTTTTGACTCGAGTGTTTTGTCTTTTCAATTCGCTCGGGTCAGCCTGAGCATTTCAGGATTCGAAGACTTCAGCTCTGGAGGACGAAGACGAAGATTTATACTATTATTATTTATTATAGTATTCCACCACATTCAAAATGCTCCGCTGCATTGTTAATATTCCTTAGTATGTGTAACTCTGATATATATTTTATAATAATAATCGAATATTTTATAAACAGCTTCATGAACCGTATATTTGATTATTATATTTTAACGTTCCGCTGCAAAATTCTATTTTTGTTTTTTATCTTTCTCTACTTTTTCTTATTTATCCTATAACAATCCGCCCTTCTATATGGTTTAAGTCTGACCTGTGTGGTTTATCGTCAATTTAAAGCGTGCGAAAAGGCGGGACGTCACATATAAATAGATTAAATTTAAATAGTAGTTCACTCACCTTATGGTCAGACGACGGAAATTCTTTCGGTTTAGAAAACCGTCGAACAAATTTAAATTAAAAATAACCGCAAGCGCACGGCGTACTATCGTAGTACGGGGCGAATACGGATCGATCCGTAGGGAATTGATTATTTTAAACTTCTATTCAATCAAATTAAACAAAATGGAGGAGGATTTGTTAACTAGAAATGAGGCTAACACATAAAAAATGTGATTCAAAAACTATTAGACTAAAGAACAATTTAGAGGCAAATCCACTCTTAAATTTTAGTAAATCAACAAACACATAATTTATGATCTCTAACTTTGATATTAAGTGAAATAATAATTGCATTTATCATAAGTATGGTTTTTTTATGTTATTACTTAACATAACTCAAACCATCAAACTATAATACAACAATTATACCACTTATAATTCTCATGAAAAAGAAGCCAAAGCAAAAACTATTTTAAGTATGATCTATTTACTATTGTAACTAGTAATATAGATCATCAAATTTCATTTTTTACTTTCATTTCATAATCAAAAATTAATTAGCAATTGATAATGTAAATTGTGTTTATGTTGAATAAGAATAGCTCATTTGCATAAGCAATATAAGCTATCAAACCCACTTGTATAAACTTACATCCAAATTCATATTCATGAAGCATAAACAAAGGATCATAAATCATAAAAATGTTGAAATTACATAAAGTTATAGAGCTTCATCACCCCTAAATTGAAGGGGTTTAGCTACTCATTTGTGGCATTGAAGCAACACAAATAAATTTCAACATTATAAAGGAAAGAGAATAGAAAATAAGCAAAGAAACCAAAAGAGATTAGCTACTAACTACTTGCATAAATGTAAATCTAAGCTATGAACATAAAGGAAAAGAGAGCATAGAAATAAACATTAACAATAAAACAAAGAAAAGCATGTAGAAAAGAGAGAAGAAAGAGGCTTGGAAGCCATTTTTATTTCATAGAACATTGAGCTTACACTTTGATTTCTTAATTTCCTAAGTAAAATGAAAGAGAAGAAGATGATCTTTTCATGTACATAAGAGGGCTATTTATACATGCATAGAACCCTAATTCTATTTTTAGGGAGCTTCCTAAATTTCCCTTTAGGAAGGGTGACCACCAAGTAACCATTATCCACAAATTAATCCATCATTTGTTTTGCATGAAGCTTTAACCTCCACTCAGTTGTCCATTAGCTCCAAATCTTACATTTAGGTAAGTGGGTGGGGTTCTCCATGTTCATGGCTTAAATTATTTACCTCTTATTTCCTTTGTATTCATTTTTCCATGCATATATCTTCATATAATCCTCTTCCATATGCATCCAAATTCCTATAAAAATTATCAAAAAAATGTCAAAGTAAAAATTCTTACATTGACACATGCACAAAAATGTCCGTTTTGCCCCTGAATGAAGATGAAAATGTGATGGCTTGGAAATAATTGAATTTTGGTTTTAAACATGTTAAAGTGCCCAAATATGATGATTATTTAAATAAAAAGAGATAAAATATGGATGTAAATATATGCACAATTACGTGCACATCAAATGCCCCCACACTATCTTTTTATTCGTCCTCGAATAAATGAAAACTAAGATAAATCTGTTTTCGTAGGGAGCACGATTGGATTGAGCGTATGCAACAAACCGTTAAACCTCTGGGTGTCCCCAGTAGGACGAGTGTTGTCTCGTGAGGGTTTTCAGTGGATACTACCCACAAAATCCAAATGCAGGATGAAAATATTTTCAAATTGCAAGATTTATTTACAAAGAGATGAATGCGAATTTTTGGAAATATTTACAAATGAAGGATTTATTTTTAAATTGACATGAATAAGTTAAATACAAGTTTTGGTCATTGTCTTGAAAATTTAGGTCATTTACTTGTCAAAATTTCCAATAAAAATCAAGTTGTCATAACAGATAGACCATAGTTTGGCTAGTTGTTTCGGTTGATAACACAATGTAATTATGAAACGGATCCTTAGTTGATTAACAAAGTTTATTAAAGTGGTATTTTCATTTCTTTTCAATAACAAGTTAAATCAAACAAGTTAAAATAGTGCTAGGATTTCAATTGCTTGCTCTCTCATTATTTGCAAGAAAAATTACACACCTAGCTCAGGTAAACTAAGGCCAGATATACCACCCATGCACTGCCTTTCGAGCTTATGTGAGGGGAGTACAGAGCATGGCGAATGCACACACTTTCGTGCATACACCTATCGACCGTAGGTGGTTTTTATTAAGTCTGTTCTTTTTTTTACATGTGTTCCATACATGCATAACCATGAGGACTTTTAAATCAGTATGAAAGCACATAATCAAAGATTTCAAGTAATTCACCCATGCATAACCGTGAGGACTTTTAAATGAGAGTGAATACTTTGGATGTTATTATTTTGTATTTTTTTATATTTTTTTAAGAGAGAGAGAGTTTTGCAAAATCATCTTAGCACCATTTAATTTAGAAGACAAAAATGTTATATCCTTTACTTTAAATTTACCACTTTTTAAAAAAAGATTTTCAATTAGCACATACTTCATAATTAACATAGATGAACCTTCCTATATACTAGTAAAACCATTGTTATTTGTAATCAAACTTCATTTTTATTTTTTTTAAGACAAATAAATTTTCAAAAATTCAATTTATTAACCAAAACTTATACTTATCCCATAGCGTTTCTTCAAAAATAAATCAAAATGGTAAAAAGAAAATGTTTTTGAGATTTATGAGTTTTGAGATTTTTTTTGAAGAAAATGAAAATTCAAAAATGCCATGAAAAACTAAATATAATGAAAATGAGACACCCCCCCACACTTAATTTTTGACTGTGTTCCCATAGTCGATGCATGATATAATGAGTGTAACGGGGAAAAATATGTACATATTTACAAAAGAGGGTAAACATTCTTACTAGACGTAGCTTGGCTCATGAAGGATCATGAGCTCCTCCTCTTGGTTACCGGGAAATTCCAAGAAGGGTTTTAAACGATGACCGTTGACTTTGAAAATCGATCCATCCTTTGGGTTTTCTATTTCTATGGCACCATGTGGAAAAACAGTTCGTACCAGAAATGGTCCGGTCCACCTTGATTTAAGTTTCCCAGGGAATAAATGAAGTCTCGAGTCATATAAAAGAACTTTCTGGTTAGGCGAAAACTTTTTCCTTAGGATTGACTTGTCATGAAAAACTTTGGTTCTTTCTTTGTAAATTTTCTCGTTTTCATACGCGTCGTTCCTAAGTTCTTCTAGTTCGTTGAGTTGTAGTTTTTGATTTTCGCCAGCTTTTTCACGATCAAAGTTTAAGTTTTTTATTGCCACAATGCTTTGTGTTCAATTTCAACAGGTAAATGGAAAGCTTTACCGTAAACTAAACGAAATGGGGACATCCCAAGGTTAGTTTTAAAAGCAGTACGGTAAGCCCAAAGCACGTCGGTCAATTTCTGAGACCAATCTTTTTTATTTTTGTTGACAGTTTTCTCCAAGATTTGTTTTATTTGTCGATTTGAAACTTCAACTTGGCCACAAGTCTGAGGATGATACGGAGTGGTTGTGGGTTATCGAGTATTTTTTCATTAAAGTTTCAAAAGAACGGTTGCAAAAATGGGTTCCGTTATCACTGATTATTGTGCGAGGTGTGCCGAACCTCGAAAAGATGTTTTCTTTGAGAAATTTCATAACAATTCTGTGGTCATTGGTTTTGCAAGGAACGGCTTCGACCCATTTTGAAACGTAATCGATAGCGAGAAGGATATACAAGTTTCCAAAAGAATTGGGAAAAGGTTCCATAAAGTCGATACCCCATACGTCAAAGATTTCAATCGTAAGAATGGGGTTTAAAGGCATCATATCTCGTCGAGAAATTCTTCCAAGCATTTGACATCGATCACAAGTTTTACAAAATTCAAACGAGTCTTTGAAAACAGAAGTCCAATAGAAACCACACTGAAGCACTTGTTCCGTAGTTTTTCGAGGACCGAAATGTCCACCGCACGCTTGATCGTGGCAAAATGAAAGAACGCTTCTTATTTCATTATCCGGAATACAACGTCGGATGATTTGGTCGGGACAATATTTGAACAAGTATGGATTGTCCCAATAGAAATATTTCACTTGGGACATGAATTTGCATTTGTCCTATTTGGACCAAGATGATGGAGTTTCTTTAGTGACTAAGTAGTTCACTATATATGCGTACCATGGATCGATAGAAATCGAAAGAAGTTGTTCATCGGGGAAGTTTTCATTGATCGGCAAGGAAGATGGTGCGTTCGAAAGACGAGATAAGTGATCGACTATGACATTATCGGATCCTTTTTTGTCTTTGATTGTAAGGTCAAATTCTTGAAGTAAAAGGATCCGACGAATCAAACGGGATTTAGCATCCTTTTTAGCGAAGAGATATCGAAGCGCAAAATGGTCAGTGTAGACCGTAATGTGTGAACCTATCAAGTAAGGTCGAAAATTTCAAGCGCAAAAACGACAGCTAGAAGCTCTTTTTCAGTTGTTGTGTAGTTGAGTTGAGCGTCGTTCAAGGTCATACTCACGTAGTAAATGACTTGAAGGATCTTGTTGATGCGTTGTCCCAAGACAGCACCAACGGAAAAGTTTGAAGCGTCGCACATTATTTCGAAAGGAAGATCCCAATTGGGTGTGCAAATGATTGGGGCAGAAATGAGTTCGCTCTTAAAACGTTCAAAAGAAGAGATACAATCAGAGTTAAAATCAAAAGGAACGTCTTTTCCAAGAAGGGTCGTCAAAGGACGGGTGATTTTGCTAAATCTTTCACAAAACGACGGTAAAAGCCAGCATGTCCTAGAAATGATCGAATGTCCTTAACGGATTTGGGAATGGGTAGATTTTCAATGACATCAATTTTTGCTTTGTCTACCTCAATGCCATTATTTGATATGATATGTCCAAGGACTATGCCTTGTTTGACCATAAAGTGGCATTTTTACAATTCAAAGTCAAATGTTTTTCTTTACATCGATTCAGAACCAACTCGAGGTGATGTTAACATTGGGAAAAAGAATCACCAAATATAGGGAAATCGTCCATAAAAACTTCTAGAAAGCGTTCAATCATGTCGTAAAAGATGCCAACCATGCATCGTTGGAAAGTCGCAGGAGCGTTACATAGTCCGAATAGCATACGTCGATAAGAAAAGGTATCGAATGGACATGTGAAAGTCGTTTTCTCTTGATCTTGGGAGCGATTGGAATTTGGTTATAGCCAGAATAACCATCAAGGAAACAGTAAAATTCATGGCCGGCTAAACGTTCGAGCATTTGGTCAATGAAAGGAAGAGGAAAGTGATCTTTACGTGTTGCGACATTTAGTTTTCGGTAGTCAATGCAAACACGCCAACCCGTTTGAGTGCGAGTTGGAATAAGCTCGTATGAATCGTTTTTGACAACGGTTAGCCCGAACTTTTTCGGTACAACATGAATTGAGCTAACCCATGAACTATCGGAGATTGGGTAAATGATTTCGTTGTCGAGAAGTTTAAGAATTCCATCACGTACCGCATCTTTCATTTTTGGATTAAGCCTTCGTTGCGCGTCACGAACAGGCTTGGCATTATCGATTAAATGGATGCGATGTTGAACCAGAGCGGGACTAATTCCTTTTATATCGGAAATTGACCATCCCATTGCTTCCTTATTTTTCGAAAGGATAGAGAGAAGAGAAGCTTCTTGGTCAAGAGAAAGATTGTTAGAAATGATGACAGGACAAGTTTCATTTTCACCTAAGTATGCGTACTTAAGATGGTCGGGAAGCGGTTTGAGGTCCAATTTGGAAATTTTTCGATCGAAGAGTTAGGTTGATATTCGGACTCAACTGGAAGTGAGTCAAAAGGAAGAGTGTATTCAATATCGTTGGGAATTTTGTGAAACAATATTTCATACTCGACCACACGTTCATCGTTAAGATCAAGTGTTTCATTTTCAACGTTATCGTGAATGGCACTAACTTCTAATGTTTAGTCACAAGGTTCATTCGATTGGCTTTCAAGATTGAAAATATTAAGATCCAAAGTCATGTTTCCAAAAGTTATTTTCATTGATCCGTTACGACAATTGATTAAGGCATTTGAGGTGGCTAAGAATGGTCGGTCTAAAATCAACGGAATTTGAATCGAGGGATTCATCACGGGTTGTGTTTCGAGAACGATAAAGTCAACGGGGAATATAAATTGCCCTACTCGAATGAGTACGTCTTCGATTTCTCCCATGGGTTTCTTAATGGAATGATGGGCAAATTGAAGCGTAACTTTTGTGGGTTTGAGCTCACCTAAGCCTAATTGTTCATACACGTAGTATGGAATCAAGTTGACACTCACGCCTAAGTCTATCAAACATTTGTTAATCGTCTTGTCTCCAATTGTACACGAAATCATAGCGCAGCCAGGATCTTTATATTTAACGGGCATGGATTGGGACAAGACTTCACTCAAACTAGCGGCTAAGAAGACTTTTTTGCACTTGAGTGTGTCGCTTTTGGGTGCACAAGTCCTTAAGAAATTTCGCATAAGTGGGGACTTGCTGAACGATGTCAAGAAGCGGGATGTTCACTTTTATTTGTTTAAAAATTTCCAACATCTTTTCCATTTGGTCCGAGTGTTTCTTTGGTCGAAGACGATACGGAAATGGAACATGATACTCGGTAGGCGGGTCTACTCGAGTAGAAGAAGAAGAATTTTGATTGTCGTTCGATTCGACATTTGGCTCCACGTTCTATTCTGAGTCGTTCGTTGTTTTAGAAGTGTCGACAAAAGTTTCCAATGAATCACTTGGATTAACGACATGATTATTGATTTGTTTACCAGAACGGAGAGCTGTGATAGCATTCAACTAGGTGACATTGCTATCTTGAACAACATGGGCTTGATTTGAATTTGCGTTTTGATTTCTGGGATTTGGAAGGGGCTGGCATGGGAATGTTCCTCCTTCACGTTCACTTACAGACGTGGCTAATTAACTCATTTGCATTTCGAGTTTTGCAATCGATTGGTTTGTGTTTTGCATATATGAACTCAATAAATTTTGCAAAATGTTGTTCGATTGAAGGCATTGAGTAGTTGCCTTAGCCAATGTTTCAAGAGTTTTCTCAAGCGAAGTTAAACGTTTATTGTCTTATGGAGGATGAGCAGAATTTGGTGGAAAATTTGGTTATTGCGGTTGATTATGAGACGGCCCCACAAAGTTTGGTTGAAAATTATTGGCCTGGAAGGGAGGATTCGAAGCATTATTCGAAAATGCTTGAAAATTGGGACGAATCGTATTCGTGTTGGGATTGTTTTGAATCCACGCAAAATTTGGATGATTTCTCCAACCAGGGTTGTACGTTGGAGAAAACGGGTCGTTTTTGGTTTTATTGAAAGCATTGATTTGTTCGATAGAGTAGGGACATTGATCGGCTATATGTTTAGGATCATTGCATTTATAACACATCAGTTGGGAAGCTTGGTTCATTTGATTTGATGAGAAAACGTTATCGAATTTTTTAATCATTGCGTCGATCTTAGCTTCCAAAGCAACAGTAGATCCTATCGAGTGTGCACTCGATCGTGAGTAGATTGATTTTTCGTTCGAGCGTTCCCATTGGGACGACTTCTCAGCGAGGTTTTCAAGGAATTTCCAAGCATCACATGATGTTGGGCAAGAAAATTGCCTTGGGACATTGATTCGAGCATCGTTCGTGAGCTGTTATCAAGTCCATCGTATAAGATTTGGCAAATCGTCCATTTTTCAAAGTTATGGTGTGGACATTTTATCAGAAGCTCTTTGAATCTTTCAAAATATTTTCCAAATGTTTCATCCTTGAATTGATGAACAATTACAATTTCGTTTCGAATTATACTTGTTTTTTCCAAGGGGTGGAACTTTTTTAAGAAAGCTTTTACAAATTCTTCCCACGTTTTAATTGAGTTCGAAGGTAAGCTGTACAACCATTTTTCAGCGTAATCCGTAAGAGCAAATGGGGTTAATCGAAGTTTGATTCCGTCATCAGAAAGTTATTGGAGTTTAATGGTTGCACAAACTTGTTCAAATTTAGTCAAAAAGATGTATGGATCATCGTGCTCGAAAATGCCAAATTTTGGAAGCGTGGCAATATGGTTTGAATGGATTTCGAAATGGTTACCCGTAGGGGCGGGTAACGTGATGCAAGATGGAATAGAAACTCTATCGGGAAAGATTCTATCGACAAGAGTTCGAGGGGCGTTGTCGTTTGCCATTTAAGGAGGATCGTCTGTTCGAGTTAAACGGTTTGTAGAAGGGTCGCGAGTCCAACGATTCGTTGTTGTGTCGCGAGTCCAAGTACTCATGCACAAGTGAAAGTCGAGAAGAGAAAGGAGTGAGTTTAGGGAGTGAAAAAAGATTTGAAAACGTGTTTTTTTTTATGTTTTTGGTTTCGTATTTTTTTTTGTATTTTTAAATATTTACCAAAAGGATTTTTTTTGTTTTTAGAAAATGGGAATTGATTTTTGTTTTCAAATTTTCAGAAAAAAAATTTCTTTTTTTCAAAAAAGATTATATATATTTTTTGTAGATTTTTGTTTTTGATTGAAAATTTTCAAAGGAAAGGAAAAAAGAAAATTTTTTTTGATTAAAAATTAAGTTAAGTAAAATTTACAATTTTTTTTGTTTTTTTATGGATTTTTTATTTTTTTGTTGTTTTTTTAAATATGCATGAACTAATGCAACTAAATGAATGCGAAGGACTTAACTACAATTTGCTGTCCTTAGTAGCTCCTAACCCAAAATTGTAAAATCACACTTTGTCTTAAATTAACAAAAATATTTCTCAGCCAGGTAACGGATAGGAGTCATCGGTGCACCACGAATCACTGTAGCAATGCAGCCAAAGGTTTAAGTACCTTCAGAGGAACAACCAGTATAATATTTACGTATCACCGTAATTTTTATGACTGGTTATTACTCTGCCGTAGCCTAGACACCAAGAAATAAAATTGTT
Source organism: Allium cepa (assembly GCA_030765085.1). NCBI lineage: Eukaryota > Viridiplantae > Streptophyta > Magnoliopsida > Asparagales > Amaryllidaceae > Allium > Allium cepa. The sequence goes on from CM060945.1 coordinate 83,588,536, forward strand.
CAAATAAAACAATTGTGAAGATACAATTAATCCCTAAATGAGCTCGTGATACCCTTAGGTCCAATGTCTAACCTTTATTATTAGTCAAATTCTACGATGAAATGCGTTTGTGGGCTAAGGAAAGGATGATGAAATCCCTCACGTTATGTGAATTGGGGTATTGCCCTTAGAAAAGAAAACCAAGATGAGATGGATGCAAAGCAGAAATTAAACATGAAATTACAATTCAACTAAATGAAGTTTGTTTTTGTTTTTGGATTTTGAATTTTTTTTATATATATACAAATGCAAATGCAGGCAACCAACAATGCAATAAAAAACAAGGAAAAAGGTGCACGGTACCAGAGCGTGTAGATTATTTAGCAATATATATTTTTTTAGCGGTGATTTTTCTTAGCAAAGCAAAGGAGTTTATTTGTTGGAAAGCACTTCTCCCTTTTGAATTTCTGCTTGGGCAACCTGAAATGAAGAACAAGATATATTTACAATTTTTTTATATCGAACGAAATAAAACAAAGGAAAATTAAACGACTGTTGAAATCAAAGGAAACAAAACAAAAGATTTTCAAACAAATCAAAAAGAAACTTATTTGTTTTTTTTTGTATATCAAATGAGAAACTAAACAAAGTAAAATCAAAACTATTGAAACAAAAGAACCAAAACAAAACAAGTTTTTCTATGACAATTGTTGTTTTTTTGGTAGAAATAAAACAAACAATTAAAAACAAAAGAAGACACACTAAAATCAAACACTCACTCAAGCCCAAAAAAAAAATCAAAATCTTCACTAAACAAACTTTTTTTTAAAAGAAAACTGTTAACGCTTCAAATTGAATGCTAACACCCCGGTGTGTGAAGTGTGAATGTGAAAGCACCACCCGATGGTTCGGGAACAATATATCAGCAAAAAATTACGGAAAATGCAGTAAGAGACAACGATTTTAAAGTGGTTCGGCTTAAGGTGTAGCCTACGTCCACTTTAAGTATCTTTATTGCTGATCTTATTACAAAATCATACAATGCTCTTCAAGTACAAATCTCTTTGAATACAAAACATTTTGAACAAGTAGCTTAAGCTTTATGTAGATAAAAGTCTCTGAATCCATGGCGGACATGTGAAAGTCTTTCAAAGTAGCTTGAAATGTTCTTTTATACTTCAAGTATAAGGTCGGTTTGGAAACTGGCAGAGTATCGGCGCTTGAAAGATTGTCCAAAAAAGTCCCCCCGCTAGTTGGAGTTAGGGCTGTATTTATAGGAAAATCTCCCCTTTGGATCGTAAGTCGTGTTCGACTCATGGCAACTCGTGGCCGAGTTAAGTTGGGTCGTGGGAGAATCAGCTGGTGGAGTTCAAGCTTGGTATCAGAGCGCCTTCGGTCTTCTGGATATAGCACAAGTCCTAACTCGTCCATGAGTTAAGAGGTCATCGCCGACTTATCTGACTAAGCCCTTGGTTTCTCAATGGTTCGCTCTTCAGAGTTACAAGTCATGAGTCGCTCACGAGTCAATTCTCTTTGACATAAGCATTGTGACAGCGGGCTATGACTCAGTGGTTTTAGATCGTAGGCTAGTCATGCTGAGTCGTGAGTCATGAGCCGCGCACGAGTTAACTGGACGTGGCTTCTTGTTTTCTTGTTTGAGTGGCTGACGACTCAAGGTAGGTCGTAAGTCGCACAATTCTTTGACTCGCGCAACTCCTCAATTTGTTGAGTCGGTAACCCGTTGAGTCTGCCTGTCTCATAAACCGTTAACCTCTTGAGTCGTTCCGCTTCTCTTAAGCCGCCTTGAATTTTAGCTTGTTGAGTCGGTTCTACCTTTAAGTCGTGAATCACCTTGAGTCGTAGACCCACCGAGTCGTTAAGAACCTTAAGTTGATGAGTCGGCCCAAGCCTTAACTCGTTGACAAAACGGGGTTAACAAAAACTAATCAGGGCCCGACCCAAAATAAATAAACAAACAAACTTTCGGAACAAACCAAAATCGCTGCTACCTGTATTTCACTACTCTGTTAAAATTGAATGCAACCTCAATTACACATAATTCTCAAAACAACTAAAATCACTGCCTAGCCCCAATTCAAAATTTTTTAAAATTCTATAACGAAAGTCGATCAAATTGTCGCCGTATCAGTCCGAAGCTGTCAGATGCAATCGCAGGTGGATGCGAATTTGGGTAGAGGCGGTGATGAAGGTTGTGATATCAGGTCAAGGCAGTTGGAGTTTCGGCGATTGGGGGTAGCGGTGACTCGGCATTGTTGAGGCGCAGGAAATTCAATTCGACTTTGAGATCGTTGATGGAGTTGAGGAGGTGGATAACAGTGAATAGTGGAGGAGCAGTTGTTTGTTATTCGAAGTCGAAACTTGTTTAGGGGTTCATGCGTTATTCGAAGTGACTGAATGATGCAAAGGTCTTGATGATCAGGTGGTATGTGGATTCAGGGGTGTTTGAAGTGGAAAATGGTGATTAGATGAAGTTGTATGGTTTGAATGTATGTAGAGGTAGGGGTAGTCGGACTGAAGTGGTTTGTTGAAATGTACAGTGGGGGAGGCTGTTTGAAATGAGGGATGTTGTGTTTGATGTTGCTGTAGTGAAGGTGGGTATAGTCGGGTGCTCAGGAGTGTATGAGCAGGTGATCAGGAAGAGCTGCTGAGCACAGTTTTGTGAGATGTGGTGGAGTTCCGGTCAGTAGTTTTTTAACAAGCAGTTTTCGGATGAATGTTGGATTTTGTAGTTAAATTTGTTTTAGTGATGTAGCAGTGTTGAAGGGTGGTGATTGGACAGTTGTTGTTGAGGCAAGGGTGGTGGCTGATGATAGTATGCAGTGGTTCGTGTGGTTGAGCTTGATATCAGAAGGGAAGCTGTTGTATTGAATGATGGTGCGGTGTTGCTCTGGGTGACTGTAGTAGAAGGCGTAGTAGATAAGGTAGTGTAGCAGATGTGTAGCTTGGTGTATGGGCAGTATAGTTTAGAATGAAGTTGAAGGGAGTGTTGTTGGGGCAGATGGAGAAGGATAGTTGTGAATGTGAAGGAAATGTGGTGATGTGGAAATGCACTTGCTTTGTGGCTGTGGTGATATAGTAAGAGATGGGAAGTGTTCTGATTTGGTTGCTTTGGCGTTTGATTTTGGTGACTGGTATGTAAGGCTGGCGAGATGGAGTTCGGCTGTAGTTGATGATAGGGTTGCAATGGAGTGTTGTATAGGATTAAGTGTGTAGAGCAGTTGTATTAAACAATGGGAAATTTGGTAGTCTTGTTTGTGGCAATAATGTAGTGGCCACCAGTAGTGTTGTATTGTATGAATGAGGTGTGCGACTGTGATGGAGGAGAAGTAGGCTGCGTATTGTATGGTGGAGATGGAGATTGTAGAAAGTGTGTAAGAGGGAGTAAGCGAATGAAAGGAAGTGGTAGTTCAGATGATAGGTGGCTAGTGAGTGGATGTGTGTGGTTGAGGCATAAGTTGTTGCTGCAAGTTGCAATGTTGGTGGTTTATATGGTGGACAGAGTAGTAGAGTTGTTGTGTGTAGATAGGAGTGTGATGTGGAGTGTTGAAGGGTGGTGAAGTTGTATGTCACTGAGGATGATGGCAATGGATGGTGCTTGAAGGCTCTTAGTTTTGGAAATTTGTTGAAAGTTTTTATTTTATTTTATTTTTGGGTCTGAAGGGAAAACTGGAGTGGTATGGTGATGGATTTGGGCATTTGCAGAATAGTAGTCGGCCGCTCGATGATTGGCAGTGTTTGTGAGGATGTTTGTGCAAGTTGACAGAGAAGGGGATGGTGAGTGGTCAAAGGCAGTGGGTGTTTGGTAATTTATATATGACAGAAAGGCAATGTGTGTTGATCTGAAGTTGATGTAAACAGAAGGAATGTTTGATGGAGGGATGGTTGTTTGGGTATATGACAAAGGAAGTGAATGTCACGGTGGAAGTATGAAGGCTGCAGACAATAGGGGACTGCTTTGTAGATTATGGTGAAGTGTTGGTGGTTGATGATTGTGGGTGAGAAGTTGTGATGAGCTCACTATTTGGAGTGGCTGTTTGAAGTTTGTATGAAGGGAATGAAGTGTCAGGGAGGTGAACAGAGAAGAGAGTATGTGTTGAAGGCGGAGAAGCAACAGTAATCAAACAAAATAGAATTTTTTTTTGAATTGTAAATGGAAAATGTAATTGAAAACAAAATGGAATAAAAACTTTTTTTTTCTTTTGAAATTGTGCTGTGTTTTTTTTCTTAGTTGGAATGCAAGAGAAATGAAAATAGAAAAGGCAACAATCTAACAAAGAAAAATAGAAGCAAAAATCACAAAAAAAACACACAACATTTTTTTTAAGTAGCAAACAAACACACAAAATAAAACGAAAATAAAATCATACAAAAATAAAACGAAAATAAAATCATACAAAAATAATCCGAAGAATAGAAAATAAAATCAAACAAATCCCCGACAATGGTGCCAAAAAATTGGTCGTACGACGGAAATTCTATCGATTTAGAAAACCGTCGAACGAATTTAAATTGAAAATAATTGCAAGCGCACGGCGTACTATCGTAGTACATGGCGAATACGGGTCGATCCGCAGGGAATTGATGATTTTAAACTTCTATTCAATCAACCAAATCGAGGAGGATTTGTTAACTAGAAATGAGGCTAACACTAGAAAAATGTGATTCAAAAACTATTAGACTAAAGAACAATTTAGAGGCAAATCCACTCTCAAATTTTTGTAAATCAACAAACACATAATTTATGATCTCTAACTTTGATGTTAAGTGAAATAATCATTGCATTTATCATGAGTATGGTTTGTTTACGTTATTAGTTAACATAACTCAAACCATCAAACTATAATACAACAATTATACCACCTATAATTCTCATGAAAAAGAAGCCAAAGCAAAAACTATTTTAAGTATGATCTATTTACTATTGTAACTAGTAATATAGGTCATAAAATTTCATTTTTACTTTCATTTCATAATCAAAAATTAATTATCAAATGATGATGTAAATTGTGTTTTTGTTGAATAAGAATAGCTCATTTGCATAAGCAATATAAGCTATCAAAACCACTTGTATAAACTTACATCAAAATTCACATTCATGAAGCATAAACAAAGGATCATAAATCATAAAAATGTTGAAATTACATAAAGTTAGAGAGCTTCATCACCCCTAAATTGAAGGGGTTTAGCTACTCATTTGTGGCATTGAAGCAACACAAATAAATTTCAACATTATAAAAGAAAAAGAGAATAGAAAATAAGCAAAGAAAGCAAAAGAGATTAGCTACTAACTACTTGCATAAATGTAATCTAAGCTATGAACATAAAGGAAAAGAGAGCATAGAAATAAAGATTAACAATAAAACAAAGAAGAGCATGCGGAAAAGAGAGAATAAAGAGGCTTGGAAGCCTATTTTATGTCATAGAACATTGAGCTTACACTTTGATTTCTTAATTTCCTACGTAAAATGAAAGAGTAGAAGATGATCTTTTCATGTACATAAGAGGGCTATTTATACATGCATAAAACCCTAATTCTATTTTTAGGGAGCTTCCTAAATTGCCCTTTAGGAAGTGTGGCCACCAAGTAACCATTATCCACTAATTAAGCCATCATTTGTTTTGCATGAAGATTTAACCTCCACTCAGTTGTCCATTAGCTCCAAATTGTACATTTAGGTAAGTGGGTGGGGTCCTCTATATTCATGGCTTGAATTATTTCCCTCTTCTTTCCTTTGTATTCATTTGTGCATGCATATATCTTCATATAATCCTCTTCCATATGCATTCAAATTTCTATAAAAATTATCAAAAAAATGTCCAAGTAAAAATTCTTACATTGACACATGCACAAAAATGTCCATCTTGCCCCTGAGTGAAGATGAACATATGATGGTTTGGAAATAATTGAATTTTGGTTTTAAACATGTTAAAATTCCCAAATATGGTGCTTATTTAAATAAAAGGGGATAAAATATGGATGTAAATATTTGCACAATTGCATGCACATCACCTTAGATTCAGTTTTGAACAGCGGAATCGCTTTTGATCTTTTGATCTTTTGATCTGGAAACTTAATACTTGAAAACTGGAATACTTTGATCTGGGAACTTGTACTTGATTTTGAAACTGATACTTTGAATTTTCTTGTGAGGATTGCTTTAGGTTGAGTTTGATTTTGCTGCTAGCTTTTCTCTTGAATCAGATTTTATTTTGTTTTTTGGTTTTCAAATTTGCTTTTAGGTTTTGATTTTTCTTGTGGTTTGTATACGTGTTTTACAGATTTGTTTTCTTGTTTTGAAAAGAAGATAGTAAAAAAGAAATGAAGAGAAGAGACAGATGTTAATATAGACTTAACTAGGATTTTAAGAAATAGGAGAAAAATAAAATAAACTGTGACACTTGTTAAGTTTGCTAATATTTGTCATTTACATTAGTTAATCATCTTACACATGTTATTAAGATGATTTCATAAATTAACATTTGTAATTATGCATGTTTTAATTAGTTTTAAAATGGTTTAAAAACTTTTGTATTTAATTTACTATTTAATAAATACATTTCTTCGTTTATACAAATAAAATCCTTTAAAAGAAAGTGATATACAACCAATTATATTCTTAATAAAATTATATATAATATATTTTTAAATCCAAAATATTTTAAGAGATCTATACTTTGAATTTCAAATTCAAATCCAATTTTAAAATCCAATTTAAAATCAACTCATATATATATATTTAAATAAACACATATTTAATTTTGAAAATAATAATTCTACTTATATATTATATATAAACAATTCATTATTTTTATTGTTTGACAATAATAATTTTGCCAATTTTTAAATAATAGATTATCACATTTTAATTGCTTGAAATTCCGGGTTATCACATTCAACTAATAAATCAGTGTTTAATAAATTAAATCTTATTAATTTCTAATTAAAAGATATTTGAAAACCCGGGTTATCACATCAGAGTTACTAATCAGAGTACAATAATCAGTCTTTATAGTTATAATAGTCCGTCCTTATAATTACTGATATATATACACAAAAAGTAATGTAAAAGAAATAAGAATGCTACAGTAGGTAAACATCCATCTCCTCTCCAAGAGCCCTATGAACCTCAACGAAAACCTACCATTCATGGACTACTAGAAAGTGCACCTATAGAAATAAGGGCAGAATTTAAAAAACCATGGGTCAAACAAATTCTGGTATGAGAAACTCAAGAAATATATGTGTCATATAACTGAACCTTTTAAGACCAATTGGATCACTAGATTGGTTTTCCCCTCAAAAGAACTAAACATCTAATATGTACATATTGCATTATAATAGATAATGTCTAAGGTGATGAATTGTAATAAACCGGAATTTTAAACGTTCTGAATTTAAATATATGAATTATTTAAAAATTTGAATCTTGAATTAAATGATATTAAAATGATTTAATGAGCTTTTTAACCCTCTTTTAAATCATATGTAATGATGGAAAACTTGTTTTGTAATAACATTCACAAAAATAAACACTTTCAAAAAAATATTGATAATGTGATCGAAAATAGTTTTATCGATAAACAGCTTTTTAACCATCAGAAGTTTTTTAGATTTTTTTCGTATACTTATTTGCTTCATAAATTAATAAAATGAAATGAAAATATTTTTCCATTTATGGAAATAAACTTTATGGAGTATGTCATGGGTGATGTCATCATAGATATTTAGGAAATGAGAAAATATGGAAATGCTCAAATGTTAAGAATATGATAAAGGAGAAGTGATGTGTAATTAATGTTAGGAGGGTTTAAAGAGGTTTTTGGTATTTCTCCATCATATTCCTCGGTCTATATAATGAGGGGTGCACCCTTAGGAAATAATCACAAATATTTACAAAGCTTAGAATTCAAAATCAATGTCATCTTCTTCTTCTTCATCTCTTATGTTCTAAAGAAAATATTTGCAAATAACCTCCAAATCACTTTTAGATTTTCCATGAGGCTTAGTAAAATATTAGAACACCTTCTACCTAGCAAAAAGTTGAATTACCAAAGCCATTCTCCCCATGAAATCATAGGATGTGAACACCTTAGGGGTATTGGAGGCGAGGCAAAAGAGGAAGAAAAGAATGAAGGAAAGGAGGGTGTTAGCTTGGGTTTGGACCTTAGTTCTTGGATCTTTGTTGTTTTTGAATTAAAGGTGATTTAACACCCATTTTGAATGAAAATATAACATATATATGATATATACATTTGTGTTAATGTTGTTTGAATTGTTGTAAAATTATGTTAAAACATTGGTTTGAATTCTTACTTTAAAAGTGAATGACACATGTGGTCCATGTCCAATGAAACGTTTGCGATTTTTCGTTGCCGAAAAACCGAACCGTTATGGTTTAAGAAGAAGAAAGAGGTAGAAGAAGAGAGAAAAGGATAGAACAGAACAGAAAGCAACAAAAGAATATCAGAATCTCACAATCGCAGCGGAACAACATATAATAAATAAATAAATAATCTTTAAACAAAGAACTATATCAGTTATTACATTACATTACATTACATTATATCATCAGAGTTTACAACAACAAACAGCGGAAAAGAAATACTATATACAATAGATAATATGCTACGCCATCCAGCTTGCCCCTGAATTCGAGAATATCCAGATAAACCTGACTCAGGACTGCCCCTGTGGAAATTGGTGGGCACCCAGAGTTTAGGAAGGAAACAATAAACTCCAGGTCAGTCATGGGACTGGTGTGAGAACTTAAAACATTTATTTATCTTTAAAACAAAGAACAGAATAATTTTAAAATAAATTCGCAATGCTTTTTAGAAAATGAGACTACCATAAGGCCTGTCACACACACACACAATGCAAACGCAGAATCGGAGGAGATTTCTCCTTATGATAGTCAAAGATGCTTGATACGCATTAAAAAGAAACATTTGATATTATTACTAGTGCATAGTGTAGAAAACAATTTCGAAAGTAGAATATAAATCTTAGCCAGCATAGGCATTCCGCACTTATGCCTACTATAGCTACCATCCAAACAGTGGTGACCACCATAAGTGAATGATAGGTTCTACAACTAAAACCGTACAAGATCATATTGTTTCTTTGGATTTTCAACAAATGGTCAGGCCAAGGAACTTCCCATTGCCACATGGGTACGCCTCTGGAAAGACGACCCGAGAACCAAACCGGATCTCTGCCAAGACAAGGCTGGGTTACCACTAACTGGGTAACTACTGACACGAATATGTCATTCCCCGATCGTAACCGATCTATCCAAGGATCCTCGATTTCCAACAACCACAAAGTAATAAATTTGCAGCAACAACATAGGTTAAGTATCTGGGCTCCATACCATGATACCACCTCTATCCAGAAGGAATGACATACACTAAAGGGGCTCTACCCCCTAATAACCTTACCGCATCCTTCCTGTTTTGACCATTTCCAGGGTGTGAGGTCCGACGAAGTCTCGTCCACAAAGCCACGCTTTATACAAAAGTTGTGCTTTGGGTCAACAAATGATCAAAGCAATGATCACCAAGATAAATGATCAAACAAATGATTATATCACAAATGATCAAACAATGATCATCCCACAGCAACACTTAGCATGCCACATTACCAATTTGGGAAAATATCACTAGTAACCATCAACTACATAACCTCTGAGCTCGTACGTCTCGGAGAAGGGTGTTAAGCTAAGAGAATGGATTCTCCGCCACCAACAGAAATATATTTGATAGAAACCAGCTTTACATCTCAAATTGTAACGTCAGACATACAATCCATACAAGTCTGTTCCGGGCTCGAACAGAACCGAAGGCACTTCCAAAGAAGCCCTTGTAATCCGGATATTCATTAATCACGATCGGACTTCCCGTCACTAAGGGTGATAAAACCTCTATATCGGAGATCAGCCGATGCAGAGTAACTCGACAGTAATCCTTCCGTTTTCATAAGTATCCGGTCTTCAACACCGTCTTCAAATGCAATTCATAACGACGTATCACATATTCGGAATGGGTTATACGACCCCAAGGTCCTTTCCTGGCTAACCCGAATAGTGAGCGCTTATTTCAAAAATAAGTGTGGCATTCAAATTCAAGCAATTCACAACAAATACCTATTTAAAGGTAAATATTGATAGTCGGATTATTTAACTATCAATAGGCATGTTCAACATCATCAGATTCCAAATAATTTCCCAAATTATTTATTTTCCAAAAGTATCTTTACAAGATATAAATTTTCATACTTCAGCATTTGAAAACAAATTTCAAATCAATTTCCTCCTTTGCAACTTTCGTTTCAAAATGGTTCATTTAAATCAGTCAAATAAATCCTTACCGATTTATTTTAAATTTACGTTCCAAATCCGTAAATATATTTCCATACTTCAAAAATAAATCAATGTTTATTTTTAAACAAATTCAATTCCCTTTTATAAATTCCATAGTGAATTTACATTCCAAAATATATATGGATATACGATTTCAAATATTCATTTTTCAATTTATTTTCAAAAACATAAATTCTCAAAACGTTTCATTTCATATTGGAAAAGCATTTCCATACTTATTTAATATCAAGTAATTTACAAATCTATTTATTTTCAACATTTGAAAATATTCGATATACTTAAATCATAATTAAGTATATATTTCATTCTTTAAGGAAAGCGTTCTTTTAAATGCATTCATTTGAGTCAAAACGAATGTTGCGTAAAACATCGTTACGACGACCCAAAATCACTAGTACAGGGATTCGAAATTAAGATAGATATATAAATCCCAATACTATATAAAATATTTCCTTTCGAAAATCATTTACTATAACAATAGTGTTATAGTCCATCATTTCCTTATTTCTCGAAAACGTCTATTTCAACAATGAATGTTGAAATCTATGGTTTCGATTCATAATACATTTTAAAAACATATTTTAAAATAATTAACTTCATTTTATAATATCACTTTCCCAAAACATAACCATTTTATTCAATAATATATTCACTTTCCAAGATCGTGAATATACTTCACTAACCAAATTTCCATATTTTCTACACATTTTATTTCAAGGATTATCCACTTTCCAAAATCGTGGATAAAATTCCCTTAATAACCTTCTATATTAAATTCATCAAATTTGATTGATTTTCGGATTTATAAAACAATGTTTATAAATTCTATTTCTATTTTATAACAACTTCGATTCATAAATCTCCTTTAATGACCAATTCAATTTCTAACTCAATTTATATGCCAAAAGTCCATATTATAAGTTAAGTACTTATAATTAATTTATTTACAAAATAGTTCCTTTAAACTTCACAAATTTTAAATTTTATTACTTATAAGATTTCATTTACAACTTTATTTTCAACAATAACGGAACTACTTTTATAATACCATTATTTTGATTTATAAATATCCATTTTATAAATCTTATATATAAATCGTTTATTATAATTCAAAATTCCCAATTTAAACCATTTTATAGATTTATCAGCTATTTATTTCAAAATCATGCTTTGGTTATATTTCACAAAAATCTTAATTTTTATAACATAAAAATTTATAACGTTTTAATTATTTAAACTGAATCAATTCAAAAATTTAATAAAACGTGTATTTTCAAAAAATCACTTTAAAACCCTTTTAAAATCAAAATCGTTATTTTTAAACTTTAAAAATGGATTCGATGATGCAACACACCAAATAGTCAATCACGACTTCCAAACATCATATATCGATATGATAATCAATCAAATATAACAATATCTGAAATCAAATAAATATTTGTGAGGAATACAGTTGGATCCCTCCAACCTGTTTCCCTACATCCACAGACATTAGCACAATACCAATTTCACTTCGAGGTGAAATATCGTGGTATATGGGATTTATAAAATACCATCCGCTTAATATGCGGCACAATAGGGTCTCATCCGCTATACAATGCTGGAAATCAATTCCAATATATACATATGCCAATATGTATATATTGCTATATATACTACTATATATACTATCATATCCAAATAGCAATCAATCAATAACTGCAAATCCAACTTTAAATTTTTGAGTGAGAAGTTCTCACCTTTATTTCCTTTGCAATCCACTTCCAATTCAACTTGTTTTCTTCACCATTTTAAACCTTGTATAAATATTTATACAATTCATTAATATTCGAATCAAGTGAACAATTAATTTCCATTTAATAGTTTTTTTTTTTGATTAGCTGATAATTCTTTTCAAACCAATTTTTAAACTCCAAATTTAATTTCTAAATTTATTTCCTTTTTGAAATAAATTCTTTTATCTCTTTCAAATATTTTAAAATACATATTTGAAATAATCTCTTCAACTATTAAACAAAATTACTCGAAATTTCCTTATAAAAAAAATATTTTGAACTAATCGGAAAATTTAATTTTCGTTTAAGAACCTAATTTAGGCTAATCAATTCTAATTTTCTAGCTAAAAATTTTATTTGATTTTTTTATTTCCAAATTGCAAACAAAATAATCTATGTCGGTTTTAAAATGTAACTTTATACAAATCCTTATATACTTTTCAAAATCTTATATTTTTCCAGAACCCAAAATATATATCTATATTTAAAATTTATTTTCTTTAAATTAAATTACCTTTTGATGCAAATTAAAATATACAGAGGTATATTTTTTTCTAATATATATAATTTCCAATTCTAAATCGAAATGAACAGCATGAATACCTCACTGCCTCCAGACTTTGCCTGCGAACAACCCAAAGTCATCGAAGCTGTTGCCTTCACGCGAGCCCGCGACCTTCTAATTTGCCACACTCGAACGCGATCTACTCGCGAATGCCGCCGCCACCTCGCGATGCTCGAGATTGCATGTCACCTTCCACTCGAGATCGAACTCGCGAACCCAGACTCCCAACAACTCGAACGCTTCGCCGACCCTGCCTCGCCGTCGAGCGCGCACTCGCCACCACAATCGCGAAACCCTAGAAGCGAATCGCGGCAATTTTTGTTTGTTCTCGGGTTTGATTCGAACTGAATGAATTCGATCGATTTTTTTTTCTGATGTAAATCAAACTAAAATGGAAGAGAGGAACGGAGGAAAAGATAGAGGGGTCTCGATTTAAACTAGAACGAGAAGCTTTATTTTATTTTTCTCTATCGGCCATTATTCGAATTGAGAGAGGGAGAACGAGATATCGCCATTTTCTTTTGAACTTGATTTATCCTTTTTTTTCCGAACTGATGGAAGAGGGAGAGGGTTGTTTAATTTTGGAAGAGGCATGGTTTACGCGATCTTATTTCGTGATATTAGGCGTAAATTTAGGGAGATAACATGCTGATGTTGACGTAATTTTATTTTAAATTTAAATTGAATTCAATTTAATTTCAACGCGTTTACTTACCGTGTGCTCACATAACAATTCGAATAAATACGAAATTTGAAATCTGATAATAATTCAATATTACGTACCCAATGGAACTGGTTTCATTGAATTCCGAGACTGTGCCTCGGAAGGCTATTTTTAAATATCGATTCAAACGATAAAATTTCAAAACTGATCAAATCACTTTCAAATTCAATTCTGAAGCTTCTATATTCTTCAATATCATCAATATGGATTTTACAAACCTTTGAAATATTTTTAATCAGCTTAAAATTGAAGATTCAAATTTTTATTCAACTTTCAATAGATTAAATTCTATAATTTAATCGTTAAATTCATTCTGATAATTTTGAAATTCAAGTCAAACCATCATTCAAATATTTAAAATTAATTAAATATTTTCAAATTAAATTGTTCAAAATTCTGGGTCGTTACAATCTTCCCCACTTAAAAGAATTTCGTCCCGAAATTACAAGTTAGGATGAAATGGTCCTTAACTCGTCTATTATTTTTCAAAACTAAACAATTTTATCAACTTACTAACCTAAATCTTTTTATTAGAGATTCATTATCATTCCAATTTCAATTATAAGTTTCAAACAATATTGTTTCCTAACAATTCAAATTTAAATTCAAATTCAAATTTTAAACTTTCAAAATTTCTCAAAAATTTTCTAACACTCTGAATTTTCGAAAAATTTCGCCAGCGTCTCCTTTGCGCGGCTAGCTCGGTACGACTACAAAATGGCACCACGGCCCCTCAGAATCAAAAAGAAAAGAGAAAGCCAAGTGGCTGTAGAAGAAAATCATCAAATTTCATACTGAAATTCACATACGTACCTTTTTGTCGAGCAATTCAATTTTATCTTTGAAATCAAAATCCCAATTCCATTTCTTTTAATATGCCTGTATATCCTGCTACCCATAATATCCAATCACAATATTCAAACCATTTTGCACATTTCCTTTACAAAATTTCGATATATGCTTCTTATATCATCTTTAGTTTACTATTGGAGTTATACATTCATTTCCATTCAATCTTACATTTCCAATTTCAATTGAATTCAATTTACAATTTCAATTTATATTTGGATTCAATTTACCTTCTGAATATTGAATTTTATCAATTGTCTTTTATTCATAACTACACTATTTTAAATTAGTTCCAATTACTAATTCATTACAAATTTCAATTCATTTATTCAAATTTGTTTTCAACATTCAGTTTCAATTCCAGTTTTAGTTCCTAACTTTTTTTTAATTTTCAATTCACTATTTTGGTTAATAACCACTCGTATTTAAACTGGATTTCAAATCCCATATGAATTCAATTTACTTCATTTACTTACAATTGTAAATTCATTCATTCATTCTCAATTTATTTCCATAATTCAATACTCAATTCCAATTCATTTTGATTACTCCAAATTTATTTTCAACTTAATAAATTTCCTTTAAGTAATTATTTCGCTTCGTTTCCTTAGACCTTCCTTCAAATTCACTTTATTAAATGGATTCAATTATACTTACTTTAATTTAACTCCATCCTTTAAATTAAATTTATTCTATCAAAATTCAAATTGTATAAGTTATTAACTTATTTATTATTCCCATAAATATTTTAAATAGGATTCCAAAGTCGTTTCTATCTTTCAAAACCATTATTGAAAACAATTCAAATTATCCTTTGAATTTCAAAATCAAACCCCAAATTTTCCAAACAACTTCCATTTAAAACAATTAGGCAGCAATTCCTCTTTTGGAAACCCGAAAATGAACACCGATGATGTCGCGATCACCATCGGAATTATTTTCCAGCGACCGAAAAGAGTTTAGAGCTTTCCATTTCTTCAAAATACTTTTCAAAACCTTTGAAATTTATTTCCAAACCAAAAAGGAATTTAATTTCTAAAATTTCCAAATTCTTTCAAAAACATTTCCAATTTCATCTATATATGGATTTTATTTATTAACTTTTGATTATGATTTCAATTTCTTATTCAATAATCAGTGGTAATAATTTTTAATATTATTAATTCTTAACATCCAAGCATCCATATACTATAATAATTCACAGAAAATCACTTCCTTTACATACAAAAGTAGTTTTGGGCAAAATTATTTCATTTACCCGATTTTTTTTTACAATACTGTGTCAGTTTATCTTGTTCAAGAGTTTAGAAATCCCTATCGACGACATTTAGCTAGACTGCACCGACCAAAATCTATAAACAATCAACCGATAAGTCACCACAATACAAAACAATTTTATATTCACTAACAAATACACGCTCTTATCTATTATTACACCCAACTCATTCTAGAGTACTATTGACTCTATCTCTAATGAGTAACACCCAATAGAGCAATGGTTGTCGCTTAATCATATGCTCTGATACCAAATGTAACGTTTGCGATTTTTCGTTGTCGAAAAACCGAACCGTTATGGTTTAAGAAGAAGAAAGAGGTAGAAGAAGAGAGAAAAGGATAGAACAAAACAGAAAGCAACAACAGAATATCAAAATCTCACAATCGCAGCGGAACAACATATAATAAATAAATGAATAATGTTTAAACAAAGAACTATATCAGTTATTACATTACATTACATTATATCATCAGAGTTTACAAAAACAAACAACGGAAAAGAAATACTATATACAATAGATAATATGCTACGCCATCCAGCTTGCTCCTGAATTCCAGAATATCCAGATAAACCTGACTCTTGACTGCCCGTGTGGAAATTGATGGGCACCCAGAGTTTAGGAAGGAAACAATAAACTCCAGGTCAGTCATGGGACTGGTGTGAGAACTTAAAACATTTATTTATCTTTAAAACAAAGAACAGAATAATTTTAAAATAAATTCGCAATGCTTTTTAGAAAATGAGACTACCATAAGGCCTCCCACACACACACACAATGCAAACGCAGAATCGGAGGAGATGTCTCCTTATGATAGTCAAAGATGCTTGATACGCATTAAAAAGAAACATTTGATATTATTACTAGTGCATAGTGTAGAAAACAATTTCGAAAGTAGAATATAAATCTTAGCCAGCATAGGCATTCCGCACTTATGCCTACTATAGCTATCATCCAAACAGTGGTGACCACCATAAGTGAATGATAGGTTCTACAACTAAAACCGTACAAGATCATATTGTTTCTTTGGATTTCCAACAAATGGTCAGGCCAAGGAACTTCCCATTGCCACATGGGTACGCCTTTGGAAAGACGACCTGAGAACCAAACCGGATCTCTGCCAGCACAAGGCCGGGTTACCCCTAACTGGGTAACTACTGACACGAATATGTCATTCCCCGATCGTAATCGATCTATCCGAGGATCCTCGATTTCCAACAACCATAAAGTAATAAATTTGCAGCAACAATATAGGTTAAGTATCTAGGCTCCATACCATGATACCACCTCTATCCAGAACAAATGACATACACTAAAGGGGCGCTACCCCCTAATAACCTTGCCGCATCCTTCCTGTTTTGACCACTTCCGGGGTGTGAGGTCCGACGAAGTCTCGCCCACAAAGCCACGCTTTATACAAAAGCTATGCTTTGGGTCAACAAATGATCAAAGCAATGATCACCAAGATAAATGATCAAACAAATGATCATATCACAAATGATCAAACAATGATCATCCCACAGCAACACTCAGCATGCCACATTACCAATTTGGGAATATATCACTAGTAACCATCAACTACATAACCTCTGAGCTCGTACGTCTCAGAAAAGGGTGTTAAGCTAAGAGAATGAATTCTCCGCCACCAACAGAAATATATTTTATAGAAACCAACTTTACATCTCAAATTGTAACGTCAGACACACAATTCATACAAGTCTGTTCCGGGCTCGAACAGAACCTAAGGCACTTCCAAAAAAGCCCTTGTAATCCGGATATTCATTAATCATGATCGGACTTCCCGTCACTAAGGGTGATAAAACCTCTATATCGGAGACCAGCCGATGCGGAGTAACTCGACGGTAATCCTTCCATTTTCACAAATATCCGGTCTTCAACGCCGGTCTTCAAATGCAATTCATAACGACGTATCACATATTCAGAATGGGTTATACGACCCCAAGGGTCCTTTCCCGGCTAACCCGAATAGTGAGCGCTTATTTCAAAAATAAGTGTGGCATTCAAATTCAAGCAATTCACAACAAATACCTATTGAAAGGTAAATATTGATAGTCGGATTATTTAACTATCAATAGGCATGTTCAACATCATCAGATTCCAAATAATTTTCCAAATTATTTATTTTCCAAAAGTATCTTTACAAGATATAAATTTTCATACTTCAACATTTGAAAACAAATTTCAAATCAATTTCCTCCTTTGCAACTTTCGTTTCAAAATGGTTCATTTAAATCAATCAAATAAATCCTTACCGATTTATTTTAAATTTATGTTCCAAATCCGTAAATATATTTCCATACTTCAAAAATAAATCAATGTTTATTTTTAAACAAATTCAATTCCCTTTTATAAATTCCATAGTGAATTTACATTCCAAAATATTTATGAATATACGATTTCAAATATTCATTTTTCAATTTATCTTCAAAAAGATAAATTCTCAAAACATTTCATTTCATATTGGAAAAGCATTTCCATACTTATTTAATAATAAGTAATTTACAAATCTATTTATTTTCAACATTTGAAAATATTCGATATACTTAAATCATAATTAAGTATATGTTTCATTCTTTAACGAAAGCGTTCTTTTAAACACATTCATTTGAGTCAAAACGAATGTTGCGTAAAACATCGTTACGACGACCCAAAATCACTAGTATAGGGATTCGAAATTAAGATAGATATATAAATCCTAATACTATATAAAATATTTCCTTTCGGAAATCATGTACTATAACAACAGTGTTATAGTCCCTCATTTCCTTATTTCTCGAAAACGTCTATTTCAACAATGAATGTTTAAATCTATGGTTTTGATTCATAATACATTTTAAAAATATCTTTTAAAATAATTAACTTCATTTTATAATATCACTTTCCCAAAACATAACCATTTTATTCAATAATATATTCACTATCCAAAATCGTGAATATACTTCACTAACCAAATTTCCATATTTTCTACATATTTTATTTCAAGGATTATCCACTTTCCAAAATCGTGGATAAAATTTCCTTAATAACCTTCTATATTAAATTCATCAAATTTGATTGATTTTCGGATTTATAAAACAACGTTTATAAATTCTATTTCTATTTTATAACAACTTCGATTTATAAATCTCCTTTAATGACCAATTCAATTTATAACTCAATTTATATGCCAAAAGTCCATATTATAAGTTAAGTACTTATAATTCATTTATTTACAAAATAGTTCCTCTGAAATTCACAAATTTTAAATCTTATTGCTTATAAGATTTCATTTATAACTTTATTTTCAACAATAACCGAACTACTTTTATAATACCATTATCTTGATTTATAAATATCCATTTTATAAATCGTTTATTATAATTCAAAATTCCCAATTTAAACCATTTTATAGATTTATGAGCTATTTATTTCAAAAATCATGCTTTGGTTATATTTCACAAAAATCTTAATTTTTATAACATAAAAATTTATAACGTTTTAATTATTTAAACTGAATCAATTCAAAAATTTAATAAAACGTATATTTTCAAAAAATCACTTTAAAACCCTTTTAAAATCAAAATCGTTATTTTTAAACTTTAAAAATGGATCCGATGATGCAACACACCAAATAGTTAATCACGACTTCCAAACATCATATATCGATATGATAATCAATCAAATATAACAATATCTGAAATCAAATAAATATTTGTGAGGAATCCAGTTGGATCCCTCCAACCTGTTTCCCTGCATCCACCGACATTAGCACGATACCAAATTCACTTCGAGGTGAAATATCGCGGTATATGGAATTTATAAAATATCATCCGCTTAATATGCGGCGCAATAGGGTCTCATCCGCTATACAATGCGGGAAATCAATTCCAATATATACATATGCCAATATATATATATATATATATATATATATATATATATATATATATATATATATATATTGCTATATATATTACTGTATATACTATCATATCCAAATAGCAATCAATCAATAACTGCAAATCCAACTTTAAATTTTTTAGTGAGAAGTTCTCACCTTTATTTCCGTTTGCAATCCACTTCCAATTCAACTTGTTTTCTTCACCTTTTTGAACCTTGTATAAATATTTATAAAATTCATTAATATTGGTATCAAGTGAACAATTAATTTCCATTTAATAGTTTTTTTCTTCTTCTTTTTTATTCGATTAGCTGATAATTCTTTTTAAACCAATATTTAAACTCCAAATTTAATTTCTAAATTTATTTCCTTTTTGAAGTAAATTCTTTAATCTCTTTCAAATATTTTAAAATACATATTTGAAATAATCTCTTCAACTATTAAACAAAATTACTCGAAATTTCCTTATAAAAAAAGAATATTTTGAACTAATTGGAAAATTTAATTTTCGTTTAAGAACCTAATTTAGGCTAATCAATTCTAATTTTCTAGCTAAAAATTTTATTTTATTTTTTTATTTCCAAATTGCAAACAAAATAATCTATGTCGTTTTTAAAATGTAACTTTATGCAAATCCTTATATACTTTTCAAAATCTTATATTTTTCCAGAACCCAAAATATATATCTATATTTAAAAATTATTTTCTTTAAATTAAATTACCTTTTAATGTAAATTAAAATATACAGAGGTATATTTTTTTCTAATATATATAATTTCCAATTCTAAATCGAAATAAACAGCATGAATACCTCACTACCTCCAGACTTCGCCTGCGAACAACCCAAAGTCATCGAAGCTGCTACCTTCACGCGAGCCCGCGACCTTCCCATTTGCCATACTCGAACGCGATCTGCTCGCGAATGCCGCCGCCACCGCGCGATGCTCGAGATATCCTGTCACCTTCCACTCGAGATCGAACTCGCGAACCCAGACTGTCAACAACTTGAACGCTTCGCCGACCCTGCCTCACCGTCAAGCGCGCACTCGCCACCAGAATTGCGAAACCCTAGAAGCGAATCGCGGCAATTTTTGTTTGTTCTCGGGTTTGATTCGAACTGAATGAATTCGATCGATTTTTTTTCTGATGTAAATCGAACTAAAATGGAAGAGAGGGACGGAGGAAAAGAAAGAGGGGTCTCGATTTAAACTGGAACGGGAAGCTTTATTTTTTCTTCTCTATCGGCCATTATTCGATTTGAGAGAGGGAGAACGAGATATCGACATTTTCTTTTGAACTTGATTTCTCCTTTTTTTTCGAACTGATGGAAGAGGGAGAGGGTTATTTAATTTTTGAAGAGGCATGGTTTACACGATCTTATTTCGTGATATTAGGCGTAAATTTAGGGAGATAACATGCTGATGTTGACGTAATTTTATTTTAAATTTAAATTGAATTTAATTTAATTTCAACGCGTTTACTTACCGTGTGCTCACATAACAATTCCAATAAATACGAAATTTGAAATCCGGTAATAATTCAATATTACGGACCCAATGGAACTGGTTTCGTTGAATTCCGAGACTGTGCCTCGGAAGGCTATTTTTAAATATCGATTCAAACGATAAAATTTCAAAACTGATCAAATCACTTTCAAATTCAATTATGAAGCTTCTATAATCTTCAATATCATCAATATGGATTTTACAATCCTTTGAAATATTTTTAATCAGCTTAAAATTTAAGATTCAAATTTTTATTCAACTTTCAATAGATTAAATTCTATAATTTAATCGCTAAATTCATTCTGATAATTTTGAAATTCAAGTCAAACCATCATTCAAATATTTAAAATTAATTAAATATTTTCAAATTAAATTGTTCAAAATTCTGGGTCGTTACATCCATGGACTTGAAGAAAGTTAGAATGGACTTGTACGACATGTGAATAGACCTTGGAATAAATCACATATGTTACTATTGAACATAGGTTGGAATACGACTCGAATTTAGAAGTGTACTTATAACGATAGTTCTTATAGAAGCAGTTTGGAATTGCCATAGTTTTGGATAATCATGTGGAACTTCGTAGAGAGATCCTTAAGGATTTCTCGCCATATTTATATTTTTTTGTCTGTATGTTTATTGCTATTAAAATCTTGAATACTAAAAGGTTAAGTAACATCTCGAAATGGCCAAAATATCACTAGTGCAAAACTGCTTCATTTATACTTGATTTTTGGACTTAAAAAGTTTGAAAAGATATTTAAATTTAAATATTTAGTTTCATTCTTTTTAGGACTGGTTACTAACTATTTTTAGAGTGTTTTAAAAGTGGTTTAAGATCTTTATTTTTTTAGAATTAGATGTGAATTTTTAAAGAAGGAATATTTTGTTAAAATATCTAGAAAATATGTCATTTTCAATTTTTTAATGATTTTTCGAACTTGTTATTTTCAAGTAATATTTCAAATGAATATTTTATAATCTATTATAAGTATTTTGAAGTACAAATATCTTACGTAAATATCTTTAAAAATATCTTATATAAATATCTTGGAAATATACCTTATCTTATGAAAACATATAATATAAATATTTTGGAAAAGGATTATTCGAGAAGGTGATAAGTAATGCTCTACGGTTTGAAGATTTTGCTCCCCAGCCGCGTACTGCTGCACCAACTAAAGATAAGAAGCGCAAGTTCAAGGAAAAGGTGCCAAATTATGGTTGCTTTGGATATGGAGAGAAAGATCACTTGGTTTAGAAAAGTATTTGTGGTGAAAAAAGAGAATGGAGGAAGGAAAGGCTAAGAGACTAAAGCTTGAGAAGTAGAATGCACCAAAGAATTGCTACTACAGCCACGAGGAGGGTCATTTCATCAGAAATTATGCTGAGCTCAAGGAAAGGAGGCAACCTAAACCCTTTGTACTCATCATAGAACCATCTGCGTTAGTAGCAACAAAGGGAAAAGGAGTTATGGAAGGACAAGTTTAGCACTGGGGAGATAGAGACTAGCGTTATGAATAGTATCCTAAGTTATGCCTTGTTAGTATCTTTCATTGTATGTATCTTTTGAAGTGTACTTCCAATCTATGATGGAGTCACTTGGCGTGTATCTAGGATGGTGTGTTATTTGAATGATATTCTATATATATGTATCATTTCTTCTGCAGTTCTTGATAGACATTAGTTTCTACCATAATTTTATCTCCTTATACATGTAGATAAACTAGGACTAGAGCTAATAGGATCCATGATTTTATGTTATGTCAACTCAGTAGGTAAGGGTTGACCCGCCTTATGGTATTTAGTTAGTTGATAGACTAATAAATGAAGTTAATTTGAATTATATTAATAAGAAGATATAAATAAACTTTGTTTTACTAAACAATACTTTTGGGTTAGTATCGTGACAAATTTTGGGACAAAATTTTTTTAAGGGGAGAAGAGCGTATTGACCTATAATTTAATCATTATTTAAATGAATATTTAATTATATTTTTAAATAATTGATGTATGTATTTTTATTAACAAATAAACTTATTTTTAAAGATAACTAAAGGTGATAAAATTGTTTTCAATTATGTTTACCGATTTTATATAGTTCATTGAAAAAATAGAAAATGAGACCGGAACTCACTTTCCAAAATTTCAACTTTTTATTGGTTAAAAGTTATCTGAAATGTTAAAACGCAATTGTAAACACACACACACACACACACACATATATATACACACACACTGCAAACTATTTGTCATGAGAATATATACATGTAGGTATATTTTCACTTAAGCATATGTATTAAGTAAGAATTTTATATAAAAATTTGTATATTTCAACATATAAATATATCTATCTTAAGAACGAAAGACAAGAGCACATGGCATGAATAATTTGCATGGTAGGGGAAGAGCGCATGTGTGGGCGGAAATATGGAGGGGGGTTATCAGTTACATGCATATGTATATATTATATTCAACCACTTTAGCTTTTTGAAATATTTTTCTAAGCCTATATATACCCCTTACCTCTCATATTCCTCATTTTTCAACCCTTCCCTTCACTTTAAAAGTTTCCTAAGAACTTGAGAAAATTTTCATGGCTTCCTAAATATTTTCTATGTTATAAAAATCTCACATTTCCACTTTATAATTCCTTCCATAACTTTTTAAAACCCTTCTTCATCCATTTCATCATTTCCCATTCAAATACAAGTACCATCATCCACCTAACCCTACATGGCCGAGCCTAAAGTGTCCAAGGCGAGCCTATTTTGAGTGTGTAGGCATCCATAATCTTCATTTTGCAATATTCTAGCTTATATCCAAGTTTTAGCAAAAGTTTGGTTTGAATTAGTAAGCCTCGGTGGGTAAAACTCGCATTTTTGGAAAAGATATTGATTTGATTATATTGAACTATATGTTGTAAAAATATAGTGCTCGTTGTGTAGAAAAGTCATGTTGCTTTGATGATAGGTGGTTATAAGTTTGTGATTGAGTTTGGATTTGTGATTTGGATGTTGAATGATATGTTTGGACATGGATATGCAAATGGTTGGTTTTGATATGATGGTAGTGTTTTTATGATACCAAAATCCAAGTGTATGTAATGAAATTGTTGTGCAGTTAGCACCTTTAAATGTCGCAAAGGACTTGGGATCCAATTTGAAAACAAAAGCTCATTTTCTAGATTTAATTCAGAAAACGTTTTCCAATTTCTCACCTTTTGTTTAAGTTTTTTGTTAAACTCTTCCATTGTGTTTTAAAATGAGTAGTAGCAAAAGATAAAGTGATATTTTCACCTATAAATCAATGTTAGTGAGCTGCGCTCGTAGCGATAGTCGTTATAGATGTAGTTCGGGAAAATTTCATGATTTCAACATTTATAGTGTTTTCTTTTAAATTGTTTTTGAAAACACTTTTCAAACACGTTAAGTAAGTATAAAGGTTAGCTTTTTTTATTTAATAATTTGTTAATTAGTTTATTAATTATAAATTATTATTGACTTATGAAGTAATTAGGTTAAGTAATTAGAGTTCAAGAATTTATCTACAAAGTTAATTATTTTTAATTAATGAAGTTTTAAGTAAGGATTAATTAAGATAAAAGCTAATTTATTGTAAAATAAACAATAGTAGAAACAATTAAAGAGAGACTACATTTTATTCATATAGGTAATCTATAATACAAATGAGGTCTATATTTATAGACTCCAAATGCAACGGAGATTAAAATATTGTCCCTTTCCATTTAGCATATTCACCCATATTATTTATATATGCTATAACACTCCCCTTGAATATGCTTCTAATAATAATAATCGCCTCATTAAAATCTTATAGCATTCTAAGAGTTGATGCTTCTAGATCAAGATAATGCCTCGTCAAAACCTTACTAACAAAAACCAGTGGGAAAAATATTAGCGAAGGAAAAAGAGTGCATTATAACATATTTTTGAATGCTCCCCTGATTTATAACGCATTATTCAGTTAGTTTGTTGATGCATCCAATGCATACCAATTTTATACACCATCTTCTGAAATGTTGATTTTGGAAGTACCTTTGTGAATAGATTAGCTGGATTTTCTTTGGACTAGATTTGTTGCACCTCTATTTTGTTGTCCTTTTGTAGTTTGTGTGTGAAGAAAACTTAGGAGAAATGTGTTTCATTCTATCACCCATGATGTAACCTGCCTGAATCTGAGCTACGCAAGTTGAATTGTCTTCATAAATAATAGTTGATGCTTCTGTAGCTGAAAGGAGCTGGCACGTATTTCGAATATGCTCAATTAATGATATAACCAAATATATTCTTGACTTGCTTCATGTAGTGCTAGTATTTCAAAATGATTAGATAATTTTGCTACCAACGTTTGCTTCATAGATCGCCATGAAATAGCTGCATTACTATTACTAAATACATATCCAGTTTATGATCTTGCTTTATGTGGATCAGAAAGATAACTTGTATCAGCATAGCCAACTAGATTTGGGTTATTACCTATGTCAGAATAAATAAAACCATAATTTGTCGTTCCAGAAGATATCTCATGATATGTTTTATACCATTCCATTGTCTTTTAGTGGGTCTTGAACTGTATCTTGCTAGAAGATTTACTGAGAATGCAATATCTTATCTCGTGCATTGGGCTAAATATAATAATGCACCAATGGCCCTTAGATATGGTACTTTTGGACCAAGATCAATTTCATCATCTTCTTTTGGGTGGTATGGGTCCTTTTTAACATCCAAAGATCATAGATGTACTAAGTGGATATGCTTTATCCATTTGAAAACGCTTGGGGATTTTCTCAATGAAGTTTGACTGATGGATCAATATTCCATTAGTACTATGCTCGATTTGTTGATCGAGACAATATTTAACTCTACCATGTTCTTTCATTTCAAATTATTTCTTTAGGTGATTTATTATTTCACCAATCTATTTTAGAGTTCCAATCAAATTTATATCATCAACATAAACTGCTGAAATAGCAAATCCCTTTACCGATTTCTTTATAAAGACACATGGACAAATGAGATTGTTTCTATTCCGACTTTTTCCAAATATTCACTAAGACGGTTATACCACATTCTTCTAGATTATTTCAAACCGTACAATGATCGTTTAAGTTTTAATGAGTACATCGACCTTGATTTTTCTTTAGGTAACCTATATCCATCTGGGATCTTCATGTAAATACTTATGTCTAGTTCACGGTAAAGATTAGCTGTCACAACATCAGTTAATCTTATATCTAGTTTTTCAGAGACTACAAGGCTTATCAGGTATCGAAATATTATGACACCCATAACAGGAGAATATCTTTCTTTAAAATCAAAACCCGGTCTCGATAGAAAACGTTACGCGAGAAGTCGTGCCTAATAACTCATGACTTCATTTTTGTCATTTCCTTGTCTGACAAATACCCATTTATAACCTACTGATTTAACATTATCTGGTGTTTTCTCTATTCGTCCACACACACCATGTTTTTGAAGTGAATCTAGCAAGATGTGGATAGCCTCTTTCCATTTTGGCCAATCATGTCCATTTCGACATTCATTTATGCTAGTTAGTTCGTTATCATTATTCTCATTATAGTCACGATTTTCATTTACTTTAGTAGCCACTTCGAATGAGAATACATCATGAATTATTATTTTACTTCGATCCCACATTTCTCCATAGTTTGTATAAAATATTGACATCTCATCATTTTCGGGTACCATTTTATTTTTGGAAACTTCTATTATTTCTTCTTGGATAATAGTTTCTTTGGCATTTTTAGGAGAATTGGGAATTTCATTTAAGTTATCTTTTAGATCATTTACAACCTCTTTGGAAGGTTTATCAATTGATGATTTTTCGTTTGACTTTCTTTTTTAAGCCCCAAGTCTTTTGAACCAATTAGTCTTCCACGTTTTTGTCTTGCTTTAGATTCATTTGTTGCTTTTGATTCTTCTAGGATTTCAATTCTAGCTGGTACATTTGCTGCTGGAATGTAAGATTTAGTTTTTTTTGCAGCAGCACTAAATGCATCAGGCATTTGTGATATTTTAAAGATGAAAAATTCTTTGTATCTTATATTGGCATTGTTTGGTATGCGGATCCAAATAAGACATAGATGGATTATTCCACGATATTTCATGCCGTTCTACTGGAACCGTCTTTCCTTCCACTAATATCACGAAGATTATTTCACTAAATTTATAGTTCGAAAACGTTGCAGTGAAGACATCACTCCTGAGAGGTTCAAGATAACGAATTATCGAGGGTGAATCAAATATCCCGTAAATTCCCAACTTACTTTGAGGACCCATTTTAGTACGAAGTGTGCGATTAATTGGCACATGCGCGACACAACTAAATTTTCATAAATGTGAAATATTTACTTGGGATCCGGTCAAAAGCTGTGATGGTGAAAATTGATGATAAGTCGTTGTTCTGATTTTAATCAATTTTGATGCATGTAGAATTGCATGTCCCCAAGTTGAAATGGGTAGCTTTGATTGCATAAGCAACGGTCTTGCAATAAGTTGCTAACATTTAGTTAATGATTCTGCTAGACCATTTTGAGTATGAACACGAGCTACGGGATATTCAACTTCAATTCCCGATGATAGACAATAGTCATCAAATACTAGAGAAGTAAACTCTTCTACATTATCTAGTCGAATTGATTTAATCTGATGGTTAGGGAAGTGCACTCTTAATTTGATTATTTGAGCAAGTAATTTCGCAAATGCCATGTTTCTTGTAGAAAGCAAACATACATGTGACCAATGTGTTGATACATTAATTAATACCATAAAATATTTAAATGGCCCACATTCTGGGTGGATTGGGCAACCTATATCACCTTGAATTATTTGTAGAAATGTTGGAGATTCAGAAATGATTTTACTATATGAGGATCTAGTGATCAATTTTTCTTGTGCACATGGTGCACATAAGTAATCACTTGGTAAATTCACTTGGTTTGATAAATCATGCCCATTTGAATTTTTAGCGATTTTATGCATCATGGTTGACCTAGGATGACCCAAGTGATCATGCCAAAGAATCAATATCTTTGTATTTGTGAGCTTCTGGCTCATGTCTATAGAATGAGATTCAACTGTGCCAAATTTGGTGAAATATAATCCAGTCAAAATTGTTCCAAATTTTTCTAAAATAAGCTTCTGCCTTTCAATTCTAGAACTGATACAAAAATATTCTTTATTGTTTTCATTTATAGTTTCAGTATGATAACCATTCATTCTTATATCCTTAAAGCTCAGTAGATTTATTTTAGATTTGCTTAAGTATAATGCATTTTGAATGAAGGTATATGTACCATTTGGTAATGCTATATGGGCTCTTCCAGACCCTTCAATTATATTAGCAGATCCAGCTATGGTGGAAACATTTGAAATATTTTCAGGTAATTCGAAGAAAAACTTCTGGTTTTTCAAAATCGTTTGAGTAGTTGCACTGTCTAGTAGGCATATATTATCATTCAAGTATTGATGGTCCACACCTTAAGAATTAAAGACTATCTAGTCAGTCAATTATTGAAAATAATTCTGAACATAAATAAATAAACAAAGCAAACTACCAATTCAAATCAATATCCATAAGTACACATTATTTCAACTAGTTTTAGAAAATTAAAACAAACGATTGTCAAATTCAAACTAACTAAAATAAAACGGAAAAACCACACAATAGCTTTAGGCTACTTCTAGTTGATCAGATTGGTCATATCATTAATCACTGCATTGGGATTTTCATCATTTATGAAATTTCCATCATCATCTTCAAAGAAATCATCTAACTTTAAGTTAATGTTATTAAACAATCCTTAGGTATTATTTGTTTCAATGTTCTTGGAACGTTGGTGTTCTTCAACTATTTTCTTTGATGATCTACATGTACGCGACCAATGACCAGAGCATCCACATCTATAACAAACTTCCTCATAGTGCTTTTTATTTTCTGGAGTAAAATCATTAGTCTTTTCAGGCTCATTTTTCATTTGCAGCTTTTTAAAACTAGTAGTTTTGTTGCCTTTAAAACCACCATAACCGCCTCTACTAGAGTTATGTCCTCGCCAACGGCCACAACCACGGCCACGTCCTCTATCTTGACCTCTACCTCTTCCAGAGTAGGAAAAATTAGCATTAACTTCTAGTAACGCAGCTGAACCAGTTGGTCTTGAGGAGTGATTTTTAACAAGCAATTCATTGTTTTATTCAGCAATTAATAAAAATTCTATGAGTTTCGAATATTTTGTACACTGCAGCAGGAGTATGTTCGAGGCATGAAACGTTAAAAATGTCTTTTCAATTATTTGTGCATCATCTATCTTCTCCACATAATTTCAATTTAGAAGTAATTCTAGACATAGTAGAGTTATATTCTCTTACAGATTTAAACTCTTGAAAATTCAGGTTCAACCACTCTTGTCTAATATTTGGAAGTATGATCGTTTTCTGATGGTCATAACGCACCTTCGAAGAGTTCCACAAGTGGAGATGATCTTTTTCCGTCAAATATTCTGCTTTTAGATCATCAAGAATGTGACGTCTTGAAAATATCAGAGCCTTTGCTTTGTCCTGGTGGGACATATTATTACCATTTTTAATGGTATTTCCTAAGCATTGAAATTGCAAGTGGATCTCAGCATCCAGTATCTTGATAAATAGTTTCTCTGGATAAGTCCAAAGCTTTGAATTCAAGTTTAGCTATGTTTGCCATGAATTCTGTTTACTGAAAAAATTAAGACTTGACAGGGTTAGTAAATAAAATGAACATCAATCAGAATTACATATACCAACATAAAAGGCTAGGCCAAAAATTACAAATGAAAGATAATTCATTAGAAATCAATATATATAAAAATTTGGACGTGCATAAAATGTTTTAGCTTAATCTCTTCAGAGTGTTAAACTTGATTGCCAATATATTCTATTGTCAAAGGCCATTATGTTTGACTGCCATGCTTATACTATAGCTAAGTTCCAAACAAATTTAAGTTGTACAAATACTTATGTATGTTAACAGTGATATAGCATCTGCTATTTACTCTTGAAAATATTATGAGATATCCTAGTAATGAAAACAGGTATTTTAACTTCCAACGTGTGAACTATAGCATTAGAGAAGTTGGTGTCAGTTGTCAGGTGAAAGATTTCCTTGCTCATTGCAAATATACATAAACAAGCAGAAGAAAAAAATAGGTAAGTCAAAACTACACTGGATAGTGTGTATGAAGCTTAATACTTCCCCGGATAGCATGAAAATATCGGATCCTAACTCAAAATCCAATAATATTGCCTACATAGTTGAAAATTAACCACATTAACATAGTGTGACAAATTGTAATTAGAAAAATAAAAATAAACACTGCAAAATCTATAAAAAATTAAAAACATACTAGAATATAAAAAATAGAAGTGGAAATAATTAAACCACATGCGAAATTAGAAATCAGAGTAACATCATAAATGGATTGGAATAGAGAGATAAAATCATTAATGCACCATTAGATCAGCATCATCAAACTCGACGATCGATATCCAAATCATTATGCAAACATAAAATTTTTGGTATGAATGGTGTGAAAAGTACAACGGTACTTTGCAGACGAAAATTTTCTCACCTCCAGATCTAATTATAAATACAAACAAAGTATAAAGTATATACTATAAAACATAGTCTAAAGTAAATAATGGTACATTGTAAAATGGTACTTAGAGGCGGCTGCATTTTTAGATAGAGCAAAATAATGAAAAAGGAGCCATGTGATTTCTACTGATAGTTAGTACAAAACAAAGTATAAAGTAAGTAAAACTAAACTTATAATTGTGACGACTCGGATTTTCGCGTTCGAAAATTGTGATCCATACTTCACTCGCATTCAAACGTCGCAGATTCAAATGTTCAAATCCGATTCAATAGAGCTTATAACACATTAAGTATAACAACACAGTGGAAGAAAATGAATATATCATTGATATACAAAAGTTTATTACAACAAGGATACAATATATATCACATATTAGAGATATATAACAGCGGAAAGATATAACAACGGAAAATATAACTCCAATATATTCTTCAAGAGAGAATGAATCCACAAACTGCATCCCAAAACCAAAGCTCCAAAACTCCAAATCGAAAGCTCGAACCACCAACAAGTTGACTTAAGCAAGGTCAGTCTAAGTAAAGTGAATGTGATCGCTGAATCCAAAGGCTGGATGCTATCAAATCTACACCTACTAGCAGATTATTTGAAAATTTAACTCTAGGCTACCCGTATGGAAAATTGTGGGCACCCAAAGTTTAGATACGGAACAATAAACTCCAGATCAGCCATGGGTCTGGTGTAAGCAAACAAAAATAGTTTTATCTTTAAAACAAACAACAAAAGATTTTAAAGTTGAAATCCGCAATGCTTTTTGGAAAATGAAACTACCATAAGGCCTCCCGACACACACACAATGCAATCGCACACTTGGGGATGATTTCTCCTTATGATAGTTAGAAATGCTTAACTTGAAAACCACTTGATATTATTATAAGTGCATAGTGCAGAAAACATTTGCAAGTATAATATTAATCTTAGCCAGCATACGTACCGTTATATTATGCCTACTATTGCTACCATGTTAAGTGGCAGGTTCGACAACTAAAACGTACAAGGAGCGTATTGGAAGGTTGGATTTCCAACAATGGTCAAGCTAAGGAACTTCCTCATCAAATGGAACACCTCTGGAGGGACACCCCCAAGAACCAAAGCGGATCTCTACCAACACAAGGCCGGGTTATCTCTGTAACTAGGTAACACCTACAAGTAAGCCATCCCCAGCCTTTACCGACCTTTATCTCGGGACTCACCAACAAATAGCAACAACCACACAATTAAATACTGGGCTCCATACCATGATACCACTTTTTATCCAGAAGGAAATGGACATATCCTAGGGGCGTGACCTCTAAAAACCTTGCTGCAACATTCATGTTTCGACCATTTCCGGGTTGTGAGGCTCGACGAAGTCTCGTCCACAAAGCTACGCTTTTCACAAAAGCCATGCTTCGAAGAACACATGATCAACAGCACTTCGTATGCAACATTACCAAATTGGGAATGTATCACTAGTAACCATCAACTACATAACCTTTGAGCTCGTACGTGTCAGAGTAGGGTGTTAAGCTAAGAGAATAAATTCACCGCCACCAAACATAAATGTATTTGATAGAAACCAGCTTTACATCTCAAAATGTAATGTTAGACGCACATCCATACAAGTCTTTTTCGGGCTTGAACAGAACCGAAGTCCCCGTAAAGAAGCCCTTGCAAATCCGGATATTCCCTAATCACGTCCGGACTCCCCATCACAAAGGGTGATCAAATCTCTATACAAAAGATTCACCGATCTTTCACAAAGATTCAATAATAGCTTCCCAATTTAAATTTTTTATAGAAAAGATACACTTGTAAGATCCCATTTCAATTTGAAAACAAAGTTCACCAATCTTTAACAAAGATTCATTCATAGCTTTTCAAAACTATTTTCATTTTCAAACTTGAAATCCTTTCAACACAAATTGGAAATCCTTTCTTTATATGAAAGCTATATTATTTGAAAACAAATTCTTTTTGTTTTTGAAAAATCCGACTATATTTACACAAGTTAAAGCCCTTCAAAGTATAAAACTTGGGTTAAATTCAAATTCACAAAACAATACTTATAAAATGGTTTAAAACCTATATAAATACATTATATAACTTATATAACCATAATTCAAATCTTGAATTCAAATTCAAATCAAACTATTTAAATTTTCGAAACTTTATCACGTTATTTAAAATATCTTTTATCTTTAAAACTCTTTATCAAAAGCTTTACATATTTAACCCGATTCCATTTTCCAAAACCATTTGGATTCAAAATTCAACTTTTAAAACCATTACATCATTTGAATAAAATAATATTAAATTCAAATTATCTGTGACTTAACCGATTTCCCATGAAATCCATATTTGTGTGTGTATGGTGTAGTGTAGTCCAGGGGTTTTACACAATAATGCAACATCATCAATCATTACAGATTCATGCACATCAATATCGATATCCGGTATAATCTTATAATGCTTATCTACATTCACAGATTCACAAATAAATAATATAAATTTATCACAGATAAATAAATAACATTCATCACAGATCAAATCAAAACAGAGCATCACACATCAGGGATAACAAACAATTCGACATTCAATAGAATCCAAACATCCATAAGCAATCCAAGCATTCAATAATCTTTCATAGGCAGGATTAATTAATTGTTTAATCCTTAGTTAATTCAATTAAATTTTCAATTAAATTAATTACTTATGAGTTTATTTACTCAATCCTGATCATAACTTAACTTAAACCAGATTAATAAATTACTAATTCTGGTTAATTAACATTAATCAATTACAAACCATAATCATTAATTAACCTTTAATCATTTATTAATTAACCCTTAATGATAAATTAATTATCCTTAAATAATAAATCAATCCACCTTTAATTATTAAATAATTAACCTTTAATTATTTAATTATTCTTTAATTAATTATCCTTAATTAATTAACTAACCCTTAATTAATTACCATTTAATTAATTATCCTTAGTTAATTACAATAAGTGATTATCCTAATCACTTTCATTAATTAATCTTTAATTAATTAATTATCCTCAAATTAATTATCTTAATTAATTAATCACTCAAATTAATCATCCTTAATTAATTGTTCTTTAATCACTTGATTAATCAAATTTAATTACTTAATTAAGCCATCATCTTTAAGTATTTAATTACTTTTATTAATTAATTATCCTTAACCAATAAATACTTTAATTTATTACATTAATTATTCTTTAATTTAATCGCAATAATAATTAGCCTTATTACACAAAGGAATTAGTTTTGATTAAATTACACAAGGTAATTAGCTTTCAAATCAATTACACAAAGCAATTAGTTTTAATTTAATTACACAAAGTAATTATCCATCAACTATTTTTAAAAACATTTACTTTAATTTTTGAAAACAAAATTATTATTATTTCATAAATTAACTTAAGACTTTAAAAACAAACAAAATTTTTAAACATCATTCTCATTTTAAATTAATTTCTCAACTAAGCTTAACTTAATAACTTTTAAAATTAAATCCTTGAGACTTGTTTAAAAATCTTGTTTAATGAATTTACTTGAAAACTTATTTATAAATTCACTTTTAAAACCTTGTCAATTATATTTGGATACTTCTTTTGAAAACTTCCATTCCCATTGCTTTTGAAAACTAGTTAACATATTTTGAAAACTTCACTAACAAATTTTTTACTTTGCTTATAAATTTGGTTTTTATTGTTTCTTTAAAACCTGGAATACTTTTTTTTAAGTTTAAAACATGTTACTATTTAAAACTTGGTATATTACTAAACAAACCCGAGACATCTTCGATCCCCACCCAAGTAAACCTCCGAGTAAACAACGATCCACTCACGAGCAAACCCTCACATCCATGACTTCGAGACAATCTTCAATTTTCTCGAGCCCAGACCCGAGCGCAACTTCGTCTTCTCCAATTTTCAACTATACCTGACATCGAGGATACCACGTGCACGTGCACGGATCAAGGATGACATTCTGGTCAACTTTGCCGATGCCAACAGATCGCCGTCGACCCACACCATCACTCCGACTACCCAACGTCAATGATAACGCCTGGACAACGAAATCAAACCAATAGAGTAATCCAGTAACCCAAACCCGCCTGATAAAACACCTCGCCGACATTGATCCCAGGCATCATATGCCTCGCCACCACTTCCAGAACTACACAATGACATGCTGCGATGAACCCCCCTGGTGCGATCAGCTCCAATCGACCCACGACCGAGCAATAGCTCCCCAAACCTTATCGATGAAAACTGCTGCTCAAACCTTAGTTTACTACATTTTGGCCACCACGGTCATCAAATAAACCCCTCACTATTTTTCTCATAACCACCAGATCACCCTCTTCCTCCAGCCTTGGTCACGGCTGCCAACATTTTCTCTATCGTCGTAAATCGACGAACAATCAAATTCTGATCATCTCAGAATATCACATCATCCATACGCTTCAAAATCATAAAACTTATGTCGATTTACACAATGTTTCAGATTATATATTCAAATATTGAAATTGACTTGATCGATTTTTAACCATTCTTTGATATTCACTGTAAT
Source organism: Allium cepa (assembly GCA_030765085.1). Taxonomy (NCBI): domain Eukaryota; kingdom Viridiplantae; phylum Streptophyta; class Magnoliopsida; order Asparagales; family Amaryllidaceae; genus Allium; species Allium cepa. The sequence goes on from CM060945.1 coordinate 83,623,789, forward strand.
TCATAAATTTTGAGTTAAATACTAAATATATATCCTTGAATCTATTTTTAAAATTAATACTACTATGTAATGATCATCTTTCAATCAAAAGTAAAGGTTTAAATTTGATTGCAGAAAGATATATGAATTTTTAAATGAAAAATGAAACCTGTAAATCAACAGAGGAGTGTGTGTGTGTGTTTATACACACACACACAGCGATATTCACATATGTATACATAGGAGCTCAAACATATTCCAGAAAACATTCATGCAAACATAAATTCAATATTTTCGTATAGATTTATTACATGAGATTAATTAAAACTGTTTTAAAAGAGGAAAAGGTTTACTTAGCTGAGACCAGAGAATAGTGAACAGTATTTTTATTCTTTTCTTTCATCTGAAATCTTGCTTTTGTTTTTTGAAACTTGGTTTATCTGGATATGTTTGGTTGATGATGATCTGAAGCTTGTTTTACTTTAATGTTGAATTTGTTGCTTGATCCAGGCTTTGATTGAAATTTTTGTTTCCAAATTGAAGATTCTTTTGTTTTCATCTGTTTTTGATTTTTTTTTTGTTTCCTTTTGATCTCTGTTTGTTTTTGGTTTTGATGTTAAGATAATTTGGTTTTTATCTTTTGTTTTTCTGGTTTCCATTTTTTTTTCTTTATTTTCAGGTTTCAGATTTCTTTTCGAAGATGGGAGAAAACTTGATATGTTAGCCTGGTTTATGTTTATTTGTAAATTAAAAAGCTTTAAGAAAAAAATGTGCCACTTGTTTAATTTTACTAACACATGTAATTCCGTACAATTCTTTCTTTTACACTTGTTAAATCTTATGTCTCTTATTTACACTTGTTAAAAACAAGTACTTTTATGTTTAAATCCTTGTCTCTAATTTATTTATAAATTATTTTTTAAATCCCTGCTTATTTTAATTTATGTATGTATATTATGTATTTTATATTTACATATGTGTTATATTTTCAATTTAAACAAATCCATTTCCTTTTATTTATATATTTCTAATTTTAAAGAATATGGTTTAAATTTAATTAAACACTAATAAATAAATTTATATATACTAAGATTTATTAATTCAAATAGCTTTTGAAAATTTACAATATTAATTTCAAATATAACTTTCAAAATACATATTACATATGTATATTATGACAAATTTTAAAATATAAGTTTTCAAATCCAATACAATTTTTACAAGATATTTATTTTTCAATTTCAAACCAAAATTCTACTTCAATCATATTTATATACATTTATATTAAACAATCGAAAAAATACCTTATTTTATTTGGAAAATTTCAAATTAACTCACCATTTAATTCAAAATTTTATTTTAATTACCAAATTAAATTTGGTTCAAAACCGGAATGTTATAGATTCCCCCTTAAGAAAATTTCGCCCTCGAAATATGCTAGACAGGAAGACAACAAATAAAAAGACGTTTTGCGAGATCAAACTGAATATCTATTCTGCATTTGGCTTACCAAATCATAATATCATCAATGAGAATGAATTCATTCAATACTACACAAGATACTCGGGTCAACAGATCTATGAAATATGCGGAGGCATTGGTTAGTCCGAAGGATAACTAACCATTCATAGAATATATCGGACCCCAGAGAATAGATAGATAGATTCAATCTTTCATAATTCTCAAACACTAGGTATGGATTCCAAATTCAGGTCGGAATACCCCAAGGTATATACTACCTTGTCACTCTTTGGACTTGGATTCACACAAGAAATCATAACAAAATTTCCAAATTTGGCTTCGATCGAAATCGTTTTATTGATATAATTTAATTTAACTTCATATTTTGTTAACCAATTTGTTTCAATTTAAAATTTTAAATTCATTAAGGTTAAATACGGGAAGATTGATAAGAAACCGATGAAGAGAACATGAAATAGGTACTTATCTACACGATTCGTAGGGCCACCATCACACAAAAGTTTCTTCTCGGAGCTGCCACGAAGACATTAGAGAATTTGAAACTGGATCAAGGGAGACTGATGAGAAAAGTTGTTTCCGTTGTTGCAGGGTATTGACTATTTGAAGTGATTTTTCTAATATAGTATTCTACTTCTCTTTCCTTATATTCTTCCTACAAACAAAATTATAGAGTACAAGTAAAAGAATTCTCCCAAAGTTCTTGAATTTCACTCTAAAACAACAAAGTAACTTCTCAAACTCAATTTAAAACTTTAGATTAACCTCCTCTCTTACTTGTTCTCCAAGGAGGATTTGAAAACTGTATTTATTATTGGATTGTGTAGCCTAGAGCCCACTAATATCCAATTTTGGTAACTCAAATTGTGTAATGACCCTAGATTTTAATTAACATGAATCGAGATATTTAATTGGATAAATTAAATAGAATAATGTGAATAATTAAGGAGATGAGATTAAAAAATCCAATAGCTATGTCATAATGAATGAACTTAAATAAGACTTAACTAAATTTAGAAGGAAAAATTTTCCTAAGGGGTAAACTTGGAAATGAGGCTACATTTCTTAATATATATCTCCTCTTTTACTTTAATAATACTTTAATAAACCTCCACTTTTTCGTTCATTAAGTCCTTACCATCTTCGGTCATCCATTAAATGCTCTAGGAAGGGTTTAAATTGAAGAAAAAGCTAAGGGATTAAAGCTAGGAAATTATCTCCTTCTCCAATTGTAACAACCCGCATATTTTACGATTATGTATTTAAATGTTTTATTTAAATATAACATCGTTAGTTGGATTACATTCCGAAATGTAACTTTTTGTAAACATTTGAATTTGGACTCGAGACCACTTCCGTTGATTTTAAAATGACATTTACAAATTGTTTGAGTATGAGCATCGATATGTTTCGAGTTGATTAGGATTTTGGTATTTTGTTTGGGCTTTGGGTTGAGTTCTAGCCCACTAACTTAACAAGAGAACCCAAGCTCTTCTACCTAATAACTCCCACTCCACTCCTCTTCATTCATTCATTCATTCATTCATTCCACTCACAATTTCCTAACACTCAAGATAAATGAAAATAGGGGAAAGAGAGGAGATTAGAAATTCCTAATCCTAGTTCTCTTAGGAAATTCAAATTCTATCCAAAATCTAAGAGAAGCTTAGGTAAACATCCTCTTCATCTTCTCCATCTCTATCTCTCTTCAATTTTTAGAAAACATAACTTAGGAAGTTTATTTCATTTGTTAATAGATTGAAGATTCTAGAGGCGTTGTTGAAGAGAAATCAATCTTAGCTTGTTTTAGAGCTTCTCATTTCAATATTTGGGTTTAAAAGTGAGTTCTTGAACTCACATCTATGTCTATAGCTTTCATTGTTGTTAGGTATGAATTCCTAACATCTATTTCATGTTCAGTTGCTTTTGATTTTGAATTGGTTTGGTGTATTTTCCAATTTTGGTGTTTTGAAGTCAAAATCTTTAAAGATCCTATCTTGGATGTTTGAACATGTTTTTGGTGATGCATCGAAGAGCCTATAGGGATGGGTTGTCGATTGGCATATATCCCTAGCATCCATCACTCGTTCGATCACTTCTGGTTTGGATTTTTCCCTCTTTGGGCTAGGCTGAGTTTTTGTCTAGCAGAAAAATCTGGACGTCTGGTTGAAAAATCCAAACATCTGGCAGGGGTCCCTGGAAAAAAACAAATGCAGAAAAAATGGCTGAGGCAAAATTCACCAAATGTCTGATCCTTTGCGATTTTGCCTATTTTGGTTGTTTTTGACTGGATTTCCAATTTTTATCGATTTTTGTTGATCCGATTAGTTGTTGTCAATTATTATTGACTTGATGACTTCATTTATGGATTTTTAGGAATAGCCATTTGATTGGATATGATATTGATTTTTATGGTTTGAATTCAAGTCGTCGAATGTGGATTTTTGGTGATAGATTATTTTTACAATCATTTCTGTGATTTGTCACTTTTAAATACAAAGGCTTCGATAGCAGTTGTAAATGCTCGAAATATTTCACAAAAACCATTTCAACATTACATTTAATACAAAGCTCATTTTTAAAACCATTTTCCAATCTATTAGTATATGCAAACCTTTACCTTATTCATATGAGAAATCTAATTAAACGACTTAGCAAAACAAGTAGTATGAAACGCTTACGTTTGCTTCGTCGGTTAATTCCTAGACTTGTTCGTTTGAAATCTCGTGACAATTTTCGAGTGGAAATCTACAATCTGTTCGTAAATATTTAAGCTAAGCCTGCGGTTATAGGACATGTGCTAAACTCATTTATTTACTAGATCGGTGTAATTTACACTTATCGATCAATGATGATCATTTTGTGATTTAGACTAGCGATGTGCGATGTCTCTTTGTTTGCGTGGGGGACTAAACCCCGTTTGTGGAGCTTCGATTCAAATTGGTGGGGTAGCGACCCATGGTCTTCGGGCCATTTGTGGAGCCTCGGCTCAAACTTGATGGTTAGCGACCATGGAATAGCGTTCCGTTTGTGATACACGTGTTTGTGAGTTTTCATGCTCTCATTTGTGATAGGCCTCCTCTTTTTTGTCTTCTAGATTTCTAATTATTAATTTCTTGAATTTTTGTGTTTTACCTATTTTTGTGATTTGTATTGATAAGCTTTATCAATATTTGAGGTATGGTGAATAAGCAAAAGAATATGACATTCTTTTTTATGTTTGAGAAGATTTGAGATATTATATGATTTTCTTTATCAATTGTATATTTGTCAAAGTATGGCATTATTGTTATCATATATTTTTGTTGTATCTCTTATCCTATCTCATCTTATATGATATTTATAACTAGACTGATCCGTTTATTATTTTTCTTCTTAAATAACACTCGGGTAAGACCGAGGGGTTTCAAGTGCTTCCTCTTGACTTCTTAGCAGGGACTAGCTTCTGACTTTTGGCTAACTACTTTAGCTTGGTAGTTTTTGCTTTTATGCATTCGAGAAAGAGACTCCTTGATGTACACAAATTCTTTTGTCTAGCGCTTATACCAATTCTTTTAGGATGTAGTGGATCTTGACCACTACTTTGATGCACGCTTCTATGTGATATATTCATATCTGTTTCCGCCTTAGTGATATGAATATCTATGACTGATTTGTGTTATTCTTATTTTATATTTGTTTCTGAAGATCACATAGCCACTGTGTAGTAGTTTTGGGTTTGTAATCGATGTGTCAGCTTTCCTCTTGAAACGAAATGCATGTAATATTATCTGACCTATCGGTACTCGCACAAAGCAATTACACAGATGTTCGCTCCCGAATAGCCTTATTCTTTGTGCGAGTCGACGACATTACTCTGTAGTGCTCTTGGCTAGTGAGAGTATGGAGGTGGGGCGTCACAGCTTGGTATCAGAGCCAAACTTCGAAAAAATGTAGAATAATCTAGCAAGGATCATTGTCCTAAGTCTCTCTTAGGAATTGTGCCTTAGGATTTAATCCGAGTCTTAGGAACCATTCTATCCTATTTCCTTTTATGATGCCTTGTTTTATCAATCAAGTTTGTTTGATATTTATTCCGAGAATAACCTTTTTCCTCTTCTTTCCTTCTTTCTTAAAGAAGAGAAATGGTTAGACCAGGCCGTCCCAACGACGGTCAATCCAGTGCTACTCCTTAATAAGATGGCGTATTCATGTGTGCCGAACCGCTTTTGGATCTTGTAAAGAATGCCCAAGCTTCCGGACCCATTCTAGATCCCACTCATCTTAAATCCGGGTTTGTACGCTTGTGTAACGATTATACCAATTTGGGTGGAAAGCCATTCAAGGGTTCTAAAAGCGTTATAGAAGTCCAAGCTTGGCTTAGAACATGCAATCGAATCTTTTCTCGCATGAATCTTGTGGATCTACAACGTTGGCTTCTAGCATGCTCCAAGAGAGAGCATTGGATTGGTATGAGCTTTAGGTTTCTGAAATTATTGAAGCAGATCTTACTTGGGAGTAATTCCGAGAAAGGTTCGAGTTAAAGTTTATGCCGGAAGATGAAAAGATAACTTTAGCCCGATGCTTTATTGACCTTGTTCAAGGTGAATCTTCCATGACATAGTATGTCACATCTTTTGAATCCCTCTCTAAATATGGGGTCGAGTACATTAATACCCATTGAAGAAAAATTAGAGGTTTATCTATAGGTTGAATAAGAATCTCAAAAAGGATTTTCTTCCGAAACTAGAAATTTCCTTCGATCAGCTTGTAGATATCGCTCTTCAACTTGAAGAGGCCGATAAAGAAAGTGATGTTGAAGTTGTCGGTGCCAAGAAGAACTTCAATAACAAAACGATAGGCAACTCGAATGTAAGTTCAAAAGGCCATAATCCTAAAAAGAAAGGGAAGCAAGCAACTTCGATAGAAAAAACTCCTACCTCTAGTCGTGGAGCATGCTACAATTTTGTTTCTAAGGACCATTATGCAAAAAAGTGTCCGAATCCCCTTACTTATCGCTACTGCAAAAGTTCGGGTTTTTATATATCTTTGTTTCCCAAACTTCAAAGCAAGAACGAGGGAAAGCTGAATGTTGTGCAAGCCTCTAGCAACATTTCTCTTGGTCAAAGTATTTCTCATTCTATCCTTGATGGTATTGTTGTTTTTCATGATCATCCTGTTCGAGTTCTTTTTGATACGGGTGCATCTCACTTTGTTATATCAAAGGAACTTATTGATACTTTTTTAATGACTTCTTTGAGAATTGCGCATCCAGTTGGTGGATTCGCAACACTCAGTTTATTTTGTAAAGATGTCGAGATAATTTTATCTGATTATTCTTTCCGAGCCAATTTGCATGTTATGCGTTACCTTGGTTTGGGAATGATTTTAGGAATGGATTGGCTTAACCGTTATGAAGCCAACATCCTATGTCCCGAGAGGACTATCCATCTTCGACATTCTCAATCTGATAAGCAGATTTCTAATGTTCTTAAAGATTCAGATTCCAGTTCGGTAGCATCCTTAAATTCTCTAAATCCACATGATGACGAAAATGATGATGTGGAAGATGCCATTTCCCTCATTCGCGTTGTTCGTGAATTACCCAATATATTTGAGGATTACCACCTAAGCGAGCAATTGTGTTCATAATTAATCTAATTCCTGGAGCTCTACCTATCAATTGTCCTCCTTATCATATATCCAATAAGGAAAATGAGGAGAAGTGTAAAAAATTACACAAATTGGAAGCAAAACAGTTTGTTTGTTCTAGCTCCTCTCCTTAGGGAGCTTCAACTGTCTTTGTGAAGAAATCAAATGGTACACTTAGGCTTTGTGTTGACTACCACAAACTTAATGATCTCACCATCAAGAATAAATATCCCTTACCTCGGATTGATGATCTATTCGATCAACTTACCGGTTCTAGAGTCTTTTCACAGTTAGACTAAGCAACCGGTTTTCATCAGCTTCGTATTGCAGAGGATAACATTCCTTTGAATCATTCCATACTCGCTATGGATCTTATGAATGGCTTGTTATGCCATTTGGTTTGACGAATGCTCCAGCTTATTTCATAGACCTTATGAATCGAGTTTTCGACAAGGTTGAAGAGTTTTAAACCTTAGACTTGCCTCTGCCCATCTTTGTCAAAATGCTTTAAGTACGCATGTGTTAAACCTAAAATCTATCTATTTCAACGGGCACATTATATTTTGATATCTATGACTAGACCTTTCGACCACATTACCAGTACCAATATTTTCCAAATTAGGAATTTTGAGGTTTTGGTTTCAACCATGTAGAAAGGTCTTGCCACTTATCTTCATGTTACACTTGGAATAGGTTCAGTTTCCATAGAGCTTTCGACAAGGCTAAAGGGGATTTTCCTATAAACCTTGCAACTTTATTAAAAGACTTTTCTACAAACCTTTTGACTTTGTCGAAAGCCTTTTATATGAACCTTTCGACTTTGCCGAAATTTTAGACTGTCAAATTTTTGAATTAAACTTTGTGGCGTTTTTGGTACTCAGGCCTTTTAAGGAAGCTTGTTTGCTATTTTATTAGGTCGGATTAACAATTTTAAGGATTGATGAAGTCAAATTTTCTCTAATGTCAATGACCCAAACCTTCTAATTTCTTCCTACATGACAAAACATCATTCAAAAGAATATTAATCTATTAAGCACATTTACAGTTACACAACATCATTCCAGAAACTTAACTAAACTAGAATTTCAAAACTCTAACTTATATACTTTCATGTGTTACGTTCTTCAAAATAATCAGTTAGCATATACGTATTCAAAAGGATGTCACTATTCCAGAATTAAACATCGAGGACGATTAACAAAAAGGTGATATGAACCTTAATCAGTATTCATCCGGAAGGGAAGGTAGGTCCGGAGCCAAATCGACTAGGTTGATGACGGTAGGTTCAACCCATATTGGCTGATAGGGAAAAATTATCACCAGCGTGGGGTATTCATCGAAGGTGTCCTAGATGGCCAAATCCATCCAAAATGTGGCATTAGCTAAATCGTAAAACATGGACCACGTAGCACTTAAGTGGTGATTGAGGAAATTGGGTTTTTGATGAATCGCGTTGCTAGGTTGAGCACTTTGCACCTCCTCCACCTCTTGGGGTTGATTTAGTAGTCGCTTCACATAGTAGTAGTAGTAGCAGTGTGGCGCCTCTACGTTAACAGAGTCAGGATGAACTGGATGAATGTTACAGGCCGCTATTGTGGCTCTTCTCGTTGTGAAGATAAATGATTTAATATTATTGTGATTATTATAAAAGTGGAGAAAAGACTAACGGGCTTAGAATGATATTTTGGTGGGAAAATTTACACGTTCTCTTTCATATATCTCGAAAATGTAATGGAGTTATTTTGTCATTTAGTATTATTATGATCTTCGTTTGGTCTAAAAACAAGTAATGAATAGGAATTATCTAGCGAAGCCCCTAAATTGCTAACAAGCTCCATGCTAGTAACTTTTAAATATCAGAGGCTGCTCCTTTATTAAAGAAATCGCGTCTCCGGTATGACGCCCCTTTGAAGGAAAATAGAGAGTTAACAACCCTATTCTGGATGATGATGATGGAAGAGAGAGACCTTTTAATTAATTTTGTATAAAACATACTCTAGACATTCAAACATAGATTTTTTCATATTTAGGAAAATTCGGTGGAGGTCTTCTTAGACGTTTTCATAGATGATACTTAGATGAATTCGGATCTGACACGCATCCTGGGGCATGCTGGAATTTACCTCGGGTCAGTTCGATTCCTTAAGATCTCCTTATTGAAAAACTTAGTATCATAAGGATAAATTTATTTCTGAATTATTTTCTAAGTCTATTTTGTATTAACCGGATGAGTGAATGTAAATATGTAACAAATAATTGGTTTATGAATACATGTTTTTGTAATGCTCTCTATGCTTAGCTTCTTTTTGCTGTGCTATTTTAGAATATCAGTTCTTTATGTCGTGTCATCCCAAGAGACCATCTAAGTCCATATGTTAACTTGAGAAGATTTTACTCTATAAAAGCACTACTCTTAAAGACTTCGAAGTTAGCGAGATATTGCTTTCTTCGGGATTTACAAAAATTAAATTTGGGATACCCTCGTCTCTGCTTCAACCTTCTTGGTGAGGAGAAGGAAAATTTCTTAAAAGTAATCAGAACTTTCCATACTAAATTAATTTGTGGTTGTGACAGCCCAACCATTGGAAAATGGGATTATGATAAATGTCCGCCAGTTATTACCCCTGAAGGAGTTACTATACCTTTTGACTCAACAGTAGTGCTTTCCGTTAATACTTTAGGAAAAGTTAGGAAGGTTGCCTCTCAACTTTAGATGAAATGAAAGCGTTTGTTATTCCTTTTCACTACAAGAAATTTGATTATTAGTGGCGCTCAAAAAACGCTACAAAAAGTTTTGGTGGCGTTTTGATAAACGCCGCTAGAAAACATGCGACTAAAAATCCATGATTTTTTGTTGCATTTATTTTTACGCCACTATAAATGAATTTTTGGCAGCGTTTTTTAATCGTTACCAAAGATCTTTTTCACAGCATTTAAGGAACGCCACCGAAATGGTGCCGTTTACTGTCTTATTTTTTTGTTGCACTTATTATTATTTTTTGCAGTGTTTTTTGAAAGCCACGGAGATTATCTGAATTACTATATTTTCTGATTCTGTAGCGCTTTTTAAAAGCTACAAAAAAATATTTTTGGTGGCGTCTTTTCTCCGCCACCGCATGTTTCGATTTTATTGCCTGTTGTTCCACGACTACATCTGATTTCGCCTTCAATTCAGGTACTTCAAAACTTATACAATAACGTAATATATAAACACATACGCATTCAAAGATAACATATTCAATTAACAACAATAACACAAACAAAAGCAATTACATAATCACCACTATATCATAACACTAGTGTCACGACAAAAGGTTAAGCATACGTTTACACAACCAAACTACCATAAACAGTTTCATAATAGTACATGCAGCTAAATAGTGCTGCTACCATACATACTAGTTTCATAATAATTTCATAACAGTTTTAATCAACCTAACTACATACATGTGCTGCTACCATACCAAAAACCAGTGCTGCTTCTTGAATTCTTCACAAACGTTTATCTACCTGTAAACAATAATAATCATGTTGCTAAATATTTGTGAGGTGAAGGTACCAAAGATCAAAAATAGACAAATATAGAAGTCCTTAGACTATAATACTTCAAACGAATATGCCTCTGCGTATTAACCACTGATGTGAGCACATTATAATCGTCCAACAACTTTTACATCATATTTGTGAAGTCAGTGCACTAATTTTACTGCCACTGTCCATAGCATACATCAACTAAATCTTGCTCAAAACCATCACAACAAGCAACTTCCCACAGCACTAATAACCCTCCTGTGCCTGGATATCCCCATCTCCTATCACCTAACTGCCATTACTGCTATCAGCTCATAATCACCTCACCACACATCAGTGCATATACCATCCACTTCTTCAACCCTGACCATCTCCATCATAACAAACCCACGACACCACCATCCATAACTTCCATACACCCACCTTGGATTTCCAAGATGCGAAGTAATGCCTATTGGAAAGCTCTCATCGGTTGATAGGATAGGTGGTCCATGAGATACAAAAACTGCATCCATGAAACTTGAGTAATATTGCTAGAAAGAAAGACCATAACACTTGAACAAAAACAATATTAGTTACCTGTTATCAGAAAACTCAAAAACATCAGCTGATCTAGGTTTGCTTCTCCTAGAAGTAGGTGATGATGTAGTGTTTGAGATATCAAAATATCGTAGGCAAACTTACGCAGATGTTCTATTTCGCATACTTTCTCTTCTAGCAATGCATGTTAGTTGTTGCATCATGTGTCTTCAATCTCGGAATTCCTATTCTTGCCAATTGGTAACTGTGTAGTAAATTAAATTTCATACACCAAGTTTAAATCAAGATAGTAATGGAACTGGACTACTAAGATCAGCTTGGAACTTTGCTCATTGCAAAACATGAAAGAAAATAAAAGTAGGTGCTTAAAACGAAAAGCATGCACAGGCAAATATAAATGCAACATATTATGCATGCACAGGCAAATATAAATGCAACATATTATGCATGTACGAAATATGTATAAGCTAAGGTTTATTATATATATTATTATTATTAAAAGTTATTAAAGTGAAAGACACGAAGGCAAGAGCAAGCTCAAATGGAAGCAAGCTACTAAATAAACTAAAAGGAAAATCAGCAAGGAACAATATTATATTACAGTATACAAATACCTAAAGACTCCTAATTATAATGTTACATATGTCAATGGATCTACTGTTGGAGCAGAACATTATAATGGCTATTGCAAGAAAATTATGCAATATCTGGTATAGTTCATGCTTATAGCTTACAGAAAGGCAAAGCAACTCACCCATCTTGATCCCATGACTCGATAATGTGAAACCGCCTTGTGCCTTCTACCTATGAAAGAGCATGCACTACAATATAACTTTTCATATTCCGAATAAAAGGTTGAGGCGTAAAGTACATCAAAAAAATATTATTATTCGATACTAAGCAAGCAATACTAGCTGAAAATTTTCAGGGATTAAAAGCAATATATTATTTTGACTATATAAAATCTTCCATCTGGAAGTGGCTCACACCTAACAAGTTGATGATAAACAATAATTAATTGACTGGTAACAGTACACACTTCATAAAGAGAAGTAAAGTAACAAATGCTTACTCGACAATTCTACTTCACAAGCAACATCTGCAATAGAACCTGTTGCAGAATCAATTATAACCTGCAAGATTAAGTTACAGAAAATCAGAGCTAATAAAAAAGATTGAAAAATTGATATGGTATACCGATAAAGCCTAATTACATGGACTGACCATTCCCATTTGATGATTTCCTTCCATTATTCTTTGCACCTGTTATAAAGGAAGTTATATTGTAAACAGTAAGACCATAAAGACAAAAATTTAAGCACCAAAAGTAATATTGCTGCTAAGGTAAATTTTCAATGTGCTTAGTTAAGTGATTCAGGCAAATATATGGTAAGAAGATAAGTTAAGTCTCACCATTAACCTATAGCGAGGTTCAACCATATTGAGTGACAACTTTGGACATGGTAGTACAACATCCATAACAAAAGGAGGCATTAAATTGATTCCCATTTGTGTCAAACTTTCATGCTCCGATTTCCTCTCAGCATACTGCACGACAAAGCTTTTCTGTATTATGTTGTTCAGCGTTACACTGGAGATGACAGGAACAAGGTAAGAAGCAGAAGATAAAACATTTCAATTCATCAGGAATAATAATTTAAAGATCTTCTTACCTGATAGGACAAGTCCTTGGAACGGAAAAAAGAATGCCCACTGAAAGAAAACAATTTTTAATTTTTTAATTAAAACAGCAAAAAACAACCAATTCAGTCATGCACACCTTGTGTTGGCTACTCTCGCTACTTTCAGAATTTGTAGTGCTAATTTTCCTACATCTGCAAAAAAATAAAACGTGTACACATTTCGGATTGAGAATTAAAAAGTTTGTAACATTGCAATGCTGCACAACTTGAAACATACCTTGTGGTACAGGCATTTTCTTTATCCTTATCAAATTCAGCAGAATTATCCAATTTTGAGATTTGTGGAACAACTTCATTTACTTTCAGAAACTCTTCTGAAATATCCGACTGATTGGCCACCTTTGAAATTGTTGGCACAATATCATCTATAATTTCATGCTCTGCTCCCACTTTACTTATTGCCTCCGCTTGAATTGAAACAACTTCTGCCTTCTTTTTCACACTCATGCATTTTTTGTTTTTCTTCATAGAATCAATGCTGAGCTTCTTCATACCATCACAAATACCATCATATTTATGTGTACTATTACTTATAAGCAAGGCCTTAGCTGCATCATTATGCTTCATAGACTCCATCTTTCCATTACAAATCTTTGCACTTCTAGAGTACTTTACTCCCACTTTGCTTATTGCTTTACAAGCATCTCCTTGAGTTGAAACAGCTTCGATTTTCTTTTTCATAGCCATACTAGTTTTGTTTTGCTTAGTACAATCAATACTGAGCTTCTTCATACCATCACAACTATTGCCATGTTTAGTTATACTGCTGCTTCTACGCGATGCCTTAGCTGCATCATTATGATTCAATGACTTCCCATTTCCAATCTTTGCACTTTTAGGTGGCACATATTTAGTCGGTAGCCCTTTTGACCTTGGATTCATTGACGCCTTCTTTTCACTTATCATAAATTTTATCACATATTTAGTTGGTAGCCCTTTTGACCTTGGAGTCATTGACGCCTTCTTTTCACTTATCGGAGATTTTATCTTTTCTTCTCTAGTACTTGGAGTTGATTTAAGACTAGATACTGGTTGAGTTTTAAGCCTGGAATTTGAATAATTTGGTATAGAACTGATAGAATTTGTTCCAGCTGTTCCGCCCTTAACTGATTTTGCAGGTGCTGAATGTGGGCATTTCCTAATTGATCTGAATGTGATTTGATAGTTAAGTTCAAAAACATAACTAGTAGAAATTGCAGAAAATTCAAGGAGGAAATAGAATTTTATGTTACCCCGGTGATCGATGATGTTTGTTTAAGGACCTCTGAAGCTTCACATTTGGACTTCTTGCAGCCATGACCTAAGGAAAAATATTTTCAGTGTAGTACCAACGTTGATTTATCTTAAATGTGAAATTCATGAACAATTATAAGGATTAATATGAACCCAAAGCGTGAAATCCCTTTGAAGAGCTTCAGGATCGAGTTCAAATTCCTCGTGCTGCCGATCACAACCTGAAATTATACACAGAAAGTTTTCTCAATTCAATTAGAATTCAAACTCCGGAGATATTTACAGTAAAGTTAATCTTGCAAAAAATAATAACATTCAAAGAGAACATGAAAACAATTACAGGGATGAAGTTACCTAATTGAAGGCAAAACCATGATCTATCATCGATCGGATAACTATTGGGAGCACTCAAATCCACAAATTTTGGCATGTCAAAATGTTCATAAAATTCATTATCATCTTCCTCAGTTATAGGAAGATCTTTGTTTAGATCAGAGAAAGTAATATCCATAACAAATGTGAAGTATAATTGTAAAGAAAACAGAAGGAGATTTGTTGGAATAAAATAGAATGGAAAGGAAATGAAGAGACCTGTGTTGAGTGTAAAGGGGTAGCATTTGAGGTTAAGTGGAATTTATCCTAGTTTGAAGATGCTTAGAAGATATTTCAACTCCCTCCATCAGCTACTTCAACCCATCCGCTGTTGTAGAACCTAAGTTGCGACACCAACCCAGTCGCCAACAAACCACCAAACTACACCAGAATTCAAATAACTAAACCACCCAACATCCTCATTTAAATTTCATGTTGCTACGTACACCTGCTCAGCCAACAAAAATTCAATTTTTATGTAAAATGCCTCATCCAAATTAGGGATTTTGAAATTTCCTCGATTTGTTAATTTAGGGTTTATGAACAAATCTCAAGAAAGTAAATTGGAGCAGATTGAAAGAAGAGTCGATCGACCATATGGATAGGAGCAGATAGACGAAGAGAAGTAAAGCCAAATAGAGGAGACGTGGTAGCAGAAGCAAGAGGAGTTTATGTTTGAATGAAGGTAGAAACGTAACAATGTATTAGGTAGGAGATGGGAAAACGTGATTTTGGTATTGGGCGGGGAAGACTGCAAAATTTGGCAGAGTTGAAAAAAAACGCGGAGAAAAGAAACCATAAAGACAATATTAGTGGCATTTACTACAAAGGCTACTAAAAAATGCAACCAAAGATAGATTTTCTTGTATTGTTTAGTTTCATGGCTACTTGTATTGTAATCCATTATTATAATAGTAAAATATCTTGACTCAATTTTGATCTCATTCCATTTATTTTGATTTGAATATGCACTAGAGTCTGCTATGATCTATCTTTCTCAAATTTACTATCTCGCATTGACGCCATCAAAGATAGATTATTAAGAAAAAGTGGTAAGATTGTGGCCCATGACAAAGCCCTTCTCGAGCATTTCAGTGGTAACGTCGAAGTTGTGAAGTGGCATAAAAGATACCTCATCCAAATGATCATAGCCAGCAATCATAAGAATCACGTTGACCATCTTGAGACTGAGATAAAGACGAAGTGATTATTATACTTAGTAATAAGTGAAGTCGAATCCTACAATCAAATTTGATGAAAAGATGTTCAAATTCATCCAATGGATAAAAAATTTAGAGTTAAAATTAAGAGATAGTCAAGCTCTATGTGCCTTTCCCGCCAACTCACTTTGCAAGATTAGAAAAGCTGTACCAAAAATTATATCGAAATAGAATAAACTTTTAATGTGAAAATTTATGAGGGATTTTATACTTACTGTTAGAAGTGATGATGACAAACGCACTCTAACATGTATTCTTAAATAAAGAAAGTTGATTTTTCATTTTGTGTGTTTATAAAGGGGACTCAAGCAGGATTGTTTTCACTTTCTGAAGCCCCTGCTTCGAGATTTGGAAAGATCAAGGATAGGTGAATAGCGGAGCTTGAACGGAGTCAATCTTACAAGGATTCTTCTATTTCCAGGCTTTCTGATAATCCTGTTGCAAAGGAGTGTAGTTGAAACTATATATATGTATATATATACGTATATATATATATATATATATATTTAACGTCATATTGTTCAAATTCCACAAAGAAATTGAGAATTTAAGGTTAAAACATAAGGAATGGGACCGAGATATTAAAGTCCTAAAGCATTCCGTTGGTGGAGATACCAATATCGAACTTGACTCTAAAATGACCAAGCTTTATGAGAAAACTGATGGCTTGTAGGTAAAATTTCAATGATAGCCAGGCATCATATAAATCTTTAGAATTTATATTAGGGAACCTAGCTTATGGTACTGACCCTGCAGTATCTATGGATTTGCGAAGTTAGTTAGCTAAACTGTAATAATTTTAGCATATATGAAATATTCTCCGTACCTTAGTAAGGTTATGTAGCATAATGCAATGCATTATTTATAATGTTGTAAATACTTCCTTTTTTTTCATCTTTGTTTGCACCTTTTATGCCGTCATTTGAATGTGTCTCTTGAAGGTTTATACACCTCTTGAGCTTTCCATCTTAGCTCGTGACACTTCTCTTGATTAAGTAAATCTGCAAATCTTCTTGATATATGTAAATCTTTGAAGGATTTATAGTTCAAACAATAACTACGAATTTAAGGTTATAATCTTCACGCAAAAAGGTAATATAGTAGATTTATCAGTTGTCTCATATAGACATTTATAATGGAAACCTACATAGTTCGATCTGTGGTCTAATATGGAATATCTCAGTATTACCCATAATTCAACCTTTAAACATATTGAAGATTATAAAGTTCATTACTTACCCAGATTCAGATGTTAATGATAGATTTTTATGAAGCATCATCGGATCCAGATTCGGGTATTAGCAGATGGAAGATAAGTTGAAAGTCACCTTTCAGAATCCTCTGATTATAAGCTATGGAAGGTTAAAGTGCCTGTTTCAGTAAATGAATATCTGAATACCCTTCTCGGTAATAAGTAATAGAAGTCCAGAATACCATCTCTGATAATGGATAATATAAGGTTAGATATCCATATCTACTAAGAAGATATCAGGATTCTCGATTTTGGAATTAATGGTGGAAGTTTGAAAAACCATATTCGGTAATTAAGTAGTAAAGGTCCGGAATACCCAATTTGGCATTCATAATAGATAAACGACCAGGAATCCAGTCTGGTAGTAAGTATCAAAAGACTAGAAAACTAATCTGGAAATAAGTAATAGAGGATCAGAGAATCAATCTAGTAATAAGTAACAGAAGACCGAAATACCATTTATAGAAACAAGCAATAGAAGACTAGAATACCATTTCTAGCAACAAGTAATAGAAGACTTGAATACCATTTCTAATAGTAAGTAATAGAAGATCGAAAAACAATCTGACATATGTTTATGAGGAGGAGTCAGTGAATTCTTTCTAATTCTCTTATTGAATGCGCCATCTTTAGGCTTTGATGATATTTCACATGCTTTTTCTTCTCGGGCTTGAGTTTCTTTATTCATTTGTTTTGGCCTATTTCAGGTAGGGACTCTTTTGTCCAATTCCTATGCTTTTTTAAGAATTTGCCATTTTAGGCGGTGCCGATTTCTGGCCGTGCCCATTTCAGGCAGGGACTTTTCTTAGTCCGTGAGACATTTCATCGAGTTTCCGGTGCACTCAGCCAGTTTATTCTCAAGCAGGGCCCAAGGACTTATCGGAGCTCCTTCGAGAAGGCATCTTAACCTAGCCATAGCATGACGCGGCTAAGAGTTATTTGGTACCTTAGCCAGACCATAGCATGATGGGACCAAGGGATTACCCGTCCTCCCTCCAAGAGGCTCCTTATCCTGGCCATAGCATGATGTAGATAAGGGATTATGCTGCTTTAACCTGGCCATTTCTAACTTTGGCGCAGCCAAAGGCTTACACCCTCCCTCCCGAATGTGCCTTGACCTGGCCATCTTAGCGCAACCAATGGCTTTCTACCATTATTGGTTACTTACCATTTAGGTAGTCTAAGTTTTTAAGGAGAATTTTACTCCCAACCATTTAGACTTCTCTTATTTTGAGAACAAAATTTTTATTCCATAGCTTGTTTAATCCTTCGCAAACTGTATAAGTTTTCCATATCTTAGAAAATGTAGGACCATATTTTTAAGTATCTTACATTAGTTTGTATCATGTCCATTCGTCAGATGAAAGTTATAATATGATCCCTTATGTTTCCTTTCAAATCCTGGCTTCTTTTTCTGTGAAGGCCAATAATTCAGTTCTTCTTTGGTTCGGATATAGATTTCTTTGATCGAGGTAGTAAGATTATATTCTCTAAGAAGTCTTGATTTTTGAGCTATCTTTGAATCTCGTTTAATTCTTTTGTGGCTTGGTTAAAGTACTTCTTCTCGAGCAGTAGGTTTCCTTTTCATTGTTTGTTGATCCTCCTCCAAAGGCCTTTCTTTTAACCTTAGGGTTTAAGTCAGAAATTTCTTGGTAATCTTTATATTTCCACTTGGTAGTTCCTTTATTACCCTTAGTTCTTTGGTTGTGGATTTTTCTATGCGTTCATGGTTTTCCCTTAAATGGTGAGCCTTGTTAATAATCTTACTACATTTATGTGTAAAACTATCATAATATTTTATCATTTCCTTTTCAAAGATAGTCCCATGGGAATATGACTGAATGGTCCTTCTCATTTGTAGAAATAGGTTATTTTTCCTTAAATTCTCCTTTTCGAGAGTAAAGATTGGGCCTGGTCCCAAATAGGAAGGGTTGATACTCCATTTTCAAGGGTCATAGCGTATAATTCGTCCTTTTATTTTAATGAACTATAGAGCTTGAAGCCAAAGGGATTTCTCTTCAAGTAAATGTGGGTTATAATTCACTTGATGATTGGACATTGCTCCTAGAGGTTCTGTGGACCCTTGCACTGATTTTCCTTTGCAAAAACTTTCTCTTATTTCGAACATTGAATCCATTCCTTACCCTTTAAATGTAGTTAGAAGAATTGTGATTCTTTATCGAAAATAGAATCTTTCTTGTCCAAAAAGAGGAGTTGATAAGTCTTAAGAGATTTAACCAAGTAGAAGAGTAGGTGGGGAATTCAATTAGGCCAAAGGTTAGCGCCCTCCTTTTTAGCACCAAAATATTAACCAAATTTATGGTAAACACCCTAAAGTTGTGCTAGGAAAGATAAAAATCCTTTCTATGGATGGTGGATATGATACTCTATGGAATTGCCTTGGCCTTACTGGTTGATAGCTTTCGAATCATACTTTTAGACCTCATCGAAAGGTTTAGGTGCTAGGTTATGAAACCTTCCGGCATTATTGAGTTGGCGTGGGATCCTTTAAAGGTCATTCTCGTCTTGTCGAAAGGTTAGGACGATAGCCCTCTATGGACTTAGGTAAAATATTAAAAAATTTGAAAGATACATCGAAGCTTTTGACCTTGTCGAAAGGTTAGTCACTTAAATAAAGTAGATTCGATTCTTGTCAAAAGGTTAGACCACTTGATTTGTAGCTTCGAAAGGTAGAGGTTTTGTCAAGGTATGAAGAATTGCCAATCTAGTCAAAAAGTTTAGACTGCAGAATTGAAGGCTTTGAAGGATTGCAGTGATTACTTATAGTAGATGTGTTGTCGACCTTGTCAACAAGAACCTTCCGATGGGGTTGAACCTAAAAATATGAGTTTACCCAAGAAACGTTTAAGAAAATAGTAAAGTAATTAGCAAAGTCCATGACTTCCCTTCATTTCCAAGAAAAAGCTTCGTTTAATTAATTTTCTCCAAATTACACTCAACTAGGGTTACAATATTTTGATTAAGAAGTTACAAGACTTGAATGAGAGAATTCAGATCCACCAAAATAGGACCCCTTGGGTCTTATTTATAGATGTAGGTGACCTTCCTTTCGAATCCATTCTCTTGACTGGATGGTCTCCCTTTTATATGCAACTCCGAACCTTTCATCCTTTCAGAAGGTTCGCCTTTCATCTACTGTTCTAGTCCTTTCGACTTATTCGAAAGGTATGCTTCTCCTTTTGCCATCGTAAACCTTTCGGCTTTGGTGAAGGATTTGCCCTTTTTATTGTTGTGAACCTTTCGACCTTGTTGGAAGGTTGCTCTTCTCTTAGTTATTGTGAACCCTTTGACCTTGTCGAAAGGTTACACTTCGAATGTTATGCTCTCCTCCAACATTGTCAAGGGATGTCTTTTACTCTTGACTTGCGAGTGTTGAATTCTTTGTAATCCTTTTGTCATTGTCGAAAGGTAACCTGGATGTGTTTCAATTGGTCCAAAAGGCTTGATATGCTTGCGAAAAGGTCACTAAGTGGTTTCTCATACTTGCTTTGACTTCTTCATCACCTTCGAAAGGTGAGAACACCTTGGATACTGGAGATGGAACCTTTCAACTCCGTCAAAAGGTTTGATGCTAATGAATTTTGATGACTGCATCCCTTCGTCACCTTCTAAAGGTTAGGGTTGTCTTCCTTTTCCTTTGCTTTTATTGAAAGACCTTTCGCCTTAGTCGAAAGGTTGATTTTTAGTGTAACATTTTTGATTTAATTAAAATTTATTAAGGTTTAATCAAGTTTTAACTTATGATTTAATTGAGGTTTATTCATTTCAAAAGTTCTTCCAAATTATACTGGTTATTTATTTTTAAATCAATTTTATTATTTGAGAATTTTTTTTTTAAATCGAAGGATCTCTTGTCTAAGCCTTTTGTAACCCCTTATAACTAGTAAACCAAGTGAGATCTATTGGTAGAAAAAAACATCTTTCTGCTATTATAAATGCTAGGACATTTACTCGTAGAATGGATTAATTGATTATGATTTAGTGATTCCCTTTACTTACTGCTTTCTTATGCAAATATCAATGCTAACTTATTAAGTAGAACCAAAATAAAGGATCTCTTATGGTCTCTAAGTCTCCGTTGGAATTTGTGAAGTTAAATGTTTTCTTTTCCATTTTCATAATGATCAAATTTATTCCATTTTGGATAAGACAGTTCAAGGATGATTTGGCAATAGTTTACTTAAGATATTTAAATAATGGATGAGTTTATAAAATGGAACTTTTTAGACAAGATTTTATTAAATAAGTTTAAATATGAATGGTTTACAAAGGAATATTATAAATGGTTTTGGGTTTTGTAAGGAAGTTTTAGAAATGTTTTGAATATCCATAAATGAAGTTTTTGGAAAGGGTTTGAATGTTTATAAAAGAAGTTAAAAATTATAAAGAAGTTTTAAATGGTTTTTAAATATTTATAAAAGGGTTTTATAAATGAATTTGGAAGTTTGGAAAGTATTTTGAAATGGATTTAAATTTTAAGTAAAAGAGATTTCATAAATGGAATAGATTTGATTAAAAGGGATTTATCGAAAGAAATATAAAAGAATTTATGGTCTGGGTTTCTCTATACTGAGCATTCAAAAATGGTGGTATGGAACATCCATTCACTTATCACCGAGGGAATAGTGTGTAGGGTTGTCCATATCTCTGATTTAAACAACATTTTTTTAATCCTTTTTAACATAATTTGGGAGTAAGAAGTTATTCGCAAATGTTTTGTCAATATACTTATGTCGGAGAGATAAGTATATGAATGTTTTAGATAAACGTTTTAAAAGGAGATTTATAAAATAAAGGTTTGTTTTGAGGCTTAGTGGTTGTTACGGGTAAATAAATCTCAAATGGAATTGATTGTTGTTTGTTTATTTCATAGTTAGATAACCAACTATCAAATCTGGACCTTTATGGCTCAGGAGATATTCGGGTATATTCAAGTTTCCCGATGAGGATTCAATTGCTTTAGTGCATACTTCCCAAAGAACCGAAATCGATTTAGCCAGAAAATTATCACTTAGTTCTGGAGACATGGTTCCCGGATTTATTCAAACCACTCCAAACTAATAGTGAAAAATGTTAAATCATATGAAGTATACTGTGGAGTTATACTATTCTTCCCGAGGGTGATTCCAAAATGGAAAATAGTAATGTGGAATGTTTGTTTGATCCGGTAACAACTTGCAAGGATGAATGTTGGCATTGTATCTCTGCCTGGAGGGTAGTGTTAGCATCGTAAGATGGTCTGCTAAGAGCAATAAGGTAAAGACATGACCTGGCTAGCCTCGCAACCAGGAAAATGGAAAAAACAGGGATCCAGCAGAGAAATGTGGTTAGCTACAATTAGGAGCCACCATCTCTTTCTAGATTGTCTATATACGAGTCGTTTTGCATGCAAACACCATAATTATAGTATAAGGCCTCAGTATCATTGGATGAGGTGATCCGGCTCTCCATGTTAAAGGGGCAGCCGACTCTTTATAGCAGGGGTACAAGAAGTTCTTGTTAGACTCCGGTGCATTTTATAGGGGCATACAATCGGAAGGTAGTCCTTACCTTGCTATGGTATGGTGTCCACCTCCAGTATGTGAATTTATGATTTTGATTTTGGAGCCTATGTAACGACCCGGAATTTTCGATCCCGAAAATTCCAGATAGTGACAGAAAAGAAGAAGAGATAGAAGAAGAAGAAACGGAAACAAGACACAGATACCTCACATCCGCAGTGGATCAAAATATAATATCACATAATAACAGTTTACAAAAAGAACAGTATCAGTACATTTACATTTCCATATATCAGAGTTATAACATTTACACAATACAGGACAGTTATAAAACAACATGTCATAGATATAACTATATATATCACAGCGGGTACGCTCCATACGTTCCAGCCATCTAGCTCGCCTTCCTGAGCTCCAGAACGTCCTTACCTGGAAATCTGTAATACTCGGTCTAACCCGAGCATTACATCAAAGTAACACCCGGTTCAGGCTGGAAACCAGCGTGAGTAAACCCATCTTAACAAGGAATACAAAAAGTATACAACTTATATAAACCAGGTCGAACACCGTGGGCGGTGGCGTTGCCCCCGCACCCCCACCTTGGGGGGTTGGCACCCCCCCTGGACCCCCCCTCCGTAGGGGATCTTATCTGAAAATTCATTCAACAGAACTTGCTTTATTGGGAGGTTAAATCGACCATCCTTCGAGATGAACTATCATTGGCTTCTCGGTCGATTTTTGATGTCACGACCTTGCTGAAAAAGCAGAGTTAACATAGAAGAAAACCCTTGATACTGATTTACTAGGAAGATCAATTTGATTAAATTCTTGGATTTTTTTGAAAGTGTTTACAGCCCTTGTTTCTGGTTTGTAAATTTTTTCTTCAAATCTAATTTTCTTTTAACTTTGTTTGAGTTTGTATCTAGTTTTAACTGAATTGAGCTTAAGCTTGAGCTTTTTGGTCTTAGTTTGTTTATTTTTTTATATTGCTGCCACTTGCTGATTCAAATTGACAAATGTATAATTCATAAATTTCCCAAGTTGACAAGTGTGGAGACTTATTTATATGTATAATTTCTATGATTTAACATTAATATATTATGTTTAGATTTTAAAATATACCTATATACAACTTTCATACATATTTTCTCAAAATCATACATACTTACAAACATTTATTTTATGTGTATATACACATATACATTACAAATAAAATATTTTATTTTACTCTTTTAACTTAGAAAGATAAACTTTTTTTTATTTATTTAAATATTATTAACCTTGAAAAGAAATAAATTTTGCCAAATTAAATTATTATTAAGTTTTGAAAAGATAAATTCTATTAAATTGGATTATAAAATCAATATTTCACATTTTAAATAATTTATTAATGGAAATTATTAAATAAAACTTGTCCAAAATTCTGGGACATCACATTCCTCCCCCCTTTGAATCTTTTCGTCCTCGAAAAGGGACGAAGCCAGAATTTATTAAATATTTTAAAACTCGTTAAAATATTCTTTGATCATTTTCAAAACACCTTTAAAACCTATATAGTATTATAGTAATAGTTTTATAAAAATATTTTTATAACTCGATGTCTCAATAAGCCCATCCTTGTTCTCATAGAAATTCGGTCATACGTTGATCAGGCGTAGGACTGAAAATCTATAAGTACTTAGCATACATATTTTCAACATCCAGTGAAAATACTTGAAAAAAATAATTTTATTGAAAATATATAAAACGATTTTTGTGAAAATAGAGGATATATCTTTTGGTGAGAATGCTCTGGAAATCATCACCCCCATCCATGGTCGCAGTTAACCCGATGGTTATGTTGCCATCCCGACAAAATCCACAGATAACTGTAGGCCTCCGCGCCCCTCGATTACACCATGGAACTCGCTACAGATCGCAGCTACAACTGGGGTTACGTAGCTATCACAGCAAAAACCCATATAATTGTAGGCATCAGCGCGCTCGAATTTCGCTGCCAAAATGAAACTTCTCCACTCCACTTGACCATAGATCGCAGTCTACCGATGTTGCGTTGCCTTTCCGGCAAAATCAAGTGTAGACTGTTGACACTCATCCTCCACACGATTTTCGCTATGGTCCCCACAGTAGATTGCAGCGACATCGAGTTACACTGTCGTCACAGCATAACCCAAATGCCCCTGTAGGCATCAGCGCCATCGACTTTCGCTACTCAATAATCCTCAGGAACTAGTTTTGTCCGGACTCCTCACAGGATCAACTTTAGAACCCCCCCTTGGGGCTCAAGGCAGCACCACCCGGTGGTACTCCTGAGAAGTCCATTTCAAGGGAGCGCCTTTTTCCCTAGAGTCATCATCAAAACATTTTATACTATATATATAGTATCTTTAAATCATACACCTAGTATGATCTCATTCAAAGCTCCTTTATATAAAATCGATTATCCCAAAATCGATAATTCTCAAACTAGGCTTTCCAAACTCAATATTGATTTTACCCAAAAATCAAAAGCCTTTCCAAATCCAAAGGTTCCCAAAACCTTTTCCAAAATCCTCATATGATCCTTTATATATATATATATATATATATATATATATATATATATATTCAGATATATAAAATCTTTCAAAACTTTGGATCATTTCACATTTGTATAAAACTCCTTTTATACTTCAAACACTTTCAAAATCTTTTCCTTCTGGCAATAGATTCATCAAGGGGAGTTTTATCTTATAAAACAAAGATATTTACTTTGTTAACTCAAAATCAGATATTCAAATTTGATTACTCTTTTCAATATCATTTTCATCCAAATCCGTACGATGTACACATATCATCCGTACGCTATACCAATCTGATCGCTCACTCGATCACACAATTTCACTTCCGAACTAGTATCGTCCACCCGACTTCCTAGTGCGGACACAGATTTGGTTTCTTGATCAGAAACCATCATTCTCCTTGCATAGTCATAACTATGATAGAGAATATCCAGAACCGATCAACAATCCGTATCCAGGTTCGCCGTCGAAAATCGAGTGAATAATCCCATTCGGATCGATATAACTATCTCGAAATTCTGTGTTCGAATCTGGATCAAATCACTATGCGAATAGATTAATATACGTATATCCTACGTATTTATCTTATTGGTTATTAGCCAAACTAATTACATTTCTATTCACATTCACTTTGATTTTTATTCACTAACTCACAATTGCTTCAATCCATTTGATTGTCACCTCTATTCTTATCTCGATTGGGTATTTAACCAATAAAAGTTTGAACTCTGTCCAGTTTAAATTTAGAAAATAACTTGAAAAGTTAAAGAAATAGATAAGTAGCTGAAAAATAATTACTAGTTTATAAAATAGCTGTAAAATAGTTCAGTAATTGTAGAATAAGTGGAAAATAGTTAAATAGTCATAGAAATTTTAAATAATTGCAAATTAGCTATAAAATAGTAATTAGTAGTTGAAAATAGTAATTAGTTTATAGAATAGTTAGAAAATTGTTAAACAGTTTCAAAAACATAAGATAGTTTGGCTTTTTAAAAGAAAAGTTGTATATACAATAAATAGCTTTGAAAATAGGTTAATAATAAAAAAATTTATATTAAAAATAGTCCAGAGTCAAAACTGTTCTCTTCCCAATCCCCATTCACATCAATTCAATTTAAATTTCCTCTACCATTTAAATTGACCCAATTCCAATTTTAAATAATTCCAATTCCCATTGAAATTTATTCAATCCCAATTCAAGTTAAATTAACCTTCGTTCTTTCCAAATCTAAATTTATTCAATTTTGATTTCAAATTCTATTAATTCAAATAAATTTCAATTGAACTAGTTCCAATTTCAATTCATTCCAACTCCATTTTGTATTAATCCCAATTTCAAACTCCATTTCCAAATCAAGTTGAATTATTCTTGATTTCTTCCCAAATTCAATTCAAATTCCATTTGAATTTAAAATTATTCAACTTTAATTACAATTCCAAATTATTCAAACCAACATGGACTAATTTCAAATTGAACCCACTTCGATTTCCATCGTTTCCAATTAATCAATTCAATTTTCCCTTTGAATCTTATACTCATACATCTTCAATCACCATTTCAATTAATTCAAATCAAATTCAATTTGAACTAATTTCAAATTTCAAATTTAAACCATCTCGAATTATATAAATTCGAGTTAATACTTCAAGTGTTGATTTAATTCCTTTAAATCAATTTACCTTTTTATCCCAACAATGGATTACCATACTCCATTTCTCATTCATTTAAACAAATCCAATTAACATTTTAAAGATTATTAATAACAATAGGATGATATCATCCGATTATTTCAAAACATCCATCAATTTACAATTTCCTGATCTCAAACCCATTTTGAGATCACACAAACTCCCAATTCAAATCAACCATTTAACTTTCCAAGTTAAATCTTAATTCCATCTTGAAATTTTCAAATTAGTTTGACCGTTCCAATTTATTTAACTCTTCCTCAAGTTAAGCTCAATTCACTTAACCCAATAAATCTTACCCAATTTGAATCTTCCATTTCAAATTTTGAACTTCACATAAATAATCTTCCCAGTTATTAAGTTCAAAAACTCATCACTTTGGGTTACACATCTTATTCCAAATTTAAAACTCAACATTTAGAGTTTATTTCAAACCACCATTGATATTATGTATATCTACATATATACATATTAATTTCTTTTACCAAGTTATGCTTTAAAATTTTAAACCACCTTTGGTTTTCAAAACATATTTCTTTTAAATTTTCAAACAACACTTGTTTGAAATAGGACCATTTCATTCAATTGCCTTAAATAATATTATTTATTATTTCTTTAAATTAATTACATCATTAATTAATTCCAATTAATCACATTCGATAATTAACTTATTTCTTAATTACCTTCATTAAGTAATTGTCATTTAAATTACTTACCTCTAGTTACTTCATTAAGTAACTTCTTCTTAATTTATCATTTCCAATTATTATCCATTAAATAATCTCATTAAATAAAGTTCAATTAATGACATAAATTAATTGATTATCCTTATCCTGCAACCTTTCCCAAATTCAAGATTTAATTTCAGTTTGAATTCATTTCAAACTTATCTTTATTTAATTTCAATTTGGTTGTAATTCTATTACCACTTAATTCTTACTATTACTTTTAATTTAATTAATACTACAACCAATTTCCTTAATATAATAGATAATCTATTTCTGATATAAGATTCAATTACTTTTGAAATCATTTAAAAACCTTTATATAAGAAAATAACAAGTACGCTCTCTCATATATATATACACACACTCAACTCATCCGAGGGTACCACTTACCCTACCCTTAATGAGTAATCACACCAGAACCAAGGTTCTCGCTTAACCTTCTGCTCTAATACCAAATGTAACGACCCGGAATTTTCGATCCCGAAAATTCCAGATAGTTAGAGAAAAGAAGAAGAGATAGAAGAAGAAGAAACAGAAACAAGACACAAATACCTCACATTCGCAGCGGATCAAAATATAATATCACATAATAACAGTTTACAAAAAGAACAGTATCAGTACATTTACATTTCCATATATCAGAGTTATAACATTTACACAATACAGGACAGTTATAAAGCAACATGTCATAGATATAACTATATATATCACAGCGGGTACGCTCCATACGTTCCAGCCATCCAGCTCGCCTTCCTGAGCTCCAGAACGTCCTTACCTGGAAATCTGTAATACTCGGTCTGACCCGAGCATTACATCAAAGTAACACCCGGGTCAGGCTGGAAACCAGCGTGAGTAAACCCATCTTAACAAGGAATACAAAATGTATACAACTTATATAAAATCGGGGTAATCATTTTTAATTACCTTTCTAATCAATTAATTAATTACTCAATTAATCCTTTTAAAATAATTAATTAAATTAATTAAACTTAAAATTCTTAATCCACTTAATTAATTACAAATCATTAACACTTAATTAATATTTAAGATAAAACATTATCTTAAATTAATATTGAAAAACTTTACTTGACATAAGTCATTAATTAGTTTTAAATATAAAGTAATCGTTAATTACTTACCTTTAATTATTAATTAACTAATTTAAAAACATTTCCTTATAATCTCCATTTTATATTTCAAATAAGTTTGAAAAATAACATCAAGGTTTTAACTTAAACATTTAATACCATTCATACAAATTCATTTGTAAAAGCAAATCAATTTAAAGAAATAAGTTCCTAGAAATAACTTTAGCTTAATTATTTAAAGTTTTAAAACTTACTTTATTTTATATTTAGGCCTGGTTAAACATTTTCTTTGGGTTTAACCCATGTGTACTTGAACCAAACAAGTACATCATCTTCCTTTCAAAACTGTAGAACTCAGCAGTTAAACCAAGCTTGTAAAAACCCCAGAAACAACTCGAAGCAAAACCAAAAATACACGAGCTCCTCCCCGAGTCCTACTTCGAGAAAAGCAAGAAACCCAACACGACAACCCACTGACGCGCGCACCTCCTTGTGCAAGTGCACCGGCGCCGGAAACACCTCCGGCTAACGACGAACCCACCGTCAAGTCACCCAAGCACCCTACATCCACCTACGATCAACCAAACATCGTTTCCTGCCACGATTCAAAATCGAGTACCCCAGGATGAACAGAACCCCAAATATAATGATCAGAAAATCTCCTAATCTTTCGCCTCCGATCAACTAAAGTCGCCACAACTCCGGCCATCTTTCGCTGACCCACCGTGCCTCCTTCACCCAGAATTTCATCCAACTCGATGAAGAGAAGAAAGTGCAGTAGACCAAAATACAGTAGGAACCCAAAACTAGGTTTAAAGCAAATCTCGAGAAAATTCAAACTACACAGTGATTTACAAATCCTACAACAATTTTTGCTACACTCTCTGATGCTTCACCTAGCTCCATCAACCATCTCAAGTAACCCAGATTCACAGATCAACAGATATCACCAAAAACCCCATTTCAAGATAAACCCCAAATGCTAGCTTAATACAAACTTAAAAATTGTAATATTTGTTTCTAAAATCCTCACTTTACAAACTGATCTAGGATATAAGCTTGAATTAATAACATTTGATTTTATTGAAGTTACAGATTACTACTATTTTTTTTTTCTTTTTAGATACAACATATCCTTAATTCATAAATACATGTTATATATTCTGTACCTAGTTTATAACAATTCTTAGCTAATTTGTTTTTATTCAAGAGTTAAAAATGCATAAATAAATAGATATGGAATTTTATACATTTGTATACACTCAAACCTGTAAACAGGGAAATGATATTCATGCACAGGCTTAAAACATAATAAACTCTATTGCATATTTATTTTCACAGAAGCAACTTATATAAACATTATTACCACTTAATTGCAACAGATAATTACTATTTTAAATTTTAACAAAAAGTTTACTCACCTGCATTTATTTTAAGCAGAGAACAAAAACTAAATTTGCTCTTGCCCCTTTTTTTTTCCAGGTTCTATAATTTTTTCTCTAAATTCTTCCTTGCATGTTGATAAATCTCCTAGCTTCTGATTTCTTGATCCAATGATGATTCAGGTTTTGTTTATGTTTTTGATCAGCTTCTACAGGTTTTGAAAACTAGACCAGCCTCTTGATTTCAGGTACTAGTTTAATCGAGTTGAATTTGAAACCAGAACTGATTCTTGCCAACTTAAATCTTGTAGAAGAAAACCCTTGATACTGGTTTACTTGGAAGATCAATTTGATTAAATTCTTGGATTGTTTGGAAAGTGTTTACAGCCCTTGTTTCTGGTTTGTAAATTTTTGCTTCAGATCTAATTTTCTTTTAACTTTGTTTGAGCCTAGTATGCTGGAATTTAATATGGTTGTAGTTTCGGCTATTTGGGATATGTACGTGCTCTAGACATTATTATAATATCACTGGATCTTATATACAGATGTTTTGGTTATCATAAGGTAAAAACCTGTATGTGTTTATGTGCGACGTGGTCTTATGAGATACATTTGATTCCAAAGAGTTTTTAAATTAATAATTAAGTTGTTTGAGTTTACTCACACCACACCGATGTCTGACATAAAGTTTATTTTCCTAAACTCTTGGGTGCTTAAATTTAAGTGGACAGCCAAGTAGCTCAAGTTCATCCATGGATTCACTAGGAGGAGCTTGGAGCAGGTGGCTTCATTGATAGATAGTTATTTTTCTTATTCCATTGTACTATACGTATATTGTATCCGGTTAGGTAGGGACAGGCTATTATAACTGTCTTAGGATAGAATTTGTTTTGAATGTAATGTAACATCTTGAAATGATTTTGTAATATATTATGTTGAGTAATATATATTTTTCCATTGCGTTATGGGATTCTATGTTGTTAGTTTCTTCTCTCCTATCTTTTCTTTCTTCCACCACTAATGATCGGTTTTTTCGACACTTGAATGCTCTCCACGAAATACGATGGACTTATTAGTGTCGATTTTCGAGGGTCGGAAAAGGCAGTCATTACATAAAATCAACAGTGTGAGGAATCTGGTTGGATCCCTCCAACCTGTTCCCCTACGTCACATATAGTATATAAACAAATAATATTAATCAACCGCTTCAATGCGGGATCGTATACAAAGGGTCATCCGCTCTTATAAGGGAATGTAATCGGGTCTCATCTGCTCCAAAGTCGGGAACATATCCAAATCAATAATTAAAATAGCAAACTATCTAAACAACCAACAAACAATCTACAATAAAAGTATCCACACTTATAAAAAATTATAAGTTGGCCAAAGAGGTGAGTTAACTCACTTTGATTCTAGTTTTCATCAAAACGCTCCAATTTGAATTAAATTGAACAGGCATTCAATTTTGACCCCAAATTCCTACTAGCTCCAAATCCATCCAACCCAAACTTCATATCGAAGATTTCGGTGTAATGAATGCAACTTGTTGCGTTTGATTTCTACCTCATATGAAAAGTTACTGCATTTAAAAGATTTCAAAATTTAAGTAATATAAGTAATTTAATTAAATTACGCCATTAGTTTAATAAACCTCATTAACGAACTTTATCCCTCGTTCACGTTCTAGGCCACAAATTTCTCTTTTTTTCAAACTTCGACCGTGATTCATCGTGCGGCCACCACCTCTGAAGCAACATCAGCATGCCGCATCACCATAGGAGGACTCCCACCTCTACCGTGCCTCCAAGTAGCCACGCACCCTCTAATTTGACCTCGATTGCCAAAAATCAGGCTTGAACTGCGCGCGTTCGAATGTCCATAGTCGTACCGCCATGCCTTGTCGTTTGATGATCGGCAGCTATGGATGAATTCATGGCGACCAGCTCTATAAGTTTCATTTACATTGTTTTGGCTAATTTTGCTTTTAGCTCTCAATTGATTTATGGCCGTTGGATAGAGGAACGTTAATGGCCCATTGTGGATATTAGAATTTAGGGTTTTGCAAATGAAGAAAGTTAATGTCCTTTTGTAGAAAATTTCAAAGCATTGTCCACACGTTGAATTTTCGAACTTCAATCGAGGCATGCACCTGGCTTCTATATGTAATAACCATATTTCGAACATAATGGAACTAGTATCGAGATCCAATTCCATCATATACGGAAGTTAACTATCAATATCGAATTATATTAATTTAAATTCCACTAATTAATTTCTACGCGTTTCGAACTCGCATGACCAAATGATATGTCCGACCGCCATGAAATTCGATGGCATATAATAATTCAATATTATAGATCCAATGAAACCAGTTTCATCAAAAAACAAGACAGTGCCTCGAAAGCTATTTCCACGGGTTAATTAAAACGAATTATAATTAAAACTAGTTTTTTCACTTTTATTCAAATTTAAAAGTTTACTACCTTCGTCCTTATTCAGTAGACTTTCAATCAGTTTTCAAAATAATTTTTCTTCATATTAAATTAAAAATTCAATTATTTAAACAATTTCAAATATTCAAATAACCATTATATTTGAAATCAAGTTATTAACTCATAAATTTAATCTTTCAATATTTAAAATCAGTTAAATATTTCAAGTTCGAACGACTGAAATATGGGTCGTTACATTAATTAATTAGTAACGTGTTAAAACTGTGGATTGTTAGGATACAACTATCAAAATCATGTTTTGATAATGTATTTGGAATCCATTTTAGATCGAAAGCATCGTGCATCGATAAAGTCTATACTCTTCATGGCGTTTTGACAATTGAGGAAATTTTTATTATTTACAATTATCTTTCTCAACATTAACAAAGAACTCGTAGTTTCTCTTTAATGTGCGAGAATTATTATTAGACGTTCTAACATGTTGTATTCATTTTAAGCTTGGTTAATTCCATCTCATCATATGTAATCGATTTATATGTTCATGTTTTAAAATATATCTAAGTTTGTTGCACAATGACTAATTTCTATAGAAATACTTTTATTGTTGGGGTGGTGTTTATTGAAACAAATTTTTCTTCCCGGTATGATAAAATAGGCATTCATAAATATCTTATGAACTGCTTTTACATTTTTTAAAAATTGATTCGGTTTTGAGTTTTCAAAACTTACGTTCGGAACATAAATTAGACAACCACACAAATTAATTATTTAAGATTGGGGTTTCTTATCAGTTCATATCTCATATAAATACAATCATATATATTATGCTTTAGATAAAATTAAATATAACATATATACTTACTCTTAAGTATGCATCCTTATAGAAAGAAGTTAACTTAACTTGACTCATCATCAATCATACTTTTTCCAACAAAGTTCGATCTCTCATTGTCGAGATATTGTTATGTACCATAGGGAGAAGTCACATTTGAGATCAAATCACATTTATTTTTAAGTACACTAGAACTCTTTTCATATTTACTCACTTACTCGATCAATTCGAATTGCTATATTTCCTTTGCACATTATGTATTTTACTTTCATTTTATATTTTATGAACTTATCATAGTAATACTATTTTGTATCAAATACACATTTCATCGTTGAATTTAATGGAGTAAGTGGATCTGTTTTGGTGACATTTACACATTTTATAACAATGGACATTTGCTCTTATGACTCAGACCCGAAGTGAAATCGATGATGATGGAGAAATGCTTTACTTTCTTTATTTCTATAAGCATTGTTACTTTGATCTTGTTGGCCAATAAATTTATCAATTGATTTTGAACTTATAGCTAAAATAATGATTACTGATTTCATTATTTACCACATGTATAAGATAATATTTCATATTCGGATCAAACTCAGCTACAAATTCCAAAGGTTGGCAAAAAAACCATTGTTTTTATCATATATCTTCTCATTTGATCAGTGGAATGCACAAGTTATTTCTAGAAAGTACTAGAGATGCCAATTATGCATATAAGAAAAATGTCTACCATCAATTTAGCTTTTTGAAATGCATCATTTTCTTTTATAACCTTAATCAAACCACTAATTCAAATTATTCTTTTGGTATCACTAATTCTTCTCCATAATATTGGATCATAATTGATATCAACATCCTTCTCAAGCCCGACCGTAGTTAAATAATTAGCATCTTCATCATTAACCGATAAAATTTCCATTATACTATTCCTCTATAACATTTATAATATGTTGATTATCAATTTCTAATTTAACATTTCCATTTATAGGCTCTTTATTTATAGGCTCCCAACTGGTTTCTTCAATTTGACTTAAAATTTGGGATTTTCTATTTCTTACTTGAAATAAAGTAGGTAGTGACCTAGTTAACGATTTCTTCTTCTTCTTTCCTTTTTTTTTTTTTAATTTTGGCATCTAAACTTTCGCTTTTAATTCCTATCTCAAATTGAGTTATAACACAATGTCAATATATCAATTTTAAATTGTGCAACGCTAAATTTCATTGTTAATTCTTCATATTTAGTCCTTTATGTCATCCCTTATTCTTTAATTTTACATTTTATTAGCATAATACAATAATTTAAATAATCTCAACAAACTTTTCACCAATTATTTTTGGACAACATTTATTGTAACAATTAATTATAAGTAGCAATGAACATGTAATAGCTATTTGGTAAGAAATTATACACAATTCAGTCAAATTACAACAACATCAAATTGGGGAAAACCAAATTAGGACTAATCACATTAGGACTTAGGTTAATTAGTTTTCAACATCAGTAAAGTATATATAACTCTATACATAATTTAGTTATACTTTAAAATATGTTCAAAAACAAATCAAACAATCATATAAGATTGGTTTCAGCATCAGTAAATCGTACACTAACCGTAATTTAATTGTACTCACATCATGGTTTTTAGGTTTTAGGGTGGAAGAATGGCTCGGCATGGTAGATGGCAGCAGGTGAAAGGAGGGGCAATGCAGGTCGGCGGTGCAAGGGGTGGCATTAACTGACATTGATGGGGTTTTTTGGAAGAAACCACAATGAAGAAATCAATTTTTTGTTACCTCCCCCTACCTACCCCAAATTCGGTCTCTTGTTTCCCTAGGCAACAACCTTAGTTTCCTGTCCTTTAGGTCGGTCCTATGAATATAAATAAATTATGATCATAGTATAATGTTGAAACTAATCTTTATTTGATTGTTTGAATTGTATTTAACTACTTGGTTAGAGTATAATTAAATTATGTATACTTCACTGATGTTGATAAATAATCGACCTGCCCTAATTTGATTTGCCCCAATTCAATTCGACCAATTTGATTAAATCAAATATAATTGCTCACCGAGTATTCAATTAATAATTTATTTTATGCAACTTAAATCGTGTAATTAGCTACTTAATAATTGATTTTTATTGTTTAAAAATAATTGATATAAAGTTATTAATACCATTTAAATCATTGCATTATGCAATATTAACAATAAAATGTAAACTTGAAGAATAAGGGAATACGTAAAGGATCAAATATGAAGAACTGATAAAAAATTTGAATAATACACAATTAAAAACTACTACTTTATTATAACTCAATTTGAGATAAGAATTAAAGACAAAATTCTAGACGACAAGATAGTAGGATAAAATAATGAAAAGATGAAGAAGCAAAATCATTAGCTAGCTCAATATCAAAGTTATTTCAAGCAAGAAATAGAAAATCTCTAACTTCAAGCTAAATTGAAGAAACCAATTGGGAGTCTAATATATGAATGGCCCATAAATGAAAATGTTGAAGTAGAAATTAATAATTAAAGTGTTGCGAAAGTTATAGAGGAGGAGTATACTGAAAATTATTGGTAAGTTTAATGATAAAGAATTTAATGATGTAACTGTAGTTGATCTTGAAAATAATCTTGATACCAGTTATGATTCTGGATTATACGGAAGAGTTAGTGATATTAAAAGTATAATACTAATTCAACATGGTCAAATTATGATCACAATAGAAAATGATGCATTTTCAAAAATCAATATTGATGGTAGACACTTTTCTTAAAAACATTACATTAGCGGCTATCCATGTGGAGAAGAGTATGAAAGGAAATGGCTTGTGTATTCAAACGAATGTGATAAAATTTATTATTATTTTTGTAATCTTTTGTAATAACACATAATTTCGAACACATCGATTCAGTCCCCAAATGTAGTGTTCAAACTCGCACATAGAAAGAAGTGCACATTATTAGGTTTTGATGGTTTATATGGTACAGAGATTAATATAAACTTTAAAACATTGTACTCTTTCTGATCTCATAGTGGAAATAAATAAATAAATATTGAAATAATCCAAAGTATATCTGCTTTAAAACAACATCTTTACATACAAGAAATGTCTAAATAAAGTTCCTAATAATATCAACAAGAAATAGAATAGATGTTTAGTTGACAAGTACAATAAGATACATAGGGAATAATAGTAAATAAATGTAACTCCAAAGGACACAGTCACCTCCTCTATGCATCTTATCCTTGTTATACAATCCTATTATCCTGTCATCCAGTAATAGATATAAGGATGGAAAAAGAGAGGGGGTTATACAAAGTATGGTGAGTAGGAAATATCACTAGTGTTATGGTGTTGATAGGCAATTAAATTATAATTGATCATCTACATAACCTAAGGGTGTTTATTTGATGTAACAAATTAACCAATTGACACAATATAGGGTAACAACCTATAATACACCTAAAATTCGATAATAGTCCACAAATGTTTTCATCCGAAGGTTAGACATCCAAAACTGGTAAGCCTAACAATGCATCAGGTACACGTTCTTGATGATAAATCTCTTTATCATACATTGAGTAAACAATCTCAATGACAAACTGAGTACATAATCACAGTACTAAGGCACATATAGAGTACATGGTCCATATGGTTAACTTCCTGCTAAAGCATTGAGTAAACAACCTCAATGGTAAACGTGTGTAAAGCTCATAATCATTAACTGCTAGTATAGGGCCAATAGACAATTCCACTTCTCCATAGGTACATTTGACTGAATGGTGTAAATCCCGTTACTCAATTTTCCATAAGCAATAAGATAGACTGATCAGGGTTTCTTAGCCTTTCCCAGTTCGATCTAGGCCAACTCAAGTCCATATCAACTTGCAAACCAGTCAAGGCTAGAGATAGACTAGTTGGGCTTTTAAAAATGATGCCAAAAATATCACGGCTCGGCCCCGCTCGACCCTCTAGTAGCCAGCTCACTAATCAATGCGAGGTTTAGCATAACTTGGCCTAGTTCACTTCAATCCATCACAGTTGTCTATCGGCCCTCTCATGCCGGACTGCTTTAAACATGGCACTAAGTCTGCCCTCCTGCCTAAGCATCTTTCCTAGTTATTTGTCCATCGGCTCAGCTCAAGGTCGACTTCAGCATGACATATCACTTGATCAAATTTCAATAAATCCACCTACAACCTGCAGCTCGTCTCATCGTCCCTTGTCGGGCTTGATATACTTTGAGCTCTCAACAATTCCTTATCCTCTTCACGGTCTAGGCGACTAGCAAACCAACCCAACCCGTTTTACCGCCTATGCATATGAGAATGAGGCGACAAAAGGTAAAACTA
This sequence comes from Allium cepa, assembly GCA_030765085.1. Classification (NCBI taxonomy): domain Eukaryota; kingdom Viridiplantae; phylum Streptophyta; class Magnoliopsida; order Asparagales; family Amaryllidaceae; genus Allium; species Allium cepa. Next base: position 83,661,347 of record CM060945.1, read on the forward strand.
GGTGTGTCTATTTGTGACAAGAAGCACGTTCCATTTCGATTGAGTTAGGTGTATTCCCTAGGGGCAATTATGTAATTTCTTCCATTTATCTAACTCGATAACCAATCTTGTTTGAAATGAAAGGTGCTTTATTTCTATTATATACTTGATACAATGTATTATATTAATTAATTGATTTAATTTTAATAGAAAATCCATAAATGACATGCTTTGTGATAGTAGTTATAATGTATTGTAATCGTGAGTGATGTATCATAATAAAATAAACATATTGTTTTAAATATCCTTATCAAATGTATCGAGACTGGATATCGATACATCCGTTGAGACTAGAGTACGTAATTGTTAACTCCTCTGTTTCACAACTAAGCGACCTAATGGAATGAAGAGCCTAGTGACCTAAAGTTATTGCGACCTAACGAGCTAAGATGCTCAGCGACCTAGACAGTTGAGCAACCTAACGACCTAAGTACCTAAAGGGTCTAGCGACTTAACATCATGAAGCGGCACAACAACACATGACTCTACGGCTTTAGGTGCCCTGACGACCTAATGGGGTAAGAGAAGGACGACCTAGCGATCTAGTAGCTAAACGACCTAAGCCGCTCAGCGAAGCAATGACCCAGCGACCTAAAAGATCTAGCGACCTAGCGAGTTATCACAGAATGAAGCCGCTTACCTCTAGGCCGCTCCTAACCTTAAGTCGCCAATTATTCTCCCCTAGGTCGCTCACGACCTAAACATACTGAAGTAGCTTCTTATGCCGCTTCCTTCCTAGGTCGTTCACGACGTATGACCTGCTAGTTTGTTCAAAGCGATCAAGTATGCTCCTGTAAGGCCGTAAGCCGCGTCCACTAGGTCACTCACGACCTACGACCTATCTCTAGGTCGCTCACGACCTAGGATCTAACTCCGAAATCTCCCTATAAATACCCCACCTACTCCAACCGGAAAAGGACCTTTTTGGCTCACTTTTGGAACGCCGATACTCTGCTGTTTTCTCAACTCATCCCACACTTCAAACACGAAAGACGCTTCATCGAACTTCAAGAAGAAATCTAACACATTCGACATGGATTCAAAAAGTTCTTCTACATCGGAGTTCTAGCTACTTGTCTTTGCGGTGTTGTAATTGAAGATTGTTGTAAAGTTGTAATCGATTCAGCAATAAAGAAGATTAAAGTGGACGTAGGCTTAACTTGAAGCCGAACCACTATAAAACTGTTATCTCTTTACTGTTTTTCTGCAATTTCTGCTTGTTTCTAATTCCCGTATCAACGGGTGGTGCTTTCACTTTTTCTCTACTTACACCGGGGTGTTAGCGTCTAATTTTTACGTTAACATTTTTGGTGCTTTCACTGAGAACCCAACTCAGGCTACTTTCATCATTGCTTCGCAAAAGTTCGTTGGAAGAATCTCTCTCAAAACCAGAAGTTTATCAGAAATAATAGCTCCTGGAAGAAAGCGCAGATCTGTTAGATCCGATGATGCTCGTGAGAATACTGCCACCTCTCCTCTATTAAGTCAAACAGCTCCAACTGTTGGAGTTACACGAGCGGAGTTAGATGCTGCAGTTTCTGGGCTATATCAGCAAATGGAAGCCCAAAACAATCTAATGTTGGAAAGGTTGAATGCTTTGCTCGGAGCTAACCGTCAACCGGTGAATAATGAACAAAACTTTGCTGATGATGTTCATGATGTTGAATGAAGAAATATTCCTCAAAGGGCAGCTGGCCCCGTCGAAGGGACACCTCCCCAAGCTTGAGGATAAGGCAGCAGCCAACTCTCCGCGAACGCTTGTCAAGACAAACTTTCGAGAAAATGGCTGATGTTTGTCCCGCAGAGCCTATAAATGATGAGGAATATTTCTCGGGATTGGCTTGGCAAATCGTGAAAGAAAGTATGCGAAGGGAAGAGGATGAAAAAAAATGGAGGTTCGCTCCGAGCAAGGCTCCGTTCACTGAAAAGATTTTGAAAGAAGAATTTCCAAGAAAGTTTGTTCCTCCTACCATTCCGGCTTATAAGGGGACAAGCGACCCTAATCAATTCCTGTACAAGTATGATTGGCACATGACTGGTGCCAGAGCATCAGATGAGATCAAATGCCGGTACTTTCCGGTATACTTGGAAGGAGTGTCTCTACTTTGGTTTACGAAGCTATCAGTCCGATCTATAGACCACTTTTCTGATTTGACTCGGAAATTTAAAGAATAATTCAGATTGTATGCTTCAAAGGCGAAGGATATAATGTCGTTGTCCGGCTTGGAATAGAATCCTGGAGAATCTATTAGATCTTTCTTGAATCGCTTCAACATAGCTTTGGTGAAGTCGATAATGCAGAGCCACGCATGATTTTGACATACTTGATGAAGGCTATCGACAAGTCAAGCGAATTTGGGAAGTGGCTGAAGATGAAAGAACCGAATTCACTTGAGAAATTCTATAAGAAAGATGATGAATTCATGCGCTTGGAAAGCCTTCAAGCACCGGCCAAGGTGGTATCGACAGAGGTTGGGAATAATAATGCTGCTCCAAATAAGAAGGAATCTAGCACTCAGAAGAGGGGAAACGATGGTGGGAAGAAACAAGAAGACGCGAAGAAAAATCGTCCTTTCAACTTCACTCCTTTAACCGATACCCCAGAAAAATTTTTATTTGCAACCAAGGACACTATCGAATACCCCACACCAGCTAAATTGAGGGTTGGGAAAAATGCTGAGAATAGTGGAAGATTTTGCCGGTTCCACAACCAACCCGGCCATGATACTAATGAGTGCCGCCACTTGAAGGATTTGATTGAGGAACTATTGAAAGAAAAAAAACTCCAGCAGTATGTGAAGAGGAACAGGAACGGCCCAACTTCATCAATTCAAGGACAACAGGTTCCTGTTCATCGACCCAGCTCAAGTGAAAAGGCAGCGCATGAATCATAAAGGCATGTTATTAATGTGATTACGGGAGGTCCTCATCCAGGGGGCAGAAGCTGGGGCGAGATGGAGAGATACGCCCGTGCTTTGAAGTATGCCCCGAATGAAGAAAATGTATTTGTGTTGGAAGATGCTGCACCCACAAAGCAGCAAAGGACTTTTAATGATGACACTGTGTTCAAGGATGATGACACTGTGTTCAAGGCCAGGGATTCTATGGGTGTTGAGGCTCCCACCATAGATCCCTTGGTTATCTCTGAAGGAATAGGGCCAGCTATTGTGAGAAGGGTGCTAGTTGATTGCGGCGCCTCTTGCAATATTCTTTTCAAAAAGACATTTGATCAAATGAGAATTCCAATGGTTGATGTTCAAGCTTCATCGCAGAAGATTGTTGGGTTTACTGGGGAACGGAAGCAACCAATTGGAACTATTGACTTGTTTGTGGAGCTTGGAGAGGGGTAGAAAAAGGTGGTTCGAAAGCAGACTTTTGTAATTGTTGATGAATTTTCTGCTTACAACGCCTTCCTAGGCCGACCAACTCTTGCAGCATTTAAGGCAATTCTCGCCCCGTGGTGCCTTACCATGAAATTCCCTACGGAAAATGGGTTCGGTGTTATAAAAGGAGATTAGAATGCTGGGCGAGAATGTTATCTGATAGAGTTGCGTGAAGCAAGGAAGAGAGAGATGGAAAAAGATGCGGTAGCCTCAGTCCGCATCAAAGAACCAACCTTGTAGCAATTACAGGGTGGACCCTGCACCGACGAGCATAGCGGGGCACGAAGAGAAATGGATCCTAGAAAATCCAATGCAGGGGTGAATAGGGTGGTGCCGGTGGAAGTAACGGTGCCAGTACCTGTTGACCCGAAAGATCTGAACAAAGTGGTGAATATGGGTACACAACTTAGTGTGACGGTTCAAAATTCTTTGATATCATTCTTGAAAGCAAATCTGGACGTATTCGCTTGGAATCATGATGATATGTGTGGAATATCCCCAGAAGTTGCAGTATATACTCTGAATATTGATCCGAAGTTTACACCTGTAAAGCAGAAAAGAAGAACCCAGGGTCCTGAAAGGTCAGCAGCATTGAAAGAAGAGGTAGAACGGCTCATGGAGAATGGCTTCATCAGGGAGTCTACTTATCCGAATTGGGTTTCAAATCAAGTACTGGTTAAGAAAGCTAATGGAAAGTGGAGAGTATGCATCGACTTTTCAGATTTAAACAAAGCCTGCCCCAAAGACTGCTTCCCGTTACCTAGGATTGATCAGTTGGTGGATGGAACAACGGGGCATGAATTGTTATCTTTTATGGATGCTTACTCCGGAAATAACCAGATCTGATGCATGAGCCAGATCAGGAGGACACAAGCTTCATCACTGATGTTGGTCTTTACTGCTACAGAGTCATGCCCTTCGGACTGAAAAATGCAGGGGAAACTTACCAAAGACTTGTTAATGCGATGTTCAAACCACAGATTGGAAAGACTATGCAAGTTTATGTTGACGATATGTTGGTAAAATCAAAGAAAGCAGTGGACCATATGGATCACTTGGCAGAGATGTTTGCAGTCCTCCGAAAGTACAGAATGAAGCTTAATCATTTGAAATGTTCATTTGGGGTGGAGTCCGGAAAGTTCTTGGGTTTCATTGTGAGTGCTAGGGGCATTGAACCTAATCCTGCTCAGATCACTGCCTTAAGAGAAGTCAAAGCTCCTAGAACGAAGAAGGAATTGCAAAGTCTCAATGGAAAAGTCGCTGCCTTGAGTTGGTTCATTTCCAAAGCAACTGATAAATGCATTCCATTCTTTGATGCTCTGAAGAAAGGAAGGAAAAACTTTGATTGGACTCCTGAATGCCATAAAGCTTTCGATGAGTTGATTCGCCATATGGAAACGCCTCCAATACTTTCTAAGCCTGACAATGGTGAAGATCTTTTCATATATTTGGCAATCTCATCTCATGCTCTCAGTGCAGCTTTGGTACGGGAGGACGCAAAAATTCAGCGCCCGGTTTATTATATCAGCAAAAGATTCACTATGGCAGAGATGAATTATTAAAAGTTGGAAAAGCTCGCCTATTGTCTACTGATTGCATCAAGAAAATTGAGGCCATATTTCCAAGCTCATCCCATCAAAGTCCTCAGTGATCAACCTCTGAAGCAAGTCCTGTTTCTCCCTGAGACTTCGGGTCGTCTTTTGAAGTGGAATATTGAACTCGGTCAATACGACATCACTAATCATCCCCGAAGAGCAATTAATGGACATGCTTTGGAAGATTTCACCGCAGAATGTACAGATAAAGGTGATGGTGAGGAAGAGGTGATTGATAACACCCCAATTCGATGGAAATTATATATGGATGGCGCAAGAAATGATTACTGTTCTGGAGCTGGGGTTGTGCTTGAAACCACCGAAGGGCGGTCACTGTGTTATGCATTGAGATTAGAATTTCCTTCGACCAATAATGAAGCAGAATATGAAGCTCTTATTGCCGGCCTGACGATTGCTAAAGAACTGAACATCAAAGTATTGCAGATCTTCAGTGATTTTCAGCTTATCGTGTGCCAAGTCAAGAAAGAGTTTCAAGCTAAAGGGGGAAATCTGCCTGCTTACTTGTCAAAGGCCTGGGAGCTTGTTGATGATTTTGACCATTACACAATAAGCCATATACCTCGGGAAGAGAACATGAAGGCATGTTCTCTCACAAAGTATTCCAGCACTGGTGAAGCTCATTATTGGGATTAGTCCCTGTGGAAGTCTTGTCAGCTCTAAGCACTGACGAAATGGATATTGACTGGATCATGACTATATCTCAAGAGCAGGAATCGTGGATGACTCCGATAGAGGAATATCTGCTCAACGGTTCTCTGCCAGAAAATTCAAAAGAGCATCAGAAACTGTTAAGAAAAGCCTCGAGATATATAATTCAAGATGGCCGATTATACAGACGGGGATTTTCAATGCCATTATTCCGATGTGTAACCAAGGAAGAAGCTAAGACAATTCTAGCTGAAGTGCATGGAGGAGAATGTGGAGATCATACAGGTGGTCAAACTTTAGCAAAGAAAATTCTCCCTTATGGATATTTTTGGCCAGATATTAACCGAGACGCCGCTGACTATTCCCGAAAGTGTGACAAATGCCAGAGATTTGCAAAAATCCCTAGAGCACCTTTCATCGAACTAACACAGATGGTCAGTCCATGGCCATTTGCCATCTAGGGGATAGATCTCATTGGGCCATTACCGACTGCCAAGTTCGGAATCAAATATGCTATTGTTGCTGTTGATTATTTCACTAAATGGGCTGAAGTTGAACCATTGGCTACTATTACCTCTAAAAAGATGATAAATTTTGTGACTAAAAATATTATTTGCAGGTATGGTGTGCCTCAGAAGATAATCACAGACAATGGTATCCAATTCGAAAGTGAAGAATTCCAGGACTTTTGCAAGCTATTCAAGATCCGAAAAAGCTTCTCATAAGTGGCTCATCCGCAAGCAAAGGGGCAATTGGAAGCAGTAAACAAAATTATCAAGTCAACCATCAAAAAACAGATAGAAAAAGCAAAAGGTGGTTGGGTCGATAAGCTGCCACTAGCACTATAGGCATATAGAACTACCCACAAAACTGCGACTGGGCACACTCCATTTTCATTGGCATATGGATCAGAAGCAATGATTCTGGTGGAAACAGAGGTCCCTTCACACAGAAGAATTCATTTCGATCAAGCTGAAAATGAAAAGCTGCAACTTGAAGCACTTGGCCTCCTTGATGAAAGAAGGAAAGAGGCTAAGCTCAGAAGTGCAGCCCATCAGCAAAGGATAGCCAGGCACTTCAATTCCAAAGTTCGCCCACGCAGCTTTGAAATTGGGGATCTAGTCTTGAAAAGAATTGTGACAACAACAGGTGTGTTTGGGCCAAACTGGGAAGGGCCATATGTCATAGGCAAAAAACTTCTTGATGGCACATTCAAACTCACAACTGTCGAGGAGATCCAATTCCAAGGGCTTGGAACAACAATCACTTGCGTCCATATTTTACTTAAAAAAGCTTTGCTGAAATATTGTAAAAGAATTATGGATGTATAATTCTTGTATTGAAAGCCATTGTAAAGCCAGTGCAAGTGAATAATAAGAACTATAAAGTGGATGTAGGCCCAGCTTTTGGCCGAACCACTATAAATCTTGTGTTCTCTACTATTATAGAATGCCTGTTTTATTTCGATATGTCTAGTACTTTAAATGTATTGCTAAAATGTCGATTTAATATTGCAGGCAATTGAAACAAATCTTACCCATCGCGAGACCAAGCGATCCCTGACATCACTCAACAAACAAATGTTAAGCCACAAAAATTCTAGATTCAAATCCTATATAAGAAGTGCTTCAAGAAAAAAGTTACTGATTCTGCCGGAGATGGGCCCTTGCTAACTAATTGTGATCGTTTGTGCAAACAAGCATCCGATTAAGTAGCCTGTGTCTGCCCCTGCGAACTCACTTAACTATGAAGTACACTTCTTTGGATAAAATAGACTACTTGCAAAAGGAGGGGATGTGTGCTTGAAAATGATAACAGGGAATCACTGATATGAGTAAATGGGGAAAAGACATGGGCGAGCAGGCAGGAAACAGCCAAAGACCTCTTCGGAGGCACAAGCCCTCTTCGAAGGAACAACTCTTTGGAGGATAAAGACCTCTAACGGGGCATGTCAAAAAATGAAAGTTCTCTTTCTCAACAAAAAGGTTAGTGGAATGACCGGAGGCACCTTCCCAAGTGGAAGGCACAGGGCCCTTGTTAACTAGCTACGATCGTTTGTGCAAATAAATATCCAGGTAACTTGGGTCCGCCCCGTGAATCCATCCAACCATGAGAAAGTAACTTCCAGGCAAAAGCCCTACTCGGAGGCACATATTTCACCAAGATCTGAAGTGCAAACTTCACAAGAGTTGAAATGTGAAAAGCCCTCTTCGGAGGCCCATTTCACCAGAGTTGAAATGATAAAAGACCTCTTCGGAGGCACACGTATCACCAAGATCTGAAGTGCAAACTTCAGAAGAGTTGAAATGTGAAAAGCCCTCTTCGGAGGCCCATTTCACCAGAGTTGAAATGATAAAAGACCTCTTCGGAGGCACACACTTCACCAAGATCTGAAGTGCAAACTTCACAAGAGTTGAAATGTGAAATGCCCTCTTCGGAGGCCCATTTCACCAGAGTTGAGATGATAAAAGACCTCTTCGGGGGCACACATTTCACCAAGATCTGAAGTGTAAATTTCACAAGAGTTGAAATGTGAAAAGCCCTCTTCGGAGGCCCATTTCACCAGAGAAGAAATGTCAAAAAGCCCTCTTCGGAGGCCAACTACCTCGCATAAAGAGAAAGAAAGAAAAAAAAGCCCTCTTCAGAGGCGTACTTCTACTTTTAAGAGAAGATCAATCTCTCTACAATGAGAATATTCTTCTCCGAAAGTTGAAGTACCAAATCAAAGCCTTCTTTTGAAGCCCACTTCACCGCGCAGGAGAATTCACTACTTTTCTTTTTTTTAAAATAAAGAAGAGAAAAAAAAGTGATCATCTCCAAGAGTTGAAGTGTATAAGAAAAAAGGGGAGAAGACTTCTCCAATACAAGGCACATTCTACTAAATCAGAGAAATACCTCCTTAAAATGGAAAAATTATTCTCTAAAGTACGGATGCAAGCCTTCTAAAAGTTGTTCTCCCAAAGAAAGAGCACAAGTCTTCTCGAAACAGAAGTGTTGTTCTCCATAATTTCGACAATGTGAAAGAAATTGCAATAAACCGTGGTATAGAGGCAATATAATATAGTTACATTCATAAAAGCAATGCTCAAGCAACATACCACAGGCTTACTGCAACCTCACACAAAGAAAATAAATAAACTTGTATGAAAAAGAAGAATAAATGCATTCTCAAATACAGACAGAAGTTTGTACAAGTAAAACAATCATTTTATTCCATACTGTGAAAATTTTATACATGTGCAGGTTTCAAAATAAAAAGAAGGCGGGGACCGATACCCGCACAGTCTCCGGTCAACACAAGCTTTTATATACATGCAAAAAAGTAAAAAGCGAGACAAAAATAATAGGACCAAACCCATCGCTTCTTCTTCCTGCCACCTTTCGAGCCCTCGCCTGGCCGGATGATCAACTTTTTGGGTCGGCTTGTAAGAGTAGGGGAAGAAGGAGAAAGGGGTGCAATTGGATCTTCTTTTGCTTTTTCTTTGCTGGCAGAAGCTTCCTTCTTTTTCTTCGAGATTACGCGCTTCCCCTTCTTCCTAGTGGAAGACTCACTTCTTGGAGTGAAAAGAGCGGACAACTTAATGTCATCAGAAGCAGTTTGCTCTGGAATCTTTTCGCCTTCTTCAGGTTCTTCAACCTTCCGTTCTTGTGAAGCAACAGGATCATCCAAGTCTCGAAGCGCTTCTATCTGCTCCTCTTGCGACCCCGGTTGAGAAACAGAAGGAGGAGTGATCTGAAGAGACGGAGGGGGAATAGCTGGAGGAGACGAAGTCTGAGCAATACTTGGCGCTTTCTCTACAAGAGAAAAGAAGTTAAAGTCAGTATCTCTTGTAAAGAGAGGAGATAGTGGCGCGTCAAGATTTAAGAAATAATCAAAAAGTTCATCAAGCTCATATGAAGCAAACAAGCAGTCCACTTGAGAAAGATCAGCGTTGAGGTTACCTGGAGAAGTAGGCTTTATTACGTCAACTTCAAAATCTTGTACTTCAACACTTTCTTGAGTCTCATCTCCAGTGTGAGAAGTTGCAGTTTCAATGATAGCTTTAGCAGGAGGTGAAGAATGGGAACTGGAGCCAACAATATCGATGTCGGTCGAAACCGAAGGTTGAACTAGGTCGGTTAAGATTGCCTTCCCTAAATGTTCATCTTCTACCGTTCTGGTCCGCTCTTTAGTGAGTTGCTCCTTTCCCCTGGCAAGAGCAGCACGTGCATCGTCATCTAGATAGTGTACCTCTAAATCTGCTTCGACATAGCCAGCACCTCCAAGCATGTCAAGTGCAAGCTCCCACACTTCGGCCAGAGTAATCTCATATTTAGGGCCTAAAAACGAGCGACTACCACGCCCCAGGACGCTGTGCAAGTAATAGTCGAATAATATAGAGCTGATGTGGGCTTTAGTGGCCTCGTGAGATTCTTCGGCTGCAACTTTGCCGGCAATGGCCTCATCTCGCTCTTTTTCAACTTTAGAAAGTTGAGCTTTTAGCATTGCAATCTCTATGTCCTATGAGCTAGTTTTTTCTTGCAACTGAACAATATCAGTGTGATAGCTTTCCATAATTTTCCCTTGTCCCTCGAGCTTAGCTTCAGCATCTCGTTGAGCGACATGAGCATCCCGTACTTGCTTTTGAAGCACTTTTTCCTTTTGAGTATAGGAAGTGGAAGAAGTGGCAAGCTCTTCTTTGAGTTTTTCAACTTCTGCTTCAAGCTTCTCATTGTAAGCGGCAATGCTCCTCATTTCTGCGTCATGTTGATCGAGAGTTTTCTGCCACTCGGATTTATAATTTTCCATAGTCAGCATGGCTTCAAGGTTTGCACGATTTACTCTTTGAAGTTCATCGACAAGTTTTTGCCAACCAGACATTCTCTCAATATCGAGTCTGACGGCATAAAGATTTCGCAACATAGCTGGCTTGTCAATTGGGACCAAATCAAGATCGAAACACACTCCTTTTAAGCACCAGTGCGGAAACCGACTTTGAAGAGTAGCCGGACCCTGTCCAACTTGATACGAGGGCCTGTTGATGATTGTCTGAATATCAGTTCGGGTAAGGGCAGGAGATTGAGAAGAGATGGGAGCAGCGGGCTTTTCAGAAATTTCGGATGTCGGCTTTTCGCTAAGTTTGGCCCGTTTACTCGGATCTTCAGCAATATGACTTTTCCCTTTGTCATCACGAGATTTTCGTTTGTGAGAATCATCCTCTCTTTGGGAAGAATCATATCGTTCATCCCTTCTCCCATGGCGTTCTTCATAAGCACGTCTCTCATGATCTTTTCTTGCAGCTCTTTCTTTGTCGGTCTCCCAGGAAGAGGGAAGATACCTCTTGGGGTCATAAGAGTTGCGTCTTCCGTAGCTTTGAAAGTCATCATAGTATGAGCCACTTCGCCTCATTGGAGAACCTGAAAGTGAAGAAGAGACAAGACTTAAGAATCTTTGAAGTAAAGAAGCAAGGTGCATATAAGTGCCGAAAAGTCCTAAGTGTGTGTGACGTGCAAACTACGGGCGTCAAACTACGAACCACTCTTCGGTTGAGGGGTGATGATGGATTTTACAGTTAGTGTCAACTCTTGAGCTGACGGAGTTTGTTGCAGGACAGATGTCTCTTCAACCGCTGGAGAAGTAACTTTAGCAGTGGTAGGATCATCTTTAAATAGCTCCTGTGAAGTAATCATCAGGTCGCTCAACCCCTCAAAATTGTCATCACCGCTGTGCCTGGCGGGACTCGTTCTCTCAGCCCCTTCATCAGCAGATTTCCCAGAGTGTTGAGGAGGTTCCTCTTCTTCGATAAACGGGGCAAGTGAAAATTTGCTAGATGACCCCTCAACATCAATAGAAGCAGAACACTTTACCAGTGAAGCCTCAGTAGTAGGTTCTTTCGGTATAGGTTCTTCAGTGGAAACTGGGGCATCTGGTGTCTTTGTCGGACAATCAGGGGCTTCATGAGGCTGAGTAGAACGGGAAGAATGCAGAAGTCCGAATTGATGCAGAAACTCGTCTTCTAACAAAAATTTAATAGTTCTTTCCTCAACCGCCACGACACTTAATCTTTCAAAAGTTGGCTTGTGGCTAGAGTCCCTAGAAGGAGGAGGAAGTGCTGTAAAAGTAAAGAATGAAGTTAGCACTTAGCCACTCGGATCTTGACAAACACAGAAATGGAAAGAACGGGGATGAGCAATCTTACTTCCTACTCTCCAAATGGCATAAAATCCTGGAGGGCAGCGAACGAAGAAGCATTGATTCAAAAAACCATGAGCACTTTCGGAAAGATCGGTGATAAGTTTACGGTTTCTGGCACTTCTCACGAGTATGATGGAGGGGTGATCTTTATTCTTTGCGAATGTGCACAAGTAGCAGATTTCTTCAAAGCTCGGAAGACGATCAAGTGTCCTCCCGAATAGCACACATAGTCCCAGCAGGATGGCATAGCCATTGGGATGGATGCAATTGGAAGGGAGAGATTGTCAATTGGAGGAGGAACTGTTGAAGAAAATCATTAAAAGGAGGAATAGAACCACATAGGCACATCTGGCGATTAACAGTGACAAAACCGAGAGGTGGCCTGTCAGCAATATCATTTGGCCCAGGAAGTAAAGCATCTACTTCAACAATACCAAACTGAATGCGTAGTTAGTTGAACGCCCGTTGGTTCAGGGTGGTTAAAGTTATTTCCGGGGGATTATCCAGTGGATTGGCTACCGGGAAGGCTTCCCCAGCTTGTCCTATTATTTCTTCTTGTTGAGAAGTCATTCTACACAAGGAACTGGATATTCAAATATGAAGGTGCACGTTTCCTAAATGTGTGAAGTGTTGTGCAAGACTAATAAAACGACAAGCAAATATAACTGAAATTAAACTAACAGGCATTTGTCAATTATAAAGTTTCAGGGCTTGTGGTTTTAAGTCCAAATATAAGTGCAGTGTTGAGGCAAACAAATCAGCTTTAATTGATTCATATTGATTTTCTTTAATACTTCACTTGAATTTGTTGATTCACAACATTGCATATAGTTTCTTTAAGTTGATTATTCTTTATCGACTAATTTGTCATTCGATGTGGGCAGTCAGTGGAAGTATATTCTCCCTAGTTTTCTGCAAATGTTGTATTTAATAGGTTGTTAGCTCTAAAAGTTAATATAATCTGTAAACAAGTGCAACAAGTTCAAAAATGTTATCTCGGCAATTCAACAATGTCATGTTCATTCAAGATGAAAGGTGTTCAAGTCCTTAAGTCGCAGGAACGACTTAAGCTAGCTCGGGGATTACTTAGCTCGTCCAGATCAAGTCAAACGACTTAACATAAGTCGAACTTCCTAAGTCGCATAGTTCAAGGCCAGGCAGTTCAAAATTGTCAAAGTACTAGCTCGGCCACGACCTAAAACCTATGCCGCAGAAAGTTAGGTCGTTAGTTTGTTAAGTCGCTCTGCTTTAAGCTTTATGTTATTCCAGCAAGATAAGTCGCAAGCAGGTTAGTCGCGAGCAAGTTAGGTCGCGTGTTTCACGTTCAAGCCGATAAGCCTAAGGTCGGCCGAAGCTCCTAAACCAATAATTTCCTAACTCTCATTGCTCCTCTCCACTCAACAAACGACCTAACGAATAAACCCGTTAACCCAATAACCTATTATCACCTCTACCGTGAAATCCACCGTCTCATCACCAAACCACCCAGAATCGATTCAAATCACCTCAGATCCATCATGGATCCAGTATGCTGCTGTGTTTTCGAAGAGTTACAATGATATCACAACCAAGGGAAGACGAAGATTGGTTGTGAATCGTGGTTGAATTTTGATTAAGTATGGCAAGTTGGGAATTCGCGATTTGATTGTGAACGTGGTTGAATTTTGATTGAATTCACTTACGCAATATAATGGTGGAGATGATTGATGGCTGAGTAATTGGAATTGTCTTCGAGAGCTCAGAAACTTATTAATGGCAGAATGAAATGTTAAAGTAGATGAAGCGAAGAAGTAACGACCTAAGCTATTTATGTACAGGAGCAGTGGAACTCGAATCGGCACAAACGTCCTTACTTTCTCATAAGTCGCTTACGACCTAACAGCTCAGAAAAGTACGAGTTAAGAGGTATCGAAGCAAACGACCTAACCCCTAGGCGTGTACTTCGAGGGGCAAGTGTTAACTCCTCTATTTCACAACTAAACGAACTGATGGAATGAAGAGCCTAGCGACATAGACAGTTGAGCGACCTAATGACCTAATTACCTAAAGGGTCTAGCGGCTTAGCATCATGAAGCGACACAACAACACGCGACTCAACGGCTTAAGGGGCCCTAACGACCTAACGGGGTAAGAGAAGGATGACCTAGCAAACTAGTAGCTAAACGACCTAAGCCACTCAACGAAGCAACGACCTGGCGACCTAAAAGATCCAACGACCTAGCGAGTTATCACAGAATGAAGCCGCTTACCTCTAGGCTGCTCCCGACCTTAAGTCGCAAATCATTCTCCCCTTGGTCGCTCACGACCTAAATATACTGAAGTAGCTTCTTATGCCGCTTCGTCCCAAGGTCGTTCACGACCTATGACCTGCTAGTTTGTACAAAGCGATCAAGTATGCTCCTGTTAGGCCGTAAGCCGCGTCCACTAGGTTGCTCACGACCTACGACCTACCTCTAGGTTGCTCACGACCTAGGACCTAACTCCGAAATCTCCCTATAAATACCCCACCTACTCCAACCGAAAAAGGACCTTTTTGGCTCACTTTTGGAACGCCGATACTCTGCTGTTTTCTCAACTCATCCGACACTTCAAACACGAAAGACGCTTCATCGAACTTCAAGAAGAAATCTAACATATTCGACATGGATTCAAAGAGTTCTTCTACATCGGAGTTCTAGCTACTTGTCTTTGTAGTGTTGTAATTGAAGATTGTTGTAAAGTTGTAATCGATTCAGCAATAAAGAAGATTAAAGTGGACGTAGGCTTAACTTGAAGCCGAACCACTATAAAACTGTTGTCTCTTTACTTTTTTTCTGCAATTTCTGCTTGTTTCTAATTCCCGTATCAACAGGTGGTTCTTTCACTTTTTCTCTACTTACACCGGGGTTTTAGCGTCTAATTTTTACGTTAACAGTAATACTCTCCAAATATTGGATAGTATATTACTCATAACTGCTGGGAGCACCAAGGGGTTGCATACTTGTAGTTATTAGATAACTATGGAATGTCTCTCTCGATAGTTTTCTGTTAGTTAATATAACTAAGGTCATACAAAAAATATCGATGTGACAATATTACACAGTTCTCATAACTTGAGAATTATGGATCTTCAATGTGGAAGCTCCACTATAATTATAGTTAAATCGTGGCATGACATCCATCGAACGCCTATAATTGGGTCGATGAAAGCATTGGAAGTGAAACACTATTCAAGAGAGGATTTGTCTCCTCAATTATATGGGCTTAGTATCACGATAAATTAAAGTCAACTCAAAGTCAAAGTCTCTGGCCAAAGCATTTTGGCTAACAATAATTGTTATTATTGAACAATAATTATATAAACACTAATTGATATTCGTTATGGATATGCATTTAAATTAGATTTAAATACGATAATTATTGTTTGTGCTTGAAATAATTTGAGACCCAATTAAAGCATGTTTAGGTTTGCTATAGGAAAGCAAATAGAATGCAACTATATGCTGGTTTAAGGAATGGAATTTTGAATTCAAAAGGAGAGAACTAGTAAGAGAAAAATAAGGATCGTGATCCTAATTTCACTCTCTCGTCCTTCCTTTATTTATTCCCTCTAACATTCACTTCTTTTGGAACTTCTTGCTCTTCATCCTTACTGCACATATAAGGTCGGCCATACAATTAGTAGCTCCAATACTCAAAAGCACAAATTCACATCAAATTAATTTGACTCGATCATCGATGATGAAGCATTTCGAGAGCTAGCAACTTTTCAATTGGAATTGGACTCAAGGAGTTTGTTCTTCACTTCAACGTGTATGTATTAGACATTGGTGAAAGGTATACTTCCAAGTGAATAATGTTGTGATGACCTAGATTTTTTAACATCTAATAATTAAATATTAGAATTATTTAATATCTAAATCTTGGATTTAACGTGAATAAAAATGATTTTGAAAGCTTATTTAAATTCTGTTTAAATAAGAATAATAATAGTAAACTTTTAATTTAGAATTAAAAGTGATTAAAACCATTTTAATAATAATTCATTTTAATTAACGTGTGAAATTATCATTTTGGGATATTGTCTTGGATTTTGATGGAACTAGTGCCATTGGATCCAGAATAATGAATTGTTGTATGCTCACGAGTTTCATGACTATCGGACGCACTGTGTAGTCATGCATGCTCGAAAAGCATGGCATTTAGATCAAGAGAATTAAATATAATACAAATTATAGTATAAATACCCTAACCTATTTAATCTATTTGTCTATCTCCCTCTCTTCACTTTTATTTGTTCTGAACTAAAGAAATACAGTAGCCTCCATTTTAAATTAATTATTTCTGGAGTTTGGCCCAACGGATTCAAATGATTTTGGATCTAGTAGCATCATATTGGCTAGAGCTACACAGTGGTGTATGCGTCGATGGGTACAGTAGTCGTCAAGGTGTTCGACTTATTTAGGCCGCTGCTAGGGTTTTTCTTAGTAGTGATTGGAGTGATGTGGAGCCTTGTCGTTAAGCGTGTTGAGTATCTCTGGTGGAGGGGCACGTGTAGAAGGAGTGGAAAGGCGAGCGATGGTCGGGGATGTATAGCGACAATTTGTTTGACATATAAGAGGCTACACGTCATAATTTAATTAGAGGCATCAGGGAAGGAATCGAGACCATGGATGATTTCGTGAAGGTGAGGGGAGTCGTTTGGCATAGGCGAGGTGGTCTTTAGTGGATGGTTGCCAAATGTGACCCGATGGAGGTCAATTTGAATGTTTGATTGAAAATGGTAGGAGAAAATCGGGCTTTAATATTACTTTACCCTAACATTTGGTCAAAAATGTTAGGGTCAGCGAGTCGAGCACAAGGAGAGAAGTTGAATGGCGAGATCGATGTATGGAAATGTCAAGTGGTTCGTCGTATCAGTGGGAAATATGCATGATTATGGTGGATGATGCATGTATCAGTGCGTACAAAAAGGTTGGGGAGAAGAAGATGAATAGGGATGGTTTTTTAAAGTAATTGAAAGGAAATTTAACAATTAGTTTAATCAAATCTAAATTCTTATATAAATCGTATCTTGTTCATACGAGGTCCGATTGAGGTGTCGTTTTTGCCGTTGCGCTTTGTCGATGTTATCTATGCCATAAAATTGGATTCATCAAGTTTGTAGCTTATGGGAATTTTAGTCAAAATCGAGCAGCATTCAATTATGGACTAATTGGAAATGCGCAAGTGTTGGCTGGAACTTAAGTGATTTTTACTCAATGGTTGATTGTATAATTATAGTGTATATAATTGTTCTTGTATTAAAATATATACTGTATAACAAACAATACAAGTTATTTGTAATGACCCGTAAATTTACCACTTTGAAATGGAATATTTAATTTATTTAAATATTCAAATGCAGAATTTTCAAAAGTAAACAATCATGTTTGATATGATAAATAAGAATGTCAAAATTATTTTTAATATTGAATAAAGATTTTGGATTTCCATTGCAAAATTGACAAAAGTCGGATTCCAATAAAGAAGATAAATATTCATGAAATTTGTTTAAAGGATAAATAATTCCTTTTATATATATATATATATAATAGATTTCAAACTCATTTAATAATAATAGTAATTTAATTTATGATGGTTTGATAGATATATAAAACTTGTTTTATAAAAATCAACAAATTTCGTCGCATAACGA
This sequence comes from Allium cepa, assembly GCA_030765085.1. Classification (NCBI taxonomy): domain Eukaryota; kingdom Viridiplantae; phylum Streptophyta; class Magnoliopsida; order Asparagales; family Amaryllidaceae; genus Allium; species Allium cepa. The sequence continues at coordinate 83,678,885 of CM060945.1, forward strand.
TAAATCGATGTTGTATTTTTACAAATAGATTTGGATATTATTTTATATTATTTTATATTATTTTATAAACTAAATATGCTTGTTTTAATTATTTAAGGATAATAAGAAATTTATTTTGAAGTTTGGTTTACATAGATAAATAGTTTAACAAAAATGTCAAAATGTGACCGTAAAAAGTTTTGTCGGAAATCAACGTTTTGTCGATTAAAAGTTGTCGCAACATTGTCGCACTTTTGTTAACATGTTTGAACATATAAATTACACATTTTAATAACTAACCATGTTTACTTTTACTAAATAATATTAGAAACTTCTAGAAGTCATTAGTAAAAGTAAGTAAGAATTAATAAAAGTAGAAAAAGTAAACATCAAATCAATATCACATCAAAACCAACATAATTATTATTTTACTTAGCTTAGTTCTTAAGGGATTAAGACATAAAGTAAAAAGTGAAAGGATGATATTAAGTTTTGAAAAAGTATAGGTTGCTTTAGGTTGAAGTAAGGATAGTTTGGTAATTTGGTAAGAGGTTATTTTGGTAAATTTACCATTTTTTTCTTTTTCTACAAATACCCACCTCCTTCTTCACTATCGTTCACATTTTCTTCTTCTTCTTTACTCAAGCTTATTTATCTTATTCATCTTCTCTTTAATGCTTCTAGGCTATAGAAAAAAATTAGAAAGAGATAACGTGAAAATATGTACAAAATATTCAAAAAAAATAAATGTTCGTCCTCTTCAAATTAAACTCATTTTTTCTCCATATTTTACCGCTTCTTCTCTCGGCCATAACTTCTGCAAAACAGCCAAAATATAAAATTATTTTTTCAAATCATGTATTTTCCAGTGGCTACATCATTAATGTTGACCACCTTATCTCATTCCAAAGATAACTATGTCAAAAATACATTTCTTTCTAATGCATTTTCTGGCCCAGTTTTTAAGCCAGAGAATAGGCCATTTTGTTTTGATCATATCTTGATTGTTATGATTTAAATTAAGAAATTCTTTCTTTGAAACCATATGAAATTCCAATGGCTGTAACTATTATGTTGATCACTTTTTTCATTTTTAAGGTTTTCTATACCTGAAACTCAATTATTTGAAGTACACTTTTGGGCTTTATTTTTGTGAATCCGAGAATAGCTCTTTTTCTTTTGACCATATCTTCCTCAAAATTAATCAAAATCAAGTGCTTCTTTATTTTAAATTCAAGAGAAAATAATTTCCAACTACTTTTCGGTTAATTTTTTTTTCAAATTTTGAGAGTAAGAGAGTCAAAAATAAGAGAGAAGATTACCTATTTTTCGGGTCTAATTTTGAGAATTCAAGTTCAAAGCTCTACCTCCTCTTCTCTATATTTTTGGCCAATCTCAATCTCAAGCCTCGGCCAAGCTATTGGAAGGAAAAGGGTGTTGTTTGCTAGTATTTAGTAGAGTAGGAATTAAATAATGAACTATTGGTTGATTTGAATGTTGGTAGGAAGTTAATCGCTTTAGTTTATGGTGAGAAACTCTATTTAGCATCTCTATTTGTATATATACATGTTTGATGATGTATTATTATTGCTATGGATGCTTGTATATGCTTTGTTTCACTAAGTATTGATTGTTTTATATGATTGTTAAATTGTTTTACGAAGTCCCGTTAATACACGTTGATAAGCATAAAGAAAATTACTTTCCTTTTGAAAATGAAATGGTGTATATGGAATGCTTAAACCTTTTGAAAATAGTTTTAAAATGAGTTAGAAATGTTTTATAAATATTTAAATATGTTTTAAGAAATGAAGGAAGAAAATAAATATTTCATCTTGTATATTTTAAAATATGTCCAAATCAATTTTCCAAAAAAATCGTGCTTTTGCAGTAAAGTGACCAAAGTTTAAAACTGATATTTTAAATGTTTTAAAAATATGAAATAAACCGTAAAAATCTTTTAGAATATAGCGTTTAAAAAGCTATTTGCAACACTTTTCGCCATGCTTTTCGTAGCAGTTTGAAATAACTTTTGAAATGCAGTTTTAAACTTAACAATTCTTTCCTAGATATTTTGTGAATGATTTTAAAAGAATAATTAAGTAATTTAAAGATGATTTGGAAGTTTTAATGAGAGTTTGAATAAATGGTTAAGATGATTTGTGTACACCACTTAAACAAAAAAGTGAAGAAGATTGAATATAATAATAAACTAAGTATGCGGAAACAACTAGTACATTTGTTCCGCTTTTGAGATCTGGAAAGATGAAATAAGGTGTTTAACTATGGTCAGGGATGGAGCAACCAGTGCCCTGAACTTACCTAGCCTATGTTTTCTTTTCTTAGGCGAGGGGTGGAACATATCGAAAGGAAAGCCTGGATGCTCTAAAAGATCATAATTAAGTTTTTTAAGGTAAAAGAAATAAATTCTTTGAATTTATTATGAATGGCTATATATATGATTTATAAAATTGATATTTTATAAATAAAAGTAATGGAATTATAAAACTATTTTATAAATATTAGAAACGGGATTATAATCAATATATGGTTTTGCAATTGAAATTGAGAAAAGAATTCATAATGGATTCATAAATAATAAGATTTAAAAGGAATGATTTTTTAGTTAGAGTTTTATAAGTAATTAAATTATAATTGTATTTTGACTTATAAATGAGATATAAATGGAATTTGTTAGTAAAGAAATTTTGTATATGGAAGTATATAAAATATAAATGGAATTTATAAACACTATTTTGTAAATCTGAAATCAATTTAAATTGATAAGTTAAATCTGAAAGTTTATTAAAAGAATTATATTCGCGATTTTAGACGGTGAATAATCCTTTAAATTAAATGGTTGTTTTGAAAAGTGATATTATAAAAAGGGAATATTTTCCCTAAGTTAAAAGTTAAGAAAGAAATCTTTTATTAAGATTTAATTAAAGATTTAGGAATATTTTCCCTAAGTTCAAAGTTATAACTTGAATATAAGAAATCTTTAATTAAGATGTAATGATTGATTTGGAAAAAAATTCCTGAGTAAAAGAGAAAATGATTTGGAATTATTTCAGGATTTAAGAAAGATTTAAGTAAACCAAATGATTTGATAAATGAGGCTTAATGATTCACATACTCTTGGAAAGAAAATGGAATAAATTGAAAATAATATACCTAAGAAAGATATTTTATAAAAGATGAAGTCATTGATTGATGATTGATATCCATATATGAACTTAACATCTTTTAAATCGATAATTGGCTTCGAAGGTACCGGGGTTGGATTTGGATAACTCCTATTCGAAAACCACTTCGAACCAATGTATACATTCAAATATGAAGACATGTTGAAGATGATGATTACTGAAGACCCTGGATCTTCATAGCGTGAGGACTGCTTATTGACATGCTTTGGGTAGCTTCCATTATAGAGTTATTTATAGTAGTGGTCTCCTCGTTGTGGAGACTTTTCGGATTGCTAGGACTACCCGCTACTAGGTAGTAGAAGAGTGCCTTCGGTTTGTCCTACTCCTAGACATCTTGTATGGACGCTTATCTGACATTGCATTTCTAAAGATTACGTACATTGGTTTTTACAAACGTGCATCAGTGGTGACGGAGAAGGCAGCTTCTTTTAGCTTAACACCCTCCTTGAGACATATGAGCTTAAGGGTTGTATTTTTGTGGAAGGCAAATAGTAGTCAACAGAAATGGCAATGTGGCATTTAGAGATGTGGTTTGTGCTATGTGCAAAGGTAATCATTACCTTGAGCCTCATCAACAGAAAATGACCGAAATAGGGTTAGATGCAGCAAGGCTAAGTGGGTCATTCCCAAGTAGGATATGGTAGTCCTCTTCTAGATATATCTTTACACGCTATGACGTCATGTATCTGATTATTGTGGTTTGTATGCTATGAACGCTCTCGGAAAAGGTTGGTAACGACCGAAGGATGATATATTCAATACTATCTAGTTACAGAGATATGCCGGTCTTGTGTTGGTAAAGGATCGTTTGTGATGGTCCTCAGTACATTCCTCCGGAGATGCACTGCCGAAAGGTAGTCCCTTCACCTAGTCATTTGTATGGAAATCCACTCTCCAATAAGAACCTACGGCTCTGTTTGTATCGGCGTAATGAATTGCATCGAAATGCTATATGGGTAACCATTTCGGGTAAGATTATTAAGTTTATTTGCAAATTGTTTTTGAAGAGATGTCATGGTAACCATTTCGGGTAAGATTATTAAGTTTATTTGCAAATTGTTTTTGAAGAGATGTCATTAAAAATAATATCAAATTTTTGATATATAAAAGTGTTTTAGTTATCATAAGGTAAAAATCCATCTGTGTTTATGTGTGGACGTGGTCTTATGAGATACTCTTTCTTTTCGAAGGATTTTATTCAAAGGCTAATATATGACATTGTCATTTATTATTGAGTTTTTCTCACGCTGGTTTATCAAGCCTAATCCGGTACTCGTGTCAGATCCGAGTAGTTTCAGGTTTTGTCGAAGACGGTTGGAGTTTCTAGAGGAGAGTGGAGATATTCATCTACGTATGACATATTCTATTATCCGCTATGCTTTGTTAGTTTTAGTTTGATATTTGTCAGCAATTGTAAGGACAGATGTTTATAACTGTCCAAGTTGAATTTAGGTTAGAATCTGATATATGTATTTAAAAGTTTTCCGCTGTAAAGATATTATTCAATATTATACGTTATTCCATTCGTGTGAGATTCCGTTCTGTCTTATTTTCTTTATTACCCTTCATGTTCCGTCATTTCGTGCAATTTGAGTTGGACATGTATGGTTTATTATCGATTCAAAGGGTATGGAAAAGCGGGTCGTGACATTATTACTTTTGGACCCCGCCATGTTTTGTAAAACAAACTATAATGTTATTATAGAGTATAATCTCTGTTTTGGTCATCTATAACATGTATCATGGCCCAGACTTACTATTTACATGTTTAATATTGTTTTTATAAAAAGTGATAGTGTGTTATAATTGTTTAAAGCGATATAGCGGTATTAAACTTGCTTTGATATCCTCGATATTTAACATATGTTAAATTGGATAAGCTGTGGTATAATATAGAAATACACACATGCATATATATATATATATATATATAGGGTTGTTCTACACACATTTTTGTATATTTGACATAAATGGATTGGTATGGACATTTGTGGTAAATTGGAAATGGAAAATGGAAAAATGTTCGAAGTGAAAGGGTCGCTGTGGATGCACTTTAAAATCGCCACGATCGCCGATTTTTAAGTTAACTTTGAAAGACATCCTAGGGCTTCCTCGTATTTATAATAAGTACTATAAGCATACTTATTATCCGAAAAATATCAAGGTATAAATATATTACTGGAAATATCTTATGGGTTTTCTAACGACCCGAAATTCTGCGTTCGAAAATCGACATCCATACTTCACTCGTATTTGAATGCCGTAGATTCAAACGTTCAAATCCGATTTGCTGGAGATTATAAAACATTAAGTACAGCAACACAGCGGAAGAAAATGGATAATATCATTTATACGCAATTGATACAACATCTGAATATCAATACAAATCAGAGCTAGAATATAACGGTGGAAAGATAACACCAGCGGCGGAACAATATTACCAATATCGTCTTCCAAAGAATAGAAAGAAAGATAGAATCTAGAAATGCAACACCATAGCCATAGCTCCAAAGTATCCAAGCCAAGAAGCTCGAACCACCATCAAGTTTAACTTGTAGCAAATGTGATCCCAAAATGCTATCGCAAAAATCCAAAAGCTAAAAGCAATCGATTCTATATCTACAAGCTGACTATCTGAAAATCCAACTCTAGACTGCCCGTATGGAAAATTGTGGGCACCCAGAGTTTAGAAAGGGAACAATAAACTCCGGGTCAGTCATGGGATTTGTATGAGCAAACAAAAAAGTTTTATCTTTTAAAAAAACAACAAAAGAAGTAGAAGAAATTCGCTATGCTTTTGGAAATGAAACTTAAGGCCTCCCGCCACACACACAACGCAAGTGCAAGCTTGGAGGAGATTTCTCTTTATGACAGTCAAAAATGCATAATACGCGAAAATTCTTTTGATATTATTATTAGTACATAGTGCAGAAAACCTTTCAAAAGTATAATATAAATCTTAGCCAATATAGGTACCATTATATTATGCCAGCTATAGCTACCACTAGAGGTGGCAGGTTATACAATTACAATCGTAAAGGGCTCGTATTGGATGATTGGATTTCCAACAAATGTTTAGGCAAAGTAACTTCCTACACAAAATGGAATGCCTCTAGAAGGACGTCCATACGAACCTAACCGGATCTCTGCTACAGAAGGTCGGGTTACCTCTGTAACTAGATAACTATTGACACAGGTATGCCACCCCACGGTCGTTACCAACCTTTATCCGAGGCGCCTATCAACCAACAACCACAAAGAAAAAGTTTGTAGCAACCACAAAGTTAAGTATCTGGGGACCATACAATGATACCACTTATAATACAGAAGGATATGGACATACCCACGGGTGACGCTACCCCTAAATAGCCTTGCTGCCACGATTGCTGTTTTGACCATTACCGGGTTGTGAGGCTCGACGAAGTCTCGTCCAGAAAGCTACGCTTTTTACCAATGCCATGCTTCGATCAACAAATGATCAGTAGCATTTCGTATGCCACATTACAAAATTAGGACTGTATCATTAGTAACCTCAAAGACATAACCTCTAAGCTCGTACGTCTTAGAGAAGGGAGTTAAGCTAAGAGAATAAATTTCTGCCACCAAACAGAAATGTATTTGATAGAAACCAACTTTACATCTCAAAATGTAATGTCATACATACATCCATACAAGTCTGTTGCGGGTTCGAAAAGAACCGAATGCGCTTCCAAAGAAGCCCTTGCAATCCGGGCATCCACAGTCCCGATCAGACTCCCCATCACATATGGAGATCTCTATACCGGAGCAACTCAGTGCAGAGTCATTCGACAGGTTATCCTATCGTTCTCAAAGACACTCGGTCTTCACTACCATCTCCATATGCTTTCCATTTCATCGTATCCCTATTCAAAATGGGTTATATGACACAAAGTCCTCTCCCGACTAAGCCGAATAGTGGGCTCAATATTTTAAAACATATGGATATTGGGATCTCAGTTAAGTCATAACTTATCACCCAAAACTTTTCTTTCAAATGGTTTAAACAATTTACCATTTTCAAATCTTTAAACAACAAGATTCATTTCACAAAGTTCACCAATATTTCACAAAGATTCATTCACAATATTTAAACAAAATATCTATCCTTGAGATCCTCTTTTGTTTGGAAACAAAGTTCACCAAATATTTCACAAAGATTCCTTCATAGCTTTCAAAACAATTCCATTTCAAATCTTTTATATAAAAGATACACCTTTAAGGTCCTCTTCAATTTCAAAACAAGGTTCAATCATCTTTCATAAAGATTCATTCATAGCTTTTAAAACTATTTCTATTCCATTTCAAACTTGACATCTTTCAACACAAATTGGAAATCCTTTCTTTATATGAAAGCTATTATTATTTGAAAAAAATAGTTTTCGTTTGGGAAAAAAATCTGATTACATTTGCACAAGTTAAAGCCCTTTAAGTATAAAACTTGGGTTAAATTCAAATTTCCAAAATAATATTTTCAAAATGGTTTAAAGCCCATATAAACATATTGATAACTTATATAACCTTTGTAAACCAAAATTTCCAAATATAGAATTCAATTTCAGATCTTGAATTTAAATTCAAAGCAACTATTTAAATTTCAAAACTTTATCAAGTTATTCAAAATAACTTTTATCTTTAAAACTCCTTTTCAAAAGCTTTTCATATTTAACCCAAATCCATTCCCGAACTATTTGAATTCAAAATTCAACTTTAAAACCATTTCAAAAATCTGTGACTTAACCAATTTCCTCGTGCAATCCATATTTGTGTGTGTATAGTGTAGTCCAGGGGTTTCACATAGTAGTGCAACATCATCAATCATCACAGATTCAAGCATATCAATATGGATAAGCGACATAGTCTATAATGCTTATCTTCATTCACAAATTCATAGATAAATAATACAAATTTGTCACAGATAAAATAAATTACATTCATTACAGCTCAAATCAAAATGATTCATATCTCAAAGTATCACATATCAGGGATATCAAACAATTCAAAGCATTGCATACAATTTAAATATCCCTAAGTAAGGTTAATAGATCATCCGATTAATTTAAATCAGATCAATTACTTATGAATACATCACTAATTCTACTTAGTTAACCTTTAATCATTTATTAATAAATTAATTATCCTTTAATTATTAATTAATTAATTAATAAAACTTAATTACAAACTAATTAATCTTAATTACCATCACTAATTATTTCACTAAGTAATTACACTTTATAAATTACATTTAGTAATTATCCTTAACAAATCATCAAGTGATTATCTTAAATTAATTAAATAATTAATTAACTTAAACTAATATCATTAGTTTAATTAATTACATTGAGTAATTAACTCCTTAATTACTTTCATTAAGTAATTATACTTAACCAATTCCATAAATGATTATCCTTAATTAATTAACCTAATTAATTATTTCAAATTAATCACATTAATTAATTATTTCATAATCCCTAATTAATTATCTTCATTAACCATTAACAATTCTTTAATTACTTTCCTTAAGTAATTATGCTTTAATTAACCATTATTAATTACAAATTAATTAATCTCTGATTACGAATTAATTAATCCCTAATTATAAATTAATCTAATTAATTAATTAATTAATTAATTAAATTAATTAATTACTCCTTAATTACCTTATTACTTATTTAATCATTAAAACCTTAATTATCTTTAAGTTTAATCATTTTCTTTATTAATGCCTTAATTATTATTAACATGTGTATTTAAAACAATTTACACCTTTAAATATATTTTTAAATTCCATTTTTAATTAAGATTTAAAAATGATTCAACTTATTAAAATTTGAAACAATTTACAAATTTCTTAAACAAATGTAAAGGAACATTTATCACGTATAAAAGAAACTCATATAAGGAAAGGTTTAAACTAATTTACTTAATTATATTTTAAAATCAAGCTTTAAAAATAACTTAATCATTTAACATGGAAATTTAAGTTAAACAAATTTATATAACTTCCCATTCAAATTTTAAAGAACACTTTTATAAAAGAATTTTATATAAATAAAGTTTTAAACGTTTAAACTTGTTTAAATAATATACTTTAAACCTTTAAACTTGTTTAACAATTTTACAAAATAAAAATTTATTTGTTTCAAAACAAGGATACAAATTTAATTTGAACCCATACTGAAAAACTTGATTTAAAATCTTGCTTTCAAATTTTAAATTCATTTAAAATTTGAAAACCTGGCAGGTTTAAAACCTGTAACAAAACAAATGACCCGAGCCCAGACCTATGAAACCCCGAGTTAAAACCCACAAGACTTCGAGCAACTCACGCAAATGACTAAAGAAAAACTCGAGTACTCCATCTCTTCAAATCCAAACTTCACCAGAAATGCACCGTGTACATGCATGGTGGCTCCGACCACTTTTGGTCATCACCAAAGACTTCAGCAAGTCAGCGATCATCCTCTCACCATATCACGACCATCATAAAATTGACTCTCCCTCACAATTGAATTCGAGCATTCAAACCCAAACCTGGAACCAAAGACAAAACCTGGAACCACCTCGAACACGTCCCTCTAACCACCGGAGTGTGTGCAGTTTCAGCCACGCCTTCGACAACCTCCATGCTAACATTTCCCAGAGCCTAGTGGAACTCGGTCCATGTAACAACCCTGGTTTTGGAGATTACCTGTAACTATTAAATTATAACACTAGTTATGATTTGATATTCTAAATTAAATAAAATTTGAGAAATTAAATTGTTTATTTGGAATAAACAATGGATTTTGGGAAATTAAAATGAGAAAATAAAGTTTGAAACTTTATTTTATTGTTTGGGTTAATAATGAATGGAAAATAATTTTTATTTATAGAATTGCAATAATTTTATTAATTATTGCCAATCACTTCTTTTAATAATTTTTAAAGGAAGTGTTTGATTTTTTAAAGGTTGTTTAATCAAATAAAAAGGTGGAAATTGATTTTAAAATGAGTTTTAATTATAAATAATGTTTTGAAATGGTTTGAAATATTTTTCTATGTGATAAAATAAATTTTGTGGAATTTTGGAGCTGAAAACAAGGTTTTGTTCATTTATTTGAGTAAATAGTGAATTTCTGTTAAATAAATGAATTTAATAATAAAAAATATTTAAAAATAAAAATTAATCTTTTTATATGATAGAAAATGGTTTATTTCGTATGTATACAAGTTTTCATATTTTTCTTATGTGTAAATATGGAGAAAATGCATTTTTGTATGGTGTATATGTACATAAGTTCATATGTTAGTTAAGTGTGAATTAATTAGCCTCAGCCTTTTTATTTTCTTTTATTTTTGGGTCCATTAGCCCATTAGTGTTCCTTAGCCTGATTAAGGAAGTGAGAAAATAAAAATTAAAATGTACGTACATTGCTACTCTCCTCTTCTTCTTCCTCCAGTGAATAGAACATAGAACCCACTCCATCAAATTCAAAATCCAAGTGAATTTCTTCAATTAAATACAATAAAAAACAATCTCTTTCAATTTAGAGTGATAATACAAACGTAATCAAACTCCAAACTTGCAATTTCATCAAAAATCTCAGATTTGTGAATTAGGTTTCAAAATTATTGAAGTTTTGCTCTTGCATGTTTGTATAAACTCTTATTTTAGGTTGTTGAAGCTTTCTCAAGGCCAAAGTTTGCATCTTCTCTCCAATTAGCTCTTGTTGCTCTACTATTTTTGAGGTGAGTTGCTGCTCACAATTGCTAGCTGAAGCAAAAGCTTCAAAATGCCAAAATCTAACCCAAAATAGCTTCAATACAATGATTTCATGTTCATGTTTTGATTTTGTGAAATCTGAGTTGGTATGTCTCTTTGCACATCATTTTCTCCCAATTTCGGCAACAAAATGCTGCCGTATTTTTTTTCAGTTGATAGCTTGTATGTTTTAGTATATGCATGTCAAATTTCATTGCAAAACATATTCGTTTGATGCCTGAAACCTGCAGTGCAAAATCAATGCACAGCCTGGAAATTTTCTGTGCATATTTTGTTTGCTGAGTTGCTGCAAACATGGCTTGAGTCCATGTTTGCAATGTCATAAATCTTTCAATTCTTGATGAAATTGCATGATCCTTTTTTTATTTGAAAGATTGAGTTTTATACTATATGCTTACCAAACTTCAGGTAATTTTGATCGATACAGCATATAGAAATATGCTGCCGAACTTTGGTTCGGAGCATGTTTTTAACCAGATTTTTACAGTGAAAACACTGTCTGGGTTCAATTTCAAGACATCATAACTTTCTCAATTTTATCCTAATTGCATGAATCTTTTTTTGTTTAAAAGATGTTGTTCCCTTCTACGGGATTAATAATTTTGAGCACAATACGATGTAATTTGATCCTCGGTTTTATGCCTGGAAGTTGAACCCAGAGTTGATTTTTAAGCCTGGGCACATCCTAATTGAACTGTTACAAACATGGTCTGAGTCCATGTTTGTGACAGCATAACTCATTGATTTTAAATCAGATTTGCATGATTCTTTTTTTCAAATTGAAGTAGGAGTATTTATTTATATTCCTGTAAAGTTTCATGAATATATGGGTTGGTTTCCTATTTGTAAACGGCTGTCAAACTTGTACTCGCAGCTTGCTATAATTCAGTATTTTAAACTTTGTTTTGGTCCGACTTTGAAACGACGCGGATTCTTCGTTTCAAATCGGATTTGAATGATTATTTTTGCAGATTGAGGTAGGAATGTTGAACTTCATTCCTACCAAATTCCATGTGATTTGGACTCGGTTTGCAGGTCCAAACCTGCTGTCGAACTTGGGTTCGCAGCCTGTTTTCATCGGGTTTTTATACTTGGAATAATGTTCTGCTTTTTCTGATATTTCTCGATTTCTTTGAGATCTTTCTCTAGATTTCGTACACGGGTTTTATAAAGCATTAAATGTGTTTTTCAAGCAAATTGACTTTTAAAATTATTATTTAATATTATTTTTAAGTATTAAATTAGTTACTCCATAATAGGAGAATTTCAAATGCAATTTCTAAAGCGATTTTGAAGCGTTCCTAAAACTTGTTTTCTTCAATTTAATTTCTATATAAAACACACAATTTTGCACTTCGAGCGAAGAGAGAGGAGAATTAAATGATTGGATAAAATGCGTGCTATGAACACGTGCGTTTATCTTTTTCAGTTAATTCCTAATCTATTTGTTAGATCGTTTTGGCCTACGGGTCTAGTTTACCGATGATACGAGGTGAACCTTTTACTGCTTTGAGTGTGAAATTTACTAGCGGTTAGTAAACCGTTTAGTGCAAACGGGTGGTATGGGACACACGTTAACACTTTTCGGGTTCCTTTTCGAGAGTTTGTGACACATTTGCCTGTTGGCGTGCCAGTACTGGACCTTCGGGTCATTTGCCATTGCGGCGTATTTGTCTTCGGACGTTTGCCATTGCGGCGTATTTGTCTTCGGACGTTTGCCATTGCGGCGTATTTGCCATTGCAGCGTATTTGTCTTTTGACGTTTGCCTTTGGGCGAGGTACCTATTATATGAAACAGTACTCGGCAAAAATAGCACGTGCAAAACCTTTTTGAGATGATTTCTACCCTTGTGTTGTCATTTTGGAATCGGTCCTTTGAACCATTCGGTGGCGATTACTTTGGGATTTTTGGACTCTTTGGAGTTCTTTTGAGATTTTCCTTGCCTACACTGTCGTGATGAAATTTGCCTTTTAGCGTATATATATATTGAGATTGCCTATTGGCGTTATTTATGAGATTTTCCTTTTGGCGTTGTATGAGATTTTTATCTCTTTGTCGACATTTTCCTTATGGCTTATGTCGAGATAGCTTTTGCTTATGTTTTTCTTGGAGTTGCCGATATGGCGGGTTTGGGAATTACTCTTTTAGGAGTTTACATTTTACTATTTCCTAAACCATTTTTATTGATTTATGATTGCCGATGATATGAGGCATGCTACATTTTAGAGATTCATGAGATTTTGTGTTTTATACGTATTGAAGCAGTAGTGTTTTATCACTTCGTATAACCATATATGCCATACATGTTCTGTATCCTCCATATAACCATAGTTAGCTTTCTTATGGTTTCTTCTTGTTTAAGAAGAATATCACTATGCTCTTATGCTCTATTATTCTACTATCACCTTTTACCGATTCGTTTAGCTAGACTGACCCGTGTATTTTATACTCGGGTCAGACCGAGGTGTTTCAGATTAGGTACATTTGGACTTAGCCTATTCTGCTTCCGCATGGACTATTCTGCTAGCTACTTTTGTTATAGCTTTTTGTGTAGTCCTTTTTTGTTGTAACTCTGATATGTATATTCTTTCGACTCATCTGTATATTGTGGTTGCTACGCCACATGACATGTATCATTTTGTATACTCTATGATGTGTCCGTATATGTATGTGATGATCTACTGTTCTGTGATGTGTTTACATTTGAGTTGTTATATTTTGTTCTGTTAGATCTTATAGCCATTATAGTTTTGTATTAAGTATCTATTGGATATGTCGATCCACCAAAAAAAAATATGCTGCATTTATCGACGTATACAGTAGATAGTTAAGACAAGGCTATAGATGGTCGCTCCTATCCAGCATTATTCTCCGTATTAGCAGACAGTATTACCTTGTAATACTCTTTGCTAATATGGGTCTCGGAGTGGGGCGTTACAGCTTGGTATCAGAGCTGAGTTCAGAACAAAATATGATAAACACAGAACAAAAACACATATTACGGTACATCAAAGTGTAATATAAATGTTACGAATCCCTAAATCATCATGCTTTCATTCTTTTCGTGTCCTTTGGGATAGATATAATTTTAGGAATATGTCTACGAATGCATTTTAATTCCGTAGTATTCCATATTTGAATTAATGATATCTACCATGTGAATAATCTTTATCTTATCTTAACTTTCAATTAATGGCTGGAAGAGGTAGTGGACGACGCTCGGATGCTGGGCAATCCAGCGGCTCGCATCCGGACGGCGTTTATATGTCTGCCGATCAGTTTATGGAGTTATTTAGGAGCACCCAGCCTCCAGCTCCTACTCCAGCTTCTCCTTCGCGCAAGTCTCCTTTCGCGCGCATGTGTAGTGATTTTGTTCATCTCGGAGGCAAGCCATTCAAAGGCTCCGAGTCTGTTTTGGAGGTTCAGGCTTGGATTCGTTCTTGCGAGCGGATATTTTCTCGCATGGATCTTTCGGATTATCATAGGGCTCTTGTAGCATCTAGCATGTTACAAGAGCGTTCTCTTGATTGGTACGAGCTATTCACAGCCGAGCTCGACGAGTCTACTCTTACGTGGACTCAGTTTCGGGAACGATTCGAGCTTAAATTCGTTCCTGAGTCTGAGAAAGCATCTCTTGCCCGTCGCTTCCTCAAGCTAAAGCAAGGGAAATCATCTGTTTCAGATTATGTGTCTTCTTTCGAGGCTCTTTCTAAGTATGGCCTTGAGTATATTAGCACTCCATACAAGAAGAACCTCAAGTTCGTTTCCGGCCTTAAGAAGTATTTGAAGAAATCTTTGATGTTGCAGCTTAAGCTTTCTTTTGAGGAGCTAGTTGACTCGGCGCTTCATCTTGAAGCCGTCGAGAAAGAGATTGATAGTGGTGATGATGTTGAGGTTCGAAAGAACCCCAATAAGAAGCGGTTTCCTTTTCAGAAATCCAAGTTCTTTCCATCCAAGAAGAAGAAGAAGCCAGTTGGTTTTACTTCTCAGCCTCAGTCTCGGCCGCATTCTCAGCCACAGTCTATTGGAGCACCTCCCTCTCGCAAGGGGTGTTTCAATTGTGGTTCGCCCGACCATATGATTCGGGAGTGTCCTAAGCCTCTCTTTTGTCGATATTGCAAGAAAGAGGGCCATCGTATTTCCACTTGTCCTATTGCTCCGAATAATGCCAAATCTGGCAAACTGAATGTAGCGGATGCTTCTGGAGGTTCTTCTCAGCGCAAAGGTACTTCTCCTTCTGTTCTTGAAGGTTCATTGTTGTTTCGTGATCGTTCTATTCGAGTCCTCTTTGATACGGGTGCGTCACATTCATTCGTATCGAAGAAGCTCGTAGATGATTTGTCTTTGGATGTTTCTTGTATGGTTACTTCATTGAGGATTGCGAATCCTATCGGGGGATCCGCAACCCTTAGCATGCTCTGTGATGATGTTGAGATTGTTTTATGTGGCTTTTCTTTTCGTGTGAATCTGCACGTTATTTCTTATTTGGGATTTGATATGATTTTTGGTATGGACTGGCTAGTGCAATATGATGCCAGGATTGTTTGTGCTCAATGGATTTTATATCTTCGACATCCAGATTCATCTACCCAGCTATCACTTGTTCTTCGAAATGTGGATAATTCCGAAGTGGCTTTATATTCTCTTGGCTCACAAGATGATGATGATATATCTCATATTCCTATTGTTGGTGAATTCTCTGATTTATTTGAGCATGTTTCGGGTTTGCCACCCAAGCGGGCGATTGAGTACCACACTGATCTCATTCCAGGCGCGCAGCCAGTTAGTCGTCCTCCCACGAGGATGTCTACAAAAGAAAATGAGGAACTCAAGAAGCAACTTTTAGAGCTTGAGTCCAAGCAACTGATTCAGTCTAGTTCTTCACTGTGGGGTGCAGCGGTCGTCTTTGTGAAGAAGTCCGATGGTACTCTTAGGCTTTGCATTGACTATCGCAAGCTTAACGAGTTGACCATCAAGAATAGGTATCCGCTACCTAGGATCGATGATATGTTTGATCAATTGAGTGGCGCTAAGGTCTTCTCTCAGCTTGACCTTGCCACTGGTTTTCATCAGCTCCGAGTCGCGGAAGATAGCATACCTCTTACAGCTTTCCGCACTCGATATGGATCTTACGAGTGGCTCGTTGTGCCGTTCGGTTTGACGAACGCTCCTGCATTCTTTGTCGACCTTATGAATCGAGTATTCCGGGAATATCTCGATAAGTTCGTCCTTGTGTTCATCGACGACATCCTTGTTTATTCGAAATCTGAAGCCGAGCAAGCTAATCACTTGAGAATCGTCTTGAGTACTCTTCGTCACCATCAGCTTAAAGCTAAATTCTCCAAGTGCCATTTCTGGGAGAATAAGGTTAAGTTCTTAGGCGACATTGTTTCTTCTGAAGGCATTTCTGTCGATCCTATGAAGATTGAATCCATCCAGAATTGGAAGAGGCCTGAGAATGTTCATGAGATTCGTAGTTTCCTTGGATTGGCGGGTTATTACCGTCGGTTCATTAAGGATTTCTCTCGTATTGTGCTTCCTCTCACTAGCCTTACTCGGAAAGGCGTTCGGTTTATTTGGTCCGACAAGTGCGAAGCTTCTTTTCAGCAATTGAAGGAGCTTCTCACTAATGCTCCTATTCTAGTGGTTCCTGAAGGGAATCAAGATCTTGTTGTCTACATCGATGCTAGTAGATGTGGCCTCGGTGTTGTGCTTATGCAGAAGCATCGGGTAATTGTTTATGATTCTAGGCAACTACGATCGAATGAAATACGCTATGCCACTCATGACCTCGAGTTAGCCGCCATTGTCTTGGCCTTGAAGATTTGGCGCCATTATTTACTAGGCGAGCACTTCATTCTATACACCGATCACAAATCCTTGAAATATCTTTTCACTCAGAAGGAGCTCAATATGAGGCAACAACGTTGGCTCGAGTTCCTTGCTTCTTATGACTTCGATATCCAGTATACCCTTGGTAAGGGTAATCGTGTTGCTGATGCGCTTAGTCGCAAACATTCGGCTGCTGTTTCTTTGATGTTAGCCGAGTGGGATGTTCTTGAGACCTTATCCCTTTGTGATATTCATGATCGAGCTCCATCTTTTGATTCTCCTATCTTACTATTTAGTTTGGAAGCTCGACCCAGTTTATTGGATCGTATTGCCGATGCCCAGTGGCGTGATCCCGATACGGTGCACCTTATTCAGATTTGTGAGTCTGTGTCCCGTGACGAGGAGTTGAGGGATTTCAGCATTGATTCTCATAGGTGTCTTCGCAATAAGAACCGTCTTGTTGTGCCTTCTGATTCTTCACTTAGGCATGACATTCTCAATGACTGCCACCGTTCTAAGTATACCATTCATCCTGGCAGTAGTAAGATGTATGCCGACATGCGTCGCCTTTATTATTAGGAAGGCATGAAGCGCGATGTTGCGAGTTATGTGAGTAATTGCATGACTTGTCAACGTATCAAAGCCGAACATCAGCGTCCATCTGGTCTCCTTCAGCCTTTAGAGATTCCATTGTGGAAATGGGATCAGATTTCGATGGATTTCATTGATGGCCTACCTCGTTCAAGATCAGGCCATTCTAGCATTTGGGTTATTGTTGACCGCCTTACCAAATCAGCTCATTTCATTCCTATTAAGTCTAATAGGAGTGCTTCTCATTTGGCAAAGTTATATGTCAAGGAAATCGTGAGACTTCACGGTGTTCCTAGTTCGATTGTTTGTGACCATGATCCGCTATTCACGAGTCATTTCTGGCAGATTCTTCAGCAAGCTTTGGGAACGAAGCTTAATTTCAGCACCGCATATCATCCGCCGTCTGATGGACAGACCGAACGGGTGAATCGTATCCTTGAGGATCTCCTCCGTGCTTGCATCCTAGATTTTGGTGGCAGTTGGGAGGATAACCTACCGCTTGTAGAATTCTCCTACAACAATAGTTTTCATACGAGTATCGGTATGGCTCCTTTCGAAGCCTTATACGGAAGGCCATGTCGATCACCTTCTTGTTGGTTGGAAACTGGTGAGAAGCTTATTCTTGGCACAGATTCTATTCGTGATTCTTCTGAGAAGATTGATCTTATTCGTCAGAGAATGAAAGAGGCACAAAGCCGCTAGAAATCCTACGCGGACAACCGTAGGAAGCCTCTCGAATTCTCGATTGGTGATCTCGTCTTTATTCGTGTTTCTCCTTTGAAAGGGGTTATGCGCTTCAGTACGACTGGGAAATTGGCTCCTCGCTTTATAGGACCATTTCCTATTACTGAACGTATTGGCCCTGTGGCTTATAGGGTTTCACTTCCAGCTCATTTATCTGGCATTCATGACGTGTTTTACGTCTCTCAGCTTCGGAAATGTCTTCGAGAGTCGGATTCTGCCATCGATTCTCCTAATTTGCAAGAGCTTGAGATCTCACCGGACCTATCTATTGTGCAGCAACCTATTCGAGTACTTGCTTCGGAGGTGAAACGCCTTCGAAACAAAGACGTGCCACTCGTTAAAGTTCAATGGTCCGCTAATCCCAATGATTGCACTTGGGAAACCAAAGAGTTTATCGAGCGATCCTACCCTGGTTTTCTTTCTTCCCATAGTGATGGTGAGAAATTCTTTTCATCTCAAGCTTATTTCTTTTCTTTTGATTGATGAAATTAACAAGTTGAATACAAAATCTTCTCTAGAAATTACGTGGACGCAATTTTGTTAAGGAGGGGAGTCTGTAACAACCCTAGTTTTGGAGATTACCTGTAACTATTAAATTATAACGCTAGTTATGATTTGATATTCTGAATTAAATAAAATTTGAGAAATTAAATTGTTTATTTGGAATAAAAAATGGATTTTGGAAAATTAAAATGAGAAAATAAAGTTTGGAACTTTATTTTATTGTTTGGGTTAATAATGAATGGAAAATAATTTTTACTTATAGAAATTGCAATAATTTTATTAATTATTGCCAATCACTTCTTTTAATAATTTTTAAAGGAAGTGTTTGATTTTTTAAAGGTTGTTTAATCAAATAAAAAGGTGGAAATTGATTTAAAAATGATTTTTAATTATAAATAATGTTTTCAAATAGTTTGAAATATTTTTCTATGTGATAAAATAAATTTTGTGGAATTTTGAAGCTGAAAACAAGGTTTTGTTCGTTTATTTGAGTAAATATTGCATTTCTGTTAAATAAATGAATTTAATAATAAAAAATATTTAAAAATAAAAATTAATCTTTTTATATGATAGAAAATGGTTTATTTCGTATGTATACAAGTTTTCATATTTTTCTTATGTGTAAATATGGAGAAAATGCATTTTTGTATGGTGTATATGTACATAAGTTCATATGTTAGTTAAGTGTGAATTAATTAGCCTTAGCCTTTTTATTTTCTTTTATTTTTGGGTCCATTAGCCCATTAGTGTTCCTTAGCCTGATTAAGGAAGTGAGAAAATTAAAATTAAAATGTATGTACATTGCTACTCTCCTCTCCTTCTTCCTCCAGTGAATAGAACATAGAACCCACTCCATCAAATTCAAAATCCAAGTGAATTTCTTCAATTAAATACAATAAAAAGCAATCTCTTTCAATTTAGAGTGATAATACAAAGGTAATCAAACTCCAAACTTGCAATTTCATCAAAAATTTCAGATTTGTGAATTAGGTTTCAAAATTATTGAAGTTTTGCTCTTGCATGTTTGTATAAACTCTTATTTTAGGTTGTTGAAGCTTTCTCAAGGCCAAAGTTTGCATCTTCTCTCCAATTAGCTCTTGTTGCTCTACTATTTTTGAGGTGAGTTGCTGCTCACAATTGCTAGCTGAAGCAAAAGCTTCAAAATGCCAAAATCTAACCCAAAATAGCTTCAATACAATGATTTAATGTTCATGTTTTGATTTTGTGAAATCTGAGTTGGTATGTCTCTTTGCACATCATTTTCTCCCAATTTCGGCAACGAAATGCTGCCGTATTTTTTTCAGTTGATAGCCTGTATGTTGTAGTATATGCATGTCAAATTTCATTGAAAAACATATTCGTTTGATGCCTGAAAACTGCAGTGCAAAATCAATGCACAGCCTGGAAATTTTCTGTGCATATTTTATTTGCTGAGTTGCTGCAAACATGGCCCGAGTTCATGTTTGCAATGTCATAACTCTTTCAATTCTTGATGAAATTGCATGATTCTTTTTTTGTTTGAAAGATTGAGTTTTATAATATATGGTTACCAAACTTCAGTTAATTTTGATCGATACAGCATATAGAAATATGCTGCCGAATTTTGGTTCGGAGCATGTTTTTGCCCAGATTTTTACAGTGAAAACACTGTCTGGGTTCAATTTCAAGACGTCATAACTTTCTCATATTTTATCTCAATTGCATAAATCTTTTTTTGTTTAAAAGATGTTGTTCCCTTCTACGTGATTAAAAATTTTGAGCACAATACGATGTAATTTGATCCTCGGTTTTATGCCTAGAATTTGAACCCAGAGTTGATTTTTAAGCCTGGGCACATCCTAGTTGAACTGTTACAAACATGGTCTGAGTCCATGTTTGTGACAGCATAACTCATTGGTTTTAAATCAAATTTGCATGATTCTTTTTTTCAAATTGAAGTAGGAGTGTTGATTTATATTCCTGTAAAGTTTCATGAAAATCTGGGTTGGTTTGCTATTTCTAAACGGCTGTCAAACTTGTACTCGCAGCTTGCCGTAATTCAGTATTTTAAACTTTGTTTTGGTCCGAAATTGAAACGACGCAGATTCTTCGTTTCAAATCGGATTTGAATGATTCTTTTTGAAGATTGAAGTAGGAATGTTGAACTACAATCGTACCAAATTCCATGTCATTTGGACTCGGTTTGTAGGTCCAAACCTGCTGTCGAACTTGGGTTCGCAGCCTGTTTTCACCGGGTTTTTATACAATAATTTTCTGCTTTTTCTGATATTTCCTGATTTCTTTGAGATTTTTCTCTAGATTTCGTACACGGGTTTTATAAAGCATTAAAAAGTGTTTTTCAAGCAAATTGACTTTTAAAATTATTATTTAATATTATTTTTAAGTATTAAATTAGTTACTCCATAATAGGAGAATTTCAAATGCAATTTCTAAAGCGATTTTGAAGCGTTCCTAGAACTTATTTTATTCAATTTAATTTCTATATAAAACACACAATTTTGCACTTCGAGCGAAGAGAGAGGAGAATTAAATGATTGGATAAAACGCGTGCTATGAACACGTGCGTTTACCTTTTCAGTTAATTCCTAATCTATTCGTTTGATCGTTTTGGCCTACGGGTCTAGTTTACCGATGATACGAGGTGAACCTTTTACTGCTTTGAGTGTGAAATTTACTGGCGGTTAGTAAACTGTTTAGTGCAAACGGGTGGTATGGGACACACGTTAACACTTTTCGGGTTCCTTTCCGAGAGTTTGTGACACATGTGCCTGTTGGCGTACCAGTACTGGACCTTCGGGTTATTTGCCATTGCGGCGTATTTGTCTTCGGACGTTTGCCATTGCGGCGTATTTGTCTTCGGACGTTTGCCATTGCGGCGTATTTGTCTTTTGAAGTTTGCCTTTGGGCGAGGTACCTATTATATGAAACAGTACTCGGCAAAAATAGCACGTGCAAAACCTTTTTGAGATGATTTCTACCCTTGTGTTGTCATTTTGGAATCGGTCCTTTGAACCATTCGGTGGCGATTACTTGGGGATTTTTGGACTCTTTGGAGTTCTTTTGAGATTTTCCTTGCCTACACTGGCGTGATGAAATTTGCCTTTTGGCGTATATATATATTGAGATTGCCTATTGGCGTTATTTATGAGATTTGCCTTTTGGCGTTGTATGAGATTTTTATCTCTTTGTCGACATTTGCCTTATGGCTTATGTCGAGATAGCTTTTGCTTATGTTTTTCTTGGAGTTGCCGATATGGCGGGTTTGGGAATTACTCTTTTAGGAGTTTACATTTTACTATTTCCTAAACCATTCTTATTGATTTATGATTGCCGATGATATGAGGCATGCTACATTTTAGCGATTCATGAGATTTTGTGTTTTATGCGTATTGAAGCAATAGTGTTTTATCACTTCGTATAACCATATATGCCATACATGTTCTGTATCCTCCATATAACCATAGTTAGCTTTCTTATGGTTTCTTCTTGTTTAAGAAGAATATCACTATGCTCTTATGCTCTATTATTCTACTATCACCTTTTACTGATTCGTTTAGCTAGACTGACCCGTGTATTTTATACTCGGGTCAGACCGAGGTGTTTCAGGTTAGGTACATTTGGACTTAGCCTATTCTGCTTCCGCATGGACTATTCTGCTAGCTACTTTTGTTATAGCTTTTTGTGTAGTCCTTTTTTATTGTAACTCTGATATGTATATTCTTTCGACTCATCTGTATATTGTGGTTGCTACGCCACTTGACATGTACCATTTTGTACACTATGATGTATCTGTATATGTATGTGATGATCTACTGTTCTGTGATGTGTTTACATTTGAGTTATTATATTTTGTTCTGTTAGATCTTATAGCCATTATAGTTTTGTATTAAGTATCTATTGGATATGTCGATCCACCAAAAAAAAATGCTGCATTTATCGACGTATATAGTAGATAGTTAAGACAAGGCTATAGGTGGTCGCTCTTATCCAGCTCTATTCTCCGTATTAGCAGACAGTATTATCTTGTAATACTCTTTGCTAATATGGGTCTCGGAGTGGGGCGTTACAGTCCACCAGAGATGCCGTGGTGATCAAAACTTCCGACCATCCCAAAAACTAGGGCTACGGACTAATACAACCTCCTGCACCGCCACGGTGGTGTATCTACCTTTCTGAAAAATTTCCCAAAGTCGCTGATCACTCCAGTACCACCAGTGACGACCGCGCCATTTCTAATCACCAAGATCGTTAGAATCCACTCAAACTCAGATTCTAATCAATCCCAAAAATGCACACTTGAACCTCATCTAAAAATTATGATTTTTCTTCCAAACTCAAGTTTTTGGTTAATATTTTTGTTTATAAACCTGAATCAATGAATTACGAAGTTTGAAATTTCACTTGAATTAAACATGCTCTGTTTTTTTTGATTTCCAGTGAGTTTATAAATTTATTTTAACTTAAATAAAATTTTAAAACTTAATCTATAATCAAAAATCCAAATCTTGTTTGAACCCTAAGTCCTAATAACAAGTAGATCAAGAGATATTGAATTTTGTTTGAATTCTTAGTTTTGAAACTAAGAACAGTCAAGACACAGATACAACAGCCATATACACATCCATACATTCATATATATATATATATATATATATATATATGTGTGTGTGTGTGTGTGTGTGTGTGTGTGTGTGTATAGACACACGCATACACAAAGAAACGCACTTATAAATATGCACACAAACATACTTATTTTCAGAAATAATCAGGCAACCGGATTCATACTTAAGTTTTTTTTTTAAATGTTACTCACCTGTTTTGAAGAAGATGAACAGAGCTCTGGCTTTAAATTTTAATCTGTAATTTGAAAAAAGCTTGAATTGCTTCATCGTTTTTGATTTAAAAACTTGAGTTGCTTATTATTGAAACTTGTAGAGATGACTTAAATCTGGAACAGAGATGAACTGCTTGAACTTACTTTAGTTTACAACTCAGGTTTGCTTGCAGGCTTTTGAAAATCTCAGGTTTAAAGCAGATGTTCAGGTTATTGATTTGAAACTTAAAAATGGTTTGCAGGGTTTTGAAAAAATTGTTTTGATTTTCTTTTTTTTCTTCTTTTCCAGGTTTCAGATCGTTTTCTTTTGATCTATTATCTGGTTTCAGGTTTGAGAATTATGAACTAAGAATAAGTTGATTTTCTTTTCTTTTAGTATGTTATTTAAAATTTATAAAACCATTTTGTCACTTGTATATTATGTCGACACTTGCTATGTTCATGATATTATAAATTTACAATTGTCAAAATAATAACTTTTATGTTTATATCCTTGCTTCAAATAAATTTTAAATTTTTTTTTAAACCCTTTTGTCTTATGTTTTTACATGTTTATATAAATCTTAAGTATTATGTCTTTACCTTTTTATTAACTAAATAATATGAGATAAGTATACAAATAAATTTTGAAAACAATTTATACATTAATAAGAAACCGCATATATTTTATACACAAGGATTTAACTTAAACTAACCTTTTGAAGTTTATTATATCAATTTTAAAATAAAACTTTCAAATCACCATATTATAAATACAAAACCAATTTTTCTATTAGTATAGAGTTTCCAAATCCAATATATTATTAAAAACATTTATTTTTAAATTTTAAATTCAAAAATTAAATTAATTTTCAATTTGAATTTGATTTAAAAACGGGAATGTTACAGGTTTTTGAAGAGATGGTTTTAAATTATAAAACAGGTTTTTATGGTTTTTTAATAAAGGTTTTAAAAGTAATTTTAAGTACTTCAAAAGTATATTTTTAGTAGATTTAGTTTCAGTAACTTGTTAAAGATTTTATTTAAGAAATAAAAGGCTTTTATATTGTGATATTTTACAAATGGCTTATAGTATTTTATTAAATATCTTAGTTTTATAAATAAATGAGTATATGTATGTGTTTGTGTGTGTATATCTTTTTTAAAGGTATTCTAGTATATTTAGAAGTTTAAAAGGTTATTTTAATACTTTGTATAGGGATTTAAAAGGTGTTTTTGGATTATAACACTTACATTATAATGGATTGTTTTATAAATTGATTAAAAAGGTATATAACCTTATTTAAATAAGTGGAGAAGTACTTAGAGCTCTAAATGGATGTTTCAAAGTGAATGGTAAGTATAAAAGTGATTTTGGGTTTGTAGTAACGATATTTTTGCAAAATTTGTTTTAAGTTATTTGACTATAATTTTAATAAGTGATTGGATCTTTAAAATGGAGTTTTAAAGATAAGTTAATGATGGAGTGGTTTTGGATTTATCGTAAACAATGTTTTAGTAACATTTGTTTTAAACCATTGGATAATATTTTAAAGTAATAAAATATTGTTAAATGAATTTGCAAAATGCCTAGATCTTTATTAATGGAATTTTAAAGAGAATAAAAAGCATCAATTGGTTTTGAGTCTATTGTGGCTATGTGTTAGTAGCATTCGCCTTTAACCCATTTTGATTATACGTGTAAATGTAAATGATCTTTAAAAAGAATGTTTTAAATATAATTATAGTGAAATGGTTTTAGGTTTGTATTGACAGTGTTTGAGCAACATTTGTCTTAAGCCTATTTGAAATTGATCTGTGAATATACATATATGATTGAGATAAATGTATGAATACTTTTGAGAATATCAACATGTGTTGAAATGAATAGTGGTGTTTTAATTAGATAACGAATTTTAATTAATAAATGGAGTTTAAGTTATAAAAGAGTTATTTAGTTTAAATGAGTTTTAGTCATAAAAGAGGATTTTAATCAATGAAGGAAAATTAATTAAAAGGGGGATTGGAAGTCGTTTGTATGACTTCATCGTGCTTATGTGTTTCAATTATGCTTATGTATTTCTATCATGCTTTGTGTATTACTTGCTTATGGACAATATAAAGGACTTAGTTTTCCATATGCGATTATTCTCATTGTTATTTTATTTGAACAAATATACTTTGGAAATATCTAGAAGAAACATAGGAATTATATAGTACAGTTATCTTCAGTGATGCTATATTGTATATGTAAACTCATTTTGCTCTTCTAGGACAAATGATAAGGAAATCCATTTGCTTAAATGGTAAGGAGGTGATCTCCAATCTTATGTATTGTATGTTTATTTCCTATAGAACCGAAGTTGAGATTGGTTTTTGGAGCACCCTATAAGCGGGGGAGTGTATTATATGAGATGACTTAAAACTGTAACCACTCCAAAACCATATAATTGTTCTATGCTTTTGAAAAGGTTTATGATTGGTACGAGATGCTGGTATCTATGTGGAGACTCGAGATCTGTTTGAGATGCTCACACACATGTAGTTGTTCATGATCTATTTAGGATATTGGAATCCATGTGTGATTTCAAGACCTGTTGAGATATAGGAATCCATGTGTGATTCCGAGATCTGTTTGAGTTTGGGGCTCATATGTCGAGATTTGCTCGAACCGTGACTCGTGTGCTGGGGCGCTAGATGTGAATTCATCATTGGTAATAACAGAAACCATAGATATGAGACGTAACATACGGGATTCAGCTAAATTAAAGGGTGCATGCACTCCATTCTAGTGTTACTTATGGATATGCATGCCGGAGTGATGTGACCTGGTGCCCACTGTTCATACATGACTAGCTATCTTTTTCCTATAGTATATTTTATCTAGAGATATAAGATGCTCAGAAGGATATCTTTGATCCTGGTGTAGGAGGGCCATTCTTGAGTTACTGAGGGCACCACCGTAGAATCCTACATAATTAGTGAATGTTCCTTAGTGGTTGTGATTGCATACATATCATTGTTGTGATGTATACCCACACGCACTGCAACTATGTGATTATTTATATTTCACACTAAGACATTATTATATTATCACTGGATTTTATAATGGAAATAGTTTGGTTATCGTAAGGTAAAAACCTTTCCGTGTTTATTGGCGGCATGGTCTTATGTAACATCCCCTATCTAAAGGCCCAAAACAAAGCGCTATAGGTGCTGCAATCATCTATAGTATTAGCTTCCAGCAGCTAAATATGGCTATGTTAATGGTATCTATAATATCAGAAGCGCTTGAATATGAAACAAAAAAAAATTCAAAACAACATTTCTTCATTAAATTTCAAAATAGATGTTCCATATTCTTAATACATATTCCCATTACGATCCAAGGCACAGATAAAATATACTTATTACAAAATGCACCAAGGGTGGTATATGAAGATACCCCCTTGGATGATCAGAGTTATATAGTCATAATAGACTTAATACAAACATGGTGGAAATATAACAAACATAAAACTGGAACTCCGAAATAGCTATCCATTTGCCTCCTACATGCTTCTAGTAGCCTTATTCGTCATTCTGCTAAAACCTAAAAATACCTTAACCTCTCAGCCTACTCAAATCAATTTTGAGCACCGAGAGTTTAAGGGAAAATCCTAAACTTTGAGTTAACCATAAAGCATGGTGTGAATAATACTATACATCTCGGTTTAATATGTTAAGTGAGATGACGCCGCTTAGCGGAACTGGTTTTCCCTCACTAACATCCTTTTAAAACATATCTTTGCAAAACCTTTTCCTGCAACCAAAACTGGTTAGATACTGTAAAGCATCATTATGCAAACATATACAGACATCAGGTAATAAATGAATTATCCGTTCAAACACATAAGTTTTGTTTGGCTAACTTTTTACCTTTAGCTGACTCGGGCCTACCAAACAATATATAAAAATTAATCTAACACCTTTTAGATACTCCTTTTCTAGACGATCTGTCCTTAGCTACTTATTAAATACTTCTCTTCCGGACGGTCCGTCCCTAACTTAATCATCTCTCGGGGCTTTCTGATCCTAATGGTTTTTCAAGCTCACCAATAACTTATCTTTATACAAACATATACTACTTTTGATGTGTAATCATAGTTTTAGTCTACCTGTGACCAAGCCCTACACAGTGGAATTTTGAACAACAATTAGTTGGGGCCAATAGCTAATGTATAGGGCGTGACCCTACACTCGTCTCATATGGTATTCTAATATCTGAGTCATTTTCACTTAAGGATCCCCTTCTATAACTTTCCTTGCAAACCTTTTCAAAATGTTTTAGAACCTTTAAATCAACTTACATAAGGAAAATATATAATCTCTATGCTTTACTCAAAATCAATTTTCCATGTTATATGTATATATACTTTACTCAAACCTTAGTTGATCAAAGCATTTAAATGTTTGAAAGTATCCATTTTGATTCCATTGAAAGTACCCCTTTCTAAACCTTTGAAAGCATATCTTTCGAAACCAAGTAAAACCCTTTAATTATCTAGGCCAAGAGGCCAAAACCTTCCCTTTCGAAACCATACTTCAAACCCTTTCGAAACCATTGAAATCTTTCCTTTCGAAAGCAATAAAACTTTGGACATCCTAATTTAAAACACTTCCAAGCATTGCCTTTGAAACCCTTGGAAAAATCTTCCATTTCAACCCTTTCAAAACCATTCAGGAAATATGACGTTTCGACCTTGTCAAAAGCTTGGCTTTCGACCCCTTTGAAACCACTCAGCAAATAGTACCTTTTGAAAGCATTAAACCTTTAAAACATAAACCTTTCTCTTTGAGCTCAATTTTAAACATATGGAAATTCTCTTTTAAAACCTCTCGACTCCTTCGGAAGCTTAGCTTTCGACCCTTTCAAAAGCTTTTCTTTCAACCCCTTCGAAAGCTTAAAACATAAACAATAGGGTCCAGCCTTAGTAGTACTTTGAAACACCTCTTTAGAAATATTGTTTTATACTTCAATTAGAATAAAAGGGTAAAACATCTAAGTCGAAAGCTTCCTTTCGGAAGCATGGGAGAAGCGGCTGGTTTTTAAAAGATAAGTACACCTTTCAACCTTGTCGAAAGCATGACTTTGAACGGTAGAAAAGCGGTAGTAACCTTTCGACCTCGTCGAAAGATTTAAACCTTTATTTTAAGTGTTTGACCTGGTCGAAAGCAACCAAGTCGAAGGCTTCTTTTCGAATGCAAAGCAGGCATTACTTTTGGCTTATAAAACAAACATACTCCAACCTCTTTGGCAACTAAGGTTTCGACCACGTACCCTTCGACCTTGTTCAATACATTGCAAACCAAGTTGCTTGATATCATACGCATTGACTTCGAAAGCATGATGTCGAAAGGTCTAGGTCGAAAGCTTTAATGCCAAAAATAGCTGAAACATGCCAAAAATATGATTTTCTTGTTTTTAACTTAAAAGAAATAACTTTTCAACTAACCTACCTTTGTTTGTCAATTTTTTTATGGGTTACTAAGTAATTTTTAGAAAAGTGCTACCAATAATTTTAGAAATAAATAATGATTTTATTTTATAAAATTCCCATTCTCCTTAATTAAATATATAAACATTTAAGTCTCATACCTTAAATAATTTTATATATTCATCAAAACACTTAGTAAAAATTTTAAAAAGTCAGAAAATCTATTTTAATATGTTTTCCAACATATAATAATTTCAACCCAGACAATTATTTTTGGCATGGCCGACGGTTTTATAGTGGACCGACCACTTTTATTACGAAAGTAATAAAGTTGAAGTACAGGAGTAAGGCAAAGACACCTTAACTACAAAATGTAAAGACAAATACAGAACAGGAGCATGACAGATACGTCACATCTACTATAAATAAATACCACCGCTAGTTCTCCTCAGCTGAGGAAGAAACAGTCGCACCCTCATCTTCCTTGGAAGAAATCATAGGTCCACCATCCAGACGTCCAATAAAGGGGCGAAAAAGAACAGCAAGGGAAGGGTCATAACAGTCACTGCAAGAAGAGTAGACAAAAGATCGTTCCCAGTCAGGGTCAGCAAGAATCTCAGAATTCGACATAGCATATGCACCGTCCTCGTCTAGTACCAAGGAATCACCAGAAATGCAATAGAAAAGACATCGAAGATCCTGTAAATCATCAGATATATATCGAAAATATGTGTTATCCACTGGATTGTATCTCATATCAGTACGACAATCAACCCAAGAGCGCTCAGACTTGACCCAAACAACGAGAGACGGATAGAGGATCGGAGCCAAAGGGGGAGCGGGAGGAACAGTACCAAGATCCGGGGAAACAGGAGGCACTAAGGAAGGGGGAGAATCAGAGACAGCAGCTTCAAGAGAGGCCTTGGGAACCCATTTCCTAAGGGGAGGACGGGGCAGTGGAATTTTAGGAGCAGCAGCAGGAACCTCAGAGCGCACGCATACAGCATCAGTATGACCGAAGGAATGACAAGAGGAACAAATATCAGGGACCCATCCATAACGTACACGAACATTGGCCACATGACCAACAGCTAGCTGAACAGGTATAGAGGTGGGAAGAGGCTTGTCGGGAGTAATCTCAATCAAGGCTTTGGCGAAAACAAGCTTGTCACGCGCAACCGTATTAGTATCAAAGCATTTCAATTTTCCAATATTGCACGCAAGCCAATTCAAGCCAAGCAACGGCTGTAAAGCAGAGGGAATTTGGGAAAAATAAACCCAAACAGGGACCGAAAAAACTTGCTCACGAACACTTGCTATCGTCGGCGACCAGGGGGTAAGTATAAAAGGTTGGCCGTCAAAAAAGGAGGGTTCAGACTCTAGAACACGTCTACGATCCTCAGGGGAGGAGAACAAAAGATAGTACAAGGAATCGACCAACTTAACTCTAAGACCTCCTTGCAATCTCCAGGCCCTACGACAAACAGCAGCTACATCACGGAATCGATGCTTAGGGTCCAAAAAGAATCCTACAACGTATTCAGACCAAAAATCCATACCCGCTTGCATAACACAGGGGGGCGGGATCATAACTCCATCAACCTCAACAATCTCGAAGTCAACCGGTTCATATACGCCCGCATTTCGGGGCATGGATGTAAAGAGGGAAGACCACGATCTAGGAACCGAAGTGCTAGGGGCAGTAGTACGACATTCCTCACTAGAAACAATGTGCGATGCAGTTTTCACACAAGTTCCAGGCATGACATCATTGAGCACAGGTTCAAAACTAGTATTTGCATTTTGTCGAGCAGGTGGTATGCCAGAATCATTTCCATTAGCATTGAGAGATGGCCTAATCAGAGGAGCCTCAGGTGTGCCATCAACAATTACACCAGAACTATCCAACGCGGAGTGTATTAATGTAGGACTGTTACTCAAGGGGAAATCCAAACTAGCATTTTGTCGAGCATGAGGTGTGCCACAGCTAACCACAGAAATGTCGCAAGCCAACGAAGACAAAGATGGAACCGATAGTTCCACACTGCTCTTAGATCTAGTATCCTTAACACAAGAACCCAATACACAACCAATACTTCGGTTGACACACTCAGCAGTTCCAATCGGAGGGAGAAATAAGGGCTCACCTGGAGTTGACGAAGCAGATAACTTATCCGCTAAACCAAATGCCTCCGCAGATGCGTCACACGTCACAGCTAGGGTGGATTGCGATACCAGCGATCCCGAGGCAAGAATACCCTTAAAGCGACTGGGAAGAGATTCGACTTTCAAAGCTGAATGCGGGAGTGACGCAGCAAAATCCAAGGGGGATGGAACGGATGCGCTCACGAAATCTTCACGTAAGCAAGATTGAGTAAAAGGTATCGTTGGAGTCAGAGTGTTAACAGAGAGGGGCGGGAAAACATGGGGCGAAAGCAGGTCAGGGCTAGCACCTACAGCATCAGCCATTGCACTGTACACACGACCAGAGCGCGTGGAAGAGGGGGACAGGAGACGAGATAGGGAAGAGGGCATGAAAGGGAACAGAGAATGGACGCGAAGGAGGAGGAAAATTAATCGCCTGGAACCAGAATGGACGCCATTTTTGTTGAATAAATAAATTTAAATAGGTTGACCAGACAATTATTATTTTAGCCATAAATATTGATAACGCTAAATATTGATAACGCAATAAATCATTTTCTTCACCAGAAAATTAATATAAAATCCACATTAATTCAAAAAATTATGAAAATTGAAATCCATATCTAAATTATCATTTCTGATCTATATTTTAATTTCATGGCATTTGGATGTCATTTAATATGGTTTTCATATCAAACTTATCATAAAAACTAATATGAACATGTATAATTCATCAACAAGCATATACGTAACTTTAATCGTCTAAATCATTGCATAAACTTGCAAAAAAAATCGGATATAGCTTAAAGCTAAAAACTATAATAAAATGGAATGTAGTAATCATTCATCTTAGCTTTGAGATTAAAAGATGTGAGATTTGATGTTGAATAAGTTGATTAACTTCTTTCTCTTGAAGCCTAGTTTTATCTTCTCTTGAGAATGGAAATGGTGGCTGGCCTCGATATATTTTAGTTTGATAAAATGAAAGTGAACTTATGTTTCCTTACCTAAGGGTTTAGGGTGCAAGCCTCTCCTATTTCCCATTTTCCCTTCTTATTTTCTAACAGATTAATTCATGTTGTTTCATTTGAATTACATTTAACATGGCACAGCTACCCTTAGTTAAATAAATCTCAATCTATTAATCCTCACATTATTTTATTTAGTTTAACAAATTAAATATCCTAAATAATGTTATAAAAATATAGGGTGTTACATCTTATGAGATATCCTTATTTTAAATGGTTTTAAGATATAATAAATGCATATGATTTGAGTTTCTCACACTAGTTTGCTAAATTAATCTGGGTGTTATTCTCTTATAATGCTCGGGTCAGCTCGAGCATGTTTCCAAATTTAGCTATGGTCATTGGAGCTCTTGAAGAGAAACTGGATGATTTCCTACCATACTTATTTTCCACTACATTACTTATTTTGTATCTATCAACATTTTTGAGGACAAATAGCTATAACTGTCCAGGTTAGTGATGGTTAGTTTACTCTGATTGATATATGTATGTCAAAGTATTTTTATGGTGAAGACCTTATGAGATATTATATATTATCGTCTCGCATGTGTGGTTATGATATTGTATCATTTCCTTTCTTGCTCGTTTTCTCTTTACCATAACAATTCGCCTTTCCGACACTTAGGTTCTTAGCACATGAATACCATGGATGTATTAGTGTCGACAGTCGAGGGTCGAAAAGGCGAATCGTTACAAATGTTTAATTCAACTATTATATCATAATTTTGGTAGTTAGCAGTTATCATGAATCCATATATCCATATGTTGTCACATAATTTAGATGTTTGTTTATATGGTTTGTGTGTGTGAATTGTTAATATGCTCATGGCCTCGTAATAATAAAATAATTATTTTGAAATTAAAATCATATGTATATTCAACCAAATTTCTAATTTAGTTAAAACACTTATGCATTAAATATAACAGTTTAATACACACACACACGCATATACATTCACATATACATATATGATTTATATTTTATTAAATTTTGATAACATTCACATGCTCACCATATTTTTTAATTCATGTACATAATCTAAATTTAGTTTATGTAATTAATAAATATTTGTATATAAATTATAAAAAAATATAATATACAAATATAGAATTTTATGCAAAGTACATTGTCATTCTGATTTTGAATTTTATAAAAAATTAATTAATTTTAATTTTAATTGATTTTCCATAATGAAAATTCAAAAGAAAATAAATAAATTGTTAAATTATTTTGAAACCGAAAAATAAATAAATACATAAAAATTATTTTATTTCTAGGCGGAGAGCAACATAACATAAATTTTAAGTATTATTATATATTTTATAATATTTTGTAAGTATATATTTATTTATATGTAACATATAAATACATAGTTTAATTTAGAAAAATATTACAATTTTCGAAATATATATATATGTATATGTATTTAATTTTAATATTGAAAACATTTGTAATATAATTGTATTTTACATTTATACATATATATGTACTATTAGATATCATTTTAAAAGTATTAATTTATAATATGTATATATATATATATATAAAAGTGCACGTGTGCACATAGATACGCACACTTATATTTTCGTACACACATATATAACTTTAAACAACATATTTGTATACGAAAGGAGCTAACATGTATATTGCATTGTAAATTACAACACCTATACACGGGCATGTCAAACTATGTACACATTATTCTGTTGCACATGCACGTATACACATATGTGTATATGATACACATGTATATATAATATAATGTAAATTAGTAAAATAAAATTTTATTTATCAATTTAAATAAAATATTAATTTTGTTTAAATTTTTTTTAGTGAAGTTCTAAATATATTAGACTATATATGCACCTTAAAGATCCAAATAGAATTTTTTTGAAATTTACCCACTTCTTTCGATGTGGGCTGGTCCAGTTCCAACACATCTCCCCTAGCATACCATCATAGTACAAGTGCGTTAAATGCGAGGTAAAAGCGGGGTATGCTTCAGGTACTGTTCTCCTGTTGACATTTATCTTAGTCCCCATTCTTTCATTTTACTCAACTATCACCCATCAAGTCCATTCTGTTGGATCAACAGCCAGATGCACTTTCTACATGTTTTATAGCACAATCTCAGTCGTCCAAGCATCAGTTTCAGCTACCATAAACATATCATTCATTGTAATAACAAAAAGTGGTTCCGACCCCCAGCACTTGGTTGGTGGATTAGTTAGAGATGATAAAAATTATAGATCCATACACAATTCAAAGCTCTTCACATAGCAAACCCTTAAGATTAGATGCTACGTCAGTCTCAAGTGCCTCTTTTCTTGTTATTCTCTTGTAATTCGTCGTAATTGTAAGAGAGCTTCATGGTGAATGTAGTCGGGTTTGCCAATACATCCTTTATTATTTACCTTTAAATGCTCATTTTCATATAGTTTTCTATCCTCAAGCCAAGCGCTTAGCAAGTAACCTTTTCTATTCACAACGCATCTTCATAACTCTAAGCTGACAAAAAATATCATCAACATTTCAATGCTAGAAGGAGGACCAACCTCCGATGTTGTGGTTAACAGCCACATCTAATCCAAGGTGGGCTCTAATATGTTGGCACTAGAATGAATAACTTGGCAAGATCCGCTTGAAAAGTTGGACCATGATCTCAGTTTGACTTTATATCATATGTCAACGTAGTGCATGCCCACTCCATCATACTACAGCTGCTATCAACTAAGTTATAAAAGTTGGATGTATATTCGGCATAAGGATCGTGCCAAACAATGAAGGCTGAGTCCCTCTACCTCTTTCATTAAGAAGCATCAGTCGAACCAGAATAAGCTGCCCCATTGAGAAGGGGAAGGGACATGCATGTCTCTTTAGCCTGGGAATGTCATATCATATAAGCATGCCCCGATCGATCCACGCTCATGGCTAAACCTAGGGGCATGACACAAAGCTAGGAATCATGGCCACCTTCCATGCATCCTCCGTTTGAATGGTCCTTGAGTGATTCAACACTTCGAGTTATGTGTGAATCAAACCTCTCCCTAGAGCCATCAAGCAGCCTCCTCATCTGTCTTTAACCTCAAACATGTCTATAAGTGCCAAGCATCTATCGACATGTCTGAAGATGTGCACTCTTAATGACCAATGTCCTTCTTAATTATACTCAAAAGCTCAGTTCAGCATCACAGATAAGTTCTTACTCCTGATACTATTTGCTAAATCCTTGTGAATAGAGACACTTGCCTTTCGTCTCACCATTTAATATAACACTTATACCAAGTGCTTGAACCAACCATGTGCTATCGTTCGAGCCAAGACTTGCAGCCATCATACGATTGGGGACACGTCACCTAGGAGAACCCTTAAGCCAACACGCGCTTTGGTTTGAGCTAGGCTCATCTGTCACTCTATGCATGATCTCTTGTCGTATAAGTGAACCCATGAATAAATGTGTGCTCTCACTTAACACTAGTGTTGTCCTCCACCTAATAATGGCCGAAGCTTAGTTCATATGAATGATAGGGCTTAACTTGCTGCATAATCACATTGTTATTTAACATATCTTAAATTAAAGGAAATGTTCTCTATAAGCAATGCAAGGACTTCCTTAGCTATCTAGAATACGCTACTCTATAAGTCAACAGCAAAAAAATCAAAGACGCAACAACAAATTTCATAGACAAAGTTTGCAATAAAATATTTGTTTCATTCATTTCAAACAGTGCAGTGGCACAATGCCTGTGCCGCTAGGCATACAAAGACATTTTATCGCTAGCTACCTGGAAAGAAGAACAAGATAAAGGGAAGGAGAGGCACATGCCTTGGGTTCCTTAGAAGATCTAGCTTCAAATATGCAGATGAGCACCACTGGCGCCGTCCGATCAATGTTTTTCTGTGGAAGTAGGGATGCGACCACATACGAAGCCTTCCACCTTGAATCTCATAAGAGGTCTTGAAAAGATTCTCAACAACTAAAGAATAATCAAGTGTTGTGTCACACTACGCATGTGGGAGAAATAAGACCTCTTCCACATCTCAAGAAGCATAACTGCAGTTTCCAATGATTCACACCATGCGTAAAGTGCATTAAATGCATAGCAAAGCCGTCAATCAATGGAGTCATTATGATTTAACAAGCCCGAGTTTGCATGCGGTCACAAACATGAGGGGAATGTTACTCAATTTTTTCATAAGTAAGAAGGTAGACTGATCAAGATTTCTTAGCCTCTCCCGATCTGTCTAGACCGACTCAAGTTCACATCAACCTGCAAATCATCTAAGGCTAGAGAGGCTGGTTGGGCTTCTACACCTAATGCCGACCCAAATCCAGGCTCAGCCCCACTCGAATCTATAGGCAATTGCACACCAAGCCAACTTTCAGTGAGGTACCCTAAAGCAACTCAGCTCACAAATCAAAGCGAGGCATTAGCATAACCTAGCCTAGTCTGCGTTGACCTTCTCACTTGCAGAATGATCCTCTCATGTCGACCTCCTTTCAACATAGTACCAAGTATTCCCACCATCCTAAGCATATCTTTTAGCTATTTTTCGATCGGCTCGGCTCAAGTTCGACTTTAGGATGGCCCGTTACTTGATCCACTTTCAGTATAATCACCTACATACTCCAGCTCGTCTTGTTATCCCTCGGCAGACTCGGTATACCTTCAATTCTCAGCAATTCCATATGCTTTTTATGGTCTCGACAACCCGCAAACCAACTCAATTCATCTTGCCACCTAGGCATATGGGAGTGAGGTGATAATAGTACAACCAAGTGTGTCTACTCCTGAAAAGAAGCATGTTACATTTCCCTTGGCTTACTATCGCATTACAAATGCATTAAATATGTGGTAAACTGGAGCATGCTTATGATATTGTTCTCCTATTGACATTCATCTCAATTACCTGTTCCTTTCATTTTGGAGAACTATCTCCCTTCAGGTCCATTCAGCTAGATCAAAAGCCAGGCGTTGTTCATGCCTGTTTTGCTGTACAATCTCAGCCTTCTAAGCATCAGTTTCAACTACTATAAACATATCATGCATTGTAATATCAAAAGGAGGTTCCAACCCTTAGTGCTTGACTGGTGGGTTAGTTGGTGCAATATCCCTCATTATGAGGCCTAAAAATAAACAATAATGATGTGGCGTCCATCAATAGTATTATTCTCTAGTGACAAGTTGAGATTAGTTAGTATTATCGTTAACATCAAAAGCACAGGAATATGAAATTTTTTTAAACGCGTTATATTAATAAATTCCATATTCATCACATAAATCCCAAAACATTGCCCAAGTTCAGATAAAATATAATTATTACTAAATACCCCAAGAGCGACATATGAAGATGCCCCCATGATTTATCAGAGTTTACTACTAGGTAGATACAACTTCTGTCATTACATACATTCAAATAAAATGATAGCATAGCGGACATAAATAAACTCATATATAAATAGCTTTACCTCCTGCACATCTTTAGAAATTTTATTCGTCCAACCTAAAACCTAGAAACCTTACTCTCGAACTACTCAAATGAGAACCCGATAGTTAAAGGGGAAGAATAATAACTTCGGATAAGACAAAAAGTCTAGTGTGAATATTAATATGCAATCTCGATAATAGATATCTAGTGAGACTACGCCGCTAAGTGAAACGGGTTTTTCCCTCACTAGTATCTTATGAATACATATCAATCACAATCATGCACCAACATTAATAATGGTTAAATAAACATAAATAATCATATGCAATCATGCTAAATGGGTAAACCTAACTAATCTATCCCAATTAATTAACTATTCGTGTAACGATCCTAAATTTTGAACAATTTAAATTGTGAATATTTAATTAATTTTAAATATTTGAATGATAATTTAAATTGAATTTTCAATATAACAATGAAATTGGTGATTAAATTTTAAAATTTAATCTATAAAGAGTTGAATAAAAATTTAAATTTGACTTTGGAGTTGAAATTGAATATTAAATTTGTATTATAAATTTAAACTAATGACTTAGAAAAAAAAACTTGGATATAAGGATTATTTCTTATGTAAATTAATAGTTGAATTAATTTTTGATTTGAAAACTGTGTAGTTATTTGAATTTTTCAAGTTTAATATGAAGAACATATTGAATTTAAAATTTGAGCTTGGAGTTTGTTAATTTATTAAAATAAATACGTTTAGTTAAAATTTTAACAACAAAAATTAAACAAAACAAAGTAAAGGGAATAATTTTACAAAACAAATTGAATTCCAAATGAAGAAAAAATTAATTAACAAAAGAAAATTTTGATTAAGGAATCAAGTGGGCTTTACAATTTTCCTAGCCCATGGTTTTGCTTAAGTGCTGTGATATTATCTAAGGCTATACTCGATCCCTTCTCTATTTCATTCGTAACCCTAAATTTTTAACGAAAGAAAATAAAAATAATGGCGGCTTCAGTTCTCATTTTCGTTCCTCTCTGGAAACTAGGGCTTGCGATCCAATTTGGGGCTTCAATCTTCGTTCGAGGGTGCTAATTCCCACCTCGGCTGTTCGATTCGAGTTATGGTGAGTTCTCTGCTCACGATTAATCTTTTATTCAAGTATTTAGATCTGTTTGAATTGAATGCTTGGTTGCATGCTATGATTTGTGGTGTTATTCGTTATCATTTGCTCGGCTAATTTACTTTAAAACTGATAAGGACATATAAGTCTCTGCATGTATGGTTGTTGGTGTTATTTTGCTATCGTTTGCTCTGATAATTTGATTTAATCTGATAAGAACAGATGCTATTAAATTTGTTTTAAACTGATAAGAATAGATGCAATCAAATCTTGCTTTTAAATCTGATAAGAACAGATGCTATTTGTAATCTTGCTTTTTAACCTGATAAGAACAGATGCTATTTGTAATCTTGCTTTTTAACCTGATAAGAACAGATGCTATTTGTAATCTTGCTTTTTAACCTGATAAGAACAGATGCTATTTAAACTTGGCCTTAAATCTGTCATGCGTGGATGCCTGCATTTATTTTCTTCTCTGATATATGTTATTGCTTGCATGTGTTTATTTGTGAGAAATCCTTCATCCTCTTTATCTGATGCATATATAAAACTCTGTTGTTAATTGCTTCTCTGTTTTCATGCTTGTGAGCAAACTCATTTATCTACCTATATGTTTCTGATTTTATGGTTGACTCTTGAAGTATGATGGTTTAGATGACTGCATGTTTGAATTTACATATTTTTATGGATGTAAATGTATGAGTATGTATAAATGCATATCTCTGTTGTGAGTAAGCTTCTTATTTTTTTTAAAAAACAGTTTTTTTTGAAATCAAAATCAAACAATAAACTACATAGCTTATGTTTATTTACAGAAATCAAATGGTTTAAACAAAACTGTTCTGTTTGTTTTAAAATGACATGAGTAAACTCACATGCACTAAAAATTATGACATCTGAGCTTATGAAGTGAGAAAAATAAAATAAAATGATGTAGTGATTGCTTATTCATGAATGTTCTGTGTATGAATATATATATGTGATGATTTCTGTAGATGCAGATCAAGTTAGTCTGTAAACTAGAATATTCTTAAATAAAAATCTTTATCATTTGTATTGTTACAGTTAGAAATTTTATGTACAAACAGAATATGTTTGTTAATATAAAGTTAGGTGCTGGAAATCATGAATTAGTTAAAATAAATTAAGCCCAAACCTGATACTTCTGAAATAGTTATAGCAGGGAGTAATTTTTAATTTAAAATCAGGATACTAACATCATTTTTTTTTACAGGATTTTAACATTGATGCATGTTAAAAATCAGAAAGTATAAAACAAATTTCACTTTTAAAAATAAACTATGTAAAGTAGTATTCTGTTTGAACAGAAATAGAATTTTAGAAGCATTTGATAGGCTAGTGGAATTATGGGGTTAGGATACTTCCAGTAGGTTGAATGTTGATGTGAGAATGAAGGAATTTGGTGATATTTGATCAGTGAGAAAGAGAGAGGAGAAAAAGGAAGTTAGACTGCTATGAATTTTATTTTAAACTAGTAAGAACAGACACTTGCTCTGATAATTTGCTTTTAAACTCATAAGGACATATGCAAGATGATATTGAAGTAATTTGTTTGAATGTATATGAGTTTCTGGAAATTACTATGTACTTACTCAAGTATGTATACACTGTTAGTATTGCATTTGTATTACTGCATACTTGTCTGGATCATTGATCATTGCCACTGTGACTTCTGGTTGCTTGAGCATTTGGGTCTGCATTGCAGTTGTGTTCATATATACTGCTCCGTTGTATGCTTCATCACTTGAGTTGTTTCATACTGCTAGTTTGCCTTCATGTAGTGGTTTGGACATCTGCACTTGTAGATGCACCCCATGCTGTTGCATTTGAACTTATATGTTGTCTGCACTAGTTCACTTAAGCACATGCTTGGCTTTGTGGCCTTCATACTAATTGCAATAGGTCATTATGTAAATAAACATTGAAAAGTGAATTGTCTGACTCCAATGCATAATTGTTAAGCTGCACATCTTGAATATGTTTGATAATTGTAGAAGTATATATATATATAAAAAAAATGATGAATTATATTATCATTACTGTCAAGTGTAATTTAAAATGGGTTAAGTACAAGGCAGTAAAAGGAGGGAAGTTCTTTTGCTTATGTCTTGTATTTAATAAGGGGGTAAGTGCAAGTAGATCACAAGTTAAAATATTTTGCCAAACTTGTTTTGACTGAGTTGTATGAATGTGATGATTTTATGATTACATATTTGTGATTGACACATGTTTGATATGTGTGAATAAAATGATAAATGACCATATCATTTCTGAAGTATGTGATATACTGTTGATTTATGAATTGAAAATTTATGAAATTTGGTGTTAATACAAACACTGCACATTAACTGATATGCTAACTGATGTAGCTGTAATCATATGATAAAATGATGCTATGAATATCTCTAGTTATAATTTCATATGAAATATGCCAGTAGTATGTATGTTTGTAATGGATCTGGTTTGATGAGTGGTTGATTTGTGCTTGTGTATGCTTTTAAATGATTTATTAAACCACTGAATGAAGCACATAAAATCTTGTCCTCAAAGACAAGAAGCAAAAACTCAGAATAGTGAGTTTATGGGGGTATGTACATCAAATAGTAAGGATATTTGATATGAGGGAGAAAATACAATAGGA
Organism: Allium cepa; assembly: GCA_030765085.1. Lineage (NCBI taxonomy): Eukaryota > Viridiplantae > Streptophyta > Magnoliopsida > Asparagales > Amaryllidaceae > Allium > Allium cepa. The sequence goes on from CM060945.1 coordinate 83,720,211, forward strand.
GTTTTATAAAAGTTTTATAAAAATTTTATAGACTTAGCAAATAACTGAAAGACGTAACACAATTTTAGTCAGAACCAACAGTTGCAGGAGCGCTGCTGCTTTGCCATATTAAATTTTTATATGTTCATCTCCAATGATTTCATTTTGGGATTTAAGTGGCACATTCCACCTGCTAATATTTGATGCTTCATGACACTGTCAATTACAGCTGATTTATTTTGTAAACTCCCTGATGCATTCCATATGCTCTGCCGTGAGCTGTTGTGTTGACTGCATTGTTGTGCCTGGGTTTTTTTCTCACTGATCATTTGTATACACACAGTTGTGTGCTTCTCAGTAGCACTGTAGTTGGCCTGCATTTGTTTCACTGTACTTGCTTCACTGCCTGTGCACGATCCGTGTTGCATTCTTGCTGCTGCTGCATGTTTGTTTGCTTCATGTTTTTGTTCAAGTTGGCACTAGTTTTGCTTTGAGCATTCCTTTGTGATCTTTGTGATTTGCACTTGCACGCTTTCTCTTGTTGGTGCACACATGTGTTGGCGAGGCAGTGCACATGGGTATGAGTACACGTGTGTACTGCAGCCATACGCGTTCGACAGAATTAAAAAAAAAAAAAATTGAAATTGTTAATGTAAAAATCTAAAATAGATTTTAAATTAGTTCATTTGTTTCATCATCTCTGTTTCCATTTTATTCAGTTCATTACAAATTTAATTACTTGAATTAAGATTAATCCTGACTCGAGTGTTTTTGTGTTTTGCAATATACGCTCGGGTCAGACCGAGTATTTCTGCAGCTTGAAGATTTTCTCGCAGCGAAGTTAGAGAGAGGGGGATTTCGGCACTCCACTAAAGTTTTTCAGCAAAATTTTTCTTGTACTTTAAAATAATAAATTGTTTCCGCTGTATAAAATGTAATGTATTGTATAACTCTGATATTTGTATACAAAGGAAAAGTTTATTTATAAAATATATTATTGTTCTGTGATTCTGTGACTGATTCTGTTTAAATGTTATAAACTAAATAACAATCCGTCATCTTGAACGTTTCTAGTTGGTTTAATTACCGACTAGAGACGGTCAGGGCGACGGGTCGTTACAAAGTGGTATCAGAGCTTTGGTTTACACAAAGCTTAGTTTATGGCATTTAATATGAATAGTTACTAGAATCACTTTAAAGGAAGTGTTTTCAAATCTAAAGAAGTTTAAAATTGTGTTCTTTAAAAAAAAAGTATTTTGAAAATTAGAATTATTTTGAAGATTCCCCTCTCTAAATTTAGGTTTGCGACCGTTTCTCTTCGGTGAGGTCTCGTTAGACTTGAGTTTCGATCATTCGGAAACTCATTATCGAATTTTTGAGAGTTATGGAAAATGAAACATGAGTTAAGAGAATTAATGAATTGGTTTAAATTGGCTTAAATCAAATATTTTGAATATCTTCAAAGTAGTAATTGGAAAATAAAATGATATGTCAATCTGATTATAATCAAATGGATTATTGAACTATAACTTGGAAATTTAATTTTGAATTCTTTTGAAAATTGATTTCAAATGTTGTGAAGAACGATTTAGTAAATAAATGGATTATAAGTATTTAACTTATAATATGGATTTTGGGTATATAACTAAGTTATATGAATTGAATTGAATCAAATTAGTAAAGGAGATTATAAAACGAAGTTTTATAAATAGAAATGTAATTTCTAAAGATGTTTATAAAATCCGCAAATGACTTATTTTGATAAGTAAATTATTGTAACTTATTAAAGGTGTTATATCTATGGTTTTGGACAATAAATGAGATATAAAAAGAGATATGAATCTAATGAAAATTTATAAGAGATTTAAATTGATGCAATGAAGAATTTGAATTTGAATGGGCATGGAAATAAGTTAAGTGGAAAACTTAATATTGGAAATTTGAAGTTGGTTTAAAACCAATATTTTGAAATGTATGCAGAATTCAAACTATGAATTAAGTTGAAGTTGAAAAACTTAAATGGGAATGTTTTTGGGAAGCAACACTATGAAATGAAGTAAATTCATTTTAAGTTGTTTTGAAATGTGTTTAAAAGAATGATTTCTTTTAAGAATGAAATATATATTTGATTTTGGTTTAAGTATATCGAATATTTTCAAAATGTTGAAAATAAATGGATTTGTAAATTACTTATTATTGAATAAGTATGGAAATATTTTCCAATATGAAATGAAAGGTTTGAAATTTTATCTTTTCAAGATAAAGTGAAAAGTGAATGTTTTGAGATTTTATCTTTTAAAGATAAATTGAAAAGTGAATATTTGAATTTGTTTCAAATGGTTAAGTGTGAAAAATTTTATATCTTGTAAAGATATTATTTTTGGGAAATTTGAACACTTAGTTCAACTTGGAAAAATTTCAAAGTGATTGAATTTTGAGTTAAATGGAGTTTAACTTTGACACCCAAAAACAATGTAAGTTGAACTTTGAATTTTAAATGGATGATTTGGATTGTATGTCTAACGTCGTGAATTGACGACATATCAATTGATCTCTATTAAATATATATCTGCGGTGGCGGAGAATTTATTCTCTTAGCTTAACACCCTTCTCTGAGACGTACGAGCTCAGAGGTTATATATCGATAGACATCAATTATGTGTTGAGGATTGACGATGTAACGTGAAATCCAAATCGAGTGTGAAGTCGATAATAAATTGGATTATGAATGTGAATTTGGTTTGAGATAACCTTAAAAAATTTCCAAATCGGCTTAGAGGAAAATTTTAAATGGATAATGAAATGGAAAATTTGTGAATCCTCTATTTGTTATGGGTATGAAATATTGTGGTTTTCATAACGTATATTTGTGAATACGATAAATTCGAAAACCAATTAGTTTGGAAAAGTAATTGTTATGGAAAACTTATGTAAGTACATGAGTATGATATGTACAAAAATGTGAAATGAAATATTATATATGTATGTATAATATTATGTTTTCCAAATTGAGGATATGGAAAAGTACCTTTCATTTAAACTTTGTGAAGGTTGTTGGAACTCGAGAAGAGTGTCCATTCGAAAATCGTAGCTACGTAGTATTTCCATTAGTTGGAATGTCCTTTTGGACTGGTATAGTGTGCTAGCGTAATTCGAGGGGCGAGATGCCTATGGTTACAAGCGATTCCACTGGGATAGTGGCGTAACCGCCGTGTATACCGCGATCTAGTTACACTCGGGTGGTAGCGTAATTTGAGGGGCGTGATGCCTACAGTTACAAGCGATTCCACTGGGATAGTGGCGTAACCGCTATGTAAACTGCAATCTACAAACCAAAGCGTAATTCGAGGGGCGAGATGCCTACGGTCACGAGTGATTCTACTGGGATAGTAGCGTAACCGCCGTGTGAACCGCGATCTTTGGCAACAACCATGGCGAAATTCAAGGGATGAGATATCCACAGTTACAAGCGACTCTACTGGGATAGTAGCGGAACCGCCGAGTAAACTGTGATCCATGGGGGAATGTGCTTTCCATATCCATTTTTAAAAGAATTTTTAAAAAGGTATTTTCACTGGGAATTGAAGCAAGTATATTTAGTACTTGGAGATTGTTAGACTTGCGCCTGGCCAGCGTATGCCTAATGTCTTTAAGAACGACAATAGACTTGTTAAATTTCGAGTTAGCAAGTATTTTCAAACTTTAAATAGAAAACCAATTATCTGAAATTAAAGTGATATAAATTCCAACCTAATAAATTAAGGAAGAGGATTTTTGAAATGTTTTGAAAGTCCACAGCTTTGGAAAAGTTATACTATGTAAATTTCTTAAATGAAGAAGTTCAAATTTAAAATTTGGGTTTTTGTAAGTTGGAAATTTTAGTAAAGATTTTTGTGTCTTGATTGTAGAAAAATAATAGACAAATGAGTTAATTAACAAAGCTAGTGAGATAAAACAAATAGAATGAATCCTACATTCATTTATTTCTAATAAGTTTCGAACTAGATAAAAGTGTGTAAAATATAAATATTAGTGAAATTTCAACAATCATTTCTCCTTACTTGTAATTTCGGGACGAAATTCTTTTAAGGAGGGGAGATTGTAACGATCCTAAATTTTGAACAATTTAAATTGTGAATATTTAATTAATTTTAAATATTTGAATGATAATTTAAATTGAATTTTCAATATAACAATGAAATTGGTGATTAAATTTTAAAATTTAATCTATAAAGAGTTGAATAAAAATTTAAATTTGACTTTGGAGTTGAAATTGAATATTAAATTTGTATTATAAATTTAAACTAATGACTTAGAAAAAAAAAACTTGGATATAAGGATTATTTCTTATGTAAATTAATAGTTGAATTAATTTTTGATTTGAAAACTGTGTAGTTATTTGAATTTTTCAAGTTTAATATGAAGAACATATTGAATTTAAAATTTGAGCTTGGAGTTTGTTAATTTATTAAAATAAATACGTTTAGTTAAAATTTTAACAACAAAAATTAAACAAAACAAAGTAAAGGGAATAATTTTACAAAACAAATTGAATTCCAAATGAAGAAAAAATTAATTAACAAAAGAAAATTTTGATTAAGGAATCAAGTGGGCTTTACAATTTTCCTAGCCCATGGTTTTGCTTAAGTGCTGTGATATTATCTAAGGCTATACTCGATCCCTTCTCTATTTCATTCGTAACCCTAAATTTTTAACGAAAGAAAATAAAAATAATGGCGGCTTCAGTTCTCATTTTCGTTCCTCTCCGGAAACTAGGGCTTGCGATCCAATTTGGGGCTTCAATCTTCGTTCGAGGGTGCTAATTCCCACCTCGGCTGTTCGATTCGAGTTATGGTGAGTTCTCTGCTCACGATTAATCTTTTATTCAAGTATTTAGATCTGTTTGAATTGAATGCTTGGTTGCATGCTATGATTTGTGGTGTTATTCGTTATCATTTGCTCGGCTAATTTACTTTAAAACTGATAAGGACATATAAGTCTCTGCATGTATGGTTGTTGGTGTTATTTTGCTATCGTTTGCTCTGATAATTTGATTTAATCTGATAAGAACAGATGCTATTAAATTTGTTTTAAACTGATAAGAATAGATGCAATCAAATCTTGCTTTTAAATCTGATAAGAACAGATGCTATTTGTAATCTTGCTTTTTAACCTGATAAGAACAGATGCTATTTGTAATCTTGCTTTTTAACCTGATAAGAACAGATGCTATTTGTAATCTTGCTTTTTAACCTGATAAGAACAGATGCTATTTAAACTTGGCCTTAAATCTGTCATGCGTGGATGCCTGCATTTATTTTCTTCTCTGATATATGTTATTGCTTGCATGTGTTTATTTGTGAGAAATCCTTCATCCTCTTTATCTGATGCATATATAAAACTCTGTTGTTAATTGCTTCTCTGTTTTCATGCTTGTGAGCAAACTCATTTATCTACCTATATGTTTCTGATTTTATGGTTGACTCTTGAAGTATGATGGTTTAGATGACTGCATGTTTGAATTTACATATTTTTATGGATGTAAATGTATGAGTATGTATAAATGCATATCTCTGTTGTGAGTAAGCTTCTTATTTTTTTTAAAAAACAGTTTTTTTTGAAATCAAAATCAAACAATAAACTACATAGCTTATGTTTATTTACAGAAATCAAATGGTTTAAACAAAACTGTTCTGTTTGTTTTAAAATGACATGAGTAAACTCACATGCACTAAAAATTATGACATCTGAGCTTATGAAGTGAGAAAAATAAAATAAAATGATGTAGTGATTGCTTATTCATGAATGTTCTGTGTATGAATATATATATGTGATGATTTCTGTAGATGCAGATCAAGTTAGTCTGTAAACTAGAATATTCTTAAATAAAAATCTTTATCATTTGTATTGTTACAGTTAGAAATTTTATGTACAAACAGAATATGTTTGTTAATATAAAGTTAGGTGCTGGAAATCATGAATTAGTTAAAATAAGTTAAGCCCAAACCTGATACTTCTGAAATAGTTATAGCAGGGAGTAATTTTTAATTTAAAATCAGGATACTAACATCATTTTTTTTTACAGGATTTTAACATTGATGCATGTTAAAAATCAGAAAGTATAAAACAAATTTCACTTTTAAAAATAAACTATGTAAAGTAGTATTCTGTTTGAACAGAAATAGAATTTTAGAAGCATTTGATAGGCTAGTGGAATTATGGGGTTAGGATACTTCCAGTAGGTTGAATGTTGATGTGAGAATGAAGGAATTTGGTGATATTTGATCAGTGAGAAAGAGAGAGGAGAAAAAGGAAGTTAGACTGCTATGAATTTTATTTTAAACTAGTAAGAACAGACACTTGCTCTGATAATTTGCTTTTAAACTCATAAGGACATATGCAAGATGATATTGAAGTAATTTGTTTGAATGTATATGAGTTTCTGGAAATTACTATGTACTTACTCAAGTATGTATACACTGTTAGTATTGCATTTGTATTACTGCATACTTGTCTGGATCATTGATCATTGCCACTGTGACTTCTGGTTGCTTGAGCATTTGGGTCTGCATTGCAGTTGTGTTCATATATACTGCTCCGTTGTATGCTTCATCACTTGAGTTGTTTCATACTGCTAGTTTGCCTTCATGTAGTGGTTTGGACATCTGCACTTGTAGATGCACCCCATGCTGTTGCATTTGAACTTATATGTTGTCTGCACTAGTTCACTTAAGCACATGCTTGGCTTTGTGGCCTTCATACTAATTGCAATAGGTCATTATGTAAATAAACATTGAAAAGTGAATTGTCTGACTCCAATGCATAATTGTTAAGCTGCACATCTTGAATATGTTTGATAATTGTAGAAGTATATATATATAAAAAAAAATGATGAATTATATTATCATTACTGTCAAGTGTAATTTAAAATGGGTTAAGTACAAGGCAGTAAAAGGAGGGAAGTTCTTTTGCTTATGTCTTGTATTTAATAAGGGGGTAAGTGCAAGTAGATCACAAGTTAAAATATTTTGCCAAACTTGTTTTGACTGAGTTGTATGAATGTGATGATTTTATGATTACATATTTGTGATTGACACATGTTTGATATGTGTGAATAAAATGATAAATGACCATATCATTTCTGAAGTATGTGATATACTGTTGATTTATGAATTGAAAATTTATGAAATTTGGTGTTAATACAAACACTGCACATTAACTGATATGCTAACTGATGTAGCTGTAATCATATGATAAAATGATGCTATGAATATTTCTAGTTATAATTTCATATGAAATATGCCAGTAGTATGTATGTTTGTAATGGATCTGGTTTGATGAGTGGTTGATTTGTGCTTGTGTATGCTTTTAAATGATTTATTAAACCACTGAATGAAGCACATAAAATCTTGTCCTCAAAGACAAGAAGCAAAAACTCAGAATAGTGAGTTTATGGGGGTATGTACATCAAATAGTAAGGATATTTGATATGAGGGAGAAAATACAATAGGAGTTTTATAAAAGTTTTATAAAAATTTTATAGACTTAGCAAATAACTGAAAGACGTAACACAATTTTAGTCAGAACCAACAGTTGCAGGAGCGCTGCTGCTTTGCCATATTAAATTTTTATATGTTCATCTCCAATGATTTCATTTTGGGATTTAAGTGGCACATTCCACCTGCTAATATTTGATGCTTCATGACACTGTCAATTACAGCTGATTTATTTTGTAAACTCCCTGATGCATTCCATATGCTCTGCCGTGAGCTGTTGTGTTGACTGCATTGTTGTGCCTGGGTTTTTTTCTCACTGATCATTTGTATACACACAGTTGTGTGCTTCTCAGTTGCACTGTAGTTGGCCTGCATTTGTTTCACTGTACTTGCTTCACTGCCTGTGCACGATCCGTGTTGCATTCTTGCTGCTGCTGCATGTTTGTTTGCTTCATGTTTTTGTTCAAGTTGGCACTAGTTTTGCTTTGAGCATTCCTTTGTGATCTTTGTGATTTGCACTTGCACGCTTTCTCTTGTTGGTGCACACATGTGTTGGCGAGGCAGTGCACATGGGTATGAGTACACGTGTGTACTGCAGCCATACGCGTTCGACAGAATTAAAAAAAAAAAAAATTGAAATTGTTAATGTAAAAATCTAAAATAGATTTTAAATTAGTTCATTTGTTTCATCATCTCTGTTTCCATTTTATTCAGTTCATTACAAATTTAATTACTTGAATTAAGATTAATCCTGACTCGAGTGTTTTTGTGTTTTGCAATATACGCTCGGGTCAGACCGAGTATTTCTGCAGCTTGAAGATTTTCTCGCAGCGAAGTTAGAGAGAGGGGGATTTCGGCACTCCACTAAAGTTTTTCAGCAAAATTTTTCTTGTACTTTAAAATAATAAATTGTTTCCGCTGTATAAAATGTAATGTATTGTATAACTCTGATATTTGTATACAAAGGAAAAGTTTATTTATAAAATATATTATTGTTCTGTGATTCTGTGACTGATTCTGTTTAAATGTTATAAACTAAATAACAATCCGTCATCTTGAACGTTTCTAGTTGGTTTAATTACCGACTAGAGACGGTCAGGGCGGCGGGTCATTACAAAGTGGTATCAGAGCTTTGGTTTACACAAAGCTTAGTTTATGGCATTTAATATGAATAGTTACTAGAATCACTTTAAAGGAAGTGTTTTCAAATCTAAAGAAGTTTAAAATTGTTTTCTTTAAAAAAAAAGTATTTTGAAAATTAGAATTATTTTGAAGATTCCCCTCTCTAAATTTAGGTTTGCGACCGTTTCTCTTCGGTGAGGTCTCGTTAGACTTGAGTTTCGATCATTCGGAAACTCATTATCGAATTTTTGAGAGTTATGGAAAATGAAACATGAGTTAAGAGAATTAATGAATTGGTTTAAATTGGCTTAAATCAAATATTTTGAATATCTTCAAAGTAGTAATTGGAAAATAAAATGATATGTCAATCTGATTATAATCAAATGGATTATTGAACTATAACTTGGAAATTTAATTTTGAATTCTTTTGAAAATTGATTTCAAATGTTGTGAAGAACGATTTAGTAAATAAATGGATTATAAGTATTTAACTTATAATATGGATTTTGGGTATATAACTAAGTTATATGAATTGAATTGAATCAAATTAGTAAAGGAGATTATAAAACGAAGTTTTATAAATAGAAATGTAATTTCTAAAGATGTTTATAAAATCCGCAAATGACTTATTTTGATAAGTAAATTATTGTAACTTATTAAAGGTGTTATATCTATGGTTTTGGACAATAAATGAGATATAAAAAGAGATATGAATCTAATGAAAATTTATAAGAGATTTAAATTGATGCAATGAAGAATTTGAATTTGAATGGGCATGGAAATAAGTTAAGTGGAAAACTTAATATTGGAAATTTGAAGTTGGTTTAAAACCAATATTTTGAAATGTATGCAGAATTCAAACTATGAATTAAGTTGAAGTTGAAAAACTTAAATGGGAATGTTTTTGGGAAGCAACACTATGAAATGAAGTAAATTCATTTTAAGTTGTTTTGAAATGTGTTTAAAAGAATGATTTCTTTTAAGAATGAAATATATATTTGATTTTGGTTTAAGTATATCGAATATTTTCAAAATGTTGAAAATAAATGGATTTGTAAATTACTTATTATTGAATAAGTATGGAAATATTTTCCAATATGAAATGAAAGGTTTGAAATTTTATCTTTTCAAGATAAAGTGAAAAGTGAATGTTTTGAGATTTTATCTTTTAAAGATAAATTGAAAAGTGAATATTTGAATTTGTTTCAAATGGTTAAGTGTGAAAAATTTTATATCTTGTAAAGATATTATTTTTGGGAAATTTGAACACTTAGTTCAACTTGGAAAAATTTCAAAGTGATTGAATTTTGAGTTAAATGGAGTTTAACTTTGACACCCAAAAACAATGTAAGTTGAACTTTGAATTTTAAATGGATGATTTGGATTGTATGTCTAACGTCGTGAATTGACGACATATCAATTGATCTCTATTAAATATATATCTGCGGTGGCGGAGAATTTATTCTCTTAGCTTAACACCCTTCTCTGAGACGTACGAGCTCAGAGGTTATATATCGATAGACATCAATTATGTGTTGAGGATTGACGATGTAACGTGAAATCCAAATCGAGTGTGAAGTCGATAATAAATTGGATTATGAATGTGAATTTGGTTTGAGATAACCTTAAAAAATTTCCAAATCGGCTTAGAGGAAAATTTTAAATGGATAATGAAATGGAAAATTTGTGAATCCTCTATTTGTTATGGGTATGAAATATTGTGGTTTTCATAACGTATATTTGTGAATACGATAAATTCGAAAACCAATTAGTTTGGAAAAGTAATTGTTATGGAAAACTTATGTAAGTACATGAGTATGATATGTACAAAAATGTGAAATGAAATATTATATATGTATGTATAATATTATGTTTTCCAAATTGAGGATATGGAAAAGTACCTTCCATTTAAACTTTGTGAAGGTTGTTGGAACTCGAGAAGAGTGTCCATTTGAAAATCGTAGCTACGTAGTATTTCCATTAGTTGGAATGTCCTTTTGGACTGGTATAGTGTGCTAGCGTAATTCGAGGGGCGAGATGCCTATGGTTACAAGCGATTCCACTGGGATAGTGGCGTAACCGCCGTGTATACCGCGATCTAGTTACACTCGGGTGGTAGCGTAATTTGAGGGGCGTGATGCCTACAGTTACAAGCGATTCCACTGGGATAGTGGCGTAACCGCTATGTAAACTGCAATCTACAAACCAAAGCGTAATTCGAGGGGCGAGATGCCTACGGTCACGAGTGATTCTACTGGGATAGTAGCGTAACCGCCGTGTGAACCGCGATCTTTGGCAACAACCATGGCGAAATTCAAGGGATGAGATATCCACAGTTACAAGCGACTCTACTGGGATAGTAGCGGAACCGCCGAGTAAACTGTGATCCATGGGGGAATGTGCTTTCCATATCCATTTTTAAAAGAATTTTTAAAAAGGTATTTTCACTGGGAATTGAAGCAAGTATATTTAGTACTTGGAGATTGTTAGACTTGCGCCTGGCCAGCGTATGCCTAATGTCTTTAAGAACGACAATAGACTTGTTAAATTTCGAGTTAGCAAGTATTTTCAAACTTTAAATAGAAAACCAATTATCTGAAATTAAAGTGATATAAATTCCAACCTAATAAATTAAGGAAGAGGATTTTTGAAATGTTTTGAAAGTCCACAGCTTTGGAAAAGTTATACTATGTAAATTTCTTAAATGAAGAAGTTCAAATTTAAAATTTGGGTTTTTGTAAGTTGGAAATTTTAGTAAAGATTTTTGTGTCTTGATTGTAGAAAAATAATAGACAAATGAGTTAATTAACAAAGCTAGTGAGATAAAACAAATAGAATGAATCCTACATTCATTTATTTCTAATAAGTTTCGAACTAGATAAAAGTGTGTAAAATATAAATATTAGTGAAATTTCAACAATCATTTCTCCTTACTTGTAATTTCGGGACGAAATTCTTTTAAGGAGGGGAGATTGTAACGATCCTAAATTTTGAACAATTTAAATTGTGAATATTTAATTAATTTTAAATATTTGAATGATAATTTAAATTGAATTTTCAATATAACAATGAAATTGGTGATTAAATTTTAAAATTTAATCTATAAAGAGTTGAATAAAAATTTAAATTTGACTTTGGAGTTGAAATTGAATATTAAATTTGTATTATAAATTTAAACTAATGACTTAGAAAAAAAAAACTTGGATATAAGGATTATTTCTTATGTAAATTAATAGTTGAATTAATTTTTGATTTGAAAACTGTGTAGTTATTTGAATTTTTCAAGTTTAATATGAAGAACATATTGAATTTAAAATTTGAGCTTGGAGTTTGTTAATTTATTAAAATAAATACGTTTAGTTAAAATTTTAACAACAAAAATTAAACAAAACAAAGTAAAGGGAATAATTTTACAAAACAAATTGAATTCCAAATGAAGAAAAAATTAATTAACAAAAGAAAATTTTGATTAAGGAATCAAGTGGGCTTTACAATTTTCCTAGCCCATGGTTTTGCTTAAGTGCTGTGATATTATCTAAGGCTATACTCGATCCCTTCTCTATTTCATTCGTAACCCTAAATTTTTAACGAAAGAAAATAAAAATAATGGCGGCTTCAGTTCTCATTTTCGTTCCTCTCCGGAAACTAGGGCTTGCGATCCAATTTGGGGCTTCAATCTTCGTTCGAGGGTGCTAATTCCCACCTCGGCTGTTCGATTCGAGTTATGGTGAGTTCTCTGCTCACGATTAATCTTTTATTCAAGTATTTAGATCTGTTTGAATTGAATGCTTGGTTGCATGCTATGATTTGTGGTGTTATTCGTTATCATTTGCTCGGCTAATTTACTTTAAAACTGATAAGGACATATAAGTCTCTGCATGTATGGTTGTTGGTGTTATTTTGCTATCGTTTGCTCTGATAATTTGATTTAATCTGATAAGAACAGATGCTATTAAATTTGTTTTAAACTGATAAGAATAGATGCAATCAAATCTTGCTTTTAAATCTGATAAGAACAGATGCTATTTGTAATCTTGCTTTTTAACCTGATAAGAACAGATGCTATTTGTAATCTTGCTTTTTAACCTGATAAGAACAGATGCTATTTGTAATCTTGCTTTTTAACCTGATAAGAACAGATGCTATTTAAACTTGGCCTTAAATCTGTCATGCGTGGATGCCTGCATTTATTTTCTTCTCTGATATATGTTATTGCTTGCATGTGTTTATTTGTGAGAAATCCTTCATCCTCTTTATCTGATGCATATATAAAACTCTGTTGTTAATTGCTTCTCTGTTTTCATGCTTGTGAGCAAACTCATTTATCTACCTATATGTTTCTGATTTTATGGTTGACTCTTGAAGTATGATGGTTTAGATGACTGCATGTTTGAATTTACATATTTTTATGGATGTAAATGTATGAGTATGTATAAATGCATATCTCTGTTGTGAGTAAGCTTCTTATTTTTTTTAAAAAACAGTTTTTTTTGAAATCAAAATCAAACAATAAACTACATAGCTTATGTTTATTTACAGAAATCAAATGGTTTAAACAAAACTGTTCTGTTTGTTTTAAAATGACATGAGTAAACTCACATGCACTAAAAATTATGACATCTGAGCTTATGAAGTGAGAAAAATAAAATAAAATGATGTAGTGATTGCTTATTCATGAATGTTCTGTGTATGAATATATATATGTGATGATTTCTGTAGATGCAGATCAAGTTAGTCTGTAAACTAGAATATTCTTAAATAAAAATCTTTATCATTTGTATTGTTACAGTTAGAAATTTTATGTACAAACAGAATATGTTTGTTAATATAAAGTTAGGTGCTGGAAATCATGAATTAGTTAAAATAAGTTAAGCCCAAACCTGATACTTCTGAAATAGTTATAGCAGGGAGTAATTTTTAATTTAAAATCAGGATACTAACATCATTTTTTTTACAGGATTTTAACATTGATGCATGTTAAAAATCAGAAAGTATAAAACAAATTTCACTTTTAAAAATAAACTATGTAAAGTAGTATTCTGTTTGAACAGAAATAGAATTTTAGAAGCATTTGATAGGCTAGTGGAATTATGGGGTTAGGATACTTCCAGTAGGTTGAATGTTGATGTGAGAATGAAGGAATTTGGTGATATTTGATCAGTGAGAAAGAGAGAGGAGAAAAAGGAAGTTAGACTGCTATGAATTTTATTTTAAACTAGTAAGAACAGACACTTGCTCTGATAATTTGCTTTTAAACTCATAAGGACATATGCAAGATGATATTGAAGTAATTTGTTTGAATGTATATGAGTTTCTGGAAATTACTATGTACTTACTCAAGTATGTATACACTGTTAGTATTGCATTTGTATTACTGCATACTTGTCTGGATCATTGATCATTGCCACTGTGACTTCTGGTTGCTTGAGCATTTGGGTCTGCATTGTAGTTGTGTTCATATATACTGCTCTGTTGTATGCTTGATCACTTGAGTTGTTTCATACTGCTAGTTTGCCTTCATGTAGTGGTTTGGACATCTGCACTTGTAGCTGCACCCCATGCTGTTGCATTTGAACTTATATGTTGTCTGCACTAGTTCACTTAAGCACATGCTTGGCTTTGTGGCCTTCATACTAATTGCAATAGATCATTATGTAAATAAACATTGAAAAGTGAATTGTCTGACTCCAATGCATAATTGTTAAGCTGCACATCTTGAATATGTTTGATAATTGTAGAAGTATATATATATATATAAAAAAATGATGAATTATATTATCATTACTGTCAAGTGTAATTTAAAATGGGTTAAGTACAAGGCAGTAAAAGGAGGGAAGTTCTTTTGCTTATGTCTTGTATTTAATAAGGGGGTAAGTGCAAGTAGATCACAAGTTAAAATATTTTGCCAAACTTGTTTTGACTGAGTTGTATGAATGTGATGATTTTATGATTACATATTTGTGATTGACACATGTTTGATATGTGTGAATAAAATGATAAATGACCATATCATTTCTGAAGTATGTGATATACTGTTGATTTATGAATTGAAAATTTATGAAATTTGGTGTTAATACAAACACTGCACATTAACTGATATGCTAACTGATATAGCTGTAATCATATGATAAAATGATGCTATGAATATCTCTAGTTATAATTTCATATGAAATATGCCAGTAGTATGTATGTTTGTAATGGATCTGGTTTGATGAGTGGTTGATTTGTGCTTGTGTATGCTTTTAAATGATTTATTAAACCACTGAATGAAGCACATAAAATCATGTCCTCAAAGACAAGAAGCAAAAACTCAGAATAGTGAGTTTATGGGGGTATGTACATCAAATAGTAAGGATATTTGATATGAGGGAGAAAATACAATAGGAGTTTTATAAAAGTTTTATAAAAATTTTATAGACTTAGCAAATAACTGAAAGACGTAACACAATTTTAGTCAGAACCAACAGTTGCAGGAGCGCTGCTGCTTTGCCATATTAAATTTTTATATGTTCATCTCCAATGATTTCATTTTGGGATTTAAGTGGCACATTCCACCTGCTAATATTTGATGCTTCATGACACTGTCAATTACAGCTGATTTATTTTGTAAACTCCCTGATGCATTTCCATATGCTCTGCCGTGAGCTGTTGTGTTGACTGCATTGTTGTGCCTGGGTTTTTTTTCTCACTGATCATTTGTATACACACAGTTGTGTGCTTCTCAGTTGCACTGTAGTTGGCCTGCATTTGTTTCACTGTACTTGCTTCACTGCCTGTGCACGATCCGTGTTGCATTCTTGCTGCTGCTGCATGTTTGTTTGCTTCATGTTTTTGTTCAAGTTGGCACTAGTTTTGCTTTGAGCATTCCTTTGTGATCTTTGTGATTTGCACTTGCACGCTTGCTCTTCTTGGTGCACACATGTGTTGGCGAGGCAGTGCACATGGGTATGAGTACACGTGTGTACTGCAGCCATACGCGTTCGACAGAAATTAAAAAAAAAAATTGAAATTGTTAATGTAAAAATCTAAAATAGATTTTAAATTAGTTCATTTGTTTCATCATCTCTGTTTCCATTTTATTCAGTTCATTACAAATTTAATTACTTGAATTAAGATTAATCCTGACTCGAGTGTTTTTGTGTTTTGCAATATACGCTCGGGTCAGACCGAGTATTTCTGCAGCTTGAAGATTTTCTCGCAGCGAAGTTAGAGAGAGGGGGATTTCGGCACTCCACTAAAGTTTTTCAGCAAAAATTTTCTTGTACTTTAAAATAATAAATTGTTTCCGCTGTTTAAAATATAATGTATTGTATAACTCTGATATTTGTATACAAAGGAAAAGTTTATTTATAAAATATATTATTGTTCTGTGATTCTGTGACTGATTCTGTTTAAATGTTATAAACTAAATAACAATCCGTCATCTTGAACGTTTCTAGTTGGTTTAATTACCGACTAGAGACGGTCAGGGCGGCGGGTCGTTACAATTCGTCTCTGCTTCATTGTTTTTCCAGGGTTACTACAAACTTATATAGCTGATATGGGCCTACCAGATATACCAAAATTCTCTAACTTACCATTAGAAGGAAGCTTGAATATCCATCCAAATACAGTCATCTTAATGTTAACCAAACTGTTTGTCAGTCTCATAGTCTGCTAGGCTCACTATGAACCTAATGGTTTTACAGCCCAACCAATAACCTATCTAAGTTATAGATTTCTTTCGGTGCATAACCTACTTTTAGTTTAACCCTTAACAAAGCCTTACGCAGTGGAATTGTGGACAAATATCAATGAGAGGCTAATGGTTGATGTAAAGGTTGCTACCCTACACTAGTCCCATTATCTGGTTCTCCATTCTCTAATCCTTGCGTCAATTTACCCCATCACAACTTATCTAACGGTGATAAGAACAATAATCTCACTAGTAAAATTCTAGGCTAAATACCCTTTTTATTTCCTTAAATACATAATTCTTTATTAATGATTTAACCCTTAAAATCATACTTAAACTAAGGAAATTATAGCCCTTTATTTTATCCAAAATATTATGCCAATATATATGCTTTTATAAAATAGCTTTCAATAACTTCAAAATCAATTTAAGGACGTCGGACCTCTAAAAGCCTCAGGCTATAAAGCCATATAAAAAAACTAATTGTATTAATAAATTGCGGCATTAATATTACCTACATGGATTATCACATCCTTTCTATGCTTCTATTAATAAAAGGTTCTAATTTAATAAAACACGAGGCCATAAAGCCGATATCATCTATGTTGCATAACACACTATATAAGTTATAAGGTTTGCATAGTGTAAAGCTTTTAAACTGGAAAACATGGGAATGCCAATATTGTTAACCTTCAGCATCAATATCAAAAATTTATATCGGACGTTTTAAAACAGTAAGGTCGACATTGATGACTTCTGACATTAATGGCATAAAATGGTTGATATTAAACTCTTAAAACTGAGCTACCATGATCTCATAACAATAATGCCAAAATTAATTAGAGGTGGTATCATTGACATTTTCTACACTAGCGGCATTACTGCCTAAAATAATTAATGTCGTAACTCTTACTTACAGTACTACTTGCAGTATTGTTGTCTTAAGCTATGGCATCAAATAGGTAGCATGCGCCATTTTTTTCTTTAGCGTGGGTCAAATAGGAAGCATGGGACACTATTTAAAACAATGGTGAAAACATGTTGTATTACTATAGCCGATACAAAATATGTGACATTGTTGCCATAAAATCTTTTTCTTGAAAGCAACATTAGTAGCATTACTATAGCCAATGTAAAATATGCGGCATTGATAGCTAAGGCATGGATGAACGTCGGCATTGATTAATGACGACATAACAATCCTGCAATTAACATAAAAACCGTTTTATTTCTCCAAAAAGCAATTTCTTTTCACCAACTCCTTTCCCTTGTCAAATTGTTATTAGATAATACATTTTTTATCAAGTCCCTTTTAGAAAAATGTTATAGATTAAAATTTTCATTCTCAAAATAATTTGCAAATCATTAAACTTATATGATTATTTTAGTACGATTATTAAGCCTTTCTAGCCTAATAAATTTGTATAAAATCATAAAAAATTGGGAAAAATCTCAAAAAATCACAATAAACCAGAATTAACATATTCTTTAACCTATAAAAATTTCAGACCAAAACATTATTTTATTATTTTTAATAATTAAAACCCAAAACAAATTCTTTTCCTTAGGAAATTCATAAAATATTCATATTTGCTTGAAAATTCATGAAAGTAAAAATCCACTTCTAAAATAATGTTATGAACATCATATCCAAATTTCAAGTCAATTAGATGTTGTAAACTAGGTTTTAATTCTTTGACCTAGTAAATAATTCCATAATAAATCCAATAATACATCATTTAAGCATATAATCTACCAACCAATCATATTATGGCATGATAACAACATATGATTTGGGTTTAAGCATAAAACCGAAATAAGCAAGCAATGGTGAGATGGATAACTATTATCCACCTTAATTACATAAAGACATTGTTGATTTGATCTCCTTGAGCTTTATCCTTTGAATTCCTAGCTTTTTCTCTTCTCAGATCTCTAGCAGTGGCTGACCTTTCTTTGGTTTAGTTTGTATGAAGTGATTGTGAATGAGGAAGTGAGAATGGGAGGGTTTAAGTTAGGAAACATGGCCTTTTCTATTATGCCCCTCACATTATTCCTCCTTATTATTTAAGCTATACCCAATCTTATTAACTCATTAATTAAGTCTTGATCTATTTAATTTTCGAATCTCATTTTCCTTATTTCAACACATTATATTATCGAATTCATCTAATTAAATATATAAAATAATGTTACTCAAAATTAGGGGTGTTATAGACTCTCCTCCTTAGAGAATTTCGTCATCGAAATTACAATAAGGTATGTAACAAAAATAAAACACAAGTAGAAAACGTACCATCAAATAGATCAGGAAAAATGTCCCTAATCTTATCCTCTATCTCCTAAGTACATTCTCTCTCGTCATCACTCCATTGGACCTTCACTAGTCTGACTTTTTTGTTTCTTAACTTCTTCTCATCCCTAACCGCAATAGAACTTGTTGTCTAACAGTACTCATGTCCGGTTCTACCATTAAGTCTTCCAATGCGGTCAGAGTGATAGTAGTCGTTGGATCACAAACACACTTTCTAAGTCTAGAAACATGGAAAACATTATGAATTCCTACCAAACTGCTAGGTAACCCTATCTGGTAAGTGAGTTTTCCGATCTTTTCTGTAAGAGGAAACGATCCAACATATTTCGATGCCAATTTCCTGGACTTTCGAAATCGTAGCGCACCCTTCATCGGTGATACTTTAACAAAACATGTCTCCAATCGAGAACTCCAAACCCTTACGTCTCTTATTTGCGTAACTTTTCTACCTTGACGTAGCTTCCTTCATTCTCACTTGGATCAACTCATTCTTTACAACAACTTCTCTCACCAAATCTGGACAAAGAACTAGTCTATCTCTGGTCTCTAACCAACACAAGAGCTTCAAAAGTTGTTGTTTGCACAAAAAATGGGCAAACACCTCCAAGTCGTATTATTTAGTTGATTTTATGTGGTTTTCAATGATTTGGGTGACTTATGCTAATATGTAAAAAGCAGGGACTAAATTGTAAAAGACACACAGATTTATAGTGGTTCGGCCAGAACGTGCCTACATCCACTTTATATGTTATTATCCTTTTTCTTTCAGATTACAAGTACAAAGCTTTGCATACAAGTATATGAAAGTTGTTTGAAAGTTCCTTCCGTGCTTGAGCTCTCAAACTTGTCTGCCATTGTTGTACCCCTGCCCCTCTATTTACAGAGTGAGGTTGGGGGCAGGGGTCTTGGATGTATATAGCTGCTGGTGGGCCTGGGCTGAAGCGATCTGGCCTGGCATATCTGGTTCGGCGGGGCTTGGTTCGACCGTGCTTGGAGTGGTTGGTCCGGAGGTTCATTCGGTAGTGGGTGGAAAGATGGTTTGTTCGGCATGGAAGTGGAGAGATGGTTCGGCATGGAGGAGAGGCCTCGGTCCGGCAGTTGTCAGAGAAGGCTTCTGGACCGGTGTCTTGGTGATGAGTGGCTTCTGGACCGGTGGCTTGGTGATGAGTGATTCGGCAGTGGGTTGGTTCGGTATTGGAAGGGGATGGCCTGGTTCGGTATTGAGTTGGTTCGGCGGGAGGTGGCTGGGAACTGGTTCGGCAGGCGATAGTTGGAGTCAGTTTCTCTTGGACCGGTGGTGGCGAGAAAGGCACCCAACACTTGCTCCCCAAAGTGGGGCACGTGCTTGCATGTGTCGCGCTTTGTTTTTCTTCCCGTTGGTGTAGCTTCATTCGGGTGTGGGTGCTCAGCCGGCTGGTCAGGTTGTCCTGTGCTTGTTTATAAATAGGGACTACACCCCTTCGTTATTCCTTACCGAATTTTAGAGAGAGCCGAATCAATCTGAGTGCCGAATCAACTTTCTACCGAATCAAACAAGTGTCGAATCAACAAGTGCCGAATCAAGAAGGTGCCGAATCAAGCAGGTACCGAACCAGGTATGTTTTCTTTCGCCGAACGAACACGAACGAGATTGGACTGTTGAGTGCCAAATGAGCTATGCCGAATGAGATATGTGATGTACTACCGAATGAATCTTTAAACCTTTAATGCTGGATGGATTTTTATACTTGAATCATGAGTGAAATCTCCGACTCGTATACGCTTGCTTGCTTATATTTCTATACTTCTTGTTCTAACAACATGCCTTTCACTTCCGTGTATGCAGATAAATGTCTCAAAGAGTAGAAACTCGATCAGAAAAGAAGAGATCCCAGGACAGAGAAGGGTCTTCTGCCATGCCCCCAGCCCAGTCAGGACCTGCGCAACACGGACCTGCCCCAAGGTCATTAGTGGACGGATATGGTCTCCAGGAGCTTCTGGACTCCCCGCCCGACTATTTTCCTAGCTCCCTCAAAGAGGAGCAACTCGATGCCATATCTCGTTCTTTTGGGATTGATAGAGCGCTCATGGTGCTGCCAGGGGCTGGAGTTATGCCATATGATAGAGCGTTCATGAGTCTCTCTTCTCCTTCTTCTCCATTCTCTCTCTCTAGTTCCTGAACATTCCTTATGAGAGTCTGCATGCTCTTCATTTGATGATGAGGCCACCGAGGAATTCCCAACTCTCTGCATTTCTTCTACAAAAGAGTTAGACCTATGTTCAATTCTTTCGCTGCTTGTGATATTGGCAAGTAAAAGTACTTTGATACTAGTTCAAATGTTAAGGTCGTTTTTTTCCTTGTTCATCGTTAATTTCTTCTTGTTTCTTTTTTCTCCTTTTGATTCTTTCTTCTGATCATCAGTAGATATCCTGTAGCTCAACTTGGACTTCTCTATCTCATAACTCAAGTCGTTGAAGATGATATTGAACTCTTCAGAAAGGGTCAGAGAAGCTAAACGAGGATCTGAAGGATGGTTTAGAGGAATGGCATTGATTATTTCATCCAAATCTGGTACTTCATTGTTCAAACCACTGAATGATCCTTTACTGAAATCTAGTTGAGCATCATCAAATCCACTGGGCAGACCATCAATATCGTTCCAAAGATTATGATCATCTAAGTAGTGCAATTGGTTATTCATGACCGCAGAAGGACTGATCATGTAATTTTGTATATGATGTTGAAATGTGTAGTCAATGCAAAGAAGATTGAAGCTGGTAATGAATGTGCATTTCATCTTGAGTGTTCTGGGTTCAAGCCTTGCTTCCCCTTCTTTTCTTTTTAGGTTTTCATAACTTGATCGTTTATTGTTAACGAGTATTAATGGATTCTTCTCCTGAATTGGACAGGTGGGACCTTTGGTCAACATGCTGGGAACTTCGATCCTGCATTCAAGTAGATTCGAAGAGCTGGTAGGATGAGGGCGGAGCACTGATGCAGCTGGTTATTTTATTTGGTCTGCTTGACATTCCTGTATATGCTAGTTCAAAACATTAATGTACTTTCTAGCTGTAATTATGTCATCGAACGACTTTATGTAAGTTTATGACACAAGCTGATTCTGTTAAATTTTGAATGCTGTTATTATTTTGATGTGCTGCATAAGAAGTATAACTATGCATATGCCTGTGATTTAGTTGTGTTTGATGCTAAGCTCTTGCTTGAAATATAATTTCATGCTTTGCAATGTTAGTGTGATGTATGAGTAAGTTATAGTTACATGTTTATGTACAAGTGAAGAGAGTACCGCCCTTCATGTTTTAGTTGCAGGGGGTAGCTTTGAGCGTCTTGTGTAACTGATCATGGATACAGCTGAGTGCCTTGTTATCCAGTTTGCGGGCTCCGATTCTTATGAGCGAATGTCTCCTAGTTGGTGTCCTGTACTTTAGGGACCGTTACATAGGATAGGAGAAAAGTATTTAAATGGAATGGAAATATAGGAAAAGTAAAACTTCCAGTCACGGAAGGCCGTCGATGTGCTTAAGTTCGTGGCAAACGGGTTTTGTAGTCACTTTCCCTAGCTGTGGGTCTTGGAGACATTTGTCACCCATCTTACGCCTCCATGGGGAGTTTTCTTTTTTACCACAGCCGCACTTAAGACACATCGAAGCCGAGATCGCGCACAGTAACTACCCGGGTCATTATGGCCTGTAATCGTGGGTATTATTCGATTTACTGTGGCCGGCTAGCGTGGGTGCCGATCGTCAACTGTGAAATGCCCCTGGCTGGCCACACCTTATGTTGGGGCTTATAATCGATTCACGGCTGCCGGTGAGCCTAACAGCATAATGAGTTGCCTAGCCCATAGTTGACCTGTTCCATGGCTTTTACTCGACTCATTAAGGTCGGCTTTAAGGGCCAAGGCAAACAATGAGTTAACTCGCGGTAGAGGGATACCGGAGCAAAGTGTCTCATTGGCGAGGGCATAGGATGTAGCGTACCTGTTAGGTTTTGTCCAGGCGGAGTTGTGCTGTGAAACTCTAAATGGAAATGTCATTTGCAAAGGATTTTGTTCAACAGAAAAGGATAAAGCTTAACAAGTAGCCAAGATACAAAGGAACAAGTTAACAAGAGCCAAGTTTTTAAAGTGGTTCGGCACGAAAATGCCTACGTCCACTGATTCTCTTTGTTAATTCACTTCATATGGGCAGTACAAGTTAAGAAAAGTATCGACGGAGGTGTCGGATGTTCCATGCCCTCTGGAACACCACTCCGTCCACTGTTGACAAAATATAAGCTCCGTTGTGAAGATCTTGATGAATTACATATGGTCCGTCCCAGATTGGATCCAGCGCTCCTGGGCATGGAAAGATTCATTTGAGGACAAGATCTCCTTCTTGTAAGCTGCGATGTTTGACTTTGGGTAGTATAGTGCTGCCACTTTTTGTTTGTGGGCTGCTACTTTGAGTGCTGCATCATTTCTTCTCTCCTCAATTAGATCCAAAGACATGTGGAGGAGTTCTTCATTTTCTTCGGGGTTGTAGTGGATCCCACGGTGGGAAGGCACAATAGTTTCAACTGGGAGCATGGCCTCCGATCCGTATGCCAAAGAGAAAGGAGTATGCCCCGTTGATGTTCTGAAAGAAGTGCGGTAGGCCCATAGTGCTGTAGGAAGTTCATCCACCCAAGCGCCTTTTGACTTTTCAAGTTTCTTTTTGATTAAAGTTTTGAGAATCTTGTTGACAGCTTCGACTTGTCCGTTTGCCTGGGGATAAGCCACGGATGAGAAGCTTTTGTGAATCCCGTGCTCTTGGCACCAGTTGGTGAATTCCTCACTGTCAAACTGAAGTCCATTGTCTGATATGATTTTGAGTGGTACTCCGTACCTGCACAGAACATTTTTGATCAAGAAGTTAATGATTTTTGTCGAAGATATTTTATTTAGAGGTTCTGCTTCCACCCATTTAGTGAAATAGTCGACTGCTACTATAGCATATTTAGCTCCGCCTCGACCCATTGGCAGTTCACCAATCAAGTCAATTCCCCATACTACAAAGGGACAAGGGCTAGTCATTTGAGTGATCTCATTTGTTGGTAGTCGAGGAATTTTGGCAAATTTCTGACATCTGTCAGATTTTTTGACGAAGTCTAAGGCGTCTTTGTTCAAGGTGGGCCAGAAATATCAATATCGGAGTATCTTCTTTGCCAGAGTCTGCCCTCCAGTGTGATCTCCGCAGCTTCCCTGGTGGATGTTGGATAAGATTTCCTTGGCTTCCCTTCCAGCGACACATCGTAATAAGGGGTTAGAGAAGCCACGCCGGTAGAGGATTCCTTCTTGAAGTGTGTAGCGGGAGGCTTTCCTCAAGATTTTCCTGACTTCGCTACGCTCGCTGGGCAATGCGCCATCTTGTAAGTATTTCCGGATAGGAGCCATCCAAGTTTCTTCTTCAATCGCAGCTATCAGATCCTCCAGTTCGAAGCTCGGGGCTAGCTGTTATGAGACGGCTATTACTCCCGAAAAGGAGTTGTTCTTCATGCTGGCTTGCTTTGCCAGTTCGTCGGCCTCTTCTCTCGAGGAATGTGCCTGATCAAATAGTGATCCAGTTAGTTAAGTAGCAGCTTGGTTTTCTTTAGGTATGCTATGAGTCATTCTCCTCGAGTTTGGAACTCTCCTAGTATTTGATTTACAATGAGTTGAGAATCACTATAAAGATATGAAGAACGGACTCTGATTTCCAAGGCAAGTTCTAATCCGGCGATTACTGCTTCATATTCTGCATCGTTATTGGTGGTGGCGAATTCCAACCTCAGGGCATAGTGCAGCTTCCTTCCCCTGGGGGTGACTATCACGATGATTGCCCCCGAGCCTTGTTCGTTTGATTCTCCATCTACAAAGAGATTCCATTTGACGTCTTCTGACACCTCGGATTGCTCCCTACCTTCACTGGTGTGAATTTGGCAATGAAGTCGGCCATAGCTTGTCCCTTGATGGTGGTGCGGAGATGGTAGGTGATATCATATTGACTCAATTCAATGCACCATTTAAGTAACCGCCCAGAAGTATCGGGACAATGAAGTACTTGCCGTAGTGGTTGATCGGTTAGAACTCAGATGGAATGAGACTGGAAGTAGTGTCGCAGTTTCCGTGATGTGATTAGTAAGCAGTACGCTAGCTTCTCAAGTTTAGGATATCTGGCTTCTGCCCCCGTAAACCTCTTACTTACGAAGTATACGGGCCGTTGCGTGCAGTTGTCTTCTCTCACCAACGCGGCGCTTAGGGCATGTGGTGACACAGCAAGGTATAAGTATAGTTCTTCGCCTTCATTAGGAGTTGAGAGTACTGGTGGCCGCTGGAGGCGTTCGATTAGGTTAAGGAAAGCTGTTGAACACTCATCGGTCCATTCGAATTTTCCTTTGTCTTTCTTCAGGGCTTCGAAGAAAGGAATGCATTTGTTAGTTGCTTTAGAGATGAACCGGCTTAGGGTGGCCACCTTCCCGTTTAGGCTTCGCATCTCTTTTCGAGTGGATGGTGTCTTGATATCATGCAAGGCCCGGACTTGTTCGGGGTTTGCCTCGATCCCTCTGGCATGGACGATGAATCCCAAGAATTTTCCCGATGATACCCCAAAGGAGCACTTTAGAGGATTTAGCTTCATTCCGTATTGGCGGAGTACTCGGAACATCTCGTCCAGGTGGCTTGCATGACCATCGGCTTTCCTTGATTTAACCAGCATGTCATCCACGTAGACTTCCATGGTTCGTCCTATTAATTCTGCAAACATCTTGTTGACGAGGCGCTGGTAAGTAGCTCCGGCGTTCTTTTGTCCGAAGGGCATTACTCTGTAGCAGTACAATCCCCGGTTAGTGATGAAACTAGTGTGGTCCTGATCGGGGGCATGCATAGGAATTCGGTTATATCCTGAGTAGGCGTCCATGAAAGATAAGAGTTCGTGCCCGGTAGTACTGTCCACAAGTTGGTCGATTCGGGGAAGTGGGAAGCAATCCTTTGGGCAAGCGTCATTTAGGTTGGAGAAGTCAATGCATGTTCGGCACTTCCCATTAGCCTTCTTTACTAGTACCGGGTTAGCGATCCATTCTGGGTAGATGGCTTCTCGTATGAAGTTGTTGGCAAGTAGGTTCTTTACTTCTTCTTCGAGGGCTGCCGATCGTTCTGCCCCTATACTTCTCTTCTTTTGCTTTACCGGCACCTTGGTAGGATCAATGTTCAGTGCGTGGCATGCTATGTCTAGGGAGATTCCAGTCATATCAGCGTGCATCCATGCAAATACATCCAAGTTGTGGCGAAGGAAATCAATAAGTTGGTCCTTCAATTCTGCTTTTAACTGAGATCCGATTCTCAGTAGTTTACTTGGGTCGCGTTTGTCTACAGATACAAATTCCATAGCCTCTACAGGCTTGGCGGTGGCCTCCTCCTCTTTATCCCTAGGGCTAACTCGTTGAAGGGATCACTGGTATACCGAAGAGGAGGGGCTTTCTTTAGTTGCTATGCTTCCAAGCTTTTCTTGCAGAGAGCAGTCTCTGCATTCTTCCCTTTATCTCTCCTGCGATTATTGCGAAGTTCGGTCACATAGCAGTCCCGAGCGGCGTCTTGATCCCCTTCCATTTCTCCCACTCCATTATCCGTTGGGAACTTCATCTTCAGGCACCACGGGGCAAGGACAATTTGGAAGTCGGACAGGGCTGGCCTTCCCAAAAAGGCGTTGTAGGCTGAGTGATTGTCTATTAACACGAATGTCTGTTTCCGAACGGCGGAGCGGGGGTGACTCCCCAATTCAACAAAGAGGTCCAATTGTCCGAGGGGCATCTTTGCTTCTCCAGTGAAACCGTGTAGTGGTTTGTTGCAGAGAGACACATCCTTCATTGATAGCATCATTTTGTCAAAAGCATGCTTGAACAGAATATTCACTGAGCTTCCAGTGTCTACTAGGATCTGAAAAACTTCAGCCGGGCCGAACCAGGCAGAGATGACCATTGGATCCATGTGAGGGTATTGCCTTCCTTCTAGGTCGCGCCCACTGAATGTGATGTCATTATTTTCCTTTCGCTTCGGGTGGCGTTCTTCCATAACAGAATTGACGCAGTCTCCATCGTTTCTGAGTGAGTTTCCAAATCTTTCCATTTCTGCCCAGCTTCTGTCGGCGATGTGTGGTCCTCCTGATATGGTGTGGACCACTATCTTTTCTTGACTGGAGCCACTGGTGTTGCGATTTCCTCCACCCGTTTCTGGGGGAGATCGCCTTGGGTTTCCACTTACAGGGGTTGGAGTTCTGTCCTGACTTTTCACATAGCGTTCCAGCCTCTTCCTTCTGATGTGTTCTTCGATTAAGTCCCGGAGATGACGACATTCATTGGTATCATGCCCATAAGATTCATGGAAGCGGCAGAACTTTCCAGTCTGAATTGCATTATCTGATTCCTTCTTGTGCGGGGGGGCGTTTGTACCTGACTTCGTCTTGGGTGGCCAGGAAGATGTTTTCGATTGTCTCATTCAGAGGAGTGTAAGAGTCAAACCTCGGTCCCGGCCGATACAGGCGTTTTTCTCCCTTCTTGCCCCCATCATTGTCTCTAGATTCACTTTTTCTAACATCCTTTGCTGCAGTGGGCGCATTGCCCTGAGCAGTCTTAGTTTGTTGTATTGTCCGCCTTTCAGTGGCAGCGTCTTCAAGTCTCATATACTTTCCAGCCTCATGGAAGAAATCGGGTAAAGTAGCTGGTTTCTCTTTCGTTAACCTTCTAGCGAATTTCGTATCCGGATGCACACCACTACAAAGGGCTATTAAGATAAGTTTCTCATCGGCATCTTGGACTGCAGCCGCTGCGGCATTGAATCGGGTAAGATATTGTTGCAATGTTTCTCCAGGCTTCTGCTTGACATTGGATAAGGAATAAGCGTCCTTGGGTTGTTCCACATGAATGCGAAACTGACTGATGAATTTCTCTTTCAACATTTCCCATGAGCTGATGGATCCCTTGGGTAGATGGCAGAACCAGGAGGTAGCTAGATCTGCCAAGAACAGCGGAAAGCATTTGCACAATACTCCTTCCGTCGCACCGCTCATGAGCATGTGCTGTGTGTATCTTTGTAGGTGTACGACGGGGTCAGAGGTTCCCCTGTAAGGTTCCATTGTTGGCATCTTCCATTCTCGGGGGGTGATGGCAAGTTTGATATTGCGGGAGAAAGGGCTGGTTACCCTAGCACCTATCCCCCGATCCCTTTGGTCTCGTTGGACGCATTCTTTGAACAATCGTGCCATCCTTTCATCGGAATTTGGAGCGGATAGAAATGAACTTGGTTCTTCCCTGTGGGACTGATTCCGTCCAGATGACCTGTAGGGATGGTAGCGTCTATCGCCCCTAACATTTTCCAGTGGCAGTCTCTGATCTTCCGGGAGCATGCTAGGGTCAGCTACAGTTGGCCTTTGCCTTGATCGTCCCATGTTGGGTTCAGTTTCAAACTCTTCCTCGGGTCCAACTTCGGGCTGGGTTTTAGCTCGGCCCCGTCCATTGGTGTTTCCTTGGTTAGGTAGCATGACAGGCTCAGCTACATCCGACTCTTGCCTGGTACCTCCCCTGTTTGGTTCGGTTCCAAGTGTTTCCCCAGGTCGGAATTCGGGCTGAGCCCGGGCTTGGCTCCTACCATCGTTTTTTCTATTATTAGCTTCTTCGAAGAAGAAAGATCTCTGTCGCCTCCCAGATCCTACAGATTGGGATTCACCCCATGATTCAGTGTTGCGGTTGGATTCTTCAGCATCCCTTAAGCGTGACATGAGTTGGTCCACCAAGGCTTCTTGTTGGGATGTGAAGCGGTTAGTTACTTCAGCCACAACTCTGTCTAGATCTGCCCTTGTAATTGCCGCTGGTGGTTCTGTGGCAGGGGCTGTCGGGTTTGTCCGATCCTCGTTTGGTACTACTGTCGGAATAGGAGGATTCACTTGATCTGTGACCACTGGATCTTGAATGCTCCTAGTCGCAATGTTCATTCCTTTGTTAACATCCCTCTTCTGCTTGGAAGGCATGTTTTCTAAGCAACGAACGATGTTGTTAGGAAGAAGTTTAAGTGGGAGAAGCTGAAGCTTCGAGCTCTTGTTCTCAGTGGAAGCACCAAAAATATTTGCACAAAATATGGGCAAACACCTCCAAGTCGTATTATTTAGTTGATTTTATGTGGTTTTCAATGATTTGATTGACTTATGCAAATATGTAAAAAGCAGGGACTAAACTGTAAAAGACACACAGATTTATAGTGGTTCGGCCAGAACGTGCCTACATCCACTTTATATGTTATTATCCTTTTTCTTTCAGATTACAAGTACAAAGCTTTGCATACAAGTATATGAAAGTTGTTTGAAAGTTCCTTCCATGCTTGAGCTCTCAAACTTATCTGCCATTGTTGTACCCCTGCCCCTCTATTTATAGAGTGAGGTTGGGGGCAGGGGTCTTAGATGTATATAGCTGCTGGTGGGCCTGGGCTGAAGCGATCTGGCCTGGCATATCTGGTTCGGCGGGGCTTGGTTCGGCCGTGCTTGGAGTGGTTGGTCCGGAGGTTCATTCGGTAGTGGGTGGAAAGATGGTTGGGTCGGCATGGAAGTGGAGAGATGGTTCAGCATGAAGGAGAGGCCTCGGTCCGGCAATTGTCAGAGAAGGCTTCTGGACTGGTGTCTTGGTGATGAGTGGCTTCTGGACCGGTGGCTTGGTGATGAGTGATTCGGCAGTGGGTTGGTTCGGTGTTGGAAGGGTATGGCCTGGTTCGGTATTGAGTTGGTTCGGCGGGAGGTGGCTGGGAACTGGTTCGGCAGGCGATAGTTGGAGTCAGTTTCTGTTGGACCGGTGGTGGCGAGAAAGGCACCCAACAGTTGTCATCCCTATACTAGTCTGATAACTATTGTTATAAGAAAATTTGACTAAGTGTAGGTGGTTTTCCCCATGATCCTCCAAAATCTATCACAAAAGCTATTAACAAAACTTCAAAAAAATTTTAACTCTTTATGTTTTACCCATTCATCTGTGGATGGTAATTGGTACTCAATGCGAGATTGGTGCCTAAACCTCTTATAGACTCTTCCATAATTCACTAGTGAATAAGGATCTCTATCACTAACTATATTACTAGGAATCCCATGCAGTCTGATAATATTCTTCATAAATAATTTGGTCAAAACAGGTGTCGTCCTTTTCGATTAACAGGAATGAAATGTGCACCCTTAGTCAGTCTATCGACTATAACCTAAATACTCTTATTTCCCTTATTAGCCTTGGTAACCCCTCAATGAAATCCATAGAAATAGAACCCTATTTCCAAACTGTTATATCCAAAGGTTGAAGCCAACCACTTGGCTTCTGATGCTCAGCTTTCACTTGTTAGCAATTTAGACAATGCTTTACCCATAAGCCTACATCCATTTTCATCCATTTCCAAAAGAAACTTCTCTTTGTGTCTTGGTGAATCTTAATTCCTTACAGATGAATGTTATACTTCAATCGATGTGACACTCCCTAAGAACTTCCTTCCTTTGGTCTCCTACATCTGTAACATACAATTGTCTCAACCATCCTTTTTGGTCAAGATAATTTTTTTTCAAATCCCCAATCTTAGCTCCCCATTCGAGTCTTCTGATTCGTTCAACTAATAATGGATCATCTCTTTGTTTAGAAGCAATCTTTTCAATCATTATCGGTCGGATTTCTAAAAAAAAGTCAACATAGTAGTATGCCAACTAGAACTAGCCGGCGACCTTTACTACACACTGCAAATAGTTTATGCATCTAAATCTTTCCACTTTGCTAACATTGCTAATACCGCATTCTGATGTTTTCTGTTATGTGCATCAGCTACCTTGTTTCCTTTCCCTGGCGTATACTCAATACAAAAATGATAGGCTGCTATAAACTCTAACCACCTCTCCTGTCTCATATTCAACTCCTTCTGGGAGGTAAATATCTCCAAGACATGCGAATCATAAAAAACTCGAATCTTTCTTTTAAAAGATAGCATCTCCACACTTTCAAAGAAAAGTTACAGCTGCCAACTCCAAAGCGTGAGTCGGATATCTAGCTTCATGTGGTCTAATCTATAGAAAAGTGTAGGCAATCACTTTACCTTTTTGCATCAAAATAGCTCCTAAACCTGTTCTGCACACATCAGTATACACCACCAAATCATGATTCCCATCCAAAACAACTAACACTAGTGTATTGGTCAATAATTGTTTTAGCATATGGAATGCCTCCTCACATTTATCGGTCCAAACATACTTCGCGTCCTTCCTTATTTGTTTTGTCATCGGTGCTGCTATACAAGATAAATCCTTGATGAATCTTCGGTAAAAGCCGGCTAATCCAAGAAAACGCTTTATCTCGATCACCGTCTCGGGTCTCTTCCAATTATTATTAGCCTCGATCTTAGCTAGATGTACTGACAACCTTTTTTCTGACACTACCGGAGAAAGGAGGTTCACTTCTTTCAAAAATTGGCATTTTAAATATTTTGCATTTTATTAATGTTGCCTCAATGTTTTCACTATTCTAAGCTAAGTCTCAAGCTCATTTCTAGAATATATCAGGATGTCATCTATAAATACTAACATGAACTTATCTAAATACTCTTGCAAAATTTGGTTCATCAAATCTACAAAGAAAGCATGCACATTAGTCAACCCGAATGGCATTTACTAACCACTCATGCGAACTATATATTGTTCGGAACTCCATCAAAGGAAACTGTCATTCGCCACTCTAAATTGATGGAACCCTATTGTCAAATCCAATTGAAAATACTTTGGCTCTACTCAACTGATAAAATAAATAATTTATTCTTAACAAGTAATATCTATTCTTTATCATGTTCTCATCCAGTCTATGATAATAGATGCACATTCTCAATGACCCGTCAGGTTTCTTCATGAATACCATTGCTGCTCTCCAGGGTGAACTACTTGGTTTAATGAAACTATTTCTTTCTAAGTCCACTGGCTACACCTTTAACCCCATCATCTCAGTAGCTGTCATTCTGCTAGGCGGCCTACTTACAAGTTTAGCTCCAGACACAAGATCTATTCGAAACTCAATAGCTCGTTTCGGTGGTAGTCCTGTAATAAGCTCAAAAGCATCTGTAAACTTTCTAATGACAAAAACTTGATTCAACTAGTGTTTCTCCTCCATTGCTCCCAATAAAGCACAAACATCAAAATTCAAGTTGTTTACCGAGTATATAATTTAATCACTACTATTAGAGTGTCTTGAGGAAGATGGTTCCAAAGAAAAAACTTTCCTTTCTCATCCTTAGCTGGTTCTCTGCATTAAATCTTGGAATGCCCTATTTGGTCACAGTTGAAACATTTGATGTTCTTCTTTCCAACGACCTTCTTTCCATCGCCAGAACGACACTCATTGGCAAAGTGCCATTTCTTGTCACACTTTTAGCAAACAGCATCAGCTTTTCTTTTCCTATTAGATCCATCCTTCTAAGCTTCTTTTTTATGAAAGAACATTATTTTCTGGCTTTGACCACCCTAAGACTCTACTGGCTTGTTATACTAAACAGCGCAAACATCTCTTCTTTCCTCGGTGCCATCTCCACTACTACATCATAATGGTCTCTAAGGTGCGGTATGAAAGTCTACAGGATCTTTATATAATGCAACTTATATATAAGTGTGAGAGCGTATATTATAAATTGCACTAAGTAGAGAATAATAACCGAAAATAAAGATGGTAAAGAAAAAAAGTGATCACACCAGATATTTTTACAGGTTCGAACCTCCGATCCTACGTCCAGTCCCAAAGCTCCCCTTTAGTATTTCCTTTAACCAAATAACCCTCACTTCACCTAGAGGAATAGCTAATAAAAAGTATTTCTCTGACAATCTTATGTTCCGAATAACACAGATTTTGAATAAAAGTATAATTCTTCCTATGATCTCCTTTAAATATGTGAATACTTTAAGGTGTAGGAAGTAGTTTAACCAAACTGAAATTTTGGTCATGATAGATTGAGAATATGTAAGCAAGAAATGCACAAATATGTAAATCATGAGTAATAAGAAATCATAAGAATCGATTAGAATTAACTTTTTTTACAGTTCTCAATCTTTGAAGTATATATAGGTTTGAATATATGCACATGAGGAGTTATTACTGTTTATAAACACTATTAGTTTTAATGGCTGCAACCGTTGAAGAAGGGATGCTATTATTCAATAAGAAATGAAGCAACCTTTCAGAATGGACCAGTTGCTGTATGACAGATGTCTATAGAAAAATTTCAGACGTCTGTGACTTCAGGAATAAAATTCCTAAAAATATTCACAGACGCCTATGATTTTCGCACAAATATCTATGGGTGAAAAATATTGAATATCCTAGTTTTTTATATGCCAATGTTGAATTATGAATTTATGCGGGCATACATATACTCAAGGAGACCTTATAATGTTTTTCTAAGACTCTTAATATGGTTTTATAACTTACTAATCATAGCATGGTCCATAAGTCTTTGTTCGTCTTTGAGTCTTGGTACCTCTAAGCATGACGATCTCTTGTAATATATGCATGTAATCTTGATATAATATATAAGGAATGGAGGTTCTAATATTCTACTCTTTTTGACGATAACAACTATAAAATCATTAGTTATAATAATAACTTGTGCTTTATTTTATCTCCTCTTATGTATATGCATATCATCTCCCCCTATGTATATGCATATGTTTCTTCCCATTTGTCAATATCAAAACATAAGCAAATTATGCAAAATAAAATAGAGATATAATCATGGACGTAAATAGAAAAATTAGACCATAAAATAAAGTTATATCAAGTGACATACAAAATGAAAATATAAGTGCAAATAACATAGGTCATAAACAAAATATAAATGATTAAATAAACAAAGTCAGTTATACCAGTTAGAAGAGTGGGAAATCCATCATTATTTTCGTAATACTCCCATTATGCTGAAGGATCTTGCTCGTATGTTGCCAGCCAATTAGTTTGATCATTACACTCCTCATTTTATTGAATAAACAGTCCTTGGAAAGCCGTGTAAGGTTGATGTTGAAATTAGTAAGGGTCGGATAAGACATATCATCACTATCTTCTTCCTCCTCTTCAGGGTGTTTTTGCACAATAGCTTTCCCTTTGTCTTGAGAGGTTCCTTCATGAGAAGTATTATCATGGTAAATTAGTGTTTGAGTTCGAGGAGGTGCTGTAGGTGATGGAGAAGATGATGATCAAGAGGAAGATCTGCCACGTATCTTTCTCGTTGCTTTTTCTAAGGAGGAGATGACTTTTTCCAAAGTTTTTCCATCTTAGTCATTCGTTTTGAAAAATATCATTCCAAGCCAATAATTTTACTATTTAAAGCCCATTGACTGGCCATGTTTTACCTCTGATTTTTAAGTGTTAAATCACAGGTTGATTCATTTAGCATTGGTTCACTACGAGCTTCTTGAATCTCCGAATTGGAATAATATTCAATAGTATGACTAGAAGAGGTAGGTTCCCTTAAAGGATGAGATGAGTAGGATGGTTGTTGAGGAGCAGGAGGTTGTTAAGGACTCGAATGCATTGTTGTTGTTGTTGCAAGGTCCATTTGTCCAATGAGATGATTGGAGGTGGTCATTGGGGAAGGTGAATTAAAGATAAAAATCTTATACCACTCTCCTTGATGGGTACTTCTTCAACATGAGAGATATAAGAAGGTATCCCCAGGCCATGCAAGAGATGCATAATATATGGTGCACATATAATTGTGCATCGGTGATGAGACCAAAAGCTTTATATTTAATCATGAATGAAATTGGCCTAACTTACTTATATTCCACCAAATATAGCATAGAGGGATTTGTAATCATTTTCGTAAATTTGTTCTTGACTTTCTAAGTGGGGAATTGTTGTATTGATTATCATTTGATTTAATAACTGACCCTTTGGTCATAACTAAACTGATTTCAACTGTAGCATTCTATCTTCCCAAATTTGATGTGTGATTTCATCACAAGGCAAATTTCACTGGTCAGGAATTTCTTCTAAATCAAGTCAAGATAAAGAACCATCTAATATAAAACCAATTATATTTATGCTTATTTTAAAAATGTGACCATAAATACTTGTCCATAATCAACCATAATCATTCTCTGGGTTCCTGATATCATTGCTACATAAGTTGATATAAAAAAGAAAAATTACATGTTGATCAATTTGTACTTTGTTTTTGTCAAAATTGATCAAATCACGACTGTCGGAGGCGATGATTAACTCTTGAATTCATATTCGCCAAACTTGCATAATCTATAAAAAATGCCGAATTGAAGCTTCTTTTGTTTTAACTCTTCGAATCTCTTATTAGCAATCGTGCTATTTTGAGCCACTCTTGAATGTGGGCATCGATGACTAGGGATGTTTGAGAATACGAAGATTGATCTTTCATAGATCTTTTTTTAACGGGAGTCTTTGCCTCGGGAGCCATTTTTGAGCAATTAGAGCTTTTAGGAACTAAGGTTTTAGTGTAGGTTGGTAATAGCTTGGTAAATAGTTGAAGAGGGGTAAAATTGAATATATATATATATATATATATAAGACTGCTGTAATTGGAACCCGAGAGCAGCGATGGACGTCTATGGGGGTGCCACAGACGTCTATGGTTTTAGGAAATTTTTCCTGAAATCAGTGACAGCTGTTTGTGGATTTTCACAGACGTCTATAGTTTCAGGGAATAATTTCCTAAAACCTATGACATATATCTATGGGGTATCAAAGGTGTCTGTGGTTTCAAAAAATTATTTTCCTAAAACCATTGATCGTGTCCATAAAATTGTCACGGACGTTTGTCGTCTGTTTTTTCATAATATCTGTCTTTAAATGCAGAAATATTAAACTTTACATTAAAACTTTCAAGAGAACTTTTCAGACAACAATATAAAAGATTAGAAAAATATGAAATTATTTTAGAAGAAATGCTATCATGATTTTAGTTTTTGTTAGAGGGGTCGGATTTTTCAATTTATTTTGCATCCCATGAATTCGGTTCAACCTTTGTGTCGTCAATTAACGGCTTTAGCGGAGACTAACTTGGGCAAGCTACAGTGTCAATCCAGCCTTGTTTTGACGGTCCTGGCTTGCATAAATTTCTTGGAGTAGTGTGCTACGTTTTGACAGGAATCTCTTGTAAAAGAGGATATATTTAATGTACGCGGTTTTTTGTTGGAGAATGACCAAAAATTGGTAGAATACATTTTTTGAGAAAGTTAAGATGAGATCCTTGACGTCGTTGTTCATAAAACATTTCTCATTGATCTCTTATCATCTATTGTTGATAGTGATATATTTCATAAATTGAGAGATGTTGATACTACATCCATAGATCGTTTGGCTTTCTTTTCTTTAGGAGAAAATCCAATGTGATATGTAGGCAATGCAATAATGTTTAGAGAGGCTAATCGATTTGATGGACGTGTGGATTCACTTGATGATATATAGGT
Source organism: Allium cepa (assembly GCA_030765085.1). Lineage (NCBI taxonomy): Eukaryota > Viridiplantae > Streptophyta > Magnoliopsida > Asparagales > Amaryllidaceae > Allium > Allium cepa. The sequence continues at coordinate 83,756,275 of CM060945.1, forward strand.
GCTATTCGATGAAGGCGAGCTATAGTCGATAGTCATAAAAGTAGAATCATGATGGAAAGACATTTTAAGTAGAAATGGTTTGCAAATGAATATTTATTTAGTTTGTAGAAAAAATTGGTTATATATAAAAGTTATTTTTACTGTATATAGAAGTTTATTTGCTAGGGTGATAGAATTCTAACCAGAGAATTCTAACCATAGGATTTTAACAATTGAACCAAAAATAATGTGATCAACATATATTTATATGACTAATATGTAACGAATCGGATTTTGCCCGTTCGAAAATCGACATCCATACTTTACATCGTATTCGAATGCCGTAGATTCGACCGTTCAAATTCGAGCCGCCGGAGCTTATAATACCATTAAGTAAACAACACAGCGGAAGAAATAATGAATATCAATATACAACATCTGACACAACATCCTGATACAGCAGATGATACAATAGATATCGATATACATCAGAGATATGGTACAATATAATAGCAGCGGAACAAATAACTCCAATATAATCTTCAAGAGAGAACTTCAACAGCAGCCCGAACCATCATCACGATACACTAAGAGAGCAAGACTGGTGTGCAATCAAAGACTGAACTAGCTTCAGATAATCTAACAAACCAAACTATCTGAAAAACCCAACTCTAGACTGCTCGTGTGGAAATTAGTGAGCACCCAGAGTTTTGGAAAGGAACAATAAACTCCAGGTCAGTCATGGGACTGGTGTGAGTAACAAAAACAGTTTATCTTTAAATAAAACAAGATTTATAAAAGAAATCCGATATGCTTTTTAGAAAATGAAACTACCATAAGACCTCTCGCCACACACACAATGCAAACGCAGAATTAGAGGAGATTTCTTCTTATGATAGTCAAACATGCTTAATACGCAGAAAATTTCTTTGATATTATTATCATAAGTGCACAGTGCAGAAAACATTTTCGAAAGTAGAATATTAATCTTAGCCAGCATAGACATTTCGAACTATGCCTATTATAGCTACCATCCAAACAGTGGAGCGCCACCATAAGTGAATGGCAGGTTCTACAACTAAAACCGTACACGGTTTTGTATTGGATGAATGGATTTCCAACAAACGGTCAGGCTAAGGAACTTCCTACTGCCACATGGGATCGCCTCTGGCGGGACGTCCCGAGAACCTATCCGGATCTCTTCCAACACAAGGCCGGGTTACCTCTGTAACTAGGTAACTACTACTCGAGCATGCCACTCCCCGGTCCTTTGGGACCTTTATCCGAGGTACCTCTAAGCAACAACCACACAGAAAATGAGATTGGAGCAACCACATAGGTTAAATATCAGGGCTCCATACCTAATACCACCCTTTACCAGAAGGGAATGACACACCCTAAAGGGCGCGACCCTCATGACCCTGCCGCATCTTTCCTGTTTTGACCATTTCCGGGGTGTGAGGTTCTAATGCAGTCTCGTCCACAAAGCTACGCTTTATACAAAAGCCATGCTCTGATCACAAATGATCAACAAATGTTCATTAACACACAGCAGCACTTAGCATGCCACACCACCAAATTGGGAATATATCACTGATAACCTTCAACTACATAACCTCTGAGCTCGTACGTCTCAGAGAAGGGTGTTAATGCTAAGAGAATAAATTCTCTGCCACCAATAGATATGTATTTGAAAGAAATCGGCTTTATATCTCAAAGTGTAGTGTCAGACATACAACCATACAAGTCTGTTCCGGGTTCGAACAGAACCGAAGGCACTTCCGAAGAAGCCCTTGCAATCCGGGTATTCACAATCCCGGTCGGACTTCCCATCACTTAGGGAATCTCTATACCTGAGCGATGATGCATGGAAAATCGACAGGTTATCCTATCGTTCTCGCAAATACCCGGTCTTCACCACCGGTCTTCAGTTGCTATCCATAACGACGAATCATATATTCGGAATGGGTTATACGACACAAAGGTCCACTCCCGGCTAAACGGAATAGTGAGCGCAACATTTAAAACATATGGATATGGAATTTCAATTAAGTCACAACTTAATAATTCAAAACTTTCCTTCAAATGGTTTAAACCAATTACCCTTTCAAATCTTTTACAAAAGATTTATTTCAAAAACCTTAAATGGTTTAAACAATTCCCACACTTTAATATTTTAAACGAACGATTTAATTCACAAAGTTCACCCCATTCACAAAGATCCATTTATGGATTTCAAATCAGTTTCCATTTCAATTGGATTAACTCGTTAAATCTTTAAATCTTTAAATCAAAGATTTGACTTATAGCTTTCAAACCGTTTCCATAACTTGGAAAATCATTTTCATTTTTAACTTGAAATCCTTTTAACACAAATTGGATGTTCATTACTTATATAAAAGCTTTTATTATTTGAAAACAAATAGTTCTCGTTTTAGAAAGATCCAATTTTATTTACACGAGTTAAAGCTTTTGAATTTAAATTCAAATTTCCAAATTAATACCTTTAAAATAGTTTAACCCATATAAACTCATTTATAAGTTGAATAACCTTGCTAAACCCTAGTTTCCAAATCGTAGGATTCAATTTCAAATATTGAATTCAAATTTAAATCAAAATATTTAAATTCCAAAATTCACTCAAGTTATTCAAAATAAATTTCATCTTTGAAATTCCATTTCAAAAGCTTTTCACTTTAAACCCAATTCATTTCCAAAACATTTGAATTTAAAAATTCAATTTTATACATTATTTCAAAATCTGTGACTTAATCGATTTCCTCGTGAAATTCATATTGGTGTGTGTATAAGTGTGGTACAGGGGTTTAACACATTAGTGCAACATCATTCAATCATCACATATCAAACACGGAAATGTAGTTGATAAGCGATATAAAGTATAGCGCTTATCTTCCATTCACAATTCACAGATAATATGCAGATGTATCATCAATAAATGAATAAAATACTCAGTTCAACCACAGAACAAAATGTCACAGATCAGTTAGGGAAATCAATTCAAGGCATCACATATAATACGATCATCCATAAGTAAGGCCAAGCATTTAATAATCATTTATAAGTAGGGTTAATTAATCGTTTAATCCTAAGTAATTCAATTTAATTACTTATGAATAAAGTATCCAACCTTGATTACTTAATTACAAATCATTTGATATAAATTAATTAATCAATTACCTTAATTAATTACATCGATTAATCAATTCCTTAATTACTCATTAATTAAATTAATTATCCCATAATTAATTATCTCCATTAATTTCCCTAAGTAAATTCACCTATCCAATTATCAAATAATTTTTCTTCAATTAATTAAACCAAATTAGTTAACTTTAATTAATCAAAATATCCAAAATCAATTACAATAAGTAATAAATCCTTAATTACTTTCTTTACGTAATTAACAATTTACGTTTGATTATTTAAATTAATTGATCTAATTAATTATCAAAATTTATCACATAAATTTAATTACTTAATAATTCCTAGTTAATTATCTTCATTAACTAATAACATTTCTTTAATCACCTTCTTAAGAAATTTTCTTAGATTAAATCATTATTAATCATTTCTAATTATAAATTAATCTAAATTATTGATTCATCATTTAAATAAATCATTCTTTAATTGCCCTATTAATATCAATGAATTATAAATCATTAAATTTATATTATCTTTAAGATAATACTTTATTCTTATTTTATTAGTGATTAAATTATCATTATCAAAAGTATTTAAAACAATTTACTTAAATTTTCTTTCACATTCCATTATAAATTTAAGATTTACAATGAATACCATTTTTAACATTTACAAAGTTTTAAAAATAATTTTAAAAAACCTTTTACATCACATGTTAAAGACACGCTTGTTTTATAAAAGGAATTTACAAGAGTTTTCAAACCCAAATTCAATTTTAAATTCAAATCACCTTTTAAAATATACTTAACATTTAAAAGTTGTTTAACAATTTCAAATTTTTTTTTTATAAAACTTATTTATTTTAAAACTAGAATCAGATTCATTTTGAATCCATGCTTTAAAATTTATTTAAACTTTGTTCAAGTCTGGCTTCAAAATGTTTTTTTTCCATTTCAAATTCAAACACTGACAGGTTTTAAATAAAACCTGTAACTAACAATTTTTTTAACCCGAGCCCTTATATCAAAACCCCGAGCCAAATCACCCCTCTGCTTCGAGAAATTCACGAAACGACTCGGGTAAACACTCGAGTAAAAGTTCACTGATTGACTCATCTTCACCAGGAAACTCAACTGCACCGTGCACCCTGCACCATCCACGGCGAGGTTCCGACCATCTCCGACCCTTCCCACAAGTCGACTACCACCCACTGGTCCATCCACCACCATCAGAACCACGTCCATCATTCGAAAATCGAAAAAAAATTGAACCCGATACTAAAACCTGGAACAAAAGAAACATCACCAACCCAAAAACCTGACACGGCGTCGTTCTCTCCACCACGATCGTCAGAAAGCCTGAAACTTCGGCCATCTATTCGATGTCACCCCCTCTTCCATCTCCCCAAACCTCATCGCACTCGATCAATCCCACAAGCCACAGTGATCGATTAAACCTAGCCTAGTTAAACTAGGGTTCTGTACTTCAAGGGCTTGCTGCCACCACCACGACCGACGTCACCTCGTCACCATATTTTTTTCCCAACCCCCGTACGTCCCTCTGTCACCAACCAAAACTTCATCCTCTACAAATCAGTGAATCCCCGTAGATCACTAAAACGATGAAATTCATACAAACCCATAATGCTCTTTTATCTTTGATCTAAAAATTGTGATTTTCGCTTTAAAAATCATGTTATAGGATGCGAATTCAAGTTACAATCCTGAACTTATAAATTAAGATATCTGAATTTTTGACAAATTTATGTTTTACTCAGTATGTTGGTTTTCCAGAAACATTAACTTGTTGTTTTAACTTAGATATAATTTTTAATTAAAGCTTTAGGTAAACAATCAAGTTTTGCTTAAATTATGAATCCAGATTCTTCTTGGATCAGGAGGAAATGATTTTTGTTTTTGAATGATCACCTGAGTTTGAAATTTTTTCTTTTTAAACAGAGGTCTTCTACAGGTTATGCAAACATGTATTCATCATACTTCAGCAGTTCAACAATATAAATATCCAAATATACTTCATACTACAAGATGGAACAAAACAATGATATGAACCAAAACTATACTTAGAGATTTAAAGGTGAAGTTACTCACAGTTGAAAGGGAAGAATAGTTGTTGAAATTTTTCTGTTGCTTGCTTACTCTTCAGTATTTCCTTCTGATTTGTTTTCTGTTTTGATTTTCCAAAAACTTTGAGTTCAATGATATTTTGGTTTTGAAGATGAGGATGTTTATAATCTTTTGTTTTTTTCTTCTGGTTTTAACTTTGGTTTCATATTTTTAAAGAGGAGGGACTGGATGCATACACATAAAGAGAAACAGTGTTTGTACAGAAAAGTTATACTGGTTAAACATCTTGGGTCAGAGATTTTTGTTGGCTGTATTCTTGCTTTTGTGGGCTGATGAATATATGTTGTGTACTAAGCATTTATGATATTTGTCTTGTTATATATATATATATATATATATATATATATATATTTGATTAAACATAATTTCGGCTGAATGCAATTTTAGTCATGGGCTAGATTATATTTTGTGTACTAAGATTTTCTTTGTATTAATTAACTTTGTCTTGATTCACACTTTGATATAATTATTTGTATAGCTTCTTTTGCAAGATTCATGGATATTTTTGTTTTACTTTGGTTACTTTGTTTCTTATTTTTCTTTTGCAATAATTTTTTTTTATTGTTTAGATATCTCACTTTTCTTTGACTTGCCTGCATATCTCCCTACAGGCTGCATACCTATTTCCTTTATCTTATTTGTGTTCATACTTATCTTCTTTATACTTGTTGTCTTGTTTACTTTTGAATAGAAATGAAGTTCCCTTTTAATTTGCTGTTTGGTTTCATAGTTTACTTTTGTAAAATAAAAGTGTTTTGTTTAGTTATTGCTTTCTTCTGTCTACATATTTGTTTACAGCAACTTACTTTATTTTGTTGTTTCTTTCTTTTGTTTCTTGTTTTTGGCGCTTTGTTTTATAAGTTCATACTATTTCAATTGTATATGCATTACAGGCTACCTATTTTATTTGCCTACATTTGTTTCTATTTCTAATTTGAGTGTATTTCTTCTTTTGCTTTAAAATGGTGGCTGCATTTATTTATGTTGTTGTATTTTTTTATTTGTTTTGGCCTTGTTACATTGAAACAAAAATGAATATCCATAATTAATATATTGTTATAATTGTTGCCAATTACTTTATACTTGAATGCATTTGTATTTTTTATATATATATTTAAAATAAGAATTCATTTGTAAAGACATTTTATTATTAATATTGTTTTTAAAAATAACTCAATATTAAATTAAAAAATTTATAAAAGAAACTATCTCTTTCTTAATAAATAACATATTTTATTTGGACTTGGATAAACTCAAATCAATTTATCCTTTAATTTCACAATTTTTATTCGAAAATTAATTTAATTATCAATTTAAAATTGATTAAAATTCAGGATCGTTACAGAATTCCCCCCTGAAAAGGAATTTCGTCCATAAAATTCGCAGGCACGAAAATAACAAAGATAGATACACCAAGATTGGGAAACAATTTTGCAAATCAAACTGGATATCTATTCTGCATTTGGCTTACCAAATCAGAATATCGACAATATGAGAACAAACTCATACAATACTACACAGGATACTCGGGTCATTAAATTTACGAAATATGCAAAGCACTGGTTAGTTCGAAGGGATAACTAACCATTCGTAAAATATATCGAGACCCAAACAGTAGATAAATAGATTTTTATTTTCCACGACTTCCAAATACTAGATATGGATTAGTCGGAATACCTTAAAATATATGCCAATTTGTCCCTCTTTGGACTTCAGTTTACACAAGAAATTATAATAGAATTTCAAAATTTGGTTTTAAACGAAATCATTTTATCGATTCAATTCAATTTATCCTTAATATTCTAATAATCGATTTAACTCAATGTAAAACTTCCAATTTATTTAAAATTTCAGTTTCACATTTCTAATTCATATTCATTAAAGTTTAAATAAAAACTGATAAGAAACTGATGAAGTACGAAGTAGGGATTTTCTACAACGATTCGTAGGGCCATCATCACACCAAAACATCTTCTTGCAGCTGTTACGAAGCAATCGAAAGAATTTGAAAACGAATCAAAGGAAATTGATAGAGAAAGATTATTTCCACTGTTGCAGGGTATTGACCATTTATAGTCGTATTTCCCTGTCCCCTATCTCGTTCTCTTCTTGCACTCATACTCACCATCAGCGGATAGTAAGAGAATTTATTGAGACATTCGAACGGATATCTTAGGGATATACTCATTCTAGGGTTTACTTCACCCTATCTCTAATGAGCTACCTAATGTGTTACACTCCTGAGCTAAAGTTTAACCCTCAGCTCTGATACCAAATGTAACGAATCGGATTTTGCCCGTTCGAAAATCGACATCCATACTTAACATCGTATTCGAATGTCGCAGATTCGACCATTCAAACCCGAGTCGTCAGAGCTTATAACACCATTAAGTAAACAACATAACTGAAGAAATAATGAATATCAATATACAACATCTGATACAACATCCTGATACAACAGATGATACAATAGATATCGATATACATCAGAGATAAGATACAATATAATAGCAGCGGAACAAATAACTCCAATATAATCTTCAAGAGAGAACTTCAACAGCAGCCCGAACCATCATCACGATACACTAAGAGAGCAAGACTGGTATGCAACCAAAGACTGAACTAGCTTCAGATAATCTACCAAACCAAACTATCTGAAAAACCCAACTCTAGACTCCTCGTGTGGAAATTAGTGGGCACCCAGAGTTTAGGAAAGGAACAATAAACTCCAGGTCAGTCATGAGACTGGTGTGAGTAACAAAAACAGTTTATCTTTAAATAAAACAAGATTTATAAAAGAAATCCGATATGCTTTTTAGAAAATGAAACTACCATAAGACCTCCCGCCATACACACAATGCAAACGTGGAATTGGAGGAGATTTCTTCTTATGATAGTCAAACATGCTTAATAAGCAGAAAATTTCTTTGATATTATTATTATAAGTGCACAGTGCAAAAAACATTTTCGAAAGTAGAATATTAATCTTAGCCAGCATAGACATTTCGAACTATGCCTACTATAGCTACCTTCCAAACAGTGGGGCGCCACCATAAGTGAATGGCTGGTTCTACAACTAAAACTGTACAGGGTTTCGTATTGGATGAATGGATTTCCAACAAATGGTCAGGCTAAGGAACTTCCTACTGCCACATGGGATCGCCTCTGGCGGGACGTCCCGAGAACCTATCCGGATCTCCGCCAACACAAGGACGGGTTACCTCTGTAACTAGGTAACTACTACTCGAGCATGCCACTCCCCGGTCCTTTGGGACCTTTATCCGAGGTACCTCTAAGCAACAACCACCCAAAAAATGAGACTGGAGCAACCACATAGGTTAAATATCAGGGCTCCATACCTAATACCACCCTTTACCAGAAGGGAATGACACACCCTAAAGGGCGCAACCCTCATGACCCTGCCGCATCTTTCCTGTTTTGACCATTTCCGGGGTGTGAGGTCCTGATGCAGTCTCGTCCACAAAGCTACGCTTTATACAAAAGCCATGCTCTGATCACAAATGATCAACAAATGATCATTAACACACAGCAGCACTTAGCATGCCACACCACCAAATTGGGAATATATCACTGATAACCTTCAACTACATAACCTCTGAGCTCGTACGTCTCAGAGAAGGGTGTTAATGCTAAGAGAATAAATTCTCCGCCACCAATAGATATGTCTTTGAAAGAAATCATCTTTATATCTCAAAGTGTGGTGTCAGACATACAACCATACAAGTCTGTTCCGGGTTCGAACATAACCGAAGGCACTTCCGAAGAACCCCTTGCAATTCGGGTATTCACAATCCCGATAGGACTTCCCATCACTTAGGGAATCTCTATACTTGAGCCATGATGCAGAGAAAATCGACAGGTTATCCTATCGTTCTCGCAAATACCCGGTCTTCACCACCGGTCTTCAATTGCTATCCATAACGACGAATCATATATTCGGAATGGGTTATACGACACAAAGGTCCACTCCCGGCTAAACGGAATAGTGAGCGCAACATTTAAAACATATGGATATGGGATTTCAATTAAGTCACAACTTAATAATTCAAAACTTTCCTTCAAATGGTTTAAACCAATTACCCTTTCAAATCTTTTACAAAAGATTTATTTCAAAAACCTTCAATGGTTTAAATAATTCCCACACTTTAATATTTTAAACAAAAGATTTAATTCACAAAGTTCACCCCATTCACAAAGATCCATTTATGGATTTCAAATCAATTTCCATTTCAATTGGATTAACTCGTTAAATCTTTAAATCAAAGATTTGACTTATAGCTTTCAAACCGTTTCCATAACTTGGAAAATCATTTTCATTTTTAACTTGAAATCCTTTTAACACAAATTGGATGTTCATTACTTATATAAAAGCTTTTATTATTTGAAAACAAATAGTTCTCGTTTTAGAAAGATCCAATTTTATTTACACGAGTTAAAGCCTTTGAATTTAAATTCAAGTTTCCAAATTAATACCTTTAAAATAGTTTAACCCATATAAACTCATTTATAAGTTGAATAACCTTGCTAAACCCTAGTTTCCTAATCATAAGATTCAATTCCAAATATTGAATTCAAAATTAAATCAAAATATTTAAATTCCAAAATTCACTCAAGTTATTCAAAATAAATTTCATCTTTGAAATTCCATTTCAAAAGCTATTCACTTTAAACCCAATTCATTTCCAAAACATTTGAATTTAAAAATTCAATTTTATACATTATTTCAAAATCTGTGACTTAATCGATTTCCTCGTGAAATCCATATTGGTGTGTGTATAAGTGTGGTCCAGGGGTTTAACACAATAGTGCAACATCATTCAATCATCACAGATCAAACACAGAAATATAGTTGATAAGCGATATAAAGTATAGCGCTTATCTTTCATTCACAATTCACAGATAATATGCAGATGTATCATCAATAAATGAATAAAATACTCAGTTCAATCCACAGAACAAAATGTCACAGATCAGTTAGGGCAATCAATTCAAGGCATCACATATAATACAATCATCCATAAGTAATGCCAAGCATTTAATAATCATTTATAAGTAGGGTTAATTAATCGTTTAATCCTAAGTAATTCAATTTAATTACTTATGAATAAAGTATCCAACCTTGATTACTTAATTACAAATCATTTGATATAAATTAATTAATCAATTACCTTAATTAATTACATCGATTAATCAATTCCTTAATTACTCATTAATTAAATAAATTATCCCATAATTAATTATCTCCAATAATTTCCCTAAGTAAATTCACCTATCCAATTATCAAATAATTTTTCTTAAACTAATTAAACCAAATTAGTTAACTTTAATTAATCAAAATATCCAAAATCAATTACAATAAGTAATAAATCCTTAATTACTTTCTTTACGTAATTAACAATTTACGATTGATTATTTAAATTAATTGATCTAATTAATTATCAAAATTTATCACATAAATTTAATTACTTAATAATTCCTAGTTAATTATCTTCATTAACTAATAACTTTTCTTTAATTACCTTCTTAAGAAATTTTCTTAGATTAAATCATTATTAATCATTTCTAATTATAAATTAATCTAAATTATTTATTCATCATTTAAATAAATCATTCTTTAATTGCTCTATTAATATCAATGAATTATAAATCATCAAATTTATATTATCTTTAAGATAATACTTTATTCTTATTTTATTAGTGATTAAATTATCATTATCAAAAGTATTTAAAACAATTTACTTAAATTTTCTTTCACATTCCATTATAAATTTAAGATTTACACTGAATACCATTTTTAACATTTACAAAGTTTTAAAAATAATTTTAAAAACCTTTTACATCACATGTTAAAGACACGCTTGTTTTCTAAAAGGAATTTACAAGAGTTTTCAAACCCAAATTCAATTTTAAATTCAAATCACTTTTTAAAATATACTTAACATTGTAAAGTTGTTCAACAATTTCAAAAAAAAAATTTTATAAAACTTATTTATTTTAAAACTAGAATCAGATTCATTTTGAATCCATGCTTTAAAATTTATTTAAACTTTGTTCATGTCTGGCTTCAAAATGTTTTTTTTTCATTTCAAATTCAAACACTGACAGGTTTTAAATAAAACCTGTAACTAACAATTTTTTTAACCCGAGCCCTTATATCAAAACCCTGAGCCAAATCACCCCTCTGCTTCGAGAAATTCACGAAATGACTCGGGTAAACACTCGAGTAAAAGTTCACTGCTTAACTCATCTTCACCAGGAAACTCAACTACACCGTGCACCCTGCATCATCCACAGCGAGGTTCCGACCATCTCCGACCCTTCCCATAAGTCGACTACCACCCACTGGTCCATCCACCACCATCAGAACCACGTCCATCATTCGAAAATCAAAAAAAAAATCGAACCCAATACTAAAACCAGGAACAAAAGAAACATCACCAACCCCAAAACCTGTCACGGTGTCGTTCTCTCCACCACGATCGTCAGAAAGCCCGAAACTTCGGCCATCTATTTGACGTCACCCACTCTTCCATCTCCCCAAACCTCATCGCACTCGATCAATTCCACAAGCCGCAGTGATCGATTAAACCTAGCCTAGTCAAACTAGGGTTCTGTACTTCAAGGGCTTGCCGCCTACACCACGACCGACGGCACCTCGTCACCATATTTTTTCCCCAACCCCCGTACGTCCCTCTGTCACCAACCAAAACTTCATCCTCTACAAATCATTGAATCCCCGTAGATCACTAAAACTATGAAATTCATACAAACCCATAATGCTCTTTTATCTTTGATCTGAAAATTGTGATTTTCGCTTTAAAAATCATGTTATAGGATGCGAATTCAAGTTACAATCCTGAACTTATAAATTAGGATATCTGAATTTTTGACAAATTTATGTTTTACTCAGTATGTTGGTTTTCCAGAAACATTAACTAGTTGTTTTAACTTAGATATAATTTTAAATTAAAGCTTTAGGTAAACAATGAAGTTTTGCTTAAATTATGAATCCGGATTCTTCTTGGATCACGAGGAAATGTTTTTTGTTTTTGAATGATCACCTGAGTTTGAAATTTTTTCTTTTTAAACAGAGGTCTTCTACAGGTTATGCAAACGTGTATTCATCATACTTCAGCAGTTCAACAATATAAATATCCAAATATACTTCACACTACAAGATGGAACAAAACAATGATATGAACCAATACTATACTTAGAGATTTAAAGGTGAAGTTACTCACAGTTGAAAGGGAAGAATAGTTGTTGAAATTTTTCTGTTGCTTGCTTACTCTTCAGTATTTCCTTCTGATTTGTTTTCTGTTTTGATTTTCCAAAAACTTTGAGTTCAATGATATTTTGGATTTGAAGATGAGGATGTTTATAATCTTTTGTTTATTTCTTCTGGTCTTAACTTTGGTTTCATATTTTTAAAGAGGAGGGACTGGATGCATACACATAAAGAGAAATAGCGTTTGTACAGAAAAGTTATACTGGTTAAACATCTTGGGTCAGAGATTTTTGTTGGCTGTAGTCTTGCTTTTGTGGGCTGATGAATATATGTTGTGTACTAAGCATTTATGATATTTGTCTTGTTTATATATATATATATATATACATATATATATATGATTAAACATAATTTCGGCTGAATGCAATTTTAGTCATGGGCTAGATTATAATTTGTGTACTAAGATTTTCTTTGTATTAATTAACTTTGTCTTGATTCACACTTTAATATAATTATTTGTATAGCTTCTTTTGCAAGCTTCATGGATATTTTTGTTTTACTTTGGTTACTTTGTTTCTTAGTTTTCTTTTGCAATAATTTTTTTTATTGTTTAGATATCTCACTTTTCTTTGACTTGCCTGCATATCTCCCTACATGCTACATACCTATTTCCTTTATCTTATTTGTGTTCATACTTATCTTCTTTATACTTGTTGTCTTGTTTACTTTTGAATAGAAATGAAGTTCCCTTTTAGTTTGCTGTTTGGTTTCATAGTTTACTTTTGTAAAATAAAAGTGTTTTGTTTATTTATTGCTTTCTTCTGTCTACATATTTGTTTACAGCAACTTACTTTATTTTGTTGTTTCTTTCTTTTGTTTCTTGTTTTTGGCGCTTTGTTTTATAAGTTCGTACTATTTCAATTGTATATGCATTTACAGGCTACCTATTTTATTTGCGTACATTTGTTTCTATTTCTAATTTGAGTGTATTTCTTCTTTTGCTTTAAAATGGTGGCTGCATTTATTTATGTTGTTATATATTTTTTTTTATTTGTTTTGGCCTTGTTACTTTGAAACAAAAATGAATATCCATAATTAATATATTGTTAGAATTGTTGCCAATTACTTTATACTTGAATGCATTTGTATTTTTTTATATATATGTTTAAAATAAGAATTCATTTGTAAAGACATTTTATTGTTAATATTGTTTTTAAAAATAACTCAATATTAAATTAAAATAATTTATAAAAGAAACTATCTCTTTCTTAATAAATAACATATTTTATTTGGACTTGGATGAACTCAAATCAATTTATCATTTAATTTCACAATTTTTATTCAAAAATTAATTTAACTATCAATTTAAAATTGATTAAAATTCGGGATCGTTACAAATATGTCATTGTTTTCTCATTTAATAAATAAAGTATAGTTTTTATTACCAATTTGAAAAACTGGAATTTTGTAAATGATTTTTTAAGTATTCATACCAAGCACGAGGAGTTTGTTTTAGTCCATATAGAGCTTTTTCAAGTTTAAATACATGATAGGATATTTTTCATGAATAAATAGTGGAGGTTGTTCAACATGAACCTTTTCTTTTATAAAGTCATTTAAAAAAGCACTTTTTACGTCCAATTGAAAAGGTTTAAAATTGTGATGACATGCGAAAGCAATTAATGTTCGTATTGCTTCGAAATGTGCTACCTGAGAAATGGTTCTCCATAATCAATTTCATCTTCTTGATTATATCCTTGAGCTACTAATCTTACTTTATTTCGAATAATGTTTCCATTTTCATTTGCTTTATTTTGAAAATCCATTTTGTTCCAATTACATATTGATCGTTTGGTCTTGGTACAAGTTCTCGTATGTTATTTCTTTCAAATTGATTAAGTTCTTCTTGCTTTACGATAATCCAAAAATCACCATCTGATGCTTTTTTATAATTTTTAGGTTCAAAATTTGATATAAAAGCTATTTGACTCATTTTATTTAAATGTTTTTCGGTTGATGCTTTTGTATTTAAATCACCAAAAATATTATTAATTGGATGGTCCTTTAATATCCTAGTGGTAAAGTTATTACATTATCATTATTTTTATGTATAGATAAATTAGTTTTATTTATAATTTCTTCATCATCATTATTTTTATTTTTAAAGTTTTCATCAAAAGAAACATGATGACATTCTTTTATAATGTTTGTTCGTTTATTAAAAAATGTATATGCTTTACTTCGATCCGAATAGCCAATAAAAATTCCTTCATCAGCTTCAGAATAAAATTTTCCTGGATAGTCTTTTGTGTTTAAAGTAAGTCATTTTGATCCAAACACTCAAAAATATGGTACTTTGGGTTTCTTTTTGTAACAACCCATAATTTTGTGAATATTTTTAATTAAAATTTTATTTGAAATTTTGATTTTTAAATCACTTAAAAGTGAATTTTTAGAAATTTTGTAATGTAAGTTTGGAATTTGTTTGTAATTTATTTTTCAATGCAATAAATAAACGATTTTTGAAAATTTTATATTTTGGTCAAAATTTGAATTTTCAGTTTAAATTTAAAAAAAAATGAAATTTTAAATTTATTCTTTTTCTTTGAAGAAGAATATATTTATGATATCTGTTCTGCTTTTTGTTTCGTTAAATTCTGAGTTATACTTTTCAAATTAGATAAATTACAGCGTTTTACACGCAGTTATTTCCTGTATTTCAATTTCTATTTTTTTACTTTTATTACATATATTATTATTATTATTATTATTATTTTATATCCACCTTTATTTTATCTTTCTATTTTTATTTTGTCCAGACAGTCATGTTTATTTATTGGATTGTTGCTTGTTTATATCTTTTATTTATGGCTTGGAAGAAACTAAAAGGGTATGCGTTATATTGTCTTAATTGCTTGTCTTTTTAATTGCCTACTCTTTATTTCTTTTAGCTGTTCATTTCTTTTGACCGTGTATTGTACTTGCTATTCATATACAAAGCTTATCATTCTCATCTCTCATACATTTCTAGAAAGAAAAGTTAACACATCAAGTTATTCGTTTATATCCTCTTTCTTTCTTACCGTAGCCATCCACCTCATTTATAACTGTGTATTTCTTTTTGCCATTCAAATAAAAAGATTTATTTCCCACTTCTCATTTTCATTTGCATTTAAAAATAAATTATATATAAGTTTTCTCTCTCCTTAATTCTTACCTTTTATTTGCCTAGTCTCTTTATTATTTTCCTATGTCTATCTCTTGACATTTATTTCTTTATTCATTTTTCTAGATCTTATTTTATCTATTAAATATTTCTTATGTACATCTTTATTTAATAGCTTGTGTAACAACCCTAGTTTTAACAATTTATTTTATTTTAATTATTCAAATTTGAAATAATATTCTTATAGATTAGGTTTAACAATATAGTTAAATATTTGATTTGGAGATATATTTTATAAAATTTTGTATGCCAATAAAATTAAATAATAACTGTAAAATTTTAAGCTATTTTGAACTGTTAAATTTCGCGTTTGAAAGACGCGTCAATTATAGGGTATAAGTGACGTAATAAAACGCGTGTTTTCAGAACGATATTTTCACACAAATTTTTATGATGTTTTAGTTTGCGGCTGTTTAACGTAGTGTAAAAATCATATTTTCATATATTTTTGAAGAAAATATCAGTCAGTGTTTTAAAAAGCAAATGTTACCTTGTTTTAACTGACAATTTGACTTTACACATATTGTACACGTTTCCATTTCAACTGCCTACATAAATTTGCCTTTTCATTTTGATATCAAACTAAAAAAAAAATCAAATCAAAATACATAAAACTAAAATAAATTCAACAAGTAGTAACGTACAAAATTTAAGCTAGACGTGTGAAACCTAACTGCCACTTTAAAGAAATCAACATGCACATCAATTCCTTTCCTCTGCCTCTGTTCTCATCAGCTATACAAGAATTTAATGTAAATACTGGAATCAAGTACTTAAATCACGCAAACCTTAATTATAGGGTAACGTTCGATTTTCTCTCTGACATTTATTTTCTTTGCAAATGTGTGCATACACTTCTAAGCCTGGAAACGTGCATTTTCCTCTGCCTCTATCTCATCAATTATCAACCTATAATCACGCAAGTTTTAATTTATAAGAACGTGTGTATTAACCC
Organism: Allium cepa; assembly: GCA_030765085.1. Lineage (NCBI taxonomy): Eukaryota > Viridiplantae > Streptophyta > Magnoliopsida > Asparagales > Amaryllidaceae > Allium > Allium cepa. The sequence goes on from CM060945.1 coordinate 83,772,990, forward strand.
TGCCTTCATCACACAAACCTTAATTATAGGGTACCGTTCGATTTTCTCTCTGACATTTATTTTCTTTGAAAATGTGTGCATACACTTCTAAGCCTGGAAACGTGCATTTTCCTCTGCCTCTATCTCATCAATTATCAACCTATAATCACGCAAGTTTTAATTTATAAGAACGTGTGTATTAACCCTGCCTTCATCACACAAACTTAATTATAGGGTAACGTTAAAAAAAAAATAAAAAAAAAATAAAAAAAAATAAAACCTTATTCTCTCTGATGATTTCCTTTTTACTTAAATGCATGCAATTAAAGCTTGAAACCGTGCACACCATTTCTCTTCCTTTAGCCTCTGTTCTCATCAGTTATATATCAATTCAAATCCTTGAATCAAGTACGTAACTCACGCAGGAAATAAAATCTAGTTTATAAACATCAACAAGTTTTCAAAAAAAAAAAATTAAATCCTCTCGGCCTTCTCTTTATGCCTGCCTTCCATTAATCATGCCAGAAGATCAATGCTTGCAATATTCTTTCGTAACTGATGGGAAGAATTCTCGTCCATATCAATAGCATTTATATCCATAGAAACTGACACGTTATTTTTCTCATCTGCCTATAAACTCATTCCCCTCTACCCATTTGTTCTCTGCATCGATCCAATTCTCTGCTCCTTCTCGTGAATCTATCAGGTAAATAGTTATAGTATTGTTCTTTTCTTTCGGTTCAGATATTTTTCTCCCTTTCTCTTTCTCGAAATTTTGTCCTACCTCTGCCTTGCTCGGCCATTTCCATTGTTATGCCATGCATAAGATGTCTGTACATTCATCCCTGTGCTGAGATATAGGCTAGTCTTGTGCATATCAGAGGGTGAAGCAGTAGATTGGTGGGAGAAACTGAGTGTTATGAGGAATGGTTGAAATTTTATACAATAGTGATAAGTTGCATTTAGGAAGTTTAGATTCAGTGACAATATAAGAAATAGCCTTGTATTGAACCTGTTGATTTTCGAACTGCATATAGTGATCAGTAGGCCTTTTTCATGTTGAGGGATGTGGGGTGAAGTAACACTGATATAAAGATGAGTGTAGATATAGGTTGAGTTTTTGCATGCATTTTGTAGTTGTAGGCTAGTGAGTTTTATCCAAGAACCTGGATATGATATTTAATGTATGGGAAGGACTTTGGTTGATTTGTTTAAGATTTTCCAGGATTTGATTTAGTTAGTAGTGGACAAAAAAAAAATAAAAAAATAAAAAAAAAGAAAAAGAAAAAGAAAACTGAAAAGATGGGAAGGGAAGGCTGCACAAAATTTGGTGCACGTGTATTCGTGTTCAACTTTTGCCGTAGTTGTTTAGGAAAAATTTTGGTCGTAAAATTTTGGGTTAGCACGGTTCACAGTTTTGGGTATGTTTTGGTCACGTTACACGGTGATGTGGTCGAGCAAAGCAAACATATTCTTGTTCTATTCTAAATTTTTCCTTGACCATAAATTCTTAAGTCGCGTTTCAATATTTGAATTTTTCTAGATTTGAATCTAGGCGACGTCCGAGAATCTTTATCATTACCCTCTGTCGGTCTGTACCGGTGAACTGTCATTTTTGAAATTTAAAATTTTCTGCAAAAATTCAGGTGAGTATTTCTCACCAGACATACGTATTTATATTTTGGTAAATTATTGCAAGTGTATGTGTAAAATTGTATTTCACTATTATCTGTCTGTAATGTAATATAGAATGATGGACCCCATTTAAATTGACACCTCATCAGTATTATCTGTTATATTATTTCTGCAGTTATGTTATTGTTTATTTACTGCTTAAATCACCATTGCAAGTTCCCTGTTATTATAGATGGTATGGGCTGAAATGATAGGCCTAATTGATTATTATTGTTCACTTGTTCTGTTAACTGCTGTAAATTGTCTTGGGATTGCGGGTTCGAAATGATAAAACCCGGGGTTGTGTAAATATCGGATTGAAATGATATAAATCCGTTTCACTTGACCTAGGCTAGAAAATCTTATACAGGCCCGTGGTTTATATATTATTTTCTGAAATTATTTTAAATTATTTAAATTTAGAAATTTGATGATATTCTAATTTAAATTATATAAAGGATTTTTATGAGACTTACAATGATTTAAAAGGGGTTAAATAAATAAATGTTGAGTTAAAATTTTGGAATATAACTTGTTTAGAAATTCTATATTTTGGAAAGGTAAAGATTTCAATACAGAAATAATAAATAATAAGTTATATTTGAAATTTGATGTTTAGCTAAAAGTCTACTACATCATTTAATTGCTGTCTTTTGAAACTTGACTATTTTAAACCCATACTTTGGATAGCATTTCCTAGATGCTGTAGAAGTGAAATTGATTTAAAATTGATTTATTTAAAATTTCATCTCTATTTTGGGAATACGTTAAGATTTGGAATTTAAATATGAAATTGCTAATAAAGTAAGAAATTGAGTTTGGAAAGATTTAAAAGAAGAAAATTGATTTCTATTCTTTTGATAAAAGCAATAAATTCCAAATTTAATTGAATAAATTGAAATGGTATCTCTTCAAAGGAAATGTTTTAAATCAAGGATTTGAAATTAAAGGTATTTGAAATATATATTGATTTGAAAAATATAAATACCATTTTTCAAACTATAACCACGGGTTATAATAACGTTTGGTTGGCAAAGAGACCGGGATCGGATATGGGCATACTCTCTGTCGATACCGAAAACCACTTTGACTAACCGTGTACGCGGTGGAGATTCCAGAATGAAGTAGGTTGGTGGTGACGGTTTCTTGAAAGGTATATACGTGGACCCGACTCCCGTGAGTTGGCTTAAGGTGGCTAAAACAGGAGCGATTGACGGATTAATGAGGTAGCTCCTCTGATCGAACGCACTTCTTCGTATGCCATTCTATTACTCTTGTGATTGTTTTGGTGCGCACCTTTGATTTGGGAGTGTTGTTCGAGGTGGGCGGTTGCTGCGGCTTCGCGTTACCATCGGTCCGGAAGCGTAATTGGTATATCTACCCTGGCATTGCCTAGTTGTGCCGTGTCACCTACCATATCGAGCCTTGTACGAGTTTGGTTTTCTCCCGTAGCCCGTGTGGTATCCTCTAGTGGCTTCCCGATCAGGAGGGGCTATGATATTGGACGGACTACTGGGACTATTACGTGTTAAGGGCTATATGGGTAACCCCTTAACGCTATTAAAAAGTAAGTTTATTTTAATATAGACACTATTATAATAGCGCAATATACTACATAGTAAATAGTTTAACGGATCCTTAGAGGATGGGCGATCCCAAGCATCCTTTAGGTTACTTGCTCTTTATTACAGTACACTTGATTTAGCTTACATTATATAAGTATGTATGTCCTGACTCGAGTGTTTTGTGTTTTGCTTTACGCTCGGGTCAGACTGAGTGATACAGCATTGGAAACTCACCTTTGGAGTTGGAGCTTTGCTTGAAGATCCAACTATCTACTTCAATTCCAGTTATTCAGTTGATTCCAATTATTCAGTTGATTCCAGTTATTCAGTTGATTCCAGTGATGTATTCAGCTGTGTATTTGATTATTGTATTGAACTTCTATTGCATCTTGTTTAACTCTGATGTATTTACATAGTAGCTTCATGAACTACTATCTCTTTGCTTCCGCTACATTTACTACTCTGTGTTTGTGATCTGTGATTTATTTATTTACTGTTTATGCTATGTTTTGCCAAATTATTTTTTACAATTCGGTATTTTGAGCAATTCAAGTCCGACATGTGCGGATGCGAATGGTTGAAAAGACCGGGATGTTACATTTGGTATCAGAGCTTTGGCTCTAGGCAAAACTTAGCATATATGGTAAATTTATTTACAGAATCACTTTCATCCGAGTGTGAATCTCTTCCTTCTGACTCGATCCATTTTGAATTTTAGAACGTTCCCTGCGGTTCCGAAATCCATTCTTGTCCCTCACTATTCATCTTCCTTTGATTTTGGAGTATCCCATAACTCCACTTCGGATGATCTTTAATGAATTGGCGGTCTCGTCAACATTCCGATGACTTGTAAAGAGGTGAAACTCCTTTGCAATTAGCATTGATTAACCAGAGACTTATATATATCCTCGCTTTAGATGCTAGTACCTCTTGTTATTTCGAATTTTATTTCTTAAGATCGAATGTAGAATTACCTCAGAATTCCACATTGATCTAATTCTTGAAGTCACGGTTGACCCGGTTAAGGTTGCCCGCGATTTATGTAAGCTTATCCATTCCTTATTCTGTCAATTTAATCATCTTATCTTTTGTGTCCAACTTATCTTCGAATCAGAATTCTCTTGATTTGAGTCAATTAAATTTGAACCTCTATTATTGCTTTGTAAAGCTATATTTAAAATATTTTATTTATTGTGTTGTTTGAGTTGTTAATGTTGATTTGGGTTTCCGATCGATTCGTCTGATCAACGCTATCGATAGGATTTCCAAAACACTTGAACAGAGCAAACTGACACCATATTGATTTCAAAATTTAGTAAAAGATAAATTTTGTATAATTATATAAGTGTAATTTTCTGAATTTTATAGGATATTAAGAAATAATATTTGACTTTGTATATAGCTTGCAACCATTGGCTTTTGTCTCCTATATAAATAACCGAACTCTAAAACATAGCTATAAATTAATTTGAAAATTAAAATGAATCTAAATCAAGAAATTTAGAATTAAATTTCCGATAGTTTCAAACTTGGGTTTTAAAGTTTTAAAAGATATATTATTTAAAGTGTTTTCCAAATAAAGATTGTTTTCAAAGAATTTTTAATGTTTAAATCAGTGCTCTTCTCTTGTCGCTGGAAAATAATTTCGGTGATGACTGCAGCATCATCGACATTCATTTTCGAGTTTCGAAGTGAAGAAACTATTCTGTAGCTTTGCTACCGTTTTCCTTTGAAAATTTAATTGATTTGAATTTCAAAAATATGACTTGATTTATAATATATATATGGATATATGATTTAAATTTTGATTTGATATATATTGTATATATTTATTTACCTCTAAAGGGTTTGAAGTTAATCGGAAATGAAATTCTTAAATTTACCTTAAAGAATGTTTTCAATCATAAAATGAACCAAAAATTTTGAATAAATTTTTAAGTTGAAATAATTGAATTAGAAAACTTTATTTGTATAATATTCTATTGCATTTCCATTATAACTTACCTAAATTATTTAAAAGTTGACTATGTAATTGGATAATATACAATATAAAAGAATTTTTTCCAAATAAAATTTGAGTGTTTATAATAAATGTTATACACTTAAATTTTAGTTATAAAAGGATTAACAAAGGTAAATAGAATAAAAAGTTAATTGAATAATAAACAATATAAAGTGATGTTAAAGGAACTTATGAATAAATTGGAGTAAGTCATAATAAGTACTGTAAGTATACTTAATATATGTGATTAGACATATATTAAGTAGAATAAATGTATTAACCATCTGGAAAATGAAAAATGAAACTTATTGAATAAAAGTTTGAGTATAATAAATGATTTCAAATTCACGATTTTTGAATTGTTAATTGGGTGATAAGATAATGAAATTATAAATAGATAAGATTTAATTAACTTAGGAAAAATCAAATGGATGAAATCAATTATTAATTTAAGCTGAAACTTTCATTTTTTTCCATCTTATTTTGTTTTCCAATCTCTTATCCTTCGGTTGTTCCTATTCTCCTGCATCCTAAGTGGGGAATTGAATTCCAAATTGATCTTATATCCTAAAGTTCGATCTGTAGTTCTACTAGTCTGTTTTGGAAAACTTTTCAAGAATCTTATTCGTGCTTATGTCGTTGATTACAGAATATCTTGGGAAGATCATCTCCGTCTTGTGGAATTTACCTGTAACGAATGTTACCAGATTTAATTTCAATCTTCTTTTTTTATATTATCTTAATTCTATCTCATTCTATCTGTTGTCTCTATTTTCCATGCCTCGTTCCTTTTCGGGGACGAAAAGTTTTGAGTGGGGGAGAGTGTAACAACCCATAATTTTGTGAATATTTTTAATTAAAATTTTATTTGAAATTTTGATTTTTAAATCACTTAAAAGTGAATTTTTAGAAATTTTGTAATGTAAGTTTGGAATTTGTTTGTAATTTATTTTTCAAATGCAATAAATAAACGATTTTTGAAAATTTTATATTTTGGTCAAAATTTGAATTTTCAGTTTAAATTTAAAAAAAAATGAAATTTTAAATTTATTCTTTTTCTTTGAAGCAGAATATATTTATGATATCTGTTCTGCTTTTTGTTTCGTTAAATTCTGAGTTATACTTTTAAAATTAGATAAATTACAGCGTTTTACACGCAGTTATTTCCTGTATTTCAATTTCTATTTTTCTACTTTTATTACATATATTATTATTATTATTATTATTATTTTATATCCACCTTTATTTTATCTTTCTATTTTTATTTTGTCCAGACAGTCATGTTTATTTATTGGATTGTTGCTTGTTGATATCTTTTATTTATGGCTTGGAAGAAACTAAAAGGGTATGCGTTATATTGTCTTAATTGCTTGTCTTTTTAATTGCCTACTCTTTATTTCTTTTAGCTGTTCATTTCTTTTGACCGTGTATTGTACTTGCTATTCATATACAAAGCTTATCATTCTCATCTCTCATACATTTCTAGAAAGAAAAGTTAACACATCAAGTTATTCGTTTATATCCTCTTTCTTTCTTACCGTAGCCATCCACCTCATTTATAACTGTGTATTTCTTTTTGCCATTCAAATAAAAAGATTTATTTCCCACTTCTCATTTTCATTTGCATTTAAAAATAAATTATATATAAATTTTCTCTCTCCTTAATTCTTACCTTTTATTTGCCTAGTCTCTTTATTATTTTCCTATGTCTATCTCTTGACATTTATTTCTTTATTCATTTTTCTAGATCTTATTTTATCTATTAAATATTTCTTATGTACATCTTTATTTAATAGCTTGTGTAACAACCCTAGTTTTAACAATTTATTTTATTTTAATTATTCAAATTTGAAATAATATTCTTATAGATTAGGTTTAACAATATAGTTAAATATTTGATTTGGAGATATATTTTATAAAATTTTGTATGCCAATAAAATTAAATAATAACTGTAAAATTTTAAGCTATTTTGAACTGTTAAATTTCGCGTTTGAAAAACGCGTCAATTATAGGGTATAAGTGACGTAATAAAACGCGTGTTTTCAGAACGATATTTTCACACAAATTTTTTTGATGTTTTAGTTTGCGGCTGTTTAACGTAGTGTAAAAATCATATTTTCATATATTTTTGAAGAAAATATCAGTCAGTGTTTTAAAAAGCAAATGTTACCTTGTTTTAACTGACAATTTGACTTTACCCATATTGTATACGTTTCCATTTCAACTGCCTACATAAATTTGCCTTTTCATTTTGATATCAAACTAAAAAAAAAAATCAAATCAAAATACATAAAACTGAAATAAATTCAACAAGTAGTAACGTACAAAATTTAAGCTAGACGTGTGAAACCTAACTGCCACTTTAAAGAAATCAACATGCACATCAATTCCTTTCCTCTGCCTCTGTTCTCATCAGCTATACAAGAATTTAATGTAAATACTGGAATCAAGTACTTAAATCACGCAAACCTTAATTATAGGGTAACGTTCGATTTTCTCTCTGACATTTATTTTCTTTGCAAATGTGTGCATACACTTCTAAGCCTGGAAACGTGCATTTTCCTCTGCCTCTATCTCATCAATTATCAACCTCTAATCACACAAGTTTTAATTTATAAGAACGTGTGTATTAACCCTGCCTTCATCACACAAACCTTAATTATAGGGTACCGTTCGATTTTCTCTCTGACATTTATTTTCTTTGCAAATGTGTGCATACACTTCTAAGCCTGGAAACGTGCATTTTCCTCTGCCTCTATCTCATCAATTATCAACCTATAATCACGCAAGTTTTAATTTATAAGAACGTGTGTATTAACCCTGCCTTCATCACACAAACTTAATTATAGGGTAACGTTAAAAAAAAAATAAAAAAAAAATAAAAAAAAATAAAACCTTATTCTCTCTGATGATTTCCTTTTTACTTAAATGCATGCAATTAAAGCTTGAAACCGTGCACACCATTTCTCTTCCTTTAGCCTCTGTTCTCATCAGTTATATATCAATTCAAATCCTTGAATCAAGTACGTAACTCACGCAGGAAATAAAATCTAGTTTATAAACATCAACAAGTTTTCAAAAAAAAAAATTAAATCCTCTCGGCCTTCTCTTTATGCCTGCCTTCCATTAATCATGCCAGAAGATCAATGCTTGCAATATTCTTTCGTAACTGATGGGAAGAATTCTCGTCCATATCAATAGCATTTATATCAATAGAAACTGACACGTTATTTTTCTCATTTGCCTATAAACTCATTCCCCTCTACCCATTTGTTCTCTGCATCGATCCAATTCTCTGCTTCTTCTCGTGAATCTATCAGGTAAATAGTTATAGTATTGTTCTTTTCTTTCGGTTCAGATATTTTTCTCCCTTTCTCTTTCTCGAAATTTTGTCCTACCTGTGCCTTGCTCGGCCATTTCCATTGTTATGCCATGCATAAGATGTCTGTACATTCATCCCTATGCTGAGATATAGGCTAGTCTTGTGCATATCAGAGGGTGAAGCAGTAGATTGGTGGGAGAAACTGAGTGTTATGAGGAATGGTTGAAATTTTATACAATAGTGATAAGTTGCATTTAGGAAGTTTAGATTCAGTGACAATATAAGAAATAGCCTTGTATTGAACCTGTTGATTTTCGAACTGCATATAGTGATCAGTAGGCCTTTTTCATGTTGAGGGATGTGGGGTGAAGTAACACTGATATAAAGATGAGTGTAGATATAGGTTGAGTTTTTGCATGCATTTTGTAGTTGTAGGCTAGTGAGTTTTATCCAAGAACCTGGATATGATATTTAATGTATGGGAAGGACTTTGGTTGATTTGTTTAAGATTTTCCAGGATTTGATTTAGTTAGTAGTGGACAAAAAAAATAAAAAAAAATAAAAAAAAAAGAAAAAGAAAAAGAAAACTGAAAAGATGGGAAGGGAAGGCTGCACAAAATTTGGTGCACGTGTATTCGTGTTCAACTTTTGCCGTAGTTGTTTAGGAAAAATTTTGGTCGTAAAATTTTGGGTTAGCACGGTTCACAGTTTTGGGTATGTTTTGGTCACGTTACACGGTGAAGTGGTCGAGCAAAGCAAACATATTCTTGTTCTATTCTAAATTTTTCCTTGACCATAAATTCTTAAGTCGCGTTTCAATATTTGAATTTTTCTAGATTTGAATCTAGGCGACGTCCGAGAATCTTTATCATTACCCTCTGTCGGTCTGTACCGGTGAACTGTCATTTTTGAAATTTAAAATTTTCTGCAAAAATTCAGGTGAGTATTTCTCACCAGACATACGTATTTATATTTTGGTAAATTATTGCAAGTGTATGTGTAAAATTGTATTTCACTATTATCTGTCTGTAATGTAATATAGAATGATGGACCCCATTTAAATTGACACCTCATCAGTATTATCTGTTATATTATTTCTGCAGTTATGTTATTGTTTATTTACTGCTTAAATCACCATTGCAAGTTCCCTGTTATTATAGATGGTATGGGCTGAAATGATAGGCCTAATTGATTATTATTGTTCACTTGTTCTGTTAACTGCTGTAAATTGTCTTGGGATTGCGGGTTCGAAATGATAAAACCCGGGGTTGTGTAAATATCGGATTGAAATGATATAAATCCGTTTCACTTGACCTAGGCTAGAAAATCTTATACAGGCCCGTGGTTTATATATTATTTTCTGAAATTATTTTAAATTATTTAAATTTAGAAATTTGATGATATTCTAATTTAAATTATATAAAGGATTTTTATGAGACTTACAATGATTTAAAAGGGGTTAAATAAATAAATGTTGAGTTAAAATTTTGGAATATAACTTGTTTAGAAATTCTATATTTTGGAAAGGTAAAGATTTCAATACAGAAATAATAAATAATAAGTTATATTTGAAATTTGATGTTTAGCTAAAAGTCTACTACAGCATTTAATTGCTGTCTTTTGAAACTTGACTATTTTAAACCTATACTTTGGATAGCATTTCCTAGATGCTGTAGAAGTGAAATTGATTTAAAATTGATTTATTTAAAATTTCATCTCTATTTTGGGAATACGTTAAGATTTGGAATTTAAATATGAAATTGCTAATAAAGTAAGAAATTGAGTTTGGAAAGATTTAAAAGAAGAAAATTGATTTCTATTCTTTTGATAAAAGCAATAAATTCCAAATTTAATTGAATAAATTGAAATGGTATCTCTTCAAAGGAAATGTTTTAAATCAAGGATTTGAAATTAAAGGTATTTGAAATATATATTGATTTGAAAAATATAAATACCATTTTTCAAACTATAACCACGGGTTATAATAACGTTTGGTTGGCAAAGAGACCGGGATCGGATATGGGCATACTCTCTGTCGATACCGAAAACCACTTTGACTAACCGTGTACGCGGTGGAGATTCCAGAATGAAGTAGGTTGGTGGTGACGGTTTCTTGAAAGGTATATACGTGGACCCGACTCCCGTGAGTTGGCTTAAGGTGGCTAAAACAGGAGCGATTGACGGATTAATGAGGTAGCTCCTCTGATCGAACGCACTTCTTCGTATGCCATTCTATTACTCTTGTGATTGTTTTGGTGCGCACCTTTGATTTGGGAGTGTTGTTCGAGGTGGGCGGTTGCTGCGGCTTCGCGTTACCATCGGTCCGGAAGCGTAATTGGTATATCTACCCTGGCATTGCCTAGTTGTGCCGTGTCACCTACCATATCGAGCCTTGTACGAGTTTGGTTTTCTCCCGTAGCCCGTGTGGTATCCTCTAGTGGCTTCCCGATCAGGAGGGGCTATGATATTGGACGGACTACTGGGACTATTACGTGTTAAGGGCTATATGGGTAACCCCTTAACGCTATTAAAAAGTAAGTTTATTTTAATATAGACACTATTATAATAGCGCAATATACTACATAGTAAATAGTTTAACGGATCCTTAGAGGATGGGCGATCCCAAGCATCCTTTAGGTTACTTGCTCTTTATTACAATACACTTGATTTAGCTTACATTATATAAGTATGTATGTCCTGACTCGAGTGTTTTGTGTTTTTCTTTACGCTCGGGTCAGACTGAGTGATACAGCATTGGAAACTCACCTTCGGAGTTGGAGCTTTGCTTGAAGATCCAGCTATCTACTTCAATTCCAGTTATTCAGTTGATTCCAATTATTCAGTTGATTCCAGTTATTCAGTTGATTCCAGTGATGTATTCAGCTGTGTATTTGATTATTGTATTGAACTTCTATTGCATCTTGTTTAACTCTGATGTATTTACATAGTAGCTTCATGAACTACTATCTCTTTGCTTCCGCTACATTTACTACTCTGTGTTTGTGATCTGTGATTTATTTATTTACTGTTTATGCTATGTTTTGCCAAATTTATTTTACAATTCGGTATTTTGAGCAATTCAAGTCCGACATGTGCGGATGCGAATGGTTGAAAAGACCGGGATGTTACACTTTTTTAAATAATATTTCACAGCATGTGTTTATAGTCATTGGTCTAAGTGTTACACGATTCAATCCATAAAATGTAATAGCAATAGCTTTAGTCCAAAAACTTTTTGGTAGGTTATTACTACTTAGTATGGCTCGTGCACATTCTTTTAAAATTCGATTTTTCCTTTCTACAACACCATTTTGTTGTGATGCATGTCGACATAAAAATTATGATTAATTCCTTTTTTGTTGTAAAAATTTGCAAATAGTTCATTTCCAAATTCACCTCCATGATCGGTTCGTACACTTTTAATTTTTAAGTTAATCAAATTTGTAGTTCATTTCGCACAAATTTTGAACATTTCAAAAGTACCATTTTCATGTTTTAAAAGTAATGTCCAAGTATATCTTGAAAAATTGTCAACAATCACAAAAACATATTTTTTATGATTTATCGAGCGTACTTGGGTTGGTCCGAATAAATCTAAATGAAGTAGCTCAAGAGATTGCTTTGTGGAGATTTCCTTTTTAGGTATAAAATAACATTTCTTTAATTTACCAGATTGATAAGCATCACAAGGTTTTTAACCTTGTAGTTGATTTTAGGTAATCCTCTAACTAATTCATTTGTAGCTAGTTTGTTGATGTTTTTTAAATTTATGTGACAAAAATGTTTATGCCATAACCATGGATCATCAAGATTTGCGGCAAAGCATAAATTGGTGTTGTTTTTCACATTCATGTTTAAAACATATATGTTTTGATTTCTGAATCCTTCAAAAGTTGGATTTTTATTTTGGTCAAAGATATTACATTTTTTTCAAAATCAATTTTAAATCCTTTACCACATAACTGGCCCATACTTAATAGGCTATGTTTTAAATTTTCTACCAATAAAACATTAGTAATAATAGGAGAATTAGAAATACCAATATTTATGACTTGTCCTATGCCAATGACAAATCCTTTTGAATTATCTTTGAATGCCACAGTGCCACTATCGATATATGTTATATTAGATAATATATGAGCATTTCCGGTCATGTGCTTGGAGCAACCATTATTCTGTGCCCATTTCATTTTTCTTTTTATTTTAATTTTGGGTACCTGGAAAATAAGAAAAATTTAATTGGTGCACACACTTTTTGTTTAGGGTTCTACGTGTTAGTGGAAGAAGGAAGCCATATCAATGAGGATTTGGTTCCTTTAGAAATGTAATTATTGTTATGTGCGACTTTATTTAAATATCCATCGATATACTTTTTTCTAATAAGTTTATTATTTGTTTTCGGAATCCATATTTTGATCATACTAGCGTATGACTTTTTAATCTTAGATTCTAACTTTGGCTTTTTGAATTTTGTTCATAATGTACTATAATTCTTTGATCTTTGATTGCTTTTAAAACGTAATCTATTTCTGTTTCTAGATGATTTAGATATTTTAATCAAATTTTCTAAATTTTGTTTTCCTTTGGTGAATTTTATCACATTATTTGTTATTTTATCTAACTTACTTTTAAGATTATAAATTTCCATATTGCTAGAATCTAAATTTGCATGTAATTCTAGTTTTTCTTTTTCATGATTAACTTTTTCTAACTTATGACTTTCTAAATCATGTAATAAAATGTTATTTTGAGATAATAACTATGCATATTTTTTGAATAATTTCTAATTCTTCTTCTAAAATAATTTTTTCATCTTTTAATAATACAATTTCTAATTCTGCTCTAGTTGACTTTCCTACATATTCCTTATTTAATTTTTATATTCTCTATATTTATCATCTAATTCAATGCTAATTTTCATTATTTCGTCATAAGTAAGTTCAAAACGTACCTTATCTGTGCTAGCCATAAAACACACGTTTTCTTGTTTCGAATCGCTTTCACCATCACTGTCTAATGGACAAGATGAATCCGAATTGTTCCACATTTCTTGAAAAGCTTTTTTCTTTTTCTTGAATTTTTCAAATTTTCTTTTCTTTTTATCATTAGTGGCCAATTTTTTCACTCATAGCATTTAATTGATGTTTGATTTGAAGAGTTTGGTTTGCCACCATTTTGAAATTTGGTCATCTTCTTGAACTTCTTGAATTTATTGTAGCTCTTGGTAATAAAAAAAATCTCATCTTCGTCTAAATCTGAATTTTCGTTACTTGCTTGGAATGCTATGTGTTTCTTTTCATGATTTTGATCCTTTCTAGCCTGCAAGTTAGCTTCATACGACATTAGATTTCCTATTAGCTCTTCGATTTTAAGCTGAGAAGGTCATTAGCTTCTTCGATGGCTAAAAAATTTCTTTCCCATCCATTTGTTAAAGTGTTTAAAATTCGAGTCCCATGAGATTGTGTTGAATAGTTTGAATTCTAGCATACATATCAATAGTTGATTCATTTGCTGTAATTTTGAAAGATGGAAATTGGTTTTGTAAAATCAAGATTTTAGTTTTCTTGACTTTAGTTGTTCCTTCACGTGTAACTTGTAAAGTGCGCCATGTAGTGGTGTAAAGCAATGACATGTGAAAACTCATTTTTATCAAATGAGAAAAATAGTACATTCATAGCTTTGGCATTGTTAGATGTCGTCGCTTTCTACGCATTAGTCAAGTGCAAATGTCAGTGTCAAGTACTTCATATATTTTTTTTGAGTTGCTAGCCATTTTTATAGCCCATTTTCATCCATATAAATTCTCATATAGGTTGAGAAGTAAGCATAATTAGAACCAGTAAATAGTGGAGGATGAGCAATTGATTGACCTTCATGAAAAGTGCTTGCCGTATTAATGATTTTTCAACTACTTGTTACTGTGGATTGAAATACCTATGCTCTGATACCAATTGAAAGTCTATAGGTTCTTTATACAATGTAACTTATATATAACTGTGAGAGTGCATATTATAAATTATGCTAAGCAGAGAATAATAACTAAATATAAAGTAGGTAAATAATAAAAGTGATCACACCAGATATTTTATACTGGTCCTGACCTCCCATCCCGCATCCAATCCCGAAGCTCCCCTTTGGTATATCCTTTAAACAAATAACCCGTACTTCATCCAAAGGAGTAGGCTAACGCAAAGTATTCCTCTTACAATCTTGTTTTCCAAATAACCAAATTTTGAAAAATAGTACAATTCTTCCTATGATTTCCGTTGAGTATGCGAATGTGAATACTTTGAGTTGTATTAATTAGTTTAACCATACTGATATTTTTTTATCATAGATTGAGAATATGTAAGCAAAAGATGCACAAATATGTAAACGGTGAGTAACAAGAAATCAAAAGAATCAATTAGAATTGATTTTTTTAAAATCCTCAATCTTTGAAGTACATAATGGTTTAAATAGATGCATATGAGGAGTTGTTACTGTTAATAAAACTCTACTGGTTCTAATTGCTACAACCATGGCTAGAACCGTTGAAGAACGGATGAAATTATTCAATAAGTAATAAAGCACCTTTCAGAATAGAGCAGTTTGTACATAACAGACGTATGTGGGAAAATTTCAAATGTTTGTGGCTTCAAGAATTAGATTCCCGAAAATATTCACTGACGTTTGTGATTTTCGCACGGACGTTGGCCAAATTTAAATATCCTAGTTTTTTATATGCCAACGTTGAATTATGAGTTTGCTCATGCATATATATAATCAAGGATACCTTACAATGTTTATCTAAGACTCTTAATACAGTATTATAACCTTACTAATCATAGCATGGTCCATAAGTCTTTATTCGTCTTTGTGTCTTGATATCTTTGAGCATGATGATCTCTTGTAAGATATACCTGCAATCTTGATAGGATATAATATATATGATTCTATAGTTGTTGTCATTGAAACCAAGGAATGTAGGTTCTAACATGGTAATATTGCTCTGGCAAGCTCTAGTTTCAATCCTTTAATAAACATCTCATTCCTATTCACTATTGTATCCACGGTGGCATATTTATATCTTAACAGCTCCTCAAATCTGGTTGCATACTCAAGTGTTGACATATCACCTTATTCCAACTCGGTAAACTTTGTAAGCAAAGTTGACATGGCTATTTCAGACATGAATCTCTCTTCACACCTCTTTCTGAACTATACCCAAGTCAAATTCTCCTATGGTATCCCTATAGTTACACGATTCCATCAATACAACATATCTTCTTGTAATTTCCTGAATGCCATACTCCTCTTTTGCTCATCGTTTAGGTCTTAATCAGCAAAAATCCTTCATAGTACAACAACTAATTCTTAATATTGATAGCATCCTCCATTCCAATAAATGGCTTTCCCTCGAATCTTGCATAATCCCGACTCAAAATAGCATATTTGTTGACAACTGAAACTTCAAGCTTTGCTCCTCCAGCATTACCACCAACTAATCCAGCTGTAACTCCTGCTCATCATGTTAACAAAGAAATGGTACATAGCTCTTATATTTACCAGCGATGTGGTGATCCACCTTTTTACTCTTGAAAATCGACATAATGCATTCTCGGTATTCACGTGCCGAAAAGGAAGATGGATAAAGGGTAAAAAGAAAATAACACAGAAAAGCGAAGTATGGCATTTGTCCTCAAAAATGTTGAAAATTTCCACTATAAAGATATGAAGGATTCAGCCTGGATTCAGAGTCTAACCTAGATTCAGCCTGGACAGTTATAAATTCTTTGTCCTTACAAATGTTGAAAAACAACAAATATAGTTGAAAAATAAAATAAGTCCATACGTTGATGAAGATCTCCAGCTCTCCTTTGGAAACTCCTAATGTCTTTAGCTAAATCTGAAACTAATTAGATCTGACCTGAGTATTAAAAATACCCGAATCAAGCTTAATAAACCAGTGTGAGAAAACTAGAATCATGAAGCATATAATAGCGTCATAGATTAGATTGATGCTAATCAAAACATTTGAAAAGAAGGTTATCTTGTAAGACCACACCGTATATAAACACGGACGGGTTTTACCTCGTTAATGACGTTGGTTTGAAAACACTTTTCAAATAAATTTATAAAGAAGGTACCAATACCCGGACAATGTCAAATGGTGTATATAATACCAATAGGGTAGCTAAAATATTTGCATAGCAGTACAACTATTTTGGGAATACGGCTAAAATCGTAAAGCTCGTATTGGAAATGTATTTCCAACAAGATAGGGAACTAGTGGTCATTTCCTTCGATGTGAAATCCATGCATACAAATCCTAGTCTCCGGTGACTATTCACTTTTCTTAAGCAAGCCTCCGTACTACATTGTTACACTATTGTGGAACAACATATTTCAGTGGCTTTGCACTTTCTTAGTTGAGCCTCCAATACCTGCCCATTTAAACCATTGATGGTCTAGACACTACTGGATTCCTCCATCATCAATAAAAGCAATAGCCTAAAATATATATCGTACAGACCACATGCTACCCTGTATGTGAGGCTCGTGAATCTATGCTCTTCTTTCCAAAAAACCAAGCTTAGATTTTCACAAATCCACGCTTTACTTTTCACAAAGCAAATTGAACTTAGAATGCAACATTGCCATTCCTAATAGCATGTTACTGATTTCCACAAAAGTACAACCTTTGAGCTCGTACGTCTTAGAGAAGGGTGTTAAGTATAGGAGGGGTTACCTCTTACACCACCAAAAAGATGTACATTTGTAGTGATCAATTTATGTGGACTTAGAAATGCAATGTCGGATCCTCATCCATACATGTTGTCCAAGTGAAGGAAAAACTGAAGGCACTCCTCCTACTACTTCATGTTTGGGAATCACCCCTATGATTAGTAACGGAAATCCTTGCAAATTGAAGATTTTTAGAATGAAGGTACTACTGCCACCATATATATATGATACAGGGATTAACCCAGAGGTTAGCGGCATGCACCCTACATCATGAAGACCTCCATCTTCAAATCATTGTCTTTAATACGTCTTCACTTTTGAACACATATATTGATTCGTAGTGGTTTTCAGATAGGAATTACCCAAATCATACCCTAGTTTCTCCAACCAATCATCGATAAAAGGTTGTCATGTCTATAGGTGATTGTCAAAACAACATCCAATCAATTTATCTTTTTATCAAATCAAAGATCTTATGAAGATATATTATTTTAAACTATTCCTTTATCTATTAAGAGTATATGGAATCATTACGCCTGATTTATAATATTCTATGGTTGATTTAACCTTTTTAATCTTGGAATAATTCCAGATCATTTCACCTTTTACTTAGGAATACATTTCCAAATCATTTATTCAAATCCTAACAAAGTTTTCATATTATTAAATCATAACTTTTAGATAGGTCAAAAATGATATTATTTAAGGCATCATTTACTATAAACCCAAATCAATTAGTATTGAGTAGAAAGGGTTTCATGGAAATTAGACTAATTATACTCAATACCAATTTATGTATTCAACCGGTACAATTCGTCGAATAACAGTGAAATCACCTTTTAAAATCACACAGATAGTACGAGTTCCCTCCTTGAAATTTAATGCAAAGTTTAACTAAGATATTATCTATACCACCTAAATCAAAATTTAAAATCTTGTTTAACTTTTAAAAACTCCAAATTTCTTTCATTTTAACTTAAGAAAATGCGGTCCGAGTAGATCAAATTAACTATCCCTTCCGTAGGGCCAGTCCGAATAGCTAAAGCAGAACTTAGGCATGGTTGTCCAAGCTCGGGTCTAGAGACTATCTAGCTATCACCCATAAGGAGGTCAAGTTATTTAATCAACTCTAAATCCTTTATATGATCTTCTACTAGAGATGATTTTCATTTAGTTAACACTATTCCAAATATTGTTTAAAATAATTTCCCTTTAACCACTTATTTTAAACTCCTTTAAAATACTCATAAAACTTCCAAATCATCTTTAAAATAATTTATTATTCTTTTCAAAAGATTACTAAAATGATTGGGGAATAATAATTAAGTTCAAACCATGATTTGAAAAAGTTACCAAAAACCGTTGTGAATAATGTTTTACAGCTTATTTGATCAAAACACTAATTCCACTTCATTTAAGCCTATTATTATAAAATACTTATGGAATTTATTTCATATATTTAAATATTTAAAAATATATATTTTTGAATAATTTACCACTTTGGTTTCTGAACAGCCAGAACGCGTTGTTTTTGAAAAATTGATTTGGACATAATTCAAACTCTACGGAATGAAATCTGGATTTCCATATTTTGTTTGAAAAATATACCTACATAAGTCCGAAAAGGTTTTATTTCAAATAATTCCGACTTATATTGATTTAACGTTTCAGGTCATAAAATGATGAACTGCCGCTACGCGACGAGCTCGATTTAGCTCTATTTTCAAACTTCATTAAACTTTGCTGAAATCTGTTAAATTTTTAAAATACCATAACAAACCATTTTAAATTATTCCAAACTATTTTTACTACATTAAATACTCATTTTCCAATTTATCCCATATTATAATGTTATATTATTATAATATTCATTTTTCAACCTTTCTGTCTTTAAAACCGTAAAGAGGCTTAATAAACTCCATACACATATTACTATGGATTTAGTTTTCATGAATTATGTAACATCCTAAAATTTTGGTCATTTGATTTTGAACATTTAATTATAATTAAATAATTAAATAATTGGATTCTTAGAATTTAATAATTTAAATTCGAATATGATTAATCGTTTAAATATTTGAATTGTAAATTAAATAATAATGAATAATACTGATGAATTTAATTTGTAAATTTATTTACAAACTAGATCGGATAAATATAGATAATTGGATCAAAAATATAAAAAAGTATTTAAATTTGTGAAATTTACATTTCGGTGCACTGTCTTAGATTTTGACGAAACCATTGCCATTAGATCTAAAATAAAAAATTGTTGTATGCCATTGAGTTTCGTAACAATCAGATATGCCTTTTGGTCGTGCGAGCTCAAAACATGATTAATTTTAAATATAATTTAGTTTAAATGGCTAGCTTCCTTATACTCTGGAATTAGGTCAAGATAATATTTCCATTAGGTTCAGAATAGAGTTATTTAGTATGGAACGCCAGACGACACGCGTCAATTGGAGTTCGAAATTTTCAGGCATGATCGATGCCAGATATTATAGAATAAAATAATAGTAACCCTATTTTATTCCTATACCCCTACCCTTTTGATGCCATACCCGATTAAACTCACCATGCCCACCCACCTTCTTACCCTCATAACCCCTTCTTCTATAAAATATTCCCTGTAATTGGAAAATGAGAGTTTTTCATTTTTCCAAATTTTAAAATAAAATTCCATACTTCACTAAAAATCATGAATTCCAATCTGTTCTTCTCGTTACGAGATTAACCTCCTTCCTATACCAGTTTTGTAGCTCCTAGCAAAGTTTTGGACGACCGATGTTAGGGGCAGCAGTTCTAGAGCTTAGGATTTTTCGTGATACGGAAAGAGTTTAGTGTAGGCATTGGTG
Source organism: Allium cepa (assembly GCA_030765085.1). Taxonomy (NCBI): domain Eukaryota; kingdom Viridiplantae; phylum Streptophyta; class Magnoliopsida; order Asparagales; family Amaryllidaceae; genus Allium; species Allium cepa. Next base: position 83,793,118 of record CM060945.1, read on the forward strand.
GCATTGCGATTGTCGGGTCAAGTAGCTTCAGTAGTGAGATTTTTGGATGCTCCGAGGCAATTTTGGTAGGTTCGATGTTTTGGGCAATATGGGGACTCATAAGGTTGCTACTTAGTCAGGAGGTGCGGGCATTGATTTGAGGTGACAGTAAGGTAGAGATTTGGTCGTGGAGTTTGGTAGTGTTACTGGATTTCGAAATAGAGGTGTATCGGGTGAAATTGGAGGAGAGAGGAGGAGGTTGTTTTGTATAAGGGTTGTAAATTGGTAAGGGAGAAGAAGAATTAGGGTTAAGATGGTAATTAGATTAGTGGTTAATTGATTGTTTAAGTTATTTAATTATTTAATTCAATAACTTATAAAACTATAACGTTAGCGTACAAGGTCGAATTCGAATGCCATCTTTTGCATTAGACTCATAGAAACAATGGCCACACAATGGAGTTTGTTAGGTTGGATTGGTAGCTAGTGGAATTTTTGGCTAAAGTGAACATCTGTTCGGTTCTAATTCAAATCAGAATGCTTTAGCGAAAACTGGAATCATTGTGAGTTCAACTCACATTCAATTTTACTATATTATATCAATGATGCTATTATCGATTCCTTGGATGTTAGTTAAATTGTTTGATTGATTATTTGCTTGAAATTCCATTTGGAAAAAGGATGACATGTTAACTTTATTGTTATGAACCTATATGAATATATGTAATGTCCTTAACCATTGTTTTGCAAGGAGAATTTGTTGAGAGGCCTTGAGGGGTTTCTCGCCAATAATTACTTATTTACATCCTCATGCTATTATAATGATATTTAATTGAAATAAATCTTGATATTCAATTTAAATTATTTAAGTTTTATTATAGTGATTCGCTATATCATCATTTATTGATTTTCATCCCCAAAACCATATCCTGTGTGTTTCAAACATGAGCTTGTCTTTTCATTAAATAGAATTTTAAAAATTCATTAATCATGTTAATTAATGGTATTTTAAACTAGTTAACAATTTTAATTAATAGTAATTTAAATTAATTAACTATTTTAACTAATTATTTTGAAATCAATAAATTACTTTAATTAATGGCACTTTGAAATTTATTAATCTATTTGTTGGTTGAGATTTGAATTTAATCTAGTCATTTTAATTAATAATTTTGAACTTTAATTAACCATTTTAATTTATTATTGTTTTAAATTTAATTAATTGTTTTAAGTAGTAATATTTGAAATTTGGTCCATCATTTTAATTAATGTTTTTTATAATTAATTAATCATTTTAACAAATGTTGTTTTAATTTATGATTTTAACTAATGAGGTTTGAATTTAATTAATCCAATTAATTAATAATTATCTTAACTTAATTACTTATTTTAGTTAATGGCATTTAAAGTTTATTAATCATTTTAATTGATGATGTTTGAGATTAATCACTCATTTTAATTAATGATTATATGAATTTAATAAAAAATTAATTAAGGATATTTAAAGTAAATTAATTTAATAAAAGTGATTAAGTAGATTAACTAATTTGATTAAAATGTTTTAAAATTACTAAAATGATTTCATAAAGATTTTAAAGTTAATTCACCGATGATATAAAAGTGTTCGGAAATAATTAACAATTTTATTAAAGATAATGGATTTTTTATTTAAAAGAGATTATAAATGTGGTTAATTATCTTTTAGGATAACTAATATTGTTATAAATTTATAAAAATATTTAAATTGTTTTATTTTCATTTGTGATAATAAATATTGTTTTAAATTTATAAACAATGGTTTAAATTAGAAAATCCTTTAAAAGGAATTGTTTATAAATAAAGCTAAGTTAAATTGTTTGGGTTGTAGTAAGCAATATTTTAATGACATTTTTCCCCTTGTTTTAAATACACTTAGTATTATTAAATTTGTCTTTAAAAGAACATTTTATAAGGTATTTCTAAAAATGTTCTACCAATACTGTAATATGAAAATCAAGTACAAGTGCAGTTTTTAAAAGTAAAGTTCAATCTCGGTTATGGAAAAGTAGTTCCGTAATCGATATCGCTTATATGGAAAGGATTTAGTCATACTTTTAACACCAAACATTGAGGCTTGGAGTCGTTTCTGTTTCGAAGGTTAAAATGTCATCAAGGCGATGCCTAGAGGTAACACTATCTCAACTTGTCTGGCTTCACCTTCAACCGAGCTATAGCACTTGTTTGGAATCAGTGAGTAGTGTTAAATATATGATATTTAATTTCCATATACAATCATTTTAATTATCCTCGATAGTTGATTTATTAATTATCAGATTCAACTTTCCTTACGGTGTATCGTCACCTTAAAAATGATTTGATGCTCTTTGAGCTTTGTTATTCTATGTCAGAAATGACTAAATCCAAAGCACGAGAGAGAGCCAAGCTATGTGGGGTTGCTCCCATTAGGGTATTTTCACATATCATTTAGTTTGGATTCGGTTGTGCACTTAGATGTGAAAAATTCGGATTCTCGGTAAGGTTTGGTGGGGTCCGGCTTGGTGGTTTCCAAGAAGTGTGATAGAGTAAATGAGCTTCTTAGTAGTATATTACTAGAGGTATACTTCAAGGAGGGTGCACCTTGTAGGATCTAGATTAACCCTAGAGGGGGGGTGAATAGGGTTATAGCAAATTTTCTCGATTTTAAACACAGAAACAAACTGCAGAAATAAATATGCTGAAAAGTAAATCACACACAAAATTTACCCAGCTTCGGCAACCCCTGCCTACTGCTGCATTCCCAGATTTCTATTAGAATTAAACAGTATCCCGCTTACAAACACTCTACTACACTCGCAAACCCTTTGCTCCCGCTCATAAACACTCTACTAGACTCGCACACCCTGCTCCGCCTATAGAGTTTCGCTTTCTCGCAAACTCTGCTCCGCCTATAGAGTTTTGCAAACTCGCACACCCTGCTCACTGAACTAAATCTAACTAGATAATCTGACACTACCTACAACTTCGGTGGTGATTTACAAATTCTTTGACTTGAAAAGTAAAAAAAACTTCAAAAATAAAACCGGGAGCAAAAATTAAAATATAAACTTTAATCCATAATTTTTGCTCAAAATAAAAAATAAGAAACCCCCTTTTGATAAAACCCTAAATAAAACAATATCCCCTTTAATAAAGCTAAACCCCCTTTGATAATAAAGGTCGGCCCCTTGTTTTTTTCACCCGATCTACTTCTCTTGCTTGTGAAAATTATGGCGGTCGTTCCTCTTTCTGAAATTAGGGCTTCGGCTCTTGTGAGAATTAGGGCTTTCGGCTCTTGCTCGTGCTTGATTTCTGATGATCGATTGTTGCCCTTGCTCACTGCTTCGCTTATGATTGTTTCTGGTGGGCTTCGAGATTGCGAATTGTTCGGCTTGCTCGTTGTTTAACAGCTGCTCTTTTGATCGAGTGCATCAGATTATGGTATGTATTCTTTTTCGTTGCTTGTTTAATTGCTTGCTTTAATTCCACTCGATGCATGTGATGATCTTTTGGGTTTTGTATTTATATGAATTTGAGACACTTGAATTTGTTCGAATTAACTAGATACTTTACTAAATTTTTCTATTGCTTGATGCGCACGACCTTCTTGATATAACTTTGACTTGATACTCACGGCTTTAACTTGAGAACATTTGATTTTTTTTTTGAATCATACGGCAGAGACTTTCCTGTTTTGATTTGTTTGACTTTCCTATTTTCAAAAAAAAATTTACACACGCTTGATTTCGTGTATACCACTTCACGACTCTGCATTATTTTCGACCATCACCATTTCTTTGTGTTCATCACTGTAGCAATGATTTCTTTGGCACTTGATTGCCACTACTTCAGCTCTGATCATTTTTCTGTTGATTGACATTGATACTCCCATATTGGTGCCTCTGTTATTTGCATTCACTTCATTCATTTGTATCAGTTCTCGGCCATTATCACCGCTGACTGCTGACTTCATTTGGTTGTTGCATTCATGAATTTTTCTGACTTGAACTGTTCAATTCTTCTGGCTTCACTGTGAACTCTGGTTCTGGCGATCTTTTTGAGTTGCAGTGCTTCATGTTGATTGCATTATATCGTTTGTCTGTCTTTTTGAATTCCTGCAGTTGCATTCATGTCATGTAGTTGCATTCACTTGAGTCTGTTGCATTTTTGCATTCCCTTACTGAACTTGATTCATGCTTGTTGTGTACTGATTCTTGATCATTGTTTTTGGTCTGCACTTGCATACTTGCATTTGAGTTGTTTCTCTCTGTACTTGTAGTTGTGTAGTTGCACTGCACTGTTGCCTTGAGTAGATGTTGACTGCATCACCATACTCTCTGTTTTGATTTGCATTGATGCAGTTTTCATATTTTGTGCTCGAGCTTGCATGTGTACCATTGATCATACTTGTGATATTCGTTTGGGTTTGTTGTTGATCTTCATGTGTATTTGGTCATGCTTTTCTATTGTAGCTTGGATATTGAACTGCTTCAATATGTTGCATATTGATGTTGCATTCATGTACACTACTATGTTCATTTCTCTGCCTATCTTTGTGTTCTGGTCATTGCTTGAGTTGTTTATTTGATTACTTGAGCTTTTGAATTTTCATTCACTTGAGCATATTGAAGTTGCTGTTATCTTGTACAGCTTGTATCACTGTAGTCTTGTTTACTTGTGGTCTTCATTCTCGTTGGCACTTGCATGCATTTCTGGTTGCTTTGGGATTGAACTTGAGCTTTGTACATCCATGTTGCATGCATTGAGTAACTGGTTTTTGGTCGAGACTTGATTCTTTGTTGGCACTGGCTTGAACTTGATATTGTTGAACCTGATTTTCATTATGGGTCTGTTCATTGCTTGTGATATCCATGTTGCAACTATTTTTGACATGTTAACTGCCCTGTGTTGAATCCAGTTTCAAAAACTCGGGTTTGACCTTGTGCTCATGTCGTGATTTTAAATATATTGCACGTGAGTTGAACCCGGCTTTTCATTTGGGTTTGACCTGTGCTCACCTGTCCCTGTAAATCGATCAAGTGTATATCGGTGTGCACGGCCTTGTGGCATGTACAGTGCTACACTGTGCATGTCACATTGTTCGTGTATGATGAATTCAAATGTAAATGATGACGAACAACCCAAATAACTGAGGCAAATAATATTTTCAAAAATCATATTTCATTTTATATCGCAAAAATATTTCTTTTTCAATTTTACTGTGTTAGTGAATATTTTTGCAGATTTCTCAGATGCTGGATTCAAACTGGAATGCAGTTGAAGACAAAATACGAGTGTGAGTGATATGTAGTGAGGTTGTTAATGTAAATATGAAATCGTGATGTATTCAAAATTGTATATTTATAGTGAGAGCTTGAATTTGTACTATTCAAGATTGTAGTAAATATTTGTTTGAATAAAATTTCTGTTTGAATTTAGATTCCATTCAAATTCAAATTCCATTCAGATTCTGTGTAATTTATTTTATTCAACAAATATTTTAATCTATGAAAAATAGAATAGTACATTAATAAATACATTTAAATGAATATATATATATGTTTATTATCATCAAACAAAAACATATAAGCGCATATTCAACATTCTCCCCCTTTTGATGATAACAAACATATATTTAAGATTTTGACTGTGTTAAATGTATTTGACCAATGATATACACTTATTGCTCCCCCTATTTAAATTTTTCGTCTCTACATGATGCTCCCCCTACATATATGCATACAAATAGAAATATATACAAATGAGCCTAGATGCAAATGGAAAATTATTTGACCTTTGCTTGATTCTATTTGACAAAATCTTAACTTTTCTCTCCCCCTTTTGTTATCAGCAAAAGAATAATAGTGTTAGAGAAAAAAATAGAGATAGAATGATCGATATTAATCCTACATTAAACTCAAACTGAATATAAATATTAAACTTCAATAAGAATCAAACAAAAACCATAACTACCCTTGTTAGGCGCATATTCCACTTTTAGAAATGATGGAAATGATATTCTCATGTAAAATCATAGAGTTGAATCTGCTTGTGGTACATTTATATCAGGAATTTGAATATCTACTAATCATGCATAACCGTTAGGACTTTTAAATGAGATTAGTAGTATTCCAATTTAATTTTAAAAATGAATCCAAGTTTCTTCTAACCACGCATAACCGTGAGAACTTTTAAATGGGATTAGAATCAACTTGTCTATTTAATCAATTAATTTTGATATGCGTTCCATGCATGCATAACCGTGAGGACTTTTAAATGAGCATGGAAGCACGTAATCAAAAATCCAAGTAATTCACCCATGCATAACCGTGAGGACTTTTAAATGAGAGTGAATACTTTGGATATTTATTTATTTTTACAAAAAATGTGAAATGAAAAACAAATGATCTTTGATTATAGTACCACCTATCGAAAAACTATATTTAAGATTTGATAAACAATGGTCGATAGAAACATGATAGATATATGAATGGTCATGGAATCTTTACCCAACAAAAAGTTTTATAACTCTTGTTTAAATTCCTAAAGAAATTTTCCAAATATACTCTTTTGAGTAATGTATGTTAAATATCAACACTTATCACCTTTTCAATTACTATTTATCTTTTTGATAATTAGCGGGGAGTCGGATTAGTCAAAATTTGTCATTTAAAATCAAATAAAAATGACTAATCTGAAAATATGGTCAAAAATGATTTTCTCAAAGGGGTTATATGAGAGAAAAAAAATTTCTGCTATTTGAAAATTATTTATAATGAAAAATATTCAGATATTTTCTTTGAAAAACGATGCGGCAAATGAATGTTTCAAAAATTAATCACGTTCCACTAGTAATTTTTCTATCAACTATATTACCAGTATGATCTGCATCTGAGTTTCTCTTTCATTCCAAAATATAACTAACTAAATTTGATAGACCACATCATGAAGTGTGCACAAAAATTCAAACTTAAATTTTTACAGCATTCTCAAATTAGAATTGAAGTCGTGTGAATAATCAAAAACTGTGAATATAGAGTTAGCATGTTGAACAAGTTAGAATCAAAAACATCATCTTTTCAGCATCTCAAAAATTGGCTGATTTCATTCAGAATATGGTGCAGAATATCACATTTAATATACCTTCACCTGTTTTACCTTTACGATAATTTTTCGTGATTGCCCGTTGTGATTCTGTCACCTTTGTACTAGGCTAAGGAACTTTGCTTTGTTGCCCGTTGTGTTTCTGGAATAGCCAAAATCCAGAGAACACTGTTGTTATTCCTTAGCCTGCCACCACACCTACACGATGAAAGATTTTTGTGACCTATTTTTTATAGGTCCATGATTGTTAGTGGCTGAAGCATTGTGAATAAACAAACCCTTTGGAACCCAAACTTGTTTTGTCCTTTCATTCTTGTTCCAATAGACATGAAATCTGTTTGTATAATTCTTAGGAACCCAAACTTGTATAAATTTTGTGTTCTTGTTCCTATGTCTACAATTTTCAACATGATGTCCAATTATTTCACATCTACCAAAGACACTCCTACCTTTTGCACCATCCTCAACTTGTGTTTTCCTAAAACCTAGTCCTTTTCTGTTGTTAGCAAAAATTTGATTTCCCAATAACATGTTGAATGATTTTTCTCCTCTTGAAAAGTTATTCAGAGATTTCTCAAGATTTTGGACTTTGGTTTTTTGTGTCGTGTTTTCAGTTACAAGTGAGGTGCATCTATTTATGAAATCCTTTTTCCTAGTGTCAATGGTTCCCATAAGACTCAAGTTTTCTTTTTCAAGGTTCTCAAAGCTATTCTTGAGTCTTGATAACTCTGAATCTAAAATTTTACATTTTTTACATTCTAGGTTTTGAATATTTTCAATTTCAGTTTCTAACCTAAAATTTTCACGAGCAAGTTCTCTCCTATCAGATTTCAGTTTTTCAATTTTAGATTCAAGAGTATCAACTACTTTAGTGAGATCAAGACACATAAAAACAAGTTCTTTATAAGTATAGTCACCTCCCTCACTAGATTCCTCTGAGCTTGCTTCTGAATCTGATTTTGCCATAAGACACTAGTTAGCCTCCTCTGAGCTATCATCCGAAACTTCCTCTCCTTCTTCATCATCCCAAGTCGCTGCAAAAGCCTTCTTCTTCTTTTTCTTTCCTTTGTCGTTTTTTAGAAGTGGGCTTTCTTGTTTGAAGTGGCCGGGCTTGTTGCAGTTATAACATGTCGATTCATTATCGGAATTGTCATAGTCTTTTGATCTATTACCCTTTGTTTTCTTCTTGCGTGGCTTGAATCTTGACCATTTTCTAAGATTATTGACAGCCATTGCAAGCTCTTCGATTGGATCTTCTCCTTCATCATAGCTCTCTTGTTTGCTCTTTAAGGCAATCGTCTTCTTCTTTGGTTCGGAGTTGTTGCGTTCTTCCTTTGCTTTTAGCTCAAGCTCATATGTCATCAAGTTGCCAATCAACTCCTCCATGCTTAATTTACTCAGATCTTTTGATTCTTGTATTCCTGTGACTTTTGCCTCAAAGTTCATTGGTAAAACTCGTAGCACCTTCCGCACAAGCTCTACCTCAGTGATTACCTTCCCAAGTGCTCTAGCGTTGTAAACCAAGGTTGAAAAGTGTCCAAACATGTCCTTTATGCTCTCGCCTTTGTCCATCACAAAGTTCTCGTATTCATTGCTGAATAGGGCTAGACGAGACTCCTTGACTTGAGAAGTTCCTTCATGTGTCACCTCCAAAGGATGCCAAATTTCCTGTGCAGTTGTACAATGAGAAATTCTATTGAATTCAGTTTTATCAAGAGCACATATTAAAGCATTCATAGCTTTAGCATTTGTAGTTTTCAACCTCTTATCGTTAACATCCCATCTATCCTTAGGTTTAGGAATCTCAGTATCACCAACAGTTATAGCGGGAGATTTATAGCCGGTTTCAATAATATCCCAAACATCGTAATCAACCGAACTAAGATAAATGCCCATCCTAACTTTCCAATAAGCATAATCATTTCCATTAAACATGGGTGGCCTAACAATTGATTGCCCCTCAAAAAAAGCACTATTTGACGGATTCATGACTCTAGAGTTAAAGAAAAATACCTTGCTTTGATACCACTTGTAGGATCTAGATTAACCCTAGAGGGAAGGTGAATAGGGTTATAGCAAATTTTCTCGATTTTAAACACAGAAACAAACTGCAGAAATAAATATGCTGAAAAGTAAATCACACACAAAATTTACCCAGCTTCGGCAACCCCTGCCTACTGCTGCATTCCCAGATTTCTATTAGAATTAAACAGTATCCCGCTTACAAACACTCTACTACACTCGCAAACCCTTTGCTCCCGCTCACAAACACTCTACTAGACTCGCACACCCTGCTCCGCCAATAGAATTTCGCTTACTCACATACTCTGCTCCGCCTATAGAGTTTTGCAAACTCGCACACCCTGCTCACTGAACTAATCCTAACTAGACAATCTGACACTACCTACAACCTAGGTGGTGATTTACAAATTCTTTGACTTGAAAAGTAAAACAACTTCAAAAATACAACCAGGAGCAAAAATTAAAATATAAACTTTAATCCATAATTTTTGCTCAAAATAAAAAAATAAGAAACCCCCTTTTGATAAAACCCTAAATAAAACAATATCCCCTTTAATAAAGCTAAACCCCCTTTGATAATAAAGGTCGGCCCCTTATTATTTTCACCCGATCTACTTCTCTTGCTTGTGAAAATTATGGCGGTCGTTCCTCTTTCTGAAATTAGGGCTTCTTCTCTTGTGAGAATTAGGGCTTTCGGCTCTTGCTCGTGCTTGATTTCTGATGATAGATTGTTGCCCTTGCTCACTGCTTCGCTTATGATTGTTTCTGGTGGGCTTCGAGATTGCGAATTGTTCGGCTTGCTCGTTGTTTAGCAGCTGCTCTTTTGATCGAGTGCGTCAGATTGTGGTATGTATTCTTTTTCGTTGCTTGTTTAATTACTTGCTTTAATTCAACTCGATGCATGTGATGATCTTTTGGGTTTTGTATTTATATGAATTGGAGACACTTGAATTTGTTCGAATTAACTTGATACTTTCCTAAATTTTTATATTGCTTGATGCGCACAGCCTTCCTGATATAACTTTGACTTGATACTCATGGCTTTAACTTGAGAACGTTTGATTTTTTTTTGAATCATACGGCAGAGACTTTCCTGTTTTGATTTGTTTGACTTTCCTATTTTCAAAAAAAATTACACACGCTTGATTTCGTGTATACCACTTCACGACTCTGCATTATTTTCGGCCGTCACCATTTCCTTGTGTTCATCACTGTAGCAATGATTTCTTTGGCACTTGATTGCCACTGCTTCAGCTCTGATCATTTTTCTGTTGATTGACATTGATACTCCCATATTGATGCCTCTGTTGTTTGCATTCACTTCACTCATTTGTATCAGTTCTCGGCCATTATCACCGCTGACTGCTGACTTCATTTGGTTTTTGCATTCATGAATTTTTTTGACTTGAACTGTTCAATTCTTCTGGCTTCACTGTGAACTTTGGTTCTGGCCATCTTTTTGAGTTGCAGTGCTTCATGTTGATTGCATTATATCGTTTGTCTGTCTTTTTGAATTCCTGCAGTTGCATTCATGTCATGTAGTTGCATTCACTTGAGTCTGTTGCATTTGTGCATTCCCTTACTGAACTTGATTCATGCTTGTTGTGTACTGATTCTTGATCATTGTTTTTGGTCTACACTTGCATACTTGCATTTGAGTTGTTGCTCTCTGTACTTGTAGTTGTGTAGTTGCACTGCACTGTTGCCTTGAGTAGATGTTGACTGCATCACCATACTCTCTGTTTTGATTTGCATTGATGCAGTTTCCATATTTTGTGCTCGAGCTTGCATGTGTACCACTGATCATACTTGTGATATTCATTTGGGTTTGTTGTTAATCTTCATGTGTATCTGGTCATGCTTTTCTATTGTAGCTTGGATATTGAACTACTTCAATATGTTGCATACTGATGTTGCATTCATGTACACTGCTATGTTCATTTCTCTGCCTGTCTTTGTGTTCTGGTCATTGCTTGAGTTGTTTATTTGATTACTTGAGCTTTTGAATTTTCATTCACTTGAGCATATTGAAGTTGCTGTTATCTTGTACAACTTGTATCAATGTAGTCTTGTTCACTTGTGGTCTTCATTCTGGTTGGCACTTGCATGCATTTCTGGTTGCTTTGGGATTGAACTTGAGCTTTGTACATCCATGTTGCATGCATTGAGTAACTGGTTTTTGGTCGAGACTTGATTCTTTGTTGGCACTGGCTTGAACTTGATATTGTTGAACCTGATTTTCATTGTTGGTCTGTTCATTGCTTGTGATATCCATGTTGCAACTGTTTTTGACATGTTAACTGCCCTGTGCTGAATCCAGTTTCAAAAACTCGGGTTTGACCTTGTGCTTGTGTCGTGATTTTAAATATATTGCACGTGAGTTGAACCCGGCTTTTCATTTGGTTTTGACCTGTGCTCACCTGTCCCTGTAAATCGATCAAGTGTATATCGATGTGCACAACCTTGTGGCATGTACAGTGCTACACTGTGCATGTCACATTGTTCGTGTATGATGAATTCAAATGTAAATGATGACGAACAACCCAAATAACTGAGGCAAATAATATTTTCAAAAATAATATTTCATTTTATATCGCAAAAATATTTCTTTTTCAATTTTACTGCGTTAGTGAATATTTTTGCAGATTGCTCAGATGCTGGATTCAAACTGGAATGCAGTTGAAGGCAAAATACGAGTGTGAGTGATATGTAGTGAGGTTGTTAATGTAAATATGAAATCGTGATGTATTCAAAATTGTATATTTATAGTGAGAGCTTGAATTTGTACTATTCAAGATTGTAATAAATATTTGTTTGAATAAAATTTCTGTTTGAATTCAAATTCCATTCAAATTCAAATTCCATTCAGATTCTGTGTAATTTATTTTATTCAACAAATATTTATTTGATCTATGAAAAATAGAATAGTACATTAACAAATACATTTAAATGAATATATATATGTTTATTATCATCAAACAAAAACATATGAGCGCATATTCAACACACCTTCCTAGTCATTTGTTGAAAAGTTTACTTTTCTGATTTTATTTGAACCTTCAAATTGTTTTTCTACAAATGAAATGGGTAGAGTCAACCACTCTTTATGATGTTTAATTATAGGTTTTATCCATTCTATCAAGTTTGGAATGTTATCTTGTTTTATCCATTCTGTCGAGTTTGGATTTTGGTTGGACTATTTTCATTCTTTCAAATATATATTTTAATACTATTTATGCCCATCTTATTTGGATTTGTTTCCTATTGCGTATCTCTACTCTTTCCTGTATTCCTGTGAGGTAAAAAGTTATTCAGCATTAGAGGCATCGTCTCATAGAACTTTTATAAGTTCCCCATTATCGGAGTTTTCTTACGTTGATATTTCCAAACTGATCCGGGTGTTATTTTATTATAATGCTCGGGTCAGACCAAGTATTTTTGTAGGTTGGCTTTGTTGTTATGGAGATCTAGGAGAGGAGCCGGAGGTTCAACTATCGTTGTGTTTAATTTTCGCTGTATTATATAGTATCCATATCAAAAATTGTAAGGTTGGGATTTTATAACTATCCAGTTGATAAAGTTAGTTTTTTACTCTAATATACTCTGTACTTTTGGAGTGACAATGTTTATAGTCCTTATTATATTATATGTTGTCGATTCCACTGTGAGATTCTGGTCTTTTCTATTCTCTATTCTTTTCTTTTTATTTACCCTAACAATCTGCCCTTTTATCGATTGGAAGTTCAACATTTGAACATAGTGGTAGTATTTGGTGTCGACTTTCGGTGGATAAAAGGCAGGTCGTTGTAGTTGGTATCAGAGTTAAAGGTTAAGCGAGAAACTTGACATTAATAGGGTACGGCTCATTAGAGATAAGGTAAGTAGTTCCTTAGAATGAGTTAAAGAGCATTATATATTTGAGAGTTGTATTTGTTAATGTTATAAAAACTTAGTATATTAATTGGTCTATTGAGTTTTTATGAATTCTGGTCGAGAAATAGGACGCCATGGGAAATTTGAACACTTGAACAAGGCCAATGGACATTAAATTGATTTGAAATTTTGGTAAATTAAATATTTTTCCTAAGATTTTATTCTATATATACAAAGGAATAATTTTCAAAACTTTATGCAATTATAGAGTGTATTTGTTTGAATGTGATAATATTTATTTATTATAACTATTGTTTGATCAGTCATGCTCGATTAAATTGGGAGCCTTGATTGCTTTTGGTTGATATTTGATTGTTTGTGTTTGGCTTATTTATAAGCATTTGGTGTTTGAATTAATAAATGAACCCCTTTGTGAATTAATTTTCACAATTTGACTATAAGGTGTTCGGAGAAAATGTTGATTTAAAATTCACCTTTTAATAATTGTAAGTCAAGGATTAAATTTTAATAAAAATTTGTTTAATATAATCTAAATGGTAAGATAAGACCTTTAGAGAATGGATATTTGAGAATATTCAATTATAATAAAGAAGAGTTATTATAATATGTAATTATTTTTGTATAAAGGAAACTTTGTATAAATTTTGTTTATAAAATGTGTTTAAAAAGGATTTTTGAACCTAAATTCTGGAATTTTTGAAAATAATTGCAAAAGGATTTTGAAAATGAGATAGCAGTATTTTGGAAGTAATTAAAAGTAAAAATATATTGGGAAGTAAATTTTTAAGTGGAATGCATTTTATCTGGGATAATTCGGAGGAAATTGTCTCAATTAGTTTTGTGGTAATATGAATAATCTTCTAAGTGACGATCAGATGTTCGCTTAGGCGAACGTTGTGGGGTACTTAGTAAATTATTCTCTTTATTATTATGCGATTGAAATGGGTTCAAACCTGAATGGACGCAAAGTGATTTTTAATAAATAAATCATTTGAATTTATTATATATAAAAATATATGCAGTATGATTTTAAAGATGAGTTTATGAAATTAAATACTGGGTATTTAAGTTTCCTTAAAGGGGATTGGTTTCAAAGTAAAAAGTATTTCTAATAAGAGATTAGTGAATGAGATTTTAACCTTAGATGAATGGTGGTAATTTATCATAGGTTTAAATTGGGTTAAACTGGATAGGAAGGTTTCGGTAAACATTTTTTTATTAAAACATATAATGGTTTAAAACATTTAAGTAATGTAAATTATCTGCAGTTTTTGGTTCAACCCATAAAACATCGTTCATTTTAACACTCCAAGTTAAAGAGGTTAATACGTTGAATCTGTTTTAAGGAACCATAGTTTGATTTGATCCCAATCTAGATTTTTGAAAAAGTAAAATGAAATTTGCGTTTGTGCGAACTCTTAGGGTATAGAGGAGTATTATACAAATAAATAGAATAAAGTAAGTTTTTCTTTTGACATTTTATAAATAAATTTCTTTATAAAATATTTTTAAACCTAGGTAAACATTTATGAAATAATTCATAAATAATTTTAGTATTGAATAAAGTACTAAGTGGAAATATAAGTGATTTAGAAAAAAAATGATGTAGTTAAGGAACTAATAAGCTCATACTTTCCATTTTGTCGAGTGAGTTTGGATAATCTTCTAAGCAATAACTAAAGGCTAATGAGAAAAGCAGTACGCTTAGATAATTATCTATATTTCTGGGCACAAGTAAGTTTTGAATCTAAGCTAAGATTTATTTATAAATCATGTGGCATTTTAAATAATGTTAAGTGTTAGATTTTCCCTTAGGGAGTTTGATTGATTCACTGAAAGTTTTGGTTTATTCCTATATGGGATTTGATTTGACTAAATTTGATTGATTGATTGATTGTGTGATTTTTTATGCCATTATTTATAAAGTTTAAATTTATAGACAAAGGATTTTCAATTATTGTTATTAGGACGTAAATCCTGGTGATTTTGAAAAAAAGATTTTGAAGATTTTGGGAAAGAAATAATATCTATTCACTCTAGTTGATGTTTTTTGAGGAACCGGAATATTGCTGGAAGCTCCATATTGTTTTAGTTTTATAGTTTTAAATGCTGGGACGACTTGCCATTCCGGACGACTCAAGTCGACAACTAACCAGACATGTCTGACCCAAACGCCCAAAAGAATAGATTATCAATGGGGTTTTATTGTAAAGAAATAAGATACAGAAGAATAAAATTACAGAATCTCATAGCAAAATGGCAAAATATAATAATTACATAAATAGTTCATGAAGTTGTTCAACAATATACAATAATTTCACTTTACAATTTATCAAAATTATACATTTAACAGATATAACAAAGTAATGCAGCAGAATAATATAAATAAATACGTTCTTCAAACTCCATCTTTATCTTCTAGAAATAATATCTTTGAAACACTGAAATACTCAGGCTGACCTGAGCGTAAAGGAAAGTAATACACTCGAGTCAGAACTAAAATTCTTATGCAAATTGTATCAAAAATAGATGAAATATGGAATGTAGATAACTACATTTCTAAAGTTTCAAATTTTCCAGAAAAGTTATTATTTTCATATTCAATATACAACAGATTTCATAATTGATCCATTCTAATAAGTTACATGTTTACAGAAAAATTCCAAATTATTTTGGAGTTTAGGAGATTTAATTTATGAAAATTTTCCAAAGTTTCAAAATTCAATTTATGAAAACTTCCTAGGGTTTCAAAATTTAAATTTGAAAATTTTCAAATAAAGTAACGGCGGTTCATTTCTGAAAAATCATTTTTATGGTTCTGAAGGTAAACCTAAATATACTAATTTTGTTCACATGTAAATATTGGAAATCCAAGGTTTGTACCCTTATTCAGTGTTCAAATAATCAATTTGAAAACTTATGTGATTACAATAAAATATAGGGTAATCCCTCAAGTTTCTTTTTTCCGCCATGGGGACCATCCCCCAAGTTTCTTCTTCTGCTTTCTCTGTCCCATCCCATGCTTCGGCTGTTACTCTCCTGTCCAATCAACATTCTACATCCTCTGCAACTACCATTCCTCTACAACCTATTCCTGTACCTCCCACACTGTCATCTGAGTCTCGTCCTTCTTCTCCTGTTGCTCTTCTCGAGCATGTCCCCCCTGATCATCTTCCTCCTCCTCCTCCTCCTTTGGCACCCGGTCTTCCTTCATCCTCCTCACATATTCCCCCTCCTCCGTGGTCTTCTCTCTTTAAGTCCAGGCCTCGTAATGCTGGTAGTTATGTGCCTCAACTTATCCCTCTGTCTTTCTCTGGTGATGCTCTTTTGCCTTCTGATAAGATCATTGAAGCAGGCAACGATGCGTGGAAGGACTCTCTGGTGGGTTTCTTCCTTGACAAGCCACTTCCTTACTCAACTGTGGTGTTCCATCTGAAAAAGATACGGAAGTTAAAGGGTGATGTCTATGTGAAGTATGATGGTTTTCTCTTTCTTTTTAACTTCTCATATGTCGATGATCGTCATAGAATTGCAGAGGCTGACCCCATAATCATTAGAAACAAACTCTTTATTTTGAAACCTTGGAATGATACCATTGGTAATAGCTGTGGCACCATTAGGTCTGTTCCTGTTTGGATCAAGTTAAGTAATATTCCTCTTTATGCATGGTCACACTATGGCATTAACTGGTTAGCTTCAAGATTGGGGAAGTTCTTGTGCATGGATCAATCAAGTGAGAAGTTAGAGAGGATTACTTATGCAAAATGTCTTGTTAAGATTAAGCCAGATCGTGAGCTAGTTGATAAGTTCCCTGTTAAGTTACTTGAAGGTTCTGATCATTTTGTGCAAGTGAGTTACTTACGGAAACCAAAAATTTGTGTTTCGTTCTCTGTATTTGGTCATACTGTTCTTTCAAGTCCTTTGGCAGCAGCTTCTAAGGTGATGGTAGTCCCTGTGGACTTGGTTCCTGCTGCTGGGGATGAGAGAGGGGGAGTTTCTATTGGAGGTGCAGGTGGACTAGATAAAGTTAAGAAAGTTTGGAGGAAAGTTCCCCAGTATAAAAAGAAAAATAGGGTTGGCATTGATTTATCAAATGATGTAAGGCTAAAGGATAATGTAGTTTGTATTCCAAAGGAATGTGCAGTTGCAAGTGATAGGGTTGATACCCATGATAAAACTTTTTCTATGGATGACAATGCTTCCCTCTTTATAGCTTCAGTTGTTTTATCATCAAACAAGTTTCATGTGTTAGCAAATGATGAGGGGACTGATATTGAGGAAACAGGTGTAGCAGCTCAAACAAATTGTTATGCAAATAATGGTGATGTTGGAATAGGTGATGTCTTCGGTGTGGATGCTCTTTCTCCCATCATGTTCCCAAGGCAATTTCTGAAACTCCTTGCGGGGAGACTCTAATTACTTTTCAAACTGCTAATGTTTCCTGTGCTAATGTTCGCAAGGTTTATTTCCCCGAAGTACTTGATGTTTTACCAACGGAGAACCCCGAAGTCACACCAATTCTTGGTTGTATAACATAAGAAAGCACAATTGTACACAGTCTGCCTCTAGTGCGCGTGCATAGTCATCCTGTTACTGCTGATGTCAGTAGCTTAACCAATTTGCAGCATCCAGAAGCGGATCATCACCTGTTACAAGGCCAAAATAATAGTTCTGATGCATTTTCTGAATCTCACTTCTGTAGGAACCTGGAAAACCAAATTCTGCATCTTGTTCATTCCATGCATGGGAAAATTGTTCCTCCTTCTTCCAATTCTCTTCCCTCAAGTTCTTCTCATCCCAATCTTTCCCATCCTTCCCCTCCTTCCCACTTCCCCTGCATCAATAATAACATTATCGCTGGGTGGGTTGACTGCCCGGCTATCAAGCCCCACCTTATCTCAAGCCCCAATACATCATCCCCTTCCTTGAAGAATGCCAAGCCCAAAAAGTTGGCCTATAATTCAGAATCTCCTGTAACTAGAAGCAAGAAACTTGCCACTCATCTATCCCTTTAAGTATGTTAGCACAAAGTCTAGGATTGTGGAACATAAGAGGAGCTCATAGTCAATCGAAGCTTGATCAAGTTAAAAAATCTCATTCAGTTGTGTGACCTGAAAATCATTGCTATTCTGGAAACAAAGCTAAACCTACTTTTAACTGTAAGAGCAGCAAATTATATTTGTCCCACTTGGAATCTGCTGCACAATTTTGTGATGCAGAGTATGGAAGAATTTTAGTTCTTTTTGATCCGTCCTTTTTTTCTCTGTCTACAATTTTATCCTCAATATAACACATTCATACTCATGACAATTTTTCCCTTACTTCCTCCTCTTTCTATCTCACTTTTGTATATGCTGATAACTCTTTGGCCTCTAGGCAAAAATTTCTTGATTTTCTTCCTCATCTTAGGCAGGAAACTCATCCATGGCTTGTTTTGGGTGACTTTAATTGTTGTTTTCACCTTGATGATAAGCATGGTGGCCTTTCCCTCCTGCCAAGGCAAATCCAGCCTATTATCATATCTGCAGCTGATTCGAGTCTTCTTAAACTTCCATCTTTTGGATCTAGATACACGTGGAACAATCGTAGTAGGAGTGGTGTGAGAATTTTCTCCACCATTGATCATGCCTTCTGCAACCTTATTTCTCTTTCTGCTTGGCCTAAGCTATCCATTCATATTCTACCTCCTTATCTATCTGATCACTCTCCATTGATTCTCTCATCAAGTGCCCATGTGCTTAAGGAAAAAAGGAGCTTTAAATTCTTCAATGCTTGGACTCTATCTTCTGAGCTCATGCCAATGGTTACTTCTGTCTGGTCCACTAAATGTTATGGTAATCCAATGTTTATTTTGTGCAGGAAGCTTAATCTTGTTATAAAGACTCTGAGATCTTGGGCAAGCAAAACATTTGGTGATGGTTCAAAGCAGTATACTCGCATAAAAGAAGAGTACAAACAGGCCCATGATTACATGATGAACCACCCTGATTCTACGCAGGCTGCTGATAAGGAAGGAACATTATTCACTCTTCTCAACAAGGCCTTTGATGTTGAAAGTAGCATGAAACAACAACAGTCGCATAATAAGTGGCTCCAGTTTGGGGACAGAAACACTGAGTTTTTTCATGCTTCGATCAAAATTAAGCAGGCTAAGGAAAACATCCATATGATAAGTGGTCAAGATGGTACTCTTTATTCCACTCCTGATCAAATTGACTCTACTTTCCTTGATTATTACATGGATATTCTGGGTAACACATCTAATTTTGCTCCTGACCTTAACTTGTTTGATGAAATATCTCATCCCTCCCTCAGCACTAAGCACTCCTCTATGCTTGTTGAAAAAAATCACCAATGAAGAAATAAAGTAAATTCTTTTTGCTATGAATAAGAAGTCCTTTGGGGGTCCTGATGGTTTTAATTTTTATTTCTTTACATTCTGCTGGGATCTAATATAGTCTGATTTTTGCAAAGCTGTGCATAATTTTTTTGATAAATGTACTCTCCTCTCTGAAGTAAATGCAACCAATCTAGTTTTGATACCTAAATCTCCTGAGGCTAGTTATATTTCTTCTTTCAGACCTATATCTTGTTGTAATGTAATATGTAAGTGTTTATCCAAGATACTTGCTAGTAGGCTTGTTCTGTGCTTCCAGACATAATCTCTCAAAACCAAGTATCCTTTATCCCGAAAAGAAACATTATAGATAACATCCTTCTTGCTCAGGAACTTCTCTGTGGTTATGGTAGGTTGAATGCTTCTCCTGCTGCTATGATGAAGCTGGATATTTTGAAGGCTTATGATTCTGTGCAATGGTCTTCCATTGTTAGGATTATGGCATTAATGGGTTTCCCTAAACCTTTTGTGGGGTGGATCTTTGAATGCATTTCAACTCCAAGCTTCTCGCTTATTCTTAATGGTCATTCTATGGGTTACTTTAAAGCTAGGCAGGGGATTCGACAAGGAGATCCTATCTCCTCGTATATTTTTATTCTGGTTATGGAGGCATTAACTTCTCTTCTAAACTGTAAGTTTTCTGCCAACCTGATCTCCTTCCACCCGAAGTGCAAATTCCACAATGTCACATATTTGATGTTTGCTGATGACATCATGATATTCACTAAACCTCAGCAATCATCCATCCTCTGTGTCATGTCCACTTTGTCTTCCTTCCATCTGATGTCTGGTCTTAACATCAACTTGGTTAAATCAAGCATCATCTTCTCTGGGATTGATTTAAGCCTTTCATCCTCTCTTCTACATGCTTCTGGTCTT
The DNA here is from genome assembly GCA_030765085.1 of Allium cepa. NCBI lineage: Eukaryota > Viridiplantae > Streptophyta > Magnoliopsida > Asparagales > Amaryllidaceae > Allium > Allium cepa. Next base: position 83,813,408 of record CM060945.1, read on the forward strand.
CAACCAATGAATGCAAATATGTCATATTTAGGTCTTCCTCTTCTAACTACCAGACTCATCACTTCTGCCTGCCTCCCTCTTTTTTCTAGAATTACTTCTGTCATGGATAGATGGTCTAATCATTTTTTATCTCAGGTTGGAAGACTCATTCTTATTAAACCAGTTTCCTTTTCTATGCTTGTTTACTTGGCCAAGGCTTTAATTCTTCCATCAAAGCTTCTGAGAATGATTAGAAGTGCTATGATGCGCTTTCTATGGTGTGGTTCAATTCATAGTAAAAAACACATCCCCTGCTCTTTTAATATCATTGAGTAGCCTAGGGACAAGGGGGGTTTGGGAGTTATAAACATTTTGAAGTGGAACGTGGCTGCCTTTAGTTCCACTTCAATTAAGTTTTGTCTAGGAATGGTAGTGTTTGGGTGAGATGGGTGTGGACTCATAGAATTGGTTCAAATAACTTTTGGAGTGTTAAGGTTCCACAATTATGTAGTTGGACTTGGAGGAAGCTTCTCGCTTTAAGGAAAAAATTTCTTCCTTTCAATTGTATGAAGATGGCTTCTTCCTCTGATGTAAGGTTCTAGCATGAACCTTGGCTGTCCTCTGGATTGATCCTTATCAATTTACTTACTCATCAGCATATCCATCAATCTGGAATATCTATCAATGCTAGGGCTATTGATTTTCTATTTCATGGCAGTCTACAGCTTCCTTACACTTCCAATCAGCAGCTCAGGGGTGTCTGGAACCAATTTTAGGGTGTAGCAATTGAAACTATGGATGTTGATCAAGCAATATGGAATGGCAGCCTCCATTCTATCTCTCATGCCTATACTATGCTTATAGGGTTGAGTAGTGTGCCAAATTGTAGGTGGTAGAGGATAATATGGAATGATGACTCCAGTCCTAAAGAGAACTTAATGTTATGAAAAGTGGTTCATAATGCATTGCTAACGAGAACTGTCTTGCTGAATATGGGCTTGAATCATGGGAGCTTGTGTTGTTTCTGCTCTGAAATACCTGAAACCGTTGAGCACATTTTCTTTGAATGTGCTGAAAACCTCTTCATGTGGAGAAGAATGATGATGGTGGTGGGTTGAAGGGATTTGGCTACCTCTACTACAATTGATTTGAGTATTATAAACAAAGCTACTAGGTGGAGAACCCAGAATTCTCGACTAATTGCTCCTTGCATAAAGAAATATTTCAAAGTGCTCTGGACTGAACGTATAGCATAGTTTTGATAAGAACAGAAGAGCTGGTGAATGTCTTTGGGCTGTTTTGAAGATGGATATTCATGCTGCACTTTTGAGGCATCCCTATTTTCCTCTTTCACTGAGTCTGAGTTGGAGATAGGTGCGCCTTGGTGGTTGCTTTGGTGTTTACACTTTTCTGTTCTTTTTGTTTTTTTCATGTGTGCTTGTGTTGTTATCTTCTGTTCTTCATAGTGTGTTTTCTTTTGTGGCTTGGAGTAATGTTCTGAGCTTCTTTTTCCTTTTATTTTTCTTGCAATAAATCAAGTAGGGGTCCTGTCATCCTCGCTAGCCTTTGCTATAAAAAAAAATAAAAAATAAACTATTGGGTGATAACATGGATATATCAAAATAAATGAACAAACACACATTCATTCATAATAGCATCTATCACAACGTACAATCAACATTTAAATCAACCAATTCAACAACATGTCACGAAAATTATTAGCTATCACATATTGGCGTTTAACTATCAAGGATGTTCAAATTAAAATTCCAAACCAATAATCAATAATTTTATCACTATATGACTTGGTTTAACTTGTAATAAAATTTTAGTATTTCGTTGGAGAGTTTAAATACTCACCTTTTGGTTTCTCCTTTTCTTGTGATAACACGGATTTTGGTCATCTATTAATTGGATAATCAACTAATATTTACTACAGAGATATTGATTTTATGTGGTTAAACAAACAGAATCCTGACAATTTAAAAAAAATCTGGGTATATCCAAATGGATTTGAAAACTATAATGAATACTGCATTATAAATTTTTGGAAATGATAATTTTATAGGAGATTAACATATATATATAAATATATGCAAACATTATAATGTTGGAAATTTCAAACATATACAAACAATTATGTAAGTGTAGATGTGTGTGTATATATATATATATATAGCGATTGGGAGGCATTGATTTGGATTCAATAATTTTCTAAGGGTGGTTAAAGTTAAATTTTATTATTTTAAAACATTAAAGATAATATTTATTAATTTAGAATGTAAAATTTTAAGTTTAAATTAGGATTTAATAAGAGGAACATACTTTCTTTTACATATAATAAATATAAGATATATATATATAAGTATTAAACATCAAAAAAACAAATTTATAAATATAATAAGATATATATATATATATATAAGGAGTTTGACATTTGTAAGCTTCATAATACATGGATTAACATTTGTAACTTTATTATGCATGTAGAGACAAGTGTCTACTTATTCATTTTCTTTTCATTTTTTTAAAAAAGGCTGCACATTGTATTTATTCAACTCTCCTCCTACTTTTCCATTTTTCTTTCATTCATCTAAAAAAACCAGAGAGGAATCAAAGTTTAAAACATTCAAAACTGGAAACTAGAAAAAAAGAAACTGTAATTAAACTACAAATTCAAACCTAAGGAATACAACCTGATCAAGCAGGATTAATTCAAAGAATCAGCTCAAGCAGATCAGATCCAGAATCAACTCAAGGAAATACAGTTCAGATCAACATCAAAGCAAATGCTAAATTTCAATCTCAAGCCACTTCTCAGTCTAACATTTTAAAAGGTGAGTAAACTAAGCTTAAAACAGTTTTAAATTGGATTCATGTGGTAGATGTTTGAAATGAAATTTTGATGCAAGTTTGAAATATGTGTGCATGTTTGTTTTAAGCTAAATGCATGTATATATATATGTGTGTGTGTGTGTGTGTGTATATATATATATATATATATGAATATAGAGAATTGTGTGTGCATGTTTATATTAAACTGATGTTCTGTTTTGTGGTTCAAGCTTATATCTGATAAAAATTATAAATTCTTCCTTCCTGATCTCCTTTAAGCTTTAATTTGTAAACAAAAATTGTTTGTTTCATCAAGATATCAATAATAAAAATACTTTCTAGTTAAACCAGTAGTTGATTGAAACAGAAAGTAAAAGAACAAGTAACTATGGAAACAATTCGAAATCCTAATCGTATAATTGTTTGTTTCAAGTACATAATTGTTTTTGTTTTCGACTTTTAAAATTAAAATCATGAATTTTAATTGAGTGATTCAAGAGATATTGATCGATGAATGGAAATTGGGATTTCGTCGATTACTGGTGATCGTGAAAGTTTTTTACTTTAGGGTTTTGGTCAAAGGAGGCCACGGGGTGAACGAACATAGGAAAAATGGTTGATAGGTTCAGCGATCATTGGGGTGGCAACTCGAAGGCATTGTAGGGTTTTATAGCCTCATGGGTTCGACGATGAATCAGGAATCATCGTAATAGCGAGGATGGATCGAGCTTGATCAGAGTGGGTGGAAATGATGCGTGAGTCGGAGATGATAATTTCTGGTGCATCAACGTGATCTCGGGTGAACTAGATCGACGAGGCGAAGTGGTTTTTATCGGCTGGTTTGGGTTCAAGGGTGTTTCGACACAGTTGAATTTGATTCTGGTCGATTTCGTTGAACCTGGATGGTCGGAAAGTTTGGGAGGATCATGGGTGGTGTGCTGGTGGTCGTGGCAGTGAGCGATCATGACCGGAACGCATGTGCATATGCACTGGTGCACTATGGTATCTGAGTTATTCGACATTAAGAGAAAGCATGGATCTTTGGGTGGAGTTCAAGAAAGGTAGTGGAAGTTCTCGGGGGAAACAGAGTTGGGGGAACGCGGGATTTAGCTCGAGGATTTTTGAGTTATGCTCGGGTTTTTCTTTGATAGATATATAAGGTTCAAAATAAAATTAAATGTTCAAGTTTTTTTTTAAAAGTAAATCAAGTTTAGACTATTTTCTTAAATAAATGTTTATTTAAATGTTGATAGATAAAAGTTGAATATTTTATTTAACTTAAAAATTAATTAAGTTTATTTTTAAGTTTATTTAAACTTAAATTTAAATAGTATAATTAATTAGTTAATTTAGAAGATAAAAATGTGTAATTGATTTGTTAATAACAAATTTTATTAACAAGTTTTAAAATGGAGTTTCAAACAAAGATAGTTACCAAGGAAGACTCAAAAGTTAAATTTCAAAGATAAATTGTTTTAAGATTAGCTGATTTGGTAAATCATATATTGGGAAATTATGAAATCAAATCTCTAAGAATTCCAAAATAAAATTATGTAAGAGATGAGTTAAGATAAATGTTTTGTCTTTGATTAATTAGAGGTTAATGGAAGGATCACTAATTAGTAATTAATGGGTAATTACTAAATGAGATTTATTAATTAATAAAGTATAATCACTTAGAGTAAGTAATTAAGGGATAATTACTAGAGGAAGAGAATAATTACTTTATGGAAGTAATTAAGAATTAATTACTTAATGTGATTAATTAAAGGTTTAATTAATGCAAGTAATTAAAGGATAATTAATTACTGAATGTAAATTAATTAAGAGTAATTAATTAAGGAGATTAATGAAAGGTTAATTAATGGGAATGGTTAAGGCTAATTAATCTATGTGGTAATTGAAAGTTAATTACTTCATGTAATTAAAAATAATTAATCAAGGACGATTAATTACGATGGATGATTAAACAATGATTAATTAACTGGGTTGTAATTAGTTAATGTTAAGTAAGCGGGATTTAATGGTTGTCTAAGTGATTTAAAGTTGGTGATTAATTTAATTGGAGATTAATTAAATTAGTTAAGAATGAATCAATATGGCCTATGGATGATTGAACTATAATGAATGATTGAATTAATATTTGGTCTAATACTTATGTACTGTGCTATGAGATGTGAGGTTGTACTATGATATTTGGATTATCTATCAATATTGAATTGCTGTGAAAAGTGGGGCATCATTTATTTAAATTTGAATTGTGAATAGTTTAGATTTGAAGTGACATTGAATTCGAAGAGACCGGGGATGGGTTGCTGAAAATATCCGAACCCACTTCGATTAGTAATCTAAGTTTAACATAATAGGATGTGTGAATTAAACAGGTTGGAATGGAATAAATTAAGTAACATGGACATTTAACCCATGAACTATTGTGTGATAAATGATTAACTATAATAAGTAAGAACTCGTAGGGAGTACGAGTTACCTTGGAAATTCACATAAGTTTTATATCTTGGTATTTCATATTATATAGGTTTACTCACGCTGGTTTCCAGCCTGACCCGGGTGTTACTTTGTTGTAATGCTTGGGTCAGACCGAGTATAACAATTTTTCAGGTAAGGACGTTCTGAAGTTCAGGAGGCGAGCTGGTTGGCAGGAACGCATGGAGTGCATTCCGTTGTTATATTGTAGTTTGTCTGGAACAGGTTGATTGTATCTGTCCAGTGTGTTATGTATATGTTGTAACTCTGATGTATTGATGTAAATTAACCAATACAGTTTTTCTTTATATAACTGCTATTTTATTTTATATTATAATTTGATCTGCTGCGAATGGGAGAATATGTGTTTTGATGTTTCTGTTTCTTCTTCTTCTTCTATCTCTTTCCTTCTTTTCCCTAACTATCTGGAATTTTTGGGATCGAAAATTTCGGGACATTACATTTCTAGTCGGATTTGGATTTACTACTACTTTCTCTTTTTGTTTTGTTTCCTTGCTATCTTAATCTTTTTTAGAAAGTTTTGGAAGAGACAAAGAAGTTTGTATGTATCTGGATTTGAAGAAAAAGATTTGAAAAGAAGAAGTAGGTTTAAAAAAGAAGAAGAAAATTTAATGAAGAAGAAGAATAGAAAAAGAAAACGAAGCTTTGCAAAAGAAGAAGGAGATTTGAAGAATAAGATGAAAAAAGGAAGCTTTAGAAAAAAGGAGATTTGAAGAAGAAACATGAAAAGGAAGGAAGGAGGAAGATGAAGAGAGAGAAAATGAAGCTACAGATGATGAGATTCGAAAAATGAAATGAGGCTACAGGAATGAAGATGAAAACAAATGAAAAGCTAATAAAGGAAGTAAAAATATGAACAACCATAAAAAAAGGAAGGTATTAAAAGTGGTAAAGTAAAGGAATGAAAATATGAATGAAGATAAAAATTAGATCTTCCGTTTTTAAATATGAAGCTTCAGGAGAATAAATTGCCAATGAAAGGAAGATACAAGAACTAATAATGCATAAACAAAATGAAATTTAGAAATAGAGCATAGTAAATATTAATTTGGTGACATGAATATTAATTTTTATGTTCACATTAAAAGTGGAAAAAAACTTCAGGTAAAGTACTTGGAAAGGAGCAAACGAAGCAGATGAAAAGGATGCGGCAATTATTTTTGACAGTAACGGGTGTGTAGCGTAGGGCTACACTGCTGGTTAAAATAAGGCTAATATAGTAATAAGGTTCGACCAACAGGCCTGGTCGATGGCCAAGGAAGAGTTTCCACAACCCAATGTAAACTACATACAAAAACTAGTCAATAATTACACAAGAGCTAAGATATGCAAAAGACATGTCAACCTACTACTAATGCAATAAGTCAATCAGCCAGAGCATTATCCCTGAATCGTAGAACTCGAGTGAAGGGCCACCTACGTGAAGTAACTGTCCAGATAGAAAATATATAAGCAATTCGATTACATATCTCATCAATATTGCTTGTAGGTTTTTTGAAAATGCGTGCATTTCTCTCTTTCCATAAGCACCAACTATAGATGGCTATGAAGGAATCTAGATTCTTGTCCAAAGGGTTATATTGCCAATGCTCAAAAAACGAATGAATGACAGGAATGTGATCAAGGTGGCCCAAATGTGATAAGAGAAGTCACAGTCAAAAAAAAGATGAGTGATTAATTCTTCATGCATGAGACACAAGACATAAGAAGGGTCTACCGAGATATTCAAGCGCCTAAGCCTATCTCTGGTGTTGATATGGGCACGAATAAGGCACCATTGGAAGAATATAATGTGCGGGGGAAGCTTACATTTCCAAATTCTTGCAAAAGAGTATGATCTGCCGGGATGATTAAGAAAAGCGTAGCAGGAGGAAACGGAAAAGCTATGCGTAGGAGATAAAGCCCAGGTCTAAAAATTTGGTGAGTCGGAGAGATGGATTGAGGGGAGCAAGGAAGAGGCTGTGACAAGCTCATTCAAAGCGTTGAGGTCGAAGAGGGATGGGGGCAAAGGAAGTGCAGACCTAGGGTTTAGATCACACAAACTGTTGTGAAGTTGTGGGAAGTGTGGGAAAAGAGATTAGGGTAAGAGCGGGCTAGGGGAGAATGACCATACCAAGTTTCCAACTAGAAAAGGCAACTATCACCATTAATTAGAGTGACATGGAAAATATTTTTGACCCGGGGGATGATACGTACGACTCCAGCCCAGAAGGGAGAGAGTCTGAGATGAGGAGTGGTGTGAAGGACCAGGTGAGGGTTAGCTTGATAGTGGAGCTGAAGAATCCAATTTTTCCAAATGAGGTCACCCGGTGAGATTATGCACCAGAGCCACTTGGATAAGAGAGCTGTGCTGAAGGAGGCAAGGTTGGTAATGCCAAGTCCCCCATGATCTTGATGTAAAAAGATTGATTTCCAACTGATTAATCATTTTTGTTTTGTTACCATTCCAAAGAAAAGAGCGCCAAATAGCATCTATTTTGAGTATAACCCAGTTTGGCATTCTATGAAACGACATCCAGTATGACGGTAGGGCAGAGAGGATAGATTTGACAAGAACAAGGCGGCCAGCTGAAGATAGCGAGTTAGCTTTCCAGGATGCAAGGCGAGACTCAATCTTAGAAATGAGGGGGAGCCAGTCAGAACGGGCCAGTTTGGTGGGATGCAAGGGAATGCCGAGGTATGTGATGGGGAAGTGACCAAGGTTACAATTGAGTAATGAAGTGGTAGGTGGAATGAGGTGACCAAGTTTCCAAGCATGAATATTGAGCTCTTGCTGAAGTTAATGGATAAACCCGAGATAAGTTCAAAGATGTAAAGTAGGACCTTAAGGCAGTGGATATGAGCTGATTGAAGGGAGATCATCAAAATTGTATCGTCCGCAAACTGAAGATTGGAGATCGAAAGATTCGAGTTGGGAAGATGGATGCCCTTTAATAGGTTGTTGGAAATTGCAAGCTTTACCATCCGATTAAAAACATCTAAAATATGGACAAAGAGAAGTGGAGATAGGGGATCGCCCTGCCTTAATTCGCGAGCGGACTTGATATGTCCACCTAACGAACCATTGACGGAGATCGATATAAAACTTTTGTTAAGAATACACTTTATCCATTTGCACTAAGTATCAGGAAAGCCCCTGTGTTTCATAAGGTCAAGCAAAAAGAACCAGTTAATCGAGTCAAAGGCTTTGGAGAAGTCAAGCTTAAGTAAGGCTCTAGGAGTGTTTGAGAAGTGGCAGAATGAAATGACTTCATTTGTTGCCGCCACACAATCCAAAATATTTCTGCTAAGGATGAAGGCCGATTGCTCAATACCAACTAAGGAGCTAATTACACTCTGCAGGCGGTTGGCTAAAATCTTAGTGATAATCTTAAAAGTGGTGTTGAGGAGACTAATGGGTCGAAATGAGGGAAGAGTGACGGAGCCACAGGATTTAGGTAACAGGATGATTTTGGCATAATTAATACGAGCAACTGTGGCAGGATCTTTATGAAATTCGTGACACATCTCGATTATATCGGATTTAACTGTGCTCCAGAAATCCTTGAAGAACAGAGGGCGAAAACCATCTGTGCCCGGGGCTTTGTCATCTGCCATATAGCTCGGGGCTGTCCAGATTTCATCTTCCAAGAAGTGATGATCAATGGGAATCATGGAGAGATTAGGGTAAAGCAAATTCCAGTCAATGGACGGGGGCAGGGAGGCGGATTGCCTAAGATGTTTCGGTAGTAGTCTGTGAAAAGACGGAGAATGTCTGATTGGTCAGAGTAAATTGAATCATCATGGCAAATTTCTGAGATGAAGGCGGATCTATGGTGTCCATTGGCGAGGCTGTGGAAGAAAGCGGTATTTTTGTCCACTTCATCGATCTATTTATATTTGGAACGTTGTTTCCAGCCAATTTATTCTTGTTTAATCAGTCTGTCTAGTTCGAGTTCCAGCTCACGAAGTAGATTGGATTCTGAGGCAGATAATGGGCAGGATTCTTGCAGAATATTAAGCTGAAGGATGTTGTCCTGGGTTGGCACAATACAGGTTCGGATTGAGCCCCAAATAGATTTGGCCCAAGGTTTGATTAACTTTCTAAGAGATCTGAGTTTAGAGACTGCACGTGTAGTTGCCGACTGAATCTGGTAGGGTTGGGACCATGCGAGCTTAACAAAGTCGTCAAAAGATGGTTCAAGGAGCCAAAGTCGTTCGAATCTGAATGGTCGATTTGGAGTAAGATTGTTACCAGTATCAAGAAGAAGAGGGAAGTGGTCAGATAGGATGGTGGGGAGACCTGAAACAATGTAGAGAGGGTGGAGGTCATCCCAGGCGGGGTTAAAGAGGAAGCGGTCTAATTTTGCAAGGACAGGGACGACTCTTCGGTTGGACCAGGTAAAAAGACGGTTACTGATTGGAGGGTCGATGAGCACGCAAGAGTGGATGAAGTCGTTAAAGGATTCTGAGTCCAGAGAATGGGTGCCAGAGCTTCGATCATAGGAGGATCTGGTAGTGTTGAAATCACCTCCGATAATCCAAGGGCCATTGATATGCGAGGCGAAGTCCGTACAATTTCACTAGAGTGTGGATCTGCCATGGGTGTTAGGAGGTCCATAAATATTAGAGAAGGAATAAAGTAGGCCCAAATGAAGATGGCGAAGGATGACATGTAGGGCCACAGGGTGGTAATGACTTGACAAAGAGACCATAGCGATTCGTTCCAAGTAGTAATTATACCACCCCTAGAATCGATCGCATCTATGTGGGCCCACCCAGATAGGTAGGGACCACAAAGCAGTCTGAGATGAGTTGGGGAAGGGTCCACTAGTTTGGATTTTTGGATAAAAAAATGTTAATGTTTTTTGGGGCTAGGACGAGATTAGCAGCATGACATTTAGACAGATCTCCCAGCCCACAAACATTCCATGATACAATTTTCATTGAGAACGGGACATGCACTCGGTTTGTAGCGATTGCATGGACCGAATAGTGCTCATCAGATAAAATTACTCCCATGCAACGTGCCATTTTTTATTTAATTTAGAGCTAGCTGATGAAAATACAACGGGTTTAAAAAAACTACCTGAGCTACCAGGAATGGAGTCAGCAAAGTTCAGGCGCTTGCTTCTTCTGACAAGGGCAGGGGAGAGTGGAGCAAGCTGCCAGGAGCTGTCGGGATTTCTTGGCTAGGTGAATGGGATGCCAGATGAGGGGATGATGGCTCGTGTTGCTGAGATGTATGGGGATACAGCAGAACGGAGAGTTCTACGTCAGAAAATGGATCCCAACGGGGCTCAATGGCGGGCCAATCCCCCACCTGGTCGAGTCCACGACCTCAAGGGAGTCATTACACAGGTTGATCTACGGGGTATGGGTGGATTTGTCGGTGACATAGAAGCTTCGTGGTTCATAGCGTCGCAGCGGGCATCCTAGTCTGACAGATCAGAGGGGATGTTGAGGGGTTCGGAGAAGCATCGCCAATCCCGGTCAAAGTCAGTACCCAAGATGAGAGTCTCGGGTCACCGCCTAGGTTGCACATGCTCCCACCATTCCACTGTCAGCAAATGCTCTACATTGTTTATTCTAGCAACAAAGGTGGAGGGTGTGACTATGCCGCTGAAAAATTGAATCTGTAAATATAGATAACGGTGATCGAAGTAAGACCAATCACAATCATCCAGACCGATGGGGCGACCGATTGAGCTAAGGGCTTCAGTTACTGCTTCTAGGTTGTCCCTTAGGAGCACCGGGAAGTCATGCACACTTGCCCATGACAGAAGTTCGAGGCTAGGAGCACTCGGAGGAATGACATCCGACCAAGGCTGTTTATGAACCATTCCCGAGTTCACCGGTTTACTTATCGTCCCTAGCTGCAAAGCTCTGTCACGAATGATTATGGAGGGACTGTAAACAAGGAAGAAATTATCAAATAAGATCCAAATAGGCCATTCACGGAAGTAAAGTTGAGCTGACAAGGCGACAGAGAGAGTTTCAATGGTCCAAAAGCCGCTGATGATTGTGGCCAGAAATACTTCGAGGGGTCGTCCATGGGATATTGATGAGGAGTTGGAGATTTGGGATTTTGGTTAGAGGTATGAGAGGATTGTTGTTTGAGAATTTGGATAGAGGTATGAGAGGACTGTTGCGTATGAATATGTTATGAAAAGAAACTTTTTGCTTGGCAGAAGATTTTGGGACCCACTTAGGCTGCGCAGAATGAATGTCATCGGGAGCTGGTACTTTATGCACGGTAGACGAAGCGTTAATTTTGTTGGGACAAGTCAGCTAGGAATGACCATAGAAGCCGTAGAAAAAACAAATCTCTGATTCTCTGCAATTTTTGGCCACGTGTTCCCTTCCGGCGCATCTGAGATAGTGGCGTTTCGACTTTAAAATTTTGATGGTGGCACGGGTCGTTTTGAAAATAGGAAGGAACCTGTGGCGCTTGATCATCGGTGGGTTATGGAGTAGGGGAGGGAAGGATGGGGAGGCCACAACTTGAGCGTATGTTTTCGCCGAGGGTGATAAGGTGTGATGGACAGTATGAGAACGAACAATATGATCGATGGCTCGGTTGCCTGGATCAGACGGAGTCGTCGCAAGTAGGATGTGCGGATGAGATTGTTTGGATCCCTATCACCAGGAGCCGATGAGGTAGTGGATGGGAGTTGAGGCTTCGGCAAACGTAGGGAGGGAGAGGGAATGGAACGGGAAGGTGAGGGGACTGGGAGAAGGAAGCCATTTTAGGGGAGAATGAAATGTTCAAGGATGCGACAATTATTAACTAGAAATAAATCAAACGAGGCTACTATTAATTAATAAGAAATGAATTAGTAGTCTAACAATTAAAAGGATGCTCAAGTGGTACCTACATAGAGAATTCGAAAGTGAAAAGAAAGAGAATGCAAATGCGATAATAAATATAAAGCAAATGAAGGGACCATTTATATATTATAATCAAACTTTTGGGGGTCCAAATTTCAAAACTTACTCCAATTAATTAATTTCATTAAACTCAAATATACACATATTTATACCATTTAATTCTTTATTAAAACAGTCATTTTATGTTAATATGTGCATATTCCATTTACTCAATCAGTCAATCAATCAATCAATTAACCAATCGATCTATATATTTATTTATGTTACTCAAACCAATTTTCTTAATTCATGCATATATGTGATGACCCGCCTTCCATTCCACAGAAAGACGCATCATCGATAAGAAAGAAATAGGTAGAAATAGAAAAGATAGAAGAAAGAACTAAACAATCGTCAGAATCTCACAGCGGAAACGGAACAAAATATAATATATCACATAACTATTACATTGTATTACATATTAGAGTTACACAGATTACATAACATCATCACATTAGACAGTTATAAAGATCCGTCTTTCCAATACATTACAAAATACAACAATCAAAAGGGTTTCAACACAGCGGATAATATAGATAGATACGTCTGGACTCTAGCTCCAAGCTTCAAAAATATTTGTCAAGCCAAACCTGATCACTTGGCTACTCATAAAAATTTGAATACCCAAGAGTTTAAGAAAACAGAATAAACTCCGGATCAGACATGGGTCTGGTGTTAGTAAATGGTTTAAAGTTGTTTAACTTTTAAAATCATTTCAAACAAAGGTATCACGTAAGACTTCCCACACATAAACATGGGTAAGTTTTTACCTTACGCTAACCAAATCATTAGATAGGAAATCCAGTGATACTATAATAGTGTCTGGGGTTTTCAACATAAAATAAAGAAATAGCTGGATTGCTTAGATCTCACGTTCCAACATAGTTGGGCACAATCAAAATCGTACGGGCACTTATTGGAAATTGGATTCCACACAATGGAAAGGCTACTGGGGTACTGCCCGTCATAGTACGTGGCCTAGATCAACATACCGAGGATCCACCCTAAATCTCCTGCCATACAAGGTCGGAACCATCCCTTACTGGACAGTTTCGAACAAGAAAACCCCGTAGTTGTGGCCAACAACTGCCTACACAGCCAAAATAAAAAGGGACCTCTAGACAGGGGTAAATATTATCCTACTTGGGTGCTACCCACTTAGCCTTGCTGCACCTCCCCTGTTTTATCCATTCCAGGTTGATGAGGCTTGAGGCTACGATTACTTTTTATAGAACAAGTCTATCTTAGAATGCTCATCGTCCTCCTGACAATGTTCTGAAAGCATTCAATACATACAAGTTCGTTCTAGGTTCGAACGAAACTGAAGGCACTATCTCGTTACACTCATTTTCGAATCACCCTCAGAGTTAACGACCATAGCCCTTGCACTCTGAATATTCATCTCGATCTTCACTTGAGATATGACGACCTAACATTTAACTTGGATCGATGTGGTTTTCGGATAATTACAACTAATACTCGATCCCGGTCTCATCAAAATCCAAACGTATCTTAAAGGCCAAGTTGTTTAAGGTTTAAACAATTTAATTGAATACTTTGAATTCACACAACATTCATTACAGATAAATATCATACATTTACACAGATATATCCAATATCTCATCACAAAATATCACAGATTATCATCCAATAGATATCAATCAATCCAGACATTCTACCCAAACAATCATCCAAAACAGGAATTATTAATCCATATTATAATTAATTTAATTAACTTAAATTAAATTAATTATTTAAGAATTAATCGCTTAACCTAGTTTAATCAATCGTTAATTAATTAATTACAAACCTTAATTTTCATTTCTTAATTACCTTATAATTAATTAATTAATCTTTAATTACCTAATTAATTATCCCTTAATTATAACTGAATAAATCTTAATTATTAATTAATAAAATTTAATTACAAACTAATTAATTCTTAATTACTAATTAACAAATCCTTAATTACCAATTAATTAATCTCTAATTACTTAATTAGTTAATGCTTAATTATAACCTAATTACTTAATTAATTAATCACCAATTATTAATTAATTATCTCTAATTATTAATTAATAATCCTTAATACAAATTAATTAATCTCAATTTAATTAATCTCAATTTAATTAATCTTAAAACCCTTAATTGTTAATTAATTAATTCTTAATCATAAATTAATTAAATTAATTAATTATTCCTTAATTAATTCATTAATTATCAAACCTATATTAATTTTAAAAATAAAACATTTCCTTTATAATTACTTAATCACATTATTTAAAAATCATTTATCTTTTTAATTAACACTTAATTTTATTTAAAAATTAAGTTTTAAAATATCTTTATGATTAACTTAACAAACTTTAAGTTATACAAATCATAAAATCGCATAATCACATGTCAAAAAAAAAATTTACATATGGGAAATTTTATTTAAGAAAAGTTTTATCTAAATTTATCTAATTTTCAAACACTTTGCTTTTCAAAACATTAAAACATGTAAAAAAAAACTTCCTATTTCCTGCTTCGGGTCAAACCCACTATCTACTCGAGTCTACCCTCGAGTTTTCCTTCGTCTTCTACATCATTTAAAAACGTAGTTTAAAATTTTTAAAACTGTTATGTTATACTCGCACGAACATGAGCTCATCCCCGAGCCAAACCCTTTCCCACTCGAGTATCTCTTTGAGTCGCTCACGAACCCAAACATCCAGACACGAAAACGATGCCGTGCATGTGCACAGCTCAACCACGCCGTCGCGACCATTGATGACTCGCCCCACACGTCGACGATGAACCCCATGATCGATTCCGACCCTCGATCATTCACTACGAAGTCCAAAATAAAAATCGAGCATCTCCATTCGAAACTGGAAATTCATCATCACCAGAATCTCCCTTGAACCAATCACGCCGACCACCGGAGTTTCCCAAACTCCGTCCGCACCTCCGCCAACTTCCACTCGACCTTTCCCCAGGTCGGATGCTCCCCGATCCACTAGAGATGATGCCGCGATCAAGTATTCTGACCTCTACTAAAACCATCCACAAACCCTAGTTTTACCCACCTCCGACGTCATGGCCATCGACCACCACTTTCGCCATTTTTCCTGACATCTCCAAACACCAACAAGCTCCGACGAAAACCTTGACGACTAAGTGTACGTCGATTACGAGAAAATGGTCAAAATCCAATTTCTGTTCAACTTCAGACTACTCCAATTCCTAACTAAAAATCGATATTTTCGTCTTAAAAATCCAATTTTTCATAGCAGATTCAGGCTATAAACTTGAATCATTTAATTATTGACAACAAATTTTATTAATTTTGAATTTTTTTATTGTATAACTATCGTCTTAGTAAAAACCGACATCAATTTCTATGATATCCCGGAATTTTTGGCAATATAAATTTAATAACCTATGTTAAAAATTAAATTGACTTGGTAATTTTTATTAATAAAATTTTAATTGATTTAATAATCTTCTTTTCATAAATATTTAAATTGGTAGATTTTATCTTTTTAAAGCTAATAAATTGTTTTCTATTCGTAATATATATATAATCGTATGTATTGTAAAAAGATAAGCTTTGGTTTGGAATTTAGTAAATAAAGCAATTTTCTAATTCTAATTTATTTTTGCTAAATTGGGAACTTCGATTTAAATTTAACATTTAGCTTTTCAAAGCAATTTAATAAATAACTGTATGGTTTATACTTAAGGTAAATCTTATTTGTTTAAAATTATATTTAATTAGCTTAAATATGAATTTAAATTAGATTTACATAAAAGTTTTTTTAATGCTTGAAATTATATATAAGATTTTAAAATACAATTTACATATGATCTTAATTTATTGAGTAATAGAAGTAATTTATAATCTCTTTTATAAATTATTTAAAATTTTCAAATTTGTTATTTTTAAATAATAATTATAATACCTAGTTTTTATAAACATAAATAAATTTTATAAGAAATAGGATTTGTTATTTTCACAATTTAATGGTAGTTATATATGCACATATATAACTTGATTTTTAAATTGGATTTTATAATTTAATTTAAACTTGAATTTAATGTTTTGAAATTCAAAAGAATAAATACCTAAAAATACTAGAATAAGCTTTTATTCATAATTTGATTTGTTTTATTATTTTTTCTAAAAAAAGGGAGAAATTTATTTATATATGCATAAAAAGTAATAAAATAAGTTAATTTTTTTTATAAACAATTCAAATTAAAATAAATACTTAAATTACAAGTGTAAATCTCTTAAGACACCTAAATGACATTTGTTAAGCCATAAAGTAAACAATGTGAAAAATGTTAAAAATTAGAACAAGTGTCCTATTAAATTTTCTTTTTCTTTTATTTTAATTAAATCATTTTATGATTATATAAACATTGCTCTCAACCTCATTTTATTTTTCTACTCTTTTACATAACTTAAGAAAATCTTTAGCCAACATTCAAACCAAATAACCCTAAAACAAATCTGAAATCATCTTCTTCAAATCAAAAAAAAAAATCTGTAATCAACATTCAAAACAGAATTTTTTTTCTCAAAACAAATCCTGCAAATCCCCTCAAAGACCAATCTGAAACTAATATCTCCTCTAACCCAAAACTATCTGAAATTGTCTTCAACACTGGAATGCAAAACAAATCAACCTGAAGCTCTCTTCAAATCATTAACCAAAAAATCATTTTGCAACTGAAAAGACCTACAGATTCCCTCATTTCTGTTTTGAAACAACATTCAAAGGCCTGCATGTAACTACAGTTTCAATTCAGGCCTATATTCTTCATCTTCAATTTAAATTTTTAAAAAGCAAGCATGCAACTGAATTTTTAAGATCATAAGAACTACAACAACTTGAAGTTTTCAAATCAAGCACATTCCAGTTCAAGCTTTTCAAAAACATGGTTGCTCTGTTCAATCATGCTTGTTTGGTGAGTAACTTCACTCTTTTTAAAAAAATTAAGTATAAATTTAGTTGCTTAATTTACTCTGGAAATAAGTTTGTTTGTATGCTCTTTACAAGTTCATTACTGGTATATATATAAATGTATGTTGTAGTGCATGCTGCAGTGTAATTTATTTTATGTACTTAAGTTTCCAGATTCTAGAATTTCTTAAAATTCCATTTCATTTAATTTAAGTTGTGTTAAGATTTTAAGATTCAGTCAAAATGGGGTTGTTAACATAAGTTAAATTTTAAAATTTTATTTAATATATAAAAAAACCTGTAATGTCTCTGAAAACACAAAATACAACAGAACAAACTTTTGTAAGTAAAAATTTGATCATCTAGATTCATTGATTTAAGATTTTAAATTGATTACTTAAACAAAAACTTGAATTTGAAGCTAAAATTAGAATTTCTAGATTGAAGATGATTGAGTGTTTCTGGTTTGACCAGAAAAGGTGTTTTGGTATGATTCTGTCAATCTAAGTGGTCGGGGTGGCCAACAGCTTCTCTGGTGATGGAGTGGTGATAGAAGATTCAGGGAAAATTATTGGGAAGTGGATCAAAGCATTGAGGCAGTGGTGATTAAGGATTGAAAATTTTAACCCTGGTTTTCTGTTGCTCAGAAAAATTGATCGACGCAGCTTCTATAGATGACCGAGCTTTCCCAGTTTCGAGTAGGTGATTGATGTGGTGTGGAAGAGGTTGTGGCCGGAGGTGAAGCCACTCTGGTGGTCGGAGTCTTGGGTTTGAGACGATTTCCAGTTTCTACATTGTTTCCAGTATTGAGCTCGTAAGCTCGATTTGGAATTAGATTGGGAGATGATCATCGACTTGCACGTATGGTCGCGAGTGGTCGCAGTTGACGGCAGTGGTGGTGCAGGTGCACGGAGAACATGATGTATCAGATGTTGATTTGGGGAAGAAGGTACTCGATTGTTTTTTGAGTTGTTGTGTGTTTTGCTCGAAGCGTGGTGGTGTTGGTCTCGGAGTAATGGTTGTGAGGGCTTGGGTGTCGTTGCTACAGGTTTATGTGTAAACCTGTCAGTATTTAGGTTTTAATGTTTTCAAATGGAATTGTTACTCGAGTTTTACTCAAGTTATTTAGTGTTTTGCTCGGGCTAGGTTAGGTTAGGCTCGAGAGATTTATGTGTGGCTCGGGTTAGTTTAGTTACAGGTTAGAAACCCTGTTCTGTTTTCAAATTTAAACTGAAATTTAAAGTATTAAGCAAGGTATTAAAATAAGTTTTAAATCTAATTTTAAATAATGGATTCAAGTTTAATTTGAATCTTAACTGGAAATGAATAAAGTTTTTAAATTCAATTTTTTTAGATAACCTTAAAGGGGTTAAGTGTTTAAAAGTGTTTTTAAAAGGAATTTGAATTTAAATTGGAGTTTGAAATGTAAAGGAATGATTTAAACAAAGTTTAAATCTGATTCAAATCTAAATTTGAATCTCTGTTTTAAAATAAATTTAAGTTTTATAAATTTAAGTGTTTTAACAATTTTGAATGATATAGTAAAATTTAAATGTTTTGAATTTAAAAAGGAATTTGGTTTAAACTCTTGTAAAATTCCTTTTATAAGAGAAAGTATTCTCTATCATGTAAATTTAAAGGTTTTAAATTGATTTAAATTTTGTTAAAGATAAATTGGGTTTCATTTTAAAACTTGAATTTAAAATGAAATTTGAAATTATGTTTGGAAATGAATGTTTTCAAATATATTTGTGAATGATAATTTAACCATAGATAAGAAAAAGGTTTTATCTTAAAGTTAAATTAGAATTTAATAATTTGTTATTCATTCAATTATTAGGGTAATTAAATGGATAGTTAATTTATTTAATAAATTAATGAAATGAATAATTACTTAAAGTAATTAAGGGTTTGAAACTTAAAAGTTTAAGACTAATTATTCTTAGAGTAATTAATTTAAGAATCGTTAATTAAATAAGATTAGATTTTAATTAATGATTAGTAATTAATTAATCAAGTAATAAAGGATTAATTAAGTTACATTTAACACTTAATTAATTAAATAATTAGGGGTTAATTAATGGGCTATTAATGGTTAATTAATTTGTAATCAATAATAAGTTAATTACCTTAGAAAAATAATTAATGAATTGTTAATAGTTAATGAAGGTTATTAACTAAGGATTTATTTAATAATTAATTAATGTGATTAATTTTTAATAATTAATTAGATTAATTAATTTAAAAATAATCGTTTGTGTAAATTATTAAGTATAATTACTTATGGAAGTAATTAAGGAATTAATTATTCATTATAATTAATTCAGTTTAATTTGATTAGATTAAGTTAATTAATTCGGTTTAATTAATTTAGAATAATCATTTGATGATTTGTGAAGTATAATTACTTAATGTACTTTAATGAAGAGAAATTACTTAGGAAAGTAATTAATGGGTAATTACTGGATGTAATTAATTGAAGGTGATTTAATGATGGAAGTAATTTGAGTATAATTACTTTGTAAAATTTATCAAGGGATTAATTAGAGATAATTAATTAAGAAGTAATTAATTTATTTGATAAAGTAATTAAGGGTAGTTAATTACTGAATGGAGTTAATCAAGGGTGATTAACAATTATGGTTTAAACAAAGATTAATTTCTTATGTAATAAATATAAATAGAAAATGTAATTATAAATAATTAATTATTATAATTAACGAAGTAACTAAGAATAGATTATTTAGAAATAATTAATCAATGAAGGAATTAATTAAGGTAATTAATTAAGGATTAATGTAATTAATTTTAGTTAATTAATAAATAAAGTAATTAAAAGTTAATTACTGTATTTGGTTAAGTATAATTAATTTTTGAAATTAATCAATGGATAATTACTTGTATGTAATTAAAGGTTAATTAATAAGGAATGATTAATTAAAATGAATAATTGGTTGATGATTAATTAATTGATTGATAATTAATAGTGATATAAGCAAGTTTGATAATGATGAAGTAATTAATTTAATTCACTTTAAATTAATTAGAAATGATGTAATTAATTTAATTCATTTTAAATTAATTATAGTTGGTGTGATTATTAATCGTTGCTTATATATGAATGGATGATATTGGTTGCCTTGAATGGTTTGAGACCTCAGATATGAGGTAAATAATGTTGTGTGATATGGATGCATTGGTTGCATTGAGATGATAATATGAATTATCTATTTGTGATGATAATATGGATTATCTGTTGTGATGATAATGTTGATTATCTATGGTGATTTGTGAATAATCTATCTGTGTGTATATAGATGATGAAATTGAATTGTTTTAAACTTTAAAACAACTTGGCCTTAGAAGATACGCTTTGGATTTCGATGAGACCGGGATCAGGTTTCTAGATTTGGATATCCGAAAACCACATCGATCCAAATTTACGATAGGTCGTGGATCTCAAGTGAAGAGTGAGGACTCGAGGTGTAAAGATTATTCGTTGTTAAAACTCTGAAGGTGATTCCAATATGAGTTTAACGGGGTGGTACTTTCAGATTCGAGATGAAGATTCAGAATGCAGGGGTTATTGTCGTTAACTCTGAGGGTGATTCCAAAATGAGTGTAACGAGATAATGCCTTCGGTTTCGTTCGAACCCTGAACGAACTTCTATGGATTGAATGCTTTCAGAACATCGTCAGGTGGACGATGAGCATTCTAAGAGATGTGTTCTCTAAAGGTAATCGTAGCCTCAAGCCTCATCAACCGGGAAAGGCTAAAACAGGGGAGGTGCAGCAAGGCTAAGTGGGTCATGCCCAAGTAGGACGAGATTTTCCCCTGTCTAGAAGTCCCTTTTTATTTCGGCTGTGTGGGCGGTTGGAACGTACGCCAACTGCGGGGTTGTCTTGTTCGGGACTATTCAGTAAGGAATGGTTCTGGTCTTGTGTTGCGGCGGATTGGGAGTAATTCTCGGTACGGTGATCTAGGCCACGTACTGTGACGGGCGGTACCACGGTAGCCCTGCCATTGTATGGAATCCAAAATCCAATATGTGCCAACAGTTTGATTGTATTACCCACTTTTGTGGCTAGTAGCTGGAATTTAATCATGTAACAATTTCAGCTATTTTCTATTTACTTGAAAACCCTAGACCTATTATAATATCACTGGATTTCCTATCAAATGTTTTTGTTAGCATAAGGTAAAAACTTTCCCATGTTTATGTGTGGGAAGTCTTACGTGGTACCTTTTCTTTTCAAAGGTTTTTCAAAAGTTAAGTAACTTTAACCTGTTACTCACACCAGACCCATGTGTGACCCGGAGTTTATCTTTTGTTTTCTTAAACTCTTGAGTACTCAAATTTTTACGAGTAGCCAAGGGATTCAGGTTAGCTTTGAGGAATTTTGGAGGAGCAATGAAGCAGGAGGCTTCAGCGTTAGATATATAGTATTCCGCTGTGTTGGTATCTCTGTGTTGTATTGTATTGAGTTGTAATAACTAGACAAGTGTTCATAACTGTCTAGTATGTGATGTATATGCCGTGTAACTCTGTTTAGTGTTGTATACTATGTAATATTTATGTTATTAATATAATTTATTCGTTTCGCTGTTAAGATTCCGATGTTGTTTCTTCTTTCTCTTCTTTCTTTCTTTTTTCTATCCCTTTCTTTCTTCAAGATGATGCGATTTTCTATGGTGAGAAAGTCGGGTCGTCACATTTGGTATCAGAGCGCTAGGTTGAGTGAAAACATAGGCTTTGAAGTAATTTCTTTCTTGAGAGAGCGTATTTGTAATTTTGAATATTTATATATATATATATATATATATATATATATATATATATATATATATTTCTACCTATTTGTTGGGTTACCTGTTCAGGTTTTCCCAATATAAGTGATAAAGGTAGATAAGGTAGTAGGGTGTGTAACATGACTACTACCAATGGTTGGAGTTTGAATGTTGAGGTTGGAAGTGTATCTGTCGAGACTGTAGACCTAATACCGTCTCAAGTGAGTTTGCAGCTGGATGTAAGGATTTCATCGATCTCTGAAGGATACCTTTTAAAGGTTTGGGCTCCATCTTAGTAGTGCAAGTTGGATGCGTAGAGTTTGGATCTGTCGGTTAGGCAGAAGCGAGTGGTGGTATCTTGATACCTCAGGAATTAGTAGCTATATGATGAGACGCAGTGATTATGGATTGTGTCCGAAGATGTTTCTTTGGAACAAGTTTATGAAGTATGACTGCTTCGATGTTGTGGCTGGGTTCAGAGGATGTTTCTGTCTGGTTTGAAGTCCGAGTTTCTCGAAGAGCTTTGGATTAGAAAGTCTTTGGCATCCGTGTCAGCAAGTGCAGCTCAGAGTATCCTGTGTGCCAGCAAGAGGGTCTTCAAGTTAGCAGTTTTTCTGGAGGTGGAGTTCAGAAGCAATAGAGTGGATCCATTTCTTCGATGGATTGGCTAGATAAGCATAAGCTGTTCTGTTTGGTAAAGAGAGAAGTTTTCTTTGGAAATTAGTCTGGATTGATCGCAAATGTGAC
This sequence comes from Allium cepa, assembly GCA_030765085.1. Lineage (NCBI taxonomy): Eukaryota > Viridiplantae > Streptophyta > Magnoliopsida > Asparagales > Amaryllidaceae > Allium > Allium cepa. The sequence continues at coordinate 83,836,127 of CM060945.1, forward strand.
TTGCGATAGTTTGAGTGTTCTCTTGAGTTATCAGAGGTTTGTCCGCATCAGGAGGTTGAGTTTTCTTATCGACTGGATTCCAGGAGTGCTACCGGTGGTTCAGTTTAATAAAAGGATGACTTCTAGGGCAAGGGTTTGGTGAAGCAGCTTAGGATCAAGTGGGACACCAGAGATTTCTTTTATGGATCTGTTGAACCATAATTCTAAGATGTGTTGTCCAGTTTGTGCTCGTGTTCTTCATCAGCATTTTCTTCTATTCCAGATCAGAGTTGTGCAGCGGAAGCAGTTTAGGAGTGCTTTTGTTTTGCCTTTTCTGGATAAGTGAAGTAAGTTAGTCTTCTGATGTTTGTGGAGTAGAGTTGGTGTTCTTAGTTTTGGATTGATCTTGAGGAGATCATTCTATTGGGTTGTTTTGGTCCAGTTTGTTTCTTGAGACATCAGCAAAGGTTGAGCTGATTGGGAGAGATAAAGGCAGCCCAGGATCGTCAGAAGAGTTTTGTGGATAAGAGACGAAGGAATTTGGATTCCAGAGTCGGAGATTTGATTTTGGGTAAGTTTTCTCTGATCTAAGGAGCTATAAGATTGAGTAAGACTGGGTAAGTCATCTCCGAGGTGTTTTGGATTTTTTCTGTGTTCTTGTGAGGATTAGTGATTGATTTTCAAGGTTGAATTGCCAGTTTGGATAACTGGGATTCGATATGTTTCACGTATCTCTGAGGGAGTACGTGTATGATCTATCTCTGGTTATGGAACCGGCAATTCAGGAGGATGTGATTGTTGGGTCAGATTTGTCTATAGTCCGATATCCTGTTTAGTTTGTAGATCTAGTTGGATAGGAGCTCTGTAGCTTAGTAGTATAGATTGTTTGGATTCTGTAGAGTGGGTATCCCGACATTTATACTTGGGAAATTCTAGGATATCCTATCCAGAATTTTGTCTGGATAGTTAGATTTGTTTGTTTGAGTAAATTCGTCGCTATGGTTGTTAGCATATAATTAATATATGCTTGTGTTTTAAAATAAAATCTTAAGATAGATTATTAAATTACCTTTAAATTTCGAGGATAAAATTCTTTTAAGGGGGGAGGAATGTGATATCCTGGAATTTTCGGCAATAAGAATTTAATAAGCTGTGTTAAAAATTAAATTGATTTGGTAATTTTTGTTAATAAAATTTGAATTGATTTAATAATCTTCTTTTCATAAATATTTAAATTGGTAGATTTTATCTTTTTAAAGATAATAAATTTTTTTCTATTTATAATATATATATATATATATATATAATCGTATATATTGTAAATAGATAAGCTTTGGTTTGGAATTTAGTAAATAAAGCAATTTTCTAATTCTAATTTATTTTTGGTAAATTGGGAATTTTGATTTAAATTTAACATTTAGCTTTTCAAAGCAATTTAATAAATAACTTTATGGTTTATACTTAAGGTAAATCTTATTTGTTTAAATTTATATTTAATTAGCTTAAATATGAATTTAAATTAGATTTGCAAAAAAGTTTTTTTTATTTCTTGAAATTATATATAAGAGTTTAAAATACAATTTACACATGATCTTAATTTATTGAGTGATAAAAGTAATTTATAATCTCTTTTATAAATTATTTAAAATTGTCAAATTTTTTATTTTCAAATAATAATTATAATACCTAGTTTTTATAAACATAAATAAATTTTATAAGAAATAGGATTTGTTATTTTCAAAATTTAATGGTAGTTATATATGCATATATATAACTTGATTTTTAAATAGGATTTTATAATTTAATTTAAATTTGAATTTAATGTTTTGAAATTCAAAAGAATAAATACCTAAAAATATTAGAATAAGCTTTTATTTATAATTTGTTTTGTTTAATTTTTTTTCTATAAAAAAGGGAGAAATTTATTTATATATGCATAAAAAGTAATAAAATAAGTTAAAAACTTTTATAAATAATTCAAATTAAAATAAGTACTTAAATTACAAGTGTAAATCTCTTAAGACACCTAGTGCAACGACCCGCTATTTTGGACTATTCGCATCCGCACATATCGGGCTTGAATAATTCAAAATATCGAATTGTTAATTTAAATTTGGCAAAACTCAGATATACAGTAAATAGATAATTACAGAATCACAGACACAGAGTAATAATATGCAGCAAAAGTAAAAGAGATAGTAGTTCATGAAGCTACTATATAAATATATATGATACATCAGAGTTAAACCATATACAAGAGAAGAGTAACACGATACATCAAATACAAATCAAAATACATCACTGGAATCATCGAATGCTGAAAGCAGAATAGATGGCTGGATCTTCAAGCAAAACTCCAACTCCAAAGGTGAGTCTCGAAAGCTGAACCACTCAGTCTGACCCGAGCGTAAAACAAAACACAAAACACTCGTGTCAGGATTAATATTCTCATAGCAATAAATCCAACTCAAGTGAAATAGCAATTGAAATACAAGTAACTCAAAGGATGTTGGAATAACCATCCTCTAAGGATCCGTTAAACTATCTACTATGTAGTAGTGTATGCTAAATAGATAATGTCTATCAGTAATATAAAGTATCAAAATAGTGTTAAGGCGTTACCATTATCCCCCTTAACACATTTTATATAAGCGTCATAGTCTATACAGCACTGTAAACTCCACCGTAAACTAGTGGGATATCAGGGAGTACTCCATGGTATAACACACAAAAAATTCGTAGTGGTCGCGTATATAGGGATACAAGTATGGCAAGGCACATGAGGCAATACCCAAGGTAGTGAAACTACCGTTTGCCTGATCCGGACTGGTGAGAACGCATCGCCACAACGATCGCAACACCGCGAAACAACACTCCTGAAAGTACGAGGGTGCACCAATCAATACCAAGTAATGGGTAGTAGTTACGAAGAAGTGTGTTCGCTCGAGGTGGCTAACCCCATTTGGTCCGGCACGGCTCCTGTTTTAGTCATTTCCAATTTGACACAAGTGTCAAGGCTATCCATTATCGTTCTCTTTCTTCGGTCATCACGTACATCATTCCAACCACTTCATTCTGGATCATCACTTCGCGTATAGTTATTAAAGTGGTTTTCGGTTTAGACAGAGAGTATGTCTGTAACGACCCAGAATTTTAATTAAGTTAAATTTTAATATTTAATTAATTTTAAGTATTAATAAGTGAATTTATAAGTCAAATAAATTTTTATTTGAATTATTGGATTTAATTGGATAATTTAAATCGATAATTTAATATGTTAAATTATGGAAATAATTGAAATTTGAGTTAAATATGATTGAAAATGATTTGTAAAATTTTATTTTATCATATTGGAGTTAGAACGATATTTTAGAACTTTTAAAATCGAATTAAAAGTTTATTTGTGAAAATTGAATATTTTAATATTTAAATCGACTAGTGAAAATAGTCAATTTTTGTACAGTCTCAGAATTGAACGAAACTAGTTTCATTGGATCGTAATAGTTAGTTATCACCGGATTTCAAATTTCGTGTCAATCGGAGTTATCGTTTGATCGTAGCAGCTCGAAACGCATCGAATTATTTTTAATTTTAATTTGGCGAGTTAAAATAGCCATTTTTCAAAAAGTCTCGGATTTCGACGAAACCAGTTTCATCGGATCCGTAATGTGATATTATTGTAAGGTTTCAAATTTCGTGTCAATTGGATTTACCGCTTGTCCGGTACAAATTAAAACGCCTAGAAATCGATTTAAATCGGTTTAATTTAAATTGAACGTTTATTGCCATAACTTGCACAGATGTCCGAATTAGCTTCCGAAACCTGTTCCATTGTGTCCGGAACGCGGGGTAAATCCTAGAAACGCTGGTTACGGCGCGTAAATCGGAGTTCGGAATTTCCGGGATGAATAGTGTTTCGTCGGTTCCTTATAAATAGCCCCACCCTTCGTAAATTAATAAAAAAAAAAAAAACCAAAACCCTAGCCGCCACCCACATCTATGCACGGCCAGAAAACTCCCACATTCCTCCCCTCCGATCTCTCAATCCATCAGCTTTTAGACAAAACCCTCAACTACAATATTGTAGAGCATGGCAAGATCCTTATATTCAACGGTGGAGATCGAGATTGGAGCTACGGGTCAACGGCAAATCGTTCGAGAAGGCGCTGCGTTTGGGCACGAATTCCCAGGCCATGATGAGGCCGAGCTTCATGAGGTTGGGGCCGAGTATAGAGGGGGTGAAGGGCTTCGAGATGGCGGTGGTTTGATGAAGTTTCGTTGAGCGAGGAGATGGTGATATCAAAACCTAATATTGGAGAGGTGGGTTCTTGGTTCGGCCTTAACCTGTAGAGGGAGTCGCGTATGAAGAAGATGGTGAACGAATGGTGATGATGAGAAGAAGCATGGATCCAATGGCTCTAAAGTGATGTAGGTTTAAAATTATAATATAAGTTGTAAATTAATTATAGTTTAAATCGTGTAACTTCAAATATTTGTAACTTTTTCATACGAGGTCGAAAACGCGCGAAACCAGTTGCGTTGGAATCGTATGGGCGAGCACTACGCGATGAAATTGGCTTGGAGTCGTTTGGAGTTAGTGAGAATTTTGGGTAAAATTAAACGTCCGTTTAATTTTATCCGAAATAAATCGCTAAAACGGAATTTAAAATCAAGGTGAGAACTTCTCACTCAATCGAATCAGTTTCGATTTTATTTTTAATAGTTAGATTTAAAATATTTGAATGCATGTTTGAATGTTGATTGTTATCTATTGATTGTTAAAATAGACATTATACGCCGTTAGTAAGCGGATGTTATTTATTAAAAACATATACCGCGAATATTTCATAAACAATGAAATTGGTATTATATATAATAGCAATATATATATATATATTGGCATATGTATATATTGGAGTTATTGATTTCCCGCATTTTTTGTTTAGCGGATGAGACCCTATTGCGCCGTCTATTAAACGGATAATATTTAAATCCCATATACCGCGATAATTTCGTACTGGAGCGAAATTGGTATTGTGCTAATGTTTGTGGATGCAGGAAAACAGGTTGGAGGGATCCAACTGGATTCCTCAAGAGTATTTATTTGATTTCAAATATTTTGATATTTGATGGATTATCATATCGATATATGATATCGTTGTTGTCGTGATTGACTATTTGATATGTAGCATCATTGGACCAAGTTTTGGAATTTTAAAATAATGTATAAAGTGATTTTTGAAAATATACTATATGTTTGGAATTTGATCTATTTTAAATAAATAAACGTTATAATTTTTAAAGTTATAAAAATTATGATTTTTGAGAAAAATAGTTAAAAACTGATTTTTGAGAATATGATGCTAATGATTTTATAAAATAGTTTAAATTGGATTTTTGAATTTATTGTAAAAAAAATTTAAATATAGGATTTATAAAATTTAATTATTTTATGAATCGAAATGGTGAAATAATAAAGGAGATTAAGGATATTTTAAAATAATAGTATAAATTGATTTTATAAAAGATTTATAAATTGATATTTGTAAATTAAAACCTTGGAATTATAAAACGAGTTTTTATAAGTGTTTGAATGAAGTGAAAATGGATTTCAGAAATGAATGAAATTTATAGAATTAGAAATGGAGAAGTTATAAATGAGATTTATAAATAGTAAGATTTATAAATTTATAAATTTATTAAAAGAATGGTTTTGGATAAATAATTGAATCTTATAAGTTATAAGATTTATAATTATAAAGTTTAAAAGAACGATTTTGTAAAATAATCGTTTTATAAGCATTTAATTTATAATATGAACCTTTAGTTTATAATTGAGTTATAAATCGAATAGATTAATAAAGGAATTTATAAAAAGGAAGTTGTTATAAAATAAATAGAAATGGGATTTATAAACGTTGTTTTATAAATTCGCAAACGACTTATTTTGATAAGAAATTTTTTGAAACCTATTAATGGGGTTATATTCACGTTTTTGACTGTGAATAATCCTTTAAAATAAAATGTATAGAAATGATGAAATTGATTAACGTAGTATATTCACGTTTTTGAATAGTGAATAAGATGTTAAAGAAATTGTTTTGAATGTGATATTTGAAATAGAATTAAAACGATCTAAAGAAGTTTTAATTGTGTTGAGATTCGAAACCATAGATTTCAACATCTATTGTTGAAATAGACGTTTTCGAGAAATAAAAGGAAATGGTGGACTATAACACTGTTGTTATAGTAAATGATTTCCGAAAGGAAATGTTTTGTATAGTATTGGGATTTATATATCTATTTTAATTTCGAATCCCTATACTAGTGATTTTGGGACGTCGTAACGATGTTTTACGTAACATTCGTTTTGGCCCAAATAAATATGTTTAAGAGAATGATTTCCCTAAAGAATGGAATATATACTTAATCTCGATTTAAGTATATTGAATATTTTCCAAGTGTTGAAAATAAATAAAATCTGTGAATTACTTATGAATAAATACGTACGGAAATGTTTTCCAATATAAAGTGAATATTTTGAGAATTTATCTTTTTGAAGATAAATTGAAAAGATAAATTGAAATGGATAATTAAAACATATATGCATGAATATTTTGGAATATAAATTCACTAAGGAATTTATAAAAGGAAAGTGGAATTTGTCTAAAAATAAATATTGCTTTATTTTTGAAGTGTGAAATTATATATCTTGTAAAGATATTTTGGAAAATAAATAATTTGGAAAATTATTTGGAATCTGGTGATGTGTGCATGTCAATTGATAGTTCAATAACCGACTATCAATATTTCCCTTTGAATGGGTATTAGATGTGATTTGTTTGAATGTGAATGCTACACTTATTTTTGAATAAGCGCTCACTATTTGGGTTAACCGGGAAAGGACCATGGGGTCGTATAACCCATTCCGAATATGTGATACGTCGTTGTGAATTGCATTGAAGATCGGTGTTGAAGACCGAGTATTTGCGAAAGCGATAGGATGACCTATCGATTGTCTCTGCACTGGGTAGCTCCTGGTATAGAGATCTCCTAAGTGATGGGAAATTCGATCGGGATTGTGAATACCCGGATTGCAAGGGCTTCGTAAGAAGTGCCTTCGGTTTTGTTCGAGCCCGGAACAGACTTGTATGGATTGTATGTCTGACATTACAAGTTGAGATATAAAGCCGTTTTCATTCAAATATATTTCTGTTGGTGGCGGAGAATTTATTCTTTTAGCTTAACACCCTTCTCTGAGACGTACGAGCTCAGAGGTTATGTAGTTGAATGTTATCAGCGATACATTCCCATTTTGGTAATGTGACATGCTGAGTATTGCTGTGAAATGATCATTGTGTTGATTATTTGTGATAGGATCGTTTATTTGATCGTCTATCTTTGTGATCATTTCTATGATCATTTGTTGACCCAAAGCATGGCTTTTGTATAAAGTATGTTTTTGTGGACGTGACTTCGTCGAGCCTCACACCCCGTGAATGGTCAAAACAGGAAAGAAGCAGCAAGGTTATGAGGGGTAGCGCCCTTTAGGATGTGTGCATTTCCTTCTGGAAAAGGGTGGTATCATGGTATGGAGCCCAGATACTTACTCATGTTGAAAACACTTTGTTATGATTGTGTGAATTGATTGCGAGCGCTCGGTGAAAGGTCCCAAAGGACCGGGGGATGGCATATTCGGTCAGTTGTTACTCAGTTAGGGGTAACCCGGCCTTGTGTTGGTAGAGATCCGGTTTGGTTCTCGGGGATGTCCATCAAGAGGCATTCTCATGTGGCAATGGGAAGTTCCTTGGCCTGATCATTCGTTGCAAATCCAAAGAAACAATACGAGACTTGTACGGTTTTAGTTGTAGAACCTGCCATTTAATATGGTAGCTATAGTAAGCATAATATAATGGTACCTATGCTGGCTAAGATTTATATTCTACTTTGGAAATGAATTTCTTCTACACTATGCACTAGTAATAATATCGAAATTGATTTGATTTTGAATGCGTATCAAGAATCTTTGACTATCATAAGGAGAAATCTCCTCCATGTAACGACCCAGAATTTTTAATTTATTAAAATTTAATATTTAATTAATTTTGAATATTAATAAGTGAATTTATAAGTCAAATAAATTTTTATTTGAATTATTGGATTTAATTGAATAATTAAATCGATAATTTAATATGTTAAATTATGGAAATAATTGAAAATATAGTTAAATATGATTGAAAATGATTTGTAAAATTTTATTTTATCATATGGAAGTTAGAAGGATATTTTAGAACTTTTAAAATCGAATTTGAAGTTAATTTGTGAAAATTGAATATTTTAATATTAAAATCGACTAGTGAAAATAGCCAATTTTTGAACAGTCTCAGAATTGAACGAAACCAGTTTCATTGGATCCGTAATAGTTAGTTATTACCGGATTTCAAATTTCGTGTCAATCGGAGTTATCGTTTGAGCGTGGCAGCTCGAAACGCATCGATTTATTTTTAATTTAAATTTGGCGAGTGAAAATAGCCATTTTTCAAAAAGTCTCGGATTTCGACGAAACCAGTTTCATCGGATCCGTAATGTGATATTATTGTAAGGTTTCAAATTTCAAGTCAATTGGATTTACCGTTTGTCCGGTACAAATTAAAACGCCTAGAAAATCGCTTAAATCGGTTTAATTTAAATTGAGCGTTTACAGCCATAACTCGCACAGATGTCCGAATTAGCTTCCGAAACCTGTTCCATTATGTCCGGAACGCGGGGTAAACCCTAGAAACGCTGGTTACGGCGCGTAAATCGGAGTTCGGAATTTCCGGGATGAATAGTGTTTCGATTTTCTTTATAAATAGGCCAACACCCCTCTCTCTTCATTAAAAAAAAAAAATTAAAAACATGTAACCCTAGCCGCCACCCCCCCCTGAACGGCCAGAATTGTCTCTTCTTCTTCCCTCGATAACTCCAAATCCGTCGACAATTAGCAAGAATGTTCAACTACAAAGTGATAGAGCACAACACGAACTAGAGATCCAACGGTTATGATCGAATATGGAGTCGTGTGGAGGAAGCTACAGGCCCGCGTCCATCTGCCGTTCATCCTCGTGTTGCGTGCAATCTAGGGGGCCGAGCCCTATGGTGCTTCAGCCGAGTGTAGCTAGTGGTATGGCCTTCGACATGGTGGGGTTGTGATGGAGTTTAGTCGAGTGATGTGGATGCAAGATTCAACCCTAGTTTTGATATGTGATGGGTTTTTGTTCGGCTTCATACTGTAGCCGTGCGTGATGAAGGAAGATGAAGGGGTCGGCTATGATTTGCAGGTAGATGGAATGGAGGGCTGTGATGAAGAAGGTTTTAATTATAAAAGTTATGTTATAATTGTTATATAAAAATCGTGTACAAACTTCAATAATTCATAACTTTTTCATACGAGGTCAAAAAAATGCAAAACCAGTTGCGTTGGAATCGTATGGACGAGCACTACGCGATGGAGTTGGTTTGGAGTTGTTTGGAGTTAGTGAGAATTTTGGGTAAAATTAAACGTCCGTTTAATTTTATTCGAAATAAATCGCTAAAACGGAAATTAAAATCAAGGTGAGAACTTCTCACTCAATCGAATCAGTTTCGATTTTATTTTAAATAGTTAGATTTAAAATATTTGAATGCATGTTTGAATGTTGATTAATATCTATTGATTGTTAAAATAGACATTATACGCCGTTAGTAAGCGGATGTTATTTATTAAAAACATATACCGCGAATATTTCATAAACAGTGAAATTGGTATTATAAATAATATCAATATATATATATTGGCATGTGTATATATTGCAGTTGTTGATTTCCCGTATTTTTTAGCGGATGAGACCCTATTACGCCGTTATTAAGCGGATAATATTTAATAAGAACATATACCGCGATAATTTCGTACTGGAGCGAAATTGGTATTGTGCTAATGTTTTTGGATGCAGGAAAACAGGTTGGAGGGATCCAACTGGATTCCTCAACAGTATTTATTTGATTTCAGATATTTTGATATTTGATGGACTATCATATCGATATATGATGTCGTTATAGTCGTGATTGACTATTTGGTGTGTAGCATCATTGGGCCAAATTTGGAATTTTAAAATGATTTCAAAGTGATTTTTGAAAGTATACGTTTATAAAATATTTTTGGAATTGATTCATTTTAAATAAATAAACGTTATAACTTTTAAAGTTATAAAAATTATGATTTTTGAGAAATATAGTTAAAAACTGATTTTTGAGAATATGATGCTATTGAGTTTATAAAATAGTTAAATCGAGATATTTTAGAATTATTGTGAAAAGTTTAAATATAGAATTCATGAAATTTAATTATTTTATGAATCAAAATGGTGAAATAATAAAGGAGATTAAAGACGTTTTAAAAGAATAATATAAATTGAATTATATTTAGAGATTTATAAATGGATATTTATAAATTGAAATGTTGACATTATAAAACGAGTTTTCATAAGTGTTTGAATGAAGTGAAAATGAATTCCATTAAAGAATGAAATTTATAGAATTATAAACGGTGAAGTTATAAATGAAATTTATAAATAGTAAGAATTATAAATTTGTGAAGTTATTTGAAGAATATATTTGGATGAATAATTGAATCTTATAAGTTATAAGATTTATAATTATGAAGTTCAAAGGAACGATTTTGCAAACGAATAAATTTATAAGTATTTAACTTATAATATGAACCATTGTTTATAATTGAGTTATAAACTGGAATAGATTAATAAAGGAATTTATTAAAGGAAGTTTTTATAAATAAATAGAAATGGAATTTATAAACGTTGTTTTATAAATTCGCAAAAGACTTATTTTGATAAGTAAATGGTTATAACTTATTTATGGAGTTATATTCACATTTTTGACTGTGAATAATCCTTTAAAATGAAATGTATAAAAGAATGAAAATTTGTTAACGTAATATATTCACATTTTTGAATAGTGAATAACACGTTAAAGAAAATGGTTTAGATTTGAATGTTTTAAATAGAATTAAAACGATTGAACAATGTTTTAAAATGTGTTGAGATTCGAAACCATAGATTTCAACATTTATTGTTGAAATAGACGTTTTCGAGAAATAAAAGGAGATGATGGACTATAACACTGTTGTTATAGTAAATGATTTCCGAAAGGAAATGTTTTGTATAGTATTGGGATTTATATATCTATTTTAAATTCGAATCCCTATACTAGTGATTTTGGGACGTCGTAACGATGTTTTACGTAACATTCGTTTTGGCCCAAATAAATATGTTTATGAGAATGATTTCCTTAAAGAATGAAATATATACTTAATTTCGATTTAAGTATATTGAATATTTTCTAAGTGTTGAAAATAAATAAAATTTGTGAACTACTTATGAATGTATAAGTATGGGAATGTTTTCCAATATAAAGTGAATATTTTGAGAATTTATCTTTTTGAAGATAAATTGAAAAGGAATATTGAAATGAATAATTGAAAACGAATATTCATAGATATTTTGGATTGTAAATTCACTATTGAATTTATAAATGAAATTGGAAAATGGGTTTAAAAATAAAATGTTGATTTATTTTTGAAGTGTGAAATTATATATCTAGTGAAGATATTTTTGGAAAATAAATAATTTGGAAAATTATTTGGAATCTGGTGATGTTGTGCATATCCATTGATAGTTCAATAACCGACTATCAATATTTCCCTTTGAATGGGTAATTGATGTGATTTGTTTGAATGTGAATTCTACACTTATTTTTGAATAAGCGCTCACTATTCGGGTTAACCGGGAAAAGACCATGGGGTCGTATAACCCATTCCGAATATGTGATACGTCGTTGTGAATTGCATTGAAGATCGATGTTGAAGACCCGGTATTTGCGAGAGCGATAGGATGACCTGTCGATTTACTCTGCACCGAGTAGCTACGGTATAGAGTTCTCCATATGTGATGGTGAATCCGATCAGGATTGTGAATATCCGGATTGCAAGGGCTTCGTAAGAAGTGCCTTCGGTTTTGTTCGAGCCCGGAACATGGATAGTATGTCTGACATTACAAGTTGAGATATAAAGCCGATTTCTTTCAAATATATTTCTGTTGGTGGCGAAGAATTTATTCTTTAGCTTAACACCCTTCTCTGAGACGTACGAGCTCAGAGGTTATATAGTTGAAGTTATCAGCGATATATTCCCAATTTGGTAATGTGACATGCTGAGTGTTGCTGAAATGATCATTGTGTTGATTATTGTGATAGGATCGTTTATTTGATCGTCTATCTTGGTGATCATTGTGTTGATCATTTGTTGACCCAAAGCATGGCTTTTGTATAAAGTATGTTTTTATGGACGTGACTTCGTCGAACCTCACACCCCGGAAATGGTCAAAACAGGAAAGATGCGGCAAGGTTATGAGGGGTAGCACCCTTTAGGGTATGTGCATTTCCTTCTGGATAGAGGTGGTATCATGGTATGGAGCCCAGATATTTAACCTATGTGGTTACTGTGAATTTATTACTTTGTGGTTGTTGGCTATCGGGATCCCGTGAGAAAGGTCGTTTACGATCGGGGAATGGCGTGCTCGTGTCAGTAGTTACCCAGTTAGGGGTAACCCGGCCTTGTGTTGGCAGAGTTCCGGTTTGGTTCTCGGGGATGTCTTTCCAGAGACATTCTCATGTGGCAATGGGAAGTTCCTTGGCCTGACCATTTGTTGGAAATCCAATTCCCAATACGAAACTTGTACGGTATTAGTTGTAGAACCTGCTATTCACTTATGGTGGTCACCACTGTTTGGATAGTAGCTATAGTAGGCATACGATAATGGTCGTATGTTGGCTAAGATTTATATTCTACTTTCGAAATGAATTTTTCCTACACTATACACTAGTAATAATATCAAATGTTATTTTAAATGCGTATCAAGCATCTTTGACTATCATAAGGAGAAATCTCCTCCGATTCTGCGTTTGCATTGTGTGTGTGTGCGGGAGGCCTTATGGTAGTCTCATTTTTAAAAGCATTGCGAATTGAATTTAAAAATATCTCTCTATTTTGATTTTAAAGATAAATAAACTGTTTTGAGTTCTCACACCAGTCACATGACTGACTTGGATTTTATTGTTTTCCTTCCTAAACTCTGGGTGCCCACCAATTTTCACACGGGCAGTCAAGAGTTAGGTTTATCAGGATATTCTGGATATTCTGGAATTGCTGGAGGCAAGCTGGATGGCATGGCGTAATACTAGTATATAGTACTTCTTTTTCCGCTGTTTGTTGTTGTATATTGTTGTACACTCTGATGATGATATGATATGTAATGAAATGTGATGTAATGTAATAATTGATAGTTCTTTGTTTAAAGATTATTCATTTATTATTATATGTTGTTCCGCTGCGAATTGTGAGATTCTGATGTTGTTCTGTTTTTCTTTCTCTTCTCCGTTCTATTTTCTCTATTTTCTTTCTATTCTATTTCTCTTTTTCTTCTATTTTAAAAATTCTTCTTTCTTCTTTTCCCTCCATCTTCTACCTTTTTCTCTCTTCTTTTCTACTTTTTCTTTTCTTAAAAACCCTCAGTGTTCGGTTTTCCGTCGTTCAATTTCTCGGCAGTCGATAAAGTGAGTGTCGATGTTGAATTTTCGGAAGACGAAGAATCGTGTCCTGACAATGTGGTATCAGAGCTTATGGTTAAGCGACAACCATGGTTCTGGTTGGTATTACTCATTAGAGATAGAGTCAGTAGTACTCTAGAATGAGTTTGAGTGTAATAATAGCTATGAGAGCGTATTTGTTAGTGAATAAAAAAATTGTTTTATATTGTGATGGTTGGTTTGTTGAGTGGTATATGAACTTTCGTCTGCGTGGTCCGCAAGACTATGCCGAAGGGGTTTCTAAACACTTGAATAGAACAATTCGACACAATATTATTTTAAAAATTGGGTAAATGAAATAATTTTACCTTGATTACATTTTATATATAAAGGAATAATTTTTCAAAATTATTAAAATGTGTATAAGTTGATTGTTAGTTGTTTGAATAATCTAAATTAAAGAATTAATTGTATAAGTAAAAGAATTATAAGAATTAAATTATAATTAAAGTGATTTACAATTGTGAAATAAACTTATATATATAAGAAGTGAAACTATATGAATATGAGTTGTGAATAAAAGTGAATTTAAAAGTTAAATGGAAATTTACTTTAGAATTTAAATCTGAATTTATTTATAAGTTGGAATTTAAGTTAAGTAAAAACAAATGATGTTTGTAAATGAAGTATAACTTAAGAGATCAAAGTAAAATTAATAAAGTTAAGTGATGAATATAAACTTGAGTTATATAAATGAATTGGATTAATGGATTAAATGTTAATCAATTGAATGTGAATTAAGTTGATATGAAATAATGAATATAAGTGTTAATTCATTAAAATCTAATGTTATTGGAAGTTGAAAGATTGAATGAAAATCAATTTAATTAAACCAATTGAAAGTGATAGTGTTAAACCAAATTGAATGAATATGAGCAAAGGAATTTGGTTGTAAAGAATATACATTGATTGTTATGTGGTTGCTAGTTGATTGATTGTATATGAATTCATTAAGTGTTAATGAAATTGATTAGTGAAATTTAAAGCTATGTAATTGAATTCAAATTAGAAGTAAATAAATTTGAATAGAATTGAATTTGAATTGGAAGTGAACCAACTTGAATATGAATTAGTGAATATAAACTAATTGAGAATGAATGTTAATAAGAACATCCACTGTTAATGAATCAAGTGTGATTTAAATTAAGAACCAATTCATTGAATATTAATGAGAATATAAATGAATATATTGATTATGAATTTGTTGGATGATAGTTGGTTGATGGTTGATGTGGGCATTTGTTGTTTGTTGCATTTGCTATGTGACATATATAGTTATTATGTTGCTATATGATGTATATCGATATTATTATCTATACGCATGATTCTCATGTTGTTTGTTGAGTAATTAGTAGGTGCGGATCGCGTTTGCTTCGCATTTGGAGCTCGCTTTAGCGCTATATTAGCCGTATATGCTTGTTAATAAAATATAAGGTACATATCTCCGATTAAATATCGTACTTTTACACTTTTTTCCCTTCGGGATGCCTCATTACTTGATGAGATGTATATTTGTGATATATATACTGTCATTTTTTTTTCGGATCGAGCCGCGCAAAGGAGACTATGGCGAATTTTTCCGGAAATTTAAGGCGTTAGAAAATTTTGAGAAAATTGGAAAATTTGAAAACTTTAACTTTAATTTGGAATTGAAAGTTAAACAATAGTAGTTGTTTTTGAAAAGATAACTAAGTATGATTTGAAAACTTAGTAAAGTTATAGTAAGAAGTTTAACTATGAATTTTGGGAAAGTTAATAAATTCTGTACTTTTCTTACTTGATAATTTCGAGGACGAAATTCTTTTAAGTGGGGAAGATTGTAACGACCCAGAATTTTTAATTTATTAAAATTTAATATTTAATTAATTTTGAATATTAATAAGTGAATTTATAAGTCAAATAAATTTTTATTTGAATTATTGGATTTAATTGAATAATTAAATCGATAATTTAATATGTTAAATTATGGAAATAATTGAAAATATAGTTAAATATGATTGAAAATGATTTGTAAAATTTTATTTTATCATATGGAAGTTAGAAGGATATTTAGAACTTTTAAAATCGAATTTGAAGTTAATTTGTGAAAATTGAATATTTTAATATTAAAATCGACTAGTGAAAATAGCCAATTTTTGAACAGTCTCAGAATTGAACGAAACCAGTTTCATTGGATCCGTAATAGTTAGTTATTACCGGATTTCAAATTTCGTGTCAATCGGAGTTATCGTTTGAGCGTGGCAGTTCGAAACGCATCGATTTATTTTTAATTTAAATTTGGCGAGTGAAAGTAGCCATTTTTCAAAAAGTCTCGGATTTCGACGAAACCAGTTTCATCGGATCCGTAATGTGATATTATTGTAAGGTTTCAAATTTCAAGTCAATTGGATTTACCGTTTGTCCGGTACAAATTAAAACGCCTAGAAAATCGCTTAAATCGGTTTAATTTAAATTGAGCGTTTACAGCCATAACTCGCACAGATGTCCGAATTAGCTTCCGAAACCTGTTCCATTGTGTCCGGAACACGGTGTAAACCCTAGAAACCCTGGTTACGGCGCGTAAATCGGAGTTCGGAATTTCCGGGATGAATAGTGTTTCGATTTTCTTTATAAATAGGCCAACACCCCTCTCTCTTCATTAAAAAAAAAAAAAATTAAAAACATGTAACCCTAGCCGCCACCCCCCCCCCTGAACGGCCAGAATTGTCTCTTCTTCTTCCCTCGATAACTCCAAATCCGTCGACAATTAGCAAGAATGTTCAACTACAAAGTGATAGAGCACAACACGAACTAGAGATCCAACGGTTATGATCGAATATGGAGTCGTGTGGAGGAAGCTACAGGCCCGCGTCCATCTGCCGTTCATCCTCGTGTTGCGTGCAATCTAGGGGGCCGAGCCCTATGGTGCTTCAGCCGAGTGTAGCTAGTGGTATGGCCTTCGACATGGTGGGGTTGTGATGGAGTTTAGTCGAGTGATGTGGATGCAAGATTCAACCCTAGTTTTGATATGTGATGGGTTTTTGTTCGGCTTCATACTGTAGCCGTGCGTGATGAAGGAAGATGAAGGGGTCGGCTATGATTTGCAGGTAGATGGAATGGAGGGCTGTGATGAAGAAGGTTTTAATTATAAAAGTTATGTTATAATTGTTATATAAAAATCGTGTACAAACTTCAATAATTCATAACTTTTTCATACGAGGTCAAAAAAATGCGAAACCAGTTGCGTTGGAATCGTATGGACGAGCACTACGCGATGGAGTTGGTTTGGAGTCGTTTGGAGTTAGTGAGAATTTTGGGTAAAATTAAACATCCGTTTAATTTTATTCGAAATAAATCGCTAAAACGGAAATTAAAATCAAGGTGAGAACTTCTCACTCAATCGAATCAGTTTCGATTTTATTTTAAATAGTTAGATTTAAAATATTTGAATGCATGTTTGAATGTTGATTAATATCTATTGATTGTTAAAATAGACATTATACGCCGTTAGTAAGCGGATGTTATTTATTAAAAACATATACCGCGAATATTTCATAAACAGTGAAATTGGTATTATAAATAATATCAATATATATATATTGGCATGTGTATATATTGCAGTTGTTGATTTCCCGTATTTTTTAGCGGATGAGACCCTATTACGCCGTTATTAAGCGGATAATATTTAATAAGAACATATACCGCGATAATTTCGTACTGGAGCGAAATTGGTATTGTGCTAATGTTTTTGGATGCAGGAAAACAGGTTGGAGGGATCCAACTGGATTCCTCAACAGTATTTATTTGATTTCAGATATTTTGATATTTGATGGACTATCATATCGATATATGATGTCGTTGTAGTCGTGATTGACTATTTGGTGTGTAGCATCATTGGGCCAAATTTGGAATTTTAAAATGATTTCAAAGTGATTTTTGAAAGTATACGTTTATAAAATATTTTTGGAATTGATTCATTTTAAATAAATAAACGTTATAATTTTTAAAGTTATAAAAATTATGATTTTTGAGAAATATAGTTAAAAACTGATTTTTGTGAATATGATGCTATTGAGTTTATAAAATAGTTAAATCGAGATATTTTAGAATTATTGTGAAAAGTTTAAATATAGAATTCATGAAATTTAATTATTTTATGAATCAAAATGGTGAAATAATAAAGGAGATTAAAGACGTTTTAAAAGAATAATATAAATTGAATTATATTTAGAGATTTATAAATGGATATTTATAAATTGAAATGTTGACATTATAAAACGAGTTTTCATAAGTGTTTGAATGAAGTGAAAATGAATTCCATTAAAGAATGAAATTTATAGAATTATAAACGGTGAAGTTATAAATGAAATTTATAAATAGTAAGAATTATAAATTTGTGAAGTTATTTGAAGAATATATTTGGATGAATAATTGAATCTTATAAGTTATAAGATTTATAATTATGAAGTTCAAAGGAACGATTTTGCAAACGAATAAATTTATAAGTATTTAACTTATAATATGAACCATTGTTTATAATTGAGTTATAAACTGGAATAGATTAATAAAGGAATTTATTAAAGGAAGTTTTTATAAATAAATAGAAATGGAATTTATAAACGTTGTTTTATAAATTCGCAAAAGACTTATTTTGATAAGTAAATGGTTATAACTTATTTATGGAGTTATATTCACATTTTTGACTGTGAATAATCCTTTAAAATGAAATGTATAAAAGAATGAAAATTTGTTAACGTAATATATTCACATTTTTGAATAGTGAATAACACATTAAAGAAAATGGTTTAGATTTGAATGTTTTAAATAGAATTAAAACGATTGAACAATGTTTTAAAATGTGTTGAGATTCGAAACCATAGATTTCAACATTTATTGTTGAAATAGACGTTTTCGAGAAATAAAAGGAGATGATGGACTATAACACTGTTGTTATAGTAAATGATTTCCGAAAGGAAATGTTTTGTATAGTATTGGGATTTATATTTCTATTTTAAATTCGAATCCCTATACTAGTGATTTTGGGACGTCGTAACGATGTTTTACGTAACATTCGTTTTGGCCCAAATAAATATGTTTATGAGAATGATTTCCTTAAAGAATGAAATATATACTTAATTTCGATTTAAGTATATTGAATATTTTCTAAGTGTTGAAAATAAATAAAATTTGTGAACTACTTATGAATGTATAAGTATGGGAATGTTTTCCAATATAAAGTGAATATTTTGAGAATTTATCTTTTTGAAGATAAATTGAAAAGGAATATTGAAATGAATAATTGAAAACGAATATTCATAGATATTTTGGATTGTAAATTCACTATTGAATTTATAAATGAAATTGGAAAATGGGTTTAAAAATAAAATGTTGATTTATTTTTGAAGTGTGAAATTATATATCTAGTGAAGATATTTTTGGAAAATAAATAATTTGGAAAATTATTTGGAATCTGGTGATGTTGTGCATATCCATTGATAGTTCAATAACCGACTATCAATATTTCCCTTTGAATGGGTAATTGATGTGATTTGTTTGAATGTGAATTCTACACTTATTTTTGAATAAGCGCTCACTATTCGGGTTAACCGGGAAAGGACCATGGGGTCGTATAACCCATTCCGAATATGTGATACGTCGTTGTGAATTGCATTGAAGATCGGTGTTGAAGACCCGGTATTTGCGAGAGCGATAGGATGACCTGTCGATTTACTCTGCACCGAGTAGCTACGGTATAGAGTTCTCCATATGTGATGGTGAATCCGATCAGGATTGTGAATATCCGGATTGCAAGGGCTTCGTAAGAAGTGCCTTCGGTTTTGTTCGAGCCCGGAACAGACTTGTATGGATAGTATGTCTGACATTACAAGTTGAGATATAAAGCCGATTTCTTTCAAATATATTTCTGTTGGTGGCGAAGAATTTATTCTTTAGCTTAACACCCTTCTCTGAGACGTACGAGCTCAGAGGTTATATAGTTGAAGTTATCAGCGATATATTCCCAATTTGGTAATGTGACATGCTGAGTGTTGCTGAAATGATCATTGTGTTGATTATTGTGATAGGATCGTTTATTTGATCGTCTATCTTGGTGATCATTGTGTTGATCATTTGTTGACCCAAGCATGGTTTTTGTATAAAGTATGTTTTTGTGGACGTGACTTCGTCGAACCTCACACCCCGGAAATGGTCAAAACAGGAAAGATGCGGCAAGGTTATGAGGGGTAGCACCCTTTAGGGTATGTACATTTCCTTCTGGATAGAGGTGGTATCATGGTATGGAGCCCAGATATTTAACCTATGTGGTTACTGCGAATTTATTACTTTGTGGTTGTTGGCTATCGGGATCCCGTGAGAAAGGTCGTTTACGATCGGGGAATGGCGTGCTCGTGTCAGTAGTTACCCAGTTAGGGGTAACCCGGCCTTGTGTTGGCAGAGTTCCGGTTTGGTTCTCGGGGATGTCTTTCCAGAGGCATTCTCATGTGGCAATGGGAAGTTCCTTGGCCTGACCATTTGTTGGAAATCCAATTCCCAATACGAAACTTGTACGGTATTAGTTGTAGAACCTGCTATTCACTTATGGTGGTCACCACTGTTTGGATAGTAGCTATAGTAGGCATACGATAATGGTCGTATGTTGGCTAAGATTTATATTCTACTTTCGAAATGAATTTTTCCTACACTATACACTAGTAATAATATCAAATGTTATTTTAAATGCGTATCAAGCATCTTTGACTATCATAAGGAGAAATCTCCTCCGATTCTGCGTTTGCATTGTGTGTTTGTGCGGGAGGCCTTATGGTAGTCTCATTTTTAAAAGCATTGCGAATTGAATTTAAAAATATCTCTCTATTTTGATTTTAAAGATAAATAAACTGTTTTGAGTTCTCACACCAGTCACATGAGTAACTTGGAGTTTATTGTTTTCCTTCCTAAACTCTGGGTGCCCACCAATTTTCACACGGGCAGTCAAGAGTTAGGTTTATCAGGATATTCTGGATATTCTGGAATTGCTGGAGGCAAGCTGGATGGCATGGCGTAATACTAGTATATAGTACTTCTTTTTCCGCTGTTTGTTGTTGTATATTGTTGTACACTCTGATGATGATATGATATGTAATGAAATGTGATGTAATGTAATAACTGATAGTTCTTTGTTTAAAGATTATTCATTTATTATTATATGTTGTTCCGCTGCGAATTGTGAGATTCTGATGTTGTTCTGTTTTTCTTTCTCTTCTCTGTTCTATTTTCTCTATTTTCTTTCTGTTCTATTTCTCTTTTTCTTCTATTTTAAAAATTCTTCTTTCTTCTTTTCCCTCTATCTTCTACCTTTTTCTCTCTTCTTTTCTACTTTTTCTTTTCTTAAAAACCCTCAGTGTTCGGTTTTCCGTCGTTCGATTTCTCGGCAGTCGATAAAGTGAGTGTCGATGTTGAATTTTCGGAAGACGAATAATCGTGTCCTGACACTCCAAGTCTGCGTTTGCATTGTGTGTGTGGCGGGAGGTCTTATGGTAGTCTCATTTTTAAAAGCATTGCGAATTGACTTTAAAAATATTCCTCTATTTTGTTTTCAAAGATAAATAAACTGTTTTGAGTTCTCACACCAGTCACATGACTGACTTGGAGTTTACTGTTTTCCTTCCTAAACTCTGGGTGCCCACCAATTTCCACACGGGCAGTTAAGAGTTAGGATTTATCAGGATATTCTGGATATTCTGGAGTTGCTGGAGGCAAGATGGATGGCATGGCGTATTTCTAGTATATAGTATTTCTTTTTCCGCTGCACTGTTTGTTGTTGTTGTTGTATACTCTGATGATATGATGTAATGAAATGTAATGTGTAAAATGTAATAACTGATATAGTTCTTTGTTTAAAGATTATTCATTTATTATTATATGTTGTTCCGCTGCGAATTGTGAGATTCTGATGTTGTTCTGTTGTGTTCTGTTCTGTCCTATTTTCTTTTTCTTCTATTTAAAAATTTTCTATCTTCCTTTTCCTCTGTTACTTGTTTTCTTTCTGTTCCGTTCTATTCTCCCTATTTTCTATCTTTTCCTCTCTTTTTCTTCTTTTCTTCTTTCTTAAAACCCTCAGCGTTCGGTTTTCCGTCGTTCGATTACTCGGCAGTCGATAAAGTGAGTATCGATGTTGAATTTTCGGAAGACGAAGAATCGGGTCCTGACAATGTGGTATCAGAGCATATGGTTAAGCGACAACCACGGTTCTGTTGGGTATTACTCATTAGAGATAGAGTCAGTAGTACTTTAGAATGAGTTTGAGTGTAATAATAGCTATGAGAGCGTATTTGTTAGTGAATATATAAAATTGTTTTATATTGTGATGATTGGTTTGTTGAGTGGCATATGAACTTTCATCAGCGTGGTCCGCAAGACTATGCCGAAGGGCTTTCTAAACACTTGAATAGAGCAATTTGGCACAATATTGTTTTTAAATTGGGTAAATGAAATAATTTTACCTTGATTATATTTTTATATATAAAGGAATAATTTTTCAGAATTATTAAAGTGTATATAAGTGGATTGTTTAGTTGTTTGAATAATCTAAATAAAGGAATAATTGTATAAGTATAAAGAATTATAAGAATTGAATTATAATTAAAGTGATTTACAATTGTGAAATAAACTTATATATATATGAGAAGTGAAACTATATGGATGAAATTGATATTAGTATCAAAGTAAAATAATAAAGTTAAGGATAAATGTAAACTTGAGTTATATAAATGAAATTCAACTTTTATAATTGAATTGAATTAATGAATTGAATGTTAATCAATTGAATATAAAATAATTGATATAGAATAGTGAATATAAGTGTTAATTCATTAAAATCTAATGTTATATGGTTGTTAGTTGATTGATTGTATATAATTCGTTAAGAGTTAATGGAATTGGAAGCTAAAGTAATTGAAATTCAATTTGAAGTTAAGTGAATCTTGAATAAAATTGAATTTGATTTGGAAGTGAACCAACTTGAATATGAATTAGTGAATATAAACTAATTAAAAATGAATGTTAGTAAGAACATCCACTGTATATGAATCAAATGTGATTAAATTGAAAACCAATTCATTAATATTAAGGAGAATATGAATGAATATACATTGGTTATGAATTTGTTGGATGATAGTTGGTTGATGTTTGCATTTGTTGTTTGTTTGCATTTGCTATGTTGGCATATATAGTTGTTATGGAGATATATGTTGTATATTGAGATTATTTTCATATATGCATGTTTCTCATATTGTTTGTTGAGTGTTTAGTAGGTGCGGATCGCGTTTGCTTCGCATTTGGAGCTCGCTTTCGCGCTATATTAGCCGTATATGCTCGCTAATAAAATATAAGGTACATATCTCGGATTACATTTCGTACTTTTATACTTTTTCCCCTGTAGGATGCCTCATTACTTGATGAGATGTATATTTGTGATATATATACTGTCATTTTTTTTCGGATCGAGCCGCGCAAAGGAGACTATGGGAATTTTTCCGGAAATTTAAGGCATTAGAAAAAAATTTGAGAAAATTGAAAATTTTTGAAAACTTTAACTTTGATTTAGAATTGAAAGTTAAACAATAATAGTTGTTTTTGAAAAAGATAACTAGGTATGATTTGAAAACTTAGTAAAGTTATTATAAGAAGTTTAAATTTATTTTGGAAAGTTAATAAATTCTGTAACTTTTCTTACTTTTTAATTTCGAGGATGAAATTCTTTTAAGGGGGCAAGATTGTAACGACCCAGAATTTTAATTAAGTTAAATTTTAATATTTAATTAATTTTAAGTATTAATAAGTGAATTTATAAGTCAAATAAATTTTTATTTAAATTATTGGATTTAATTGGATAATTTAAATCGATAATTTAATATGTTAAATTATGGAAATAATTGAAATTTGAGTTAAATATGATTGAAAATGATTTGTAAAATTTTATTTTATCATATTGGAGTTAGAACGATATTTTAGAACTTTTAAAATCGAATTAAAAGTTTATTTGTGAAAATTGAATATTTTAATATTTAAATCGACTAGTGAAAATAGTCAATTTTTGAACAGTCTCAGAATTGAACGAAACTAGTTTCATTGGATCCGTAATAGTTAGTTATTACCGGATTTCAAATTTCGTGTCAATCGGAGTTATCGTTTGATCGTAGCAGCTCGAAACGCATCGAATTATTTTTAATTTTAATTTGGTGAGTTAAAATAGCCATTTTTCAAAAAGTCTCGGATTTCGACGAAACCAGTTTCATCGGATCCGTAATGTGATATTATTGTAAGGTTTCAAATTTCGTGTCAATTGGATTTACCGCTTGTCCGGTACAAATTAAAACGCCTAGAAATCGATTTAAATCGGTTTAATTTAAATTGAACGTTTATTGCCATAACTTGCACAGATGTCCGAATTAGCTTCCAAAACCTTTTCCATTGTGTCCGGAACGCGGGGTAAACCCTAGAAAAGCTGGTTACGGCGCGTAAATCGGAGTTTGGAATTTCCGGGATGAATAGTGTTTCGTCGGTTCCTTATAAATAGCCCCACCCTTCATAAATTAATAAGAAAAAAAATAAAACAAAACCCTAGCCGCCACCCACATCTATG
Organism: Allium cepa; assembly: GCA_030765085.1. Classification (NCBI taxonomy): domain Eukaryota; kingdom Viridiplantae; phylum Streptophyta; class Magnoliopsida; order Asparagales; family Amaryllidaceae; genus Allium; species Allium cepa. Next base: position 83,860,407 of record CM060945.1, read on the forward strand.
CATGGCTAGAAAACTCCCACATTCCTCCCCTTCGATCTCTCAATCCATCAGCTTTTAGACAAAACCCTCAACTACAATATTGTAGAGCATGGCAAGATCCTTATATTCAACGGTGGAGATCGAGATTGGAGCTACGGATCAACGGCAAATCGTTCGAGAAGGCGCTGCGTTTGGGCACGAATTCCCAGGCCATGATGAGGCCGAGCTTCATGTGGTTGGGGCCGAGTATAGAGGGGGTGAAGGGCTTCGAGATGGCGGTGGTTTGATGAAGTTTCGTTGAGCGAGGAGATGGTGATATCAAAACCTAATATTGGAGAGGTGGGTTCTTGGTTCGGCCTTAACCTGTAGAGGGAGTCGCGTATGAAGAAGATGGTGAACGAACGGTAATGATGAGAAGAAGCATGGATCCAATGGCTCTAAAGTGATGTAGGTTTAAAATTATAATACAAGTTGTAAATTAATTATAGTTTAAATCGTGTAACTTCAAATATTTGTAACTTTTTCATACGAGGTCGAAAACGCACGAAACCAGTTGCGTTGGAATCGTATGGACGAGCACTACGCGATGAAATTGGATTGGAGTCGTTTGGAGTTAGTGAGAATTTTGGGTAAAATTAAACGTTCGTTTAATTTTATCCGAAATAAATCGCTAAAACGGAATTTAAAATCAAGGTGAGAACTTCTCACTCAATCGAATCAGTTTCGATTTTATTTTTAATAGTTAGATTTAAAATATTTGAATGCATGTTTGAATGTTGATTGTTATCTATTGATTGTTAAAATAGACATTATACGCTGTTAGTAAGCGGATGTTATTTACTAAAAACATATACCGCGAATATTTCATAAACAGTGAAATTGGTATTATATATAATAGCAATATATATATATTGGCATATGTATATATTGGAGTTATTGATTTCCCGCATTTTTTGTTTAGCGGATGAGACCCTATTGCGCCGTCTATTAAACGGATAATATTTAAATCCCATATACCGCGATAATTTCGTACTGGAGCGAAATTGGTATTGTGCTAATGTTTGTGGATGCAGGAAAACAGGTTGGAGGGATCCAACTGGATTCCTCAACAGTATTTATTTGATTTCAAATATTTTGATATTTGATGGATTATCATATCGATATATGATATCGTTTTTGTCGTGATTGACTATTTGATATGTAGCATCATTGGACCAAGTTTTGGAATTTTAAAATAATGTATAAAGTGATTTTTGAAAATATACTATATGTTTGGAATTTGATCTATTTTAAATAAATAAACGTTATAATTTTTAAAGTTATAAAAATTATGATTTTTAAGAAAAATAGTTAAAAACTGATTTTTGAGAATATGATGCTAATGATTTTATAAAATAGTTTAAATTGGATTTTTGAATTTATTGTAAAAAAAATTTAAATATAGGATTTATAAAATTTAATTATTTTATGAATCGAAATGGTGAAATAATAAAGGAGATTAAGGATGTTTTAAAATAATAGTATAAATTAATTTTATAAAGGATTTATAAATTGATATTTATAAATTAAAACCTTGGAATTATAAAATGAGTTTTTATAAGTGTTTGAATGAAGTGAAAATGGATTTCAGAAATGAATGAAATTTATAGAATTAGAAATGGAGAAGTTATAAATGAGATTTATAAATAGTAAGATTTATAAATTTATAAATTTATTAAAAGAATGGTTTTGGATAAATAATTGAATCTTATAAGTTATAAGATTTATAATTATGAAGTTTAAAAGAACGATTTTGTAAAATAATCGTTTTATAAGCATTTAATTTATAATATGAACCTTTAGTTTATAATTGAGTTATAAATCGAATAGGTTAATAAAGGAATTTATAAAAAGGAAGTTGTTATAAAATAAATAGAAATGGAATTTATAAACGTTGTTTTATAAATTCGCAAACGACTTATTTTGATAAGAAAATTTTTGAAACCTATTAATGGGGTTATATTCACTTTTTTGACTGTGAATAATCCTTTAAAATAAAATGTATAGAAATGATGAAATTGATTAACGTAGTATATTCACGTTTTTGAATAGTGAATAAGATGTTAAAGAAATTGTTTTGAATGTGATATTTGAAATAGAATTAAAACGATCTAACGAAGTTTTAATTGTGTTGAGATTCGAAACCATAGATTTCAACATCTATTGTTGAAATAGACGTTTTCGAGAAATAAAAGGAAATGGTGGACTATAACACTGTTGTTATAGTAAATGATTTCCGAAAGGAAATGTTTTGTATAGTATTGGGATTTATATATCTATTTTAATTTCGAATCCCTATACTAGTGATTTTGGGACGTCGTAACGATGTTTTACGTAACATTCGTTTTGGCCCAAATAAATATGTTTAAGAGAATGATTTCCCTAAAGAATGGAATATATACTTAATCTCGATTTAAGTATATTGAATATTTTCCAAGTGTTGAAAATAAATAAAATCTGTGAATTACTTATGAATAAATAAGTACGGAAATGTTTTCCAATATAAAGTGAATATTTTGAGAATTTATCTTTTTGAAGATAAATTGAAAAGATAAATTGAAATGGATAATTAAAACATATATGCATGAATATTTTGGAATATAAATTCACTAAGGAATTTATAAAAGGAAAGTGGAATTTGTCTAAAAATAAATATTGATTTATTTTTGAAGTGTGAAATTATATATCTTGTAAAGATATTTTGGAAAATAAATAATTTGGAAAATTATTTGGAATCTGGTGATGTGTGCATGTCAATTGATAGTTCAATAACCGACTATCAATATTTCCCTTTGAATGGGTATTAGATGTGATTTGTTTGAATGTGAATGCTACACTTATTTTTGAATAAGCGCTCACTATTCGGGTTAACCGGGAAAGGACCATGGGATCGTATAACCCATTCCGAATATGTGATACGTCGTTGTGAATTGCATTGAAGATCGGTGTTGAAGACCGAGTATTTGCGAAAGCGATAGGATGACCTATCGATTGTCTCTGCACTGGGTAGCTCCTGGTATAGAGATCTCCTAAGTGATGGGAAATTCGATCGGGATTGTGAATACCCGGATTGCAAGGGCTTCGTAAGAAGTGCCTTCGGTTTTGTTCGAGCCCGGAACAGACTTGTATGGATTGTATGTCTGACATTACAAGTTGAGATATAAAGCCGATTTAATTCAAATATATTTCTGTTGGTGGCGGAGAATTTATTCTTTTAGCTTAACACCCTTCTCTGATACGTACGAGCTCAGAGGTTATGTAGTTGAATGTTATCAGCGATATATTCCCAATTTGGTAATGTGACATGCTGAGTGTTGCTGTGAAATGATCATTGTGTTGATTATTTGTGATAGGATCGTTTATTTGATCGTCTATCTTTATGATCATTTCTATGATCATTTGTTGACCCAAAGCATGGCTTTTGTATAAAGTATGTTTTTGTGGACGTGACTTCGTCGAGCTTCACACCCCGTGAATGGTCAAAACAGGAAAGAACCAGCAAGGTTATGAGGGGTAGCTCCCTTTAGGATGTGTGCATTTCCTTCTGGAAAAGGGTGGTATCATGGTATGGAGCCCAGATACTTACTCATGTTGAAAACACTTTGTTATGATTGTGTGAATTGATTGCGAGCGCTCGGTGAAAGGTCCCAAAGGACCGGGGGATGGCATATTCGGTCAGTTGTTACTCAGTTAGGGGTAACCCGGCCTTGTGTTGGTAGAGATCCGGTTTGGTTCTCGGGGATGTCCATCCAGAGGCATTCTCATGTGGCAATGGGAAGTTCCTTGGCCTGATCATTCGTTGCAAATCCAAAGAAACAATACGAGACTTGTACGGTTTTAGTTGTAGAACCTGCCATTTAATATGGTAGCTATAGTAAGCATAACATAATGGTACCTATGCTGGCTAAGATTTATATTCTCCTCCAAGTCTGCATTTGCATTGTGTGTGTGGCGGGAGGTCTTATGGTAGTCTCATTTTTAAAAGCATTGCGAATTGACTTTAAAAATATCCCTCTATTTTGTTTTCAAAGATAAATAAACTGTTTTGAGTTCTCACACCAGTCACATGACTGACTTGGAGTTTATTGTTTTCCTTCCTAAACTCTGGGTGCCCACCAATTTCCACACGGGCAGTTAAGAGTTAGGATTTATCAGGATATTCTGGAAATTCTGGAGTTGCTGGAGGCAAGATGGATGGCATGGCGTATTTCTAGTATATAGTATTTCTTTTTCCGCTGCACTGTTTGTTGTTGTTGTTGTATACTCTGATGATATGATGTGATGAAATGTAATGTGTAAAATGTAATAACTGATATAGTTCTTTGTTTAAAGATTATTCATTTATTATTATATGTTGTTCCGCTGCGAATTGTGAGATTCCGATGTTGTTCTGTTGTGTTCTGTTCTGTCCTATTTTCTTTTTCTTCTATTTAAAAATTTTCTATCTTCCTTTTCCTCTGTTACTTGTTTTCTTTCTGTTCCGTTCTATTCTCCCTATTTTCTATCTTTTCCTCTCTTTTTCTTCTTTTCTTCTTTCTTAAAACCCTCAACGTTCGGTTTTCCGTCGTTCGATTACTCGGCAGTCGATAAAGTGAGTATCGATGTTGAATTTTCGGAAGACGAAGAATCGGGTCCTGACAATGTCCATAACCGATTTCGGTCTCTTTAATAACTTTCGTAATTATTACACCGATTGGTCGTTTAATAAATTTCAAACCAAATCAATTTCAATTTCAATTAGAATTTATACATCAACATTTCAGTTGTCTTTCACTATCAATTTCCAAAATTTACGTTTCAAAATCTTCCAAATAACAATTTCAAAGTCTTACAATTCAATTTCAATTTTTATTTAAATAATTCAAATATTGATTCAAGTTCATATATAAAATTTAATTTCGAAATCATTTAATTTGATTTAATTTAACATTCAAATCAATTCAAATTCATTTATCGATTTCATTCAATATTCGTTAAGTTAAATTATCATTCAAAACGATTTCTATTAGATTTCTAATTCATTAAATCAATTACTTAAGTTCAACTTCATTATATCAAACTTCAAATTCAATTAAATTAAATTCGTCAAATCAAATTCTTAAATTCAAGTCTTATATTTATTTCAATAAAATGCATTCATTTCAATAAATCACATTTTATTTCTAGTTAAAGAAATTCAATTTCCACTTATTTGTTGACTTCGTTACCCATTTCAAACTCAATTAATAAAGAACTAAATTTCACATTATCGAGAAGTTTAAATTCCACTTATTAACTTACTTAAATCATTTTTCCAAACTTTAATAAATAAAGAAACTCAATTTCATTTATTAACGAAGTTCAAATCCACTTATTCAAAAGTTCAACTTCTCTTATCAAAGAATTCAAATTTTATTAAATTATCAAATAATTAAATCTTATTCAATTATTAAATAATTTCAATCTCAATTATTAATAATTTCAAAACTTAATATTTACAAACTTGATTATAAATCCAAACTTAATTATTAAATCATTTCCACTTAATTATGAATTCAAACTTAATTATCAAATCATTTCAACTTAATTATAAATTCAACTTAATAATTTCAAACTTAATTATAATTCCAAACTTAATTATAATTTCAAATTTAATTATAAAATGATTTCAAAATTAATAATTTCAAACTAAATTATTACTAATTCCAAATTATATATTAATAATTCCAAATTTAATTATCAAATAATTAAATTTCAAACAGCGTTCTTTCATAAGTTACTACGTTAATATTTGTTTCAGATTTCAATCTTTACATTTTCCTTTCATAAAATTCAAATTCCAACTGCATTTCAAAACTTATTCTATGCTCGAATAAAATCATTATTTTATTTTAAAATCAATTTATTGACCAATTGGATTTTATTTAATTCTCTATCCTAGGTCAAATTCATTTGGGTATATATCATTTCAACCCGATTCCATTTCAATTCAAAAATCAAAGCATAACAAAGGGAACTTGCAGTGTGATAACAGGGATGGTGTCAAAGTAAATAAACAAGCAATAACACAATCAATAACAATCCAATAATCAATTCAAATAATCCTGAAATAATCGTATTAATTCACATTGTTGTTAGTGCAAATTAATATAATTATTTCTAGAATCTACACTATCATTTTATGTAGATTAAAGATTATTGCTCTAATATAAATACGGTTCTTCACTTGTCATTCATTACTCCATTTTATACAACATCAATTTATACAACATACATTCAAATGATTCAATGGGTAATTAACAATATTTCTACACGTAAATTTATTTAAACATTTAAAGGGGTCATATTATGCAAATTTGTCTAATTAAATTCAACACATATATTAATTTCAAGTCGCTAACTATCATACATCAATTTCAATTTCAATTTATTTATCACTTGCAACATTAACAATTTAACGGTCAATAACTACATCAAACAATCAAACATTTATCAACCAAACTGTATTATCATCGCATAAATAACTAACAGATAATAGTATCAGATGTCATAGGTGAACAGATAGAGGTGAGAGCATATATAATAGTATAATTAACTAACAACGACATATTCAATTGTCGTTCCAATTGAAATCAAATTTAATAAATAAAAGAATATTAATCGTGAGTGATTGCTCACCTTTCGAGGCTAGAGACGAACGAGAAAGGGATGAGTTACGAATCCAGGTACGAATTCCAAAACAAGCTAGATGGCCCGATTTCGATGGAAAAGCTGATAGATAGAAATTAATGAGAACGGATCAAATAAGTTTGATAAAATATGAATGAAGATCTTATTATTATTTTATTACTTTCTTTCAAAATGAATGTTTAAGTCAAACACGTATTTAAAATGAAATATATATAGACACGCACACACACATACACATGAAACAATATAACTTTAAAACGCGTACATTTAAACATGTACTATGCTTATATCAAACAGCAAATGTCGTTATGCACAACGACTATACCCATAAACAACTATGTATTTACCAAGCTATAAACCATTTATAACTCACGCATAACAACTTATATCAATGCTTAATAAAACAAATATATAGTTAATTACAATACCATATATATATATATATAGTATTTTCATAATAAATAAAAATACTGAAAGTCCATGTACAGCAAACGTATAACTATAATATAACATCCACTATATAAAACGGTAACAAAACTTTTTAACTTCACAAAAATGTCCCTAATCTTATCTTATGCGTATAATAGCTTTTTTTTTTCAAAACCTCAGCACCTATTATCAGATTTATTATAACAAATATAAACAGTAAGTTGTATATAATTTATTTCAATACAACAATGGACAACGTCATGCTGTAATTCTTAATAAAAATAACATGTAATACAGTATAATATAATACAATATAATAAGATTTAACATGATATAGTATAATATAACACTATCTATAGTAAACGCACAACATATACAATCAGATCTATGCAAATGTTTTATATATATTTATATATACCTAAAACATATATATGCTAACGTTATTATGTAAATCTGGAAGATAACATATATAGTTAAAATATATAGGCTGTGAACATTACATACCTTAACAGTATTCAATACACGTTCATTTGTATATAATAAAACAAAAATTTGATTAAATAAAATATTTTAAAAATATCATTACCCAAAGCTTGGTGCAGCTGAGGCACGAGAGGGAGGGGAAACGAATGGCCGAACTCGTGCAGAGGCGGTGGAGGAGGCATGAGCAGGCTACCGCATTGGTCGAGCGAGCGGCTATGGGAAACAAAAAAAAAATCGGCACAAGCTTCAGTGGGAAAGCTATCTCAGGTGGTTGCATCTGAGGTTGCTGCGCGTTGTGGCAGAGAGAGGGGGAACTGAGCAAGGCGAGGCTGTTCACGTGTAGGAGGGACGCGGTCCGGGCACAGGTCACGCTCGCGGCGAGGAGGCAGATGCGGTGGTTAGCTCGGTGGTGGAGGTGAAAGGTCGGTTGATTTCAGTTGGAGAGAGGAAGAAAAAAAATGAATGTGAAAAGAAGGAATTGCAGGAGGGGCTCAACATATATATATGCTAGATTATAAGAGAGAGCTGTCACTTTATACATTTTTTCTAAAAAAAGAATGTAGAGCGGTGACAAAATTTCAACATAAACAAAAGTATAAAGCTTTACTTATTTGATAACTGAAACCATAGAAAATGGAAACGTATGGAGCCAAACAAAATTTAAAATATAAGAACAGTAAAGTTAGGCATAAATCAGTCAACACTAATAAATTTATAGGAATAGTAAAAAGGCTACGCACGCGAATTCAGGAAGTAATCAATGCAAATCACTGTTTGATTTTCCACCGTTGTTAAATTTGAATGGACACGGGAAATCAAAGATTTAAAACAAGTGGGTACCGATTCGGCTCACCGTTTACACGGTTTCGTCCGCTACCGGAACACCGAAACAGGGAAATGAATATACCACATAGATCAGCGTGACGAGACGATCAAAACGATATACAGATGTTCGTGGTACGATTGAATTATAAAAATTCGATTTTTCAACTGGCGGAAAATGCAAGAAAAACGCAGAAAAATAAGATCGACGGAGCTAAAAAAGTTCGAATTTGGAAAAACGACAAACAGACATCTTGCTCAGAAGATGGTTTATAATTTTTCTATGTAAAAATATTTTGGTTTTGAAAACGTTTTATTTTCATCGCTTTTTAACTGATTAAATTGAAGTAAATCTACGCACTGAATAAACTTTCATATTTCGGACGAAAATTTACCAGTTGCTATGTTTAACTAGACGCATTTCAAATATCAAATTTATATTTCAAAACTTTATCGTTTAAATTCCCACAAAATCTCAATTAATACGTTATTAAAACCGTTTAAATTTACGGGTTGTTACACTCTCCCCCACTCAAAACTATTCGTCCCCGAAAAGGAAGGAAGTAGGAGAATAGAAACAATCAAAAGAAAAATAGACTTGAATTACATAATAAACAATTAATTTAAACCATATAATTTCAATTTATACAAATTCATATTCAACAATTTGTTTTTAAATTCAAGATTTTCATTGATTTGATTTCACAATTATAAATGTTAGGTACAAAGGGTTTCTTTCAAATGAAATTCAATTTAAATTCAATTTATTCTAGATATCTCATTATGTTGATTTAATTTCAATTTATTACTTTCAAAACAAAAATTTTATTTTATTTATCACATCAATTATTTAATTAACTGATTATTCTATTTATCTCTATTATCATTTTAAAATCAAATTAAGTGTATAACATTTATTCTAACACTCAAATTTATTTATAAAATCAGATTATATTGTATATTATCTAATTACATATTCAACTTTTGAATAATTAGGTAAGTTGTATTAGATTGAAATCGGGTATTATATAAATAAATTCTCCAATTCAATTATCTTAAGTTTACATGTTTATTCAGAATTTTGGCTTCATTTAATAATTGAAATCATACTTTAAGAAAAATTAAGAGTTAAATTTTTGATTAAATTCAACAATGTAGAGATAATTATGTATATACTATGTATATATCAAATCAAATTAAATTTAAAATAGTATACCTATATATATATAAGTCAAATCATACATAAGAAATTTAAATCGATTTAATTTCCAAAACAAAACTGTAGCAAAGCTACGAATTGGTCTCTCCACTTCGAAACTCGAAAATGAATGTCGATGATGCGGCCGTCATCACCGAAACTATTTTCCAGCGACAAAGAGAAGAGCACTTATTAAACAATTAAAATTCTTTGGAATGATTTATATTTGAAAATATTTTAAATACTATACACTTTAAAACTTCCAAATCAAAGTTTGAAATCTCCGGAAATTAAATTCTCAAATTCTAATTTTAATGTGTTTCAAATTCCAAATCAAATTATAACCAAACTTTACAGATTCATTTATTTATTTTATGAAATAGTCAATGATTTATAAAACAATAAATGAAAATTAAATTTTCCACATTTCGGACAACACATTCATTAACATTTTAATTTTAGGAAAATTTATACATATTTATAATAAAATCATTCAATTTTATTTTATTTACTAAATTTGAAAACAATATTGTGTCAATTTGCTCTGTTAAAGTGTTTTGGAAATCCTATCGATAGCGTTGATCAGACGAATCGATCGAAAACCCAAATCAACATCAACAATTCAAACAACATAATATATATTAAAACATTCTAGTATACATTTAAATACACTCCCTCTCTCGACGATAAAAGGATGGATTCAAAATAAGTATAGAGATTTAAATTTGATAGACTCAAATTAAAGAGAATTCTGATTCGAATACGGGTTTGAAAGAAAAGATATGATGTTTCAATTTACAGTATCGGAAGATGGATAAGCTTATTTAATTTACGGGCAACCTTAACCTGGTCGACTGTAACTTCGAGAATAAAATCGATGCTGAATTCCGAGGTAAATCAACATAAGATCACAAGAGATAGAATTCAGGTATAGCAGGGAATAGATAGAATCATAAACCGAGAATACAGAAATTTCCGGTAAATCGATGCCAATTGTAAAGGAGTTTCACCCATTTACAAATAATTCGAAGATTGGCGAGACCACCGATTCATTATAAAGATTATTCGAAGTGGAGTAACGTGATGCTCCAGAATCGAAACAAGACGAGTAGTGAAGGACAAGAATGAATTTCAGAACCGAGGGAACGTTCCAAAATTCAAAGGAATTAAGTCAAAAGGAAGAGATTGAAACTCAAGTGGGAGTGATTCTGTAAATACATTTACCCTATATGCTAAGTTTTTCCTAGAGCTACCAAAAGCTCTGATACCAACTGTAACGACCCGCTATTTTGGACTATTCGCATCCGCACATATTGGGCTTGAATAATTCAAAATATCGAATTATTAATTTAAATTTGGCAAAACTCATATATACAGTAAATAAATAATTACAGAATCACAGACACAGAGTAATAATATGCAGCGGAAGTAAAAGAGTTAGTAGTTAATGAAGCTACTATATAAATATATATGATACATCAGAGTTAAACCATATACAAGAGAAGAGTAACACGATACATCAAATACAAATCAAAATACATCACTGGAATCATCGAATACTGAAAGCAGAATAGATGGCAGGATCTTTAAGAAAAACTCCAACTCCAAAGGTGAGTCTTGAAAGCTGAACCACTCAGTCTGACCCGAGCGTAATGCAAAACACAAAACACTCGAGTCAGGATTAATATTCTCATATCAATAAATCCAACTCAAGTGAAATAGCAATCGAAATACAAGTAACTCAAAGTATGTTGGAATAACCATCCTTTAAGGATCCGTTAAACTATCTACTATGTAGTAGTGTACGCTAAATAGATAATGTCTATCAGTAATATAAAGTATCAAAATAGTGTTAAGGAGTTACCATTATCCCCCTTAACACATTTATATAAGCGTCATAGTCTATACAGCACTGTAGACTCCATCGTAAACTGGTGGGATATCAGGGAGTACTCCATAGGTATAATGCAAAACAAATTCGTAATGGTCGTGTATATAGGGATACAAGTATGGCAAGGCACATGAGGCAATACCCAAGGTAGTGAAACTACCGTTTTCCTGATCCGGACTGGTGAGAACGCATCGCCGCAACGAACGCAACACCGTGAAACAACACTCCTGAAAGTACGAGGGTGCACTAATCAATAACAAGTAATGAGTAGTAGTTACGAAGAAGTGTGTTCGCTCGAGGTGGCTAACCCCATTTGGTCTGGCACGGCTCCTGTTTTAGTCATTTCTAATTTGACACAAGTGTCAAGGCTATCCATTATCGTTCTCTTTCTTCAGTCATCACGTACATCATTCCAACCACTTCATTCTCGATCATCACTCCGCGTATAGTTATTAAAGTCGTTTTCGATTTAGACAGAGAGTATGTCCATAACCGATTCCGGTCTCTTTAATAACGTTCGTAATTATTACACCGATTGGTCGTTTAATAAATTTCAAACCAAATCAATTTGAATTTCAATTAGAATTTATATATCAACATTTCATTTGTCTTTCACTATCAATTTCCAAAATTTACATTTCAAAATCTTCCAAATAACCATTTCAAAGTCTTACAATTCAATTTCAATTTTCATTTAAACAATTCAAATATTGATTCAAGTTCATATATAAAATTTCATTTTGAAATCATTTAATTTGATTTAATTTAACATTCAAATCAATTCAAATTCATTTATCGATTTCATTCAATATTCGTTAAGTTAAATTATCATTCAAAACGATTTCTATTAGATTTCTAATTCATTAAATCAATTAAGTTCAACTTCATTATATCAAACTTCAAATTCAATTAGATTAAATTCGTCAAATCAAATTCTTAAATTCAAGTCTTATATTTATTTCAACAAAACGCATTCATTTCAATAAATCACATTTTATTTCTTGTTAAAGAAATTTAATTTCCACTTATTTATTGACTTCGTTGCCCATTTCAAACTCAATTAATAAAGAACTAAATTTTACATAATCGAGAAGTTTAAATTCCACTTATTAACTTACTTAAATAATTTTTCCAAACTTTAGTAAATAAAGAAACTCAATTTCATTTATTAACGAAGTTCAAATCCACTTATTCAAAAGTTCAACTTCTCTTATCAAAGAATTCAAATTTTATTAAATTATCAAATAATTAAATCTTATTCAATTATTAAATAATTTCAATCTTAATTATTAATAATTTCAAAACTTAATATTTACAAACTTGATTATAAATCCAAACATAATTATTAAATCATTTACACTTAATTATGAATTCAAACTTAATTATCAAATCATTTCAACTTAATTATAAATTCAACTTAATAATTTCAAACTTAATTATAATTCCAAACTTAATTATAATTTCAAATTTAATTATCAAATGATTTCAAAATTAATAATTTCAAACTGAATTATTACTAATTCCAAATTATTTATTAATAATTCCAAATTTAATTATCAAATAATTAAATTTCAAACAGCGTACTTTCATCAATTACTACGTTAATATTTGTTTCAGATTTCAATCTTTACATTTTCCTTTAATAAAATTCAAATTCCAACTGCATTTCAAAACTTATTCTATGCTCGAATAAAATCATTGTTTTATTTGAAAATCAATTTATTGACCAATCGGATTTTATTTAATTCTCTATCCTAGGTCAAATTCATTTGGGTATATATCATTTCAACCCGATTCCATTTCAATTCAAAAATCAAAGCATAACAAAGGGAACTTGCAGTGTGATAACAGGGATGGTGTCAAAGTAAATAAACAAGCAATAAAACAATCAATAACAATCCAATAATCAACTCAAATAATCCCGAAATAATCATATTAATTCACATTTTTGTTTGTGCAAATTAATATAATTATTTCTAGAATCTACACTATCATTTCATGTAGACTAAAGATTATTACTCTAATATAAATACGGTTCTTCACTTGTCATTCATTACTCCATTTTATAGAGCATCAATTTATACAACATACATTCAAATGATTCAACGGGTAATTAACATTATTTCTACATGTCAATTTATTTAAACATTTCAAGGGGTCATATTATGCAAATTTGTCTAATTAAGTTCAACACATATATTAATTTCAAGTCGCTGACTATCATACGTCAATTTCAATTTATTTATCACTTGAAACATTAACAATTAAACGTCCAATAACTACATCAAACAATCAAACATTTATCAACCAAACTGTATTATCATCGCATAAATAACTAACAGATAATAGTGTCAGATGTCATAGGTGAACAGATACAGGTGATAGCATATATAATAGTATAATTAACTAACAACGACATATACAATTGTCGTTCCACTTGAAATCAAATTTAATAAATAAAAGAATATTAATCATGAGTGATTGCTCACCTTTCGAGGCTAGAGACGAACGAGAAAGGGATGAGTTACGAATCCAGGTACGAATTCCAAAACAAGCTAGATGGCCCGATTTCGATGGAAAAGCCGATAGATAGAAATTAATGAGAACGGATCAAATAAGTTTGATAAAATATGAATGAAGATCTTATTATTATTTTATTACTTTCTTTCAAAATGAATGTTTAAGTCAAACATGTATTTAAAATGAAATATATATAGACACGCACACAAACATACACATGAAACAATATAACTTTAAAACGCGTACATTTAAACATGTACTATGCTTATATCAAACAGCAAATGTCGTTATGCACAACGACTATACCCATAAACAACTATATATTTACCAAGCTATAAACCATTTATAACTCACGCATAACAACTTATATCAATGCTTAATAAAAAAAAATATAGTTAGTTACAATATCGTATATATATATATATATATATATAGTATTTTCATAATAAATAAAAATACTGAAAGTCCATGTACAGCGAACGTATAACTATAATATAACATCCACTATATAAAACGGTAACAAAACTTTTTAACTTCACAAAAATGTCCCTAATCTTATCATATGCGTATAATAGCTTTTTTTTTCAAAACCTCAGCACCTATTATCAGATTTATTATAACAAATATAAACAGTAAGTTGTATATAATTTATTTCAATACAACAATGGACAACGTCAGGCTGTAATTCTTAATAAAAATAACATGTAATACAGTATAATATAATACAATATAATACGATTTAACATGATATTGTACAATATAACACTATCTATAGTAAACGCACAACATATAGAATCAGATCTATGCAAATGTTTTATATATATTTATATATACCTAAAACATATATATGCTAACCTTATTATGCAAATCTGGAAGACAACATATATAGTTAACATACATAGGCTGTGAACATTACATGCCTTAATAGTATTCAATACACGTTCATTTGTAAATGTTAAAACAAAATTTTGATTAAATAAAATATTTTAAAAATATCATTACCCAAAGCTTGGTGCAGCTGAGGCACGAGAGGGAGGGGAAACGAATGGCCGAACTCGTGCAGGGAGGAGGCATGAGCAGGCTACCGCGTTGGTCGAGTGAGAGGCTATGTGAAACAAAAAAATCGGCACAAGCTTCAGTGGGAAAGTTATCTCGGGGTGGTTGCGTCTGAGGTTGCTGCGGGTTGTAGCTAAGAGAGGGGGAACTGAGCAAGGCGAGGCTGTTCACGTGTAGGAGGGACGCGGTCCGGGCACAGGTCATGCTCGCGGCGAGGAGGCAGATGCGGTGGTTAGCTCGGTGGTGGAGGTGAAAGGTCGGTTGATTTCAGTTGGAAAGAGGAAGAAAAAAAATTAATTTGAGAAGAAGGAATTGCAGGAGGGGCTCAACATATATATATGCTAGATTATAAGAGAGAGCTGTCACTTTATACATTTTTTCTAAAAAAAATAGAATGCAGAGCGGTGACAAAATTTCAACAGAAACAAAAGTATAAAGCTTTACTTATTTGATAACTGAAACCATAGAAAATGGAAATGTATGGAGCCAAATAAAATTTAAAATTTAAGAACAGTAAAGTTAGGCATAAATCAGTCAACACTAATAAATTTATGGGAATAGTAAAAAGGCCACGCATGCGAATTCAGGAAGTAATCAATGCAAATCACTGTTTGATTTTCCACCGTTGTTAAATTTGAATGGACACGGGAAATCAAAGATTTAAAACAAGTGGGTACCGATTCGGCTAACCGTTTACACGGTTTCGTCCGGTACTGGAACACCGAAACAGGGAAATGAATATACCACATAGATCAGCGCGACGAGACGATCAAAACGATATACAGATGTTCGTGGTACGATTGAATTATAAAAATTCGATTTTTCAACTGGCGGAAAATGCAAGAAAAACACAGAAAAATAAGATCGACGGAGCTAAAAAAGTCCGAATTTGGAAAAACGACAAACAGACATCTTACTCAGAAGATGATTTAGAATTTTTCTATGTAAAAATAATTTGGTTTTGAAAACGTTTTATTTTCATCGCTTTTTAATTGATTAAATTGAAGTAAATCTACGCACGGAATAAACTTTCATATTTTCGGATGAAAATTTACCAGTTGTTATGTTTAACTAGACGCATTTCAAATATCAAATTTATGTTTCAAAATTTTATCGTTTAAATTCCCACAAAATCTCAATTAATACGTTATTAAAACCAGTTAAATTATGGGTTGTTACACCTAGATGACATGTATTAAGCCATAAAGTAAACAATGTGTCAAACGTTAAAAATTAGAACAAGTGTCCTATTAAATTTTCCTTTTCTTTTATTTAAATTAAATCATTTTATGCTTATATAAACATTGCCTCTCAACCTCATTTTCTTTTCCTATTCTTTTACATAACATAAGGAAATCTTCAGCCAACATTCAAACCAAATAACCCTAAAACAAATATGAAATCATCTTCTTCAAATCAAAACAAAAAAAACATCTGTAACCGACATTCAAAACAGAAAAAAATTTGCTCAAAACAAATCCTGCAAATCCCCTCAAAGACCAATCTGAAACTAATATCTCCTCTAACCCAAAACTATCTGAAATCATCTTCAATGCAAAACAAATAGACCTGAAGCTCTCTTCAAATCATTAACCAGAAAATCATTTTGCAACTCAAAAGACCTGCAGATTCCCTCATTTCTGTTTTGAAACAAGATTCAAAGGCCTGCATGTAACTGCAGTTTCAACCAGGCCTATATTCTTCATCTTCAATTTAAAATTTTTAAAAAGCAAGCATGCAACTGAATTTTTAAGATCATAAGAACTACAACAACTTGAAGTTTTCAAATCAAGCACATTCTAGTTCAAGCTTTTCAAAAACATGGTTGCTCTGTTCAACCATGCTTGCCTGGTGAGTAACTTCACTCTTTTTAAAAAAATTAAGTATAAATTTAGTTGCTTATTTTACTTTGGAAATAACTATGTTTGTGTGCTCTTTACAAGTTCATTACTTGTATATATATATATATATATATATATATATATATGAATGTATGTTGTAGTGCATGTTGTAATGTAATTTATTTTCTGTACTTAAGTTTCCAGATTCTAGAATTTCTTAAAATTCCACTTCATTTAATCTAAGTTGTGTTAAGATTTTAAGAGTCAATCAAAATGGGGTTGTTAACATAAGTCAAATTTTAAAATTTTATTTAATATGTAAAAAAAGCCTGTAATGTCTCTGAAAACACAAAATACAACAGAACAAACTTTTGTAAGTAAAAATTTGATCATCCAGATTCATTGATTTAAGATTTTAAATCGATTACTTAAACAAAAACATAAATTTTAAAACTAAAATCAGAATTTCTAGTTTGAAGATGATTGAGTATTTCTGGTTTGACCAAAAAAGGTGTTTTGGTACGATTCTGTCAATCTAAGTGGTCGGGGTGGCCAGTGGCTCCTCTGGTGATGGAGTGGTGATAGAAGATTCAGGCAAAATTATTGGGAAGTGGATCAAAGCATTAAGGCATTGGTGATTAAGGATTGAAAATTTTAACCCTAGTTTTCTGTTGCTCAGACAAATTGATCGACGCGGCTTCTATAGACGACCGAGCTTTCCCAGTTTCGAGTAGGTGATTTATGGGGTGTGGAAGAGGTCTTGGCCGAAGGTGAAGCCACTCTGGTGGTTGGAGTGTTGGGTTTGAGGCAATTTCCAGTTTCTACATTGTTTCCAATATTGAGCTCGTAAGCTCGATTTTGGTTTTGTGTTTCTGCAATTGATTTGATGGTCGGAATTAGGTTAGGGGATGATCATTGACTTGTGCGTGTGGTCGCGAGTGGTCGGAGTTGACGGCAGTGGTGGTGCTGGTGCACGGAGATCATGATGTATCAGATGTTGATTTGGGGAAGAAGGTACTCGAGTGTTTTCGAGTTGTTGTGTGTTTTGCTCGAAGCATGGTGGTGTTGGTCTCAGAGTAGTGATTGTGAGGGCTCGGGTGTTGTTGCTACGTGTTTATGTGTAAACCTGTCGGTACTTAGGTTTTAATGTTTTCAAATGGAATTGTTACTCGAGTTTTACTCGAGTTATTTAGTGTTTTGCTCGGGCTACATTAGGTTAAGCTCGAGAGATTTATGTGTGGCTCGGGTTAGTTTTGTTACAGGTTAGAAACCCTGTTCTATTTTCAAATTTAAACTGCAATTTAAAGTATTAAGCAAGGATTTAAAATAAGTTTTAAATCTAATTTTAAATAATGGGTTCAAGTTTAATTTGAATCTTAGCTGGAAATGAATAAAGTTTTTAAATTCAAATTTGTTTAAATAACCTTAAAGGGGTTAAGTGTTTAAAAGTGTTTTTAAAAGGAATTTGAATTTAAATTGGAGTTTGAAATGTAAAGGAATGATTTAAACAAAGTTTAAATCTGATTCAAATCTAAATTTGAATCTCTGTTTTAAAATAAATTTAAGTTTTATAAATTTAAGTGTTTTAACAATTTTGAATGATAAAGTAAAATTTAAATGTTTTGAATTTAAAAAGGAATTTGGTTTAAACTCTTGTAAAATTCCTTTTATAAGAGAAAGTATTCTTTATCATGTAAACTTAAAGGTTTTAAATTGATTTAAATTTTGTTAAAGATAAATTGGGTTTCATTTTAAAACTTGAATTTAAAATGAAATTTGAAATTAAATTTGGAAATGAATGTTTTCAAATATATTTGTGAATGATAATTTAACCATAAATAAGAAAAAGGTTTTATCTTAAAGTTAAATTAGAATTTAAAAATTTGTTATTCATTTAATTATTAGGGTAATTAAATGGATAATTAATTTATTTAATAAATTAATGAAATGAATACTTACTTAAAGTAGTTAAGGGTTTGAGACTTAAAAGTTTAAGATTAATTATTCTTAGGGTAATTAATTTAAGAATCATTAATTAAATAAGATTAGATTTTAATTAATGATTAGTAATTAATTAATCAAGTAATAAAGGATTAATTAAGTTGCAGTTAACACTTAATTAATTAAATAATTAGGGGTTAATTAATGGGATATTAATGGTTAATTAATTTGTAATCAATAATAAGTTAATTACTTTAGAAAAATAATTAATGAATTGTTAATAGTTAATGAAGGTTATTAACTAAGGATTTATTTAATAATTAATTAATGTGATTAATTTTTAATAATTAATTAGATTAATTAATTTAAAAATAATCGTTTGTGTAAATTATTAAGTATAATTACTTATAGAAGTAATTAAGGAATTAATTACTCATTGTAATTAGTTGAGTTTAATTTGATTAGATTAAGTTAATTAATTCAGTTTAATTAGATTAGAATAATCATTTGATGATTGTGAAGTTTAATTACTTAATGTAATTTAATAAAGAGAAATTACTTAGGAAAGTAATTAATGGGTAATTACTGGATGTAATTAATTGAAGGTGATTTGATGACGGAAGTAATTTGAGTATAATTACTTTGTAAAATTTATCAAGGGATTAATTAGAGATAATTAATTAAGAAGTAATTAATTTATTTGATAAAGTAATTAAGGGTAGTTAATTACTGAATGGAGTTAATCAAGGGTGATTAACAATTATGGTTTAAATAAAGATTAATTTCTTATGCAATAAATTTAAATAGAAAATTTAATTAGAAATAATTAATTATTATAATTAATGAAGTAATTAAGAATAGATTATTTAGGAATAATTATTCAATGAAGGAATTAATTAAGGTAATTAATTAAGGATTAATGTAATTAATTTTAGCTAATTAATAAATAAAGTAATTAAAAATTAATTACTGTATTTGGTTAAGTATAATTAATTTGTGAAATTAATTAATGGATAATTACTTGTATGTAATTAAAGGTTAATTAATCAAGGATGATTAATTAAAATGAATAATTTGTTGATGATTAATTAATTGATTGATAATTAATTAATAGTGTTATAAGAAAGTTTGATAATGATGAAGTAATTAATTTAATTCACTTTAAATTAATTATAAATGATGTAATCAATTTAATTGATTTTAAATTAATTATAGTTGGTGTGATTATTAATCGTTGCTTATATATGAATGGATGATATTGGTTACCTTGAATGGTTTGAGACCTCATATATAAGGTAAATAATGTTGTGTGATATGGATGCATTGGTTGCATTGGGATGATAATATGAATTATCTATTTGTAATGATAATACGGATTATCTGTTGTGATGATAATGTTGATTATCTATTGTGATTTGTGAATTATCTATTTGTGTGTATAAAGATAATGAAATTGAATTGTTTTAAACTTTAAAACAACTTGGCCTTAAAAGATATGCTTTGGATTTCGATGAGACCAGGATCGGGTTTCCAGATTTGGATATTCGAAAACCACATCGATCCAAATTTACGATAGGTCGTGAATCTCAAGTGAAGAGTGAAGACTCGAGGAGTAAGGACTATTCGTCGTTAAAACTCTGAGGGTGATTCCAATACGAGTTTAACGGGGTGGTAATTTCAGATTCGAGATGAAGATTCAAAGTGAAAGGGTTATCGTCGTTAACACTGAGGGTGATTCCAAAATGAGTGTAACGAGATAATGCCTTCGGTTTCGTTCAAACCTGGATCGAACTTGTATGGATTGAATGCTTTCAGAACATCGTCAGGTGGACGATGAGCATTCTAAGAGATGTGTTCTCTAATGGTAATCGTAGCCTCAAGCCTCATCAGCCGGGAATGGCTAAAACAGGGGAGGTGCAGGAAGGCTAAGTGGGTCATGCCCAAGTAGGACGAGATTTTCCCCTGTCTAGAAGTCCCTTTTTACTTCGGTTGTGTGGGCGGTTAGAACATACGCCAACTGCGGGGTTATCTTGTTCGGGGCTATTCAGTAAGGAATGGTTTCGGTCTTGTTTTGTAGGGGATTGGGAGTAATCCTCGGTACGGTGATCTAGGCCACGTACTGTGATGGGCGGTACCCCGGTAGCCCTAGCATTGTATGGAATCCAAAATCCAATAAGTGCCAACGATTTTGATTGTATTACCCACTTTTGTGGCTAGTAGCTGGAATTTAATCCCGTAACAATTTCGGCTATTTTTAATTTACTTGAAAACCCTAGACCTATTATAATATCACTGGATTTCCTATCAAATGTTTTGGTTAGCGTAAGGTAAATTTTTTTCCATGTTTATGTGTGGGAAGTTTTACGTGATACCTTTTCTTTTCAAAGGTTTTTCAAAAGTTAAGCAACCTTAACCTGTTACTCACACCAGACCCATGTCTGACCTGGAGTTTATCTTCTGTTTTCTTAAACTCTTGAGTACTCAAATTTTCACGAGTAGCCAAGGGATTCAGGTTAGCTTTGACGAATTCTGGATGAGCAATGGAGCAGGAGGCTTCAGCGTTAGATATATAGTATTCCGCTGTGTTGGTATCTCTGTGTTGTATTGTATTGAGTTGTAATAACTAGACAGGTGTTTATAACTGTATAATGTGTGATGTATATGCTGTGTAACTCTGATTAGTGTTGTATACTATGTAATATTTATGTTATTAATATAATTTATTTGTTCCGCTGTTAAGATTCTGATGTTGTTTCTTCTTTCTCTTCTTTCTTTCTTTTTTCTATCCCTTTCTTTCTTCAAGAAGATGCGATTTTCTATGGTGAGAAAGTCGGGTCGTCACAATTTCTATCCAAACCGTTTATAAAATTCAAATCATATCATTTCTAACAATTTATACTTAAACATCAAGACCTAAAATCAATCAGAGAGAGCATTTGAATTTTTTTATATAAAATATGAGAATAAGGAACAGAGCAGAATATTAATTCCAGACTTGCACACAGAGATAACCACAGACATATGTATATACACACACAAAATCATTAATTCCAACATGCAAACCATTATTGCCAATTCAAACTTAAGTTTTCTACATGCAGTAGGGATTTAAACAGATTAATTTTTTTTTAAATCAAATTGTTTACTCACTAGTTATTTGTTGAACAGAGTTTTGAATTTTTGAAAAACTTGAATTGTTGTGATCTTGCTTTTAATCTAAAATGATGTTTCTTTGAAACTGGAAGTCTTGATGTTGAAAAGTTCAATCTTTTAAACTGAATTTATGTTGCTTTGAATCTGAGAAGGTTTCTTTGTTATAGTGATCTTTTGTTACAGGCTTTGATAAATGGTTTACAAGATTTAGTATTTTTCTCTGGTTTGTATAATGTTTGCAGGCTTTTGTTCTTTATGTTTTTGATAAGAAGATAGAAAAAGGAAATGAAGAGGAAAGTATATGTTTATATAAGTTCAAATTAGGTTTTATTATAAATAAAATAAAATTAAAATAAAAGTGACACTTGTCCTTTACCTTATTTAATTTGCTAACACATGTTATTAAAGAGGTTTATAACTTAACACATGTAACTTTACATGCATAAATAAATTTTGAAATGTATTATAAAGCTTTTATAATTAATTTCCTAATTAATAAATACATATCTTAGTTCATATACATAAAGTCCTTTAAAAAGAAAATAATATAAAACAATTTATGTTCTAAAATAAAATCATATAAAATACATTTTAAAAAACAAAGTAAAATTTAAGATATATATATATATATATATATCTTTTGAATTTTAAATTTGAATATCCAAATTCAATTTCAAATCCAATTTGAAAATCAATTTGATATATATATATATTTAATGTATATAATAATTCCATTAAAAATTTATTTATCTGTATTTTAAAACAACACGTTATTATTATTATATGAAAATAACAATTTTACCAAATTTTTAATAATTAATAAAGGAGATTATCACATTTAAATTTGCTTGAAATTTTTGGGATATCACATTCCCTCCCCCCCCCCTTAAAACAATTTTGTCCCCGAAATTTAAAACAAAAGATAATCCAAAAGCATTGATGTTTATTTCAACATTTCAAGCATATATATCAGTCAAACAAACAATTCACCCAGAAAACAATTCATTCAAACAAACATCACTAGCTATCCGGACACAATTCCGGATAAGCTTTCCTAACACTATCCTGAGTCTCCCAGATACAGTCTCTGGGATCCTCGCTCCACTGCACCTAGACTAGCTTCACCACCTTGCTTCTGAATTGCCTCTCATCTTGATCAACGATCTGGACAGGATGCCTGACAACAGATAAGTCTAGCTCAATCTCTAAGTCTTCTTGCACAGCTGGCTCCACAATAAGAGATGGATCGTGCACGTATTTCCTCCAATGAAATACATGAAAAACATTGTGAATTCCCGCCATCCAGACTGGCAATTCAATCCCATAGGCCACAACGCCAATCCTTTCGAGCACTCGGAACGAACCAATATACCTTAGGGCAAGTTTTCCCATCTTCCCAAATCTTATTGCTCCTTTAATCAGGGAAACTTTGACAAAGACTAAATCTCCATCTCAAATTCCAGCTGTCTTCGTCTCTTGTCCGCATATTTCTCCTGGAAATCCTACGCTGCTCTCATTCTCTTCTTGATAAGATCTACCTTCGCAAATGCCTCACGGATCAAATCTAGTCCAAGAAAGAGATGATCTCCTGACTCTACCCAACAGGATGGGGATCTACAAGGTCTTCCATATAAAGCTTCATAGGTTTCCATCTTGATACTTGCCTGGTAACTATTATTGTACGAAAATTCCACTAAATGTAGATGGTCTTCCAAAGATCCACCAAATTCAATACACAAGCCCTCAGCATATCTTCTAGAATTCGGTTAAGCCTTTCCGTCCGCCCGTCTGTCTGGGGATGTGTAACAACCCGCATATTTTACGGTTGTATATATAAATATTTTATTTAAATATAGCATCGTTAGTTGGATTTAAGTCCGAAAAGCTACTCTTTGCAAACAGTCGAATTAGGACTTGAGACCGCTTCCATTAAGTCCAAAAAGTCATTTGCGACCTTTTTGAGTATAAACTTCAATATGTTTGGAGTTAGTAGAATTTTGCTACTTTATCACTTTAGGCTTTGGTTTGGGTTTCAGCCCTATATCCTAACACAAGCCCTAGCTCCACCCCCACTTATCTTCATTTACTTCACTTTCCTAATACTCTCAAGCTCTAGATGAAAATGGTGGAGGAGAAAAAGAATTAGGAAATCCTAAGCCTAGTTCCATTTGCAAAATCCAAGCTTTAACTCCAAATTCAATGAAGAAGCTTTGGTAAGCTTTCTCTTCATCTTCCCCAACTCGTTCTCTTTTCAATCTTAGAAATTCCTAAACCTACCTTATGAAATGTTTCTCTTTTAAGCTTAGATTCAAGCTTGTTGGGTTGGAATTGAAGAGAGATTGTCCTTGCCATTGCTCTATAGCTTCTTCTTCATTTATTTTGGGTTTAAAGGTGAGATTTTTATCTCACCTCTATGTCTATATCTATCCTTGTGTTAGGTATGAATTCCTGAACCTTATTAATGTGCATTTGCTTTTGATTTGGATTGCTTTGGTGAATATTCCAATTTTTGGTGTTTTGAAAGCAAAATTTATGAAAATCCTTATATGGATATTTGAACATTGATATTCGGGGCGTATCGAAGAGCCTCTAGGGCAGGCTTTTTGCTAGGCATAATTCCTTAGTCGTCATCGCTCATCCGAACGCTTCCAATAATTGTTTGGCCATCTTTGGCCTAGGTTCAGGAAATGCCTGAGCATCAGATTTCAAACGTCTGAATGCTTATTTCAGACATCTGAATATTATACTGGGAAAACTTCTACTCCCAGATTCAGACGTCTGAATCAATATTTCCAGACGTCTGAATTGGCTCGAATGCAACCAGAAAGAAAATAGGCTTAAAAAGCTATTTTCAGACGTCTGAAATCTATGGTTCAGACGTCTGACTTGTGCTCTGGAAAATATTTTATTTTCCAGATTCAGACGTCTGAATCCAACATTTCAAACATCTGAATCTGCTTGCTTTTGCCTATTATGCCTATTTAGCTTGAGTTTCCAAATTTAATCGATTTGTGTTGATTCCCATTTGATGTTATCATTTATTATCGACTTTGATGACATTTTCTTCGGGATTTTTAGAACATCCATCTTGATGGATTCGGTACCTATTTCTTTGGATTCTAATCACGTGTTCGAATGTGAATTTTGGTGATTGATTGTTTCTAAAGTCATTTTTGTGATTTGTCACTTTAAAAATATAAAGGTTTCAATACTAGTAGTAAATATCAAAACTCTTTCATCAAAACAATTTCAACACTATTTTATTACAAAGCTCGTTTCTTAAACCGTTTTTTTCAATCTACTAGTATATACAAACCTTTACCTCACTCGTGTGAGAAATCTAATTAAACGACTTAGTAAAACAAGTGGTATGAAACGCTTGCGTTTACTTCGTCAATTAATTCTTGGACTTTTTCGATTGAATCTCCTGTGACAGTTTTCGAGTGGAGATCTACAATTTGTTCGTAAATACTTAAGTTAAGCCAGTGGTTATGGGACATGAAGCTAGACTCATTTATTTACTAGCTTAGTGTAGTTGACACTTCTCGATGATCATTGATGATCATTTTACGTGATTTAGACTAGCTATACGCTATGTTTCTTTGTCTACGTATGGGACGATACCTCATTTTATTGAGTTTCGCCTCATTTCTTTTGTAGGATAATCACCTATGTATTATTTGGAATTTCGACTCAATTTTTGTAGGCTAGCGACCCATGTTCTTTTATGGAGTTCGGTCCATCAGACGTACCTTTGTACTACGTCGTTGTACCAGCTTATCAGGATCATCAGGCGTACCGTTGTCTGCGTCGTTGTTTCGAATTACTCGAGTTTCAGGTTCCTTGGGCGTACCAATATTGTACTACGTCGTTGCACTAGCTTTATGGTTAGCGACCATGGGATAGCGTCCCATTTAAGATACATGTGTTGGTGAGTTTTCATGCTCCCGTTTATGAAAGGCCTCACCCTTTTTGTGATTTCTGGGTTTCTAATTGATGATTTCTAGAATTTGTGATTCACCAATTTTTATGATTGGCATCAATATGATGTCAATATTTGTGGTTTGGTGAATAGAGTAAAGAATATGACATTCTTTTTGATGTTATGAGATTTCTTGAGATATTGTATGATTTTTGTTGTTGTCAAATGCATACTTTTCATAGTATGGCATTATTGTTATCATACGTTTTGTTATATCTCTTATTACATCTCATTTTATCTGATATTTATAGCTAGACCGATCCTTTTATTATTTTCTTATTAAATAATACTAGGGTCAGACCGAGATGTTACAGGTGCTCCTACTTGACTCTTTATTTGGAGCCATCATTTGAATTTTGTCTAACTATATTAGATTTGTAGTTTTTGTTGTTATACATTCGAGATATAGACTCCTTGATGTATACATATTCGTTTGTCTAGCACTTGTTTTTATTCTATTGTGCTATTGTGGATCTTGTTTGACCACTACTTTGATATACACTTTTATGTGTAATATTCATATATGTTTGCGCCTTTGAGATATGAACTTCTGTGACTTATTTGTGTTATGATATTTCTATATTTGTTTTCGCATTTTATATAGCCACCGTGTAGTAGCTTTGAGTTTGTATCACTGTGTCGGATTTCCTCTTGGAATGAAATGCATGTTTTACTATCTGTCATACCGGTGCTCGCACAAAGCTATTACTTGGATGGTCGCTCCTCAACAGCCTTATTCTCTGCGCTAGTTGATGGCATTACCCTGTAGTGTCCTTGGCTAGCGAGGGTATAGAGGTGGGACGTCATAACTTGGTATCAGAGCCAAACTTCGGAACAATGTAGAATAATTTAACAAGGATCATCGTCCTAAGTCCATCTTAGGAGTCGTTCCTTAGGATTTTATTCGAGTCATTGGATCCGTTCTATCCTATTTTCTTTGTGATGCCTTGTCTTATCAATCATTATTGTTTGATATTCATTTTGAGAATAACTTTTTCTTCTTCTTTCTTTCTTTCTTAAAGAAGAGAAATTGTTAGACGTGGTCGTCCCAGCCCCGATCAATCTAGTGCTACTCCCCAAGATGGAGTATTTATGTCTACACAACTACTTCTTGATCTTGTGGAGAATGCTCAAGCTGTCACACACATTCCAGAGCCTACTCACCCTAAATCCGGGTTTGCATGCTTGTGCAGTGACTATACCAACTTGGGTGGGAAGCCATTCAAGGGTACCGAAAACATCATTGAAGTCCAAGCTTGGCTTAGAACATGCGGTCACATCTTTACTCGCATGAATCTTATTGATCTTCATTAAGTTCAAGTGGCTTCTAGTATGCTCCAAGAGAGAGCATTAGATTGTTATGAGCTTCTTATTTCTGAAATTATTGAAGCGGATCTTACTTGGGAGCAATTTCGGGTAAGGTTCGAATCAAAGTTTGTGCCAGAGGCTGAGCAAGTGACTTTGGCCCATCGTTTTATCGACCTCGTTCAAGGTGAATCTTCTGCGGCAGAATATGTCGCATCTTTAGAATCCCTCTCTAAATATGGGGTCGAGTTTGTAAATACCCCATTGAAGAAAAAGCAGAGGTTCATCTATGGCTTGAATAAGAATCTCAAGAAGCCATTACTTTTGAAATTTGAAGTTGCTTTCTATCAACTTATTGATATAGCTCTTCGACTTCAAGAGGCAGACAGAGAGAGTGATGTTGAAGTTGTTAATGCCAAACCAAAATTCAACAACAACAAGAAAAGGCCTATTAAATTCAAAGGCCCAAATTCCAACAAGAAAGGGAAGCAGGTAGCTTCGGTAGCAAGGACTCCTACCCCTAGTAGTGGACAATGCTACAATTGTGGTACTAAGGACCATTATGCTAATAGATGTCCGAAACCTCTCTTTTTCCGTTATTGCAAAGGTTCGGGTCATCTTCTATCTTCATGTTCCAAACATCAAGGCAAGAAGGCGAGAAAGCTAAATGTTGTGCAAGCCCCTAGTAACACTTCTCATGGTCAATGTATTTCTCATTCTATCCTTGATGATATTATTATGTTTCGTGATCAACCTATTCGAGTTCTTTTTGATACGGGTGCATCCTATTATTTTATATCAATTGTTGATACTTTTTCTTTGAGTGTTATGGCTTTAATGACTTCTTTAAGAATTGCGAATACAGTTGGTGGATCTGCAACACTCAGTTTGCTTTGTAAAGATGTCGAGATTATTTTGTGTGATTTTTCTTTCCGAGCCGATTTGCATGTCATGCACTACTTAGTCTTCGGAACGATTTTAGGAATGGATTGGCTTAACCGTTATGAAGCTCAAATCCTATGCCCTGAGGAGACTGTTCATCTTCGACATCCCCAATCTGTTAAGTAGATTTCTATTGTTCTTCAAGATTCGGATTCCAACTTGGTTGCATCTTTATATTCTTTAAATCCTCATGATGACAAATGATGATGAGGAAGATGTCATTTCTCTTATTCACGTTGTTCGTGAATTTTTCGACATATTTGAGCCCGTTTTAGGATTACCACCTAAGCGAGCCATTGAATTCAGAATTAGTCTAATCCCTGGAGCTCTACCTATCACTCATCCTCCTTATCGTATGTCCAATAAAGAAAATGAGGAGATGTGCAAACAATTATCCAAATTGGAGACGAAGCAATTTATTCGCTCTAGTTCCTCTCCTTGGGGAGCTTCAGCTATTTTTGCGAATAAATCCGATGGTACACATAGGGTTTGCGTTGACTACCGCAAGCTTAATGACCTTACTATCAAGAATAAATATCCTTTACCTCGGATTGATGATCTATTCGACCAAATTAGTGGTGCTAGAGTCTTTTCACAATTAGACTTAGCAACCGGTTTTCATGAGCTTTGTATTGTAGAGGATAGCATTCCTTTGACATCATTCCGTACTCGTTATGGATCATATGAATGGCTTGTTATGCCATTTGGTTTAACGAATGCTCCGGCTTATTTCTTTGGCCTTATGAATGGAGTTTTCAAAGACTTCCTCGATCGATTTGTTCTCATCTTTATAGATGATATCGAAAAGCATCTTCGGATTGTACTGGAAACTCTAAGGAGTAATCAATTGAAAGCAAAATTTTCTAAATGCCACTTTTGGCAATCTCGTGTGTAATTTCTTGGTCAAATCATTTCTGAATCCGGAATTTCCGTGGATCCTTCAAAGATTAAAGCGATTAAAAATTGGAAGAGACTGGAGAGTGTGATAGAGATTCGTGGCTTTCTTGGATTGGCAGGTTATTACCGCCGTTTCATAAAAGACTTTTCTAAAATTTCCGTGCCTCTTACTAGTTTGACAAAGAAAGGAGTTAAATACATTTGGTCGGACAAATGTGAAGCTTCTTTTCAGAAATTAAAAGAACTCCTTTCCAATGCTCTTATTCTTGTTATTCCCGAAGGAAACCAAGATTTGATTGTTTATACCGATGCTAGTCCCGTTGGTTTGGGTGCAGTTCTTATGCAAAGAGAACATGTTATTGCTTATGCTTCTAGGCAATCAAAGCCCGCCGAAACTCGAGATGCCAGTCATGATTTAGAGCTCGCGGCTATTGTTTTCGCCCTTCGAATTTGGCGTTATTGCCTTTTGGGAGAGAAATTTATTCCCTATACCGATCATAAGTCGTTGAAGTATTTATTTTCTCAAAAGGAACTTAATTTGCGATAACACCTTGGCTCGAGTTCCTTGCATCTAATGATCTTGATATTCTTTATACTCCCGGAAAGGAAAATCGTGTTGCCGACGCCCTTAGCCGAAAGCAACAAGCGGTTGTTTCCATGATGATATCTGAATGGAATGATCTCGAGACTTTATCCACTTATGAGATTCGAGATCGTGCATCCGATTTATGTTCATCTCTTGTTTTATGTAACCTTGAGGCTCATCCTTCTCTTTTAGACCACATTCTTGAAGCTCAAAAGCTAGATCCCGAATTGGCTCTTCTTAGCCAAAGTTGTAGGGATGAAAATGATACTGAAGGTTTGAAAGACTTTGATATTGATTCTCATAGCGGTATTCGAAAATTTGGCTGACTTATCGTGCCAAATATTAGTGATCTTCGTAAAGATATTTTAGAAGATTCTCATCGTTCTAAATTTACCATTCATCCCGGTAATAGTAAAATGTACGCGAATATGAAGCAACTTTATTACTAGGATGGAATGAAATCTGATATTGCTAACTTTGTTAAGTGTTGCATGACTTGCCAACTCATTAAGGCCGAGCATCAAAGGCCCGGTGGGTTATTGCAACCTTTAGAAATTCCAATTTGGAAATGGGATCAAATTTCCATGGACTTTATTGACGGCCTTCACCGTTCTCGTTCGGGTCATGATAGCCTATAGGTGATAGCTGATAGATTTACTAAATCCGCCCATTTTATTCTTGTTCGGTCTAATCGGACCGTTCCACTTTTGGCCAAACTCTTTGTCAAAGAAATTGTTAAATTGCATGGGGTTCCTACTTCTATTGTTAGTGATCGTGATCCATTGTTTACTAGTGGATTTTGGAAGAGTCTTCAAAAAGCTTTAGGAACGAAGCTTAATTTTAACACCGCTTATCATCCACAATCCGATGGACAATCTGAGCGTGTGAATCAAACTCTTGAAGACCTTCTTTGTGCACGTGTTCTTGATTTTGGTGGAAGTTGGGAAGATCATATTTCTCTTGTTGAGTTTTTCTATAATAATAGCTTCCAATCTAGTATTGGTATGGCACCTTTTGAGGCACTCTATGGAAGGCCATGTCGATCACCTTCTTGTTGGCTTGAGGCCGGTGAGAAGCTGGTTTTAGGCCCAGATTTTATTCGTGATTCCACAGAAAAGATTGACCTTATTCGTCATAGGATGAAAGAATCACAAAGTAGGCAAAAAATCCTATGCCGATAACCAAAGAAGGAAATTAGAATTTTTTGTGGGAGATTTTGTGTTTATTCGAGTTTCACCTATGAAAGGTGTTGTGCATTTCAGTCGATCGGGAAAATTAGCACCTCGATATATTGGTCCATTTCCTATCACCGAACGTATTGGTTCCGTGGCTTATCGCCTTTTATTGCCGGCTTAGTTTTCTGCTATTCATGACGTGTTTCACGTTTCTCGATTACAGAAATGCCTTTGAGATTCCGATTCTATTCTTGAGCTCGGTATTGTTGAAGAAACTGAAGTTTCACCCAACTTGACTTATGAGCAACATCTTATTCGTATTGTTGCTTCAGAGGTTAAACGCCTCCGATATAAAGATGTCCCGCTTGTGAAGGTTCAGTGGTCTTCAAATCCTAAGGATTGCTTTTGGGAATCGAGAGAATTCATCAAGCGAACACATCCTGACTTACTCTCTCGTGCTCTTTGAGGTGAACTTCTTATTTCAAATTTCTTTTGTGTTGATATGCTTTTATGGTTGTTACTTTTTATTTTCTTTTTAAATAATACAAGGACGCAATTTCTTTAAGGAGGGGAGTCTGTAACAACTCGGATATTTTACAGTTGTATATTTAAATATTTTATTTAAATATAGCATCGTTAGTCGGATTTAAGTCCGAAAAGCTACTCTTTGCAAACAGTCGAATTAGGACTCGAGACTACTTCCATTGAGTCCAAAAAGTAGTTTGCGACGTTTTTGAGTATAAACTTCAATATGTTTAGAGTTAGTAGAATTTTGCTACTTTATCACTTTGGGCTTTGGTTTGGGTTTCAGCCCTATATCCTAACACAAGCCCTAGCTCCAGCCCCACTTATCTTCATTTACTTCATTTTCCTAACACTCTCAAGCTCTAGGTAATAATGGTGGAGGAGAAAAAGAATTAAGAAATCCTAAGCCTAGTTCCATTTGCAAAATCCAAGCTTTAACTCCAAATTCAAAGAAGAAGCTTTGGTAAGCCTTCTCTTCATCTTCTCCAACTCGTTCTCTTTTCAATCTCAGAAATTCCTAAACCTAACTTAGGAAATGTTTCTCTTTTAAGCTTAGATTCAAGCTTGTTGGGTTGGAATTGAAGAGAGATTGTCCTTTCCATTGCTGTATAGCTTCTTCTTCATTTGTTTTGGGCTTAGAGGTGAGATTTTTATCTCACATTTATGTCTATATCTATCCTTGTGTTAGGTATGAATTCCTCACACTTATTAATGTGTATTTGCTTTTGATTTGTATTGCTTTGGTGAATATTCCAATTTTTGGTGTTTTGAAAGCAAAATTTATGAAAATCCTTATATGGATATTTGGATATTGATATCCAGGGCGTAGCGAAGAGTCTTTAGGGCAGGGTTGCCGCTAGGCATAATTCCTTAGTCGTCGTCGCTCGTCCGATCGCTTCCGATAATTATTTGGCCATCTCTAGCCTAGGTTCAGGAAATGCCTGAGCATCAGATTTCAGACGTCTGAATGCTTATTTTAGACGTCTGAATATTATACTGGGAAAACTTGTACTCCCAGATTCAGACGTCTGAATCAATATTTCCAGACGTCTGAATTGGTAGGCTTAAGAAGATATTTTCAGACGTCTGAAATCTATGGTTCAGACGTCTGACTTGTGCTCTGGAAAATAATTTATTTTCCAGATTCAGACGTCTGAATCCTACATTTCAAACGTCTGAATCTTCTTGCTTTTGCCTATTATGCCTATTTAGCTTGAGTTTCCAAATTTAATCGATTTGTGTTGATTCCCATTTGATGTTATCATTTATTATCGACTTTGATGACATTTTCTTCGGGATTTTTAGAACATCCATCTTGATGGATTCGGTACCGATTTCTTTGGATTCTAATCACGGGTTCAAATGTGAATTTTGGTGATTGATTTTTTCTACAGTCATTTTTGTGATTTGTCACTTTAAAAATATAAAGGTTTCAATACTAGTAGTAAATATCAAAACTCTTTCATCAAAACAATTTCAACACTATTTTATCACAAAGCTCGTTTCTTAAACCGTTTTTTTCAATCTACTAGTATATACAAACCTTTACCTCACTCGTGTGAGAAATCTAATTAAACGACTTAGTAAAACAAGTGGTATGAAACGCTTGCGTTTACTTCGTCGATTAATTCTTGGACTTGTTCGATTGAATCTCCTGTGACAGTTTTCGAGTGGAGATCTACAATTTGTTTGCAAATACTTAAGTTAAGCCAGTGGTTATGGGACATGAAGCTAAACTCATTTATTACTAGCTTAGTGTAGTTGACACTTCTCGATGATCATTGATGATCATTTTATGTGATTTAGACTAGCTATACGCTATGTTTCTTTGTCCACGTAGGGTACGATACCTCGTTTTATTGAGTTTCGCCTCATTTCTTTTGTAGGCTAACGACCTATGTATTATTTGGAGTTTCGACTCAATTTTTGTAGGCTAGCGACCCATGTTCTTTTATGGAGTTCGGCCCGTCAGACGTACCTTTGTACAACGTCATTGTACCAGCTTATCAGGATCATCGGGCGTACCGTTGTACTGCGTCGTTGTTTCGAATTACTCGAGTTTCAGGTTCCTTGGGTGTACCAATATTGTAATACGTCGTTGCACTAGCTTTATGGTTAGCAACCATGGGATAGCGTCCCATTTAAGATACATGTGTTGGTGAGTTTTCATGCTCCCATTTATGAAAGGCCTCCCCCTTTTTGTGATTTTTAGGTTTCTAATTGATGATTTCTAGAATTTGTGTTTCACCAATTTTTATGATTGGCATCAATATGATGTCAATATTTGTGGTTTAGTGAATAGAGTAAAGAATATGACATTCTTTTTGACGTTATGAGATTTCTTGAGATATTGTATGATTTTTGTTGTTGTCAAATGCATACTTTTCATAGTATGGCATTATTGTTATCATACGTTTTGTTATATCTCTTATTTCATCTCATTTTATCAGATATTTATAGCTAGACTAATCCGTTTATTATTTTCTTATTAAATAATACTCGGGTCAGACCGAGATGTTACAGGTGCTCCTACTTGACTCTTTATTTGGAGCCATCATTTGAATTTTGTCTAACTATATTAGATTTGTAGTTTTTGTTGTTATACATTCGAGATAGAGACTCCTTGATGTATACATATTCTTTTGTCTAGAACTTGTATTTATTCTATTGTGCTATTGTGGATCTTGTTTGACCACTACTCTGATATACACATTTATGTGTAATATTCATATCTGTTTCCGCCTTTGAGATATGAACTTCTGTGACTGATTTGTATTATGATATTTCTATATTTTTTTCCGAAGATTATATAGCCACTGTGTAGTAGCTTTGAGTTTGTATCGGTGTGTCGAATTTCCTCTTGGAATGAAATGCATATTTTACTATCTGTCATACCGGTGCTCGCACAAAGCAATTACTCGATGGTCGCTCCTCAACAGCCTTATTCTCTGCGCTAGTTGACGGCATTACCTCGTAGTGTCCTTGGCTAGCGAAGGTATAGAGGTGGGGAGTCACAGGATGATATGTTGTACACAAACTAAAACTCTTATCCATAGCTGATTGCAAAGCCTCTCAGAACTTGCCGGTGAAGATAGGATCACGATCACTTATTATGCTGACTGGAACACCTTGCAATCTGACAATCTCTCTCAAGAAAATCTCTGCCAAAGAAGCTGCAGTATGGGTTGCCTTAACCGAAATAAATGGGCGCCCTTGGCTAGACGGTCCACAATTACCCTTATTCCTTCGTTTCCCTTCTTGGTCCTTGGAAAACCGTCGATGAAATCATTGAAATCATTTCCCACTTCCACTTTGGGATTTCCAAAGGCTGCAATAATCCCGCTGTCTTCTGTTGATCTCCCTTCACCTGTTGGCAGATCGCACATCCATTAACGAAAGCAGCAATATCCTTTTTCATGCCCGGCCACCAAAAGACTCTCTTCATATCCTTATATATCTTTAAAATCCCTAGGTGGATACTCAACCTTGATTTGTGTCCTTCCCGCAAGACTTCCTGCCTCAAACCATCCACATCTGGCACACACAAATGACCGTTAATCCTCAAAACTCCTTAATTGTCCACCTCGAAATCTGAATATCGACCATCCTTGGTTCCAAGAATCAATTTCTCAAAAGATCTATCCTTTATCTGACTTTTTATTATTCTTTCCTGGAGTGATGGAACAGCTTCCAAAAGAGATGGAACTGCATTCGTACTAAGAGCATCTGCCACAACGTTTGCCTTTCCCGGAGTATACAGGATATCCAAATCATACGATGCTAAAAACTCAACCCATCGCTGCTGCCTCGTATTAAGATCCTTTTGAGAGAAAAGTACTTCAATAGTTTATGATCCGTGAATAGCTCAAACATATCTCCCAAAAGATAGTGCCTTCGGATTTTCTAAGCACAGATGGTGGTCAATAACTCTAGATCGTGCGTAGCGTAGTTCCTTTCATGTGGCTTCAATTGCCGACTCGTACACGCATTACTCTTCCATTTTGCATCAGAACTACACCCAGCCCAACTATACAGGCATCTGTGTAGACTTCAAACTTACCCTTCCCATCTGGAATAGCTAACATAGGAGCACTTGTCAGCTTCACCTTCAGATTCTGGAAAGCTTCCTCACATTCAAGGGTCCACTTGAACTTAGCTCCCTTCATGTTCAACTTAGTTAGGTGTGAAGAGATCTTGGAATAATCCTAGATAAACTTTCTGTAGTACCCTGCTAATCCTAGAAAACTACGAACTTCAGTCGGAGTCTGTGGATGCTTCCACTCCAGAATAGTTGCTACCTTAGCTGGATCTACAGAAATGCCCTCTCCCAATACTATCTCCCAATGCTACATGTGCTCCTCTTTAGACTTAGAGTAGACAAGAGTATCATCAATGAACACCGGAACAAACTTATTCAACACATCTCGAAAATCTCGGTTCACTAGGTCAACAAAGTAGGCAGGAGAGTTGGTCAGCCCGAAAGGCATAACCAACCACTCTTAGAAACAATTGGGCCCCCTAAACACAGTTAAGGGTATATTGTCCTCAGCTACCCTTAACTGGTGGAAACCAGAAGCTAAATCTAGTTGGGAGAAAACAGAAGCTCCATATAGCTGATCAAAGAGATCATCTATACGAGATAAAGGATACTGATTTCGGATGGTCACTTTGTTCAATTCCTGATAATCAACATAAAAACTTAGAGACCCATCCGACTTGGTAACGAACACTACAGCAGAACACCAACAAGAAAAACTGGGCCTAATCAATCCCTTCTCCAATAGACCTTGAGACTGCTTCACTATCTCCTCCCTCTCTCTAGGAGCCATCCTCTTGCTTGGTTGAATCACTGGTACTGCTCCTGGAACCAAATCAATACGAAACTCTATTTCTCGGTGCGGAGGTAAACACTTGATTTCCTCGAATATATCTAGAAAATCTTAGACCACTTCGATATCCCCAACCTCCTCTTGAGAAGTCTCAACTCCATGTAAAAGACTACTCAAGTGAATTACTGAATTATCACACATCACTTTCGCAATCCTACCCAGATCGGTTTCCAATGAAACTGTTCTTTCGACACACATCAAGACAGCTTTATACTTATCAAGCCAATCCATTCCAAATATAAGATCAAACCCCTTAAAGTCCAATACATAAGGGTCACATGAAAAACTATGGGACAGATAGGAAATTCTAAAATCCTTACAAATCATATTTAACTTGGTTACTCCTTCTATCGGATTAGATACAAGAATAGGACAGTCTACAATACTAGGGGTGAGATGAAACTTCTCTACTGATTCCAAAAAGATAAAACAAAGAGAGGCACCCGATTCAAACAATACTTTAATATACTTGCCATCTAAAAGTAATGTACCTTCCAATAATCCTTTTCCCTTAGAAGAAGTTGATGGTGCACCCTCCAAAGCAAACACCTTGTTCTGTGGAGATTTTTGAAGTAGCAGGCAAGCTCTCACCATATGGCCCGGCTGGTGACAGTTGAAGCATAAGGATTTCTGAACCATTGCTGATCCTAGTCCATTTTGACGTTGCTGCTACTGCTGAGTTCTACCCTGTGGACACTGATTATCCAAATGCCCAACTTGCTGACAATTATAACATTTTCGAGGTCCGTTGTTGCTTTCGAGTTTCTTCTTATTCTGCTTCTTCCAATTAGGATTAAACTTTCTCTTATAAGGGTTGGAATAATTCCCTCCTGATGCTTCCACAGATGCCACTGGTTTCTTACTCCTTAATTCCTTATATCTTAGTGCCATATCAATCAACTCTACAAAAGATCACTTCAAATGCGTTGTCATCTTTTCATGGAACTCAGGCCTCATTCCTAGTATGAACATCTCATTCTTTTTTAGGGGAGTGTCTATGAATCCTCGACCATAGCAAAATAGTTCATTAAATTTGGTCTCATACTTAGCTATAGTCATGCTTCCATGCTTCAATTCTAGAAAATCTCGGTATAGATGTGTCTTCTTAGCTTTTGGCATGAATTGTTCCTCAAACAATTCCTTAAATCTATTCCAAGAAATCTCATCTTCAGGAATATTCACTGTCACGGCATCCCACCATTCAGCTGCACCTTCTTGTAATTGCCACGATGCCATTACTCTCTTCTGCTCGTCAGATAGATCCAAACTCTTAAAAATGCGCTCACATGAGCGTAGCCTAGCTTGAACCTCAATTATAGTCTCTGATCCTTTAAAAGGTCTCCCTCTATGGTTAGTGAAGTCCTTGCAAAAAGCAGCAAAACTAACTCGAGGTTGTGCTGGATTCACTGCCTCGCTAGCAGTCTAACCTCTTCTATTATTGGTCGTTGAGCTTCCCCAACGTCTGCCTCTTCTTCTTGAACACATATTGGCAACTTGGACAGGTAACCTAACAAATTTAGATAGGTATATAGTAATATAAAAATTACAAATACGCGCTCTCAAGATAGATACTACACTAGAGCCTAGTTATTATCTAAACCCATGCTCTGATACCAACTGTGACGACCCGCCTTCCATTCCATAGAAATATGTATCATCAATAAGCAAGAAATAGGTAGAAATAGAAAAGATAGAAGAAAGAACTAAACAATCATCAGAATCTCACAGCGGAAACAGAACAAAATATAATATATCACATAACTATTACATTCTCTTACATATCAAAGTTACATAGATTACATAACATCGTCACATTAGACGGTTATAAATATCTGTCTTTCCATTACATTACAAAATACAACAGTCAAAAGGGTTTCAACACAGCGTATAATATAGATAGATACGTCTGGACTCTAGCTCCAAGCTTCCAAAATATTTATCAAGCCAAACCTGATCACTTGGCTACTCATAAAAATTTGAGTACCCAAGAGTTTAAGAAAACGGAATAAACTCCGGGTCAGACATGGGTCTGGTGTGCGTAAACGGTTTAGAGTTGTTTAACTTGTAAAATCATTTGAAACAAAGGTATCACGTAAGACTTCCCACACATAAACATGGGTAAGTTTTTACCTTATGCTAACCAAATCATTTGATAGGAAATCCAGTGATACTATAATAGTGTCTAGGGTTTTCAATATTAAATACAGAATTAGCTGAAATGCTTACATATCAGGTTCCAACATAGTTGGGCACAATCAAAACCATACGGGAACTTATTGGAGATTGGATACCATATAGTGGCAGGGCTCCTGGGGTACCGCTCGTCACAGTACGTGGCCTAGATCAATGCACCGAGGATCCACCCTAAATCCCCTGCAACACAAGGTCAGAACCATCCCATACTAGACAGTCCCGAACAAGAGAACCCTACAGTCGTGGCTAGCAATTTCCCACACAGCCGAAATAAAAAGGGACCTCTAGATGGAGGCAAATCACGTCCTACTTGGGTGCTACCCACTTAACCTTGCTACACCTCCCCTGTTTTAGCCATTCCCGGTTGATGAGGCTTAAGGCTACGATTACCTTTTATAGAAAACATCTATCTTATAATTGTCGTCGTCCTCTTGACGATGTTCTTAAAGAATTCATTCCATACAAGTTCGTTCCTAGTTCGAGCACAACCGAAAGCACTATCTCGTTACATTCATTTTAGAATCACCCTCAGAGTTAACGACCATAGCCCTTGCACTCCGAATATTCATCTCGATCTTCACTTGAGATATCACGACCTAACGTTTAACTTGGATCGATGTGGTTTTCGGATAATCAAAACTTATACCAGATCCCGGTCTCATCGAAATCCAAACGTATCTTAAAGGCCAAGTTGTTTAAGGTTTAAACAATTCAATTCAATACTTTGAATTCACACAACATTCGTCATAGATAAATATCACACATTTATCACAGATATATCCAATATCTCATCACAGATTATCATCCAATAGATATCAATCAATCAAGACATTCTACTCAAACAATCATCCAGAACAGGAATTATTGATCCATATTATAATTAATTTAACTAACTTAAATTAAATTAATTACTTAAGAATTAATCACTTAACCTTGTTTAATCAATTATTAATTAATTAATTACAAAATATTTAATTAATTAATCATTTCTAAATTACCTTTTAAATTAATTAATTAGTCTTTAATTACCTAATTAATTATGCCTTAATTATTAATTAATAAATCCTAATTATTAATTAATAAAACTTAATTACAAATTAATTAATTCTTAATTACTAATTAATCAATCCTTAATTACCAATTAATTAATCTCTAATTACTTAATTAATTAATGTTTAATTATAACCTAATTGCTTAGTTAATTAATCACCAATTATTAATTAATTATCTCTAATTATTGATTAACAATCCTTAATTACAAATTAATTAATCTCAATTTAATTAATCTTAAAACCTTTAATTGTTAATTAATTAATACTTAAGCATAAATTAATTAAATTAATTAATTATTCCTTAATTACTTCATTAATTATCAAACCTTGATTAAATTAAAAATAAAACATTTCCTTTACAATTACTTAATCACATTATTTAAAATGATATCTTTTTAATTAACACTTAATTTTATTTAAAAATCAAATTTTAAAATATCTTTATGATTAACTTAACAAACTTTAAGTTATACAAATCATAAAATCTCATAATCATATGTCAAAGAAAACATTTACACGTGGGAAATTTTATTTAAGAAAAGTTTTGTCTAAATTTATCTAATTTGCAAACACTTTGCTTTTCAAAACTTTAAAACATGTAAAAAAAACTTCCTATTTCCTGCTTCGGGTCAAACCCGCTATGTACTCGAGTCCACCCTTGAGTTTTTCCTTCATCTTCTACATAATTTAAAAACTTAGTTTAAAATTTTAAAACTGTAACGTTATACTCACGCGAACACGAGCTCATCCCCGAGCTAAACCATTTCCCACTCGAGTATCTCTTAGAGTCGCTCACGAACCCAAACATCCAGACACGAAAATTATGCCGTGCACGTGCACAGCCTAACTATGTCGTCGCGACCATCGACGACTCGCCCCACATGTCAACAATGAACACCATGATCGACTCCGACTCTCGATCATTCACCATGAAGTCCAAAATAAAAATCGAGCATCTCCACACGAAACTGTAAACTCATCATCACCAAAAATCTCCCTTGAACCATCGACACCGACCATAGGAGTTCCCCAAACTCTATCCACACCTCCACCGACTTCCCACTCGACCTTTCCTCCAGGTCCATTGCTCCCCGATCCACCAGAGATGATGCAGCTGTCAAGTATTCTGACCTCGACCAAAACCATCCTTAAACCCTAGTTTACCAACCTCGGACGCCACGACCATCGATCACCACTTTCGCCATTTTTCCTGACATCTTCAAACACGAAACAAGCTCCGACGAAAACCTTGATGACCAAGTGTTCGACGATCGCCAGAAAATGGTCAAAATCCAATATCTGTTCAAATTCGAACCACTCCTTCAATTCCTAAATAAAAATCGAGATTTTCATCTTAAAAATTAATATTTTTATTGTAGATTCAAGCTATACGCTTGAATCATTTAATTGTTGTCAACAAATTTTATCAATTTTGAGTTTTTTTACTTTATAACTACCCTTCTACTAACAACTGACATCAATTTCTATCCAAACCATTTTTAAAATTCAAATCATATCATTTCTAACTATTTATATTTAAAAACCAAGACCTAAAATCAATCAGAGATAGAGCATTTGATTTTTTTATAAAATCTGAGAATAAGGAACAGAGTAGAATATTAATTCTAGACATGCATACAGAGATAACCACACATATATATACACACAAAATCATTAATTCCAACATGCAAACCATTATCGCCTATTCAAAATTAAGTTTTCTGCATGCAACAGGTATTCAAACATATTAATTTTTTTTAAACCAAATTGTTTACTCACCAGTTATTTGTTGAACAAAGCTTTGAATTTTGGAAAAATTTGAATTGTTGTGATCTTGCTTTTAATCTGAAATGATGTTGCTTTGAAACTGGAAATCTTGATGTTGAAAAGATCAAGTTTTTAAACTGAATTGATGTTGCTTTGACCATGAGAAGGTTGCTTTGTTATAGTGATCTTTTGTTACAGGCTTTGA
Organism: Allium cepa; assembly: GCA_030765085.1. NCBI lineage: Eukaryota > Viridiplantae > Streptophyta > Magnoliopsida > Asparagales > Amaryllidaceae > Allium > Allium cepa. The sequence goes on from CM060945.1 coordinate 83,901,946, forward strand.
TAAATAGTTTACAAGTTTTGGTTTTTTCCTGGTTTGTAAAATGTTTGTAGGCTTTTGTTCTTTGAGTTTTTGAAAAGAAGATAGAAAAAGGAAATGAAGAGGAAAGTATATTTTTATATAAGTCTAAATTAGGCTTTATTAAAAATAAAAGAAAATTAAAATAAAAGTGACACTTGTCCTTTACCTTATTTAATTTTCTAACACATGTTATTAAAGTGGTTTTTAATTTAACACATGTAAATTTACATGCATAAATAAATTTTTAAATGTTTATAAAGCTTTTATAATTAATTTCCTAATTAATAAATACATATCTTAGTTCATATAATAAAATCCTTTAAAAAGAATATAGTATAAAACAATTTATGTTCTAAAATAAAATCATATAAAATACATTTTAAAAAACAAAGTAAAATTTAAGATATATATATATATTGAATTTGAAATTTAAATATCAAAATTCAAATTCAAATTCAAATCCAATTTAAAAATCAATTTGATATATATATATATATATATATATATATATATATATATATATATATATATATATATATATATATCTATTTAAGCAAACACAAATTCAATTTGTATATAATAATTCCATTAAAAATTTATTTATCTATATTTTAAAACAACACATTTATTATTATTGTTTGAAAATAACAATTTTACCAAATTTTAAATAATTAATAAAGGGGATTATTATATTCAAATTTGCTTGAAATTTCCAGGATATCACAATATATATCTGTCTATGCATTATAAAAATGATTTAATTTGCTTTTTTAATTACTATAACGATCACATTAATGCAACCAATTTACAAGTTTTAACCATATATAAAATGGAAAAATAAATATATGTGAACATGTGTAATTAATGTACAATTGTTAATACAAGGTGATCTAATGATTCCACAACATTTACACAACCATAAACCCTCTGATATATTTTAAAATTTGAGTACTAATAAGTGTGTTTATATATATTATTCCAAAACTTTAGTTTTCTGTAACGACCCTCCTTTTTGGATGGTTTAAATCGACGATAAACCACACACGTCAGATTCAAACCTCTCAAAAGGGAGATTGTTATGGGGTAAGTAAGAAAAAGATGAGAAAGAAAGAAAAACAAATACAGAATCATACCACGGAATAGCAAACTATAATAATCAAATAAACAGTTCATGCAGCTATTTTACAAATAATATTTGATTAAATTGTTACAATACAAAATCATAGTTACATACAACAGAAATAAATAACAATGCAGTGGAATAACATGATGCAGTAGTATGAATATAATAAATATTAATAGTACTAAATCTTCACCTTCATCATCCAAAAAACAGTCTTCGATATAGTAAAAATCTTAGAGTGACCCGAGCGAATTGAAAAGACAAAACACTCGAGTCGGAAATAAAAGATCTTATGTAAGTTAAATCAACGTTAAATAAATATGAGTGTAATAGTGTCAGAGATGTTTACAAGGTTTGACGTCTCTTATCCAGTGTCTACGTGCATGCTATAACTTAAGAGATGTTTGGGATTCCGATCTCCTAAGGATCTGTTAAATTATCTACATACGTAGTACAATACGCTATTATAATGGTGTCTACAGTAAAGTGTATTAAAATAGTGTTAAGATGTTACACATATCCCCTTTAACACATTTTATATAATGCTGTATTCTATACAGTACTGTAAACTCCACCATAAACTAGTGGGCTATCAGGGAGCATCCATAGGTACGACACAAACTGTAACGACCCGTAAATTTTCAATAATTAAAATAGCTAATTTGATAAGATTTCGTGATTTAGTGTTAGAAAAAAGTTTGTAATTCGTTTGGAATAATAATAACTGGAATGAATTGAAACAATAATTATCCAAGTAATGAAAAATAAAAGCTACTTAGTAAATGCCTTTGCAATCAATAGTTGAATAGGATAATAAATGTTGAATTCATTGGGTATAATAGAGTAATTGATTGATAAGAAAAATCTATTTAAAATCAAATATTGAATATTGAACAGGTAAATAGTTTAAATTAAATATTTTAAACTTATCGAATAATTGAATAACTGTAAACATGGAAATAGTGTTCTAAATTGTGAATTGGTTTTTAAAGTTGAATCTTATAAGTTCAATTTCAATATTTCAAAAGATAATGAATTATTGGATAAGCGAAATTGTTTAAATTTAATATTTGGAACTTGTTGAATAATTTAATAATGGGAATTGAATAACCGCATAATGGAAATGGTTGTTCTATAATTTTAATTCGTTTCAAAAGAAATTTTTAAGTTCGTTTGAATATGACAAAAGATAGTAATTTAAGAATAATCAAATTTGTTTAAAATTTAATAGTACAAATGTTTGAATAATTAAATTTCGAATTTGATATGATTAATTTGATATTGAAATTTAATATATGAAAATAGAGTGAATAATTGGAATTCGGTTTAATATGATTCAAATTGGTTTTCAAAGTGAATGTAGGTTATATCCGGATTATAATAAGAGTTAATAATATTTTAAAATTGAAATTTATTGGATAATTGAATAACGGGTTTCATATGAGTAAAAAAAGATTTGTAAAATTTTATTTTATCATATTAAAGTTAGAATGATGTTGTAGAACTTTTAAAATCGAATTAAAAGTAAATTTGTGAAAATTGAATATTTTAATATTTAATTATCGACTGGAAAATAGCCAAATTTTGAACAGTCTCAGAATTGCACGAAACTAGTTCCATTGGATCCGTAATAGATAGTTATTATCGGATTTCAATTTTCGTAGCAATCGGAGTTGTCGTTTGACCGTGGCAGCTCGAAACGCGTTGAAATTGTTTTAATATTAATTTGGCGAGTTAAAATAATCATTTTTCAAACGGTCTCGGATTTCGACGAAACCAGTTTCATCAGATCCGTAATGTGATGTTATTGTAATATTTCAAATTTCATGTCAGTCGGATTTACCGTTTGTCTGGGGCGAGCCAAAACGCATAGAAATTCGTTTAAATCGATTTAATTCAAATTGTTCGTTTATCGCTATAACTCTCACGTATGATCGAATTAGCTTCCGAAACCTGTTCCATTGTGTCCGGAACGCGGGGTAAACCCTAGAAACGTCGGTCACCGCGCGTAAATCGAAGTTCGGAAATTTGAAGTGAATAGTGTTTTTCGTTGAAATTCTATAAAAGGGATCCTTCACCGTTCATTTTCTAAAACCCTAATCCCTTATACACAGCCGCCGCTTGCTTTTCAAAGGCCAGAAACGCTCGAATCTTCACCGTTCAATTACTCTCAATCCACAAGCAATTACGCGAAGTGTTCAACACGAAAGTCGAAGAGCTAAGCAAGATCTTCCAATCCATACGGGGTTGATGGGGTATGGCGCAGCGTAGAGGGAGAAATTTGGCCGCAACTTCCTGCCGTTCATCCTCTTTGCGCGCGCATAAGGAGGAGGCCGAGCTTGATGCCCTTCTAGCCGAAGGTAGAGGGAGGTGAGGAGCTTCGTTTGGCACTTCCTGATCGAACTCCGGGTCAACGGGGTGGTGGCAATGTTCAACCCTAATTCGAAGCTTTATGGGTTATGTTGCGTGCAAGTTCCTAGCGTTGGGAAGATAAGTGCGCGTGCAGCCTGGATGAAGCATCAGGACATCAACGGTGATATTATGGAGTGGGTTTTAAAATTTAATTAAGCTGTAGTTAATTTATATAAAATTCGTGTTAACTTTAAACCATCATATCTTTGTCATACAAGGTCGAAAACGCACGAAACTTTTTGCGTTGGAATCGTTTCGTCGAGAACTATGCGATGAAATTGGATTGGAGTCATTTGGAGATAAAGAAAATTTCCGGTAAAATTAAACGCTCGTTTAATTTTATTCGAAATAAAATGCCTGGAACAACGGAAAATCAAGGTGAGTGTTTTATAACGCTCACACCGTACTAAATATCTTTATGCTAGTTAAATTTGACATTATGAAGTGTTATGATTTTATTTGTCGTTGTTTGATGAAATTTAATTGTCATATAGATTGTCATTTGAATTAACAGTTGAAATTAAATTGACAGTTAAATTTGAAATTAAAATTGAAATTGAATTGCGATTTAATTACCTGACATCGATAACTATGAAATTGCCATGAATTATATTGTTTATTGGATGATGTATTTTGATGGATGCTATTGGTTGACAATTGAATGTTTGGATGTTTATTTGCTTATATAGATCCTGTTATGCATATATATGATACTGTGATTTAATTAAGTAATATATGCTCTTCCCTGACATCTAATTGAAGAAAATAACTAATTGGCAATAGGATAGAAAATTACATACGGACACCGAATTGGCTAAATTAATAATTTAAATCATCGATTTGAAATTTATTTAAATGTTTGATTTGAAGGTTATAAATAGAAATAAATTTGTAGAAATCGAATTTATTGGGAAATTGAGTTTGGAAAGTTGAAATGAATTTTAGTAAAAGAAAATTGTTAAATAATTTAAGTTGAGACTTTGAGAATAAAATTTGGGATATGATTGAATTCCGAAAATCTATTTGATTTAGAGATTGAACATTATTTCGAACTCTGAGTATTACTGCATAAAAGCGACATAAAAATGATATTTTGGAATTGAGCTTGAAATTGAATCATATTTGAAATGTAGATTTAAATTTGAGTATTGAAGGATAATTAAGTAAAAGTGAGATATAAGCGATGTTGAAATCGAGCTTGGAATCGAATCATGTTTGAAATTTGGATTTAGACTCGTATATTGATGGATAATTTTGTAAGTGTTCTAAATGGATATTTTGAAAAACCAATCTCTAAATCGATATAAATTGAAATTGAACTGATTGAAAGCGAATATAAAATTGAATAAATTTGAAGTCAAAGTTGACGTTGAATTGAATTGAAATCGAAATTGAAATCAGTAGAATGGAAATTGAAATTGATTTGAATTGGGAAGATATAATTGAAATGGATTGGTTTTGAAGCTATCTCATTTTGTTTTACAAATTACTCAGTTATATAAAATATTTTTGAATACTTAAACTATTTTAATCTATTTTAAATCTACTTAACCCAATTTAAATTACTTTAAACTAATTTATCTATTTCAAATCCATTTTAAGATTTTAAGTATTTTTAACTATTTTAATTATGCAAACTACTTTTAAACTACTTAAAACTATTTTCTAAAATTCTAAGCTGGTCAATAAAGTGGAATGTTTACATTTAAATCTTGAATTTAAAATACGAATTGAGTTAAAGTAAAGTTGCAACATAAATTGAAATTCGAAATGATTTTGGAACCGAAATGAGATATTGATGCGAAAATTGATTTTTGAAATGGAATCTAACATTTTGAAAAGAAACGACGATATTTGAAATGGATTTGATTTTTGAAGCGAACATTATATTTTGATATCAATTATGAATCGATTTGAAATGTAAAAGAGCCAACGGTGTAATAATATGTAGTCATTAAAGAGACCGGGATCGGATATGGACATACTCTCTGTCGATACCGAAAACCACTTTAATAACTATTATACGCAGAGTGTTGATCCAGAATGAAGTGGATGGTTTGGTGAACACGTTGATTGAAGAAAGAGAACGATATTGGATGACCCGTGACATGACTAAAACAGGAGCCGCGCCGGGCCATTGAGGTTCGCCACCTCTAGTGGACACGCTTCTTCGATACCATATCTATTACATTTGTGATGCGATTTGGGTGCACCCCTTGATTTCGGAGTGTTGTTTCGCGGTGTTGGGGTGGCTGCTGGCTATGCCCAACATCAGTCCGGATCACGCAACTACTAGTATCCTAGTTGGTATCGCCTCATGTACCTTGTCGTACTGATTATCCTATTCGCGACCACTAAGTTTTGATTTGTACCTTGAGTATATGGATTGCCCTCTGGTGACTTCCGGTTTTGGGGAAACTACGGTCTTGTATATGCTTTTGGGAATATAAAATGTGTTAAGGGGATTATGGTAACGCCTTAACGCTATTTTGATACTTTATATTACTGATAGGCATTATCTACTTAGCGTATATTACTACATAGTAGATAGTTTAACGGATCCTTGAGAGATGGAAAATCCCATAACATCTCTTAAGTTATTGCACGCACGTTGACACTGGATATGGGATGTCAAACCCCGTAAACATCTCTGACGTCGTTACACTCATATTTATTTACGATCGATTTAACTTTCATAAGGATATTTTAGTCCTGACTCGAGTGTTTTGTCTTTTCATTACGCTCGGGTCAGTCCTGAGTTTTTCAGATTTTGAAGATCTATTCTGGAGGACGAAGACGAAGATTTGGTATACTATTATTATTATTACCCTTGCATCATGCTATCTGCTGCATTATTTTAATTATTCTGTTGTATATGTATAACTCTGATAAGTGTTGTATAAATAATTGTCAAAGTATAGTAAACAGCTTCATGAACTGTTTATTTGACTATTATGTTTTATCGTTCCACTGTGAGATTCTGTGTTGTTTCATTTCCTTTATTTCTCTTTCTTTTCTTTTCTTATTTACCCCAATAACCATCTGCCCTTTTGAATGGTTTGGAATCGACATATGTATTTGATCATCGGTTTTAAACTGTCCAAAAAGGCGGGTCGTTACAGTTGGTATCAGAGCTTTGGTTTAGCGATAACCTTAGCTCTGTGGGGTCTGACTCTTTATAAATAGGGTAGTTATACCCTATGATGAGCCGTCGAGTGAATATATATATGAGAGAGCGTATTTGTTAGTGATATAAAATGTTTTATATTCTGTCGGTTGATTTGTTGAGTGGCTTATGGATTCTGGTCAATATGAGTAATTAACGTCATTGATAGGGATCTCTAAACACTTAAACAGAACGATTCGACATAGTATTGTTTTGAAATTGAGTAAATGAAATAATTTTGCTCTAATTATATTTTGTATATAAAGAAAGATTTTAGGAAATTATTGTGACTTATCTAGCTTACCTGGTTGTTCGGAATTAAAATATTGGTTATTATCATTAATTGAATATGGTAATTTAATAAATAAGCTGAATTACAAAATGTATAGTAATAAAACAACTTGTGGAATGTTTTAAGAAAGAAATCCTATAAGAATATTTTATAAAGGTGACTTATAAATTAAAATAGAATTAAGTTAAGAAATATTGAATTTAAGACCCGGGATTTTGAAATGGTTTTCAAAGTTTTAAAGAAAATATAGTAATATTAGTTGGAAATTATTTATGGAAATATTTTGAAAGGATTTTAAAGGAAAGAATGAATTCAGTACTCCTCTCTTATGTTGCTGGAAAATAATTTCGGTGGTGACTGCGCAGCATCATCGACGTTCATTTTCGAGTCTCAAAGTGGGGGAGACCTCTAAGAAGCTTTGCTTTTCTTCGAAATTATTTTGGGTAAATGGGTTTTGGTTTGAACTCCAAAGGTATGATTTAATATATTAAAGATATAAGTGTATATATTTATTTCAAACGATTTGAAAAGAACCAGGCATTTAAATTTCTAAGTTTTGTTAATTAATAATTTTCAAATTATTTGAATAAATTGTGAATAACCAGAATTTATAAAATAAGAGGATTAAGATATCTAAGCTATTGTTTTTGGGAAAACTTTAAAGTTGAAAGGTAAAGAGGATTTAAACAAATTAAATTTGTGGACATTCTAATTAAGTAAAATGAAATTCTATAAATTTGTATAATACCAAAATTACATTTTGATAGCATATAACAAGACTTACCAAATGTTAAAAGTTCAAATGATGTTTTGGATATGTAATGAGATATTGTATAAATAAACAGAACCTGAAGTAATTGAAGTATACAAGTAAGGAAAACTCAAAAGGAATTAAAATGTATATAAATGAAAATTTGGTTGTGAATTTTTTTTATATATACTTAAATATAACATGAAATGATGAATTGATAAATGGAACAAGTAAGTGAACTTAAGAAAGAAGATAAATGAATCGTATTATATTTTTGTAAATTGGTTATAGAAAATAACTATAGATTGCATAGAAATTTTGAATTTGTAACTTTAAGATAACCGTAAACTAAGAAAAGTCATCTATGAGAAGTTAGACTTTTATGAAATGACTATAAACTAAAGTGATGATTAATAAAATGTCCCACAAATAAATGTGTATTAACTGAAACTATGAATTGAAGTAAATGTAAACAAAAGAATTTGGTATAGCTAAGAATCAATTGGAAAATGAAATTAATTTAATTAAATTATATAGAATGTTTAAATTGAATTTGAATAAGCAAATTCTATGATATGATGTTAAGAAAGATAATGTCAAAGAATATGCTATATAAAGAAATGAATATACTAACTGAATAATGGATTGTGAGTAATTAAGTGAAAAAAAATAGAAGTCAATAAAATAATTTAATATAGATAAATTGGATAGAAATCCATTGGAAGGAAATACGTAAGATTGTACGTATATTATTTTATTCGCATAACGATTTGATCCAAATTCGAGCACAAAATTTCGAGATGATTTATATCGATCCAAGTTAGGATTTTTCACTCGATTTTCGACGGCGAACCCTAGATATGGATTTTTAATTTGATTCTGGAATTCTCTATCATAGTATATGGCTATGCAAGGAGAGTAACAGTTTCCAATCAAGGAACCAAATCTGAGTCTGCACTAGAGAGTCGTGTGAACGATACTAGTTTGGAAGTGAAATTGTGTGATCGAATAAGCGATTTGATTGATATTGCTCACGGATGATATATGTACGGCTTACGGACTTAATTAAAGTTAATATTAAAAATATATGATGCCAAATATAAAATGATTCTTTTAAAATTATATAACAGAATATATATATATAAAAGAAATAAACCAAATTGAATGTAAAATAATAATTTGGTTATGTTGGGTATGATTTGGTTGTTATGTGATTGTTAGTTGATTGTTAAGTGTAAATTGAAGCTATAAATCATTGAAATCAAATTAGAAGTTAAATGGATTTAAATAGAATTTAATTTGATTCAAATTGGAAGTGAACTAATGTAAATATAAATTAATGAATGTTAACTAATTGAATTGAGAATGAATGTTAGTAAAATCCAACGTTAATGAATTAACTGTGATTGAAATTGAAAACCAAGTCAATAAATATTAATGAGAAGTGAATTTATATTGATTGGTTATGGATATTTTGGATGGTAGTTGGATGATAGTTGATTGATGGTTGCAATTGTTGTTTTGTGGCATTTGCTATGTTGGCATATGTAGTTGATATGTTGCTATATGATGTATATTGATATTATTTTCGTATATGCGTGTTTCTCATAGTTTGTTGAGTGTTTAGTAGGTGCGGATTGCGCTTGCTTCGCATTTGGAGCTCGCTTTCGCGCTATATTATTCGTATATGCTCGCTAATAAAAATATAAGGTACATGTTTATTTTATCATTGGATTTGGTGATTTTTGATGAGCCACTTGGCTTCTGGATTTTCTTTTGTTGGGTGGGGGCCCGTAGAGGCGTTTTGTAGTTGTACCGATCGAGCCGCGCAATGGAGACTCTGCCGAAATTTTCCGTAAAATCCGGGTGTTAGAAAATTTTCAAGTTTTAAAAATTTTTATAACTTGTTTTGATAACTAACTTTTAAAGTTGGAAAGCCGTTTGAAGTAACTTAGTGGAAGCACAGTTATGACTTTATAAATGGAATTTCATTGTTTTATAAGTGGATAATTTTGAATAAAATATATCAAATGTTGAATTCTATACTTAGTTCCTTTTCCCTTCTTTTTCCTTTTCGGGGACGAAAAGTTTTGAGTAGGGGAGAGTGTAACGACCCGTAAATTTTCGATAATTAAAATAGCTAATTTGATAAGATTTCGTGATTTAGTGTTAGAAAAAAAATTGTAATTCGTTTGGAATAATAATAACTGGAATGAATTGCAACAATAATTATCAAAGTAATGAAAAATAAAAGCTACTTAGTAAATGCCTTTGTAATCAATAGTTGAATAGGATAATAAATGTTGAATTCATTGGGTATAATAGAGTAATTGATTGATAAGTAAAATCTATTTAAAATCAAATATTGAATATTGAACAGGTAAATAGTTTAAATTAAATATTTTAAACTTATCGAATAATTGAATAACTGTAAACATGGAAATAGTGTTCTAAATTGTGAATTGGTTTTTAAAGTTGAATCTTATAAGTTCAATTTCAATATTTCAAAAGATAATGAATTATTGGATAAGCGAAATTGTTTAAATTTAATATTTGGAACTTGTTGAATAATTTAATAATGGGAATTGAATAACCGCATAATGGAAATGGTTGTTCTATAATTTTAATTCGTTTCAAAAGAAATTTTTAAGTTCGTTTGAATATGTCAAAAGATAGTGATTTAAGAATAATCAAATTTGTTTAAAATTTAATATTACAAATGTTTGAATAAATTAAACTTCGAATTTGATATGATTAATTTGATATTGAAATTTAATATATGAAAATAGAGTGAATAATTGGAATTCGGTTTAATATGATTCAAATTGGTTTTCAAAGTGAATGTAGGTTATATCGGGATTATAATAAGAGTTAATAATATTTTAAAATTGAAATTTATTGGATAATTGAATAACGGGTTTAATATGAGTAAAAATGATTTGTAAAATTTTATTTTATCATATTAAAGTTAGAATGATGTTGTAGAACTTTTAAAATCGAATTAAAAGTAAATTTGTGAAAATTGAATATTTTAATATTTAATTATCGACTGAACAATAGCCAAATTTTGAACAGTCTCAGAATTGGACGAAACTAGTTCCATTGGATCCGTAATAGATAGTTATTATCGGATTTCAATTTTCGTAGCAATCGGAGTTGTCGTTTGACCGTGGCAGCTCGAAACACGTTGAAATTGTTTTAATATTAATCTGGCGAGTTAAAATAGTCATTTTTCAAACGGTCTCGGATTTCGACGAAACCAGTTTCATCGGATCCGTATTGTGATATTATTGTAAGATTTCAAATTTCATGTCAGTCGGATTTACCGTTTGTCCGGGGCGAGCCAAAACGCATAGAAATTCTTTTAAATCGATTTAATTCAAATTGATCGTCTATCGCTATAACTCTCACATATGATCGAATTAGCTTCCGAAACCTATTCCATTGTGTCCGAAACGTGGGGTAAACCCTAGAAACGCCGGTTACCACGCGTAAACCGAAGTTCGGAAATTTGAAGTGAATAGTGTTTTTCGTTGAAATTCTATAAAAGGGATCCTTCACCGTTCATTTTCTAAAACCTTAATCCCTTATACGCAGCCGCTGCTTGCTTTTCAAAGGCCAGAAACGCTCGAATCTTCACCCCTCAATTACTCTCAATCCACAAGCAATTACGCGAAGTGTTCAACACGAAAGTCGAAGAGCTAAGCAAGATCTTCCAATCCATACGGGGTTGATGGGGTATGGCGCAGCGTAGAGGGAGAAACTTGGCCACAACTTCCTGCCGTTCATCCTCGTTGCACGCGCATAAGGAGGAGGCCGAGCTTGATGCCCTACTGGCCGAAGGTAGAGGGAGGTGAGGAGCTTCGTTTGGCACTTCCTGATCGAACTCCGGGTCAACGGGGTGGTGGCAATGTTCAACCCTAATTCGAAGCTTTATGGGTTATGTTGCGTGCAAGTTCCTGGCGTTGGGAAGGTAAGTGCGCGTGCGGCCTGGATGAAGTATCAGGAAATCAACAGTGATATTATGGAGTGGGATTTAAAATTTAATTAAGCTGTAGTTAATTTATATAAAATTCGTGTTAACTTTAAACCATCATATCTTTGTCATACAAGGTCGAAAACGCACGAAACTTTTTCCTTTGGAATCGTTTCGTCGAGCACTACGCGATGCAATTGGATTGGAGTCATTTGGAGATAAAGAAAATTTCGGGTAAAATTAAATGCTCGTTTAATTTTATTCGAAATAAAACGCCTGGAACAACGGAAAATCAAGGTGAGTGTTTTATAACGCTCACACCGTACTAAATATCTTTATGCTAGTTGAATTTGACATTATGAAGTGTTATGATTTTATTTGTCGTTATTTGATGAAATTTAATTGTCATATAGATTATCATTTGAATTAACAGTTGAAATTAAATTGACAGTTAAATTTGAAATTAAATTTGAAATTGAATTGCGATTTAATTACCTGACATCGATAATTATTAAATTGCCATGAATTGTATTGTTTATTGGATGATGTATTTTGATGGATGCTATTGGTTGATAATTGAATGTTTGGATGTTTATTTGCTTATATAGATCTTGTTATGCATACATATGATACTGTGATTTAATTAAGTGATATATGCTCTTCCCTGACATCTAATTGAAGAAAATAACTAATTGGCCATAGGATAGAAAATTATATACGGACACTGAATTGGCTAAATTAATAATTTTAAATCGTCGATTTGAAATTTATTTAAATGTTTGATTTGAAGGTTATAAATAGAAATAAATTTATAGAAATCGAATTTATTGGCAAATTGAGTTTGGAATGTTGAAATAAATTTTGGTAAAAGAAAATTGTTAAATAATTTAAGTTGAGACTTTGAGAATAAAATTTAGGATATGATTGAATTCCGAAAATCTATTTGATTTAAAGATTGAACATTATTTCGAACTCTGAGTATTACTGCGTAAAAGCGACATAAAAATGATATTTTGGAATTGAGCTTGAAATTGAATCATATTTGAAATGTAGATTTAAATTTGAGTATTGAAGGATAATTAAGTAAAAGTGAGATATAAGCGATGTTGAAATCGAGCTTGGAATCGAATCATGTTTGAAATTTGGATTTAGACTCGTATATTGATGGATAATTTTGTAAGTGTTCTAAATGGATATTTTGAAAAACCAAGCTCTAAATCGATATAAATTGAAATTGAACTGATTGTAAGTGAATATAAAATTGAATAAATTTGAAGTCAAAGTTGACGTTGAATTGAATTGAAATCGAAATTGAAATCGGTAGAATGGAAATTGAAATTGATTTGAATTGGGAAGATATAATTGAAATGGATTGGTTTTGAAGCTATCTCATTTTGTTTTAAAATTTACTCAGTTATATAAAATATTTTTGAATACTTAAACTATTTTAATCTATTTTAAATCTACTTAACCAAATTTAAATTACTTTAAACTAATTTATCTATTTCAAATCCATTTTAAGATTTTAAGTATTTTTAACTATTTTAATTATGTAAACTACTTTTAAACTACTTAAAACTATTTTCTAAAATTCTAACCTGGTCAATAAAGTGGAATGTTTATATTTAAATCTTGAATTTAAAATACGAATTGAGTTAAAGTGAAGTTTTAACCTAAATTGAAATTGGAAATGATTTTGAAACCGAAATGAGATATTGATGCGAAAATTGATTTTTGAAACGGAATTTAACATTTTGAAAAGATACGATGATATTTGAAATGGATTTGATTTTTGAAGCGAACATTATATTTTGATATCAATTATGAATCGATTTGAAATGTAAAAGAGCCAACGGTGTAATAATATGTAGTCATTAAAGAGACCGGAATCGGATATGGACATACTCTCTGTCGATACCGAAAACCACTTTAATAACTATTATACGCAGAGTGTTGATCCAGAATGAAGTGGATGGTTTGGTGAACGCGTTGATTGAAGAAAGAGAACGATATTGGATGACCCCTGACATGACTAAAACAGGAGCCACGCCGGGCCATTGAGGTTCGCCACCTCTAGCGGACACGCTTCTTCGATACCATATGCATTACATTTGTGATGCGATTTGGGTGCACCCCTTGATTTCGGAGTGTTGTTTCGCGGTGTTGGGGTGGCTGCTGGCTATGCCCAACATCAGTCCGGATCACGCAACTACTAGTATCCTAGTTGGTATCGCCTCATGTACCTTGTCATACTGATTATCCTATTCGCGACCACTACATTTTGATTTGTACCTTGAGTATATGGATTGCCCTCTGGTGACTTCCGGTTTTGGGAAACTAGGGTCTTGTATATGCTTTTGGGAATATAAAATATGTTAAGGGAGATTATGGTAACGCCTTAACGCTATTTTGATACTTTATATTATTGATAGGCATTATCTACTTAGCGTATATTACTACATAGTAGATAGTTTAACGGATCCTTGAGAGATGGAAAATCCCGTAACATCTCTTAAGTTATTGCACGCACGTTGACACTGGATATGGGATGTCAAACCCCGTAAACATTTCTGACGCCGTTACATTCATATTTATTTACGATCGATTTAACATTCATAAGGATATTTTAGTCATGACTCGAGTGTTTTGTCATTTCATTACGCTCAGGTCAGTCCTGAGTTTTTCAGATTTTGAAGATCTATTCTGGAGGACGAAGACGAAGATTTGGTATACTATTATTATTATTACCCTTGCATCATGCTATCTGCTGCATTATTTTAATTATTCTGTTGTATATGTATAACTCTGATAAGTGTTGTACAAATAATTGTCAAAGTATAGTAAACAGCTTCATGAACTGTTTATTTGACTATTATATTTTATCGTTCCGCTGCGAGATTCTGTGTTGTTTCATTTCCTTTATTTCTCTTTCTTTTCTTTTCTTATTACCCCAATAACCATCTGCCCTTTTGAATGGTTTGGAATCGACATGTGTATTTTATCGTCGGTTTTAAACTGTCCAAAAAGGCGGGTCGTTACCCAAACCAAACTCGTAGAAGGCACAATAAGGCATGTAGTACGGCACGTGAGGTAATGGCAGGGTAGGATTCTACCGTTTTGCAGATCCGGACTGGTGGTAACGCATAGCAGCTACTACTGCCCACCTCAGAACACACTTCCATAATAGAAATCGAGGGGTGGCCACCAAATCAATCACAAGTCATAACAAAGTATCGAAGAAGCATGTCCAGTCCATGGTACGTTCTCACTTGGCCCGGCGTGGCTCCTGTTTTAGTCACATCAAGCTGACTCACGGGAGTCAGGGCTACATAAATACCTCATACATAATCGTTTGCCAACCATCCTACTTCATTCTGGAATCTCCACCACGTACATGGTTATTATAGTGGTTTTCGGTATTGGCAAAGAGTATGACAATATCCGATCCAAGTCCCATTAACAACCAAATGCTTATTTCACACCAGATGGTTCTTTTAAATTTCCAATACCGTTTCATAATTGATGTCGAAATATCATATTTAATTCAAACCATATCACCTTTGAAATCATGTTCACTTTCGAAATCATATCTATAAGGTAGGTTAATTGAATTCTTATTTCAAAATCATCATATTTACTCAAATATGTCATTTCACTAGTAAATATCGTTTCAAATCCCAACTTAAGTTATAACATCATTTACCATAATCACTTTGAAATTAAGGATTTAAATATAAACAATTTAGCCTTGCACAATTTGAATTTTCTTTTGAAAATAGTTTAGATAGTCATAAGTAGTTTCAAAATAATTTAAAAACAGTTTTAAAATAGTATAAATGGTTTAGAATAGTTTTAAAATAGATAAAAATAGTTTAAAGCGGTTAAAATATTTAAAATAGTTTGAAATAGATTATAATAGCTTAAAATAGATTAAATAGCTTAAAATAGATTAAAATGGGTTAAACATAGTTTAATAGTTTAATATAAAATGTTTTGAAAATCTAAGTAAATCTGAATTTAAAATAATATATTTTTAAACAGTTTATATTAAAATAATTAATTTGCTAGTAATATCAAATTAAACTATTTTTTCCATTTCAACAAATCTAAACCTTATCGGCTTACAAATTGACAAACTCAACTTTTACCTTTCAATTCAGATTATCAATAAAACCATTTAAATTTATATCAATTTCAAACCCATGTTTGAATTATAACTTTAAGCTACTCCAAATTCAATAGATTTCAAAGTTAAATATTTAAATGTTTTTAGTAACTCAATTTCGATAAATTTCATTTATACTTCAAATTCAACCTTAGAATTTCACTTTAGATTCTTTAATCATTCATTTAAACCAATTCTAATTACAACATTTAAAGCTTGGATTTTTGAAAATAATTCAGGTTATATAAATCAAGTTTTATTTCAAAATATCATTTATCCGAATTCAAAAATTTAGGATTTAAAATCATTTAATTTATTCAATCCGATGTCCACGTATAATTTTCTACCCTATGGTCAAGTGATACAGATATATATATCATTTCAACCTACAATAATTTAAAATTTATGGATCTATATCATTTCAACAGCAATCCCGAATTAAAATTCAACGTCCATAAAATCGCTTGAGTCTATCATTTCAACTCATAATGATTTTTCCGTAATCCATAGATCATTCGGGTATTTAACGTTCCAACCCATAGTGATTTTCCTAATAAGAACTAAGGGAACTTGTAGTATGAATTAATACATAAAATATAGCATTAGTCATCCAATATCAACTATCAACATCCATCACAATCACCATTCAAACCAATCAATAAACAATGACAAGTTCTTGATAATCAATAACAGGAATCAACTGGAAATTTAGAATTTAATATTAAATAAAATGGCAATTAAGTTCAATAAATTGTATTTAACTGGAATGATGATTTAAATATACCAAATAGCAGTCAAATCAACTTGTAATCCATCATAAATTTAATTTAACTAACATAAGATAATTTAGTAGTCGTGAGTGGGTTAAAACACTCACTTTTGATTTCAAATCGATTTGAAGGCTCAAATTTTAACAGTCTCGGAACTCATCCAAATAAGTTCCATATGTCTGGAATTTCGATAAAATACCAATGAAATAAACCGCGTGTAAATCCGAGCTCATATGGAAAAGATATACAAGTTAAAATATTCGAAGTTAAAATTTAAATTAAATAAAATAAACTCGTACCAACCATTTACCTCCTGCCATGTCAACGTAACTCGCATGTCTTCATCCTCGATCCTCGTTCATGCAACGACCGAAAATCCCAACAGCGTCGACCTTTGACCACTAAATACGAGCATCTTCGACCACCTGGCCACTAATGACTACCTCTATCCTCTGGCCCATGATGAGCTGCTCCCATCCATTGCCATGACATCCCCTCCAGCCACCCTAAATGACGCGCATCTCCACCCTAATGTTTAGGGTTTCGAGCCCTAAAACTCCAATTCTGGCCGCCTCCAACCACAATACAAGATGCGACCACCCGCAATCTTCTCCATGAAGCGAGCTTCACAAAACCCCTCAAACGATTTTAGAAACAGTCGTAGTCAATCAACCTCTAGTTAAATAGCAGAGGTTAAACCATTAAATTTTGGACACATAAAGACCCAAATTGGAAATCAAACTACAGATCTTGCTTGCGCTCGTCGAGAGCTCCGATCGGCATATAATATGTCATGGTTTGGAGGAGTTTGAATTTTGAAATTTATTTTTGGGGATTTACGTTTTCAGCCACTGAGAAGAGAGAAGCAGGCAGATGGAATTGTATGTAGTGAGATAAGAAATAAAAAAAGCTGCTAGGGTTTAGAAAGATCTATTTATATGAACAAAGCCGGATATGAAAATGAACATGTATCGAATTGGTACGAACGACAATAACGACCCAAAAATCCTGTTTCGCTTCCGAAACGAAAATGGGTCATAACATATATCAATTTTTTTAATATTTTTAAACTCAATGGAACCGGGTTTCAAGTCCTAATTCCACCGTATAAAGAAGCTAGCTTTTAAAATCAGCTTATTTCAAATTGATTTCAATTAAATGGATTTCTACGTGTTTCGAGTCTGTACGATAAAACGACAAGTCCAATCGTCTCGAAACTTGAAACCTTACAATAATTCTCCATTATGGATCCAGTGAAATAGGTTTCGTCGAAATCCAACACACTGGCTAAAATGGCTATTTTAACATTAGATAAATAAACTATTATTAAATTGTAACGACCTGCCTTTTTGGACGGCTTAAATCGACAATAGACCACACATGTCAGACTTAAACCATTCAAAAGGGCAGATTGTTATGGGTAAATAAGAAAAAGAAGAGAAAGAAGTAAAACCAATACAGAATCTCGCAGCAGAATGACAAAATATAATAATCAAATAGTAGTTCATGAAGCTGTTTTATACATACATATGATTATTCTTCTACAACACCAAATCATAGTTTCTTAAAACAGGAATAAATAAATAAATGCAGTGGAAAACATGATGCAGCGGAATAAATAAAATAAATAATAATAGTACTTAATCTTTTTCTTCGTCCTCAAGAAAGTAGTGTTCGATAAAGTGAAAAGCTCAGACTGATTCGAGCGAACTGAAAAGATAAAACACTTGAGTCAGAACTAAAGGATCTTATGTAAGTTAAATCAATGGTAAAATAAATATGAGCGTAACGGCGTAAGAGATGTTTATGGGGTTTGACATCTTCTATCCAGTGTCAATGTGAGTGCAATAACTTAAGAGATGTTCGGGATTTCCATCTCCAAAGGATCCGATAAACTATCTACTATGTAGTACAATACACTATTATAATAGTGTCTACAATAAAGAAAAGTATTAAAATAGCGTTAATACGTTACCTATGTCCCCCTTAACACATTTTATATATTCCCGTAGTTTACACAATGCCGTAAGCTCCACCAAACCTGTGGTTTACCTAGAGGACACTCCATAGGTACGGTACAAAACAAACTCATAGAATGCACGCTAGGGCATGTGAACATGGCACTCGAGGCAATGCCAGGGTAGATTTACCAATTGCAGAACCGAGCTGGTGGTAACGCATAGCGGATACTACCGCCCACCTCGGAATACATTCCCAAATCAAAATCAAGGGGTGGCCACCAAATCATCACAAAGTCAAAATATGGTATCGAAGAAGCACATCTGATCGGAGGAATGACCTCACTTGGCCTAGGATAGCTCATGTTTAAGTCACATCTAAGCTGACTCGCAGGAGTCGGGGTCACGTAAATACCTCATACAGAATCGTTCATCAAACCATCCAACTTCATTTCTAGAATCTCCACCACGTACACAGTTGTTAAAGTGGCTTTCAGTATTGGCAGAGAGTATGACAATATCCGATCCCAGTCTCTTTAATAACCAAACGCTTATTTCACACCGGATGGTTCTTTTACATTTCAAAAAGTCAATTCACAGTTTATATCAAAATATTATATTCAATTTCAAATCATATCTCTTTCGAAATCATATTCACTTTCAAACTATATTCACTCTCAAAATCATATTCACTTTCTGAAATTCACATTCACTTTGAGACTATCGATAGGTTATGTAAATTAATTCTTCATTTCAAAGTCATCTTATTCACTCAAATATGTGATTTCACAAAAAGGTATCAATTCCAAATTCCAACTTAGGTTGTATCATCATCATGGATTTAGATATAAATACTTCAACTTTACATAGTCTGAAATTTTAAAAAATCGTTTAGGTAATTATAAATAGTTTATAAAGTTTTAAAATAGTTTAAATAGTAAAAATAGTTTAAATAAAATTTAAATTTTATTTAATTAGTTTTTAAAATGATTTAAGTAGATTTAAATTATATTATGTAGAGTTTAAAATAGATTAAATAAATATTAAAATAGATCAAATAGATTTAAATGATATTAATTAGATTTAAAATAGATTAAATAAATTTAAAAAAAGGGAAAATAGATTAAATAGGTTATAATAGATAAAAATAAATTGAAATAGTTTAAATTGATTAAAATAGTATAAATTAGTGTAAAATAGATTTCAAAGTTATAACCAAACAATTTCAATAACTCAATTCCGATAAATTCATTTATATTTGACACTTCAACTTTGAAATTTCAATTTAAATCATTAAAACAATTCATTAAATCAATTCCAATTTCAGCATTTACACCTGGATTCACGAAAATAATTCAGTTTATATAAATCAATTTCTATTTCAAAATACCAGTTAACTAAATTCAAAATTTTAAAGATTCAAAAATCATTTATTTTAACCGATCCGGTGTCCGTATATAATTTTCTACCCTAGGGTCAAGTGATACAGATATTTATCATTTCAATCTGCAATTTAAAATTTTATGGTTATATATTATTTCAAACCGCAATCCCGAATTAAATAAAAGTCCATAAAATCGCTCGGGTCTATTATTTCATCCCATAATGATTTTTCCCTAATCTATAGATCGTTCGGGTATGTATCATTTCAGCCCATAGGAAACTTGCGGTGTTATAACAAAATAAAATATAACATCCAGTCATCCAATACCAACAATCAAACATCCATCACAATCATCATCTAAATCTACCAATAAACATTAATAGATAACTGATCATCAATAACAGGTATTAATTTGACACTAAATTCAATATTAAATTAAAGCTGATTAAATGCAACAAAAGTCAAATTTAACTGGAATGACAATTTAAATATACCAAACATGAATCAATTAATTTCTAATCACATTATAAATTTAATTTAACTAACATAATGTAACGACCATGATTTTTCGACATTGGATTTGGAATATTTAGATGGTCTTAAATATTTATTTTGAATTATAAATTGATTTCTGGATATGAAAATTTTGATTTTAATTATAAAATAAATTCAGAATTTAAATACATCAATTTGTTGAATAATTCAATTTTTAAGTTTATAACTGAATATTGGTTAAAATAGCGAATCTGGAGTTTTAAGTTTAAAAGTATTTTAAAGGCTTTTAAAATATATAGTAATAATACTGAAGGCATTGTAACTTTTAAAATTGAATTTGGAAGTGATCTGTTCTATTTAAAAATATATAGTTTATATTGTTATTTAAAAATAGCATTTCGAGGCACATTCTCGAAATTCGACGAAACCAGTTCTATTGGAGTCGTAATATTGTATTATCATCGGATTTCAAATTTCGTTGCTTTTGGAGTTATCTAATGGCCATACGGTTTAAAAACGCGCTAAAATTTATATCGAAAATTTAATATAATAACTGGTTCCGAAAAGCTATCTTCTCCATATGATTGAATTAGTACTTGAAACCTTTTCCATTGTGTTGGGAATAGGGGTATAACATTATAGACGCTTAGCGGCACGCATCGATGGGAGATCAAGATTTTAAGTTGCGAAATCGACACGATTTAAATTTTAAACACACACACGCACACACATATATATACATATGCGTGTGTGTGTGTATCAACATTCAAATCTATATTCCAATCAGCCTACTTTCTTTCCCATCAGCTGTACTTCCTTCATATCAGCACTGTGACGACCTAAAATTTATGACCTCGAAAATTCGACACTAGTACATTCACGGTAGAAGTGCCGAGCAATCGAACGCCGAAAATTTCAAATTGTTAGAGAAAGAAGAAGAAGGTAGAAGATGGACAGGAAACAACAGCATCTCACATTCACAGCGGATTAAATATAATATCAAATAATAGCATTTATACAAAGAAAGCTGTAATTATCAATTCTATAACAATACATTAGAGTACAATCATTTATACGTAAATTGGACAGTTGTAATTAACTTGTCTCACACTACAATCAAATCAAATCAAATCAAGTACACAGTAGGATACTCCATATGTTCCTGCCATCCAGCTTGCCTCCTGAGCTCAAGAACGTCCTAACGTGAAAATCTTGTAATATTCGATCTGACCCGAGCATTACAATCAAGTAACAACCGGGTCAGGCTGGAAACCAAAGTAAGTAAACCCATAAAATTTGAATTACTAAGTTATAAAACATAGTTGCAAACCATGGTAACTCATACCTCACTACGAGTTCTTATCTTATTATAATCAATACATATTTCATAAGATTATATCAATGAATTGTTACTCAGTTTAAAAGGCCATGCTGCTTCTTTTATATCATTCTAACCAGTTTGATTCTACGGCCAAATCTAAAAGAATTACTGTGGATTACAAATCGAATTGGTTTCGGGTATTTTCTGATACATGACTCCAGTCTCTTCGAATCTAATGTCATCTTTAATCAAGTTGTTTAAGTGAATACGATTAAATCTTAAATACAGGATGTCAATACACAGCAAAACATCACCGATAAATACCCTACATTATCACAATTCAACCCAAATATATCATATCACAGAACATCAAAATTTTATCAGACTAAAGACATTAATTCAAAACATTCAATACGATTTAAATCATCCATAAGCAAGATTAATTTGTCATCCAATCTAATTAATTTAATTAATACAAAATAAATTAAATACCTTTAAATCCTGCTTAATTAACATTAATTAAACCATTTAATTAATTATTGAAATTAATTAATTATTCTTTAATCATTAATTATTCATATTAATCAACTAACCTTTAATTACTTACATTAATAAATGATCCTTTAATTACACTAATTAATTAATTATTGTTAAATCGTTTTCATTAAGTAATTATCCTCTAATTTCTTAAGTTAATTAATTAACCCTTTATTTATTTTAAACAAAACAATTTTTTTAAAACATTTAAATTTCAGCATTTAAATCCTTGAATCTGTTTGAAAACTCATTGATAAATTTACTTTGGGAAACTCGATTAACATCCCTTTGAAACATATTCTTTTTTTAAAAAAAAAACTTTAAAACTTGATCATACTTTCATTTAAAAGCCTGGTTAAGAAAGTTGTTTAAAGTAAAACCTGTTTGCTTTACAAATTAAAACTGGTATTACAATAATACCCTACCCGAGCCAAAACTGCAGAAACCCTTGAGTCAATACCAAGCAGACTCACATCACTCCCTTCGAGTCAACACGCGATCAATTACGAGCCTGACCCAAGCCAAAATTTCCATTTCCCCCCTCTTCTTATCTTCTTCTTCCATTCTCATATGCACGCATCCTACGTGCACGTGCACGTGCAAGTGCACATGAGATCGAAGTTTCGTCGATCACCATTAGCCATGTCGCCAAGTCATCGTCATCAATCAAGTCCTTTCCGACCTCTCAGACCAACTCGACACTGCTCGAAACCAAATCGAGCTGTTCACCTCTTCCAAAGAAAACCCAGCTCCCCTCATTCACCGTGTGTAACAACCCACCTTTTTGGATGGTTCAAATCGACAATAAACCGCACATGGAAGAATCAAACCATTCAAAAACATGGATTGTTAATGGGGTAAATAAGAAAAAAAAAAGAAAAAGGAAAGAGAAAAACGAAATACAGAATCTCGCAGCGGAACGAAAAAATATAATAATCAAATAAACAGTTCATGAAGCTATTTTACAAATAACATTTGATTACACTTTTACAAATTCAAATCAGAGTTATACATATATCATAAATAACCAAATAATGCAGCGGAACACATAATGTAGTGGAATAATAAATAGCAATAATATACTGAATCTTCGTCTTCGTCCACCAGAAAATAAGCTTCAATGCTGAAAAACTCAGGCTGACCCAAGCATAAAGGAAAATAATACACTCGAGTCAAAACTAAAATTCCAATGCAAATTAAATCAAAAGTAGATGAAATAAGGAATCCAGATAACTGCATTTTTGAAGGTTCAAATTTCTAGAAATGTTATTGTTTCCATATTCAAAATAAAATGGATTTCACAATAGATCCATTCTAGTAAATTACAAATTTACAGAACAATTCCTAGTTAAATTTTATAGTTTGAGAGATTTGATTTATAAAAAAATGTTCTAAAGTTTCAATATTCACTTTTTTGAAACTTCTCAATGTTTCAAAATTTAATTTTGAAAACTTTAAAGTAAGGTAATGACGGTTTACTTCCCAAAATGATTTTTATGGTTCAAATAGTAAATCTAAACATACTATTTTCCTCTGATGTAAATATTTGAAATTCATGGATTTTACATCCTTAATCAGTGTGCAAATAATCAATATGAATATTTAAATAATTACAATAAACTGTAGGGTGATAATGAGGATGTATCAAATAAATGAACAAATATACATTCAATCACAATATCATCCATCACAACATACAATAAAACATTCAAATCAATCAATTCAACAAATCAACCAATTCAATAACATGTCATAGTAATTATTAGTCGTCACATATTGGAATTTAGCTATTCAAATTAAATATTAATAAATATTCCAAACCAACAATCAAAAATTTATCACTATATGACCTGGTTTACCTTGCAATAAAATTTAGTATTTCGTGAGTGAGTTTAAACACGCACCTTTTGGATTTCCCTTTTCTAGTCGGATTTGGATCTGCTTCTACTTCCTCCTTTTGATTTGTTTCCTTCTATCTTAATCTTTTTTTAGAATGTTTTGGAAGAGATAGAGAAGTTATAGATCTGGATTTGAAGAAAAATATTTGGAAAAAAAGAAGAATGATTGGAAAAGAAGAAAATTTAAAGAAGATGAAGATGTAACAACCCGGTATTCTCAACCATTCGCATCCATTATAAGTGTATAGGTAGACACTCATGCCGGAATTGAATTTCTCAAAATACCGCGTTGTAAATAAAAATTTGGAAAATCTCAGAATATACAGTAAATAAAATCAAAGATTCACAGACACAGAGTAATAATAATGCAGCAGAAATAAAAGAGATAGTAGTTCATGAAGCTACTATATAAATATATCAGAGTTACATAAAATACAACAGGAGAAATAAAGTACAAAAGAAGTCTCACTACAAAGAAATCTACTAATACAAGAGCTGAAAGGACCAGTAGACTGAAAAGATAAAACTAGACAAGCAGATAATCTCCAGCGATTCCAAATCTCCAGAAGGTGGAAATCCAAATCTGTGAATACTCAGGCTGACCCGAGCGTAAATAAAAAAAATACAAACACTCGAGTCAGGACATACATACTTATACAATGTAAACCAACTCAAGTGAACTGTAGTAAATGTACAAGTAACTTAGAAGATGCTTTGGACCGCCCATCCTCTAAGGATCCATTAAACTATTTACTATGTAGTAATATACGTTATATACCGTAGTGTCTATTCAGTAAAGTATAATCATATAGAAAATAGCGTTAAGAGGATGGTGAACCTTAACGCGGTCGGATCATTAAAACCAAAATCGTAGTGGGCTCGCTATAAGGAGATGACACGGCACGTGAGGCAATGCCAGGGTGGATACACCGTTTGCACTCCCGGACCGGTGGTGACGGCAAGCCAGCAGCTTCCGCCCACCTCGAACAATACCCCCGAATCAAAGTGGCGCCACCGTATCGAATCACAAAAGTAATATAATGGTTTCCGATGGAGCATGCTCGATGAAAGGGTGCGACCCTTTGTGTAGCCCGGTATAGCTCCTGTTTTAGTCATTTATGCCAACTCACGGGAGTTGGGTCCACGTAATATACCTCGAGAACGTCGCCACCATCCTACTTCATTCTGGAATCTCCACCGCGTACACAGTTATTAAAGTGGTTTTCGGTATTGGCCGGCGATAAGACAATATCCGATCCCGGTCTTTTTAACAACAAATCGTTATTATAACCCGTAATTATAACTTTAAAACAATATTTTATACTTCAAAATGAAATATCATTTCAACCCAAATCTTTATCAAAATAAAGATTAAATCATTTCCAAACCATTTCAATATATCATCATACCATATCTTTCAATTCAAATATTTATTAAAATAAATATCAAGTCATTTCTAACCATTTCAATATATTAAATTATCATATCCTTTCAAACTTCCTTTCAAATCATTTTAATATATCAAAATATCATAACCTATCAAAGCTTCATTTCCAAATTGCCATATCTTTCAGAACTTCTTTCAAATCATTTTAATATCAAAATATCATATCTTTCAAAACTTCGTTTCAAATCATTTTAGTATCAAGATATCATATCTTTTCAAAACCACATTTCAAATCATTTTAATATATCAAAATAGCTATATTTTTCAAAACCACATTTCAAATCATTTCAATATACCAAAATATTATATCTTTCACTACCACATTTCAAATCATTTTAATATATCAAAACAGTTATATTTTTTCAAAACCACATTTCAAATCATTTCAATATACCAAAATATCATATCTTTCAATACCGCATTTCAATCATTTTAATATATCAAAATATCATATCTTTTCGAAACCACATTTCAATCATTTTAATATATCAAATAGTTATATTTCAAAACAAATTACTTCATTTTAAATCATAAAAATGAAGTTATTACATTTATTAATTAAATTATTAAATTCCAAAAATTTAAACTTTTCAATGTTCATTTATGAACTTAAATTTATTAAAACAATGAAAATTCAAGTTTCGCAGCATTTGGAAAATGCTACAGAAAGTTACATTCAAACAATTCAATTTAACAAAAGACAGTATTTAAAATGTTGTTAATTAACATCAAATATTCAATAGAATTTCACAAACACTTATTTTTTTATTTAAATCATTTTTTACTTATAAATTCATACATTTTCACGTTTATAAGCATCATTTAATTTTTCCTTAAATTCATGATTTTATAAAGTTAAGTTTCCTTTCAAAAATCAATATTTATTAATAATTCAGTTATTAAATTTCAACATTCAAATTTAAATTCATTACATTAAATTTCAACTTAACACTTATGTTTAAAATTTCAAATTTAATTTCATTCCACTTTATTTAACTTAACTTAAAATTTCACTTTTAAACCAAATTCATAAATTCCAGTTTAAGTTATATTTCCAAATTCAACTCAATATTCACTCAATAACATTTTAACTTTATTCAAAAATCATTTATATGTTATAGAATCATTTTAAATTAATTTCCATTCAAAATATCATAAAATTATCATATTTTAAAAGATAATTTAAATTCCATTAAAAATTAAATCAAAATTTCCAAAATAACTTACATTCAGATTTTCTAACTTTTCCATAATTTATTTAACTTATAGATTTCCAGAAAATCAATAATACTTTACAAAAATTATATTTTTATTTAATTTTAAATCAAAATAATATAATAATTATATTTCTAAAATATTTTAAAATTGTTAGAAAACATATTTTAACTACGGGCCTGTATATAATTTTCTACGCTAGGTAAAGTGATACGGGTAATATATCATTTCAACCCATAATTTACAAAGAAAATCCAGGTTTTACCATTTCAACCTGTAGTCCCAAGTAAATAAAATAAATTGAAAATCGGTCAGGCCTATCATTTCAGCCCATAACGATTTTCCCATATTCCAAAGTCCGTTCGGGTATGTATCATTTCAACCCATAGTGATTCTAATCTAAAGGGAACTTGCAGTGTGATAAACTGATAAAAATAGCTGAACAACATAATGTAACAGTAACATATGCTATAACATGTGTTTAAGCATGGGTGAACATCATAAAATCATAATATAGCAGGTGTAACATGATAATGCATTTTACAGATTCAAAAGGGGTCAATTTACTAGTTATATATGTACATACTGTCTGGAGAGAATAACTCACATGTTCAAAGCTGGAGATATCCACCAAAGCACACAACGCAACACAATGAAGGCACGATGACATGGATATGACTTGAGAGTGGAGAGCCAAAGCAATTTGACTTGTTCAAACATTTACACAAAACAATACAAATATATGTAAGTTTCAACACGATTTAAACATCAAATACATTAGAATTCAAAGCCCAAAACAACATCGAATGAATTGCATGTAACGAGTCGGAATTTTGCCCGCTCAAAAATCGACATCCATACTTCAAATCGTATTCGAATGCCATAGATTCGACCGTTCAAATCCGATTCGCCGGAGCTTATAACAATCATTAAGTAAACAACACAGCGGAATAAAAGAATAATACATTGATATACAGCTTTGATACGATATCTGATACAACAGATGATCCAATAGATATCAATATACATCAAAGATATGATACAATAAATAGCAGCGGAAAGAAAATAGATAACACTAGCAGCGGAACAAAATAACTCTAAGATAATCTTCAACGAAGAACTCCAAATCTGAACTCCATCTCCAAGAACTAATCCAGCAATAGCGAGAATCCCAATAACGATGCACCTAGCATAAGCAAGTCTGGTCCGGTCCAAAGACTGAACTAACTCCAGATAATCTACTAAACCTGACTATCTGGAAAACCCAACTCTAGACTGCTCGTGTAGAAAATAATGAGCACCCAGAGTTTAGGAAAGAAACAATAAACTCCGGATCAGTCGTGGGACTGGTGTGAGCAACAAAAACAGTTTATCTTTTAAAACATTCAACAAAAGATTTTCAAAGTCAATTCGCAATGCTTTTTTAAAATAAGACTACCATAAGGCCTCCCGCACACACACACAATGCAAACGCAGAATTGGAGGAGATTTCTCCTTATGATAGTCAAAGATGCTTGATACGCATTAAAAAGAAACATTTGATATTATTACTAGTGCATAGTGTAGGAAAAATTCATTTCGAAAGTAGAATATAAATCTTAGCCAACATACGACCATTATCGTATGCCTACTATAGCTAACCATGTTCAATAGCAGGTTACCGCCACATTCCATGGCAGGTTATACAACTAATACTGTACAAGGTTCGTATTGTTTCTTTGGATTTCCAACGAATGATCAGGCCAAGGAACTTCCCATTGCCACATGAGAATTCCTCTGGATGGACATCCCCGAGAACCAAACCGGATCTCTACCAACACAAGGCCGGGTTACCCCTAACTGAGTAACAACTGACCGAATATGCCATCCCCCGGTCCTTTGGGACCTTTCACCGAGCGCTCGTAATCAATTCACACAATCATAAAGTGTTTTCAACATGAGTAAGTATCTGGGCTCCATACCATGATACCACCCTTTTCCAGAAGGAAATGCACATATCCTAAAGGGCGCTACCCCTCATAACCTTGCTGCTTCTTTCCTGTTTTGACCATTCCCGAGGTGTGAGGCTCGACGAAGTCACGTCCACAAAAACATACTTTATACAAAAGCCATGCTTTGGGTCAACAAATGATCATAGGAATGATCACAAAGATAGACGATCAAATAAATGATCCTATCACAAATAATCAACACAATGATCATTTCACAGCAACACTCAGTATGTCACATTACCAAATTGGGAATATATCGCTAATAATCTTCAACTACATAACCTCTGAGCTCGTACGTCTCAGAGAAGGGTGTTAAGCTAAAAGAATAAATTCTCCGCCACCAACAGAAATGTATTTGAAAGAAATCTGCTTTATATCTCAAAGTGTAATGTCAGACACACAATCCATACAAGTCGGTTCCGGGCTCGAACAGAACCAAAGGCACTTACAAAGAAGTCCTTGCAATCCGGATATTCACAATCCCGATCGGATTTCCCATCACTTAGGGAGTTTCAATACCGGCGCGACTCGGTGCAGAAACAATCGATAGGTCATCCTATCGCTTTCGCAAATAGCCGGTCTTCAACACCGGTCTTCAAATGCTATCCATATCGACGAATCACTTATTCGGAATGGGTTATACGACCCCATGGTCCTTTCCCGGCTAAACCGAATAGTGAGTGCAGTATTTAAAAATATATGGATATTGGGATTTCAATTAAGTCACAACTTAAAACCCAAAACTTTCCTTTCAAATGGTTTAAACAAATTACCATTTCAAATCTTTATATTACAAAAAGATTTATTTCACAAAGATCAATTCATAGACTTCAAAACAATTTCCATTCGTTAAATCTTTAAATCAAGATTCAACTTATAGCTTTCAAATCGTTTCCGTAACTTGGAAATTATCTTCATTTTCAAACTTGAAATTCTTTTTAACACAAATTGGACGTTCATTTCTTATGTGAAAGTTTTTATTATTTGAAAACAACAGTTTTCGTTTCAGAAAAATCCAATTATATTTACACGAGTTAAAGCCCTTGAATTCTATTCACATCCCCAAATCAATACTTTTAAAATAGTTTAACCCATATATAACTGGTTTTAATCCCTAGTTTTAAATCATAGAATTCAACTTCAAATCTTGAATTTAAGTTCAAATCAAAATTTTCAACTTCATATTTTATCGAGTTATTCAAAATAAATTTCATTTATGAAATTCCATTTCAAAAGCTTTTCACTTTAAACCCAATCCATTTCCAAAACATTTGAATTTAAATATTCAACTTCAAAACTATTTTCTAAAATCTGTGACTTAATCGATTTCCTCGTGAAATCCGTATTGGTGTGTGCGTATAAGTGTGGTCCAGGGGTTTAACATAATAAAAGTGAAACATCATTTCAATCATCACATATTAAAACCCAGAAATATAGTTGATAAGAGATATAAACTATAAAGCTTACCGTCCATACACAGATTCACAGATAATATACAAATGTATCATCCATAAATGAATAAATTATACATACCACAATCTACAGAACAAAATATCACAGATCAGATAGGAAAAACAATTCAAGGCAACTCATACAATACAATTGTTCATAAGTAAGGTCAGGCATTTGATAATCATTCATAAACAAGATTAATAAATTGTTTAATCCTAATTAATTCAATTTATTTCCAATTATATCAATTACTTATGAATTAATTATCCAATCCTGATTAATAAATCACAAATCGTTTGATATAAATCAATTTATCAAACATATAAATAAATTAATTATTCTTAGTTCATCATATTAATTAAATCAACATTTTAAACCAATTTCCTAATTAATTAACTTTAATTAATTATTTAAAGAAATTAAATCTTTTTAACTTCTTACCATTAAGCAATCATCTCATACAAATAAATCATTAATCACCAGTTAACCTTTAACAATAAATTGATCAAAATATCCAATTTGAAATTACACTTCGTAATTAACCTCTTAATTACTTTCATTAAGTAATTAACAATTTACATTTGATTATCTTAATTTATAAATCCAATTAATTATCAAAATTAACCACATTAATTTAATTACTTAATAATCTCTAGTTAATTATCTTCATTAACTAATAACATTTCCTTAATTACTTTCTTAAGAAATTACCTTAATTAATCATTATTAATCATCTTTAATTATACATTTATCTAAATCATTATTTTAAAATCAAATAATTAAGTCATTCCTTAATTCTTTTATAAATTAAATTCTTTTATTATCTTAATTATTTTCTTTAATTTACATTACATTTTTATTTTACTTACAACCTTAATTTATACAGGAATTTTATCAAAAGTCAAGTTTTAAATATTTGTTTGAAAACAAATTTACTTTTAAAAGCTATTTTAATTTAAACTTGTTTTTAAAACATTCTGATTCAAGAACTGATTTGAATTTCTAGATTTGGATTCAAAATAAACTTGAATCCATTATTTTAAACATTTGATTTTAAACTTTGTTTTCAAACCCTTAATTTTAAATCTTGATTTAGAATCCAAATTTTCATTTTAAAATTTCAAGATTTAAAAGTTTATTTGAATCTAAGCTTCAAACTGGATTTAAACTTTGTCTAACTCTAACTCATAAATTTAAATAAAATTTAAATTTGTTTAAATTCAAGTTACAGTCAGGTTTACAAAAACCTGTAACCAGACTAAACTAACCCGTGGGAAACAATATATATCTTCGAGCTCCACACCCTAAAACTCCGAGTAAATCACGAGATAACCCGAGAGAAAAAAAACTCACGTACACCCTTGCAACCACCCAGGCAAAACAACTCCAGGTTCCAAAGAAACGTGCTCGTGCACGTGCACAATGGTTGTGGGCGATTCCGACCATCAACGGCGATCATCCCCCACCCACTGACATCACCAAACTTCGACCTAATCATAAGTTCGCTTCCTGGTGGGCTCGAAATCGAATTCGAGTCAAGAACTCAAACCTGGAACAAACAGTTCCAGTTCCATTCAAAACCTGGCAACCGTTCGTGTTCGACGCCTCGACCACCGGAGTTCGTGCAACTCCGGCCACCGCCTCATCTACACCCCAGCTTCCTTCGCTCCAAACCCCGAAGCACTCGATCACTTCTTGGTGACGAACGAGACCAAATACCGCACCATGTTAAAACTAGGTTTAGAAATTTAAAATGCTCGCCGCCTTCACCACCGTCACCGATGGTACCTCCACCTATTTTTTTCATCACCACTATAGACTCCTCCATCACCAACCAAAACACCGACCTCCAAAGTTCCACCAGTCACCGGAAATTTAGTCGAAACCCAAAACTAATCAAACCCAAATTGCAAACCCAAAACTAATTTAAAACTCGTGATTTTAATTTTAAAAATCGAGTTTCCCAGAAATGATTCGAACTATATGCCTGAATCCACGAAACAAAGTAGTTGATTTTATCACTTCTTTTCAAAATCTTACTGTATTTACTGGCTTTACAGTATTTGACAATCTAAGAATATTTTAAACATGTTTGCAAACTTAAATGATGATTATACCAATTTATTTTGTTTTAGACCTTAAGTCCATCAGTGACTAGATGTACATATATTGAGTGAGTTTTTTTTTCTTTTGATTTTTAATTTCTGACCCTGTAACTAAACAGAGAAGAGCATTCATGCTCAAAACATACAGACATATTTAACAGCTAACAATATTTCATAATGCATTCAAGTACCAACCACAATATCAATATATAGAAGTAGATCATGAGTGGAAAGTTGCTCACTGATATAAAAGATTTGGGGGAATAAAAATTATTTTGAAGAAAACCTGAGCCTGTAAACCAGAAGTATGCAGATGCATGCATTCAGTGATAAGGAAATTTGCATACCCCAAACAAAGCAGAATATTTCAAACCATCATCTTCATCCATCATCATAGACTTAAGCGAATAAAGAAAATCAATTTTCAAAAGGTTTAATGTCTGCGCACCTGTAAATACTTGGAACAGAGAAGATTTATTGTTTGAAAAACGCAAATGATTCCCTTTTTAAATCCTATTTTGTTGTTGATTTCCTTGTTTGAATGGTTTTAGTTGCTGTTGTTTTCATTTTTTTTTCTACTTGCTATGACTTGAACGAATGAAGTAAGAAGAGATAAATATAGAAGAAATGAGTTATAGGTTTGTAGGCTGATAGTTTTCTTGTGTACAAAAGGCATGTTAAGGGTGCTTGCATTAAATGCTAGAAGTATGTTGCATTTATTACCTTAGTCCTTTATGTCTTCAGCCATGACTTATTTTTTTTCTCGTTTACACTCTTATGCTATGTATTGTTATGTTGTTGTACATTTGGTGGCTGTAGTGATTTTATATTACTTTTTTTTTACTTTGCTTGAGTTCATTATATGTTTATTGTCTCCTTGCCTGCATACTCATATTTCTTTCTTTTGTCTTGTTTTATATTGCCTTGTCTTATATGCTTATGTATTTACATTTTTCATTTGTTTGCTTTGTTTTATGTTTGATGGATATTTATTTTACTTTATGTACATATTATAAAAGTTGTTATTTTTTATTATTATTATATTAGCTTATATATTTATTTGTTTGTATGCATACATTTGTTTCTATTTCTTATTTGACTTTATTTGGTACATGTTTTATTACTTCTTTTGTCTTCTATTTCTTTTGTGTTTCTATTGTTAGTTTAAATATTTATCATAAATTTTACTTTAAAAATTATTGTTTTACATTTCTCTATGTACACATATATTTTATATAACTCAAATTATCATCATTTATAAATTTTTAAATCAATTTATTTATTTATTTTTATACTTGTGTCCAAAGTATATTATTTATTTTTCAAAATCATTTATTTAAGAATTTATTTAAAATCCAATATATATACATATATATTCAAATATATACAAACTTTCAAATCCATATGACTTTACATATTTTCTATTTGAATCGAGGAAACTCGCTTCCATTTATAATAAATTTTATAAATTTTTATTCAAAATTTCATTTAATTATCAATTTAAATTAAATTAAAATATAGGATTGTTACATTGCATTTGTTCTCAACCTCATGTACTTCAGTTAGGCAGTGATTATGCTCAGCTAACTCAGGGAATTGGGTCAGTTTTGGGTGTGCAAGGGTCGGCCTACACATGGGTTTGAAGGTGGGTTTAGTCTAGGTGCATAAAACTAGGTGTACAAGGCTAAAACTATGCAACATACATCATTTGTTGCTCTTGTTTGGTTCGGCCAGAGGCTAGGTAGGCCTAACCAGTGGTGTAGGTGGTGGTGGGTGATGTGGAAGAGG
Organism: Allium cepa; assembly: GCA_030765085.1. Classification (NCBI taxonomy): domain Eukaryota; kingdom Viridiplantae; phylum Streptophyta; class Magnoliopsida; order Asparagales; family Amaryllidaceae; genus Allium; species Allium cepa. Next base: position 83,936,210 of record CM060945.1, read on the forward strand.
GTGGAGGTCAGGTCAGAGGTGGTGGTGGTGGAGGTAGTGGCGGCTAATGGTGGTAGAAGGAGGAGATGATAAACTAGGCTAGGCTAGTGCAATAGGTGATGGTTTTTGGTGGATTTTGTGGTGGTCCTTGCCATGGATGGTCTCGACCTGAAATGGAGAGGTAGTAGGATAGGTGATGGTTAGAGGAAAGGGGTGGTAGAGGTCAGGTCAGATCTGGTTGAGGAGGAGCCACGCTATGATGGTGAGAACAAGTACAAAATTCAAAATAGAAAAGTAGAAAAACAAAGGAAGAAGAAGATAATTTTTACCTCAACTCCTTCAAGCCATGGCCACATTTTTTTTGATGGTAAATGGATCTGAGATCCATGCGAAAAATGGAGGAAGTCAAGACTAAAAAGAGAAAAAAACAAAAAAAAAAAACGGTCAAAGAGTAAATGAGGAAATGGTAAAAGAAACGACTTACGTTTCAAAAGCTTTTAAAAGCTTCCCAAATTTCCTTAATTTATTCCTATACGTTTACCTTACTAAAAATAATAATAATTTCAGTCAAAATTTAGAAAATAAAACCAAACATAAAATATATGTAAATATTTATTAATTATATAAGGTTAAAATAAGAAAATAGCACAAAATTGCAAACTAGTCTAGAAAAATGGAAAATAAACAAAATGAACTTATGAAAATTTATATGGACTTGTGAAAATATTTATAACAAAGATAAAAACATAAAAATTAAAAATGCATTCACAAATAAATATATAATTTTTTTAATATAATTTAAATAAAGAAAATAGTAGAAAATGGAAACTAGGCTTTGAAATTTGGAAATAAATTCAATAAGCTTTGAAAAAATTCAAACATCACTTTAAAAATATTTAAAAGACAAAATATACTTAAAATAACATATTAACACACAAAAAAATTTAAATGTAAAGAAAATAGAAAAAGATTTAAAGAAACTGCTTAAAAATCCAAAACAGTGTCCAGAAATTACAATTAAATCACCATTGACTCTGGAAAATTGTTTACTTCATTTTAAAATTATTATAATACAAAAATATACATACAATAACATATTAACACATATTAAAATAAAATATGACAAATAAATATAATTTATACAATTTAAAATAACAAAATTGCAGAATAAACAAATTGCAGTCAATATTGAAATATACACAACTTTTACTGTTTAACTCCGTTTTCAACGAAACAAAAAGCAGTGTTCTTAAAATTTTATGTACTTTCATAATAAAAGATAAAATTTAAGATTTTAAAATAATTTTACTTTGAAGTTTAAAAGTCAAAGTTTGAACGGTTTGACTAGAAATTCACTTTACAGTAAAATATTCAATTTATACAAGTTTGAAACTATAATTCACCTAAAAATCAACGTTTATATTTAGAATGACATAACTGATTCACTTTAATAAATAAAATTCAAAAATCAAAATTTCAAATAAAATAATCAAAATAAACAATTAAAATAAATCAAAAAAATTCAGGGTTGTTACACTCTCCCCCACTCAAACTTTTCGTCCCCGAAAAGGAATGAGGTACGGGAAAGCACAGAAAAAGATAGAAATGAAATAAGATTAAGACAAGGTGACAAGAGGATTGAGATTATACCTGATAACTGTTGTTATAGGTAAGTTTAACAAGGTGGAGATGATCTTTCCAAGATTCTCCAAAATTAGGAACACAAGCACGAAAAAGGTGGATTCAAAATGCTTACCAAAGATTATAGAAAGCGGAAAGATTATAGAAAGATGCCTATACCAGTCTGTAGGAAGATAAGGATAATAAGGACAACAAAAAGATAGTTTGAAAAACAAAATAAGGAAATAAATTTGAAAGCATGGAAATTTCAACTTAAATAGAGAATAAATCTTTACACAAGTTAAATAAATCTTAGTTATCCCAAATTTCATTATCTTATTATCCAATCACCTTAAATTAACAATTTTTAAAACCATGGGTTTGAAAAATAATCATTTATTACACTCACAATGCACTTAATAAATTTTATTCTTCTTTTTCCTAATTAAAATTAGATTTATTCCTCTCAATATATGTATCACTTATGTTAAATATACTTACACTTATTATAACTGCTTTGATTTATTCTTAGTTCTTTTAACATTATTTTATTGTAAGTTATTCAATTACCCTTTATTATATTTACCTCTGTTAATCATTTTATAATTAAAATTTAAGTGTATAACATTTATTATAACTACTCAAATTTTGTTAAAAAAACATCTTTTTATATTGTATATTTTCCAATTACATTGTTAAATTATGAAATTAAGTTAAGTTATATTTGAATGCACTTGAGTATTATACAAATAAAACTTTCCAATTTAATCATCTCAAGTTTGAATCATTTATTCAAAAATTTTGATTTACCTTTTATAATTGAATTTAAGAATTAAATTTCCGATTTCTTCAAACCATTTAGAGATAAATAAATGTATGTACATAACTTATCAAATCAAATTTAAATCATATGTCCATATATATTATAAATCAAGTCGTATTTTAGAAATTCAAATTAATTTGATTTCCCAAAACAAAGCTGTTGCATGACTACAGAGCGGTCTCTTCACTTCGAAACTCGAAAATGAATGCCGATGATAATGCAGTCATCACCGAAATTACTTCCCAGCGACAAAGAGAAGAGCACTAATTTTTAAACTTTAAAAAATCCTTTTAAAACATATTCTTATTCGAAAATACTTTAAATAATATACCTTAAAACTTAAAGACAAGGTTTGAAACCATCGGAAATTAAATTTCTCGAATTTCTGGTTTTAACTTCATTTCAGTTCCCAAATCAATTTTATAAACAACTATTTATAAATTCATTTATAGAACAATAAATGATAAATCAAGTATTATCATTTCAAATAATCAATTTTAAATCAATTTATTAAGTTCCATAAATTTACTTATATATCAAAATTTATTTCATTAACCAAATTTTGAAATAATATTGTGTTAGTTTGTTCTGTCAAAGTGTTTTGGAAATCTTATCGATAGCGTTGATCAGACGAATCGATCGGAAACCCAAATCAACATCAACAACTCAAACAACACAATATATAAACAAAACATAGATTTACAAGTACAATTCAAAATGTTTGGAAGAATAGATTGGAAACAAAGACAAGATGATTAAATAACAAAACAGGAACGTGGATAAGCTTAAATAAATCACGGGCAACATTTACCAAGTCAACCGTGACTTAAAGAATAAGATCAATGTGGATTTTTCTAGGGTAAATCTACATTCGATCTCAAGAGTTAGAGTTTGGAATAACAAAAAATATTAGCATCTAAACCAAGGATAGATATAGATCTCTGGTGAACCGATGCTAATTGTGAGGGAGTTTCCCCTTTTTTTCAATTCAATTTGAAATTGGCGTGACCACCGACTCACTAAAAAGATCATTCGAAGCGGAGTTATGGAATACTCCAGAGTCTAAAGAAGATGAATAGTGAGGGACGCGAATGGATTTTGAAACCATAGGGAACGTTCCAAAATTCAAAGGAATCAAGTCAAAAGGGAAGAGATTCAAACTCGAATGAAAGTGATTCTTTAAATACATTCACTCCATATGCTGAGTTTTACCTAGAGCTACCAAAGCTCTGATACCAACTGTAACAACCTGGTATTTTCAACCATTCACATCCATTATAAGTGTATAGGTAGACACTCATGCTGGAATTGAATTGCTCAAAATACCGCGTTGTAAATAAAAATTTGGCAAATCTCAGAATATACAGTAAATAAAATCACAGATTCACAGGCACAGAGTAATAATAATGCAGCGGAAATAAAAGAGATAGTAGTTCATGAAGCTACTATATAAATATATCAGAGTTACATAAAATACAATAGGAGAAATAAAGTACAAAAGAAGTCTCACTACAAAGAAATCTACTAATACAAGAGCTGAAAGAACCAACAGACTGAAAAGATAAAACTAGACAAGCAGATAATCTCTAGCGATTCCAAATCTCCAAATGGTGGAAATCCAAATCTGTGAATACTCAGGCTGACCCGAGTGTAAACAAAAAAAATACAAACACTCGAGTCAGGACATACATACTTATACAATGTAAACCAGTCAAGTGAACTGTAGTAAAGGTACAAGTAACTTAGAAGATGCTTGGGACCGCCCATCCTCTAAGGATCCGTTAAACTACTTACTATGTAGTAATATACGTTATATACGGTAGTGTCTAATCAGTATAATCATATAGAAAATAGCGTTAAGGGGATGGTGAACCTTAACGTGGTTGGATCCTTAAAACCAAAATCGTAGTGGGCTCGCTATAAGGAGAAGACACGGCACGCGAGGCACTGCCAGGGTGGATACACCGTTTGCACTCCCGGACCGGTGGTGACGGCAAGCCAGGAGCTTCCGCCCACCTCGAACAATACCCCCAAATCAAAGAGGCGCCACCGTATCGAATCACAAAAGTAATATAATGGTTTTCGATGGAGCATGCTCGATGAAAGGGTGCGACCCTTTGTGTAGCCTGGTATAGCTCCTGTTTTAGTCATTTATGCCAACTCACGGGAGTTGGGTCCACGTAATATACCTCGAGAACGTCGCCACCAACCTACTTCATTCTAGAATCTCCACCACGTACACAGTTGTTAAAGTGGTTTTCCGTATTGGCCGGCTACAAGACAATATCCGATCCCGGTCTCTTTAACAACCAATCGTTATTATAACCCGTAGTTATAACTTTAAAACAATATTTTATACTTTAAAATAAAATATCATTTCAACCCAATTCTTTATCAAAATAAAGATTAAATCATTTCCAAACCATTTCAATATATCATCATACCATATCTTTCAATTCAACTATTTATCAAAATAAATATCAAGTCATTTCTAACCATTTCAATATATTAAATTATCATATCCTTTCAAACTTCCTTTCAAATCATTTTAATATATCAAAATATCATAACCTTTCAAAGCTTTATTTCCAAATTATCATATCTTTCAGAACTTCTTTCAAATTATTTGAATATCAAAATATCATATCTTTCAAAACTTCATTTCAAATCTTTTTAATATATCAAGATATCATATCTTTTCAAAACCACATTTCAAATCATTTTAATATATCAAAATAGCTATATTTTTCAAAACCACATTTCAAATCATTTCAATATACAAAAATATTATATCTTTCAGTACCACATTTCAAATCATTTTAATATATCAAAATAGTTATATTTTTTCAAAACCACATTTTAAATCATTTCAATATACCAAAATATCATATCTTTCAGTACCACATTTCAATCATTTTAATTTATCAAAATATCATATCTTTTCGAAACCACATTTCAATCATTTTAATATATCAAATAGTTATATCTCAAAACAAATTACTTCATTTTAAATCATAAAAATGAAGTTATTACATTTAATAATTAAATTATTAAATTCCAAAAATTTAAACTATTCAATGTTCATTTATGCACTTAAATTTATTGAAACAATGAAAATTCAAGTTTCGCGGCATTTGGAAAATGCTACAGAAAGTTACATTCAAACAATTCAATTTAACAAAAGACAGTATTTAAAATGCTGTTAATTAACTTCAAATATTCAATAGAATTTCACAAACACTTATTTTTTTATTTAAATCATTTTTAACTTATGAAATCATACATTTTCACATTTATAAGCATCATTTAATTTTTCCTTAAATTCATGATTTTAAAAAGTTAAGTTTCCTTTCAAAAATCAATATTTATTAATAATTCACTTATTAAATTTCAACATTCAAATTTAAATTCATTACATTAAATTTCAACTTAACACTTAAGTTTAAAATTTCAAATGTAACTTCATTCCATTTTATTTAACTTAACTTAAAATTTCACTTTTAAACCAAATTCATAAATTCCAATTTAAGTTATATTTCCAAATTCAACTCAATATTCACTCATTAACATTTTAACTTTATTCAAAAATCATTAATATGTTATAGAATCATTTTAAATTAATTTAGATTCAAAATATCATAAATTTATCATATTTTAAAAGTTAATTTAAATTCCATTAAAAATTAAATCAAAATTTCCAAAATAACTTACATTCAGATTTTCTAACTTTTCCATAATTTATTTAACTTATAAATTTCCAGAAAATCAATAATACTTTACAAAAACTTTATTTTTATTTAATTTTAAATCAAAATATTATAATAACTAAATTTCTAAAATATTTTAAAATTTTTAGAAAACATATTTTAACTACGGGCCTGTATATAATTTTCTACGCTAGGTAAAGTGATACATGTAATATATCATTTCAACCCGTAATTTACAAAGAAAATCCGGGTTTTACCATTTCAAACCCGTAATCCCAAGTAAATAAAATAAATTGAAAATCACGCAGGCCTATCATTTCAGCCCATAACGATTTTCCCCTATTCTAAAGTCCGTTTGGGTATGTATCATTTCAACCCATAAGGATTCTAATGTAAAGGGAACTTGCAGTGTGATAAACTGATAAAAATAGAAGAAAAACATAATAAGAGTAACAGATGTTATAACAGGTGTTTAAGCATGGGTGAACATCATAAAATCATAATATAGCAGGTGTAACATGATAATGCATTTTACAGATTCAAAAGGGGTCAATTTACTAGTTATATATATACATACTGTCTGGTGAGAATAACTCACATGTTCAAAGCTGTAGATATCCACCAATGCACACACGCAACACAATGAAGGCACGATGACATGGATATGACTTGAGAGTGGAGAGCCAAAGCAATTTGACTTGTTCAAACATTTACACAAAACAATACAAATATATGTAAGTTTCAACATGATTTAAACATCAAATATGTTAACGTGAAAATCTGACGCTAACACCCCGGTGTGTGTAGAAACAATGTGAAAGCACCACCCGTGAATACGGGAATCAAGAGATAACAGTAAGTAAGAGAAAATGCAGTAAATGAGCACAGAGTTTATAGTGGTTCGGCTTATGATCAAGCCAACGTCCACTTCAATCCTTTTTATTGCTGACTCAGTTACAACTTATTACAATCTCTTTCAATTACAATCCAATTCAATTCAAAAAGACAAGTAGTTAGAGAAAACTTTAATGCCACAGAGTTCTTTGAATCCGTGATTGAATATGTCGAATCTTTGTGCGAAGTTTGGTCGAAATGTCTTGCGTGAGCTTGAAGTGATGGAGTATAGAATGTCTCGAAGATATTAGAGCCTTGATGTCATGAAGAGAATGATCCAAAAGTCCTTTTCTAGTTGGAGCTAGGGTCGTATTTATAGACATTTCTCAGAGTTAGGTCATAACTCGTACACGACTCATGATAAGTCGTAACTCGTAGATGACTCATGGTAGGTCGCGACCGACCTACTGGGTTTAGCTCATGGCTTGGTTCAAAGTTATGCACCCATTTGAATGAATGATACAAGTCCTAAGTCGTTCCTGAGTTAACCAAATGCAACTTCCTTTATGCTAGCGTGAGTCGTACACGACTCATCATAAGTTGTAAGTCGTCAACGAGTTATTTCATTACAGCATGGTATTGAACTTGTCTCCAAGTCTTAGGTCGTGAACGACTTATCTGCAGTCATAAGTCGGCAGCGACTTATGTGTTGTTGACTCTTCCTTTTAGTGCTTTGAGTCGTCACTCCTTTAGGTCGTGGACTTTCTTAAGTCGTAAGTTATGAGCTGTGGTCGCGCACGAGTTAACTGGTCGTAGCTCCTTGTTTGCTTGCTTGAGTCACTGACGATTCAAGGTAGATCGTAAGCACAATTCTTTAACAACTCCTCAATTCTTGATTCGGTAACTTGCTGAGTCATAAAGTACCTTGAGTCGTGAAGTACCTTGAGTCGTGAAGTACCTTGAGTCGTGAAGTACCTTGAGTCGTAAATCCACTGAGTCGCTGAGAACTTTATCTGATGAGTCGGCCCAGGCCTTAACTCGTTGACAAAACGGGGTTAACATTTGCCCCTCGAAGTACACGCCTAAGTCGTAGGTCGTGTACTTCGACTCATCTTGACTCGCGCGTGCCGACTCATCTTCCACTACCCCGAGGTATACATGTCTTAGGTCGTTCCTTCTCATTACTTTATCTCTTCAGTTGCATACTTCCGCCATTAACGACCTTCGAAACTTTAAGAGGCGAATTCAATCAATTTTCCTCATTGCCAACCAAGTTCCTACAATCTTCGTCATCACGCTACGTAAGTAAACTCCTCGCTCATCCAATTGCACGACTACCGTTAGCCATTGAGCATGGATTCCTAATTTTCTAACCCCAAACCGAATCTTCACACCATATTTCATCTCGAGTCACGTCATGATTAACTGTTGACAAGCTTAGAGCGGTTTGATTGAGCTTTTTATATGATTCGCAGGGAGAAGATGATGGGTTACCATATTTCGAGTCAGTTGATTCATGAATTTTAGAGGAGACGATACTATCTCATATGGGTTAACGGGTTAGGAGTTAGGAGGATGACGGGTTATGGATCTGAGAAGGGGTTGGTCGTGACGTTAGCTTTGGTGTGACTCAGTAATTCTGAACGACCTAAGAACCTTCACAATTTAAACCTTGACCGACTTAAAAACCTTTGCGACTTACCCCTTAAGTCGCGGCCGAGTTAGAACTTGGAGGAATTTATGGTTGCTTCGAACTGGAGCTTTTCCTCCTTTCCATGACTTACGACTTAAGAAGTTCTTCCTATCGTTGCCAACACTTAAGTCGTTGCTGAGTCAACACTTAAGTTGTCGCAGTTTACAATTTTGCTTAAACCTTGAACTTTAATTTGATTTGCTCAAATATACTGCTTGAGTGCTGAATTGTTTGGACTTTAACCTGTTAAATTTTTTTTGCGTTTTCTTCGCAGGTCACTTTTGCAAACTAATAACCTGTCTAATTCAACATTTATAGAATAATGGGACGAATATACTGCCAACGACTGCCCACATCAAATGACAGATTAGTTAATAACAGATAATTAACTCAAATAAATTGTGTGAACAAAGTGCTTTCATCAATTTCAAGTAAAATATTAAAGCAACACTGAAATAGTCAATTGAAACTGACCAGCCTGCACTAATATTATGCTTGAACTTTATATTAACAAGTTCTGAAATTTTGTAGTCGATCAATCATCGACTAGTTTAATTCCAGTTATATTTACTTGCTATTTTTATTAGTTTTGCACGACACTTCACACTTTTAGGAAACGTGCACCTTCACATTTGAATATCCAGTTGCTTGTGTAGAATGACTTCTCAGGAAGAAGATACAACAGTTCAAGCTGGAGAGGCAGCTGTTATTCCGGCTCCACTAGTCAATCCTCCGGAAAGAGCCCCTACCACCTTATCGTACAAAGATTTTCGTCAGTTGTGTGGTCAGTTTGGCATTGCTGAAGCAGACGCCATTCTCCCTGAAAAAGGTGACACTGCTGATGTGGCGCCTACTGGCTTCGTAGCGGTTAATCGGCAAATGTGCGTAAGCGGGGAGATCCCCCCTTTCAACAACTTTCTCCAGAATCTACTTCTTCGGTTAGCTATCACCCCATTCCAGCTACACCCCAATGGCTATGCCATTCTGATGGGGTTGTGCGTGCTATTTAGGAGAACATTTGACCGGCTTCCAAGCTTTGACGAGATCTTCTTCCTATGCTCCTTTACTAGGACTAAGGATCATCCTTCTATTACCGTCGTGAGAAGCGCACGAAATCGTAAATTGATCGTTGGCCTCCCTGATACTGCCCATGGGTTCTTAACTCAATTCTTCTATGTCTGTTGCCCCCCGGGGTTTTATGCTGTGTGGAGAGAAGGAAGTAAGATCATCTACCTTTCCCTCCTCTATACTTTGAGTTTTTTGAAATTCGAATTGCCAAGTGTTAACTTCATCATTTTTTTTATTTCAGCGCTTCCCCCTCCTTGTAGAGATCCCAGTCACAAGCCAACTCTGGAGAATCTTGTAGCGGTACCGGTTGAAGAGCGGGATATGAAATTTTTGCTGAACGACGAATTCCTTCACCAGTTCGGACTTCTTCACCCTTCTCGCTCCACACACCCCTGCGAGGTTCCAGACTCCCCACCTAAAGCATCAGATGCCCCGGTTTCTTCCGACGTACCTGTACCAAAAGATCCCGCTCCCGAAGCTTCTCTAGTGATGTTCTCCACTTCTGTTGATGTCGCGGAGTCATCTGGCAAACTTGCCCCGGTCACTAAAGAAGAAGAGCCTCGGGATTCTTCTCTGCATTCAAAGGAGCCTGGTGACGAAGAAGCTGAGAAAACCAGCCCTGTCAAGCAGAGAAGGGACGACACTTTCGAAGGACTGAGTGACCTCTTTGCCACCTCGCAAGAGATCTTTAAAGATGATCCTATTACTACCGGGGTTTCTTCTTCAGTAGTCGAGGCGACTTCTATTCTGCAACAGACCTCGTCAACTCAAGAGTTGATGTTAACTTCTACTCCCATAACTACTCCACAATTAAAGAGTGGTTCGTAGTTCGATGCGCGTAGTTTGCACATTACACACACTTAGAATCTTTCGGCACTTTTATGCTTCTGACTTTTTGTATCTTGAAGAATTCTAAAATTTAGCTCTTTTTATTTCAGATCCTCCGATGGGACGCAGCAGATCCTACTATGATGATTTCCAGCGCTACAGGAGGCGTAGCCAATATGATTATAGGCGTTACCTCTCCTCTTACAGAGAATCTGATGAAGAAAGAGCCTCCTGAAAGGCTCAAGAGAAGAGGGCTCAAGAGGAGCGTTATGAAAGAAGAGAGAGGGAGGAGCGCCACGATTCTTCGCAGAGAGGCGACGATTCCCATAAAAGAAAATCCCATGATGACCGAGGAAAAAGTCATATGGTTGAAGATTCGAGCAAGCGAGCCCGACATGGTGAGAAGCACACCTCTACAACTCGTGAAAAGGTTACTGCCCCTGCCTCGCTTGACATTCCTTCTGGCTCTCCCGCTCTTGGGAAAGCAGATATTCAAACAATAATCAGCAGGCCCAAATTCCAAGTTGGACCGGGCCCGGCCACTTTGCAAAGTTTGTTTCCACAGTGGTGTCTGAAGGGAGTAAGGTTCGACCTTGACTTGGTCCCCATTGACAAGTCTGCCATGTTACGAAACCTCGATGCCGTCAAGCTTGATATTGAGAGGATGTCAAACTGGCAAAAACTTGTTGACGAACTCCAAAGGGTTAATCGTGCAAATATAGAGGCCATGCTCACTATGGAAAATGATAAAGCCGAATGGCAAAAGGTTCTCGAGCAACACGATACTGAAATGAGGAGCATCACTTCTTACAATGAAGAGCTTGAAGCAAAAGTTGAGGAACTGAAATAAGAGCTTGCTACTTCCTCTACTTCCTATTCTCAGAAAGAAGAAGTGCTCCTAAAACAAGTGAGAGATGCTCATGCCAGCCAAAGGGATGCCGAAGACAGGCTTGAAGTGCAAAAAAGAATTAGTGAGGGCTACGTTGCTGATATTGAAGAGCTTCGGGAGAAAAACAGGTCCCAAGAGGCGGAGATTCAAATGCTTAAGCTTCAACTTTCCAAAGCTGAAAGGGAGCGTGATGAGGCCGTTGCCGGCAAAATTGCAGCTGAAGAATCTCACGAGGCAACGAGGACCAATATCAGCTCAACATTATTTGATTTCTACCTGCATAGCATCTTGGGGCGCGGTAGCCTCGCCTTTCTAGGTCCCAAGTATGAAATTACTCTGGCTGAAGTTTGGGAGGCCGCGCTCGATATGCTTGGCGGTAAAGGCGCTGGCTATGCTGAGTCAGCTCTTGAGGAGCATTATCTTGATTAAGATGCTCGCACCGCTCTCGCCAGGGGGAGAGAACAGCTTGCAAAATTAAGGGCCGAAACAGCGGCAGGAGAATATTCGGGAAAAACTATCTCAACTGTTCCACTTTAGCCTTCTCCTTCGGCCGAAATTGACATTATCGGTTCCGGCTCTCATTCTCTATCTTCTGCCAAAGTTACCGCCGAGATCACAAGCATACAAGGTGGGAATGAAGGTGACGAGAGTGCCGAGGCACAGGCTTACGAAGTTGATGTCAGAAAACCGGCTTCTGTAGGTAACCCAACTGTTAATCTTGCCCAAGTAGACTGCTCATATGTTTCTTACGAGCTTGATGAGCTTTTTGACTACTTCTTGAACCTCAGCGAACCTTTATCTCCGCTTTTTACTGACTTGAACTTTTTTCCTTCTGTAGAGAAAACGTCGAGCATCGTTCTAACTTCCCCACCTCCAATTATTCCTCCTCCATCTATTCAGGTGACTCCTCCTTCTGCCTCGCAACCGGGATCGCAAGAGGAGCAAATAGAAGCTCTTCAAGACTTGGACGATCCTATTGCTTCACAAGAACACAAGGGAGAGGAAACTTAAGGGAGCGAGAAGACTCCAGAAGCAACTGGTTCCGATGATGAACCATTAGCTAAACTTCTTTCTCCAGGGAGTGGGTCTTCCTCCAAGAAGAGAGGAAAGCAGGGAGTTTCCAAGAAGAAGAAGAATGGATTCTTAACTAGCGAAGAAAAAACGGAAGAAAGTCCGACTGAGCCCCTTTCTCCTTCATCCCCTACTCTTACAACCCGTCCTAAGAAGTTGGTTATCTGGCCGGGTGCGGGCTCAAAAGGTGGACGGAAGAAGAAATGACGGCTCTGGTTCTGTGGCTTTCATATCGCTTTTTTGCCTTTTTTGCATGTACTGACCGGAAATTGTGCAGGTACCGGCCCCCGCTTTTCTTTTGCTTTTTACTTTGGAACCTGTACCTGTATAAAATTCTAATAGTGTTGAATAAAATGATTCTTTTACTTTGTACAAACTTCTGTCTGTATCTGAGAATGCATTTATTATTCATTTTTGTACAAGTTTCTTTGCACGATATTGCAGTGAGCTTATGGTATACTGTTTGAGCGCAATTTTACCGATGGAGTTATACCATGTTTCCCCTATACCATAAGCTCGTTGCAATATTTTATATTTTGAGGGGACTTGTACTTTTATTTTTTAGAGAATAATCATTCCCTACTTGGAGGAATATTATTTCGTTAAAAAAAAACAGAGTACAATTCCCTCCATATAAGTTTTTATGCTTCATCCTTCAAAGATATCACTCTTTCTTTTGTGCATATACACATTTTATCAAGTGAATTCTTCTATGTGGTAAAGCGAGTATCTGAAGGGTACTTTAACTTCTTTCTGAGGAAGAGAATTTCCCAGAATAGGTGGATCATTCTTTCTTTGAGAGTTAAAGTGTGCCTTTGAAGATGGCTGCTTTTTTTTTTTTGCCGCAGTAAAGGGCTTTTTTATTTTTGTTTCTTTGAAAAGTTGCTCCTCTGAGGAAGGATTTTTCACGTTTCAACACCTGGAAGTTTTATTTCAATCTTGGTGAAACGTGTGCTTCCGAAGAGGTCCTTCTGCTTGATTGTGCCTCCGGGAGGAGGTCTTTTCATTCCTGCCTCTGGGAAGAGGTCTTTCTGTCTTATTGTGCCTCTGGGAAGAGGTCTTTTTGTTTCTGCCCTTTGGGAGAAATGTGCCTCCGAAGAGGTCTTTATTTTGTTTTGCATTTCAACTCTGGTGAAGTGAAACTCCAAAGAGCGGCTGTTGCACTTCAACTCCTGGTGAAATGTGCCTCTGAAGAGGTCTTTATTTTGTTTTGCATTTCAACTCTGGTGAAGTGAAACTCCGAAGAGCGGCTGTTGCACTTCAACTCCTGGTGAAATGTGCCTCCGAGGAGGGCTTTATTTTGTTTTGCATTTCAACTCTGGTGAAGTGAAACTCCGAAGAGCGGCTGTTGCACTTCAACTCCTGGTGAAATGTGCCTCCGAGGAGGGCTTTATTTTGTTTTGCATTTCAACTCTAGTGAAGTGAAACTCCGAAGAGCGGCTGTTGCACTTCAACTCCTGGTGAAATGTGTCTCCGAGGAGGGCTTTATTTTGTTTTGCATTTCAACTCTGGTGAAGTGAAACTCCGAAGAGCGGGTGTTGCCCTTCAACTCCTGGTGAAATGTGCCTCCGAGGAGGGCTTTATTTTGTTTTGCATTTCAACTCTGGTGAAGTGAAACTCCGAAGAGCGGCTGTTGCACTTCAACTCCTAGTGAAATGTGCCTCCGAAGAGGGCTTTGATTGCCTGGAAGTACTCTCTCATGTTTGGAGGGTCATGACTCCTCCAATCTTTTTTGTTGAGTAGAGAAGTTTCTTTTTTGCGGCATATGCCTCGTTAGAGGTCTTTATCCTCCGAAGAGTTGTGCCCCCGAAGAGGGCTTGTGCCTCCGAAGAGGGCTTTAGTTGTTCCTTGTCCACTTGCTTATGCCTTTTCAGCGATCCTCTGTTTTTCTTTTCAAGCTCACACTCCCTTCTCTTACAAGTAGTTTGTTTAATCCAAAGAAGTGTACTTCATTGCTAGGCAAGTTCGCGAGAACGGGCATAAGCTTCTTAATTGGATGTTTGTTTGTTCAAACGATCTCAATTTATTAGCAAGAGCCCGTTTTCGGCGAAATCATTGGCCGTTCAATTGAAGCACTTCCTATCTAGGATTTGAATTCGGGGCTTTTTTGACTTGAAATTTGTTTGTTGAATGATAACAAGAATCACTTGGTCTTGTAATGTGCAACTTTTATTTTCGTTGCCTGCAAAAATTTAAATCGACATTTCAGTAATATATTTAATGTACTTTTCATATCGAAAATAAAGCAAACATGTAATAATAATAAGGAAGACAAGATTTATAGTGGTTCGGCCAAGAATTTGGGCCTACATCCACTTTATAGTCTTTCATTATTCACTTGCATCGGCTTTACAATTGCTTTCAATTACAAGAATTATACATTTATAATTCTTTTTACAATATTTCAACAAAGCTTTCAAGTAAAGTATGGACGTAAGTGGTTGCTGTTTCAAGCTCTTGGAAATTGATCTCCTTCAACAGTAATGAGTTTGAATGTGCCGTCAAGAAGCTTCTGACCTATGACATATGGTCCTTCCCAATTTGGCCCAAACACACCTGTCGCCATCATAATTCTCTTCAGGACTAGATCTCCAATCTCAAAGCTGCGTTGGCGAACTTTGGAATTGAAATGTCTGGCTATCCTTTGCTGATGAGCTGCGATTCTGAGCTCAGCCTCTTCTCTTTTTTCATCAAGGAGATCTAGTGCCTCAAGCTGTAGTTTTTCATTCTCCGCTTGATTGAAATGGATTCTTCTATGTGAAGGGACCTCTGTTTCTACCAGAATCATTGCTTCTGACCCGTATGCCAATGAAAACGGAGTATGCCCAGTCGCAGTTTTGTAGGTGGTTCTGTATGCCCATAGTGCTAGTGGTAGCTTATCGATCCAACCACCTTTTGCTCTTTCGAGTTACTTCTTGATGGTTGACTTGATAATTTTGTTTACTGCTTCCACCTGGCCGTTTGCCTGCGGATGAGCCACTGCTGAGAAGCTTTTTCGGATTTTGAATCGCTTGCAAAAATCTTGGAATTCTTCACTTTCGAATTGAGTGCCATTGTCCGTAATTATCTTTTGAGGCACACCATATCTGCAAATGATACTTTTAGTCACAAAATTCATCATCTTTTTAGAGGTGATCGTAGCCAATGGTTCAGCTTCAGCCCATTTAGTAAAATAATCTACAGCAACAACGGTATATTTGATTCCAGATTTGGCAGTTGGTAAAGGTCCTATAAGGTCTATCCTCCAGATTGCAAATGGCCATGGACTGACCATCTGTGTGAGTTCAATGGAAGGTGCTCTAGGAATTTTGGCAAATCTCTGGTGCTTGTCACATTTTCGGGAATAGTCTACAACATCTCGATTAATCTCTGGCCAAAAATATCCGTATCGGAGAACCTTTTTTGCTAAAGTTTGACCACCTAAATGATCACCACATTCTCCTCTATGTACCTCAGCTAGGATTGTTTTGGACTCTTCTCTGGATACACATCGAAGTAATGGCATTGAAAATCCCCGTCTGTACAATTGGCCATCCTGGACTATATAGCGAGAGGCTTTCCTCAGTAGCTTCTGTCGTTCTTTTGAATTTTCCGGTAAAGAGCCATTGAGCAGATATTCTGTTATTGGATTCATCCATGATTCTTGCTCCTGAGACACACTCATGATCCAATCAATATCTATCTCATTAATGCTTGGAGCCGACAGGACTTCTACTGGAGTTAACCCCAGAAATTGAGCTTCGCCTGTGCTAGAGTACTTTGCGAGAGAATCTGCTTTCGTGTTTTCTTCTCGAGGAATATGGCTTATCGTGTAATGATCGAAGTCACATAGAAGTTCCCAGGCCTTTGACAAGTAGGCAGGCAGATTTCCCCCTTTCGCTTGGAATTCCTTCTTGACTTGGCATACAATAAGCTGAGAATCACTGAAGATCTGTAATGCTCGGATGTTTAGTTTTTTAGCAATTCTCAAGCCAGCGATAAGAGCTTCGTATTCTGCTTCATTGTTCGTTGAAGGAAATTCCAATCTTAGTGCATAGCATAATGACCGACCTTCAGGGGTTTCAAGTACAACCCCGGCTCCAGAACAGTAGTCATTTCTCGCGCCATCAACATACAACTTCCATTGGATTGGGGAATCATCGATCGTTTCCTCCCCACTGTTACCCTTGTGAATTCTGCGATGAAATCTGCTAAAGCTTGTCCGTTGATTGCTTTTCGAGGGTGATAAGTGATGTCATATTGACTGAGCTCAATGTTCCACTTTAGAAGACGACCCGAAGTCTCAGGGCGGAACAGGACTTGCTTTAAAGGTTGATCAGTGAGGACTTTGATACGATGAGCTTGGAAATATTGCCTCAACTTCCTCGATGCAATCAGTAGGCAATAGGCGAGTTTTTCCAAATTGGAGTAATTCATCTTTGCCCCAGTGAGTCTTTTGCTGATATAGTAAACCGGATGTTGAATCCTATTGTCTTCTCGTATCAGCGCTGCACTTAAAGCATGAGATGATACTGCCAAGTATATAAGAAGATCCTTACCATCGCCGGGCCTAGAAAGTATTGGAGGCGTTTCCATATGGCGAATCAATTCATCAAAGGCTTTTTGGCATTCGGGAGTCCAATCAAAGTTTTTCTTTCCTCTCTTTAGAGCGTCAAAGAATGGGATGCATTTATCAGTAGCTTTGGAAATGAACCGACTCAAGGCGGCGACTTTTCCGTTGAGACTTTGCAATTCCTTCTTCGTTCTAGGAGCTTTGACTTCTTTTAAGGCGGTAATTTGTGCTGGACTAGCTTCAATGCCCCTAGCGCTCACGATGAAACCAAAGAACTTTCCGGACTCCACCCCAAATGAACATTTTAAAGGGTTAAGCTTCATTCCGTATTTTCGGAGGACTGCGAACATTTCTGCTAAGTGTTCTATGTGATCCACTGCTTTCTTGGACTTTACTAACATGTCATCGACGTAGACTTCCATAGTCTTGCCCAATTGCGGTTTGAACATAGCATTAACGAGTCTTTGGTAGGTTGCCCCCGCATTCTTCAGCACGAAGGGCATAACTCTGTAGCAGTAAAGACCAACATCGGTGATAAAGCTCGTGTCCTCCTGATCTGGCTCATGCATCATGATCTGGTTATATCCGGAGTAGGCATCCATAAAAGATAACAATTCATGTCCCGCTGTTCCATCTACCAGTTGATCGATCCTGGGTAATGGGAAGCAGTCTTTGGGGCAGGCCTTGTCCAGTTCTGAAAAATCGATGCACACTCTCCATTTTCCGTTGGCTTTCTTAACCAGCACTGGATTTGAAACCCAATTCGGATAGGTAGATTCTTTGATAAAGTCATTCTCCATGAGCCGATCAACTTCTTCTTTTAATGCTGCTGACCTTTCTGGACCTTGGGTTCTTCTTTTCTGTTTCACAGGCGTAAATTTTGGATCAATATTCAGAGCGTGTACTGCAACTTCTGCGGATATTCCACACATATCGGCATGAGTCCAAGCAAAAACATCCAATTTTTTTTTTAAAAAAGATATTAAGATATTCTGAATTGACACATTAAATTGTGAACCCACATTCAACACCTTATTTGGGTCCTTCGGGTCGATAGGTACTGGTACTGTCGTTTCCACTGGTACCACTCTATTCTCCCCTGCACTGGCTTTTCTAGGATCCATCTCTTTTCGTGCTCCGCTGTGCTCGCCAGTGCAGGGTCCGCCCTGTAATTGCTACTAGGTTGGTTCTTTGATGCGGACTGGGGTTGCCGCATCCTTTCCCATTTCTCTTTTCCTTGCCTCTCGCAGCTCTGTCAGATAACACTCCCGCCCGGCATTTTGATCCCCTTTTATAACTCCTACTCCATTGTCTGTGGGGAATTTAATGGTGAGGCACCATGGGGCCAGAACAGCTTTGAACGCTGCAAGAGTTGGACGGCCAAGGAAAGCATTATAAGCGGAAAATTCGTCAACAATTACAAAAATTTTCTTGCGGACTACTTTTCTTTCTCCCTCTCTGAGTTCTACAAGCAAATCAATGGTTCCTATCGGCTGCTTTGGCTCCCCAGTAAAGCCAGCGATTTTCTGTGACGAGGCTTGCACATCAGCCATAGGGATCTTCATTTGGTCGAATGTTTTCTTGAAGAGGATATTACAGGATGCGCCACAATCAATGAGAACCCTTCTGACAATAGCTAGCCCGATACCAGCCGAGACGACTAAGGGATCCAAGGTAGGAGCTTCAACACCTGTGGAATCCCTGGCTCTGAACACAATATCATCATTGAAAGTTCTTCGTTGTTTCAGGGGCGTAGCATCTTCCAAATCAAAGACATCTTCTTCGGCCGGTACATATTTCAAAGCCCGGGTATACCTTTCCATCTCACCCCAGCTCCTGCCTTCTGGGTGAGGTCCTCCCGTAATGACATTGATAACAGGCCTTCCGGATTCATGCCCTGTAGCCTTCTCACTTGTCCTGGGTTGATGAGCAGGAGCTTGTCGCCCCTGACTAGACGAAGCAGGATTGCTGCTATTCTTTTCCACAAATTGCTGCAGCTTGTTTTCCCTTATCAACTCTTCAATCAAAATTTTCAATTGGCGACATTCATCGGTATCATGACCGGGTTGATTATGGAAGCGGCAGAACTTTCCGCTTTGTACAGCTTTTTTCCCGATTCTCAGAACGGGAGGTTTAGGATAATCAACAGAATCTTTAGTGGCAAGGTAAATACGCTCTGGCGTATCTGATAAAGGAGTATATTCCGATGGCTTGAAGGAACGAGGCTTCTTCATATTTTTCTGTTTCTTCCATCGTTATTTTCCCTTTTCTGTCCTACAGATTCATTCTTGCGTGGAGCAACAATGTTATCTTCAGCTTTTTCCAATACTGCCTTTACCGGTACAGGACGACTTTCCAGGCATATGAACTCGTCCGCTTTCTTGTAGAATTTTTCAAGGGAATTTGGTTCCTTCATGTTTAGCCATTTTCCAAATTCGCTCAACTTGTCGATGGCCCTCATCAGATAAGTCAAGATCATCCGTGGTTCTGCATTGTCTACCTCGGCCAGCGCTATATTAAAGCGATTCAAGAAAGATCTGATAGTTTCCCCTGGACTCTGTTCTAAACTTGACAACGACATGATATCTTTGGCTTTTGAAGCATATAGTCTGAACTGCTCCTTGAATTTCCGGGTTAGGTCAGAAAACTGATCTATAGACCGGATTGGTAGCTTGGTGAACCAAAGCAGAGCTACTCCTTCCAAATATACAGGAAAATATCGACACTTTATTTCATCAGAAGCTCTGGCACCTGTCATGTGCCAATCATACTTATACAAGAATTCGTTCGGATCACTTGTCCCCTTGTAAGCTGGAATGGTTGGAGGGACGAACTTCCTCGGAAACTCAGCCTTTAAGATCCTTTCGGTAAACGGGGTTTTACTTGGAGCGAAACCCCATTCTTTCTCGTCTTCATCCATTTGCATGCTCTCTTTCATGATTCGTTGAACCATTTCAGATAGATACCCCTCATCATTTCGAGCTTTAGATCCACCAACTTCAGGAAGTGCCTGCTCAAAGGGGCTGGCAGCCCTCTCAGGAACGTTTCTTTCTTCAGCATCATGAACGTTGCCGGCAAAGTTCCTTTCATTACTCGTTGGTTGACGGTTTGCCCCAAGCAAATCGTTCAACCTATTCAAAATTAGAGCATTTTGGGCATTCTGAGCTTCCAATTGTGCATTTTGGGCATTTATCTGCTGGTTCAGCCCTAAGATTACAGCATCCAACTCTGCTTTTGTAACCCCAACAGGAGGAGTGGCTTGATTAGGTACTGGGGAAGCGGAGGTTCCCTCTTGAACATGTCCAGATCTAACAGATCTACTCCTTCTCCCTGGAGCCATGATTTCGGATAAACTTCTAGTCTTCAGAGAGATTATTTCGATAAACTTTCATGGAGCAATGATGATAATTCGCCTGAGTTCTGTTCTCAGTGAAAGCACCAAAAATGTTAACGTGAAAATCTGACGCTAACACCCCAGTGTGTGTAGAAACAATGTGAAAGCACCACCCGTGAATACGGAAATCAAGAGATAACGGTAAGTAAGAGAAAATGCAGTAAATGAGCACAGAGTTTATAGTGGTTCGGCTTATAATCAAGCCTACGTCCACTTCAATCCTTTTTATTGCTGACTCAATTACAACTTATTACAATCTCTTTCAAATACAATCCAATTCAATTCAAAAAGACAAGTAATTACAGAAAACTTTAATGCCACAGAGTTCTTTGAATCCATGATTGAATATGTCGAATCTTTATGCGAAGTTTGGTCTAAATGTCTTGCGTGAGCTTGAAGTGATGGAGTATAGAATGTCTCGAAGATAGTAGAGCCTTGATGTCACGAAGAGAATG
This sequence comes from Allium cepa, assembly GCA_030765085.1. Lineage (NCBI taxonomy): Eukaryota > Viridiplantae > Streptophyta > Magnoliopsida > Asparagales > Amaryllidaceae > Allium > Allium cepa. The sequence continues at coordinate 83,957,123 of CM060945.1, forward strand.
ATCCAAAAGTCCTTTTCTAGTTGGAGCTAGGGTCGTGTTTATAGACATTTCTTGGAGTTAGGTCGTAACTCGTACACGACTCATGATAAGTCGTAACTCGTAAATGACTCATTGTAGGTCGCGGCCGACCTACTGGGTTTAGCTCATGGCTTGGTTCAAAGTTATGCACCCATTTGAATGAATGATACAAGTCCTAAGTCGTTCTTGAGTTAACCAAATGCAACTTCCTTTATGCTAGCATGAGTCGTACACGACTCATCATAAGTCGTAAGTCGTCAACGAGTTATTTCATTACAACATAGTATTGAACTTGTCTCCAAGTCTTAGGTCGTGAACGACTTATCTGCAGTTATAAGTCGGCAGCGACTTAAGTGTTGTTGACTCTTCCTTTTAGTGCTTTGAGTCGTCACTCCTTTAGGTCGTGGACTTTCTTAAGTCGTAAGTTATGAGCTATGGTCGCACACGAGTTAACTGGTCGTAGCTCCTTGTTTGCTTGCTTGTGTCGCTGACGATTCAAGGTAGATCGTAAGCACAATTCTTTAACTCGTGCAACTCCTCAATTGTTAAGTCGGTAACTTGCTGAGTCGTAAAGTACCTTGAGTCGTGAAGTACCTTGAGTCGTGAAGTACCTTGAGTCGTAAATCCACTGAGTCGCTGAGAACTTTATCTGATGAGTCGGCCCAGGCCTTAACTCGTTGACAAAACGGGGTTAACAAAATACATTAGAATTCAAAGCCCAAAATAACATCGAATGAATTGCACTTGTTCTAAATCTCATATACTTCAGTTAGGTAGTGATTAAGTTCAGCTAACTCAGGGAATTAGGTCAGGTTTGGGTGTGCAAGGGTCGGCCTATACATGGGTTTGAAGGTGGGTTTAGTCTAGGTGCATAAAACTGGGTGTACAAGGCTAAAACTATGCAACATACATCATTTGTTGCTCTTGTTTGGTTCGGCCAGAGGCTAGGTGGGACCAACTAGTGGTGCAGATGGTGGTGGGTGATGTGGAAGAGGGTGGAGGTCAGGTAAGAGGTGGTGGTGGTGGAGGTAGTGGCGGCTAATGGTGGTAGAAAGAGGAGATGATAAACTAGGCTAGGCTAGTGCAATAGGTGATGGTTTTTGGTGGATTTTGTGGTGGTCCTTGCCATGGATGGTCTCAACCTGAAATGGAGAGGTAGTAGGATGGGTGATGGTCAAAGGAAAGGGGTGGTAGAGGTCAGGTCAGATCTGGTTGAGGAGGAGCCAAGCTATGAAGGTGAGAACAAGTACAAAATTCAAAATAGAAAAGTAGAAAAACAAAGGAAGAAGAAGATAATTTTTACCTCAACTCCTTCAAGCCATGGACGTATTTTATTTTTAGATGAGAAACGGATTTGAGATCCACGTGAAAAATGAAGGAGGAAGTCACGGCTAAAAAGAGAAAAAAACAAAAAAAAACGGTCAAAGAGTAAATGAGGAAACGGTAAAAGAAATGACTTACGTTTCAAAAGCTTTTAAAAGCTTCCCAAATTTCCTTAATTTATTCCTATAAGTTTACCTTACTGAAAATAATAATAATTTCAGTCAAAATTTCGAAAATAAAACCAAACATAAAATATATGTAAATATTTATTAATTATATAAGGTTAAAATAAGAAAATAGCACAAAATTGCAAACTAGTCTAGAAAAATGGAAAATAAACATAATGAACTTATGAAAATTTATATGGACTTGTAAAAATATTTATAACAAAGATAAAAACATAAAATTAAACATGCATTCACAAATAAATATATAATTTTTTTAATATAATTTAAATAAAGAAAATAGTAGAAAATGGAAACTAGGCTTTGAAATTTGAAAATAAATTCAATAATCGTTGGAAAAATTCAAAAATCACTTTAAAAATATTTAAAATACAAAATATACTTAAAATAACATATTAACACGCAAAAAAATTAAATTTAAAGAAAATAGAAAAAGATCTAAAGAAATTGCTTAAAAATCGAAAACAGTGTCCAGAAATTACAATTAAATCACCATTGACTCTGGAAAATTGTTTACTTCATTTTAAAATTATTATAATTCAAAAATATAAATACAATAACATATTAACACATATTAAAATAAAATATGACAAATAAATGTAATTTATACAATTTAAAATAACAAAATTGCAGAATAAACAAATTGCAGTCAATATTGGAATATACATAACGTTTACTGTTTAACTCCGTTTTCAACGAAACAAAAAGCAGTGTTCTTAAAATTTTATGTACTTTCATAATAAAAGATAAAATTTAAGAATTTAAAATAATTTAAATTTGAAGTTTAAAAGTCAAAGTTTGAACGGTTTGACCAGAAATTCACTTTACAGTAAAATATTCAATTTATACAAGTTTGAAACTATAATTCACCTAAAAATTAACATTTATATTTAGAATAACATAACTTGTTCACTTTAATAAATAAAATAAAATTCAAAAATCAAAATTTCAAATAAAATAATCAAAATAAACAACTAAAATAAATCAAAAAAAATTCAGGGTTGTTACAGAAGAATTGAAAAAGAAAAGGAAGCTTTCAAAAAGAAGAAGATTTGAAGAAGAAGAAACAAAAAGATAAAAAATGAAGCTAAAAAAAGGAGATTCAAAAAAAAAAATGAAAACGGAAGGAGGAAGGTGAAGAGAGAAAAAAAATGAGATGGAATTTTTATTCGAGAAATGAAGCTACAGAAGATGAGATTAGAAAATAAATTATGACTAAAGGAATGAAGATGGAATCAAATGAAAAGCCAATAAGGTATATATAAACAAACTAGGAATTGAAATAAAGTAAAATATGAACAGTCCTAAAACGTAGTATTGAAAGATGTGAACTAAATGAGTATGAGGTAATAGAAGAATTAAAATGCAAATGAAGAAATAAAATTTTAGATTATTTAATAATAAGGAAATAAAGTTGGAGGAACAAAATGCACGTTTAGTTTTAAATGCTTTAGGCACTAATAATGCATAAGGAAATGTATCTAGGAATGAGAAAATTTGCAAACCGAAGGTAAAAAAAATTAAAATTTTCGTAACCAAAAACGAGATGGAAAGAATTAAATATAGCCTAAAAGCTTAGACTTAGGTATTAACCGAAGGAGAAATGAACGGACCAAGTTTTAATAAAGTGGTAACTATTTTAAAATATACATGCAATAAATAAATAAAAAGAAATGAAGGGACCACATACACATTTTGAAATTCAATTTCTTTCGGAACATAACCCAATTAATTTCATTCACTCAAATAATAATCAATTTGTACACATATAAAATTTTATTTACGCACAATTAATAAAATTATACTTATCTTAAAAATGAGAACGTTTAATTCTTTTATTTCCATTAAAGCACCATTTCTGTTTAACACAAAATGTACGTTTCTTTTATTAATGTATTAACTACAATCAACGTTTTCTTTCCTTTTAATCGGAATGTTCCATTACATTAATTGCAATTAATAAAAAAAGTTAAATTTCAAAATAGATAAACCAAAATGGATGAGAAATAGGTAATTGTTTCCTTAAGTCATTTAAACATGTTTATAAATTTGTTATTCTACACCACAGTAATAAATAACTTACTTAAATTATATTCCTATTCTTGAAATCAATTTGTATGCTAAAACAGCGTTCAAATATATATATATATATATATATATATATATATGTATGTATGTATGTATGTATGTATGTATGTATGTATATATATATTTACAAATCATTATATTCTTTACTCTAATGAAATTAAGTCTACACTCACAAATGAAACATTCATTTTATCTGATATAAACATTCTTCTTTTCATTAAATCAAACTTTTCTTATATTTCCACAAAACATAAGCTACGTTTAATTACACTTATAAACTTACAATTTAATGCTCTCTCTCTCTCTCTCTCTCTTATTAATTGAGATTATTCAATTACATCAATTTCAGTTGATTACAAAGGTTAATATCAAAATGGACTAAATAAATGAAATGAGAAATAGAAAAATTACTTCCTATCAAACAGTGATTTAAACATATTTATGGACTATTGGATACAAACAGGCATTATACATTTCTAACCAAATAATAGTTTATCATCTCTGAAATCAATTTTTTTTATCTACCAAACATTTTATATAAATAAACATATGATTCTTTTTATTGCACACAAATTTACAAATAACACCTCCCCTTTAAAACCAACTTATATTTAAAGATTATCCCATTAAAGAGTCATAGAAATAATACTTCGTACAACCACATCATTTCTTTCTCAATTAATTTCATATTATCATTATATTTGTAACAAATTTAAGTGCTCACAATTTGAGCATAATATTTCTCAATAAAATTCTCATTATATTTTTAACACAAACATATGTTGCACATATCATTAAACAAATTAACATTTACTTCTATCTCTTATTAATGACAAGATATAATTACTATTAATTACTATGAATAAATCTCAAAACATACCCTAATGCAGGAGAGATAATTAATCCAATTGTTTCCTTTGAAATCCAATTTTCTATGTTAAACCCAATATCTATATACAAATTTAATTCCAACATTTAATTACAACTGCAATAAAACCTGTTCATTATATATTTAAATTCAAAAAAAAAATCCTTTTATTTTGATTTACATTCTTATTATCAAATCAACTATTCCCTTATGCAATTGATTAACATAAGTTTTACACTCACCACTCAATAGTTAACATTTCTTCTTATATCAATTGTAATATTTCAATTACATTAATTCTCCATTAACTACCAAATAAATTTGTAACAGATTTAATAATAAGAAAATAAATAAAATAATGGTTATACGTTAATAATCCATATCTATTAACTTATTGTTTGCAAACAATGGTTAATAAATTTACCTACAAAATAATTGATTTCATACTCCATATTAAAACCAATTGCAATTAATAACATAAGATTACATCAATTTATACATCATTAATTTCAGTTAAATTCTCTTTCCCTTTTATTCAAAGATTCCAAGTTAAATTAACGGCAATAAATTTCTACATTAGAATTTGAAACGGAACATAATTAATGGATAGATAATTAAAACAATTGAAATATTTTTACAGTAACTTAATACATTTGTAAAATTGTTGTTTACATATAAGAGTTATAAATTAACTTGCTTAAATAGTACCAATCACATACAAACAACAAAATTTATAATATATATTTTATCATTATTGGTAATTTCACCAAACTACAATAGTTTAAATAAGATTAAATTTAGTAGAGTTCTTAATTAAATACAATTTCAATTAATTCAACTTTATCTTCTCAATTCCTGATCGTTTAACTAATAAAGTCTTATTAAATTAAAATTTATACTTCTTTCCTTTTATGAAAAATCCACTTATACTAAATTTTATAACAAATTAATTACACTAGGTTGATATGTAAGATGAGCGAAAATCAAGACTAAAATTTAAATAAGTTTGAACACATAATTATACATTTATTGTTTACAAATAGATTAGAAGTTAATTTACAATTAAAACCCAATTCTATTTACACTACTACAAAACAGACCATTTGCATCGCCTCATTTGAATCGTTTGAAGTAAAAACTGATGCAAATAGAACTATTTGCATCAGTTCTGTCTGGATAACCGATGCAATTGGTACGTGGAAAGCAATAGGTAATAAAAAATCGAATTTGCATCAGTTGTCACCAACAACCGATGCAAATACGTCGATGCAAATAGTTTTAGTCGCATCGGTTTTAAAGTTAACCGATGCAGCTGTGACGCCCCACTCCTAGAGCCTCGTTAACAAAGAGTATTACATAGGTAATACCGTCGGCTAACGCGGACAATGGAGTATAATGGAAGCGACCATGTGTAATCTTACCTTAACTATTCACTAAATACGTCGAAAAGTAGTCACATTAAACTTCGACCTATTCAATAAATATTTAAAGCAAAACTACAATGGCTAAAGGATCTATCAGAAGAAAATATAACAACTCAAATGTAATTCACATCACAGAACAGTCGATCATCATATACACATAAACGGATACACAACAGAGTATAGAAAATAATACATGTCAAGTGGTACAGGAGACCGCAATATACAGACGAGACAAAAAGAGTATAAATAACAGAGTTACAACAGATAAGGACCACAAAAGACGCTACAATAAAATGAAGCTAGCGAATAGTCCATGTGGAAGCAAAATAGGCTAAGTCCAAAAGCACCTAACCTGAAACAACTCGGTCTGACCCGAGTATAAATTACACGGATCAGTCTAGCTAAACAAATCAGTTAAATAAACTGAACCATAATAAACCTACAAGGTCACAATATATATGAAATATCTCTAAAAGAGATAACCCAATCATCTAACATAAGATGAATCATGTCATAACAAACAAGCCTCGTATCATCGGCAACTCATAGGAACAAAGGATAGGAATATCCCAAAACAACCCATAAGGCAAACAACAAATACCGATAAATACGAGTTTCACAAGGTAGATGCTATATTTCGTGCAGCTCCAAAGAACCAATACAGAAAAGCAATACCTAGGGAATATACATATAAATGAAACATCATGAGCGGTGGTGAGTAAACCACTCCGTTATCTCTTGAGCGGTGGTGAAGAAACCACTCCAATATTTCTTGAGCGGTGGTGAAGAAACCACTCCAATATTTCAACCACTCCAATATTTCTTGAGCGGTGGTGAAGAAACCACTCCATTTTCTCTTGAGCGGTGGTGAAGAAACCACTCTGAAAGCAATACTAAAGATAACCGACAAACCCAAATATTTTTGCGAGTCGGGGCAAAGGACCAACTCCAAAGGCGATATTTAAAGGAAACAAGCCAGAGGAGACAGTCCGAAGACACTATCCCAAAGGCAGCATTTGTCACAAACTCCCAGAGAGGAATCCGAAAAGCGGTAACGTGAGTCCCATAACCACCCGTTCGCACTAAACGGTTTACTATCCGTTAGTTTATTTCACACTCAAAGCTGTACAAATTTACCTCATATCATCGATGAACCAAACCCGAAGGCCAAAACGATCAATCGAATAGGTCGGGCATTAATCAGAAGGATAAACGCACAGATTCATGGTCCGTGTTTTGCCCAACCATTTAATCACCCTACCACTTCGCTCGAAGTGCGAAAGTGTGTGTTTTAAATAGAATTTATGAATCGGAGAAACGAGCTTTTAAGTGCGATTTGAGAGATTATTTTATAAAAACCCGTGGATGAAGTCAAGAGTAAGTTATCAAAGTCAAAGATGCAATAACGAACACTAAAAAGCAACTTGAATCGATAAAATCCGGAAAAATCAATCAAATATGCAAAATAAACAAATCAGGCAAAACAAAGCAGGTCGGTCGACCGGACTGCAGGGCTCGGTCGGCCGGCCAGATGCAGAAACCCAATTATGGCTCGGGACAGCAGGTCGGTCGACCGAAGCCTGCACTCGGTCGGCCGAACCTGGTGATTTTTCACTTCCTGCCCTACTTCAATGAAATGAAAATTCTTTCCAATTCCAAAACAATGGCACATGCATACTTGTTAGGAATTCATACCAACACCCATGATATCAAGAGAAGTAGATGTGAGTTCAAAACTCACCTTTTAACCTCACAAACAAAGAAGATGAAGAAGCACAAATGCAAGGAATCAACCAACTACACTCCACTTCAACACTACAAGCTTCAATCTAGAATCAAAGCAAGTATTTCCTAAGTTAGGGTTAGGAAAATTACTGAAATTGAAGAGGAGAAGAGATGGAGAAGATGGAGATGAACTTACCAATGGATTCCCTATGAATTTGGAGCAAGAAATCAAGATACAAAGGAGAACTAGGGCTTGCTAATTTCTAATTCCTCTTCCTTTCCCCCATTTTCAGTTCTAAGCTTAAGTTTTAAGAAATGAATAAGTGAATGAGAGGAGTGGCTAAGCTAGAGGATTAGTTAAGCTAGTGGGCTGAACTCAAACCCAAACCCAATAGAAAAAGTAGCCAAAATTCATAAACTCCATACATATCAAAGATTATACTCAAAAAGATCGCAAACGCCATTTTGGAACCAATGGAGGTAGTTTCGAGTTCCAATTCGGCCATTTGCAGAAAGTAACATTTCGGACCAAAATCCGACTAACGACGCTATATTTAAATTTAACATTTAAATATAAAATCGTTAAATATGCGGGTTGTTACAGATCTCCCCTCCTTACAAAATTGCGTCCCCGCAATTTCTAGAGACAATATTTGTAACAACTACATAGATACAACATAAAAAGAAAAAAGGAAATAAGCTGGAGATGAAAAGACATACTCACCGGTTTCAAGCTAAGAAAGAAAACCCGGATAATATCGCTCAATAAATTCTCTGGTTTCCCAAGTACAGTCATTGGGATTAGCAGGCCATTGAACTTTAACGAGCGGCACGTCCTTGTTCCGAAGGTGTCGCACCTTCGTGTCAAGCACGCGAATATGTTGATGTATAATAGATAAGCCCGGTGAGACCTCAAGCTCTTGCAAATCAGGAGAAGTAATAACAGAATCCGACTCCCGGAGACACTTCCGAAGTTGCGAGACGTGAAACACGTCATGAATGCCAGATAAATGAGCTGGAAGTGAAACTCTATAAGCCACGGGGCCAATACGTTTAGTAATAGAAAACGTTCCTATATAACGAGGAGCCAATTTTCTAGTCGTACTGAAACGCATAATCCCCTTCAAAGGAGAAACACGAATAAAAACAAGGTCGCCGATCGAGAAATCGAGAGGCTTCCTACGGTTGTCCGCGTAGGATTTCTGGCGACTCTGTGCCTCTTTCATTCTCAACCGAATAAGATCAATCTTCTCAGAAGAATCACGAACAAAATATGGACCAAGAATAAGCTTCTCACCGGATTCTAACCAACAAGAAGGTGACCGACATGGCCTTCCGTATAAGGCTTCGAAAGGAGCCATACCGATACTAGATTGAAAACTGTTATTGTAGGAGAATTCTACAAGAGGTAGGTGATCCTCCCAACTACCACCGAAATCAAAGATACAAATACGGAGAAGATCTTCCAAAATACGATTCACCCGTTCAGTCTATCCGTCAGACTGCGGATGATAAGCTATAGAAAAATTAAGCCTTGTTCCCAAAGCTTGCTGAAGACTCTTCCAAAAATGACTCGTGAATAACGGATCACGATCACTCACAATAGAACTAGGAACACCGTGAAGTCTCACGATTTTCTTGACATACAACTTAGCCAAATGCGAAGCAGTCCTATTAGACCTGATAGGGACAAAATGAGCAGACTTGGAAAGGCGATCAACAATAACCCAAATGCTAGAATGGCCCGATCTCGAACGAGGTAGGTCGTCAATGAAATCCATAGATATCTGATCCCATTTCCACAATGGAATCTCAAGAGGATGAAGAAGACCCGAAGGACGCTGATGCTCGGCTTTAAAACGCTGACAAGTTATGCAATTGCTCACATAACTCGCCACATCGCGCTTCATGCCTTTCCAATAATAAAGACGATGCATATCAGCATACATCTTGCTACTACCGGGATGAATGGTATACTTAGAACGGTGACAATCATCAAGAATGTCATGCCTAAGTGCAAAATCAGAAGGCACAAAAAGACGGTTCTTCTTACGAAGACACCCATGAGAATCCATGCTAAGATCTTGCAACACCTCATCACAAGATCCAGATTCACAAAGCTGAATAAGATGCAACAAATCAGGATCACGCCGTTGGGCATCGGCAATACGATCCAACAAAACAGGTCGAGCTCCCAAACTAAATAATAGAATAGGAGAATCAAAAGATGAACCACGATCACGAATTTCACAAAAAGATAGAGTCTCAAGAATATTCCATTCGGCAAGCATCATAGAAATAACAGCCGAATGTTTGCGACTAAGCGCATCTGCAACACGATTACCCTTACCAGGGGTATACTGGATATCAAAGTCATAAGAAGCAAGAAACTCGAGCCAACGATGTTGTCTCATATTGAGTTCCTTCTGAGTGAACAAATACTTCAAAGATTTATGATCGGTATAGAGAATGAAGCGCTCGCCCAATAAATAATGTCGCCAAATCTTCAAGGCAAAGACAATGGCGGCTAACTCAAGATCATGAGTGGCATAGCGAACTTCATTCGGACGCAGCTGCCTAGAAGCATAAGCAACTACCCGATCCTTCTGCATAAGAACAGCACCGAGACCACTACCACAAGCATCGTTGTAGACAACAAGATCATGATTCCCTTCGAGAACCACTAGAATAGGAGAATTAGTGAGAAGTTCCTTCAATGTCTAAAAGGAAGCTTCACACTTGTCGGACCAATCAAAACGAATGCCTTTCCGAGTAAGGCAAGTGAGAGGAAGCACAACACGGGAAAAGCTCTTAATGAACCGACGGTAATAACCCGCCAATCCAAGGAAACTACGGATCTTATGAACATTCTGAGGCCTCTTCCAATTCTGAATGGCTTTGATCTTTGAGGGATCGATAGAAATGCCATCGGAAGATACAACATGGCCTAAAAACTTAACCTTATTCTCCCAAAAGTGGCATTTGGAGAATTTGGCTCTAAGCTGATGATGACGGAGAGTACTCAAGACAACCCTCAAGTGATTAGCATGCTCGGCTTCAGACTTAGAATAAATAAGGATATCATCAATGAAGACAAGCACGAACTTATCGAGATATTCCCGGAATACCCGATTCATGAGATCAACAAAGAAAGCAGGAGCGTTCGTCAAACCGGACGGCATAACGAGCCACTCAAAAGAACCATAACGAGTGCGGAAAGCGGTAAGTGGTATGCTATCCTCCGCGACTCGTAACTGATGGAAACCTGTGGCAAGGTCAAGCTGAGAAATGACCTTAGCACCACTCAATAGATCGAACATGTCATCGATCCTAGGCAAAGGGTACCTATTTCTAATGGTCAACTCGTTAAGCTTGCGATAGTCAATGCAAAGCCTAAGAGTTCCATTAGATTTCTTCAAAAAGACGACCGCGGATCCCCACGAAGAAAAACTAGATTGAATCAATTGCTTGGATTCAAGCTCTAAAAGCTGCTTCTTGAGTTCCTCATTTTCCTTTGTAGACATCCTCGTGAGAGGACGACTAACTGGCTGTGCGCCTGGAATGAGATCAATGCGGAACTCATTTGCCCGTTTGGGTGGCAAACCCGATACAGGCTCAAAAACATCAGAAAAGTCACAAGCAATAGGAATACGAGATACATCATCACCATCTCGCGAATCAAGAGAATACAAAGCCATCTCGGAATTATCCACATCCTGAAGAACAAGAGATAACTGAGAAGGCGAATCAGGATGACAAAGATATAAAATTCTCTCGGAACAAATAATCCTGGCATCGTACCTCACTAGCCAGTCCATACCAAAAATCATATCAAAACCCAAATGAGAAACAACGTGCAGATTTGCACGGAAAGAAAAGCCACATAAAACAATCTCAATATCATCACAAACAAGCTAAGGGTCGCGGATCCCTCAATAGGATTCGCAATCCTTAAAGAAGTAACCATACAAGAAACATCCAAAGATAAATCATCAACGAGCTTCTTCGATACGAAAGAATGTGAAGCACCCGTATCGAAAAGAACTCGAATACTATGATCATGAAGTAGAATAAAACCTTCCAAAATAGATGGAGATATACCTTTGGATTGAGAAGGACCTCCAGAAGCATTCGCAACATTTAACTTGCCAGATGAAGAATTATTCGGAGCAATGGGACAAATGGAACTACGATGACCTTCCCTCTTGCAGTAACGGCAGAAGAGAGGCTTTGGACAAGCTCGAATAATATGATCCGGAGAACCACAATTGAAACACTTTCGAACGATAGGTGTTCCGAAAGACTGAGGCTGAGAACTAGGACCACCAGTCTTCTTCTTCTTAGAAGGAAAAGGCTTCTTCTGAATTGGAAACGGCCTCTTGTTGGGGTTCTTAGAAACCTCAACATCTACATCACTATCACCCTCCTTCTCGATGGTCTCGAGGTGAAGTGTCGAATCAACCAATTCCTAGAAAGAAAGCTTAAGCTGGAGCAACAAAGACATCCTAAGATATTTCTTAAGACCAGAAACAAACTTCAAATTCTTCTTGTAAGAAGTGCTGATGAATTCAAGACCATACTGAGATAAAGCCTCGAACGATGCGACATACTCAGAAACAGAAGATTTCCCTTGCTTCAACTCAAGGAAGCGACGGGTCAATAAAACTTTTTCAGATTCAGGAACGAACTTGAGTTCAAATAGTCCCCGAAACTGAGTCCAAGAAAGAGTAGACTCATCAATCTCGGCTACAAGAAGCTCATACCAATCAAGAGCACGCTCTTGTAATAAGCTAGAAGTCACAAGAACTCGATCATGGTCAGAAAGATCCATGCGAGAGAAGATACGCTCGCACGTGCGAAGCCAAGCTTGGACTTCAAGAACAGACTCGGAGCCCTTAAACGGTTTTCCTCCAAGATGAGCAAAATCACTGCACTGACGTGCAAAAGCAGACTTGCGAGGTGGAGACATTCGAGGAGGAACGGGAGGCTGAGTGCTCCTAAACAACTCCATAAACTCATCGGCAGACATATAAACGCCATCCGAATGTGAGCCACTGGACTGCCCAACACCCGAACGTCGACCTCTGCCTCTTCCAGACATAAGCTGAAAGTCAAGATAAGGAAAGGATTATTCACAAGGTAGATATTGGAATATGGAATACTACGGAATTAAATGCATTCCTAGACGTATTCCCAAACTCTATCTAACCTTGATGGAATAAAGAGACACGATGATTCAAAGATTTGTATCACTTATACACTTTGATGTACCATAATATGTGCATCTATTCTGTGCTTATCATATTTTGTTCTGAACTCAGCTCTGATACCACGCTTTGACGCCCCACTCCTAGAGCTTCGTTAACAAAGAGTATTACATAGGTAATACCGTCGGCTAACGCGGATAATGGAGTATAATGGAAGCGACCATGCGTAATCTTACCTTAACTATTCACTAAATACGTCGAAAAGTAGTCACATTAAACTTCGACCTATTCAATAAATATTTAAAGCAAAACTACAATGGCTAAAGGATCTATCAGAAGAAAATATAACAACTCAAATGTAATTCACATCACAGAACAGTCGATCATCATATACACATAAATGGATACACAACAGAGTATACAAAATAATACATGTCAAGTGGTACAGGAGACCACAATATACAGACGAGACAAAAAGAGTATAAATAACAGAGTTACAAAAGATAAGGACCACAAAAGACGCTACAATAAAATGAAGCTAGCGAATAGTCCATGCGGAAGCAAAATAGGCTAAGTCCAAAAGCACCTAACCTGAAACAACTCGGTCTGACCCGAGTATAAATTACACGGATCAATCTAGCTAAGCAAATCAGTTAAATAAACTGAACCATAATAAACCTGCAAGGTCACAATATATATCAAATATCTCTAAAAGAGATAACCCAATCATCTAACATAAGATGAATCATATCATAACAAACAAGCCTCGTATCATCGGCAACTCATAGGAACAAAGGATAGGAATATCCCAAAAGAAGCCATAAGGCAAACAACAAATACCAATAAATACGAGTTCCACAAGGTAGACGCTATATTTCGTGTGGCTCCAAAGAACCAATACAGAAAAGCAATACCTAGGGAATATACATTTAAATGAAACATCATGAGCGGTGGTGAGTAAACCACTCCGTTATCTCTTGAGCGGTGGTGAAGAAACCACTCCAATATTTCTTGAGCGGTGGTGAAGAAACCACTCCATTTTCTCTTGAGCGGTGGTGAAGAAACCACTCTGAAAGCAATACTAAAGATAACCGACAAACCCAAATATTTTTGCGAGTCGGGGCAAAGGACCAACTCCAAAGGCGATATTTAAAGGAAACAAGCCAGAGGAGACAGTCCGAAGACACTATCCCAAAGGCAGCATGTGTCACAAACTCCCAGAGAGGAATCCGTAAAGTGGTAACGTGAGTCCCATAACCACCCGTTCGCACTAAATGGTTTACTATCCGTTAGTTTATTTCACACTCAAAGCAGTACAAATTTAACTCATATCATCGATAAACCAAACCCGAAGGCCAAAACGATCAATCGAATAGGTCGGGCATTAATCAGAAGGATAAACGCACAGATTCATGGTCCGTGTTTTGCCCAACCATTTAATCACCCTTACACTTCGCTCGAAGTGCGAAAGTGTGTGTTTTAAATAGAATTTATGAATTGGAGAAACGAGCTTTTAAATGCGATTTGAGAGATTATTTTATAAAAACCCGTGGATGAAGTCAAGAGTAAGTTATCAAAGTCAAAGATGCAATAACGAACACTAAAAAGCAACTTGAATCGATAAAATCTGGAAAAATCAACCAAATATGCAAAATAAACAAACCAGGCAAAACAAAGCAGGTCGGTCGACCGGACTGCAGGGCTCGGTCGGCCGGCCAGATGCAGAAACCCAATTATGGCTCGGGGCAGCAGGTCGGTCGACCGAAGCCTGCACTCGGTCGGCCGAACCTGGTGATTTTGCACTTCCTGCCCTACTTCAATGAAATGCAAATTCTTTCCAATTCCAAAACAATGGCACATGCATACTTGTTAGGAATTCATACCAACACCCATGATATCAAGAGAAGTAGATGTGAGTTCAAAACCCACCTTTTAACCTCACACACAAATGCAAGGAATCAACCAACTACACTCCACTTCAACACTACAAGCTTCAATCTAGAATCAAAGCAAGTATTTCCTAAGTTAGGGTTAGGAAAATTACTGAAATTGAAGAGGAGAAGAGATGGAGAAGATGGAGATGAACTTACCAATGGATTCCCTATGAATTTGCAGCAAGAAATCAAGATACAAAGGAGAACTAGGGCTTGCTAATTTCTAATTCCTCTTCCTTTCCCCCATTTTCTGTTCTAAGCTTAAGTTTTAAGAAATGAATAAGTGAATGAGAGGAGTGGCTAAGCTAGAGGATTAGTTAAGCTAGTGGGCTGAACTCAAACCCAAACCCAATAGAAAACGTAGCCAAAATTCAAAAACTCCAAACATATCAAAGATTATACTCAAAAAGATCGCAAACGCCATTTTGGAACCAATGGAGGTAGTTTCGAGTTCCAATTCGGCCATTTGCAGAAAGTAACATTTTGGACCAAAATCCGACTAACGACGCTATATTTAAATTTAGCATTTAAATATAAAATCGTTAAATATGCGGGTTGTTACAGCAACTACGTCCAAAATAATAGTATTCGCATCGGTTCCCTAGCAGAGGCGATGCAATATTGTTTAGGTTATTTGTTACTCTCGTGTTACATCCCGCCTTTCCAATTTTTTTCGCCGCTCCCATTCTTTTCCCCAAAATAATTTGCCTGCTAAAAAAAAACCCTAAAATTGATCGTATTCGAGAGCGATTCCACGATGGTAGTCGCTTTGGGTGATTTGGGTTTACGAGGTGGTTCGCGGTAACTTGGCGAAGACTTGGGTATTGGGTTCGAGATGTTGGCGATTGCAGTTTGGAGGAGATTGGGTTGCCATGGTTTGTATGTGGGTTCGATCGGGTTCAACGTGAAATCCACATCGAACTCCGCAAAGATAATCTCCTTGCCCCTTGTTTTTAATTGTTTGATTTTAATTTGTTTCATGAGTTGTTTGCATTCTTGAATGATAATTGCTGATCTGAGATTGTCTGGCATTTCAATACCTTTGAAATTCGGGAATTTCTTTCACCCCATATGTTCCAGATCATACACATGATTGATATGCTTAGTAAATGTTTGTATGCTTAGAGCCCTGTATGTTCGACAACGAATCTAAAATTTGATTGAGATTGAAACTGGTATTATGTTGAAATCTTAATTTGCAACTTAGCTCTTGCCAAATTTGTTTGGAATAACTGTAATTGCAGAAAATGTGGTCTGTGTCTTCCGTGTGCTGTTTGCATAAGTTACAGTATGGGTCAATATATTTGTTCCATTTGCATAAGTTATCTTTGGTGTTAAGCTTGTTTGATCTTTCCATTAGAGCACATAATGACATCTTAGGGGCACAGTGGTTATTTCAAATAAAGGTACACCAGTTGAACTCTGTTGATTTAGTTCTGATTTGATTCTAAGCAGATTTGAAGTCAAAGCGTCTGTTAGCATTAGGCAAGCAATCTCAGTAATCACTTTCCCTGTTGTTATGAATTTTAATGGACTGAACAGTTTGGGCAATAGGAGGAGGCAGACAATTCAAGTTTCCTCTCTAATTGTAGTTAGTTATGAGTTCAGAGACTTGATTATTGGAGCCTCCAACCAATGTAAAATATTGCCAACCAAGTTGCTCAATTAGTGATACAACATTGACCTATGGGTCATACCATAACCTAGTATTTTCACCATTAATAATTTTCCTGTTAATTAAGCCTCTTCACCATTGTCTTGCTTTCGACATTGTTTTCCAAGTATTAGAAGCATTATTATCCTATTAAATGGTCCAAAAAAGTTTATTGGCATAATATTTATTATACATTCAGTTGGCCCAGTTGTAGAAATTTTCACACCAATTTTTCTTGAGTAATAGCACTTTTCTTCTTTCGGCGTTTGTATCTTCGACGATCAATGTTATATTGCCAGTGACACTACACATTCTTAGTAAAGCATAGTTATATTCAACATCACATAAGTGAGCTAACAGCTCTATGGAATTTGTGAACTTTTGTTGTTGCTTCAAGTATAATCACATATTTAGTTATTGTCTATGGAAAATTTATAATTTAAAAGGTACTGTTCCCAGAAATTAAAAGTGTAAAGCCTGAACCAATTTTTTGTTGGATAATTTTACAAGTCTCGTGCACTTTTCCTCATTATTGAGTACCTGTTTATGTAGTGTTAAGGTCCTTTTCATTTCTTTTCTTCTTTCTTTCATTCTTTCTCTTTTTTTTCTTCCTTCTTCTTTTTTACTTCTATAGCATCTTTGGTGGCCCATAGTTTACTCAAGTTTCTGTTCATATTTGTCGTCGTGGTGATTATGCATTTGATAAGTTGGCTCACTAGTGTCGTACTTTAAGCTAACTACTTTCAGTGTATGCAATTTTTTTAATCCCTTTTTGCTATCGTCGGGTTCATTTTATAAAATAAGCTTCATGAAAAAACTTGTTGCAAAAATACACTATTTATTATAAAATATAGGCCTCACATTCAGTATGAAAAGGAAAACACATGTGCCTACACATGCACATTCCATAAATATGCATGTACATGCACACATACTAATCTGAAAAAAGACCTATTTTATATGAACTGTAGCCTATTTCTGCAATACGTTTTCAAAGGATGCCTGTTTTTGTAATTAACTAGCTCATATTTAGTGTGCCACCAAGTGTGTAAATTGTTCTGTTTTAAATACTGATCCCTTAATATACCTGGATGAGCGATTGCTGCCTGCCTAATATTGTGAAAGATTCTTGTAATATATTGCAACCTACGTTAATTGCTAAATGGAAATTATCTCCTAAGTTTATTTTCTAATTATAAAACACTGACCAATTGGTTTCGTATGTTTCACTTTTTGTAATGTTTTAATGTGCAAATGCAGTCATTCCGTTTCCAAATATTTCAAGCGAGGGTCACGACTCAATTGGCCAGAAGGTGCTGTCTCAAGAGAAAGCATTAGGGTTGTAAGTAAGCTTGATCGTCTCAAGGTTGACTCCATTATTCTGCCTATTTATTTGGTTAATGAATTTTCATGGTAGATCTATATTGCTCAAATTAGAATAGGTGTTAAACGTATAATTCTACTACATACTCACATGATGTTGCTAGTTCAATGCACAAAAACTTTGGTACTCCAAAATGCATTTTCTCCTCTAGTCAATTTGAACCACAAACCTTGCGTGTAAACATTGATCACTCTTGTTTTTTCTGGCGTTTATCTGTGTACATATGAAGTTGACATAAAAGTGAAATTAAGCCTATTAAAGTTTTCGATGTTTTGTATGCATAAAATAATGACCTAGAATCACTGGACTGGGTATAAATGGTGGTGTGGAGTGTGTGAACTATGTTGTTAACTTGTTATTACCAGAATTGGAATGGAGGGATAACTGAATCATAATTAACCTGATTGTTGTTACTTAACAACAGTGCACTGAACTATGGCCCTAATCTGTAAACATGCTTTAACTTGAAACCTTAAGTAAGTCCTTTTGATTTCTTATAAATAAATATCCACACATATTTTTGCACATTTTAGAAATAAAAAGGCAATACAATTAATCATATTGTTAGACTTCTTTTCAAAATTATTTCATATTTAAATCGAAAAGAAAAACAATATGACACAATAAACAATGAAAGATCCTTTAGTATTAATCTTTTATCATAACCCTGTTGCAATATAATCTTATAAATTCTACTAAGGATTTCACAATTTCCTATACCTCATATTTTCGTAGTGAAATCTTTTTCAATCCATACAGGGTGACGAGCCCTAGATTTCTTGATACCTTTTACGATGATCAATAAATTGTGATACTCTTTCATAATACATGCTTTATCATTGAATTAAATCATAAAGCAATTCAGTTCACATGCTAAAAAGTTTTAAATAATTGGAAATTTTAGCCATCAATGAAATTTGGGGAATATAGTCGAAAACACAGCTATTTTGTTATTACCAGAATTGGAGGGGAGGAGTAACTGAATCAGAATTAATCTGATAGGCTCCACTTAACAACAGTGCATTGGACTATGAACCTAATTTGTAAGCATACTTATACTAGAAACCTTAAGCTAGTCCTTCTGATTTCTTCTAAAATTATACATTTGTACAGTTTTCTTTTGTGTGCATATTTTAGAAACAAAAAGACCAAACATTTCATGTTTGCAAAACCGTGCATGATCCTTTAATATTTATCTTCTATCATAATCTTGTTGCAATACAATGCTTAAACATCTCACTGAAGATTTCACATTTTCTTAAACCTCAAACTTTCATAATGAAAATATTTCTCTACCCATTAGGTGGTGAACCCTTGATTTCTTGATATCTTTTACAGCGATCAATTCATATGCTATAAAAAAAGATTTATCATGTTTGATCATTAAATTAAACATGATTTATCATGATTAAATTAAAATTCATAAGCACATTTTAGAAGATATGCCTTAAGATAAATATACCATTTACCTAAAAAGATCATTTCAACTATCTTAATTCAACATAGTTACAACATATATCCTGTACTATTCTTATATATGATCACTACTGCTTATGCAGTGTTAATAAATATATTATATAATATTGACATTTTCTCTAACTTTCTCTTAATCAATCTTGAGTATATATGTGTGTATATAAACAGGACTAACCACAATCTTCTTCTTAATATAAGTGTTATTTCTATATGTCATTATCTTTGTTTTATCCCCTAGCCATAAGTTTTTGATTCCAGTCAATATATACCCAAGATTAATTTTCATTATGTTTCCTTCAGTACTTTTACATAATTGAGGAGAATATCATTCCATTATCACGTTCATATCTTTATAGCCTTGATTCCATTCGAAATACGCTCATTTATTTCCTCAACTCTACAATCGAAACAGTCACAAAAATAATGGAAATTCCAACAGAACAAGCATCAAATTCAAGGGAAGAAATCAAAACAAAAAATGACACCGAAGAAGGAGAGAACACAAATGAGCAAACAGAAGACATGAAATCAATTCCATCATGGAAAGATCAACTGGCTTTAAGAGGTTTGTTAACGAGTTTGATAATAGGAGTTTTGTACAGCGTGATAGTGATGAAGCTGAACTTGACTACTGGACTAGTTCCAACTCTTAATGTGTCGACTGCTCTTCTTGCTTTTGTTATTTTGAAATAATGGACTAAGTTTCTTCTACGGTTTCGTGTTATGTCGAAGCCTTTCACTAGGCAAGAGAATACTGTGGTTCAGACTTGTGTTGTTGCCTGTTACAGTATTGCAGTTGGAGGTATGACTTTGTTTAAGATTATGTCAAAATTTTGTTACAGTATTGCAGCTGCCCCTAAGAAAATTTTCAATCCAATACATGCATTTGATTTTTGGTGTTAATCAAATTTACTTCTCAACATAACGAGTTGGATAAAGGATTAATCATGGTATTCTTTTCTAGACAGTATGCATAGAGCTGCTAATAAACGGTACAAAAATTCAAATTATTTTCTAAAATGATTAGAGCTATCTTCAAATAATCCGGTATCATTTTACAATGCTATTCTGTTTATCTTTAAATAGTTATGTGTATCTCTATTATAATGCTATTTCTTAGTACCAATTTTATGTATTATGTTAGTATTTTATTATTTTTATACTAGAACCGAATTGTAGTAGTATTTTATGGGCCAAACATGCATATAACTTGATTCACAATTCTATTTTGCAGCAGTGATGAAGCAGGGGGGATGCCTGTGCAATGATGAAGGTAGTGTGATTGAAGTGGAGAGTTGTGTGACAGTAAGGACGAACCGTGGTGGTTTTTGCTGTGGCAGTTGATGTCAGATGGAGGTATGGAGACACTTGTATTGAAGGGGCAATGTTTGATTATGCACCAGCACTGTGATCACCAGCAGCACTGTGATTACGCAGCAGTTTAAGGAAGTTGAGTGGCAAGTTGTTGCAGTGTTGTGAGAAGTATGGTCTTGTTGACAAGCAGTTGTATTGGCAAGATGATGAAGTTGAAGTGATTTGTGGCTGTTGTGGTCAGGTGGGTAAACAAGGGTTGGGGTGGATGTTTGATATGTGAATGGTGTTGCTTCTATGTATGGCAGTTTGTGGAGGAGTAGAATGTTATGTCTGATGTGGGTTGTGGTCGACATGGTGGAATGAAGGCAAGTATGTGATAGTTTCTGTGTACTGGTAAGTGAGGGATGTTTAAAGGTGGGACGTTTAAAGGAGTTATTCAGTAAAGTGTAGTTGTAGTTGTGGATGTAGGGGGGGGGGAAGGAGTTGTATTGGAATGACGGAGTGATTGTAGTGGGAAGTGATATAATTGTTGTCAGAGAGGAAGTTGAGAGTTGCTGTGTGAAGTGTAGTTGAGTGTTGATGAAGAAGTGGCAGTTGTTTAGATGTTGATGGTGTGATGCAAAGGGAATGATTGGGTCTGGCAGTGTAGAAGAGGAGATGGTTTGTTCACTGGTTGTGAAACTCAGGTATGTTTATTCACTTTCATTAATCCTCGGTTTTTTCTTATACACTATAAGCAAAAATGCCTTCATCCGAAATTTAACAGTAAATTGCTTATTGAACACATGAATCTAACAATTTAATATGATAAATTAACACTAGAAAATGTTTATAACTCAAATAGTTTGTAGCTCGTCACTGCATGTGCTAATATTATAAAAGTACAATTTAAAAATCTACTTATATTTTTATAACAGATTTTGTTATGTAATGTATGTCCATATAGAAGTTTGACCATGATTTAGGTATTATTTTACACAATGCCTTGATTTCTTAATGTGCTATGCATTTTTTAGTATCCATCTTCTTCTTCTACAATTTTGTAGACATTATCCATTTTTTTGTATCCATCATTTTATATAGTTTTTGTGTCATCGAAAGTTGTACTTTTATAATGATGTTAGGAAAAAAGCAGTTGAAATTAATTTATAATTATATTCAATTTGGAGTAGATGACCGATTTAATGCTTCACCATATTTGTACTCTTCTTATTTTGATCATTACTGTAGTCCTAACAGTACTTTATAATTGCAGGCAGCATCAATTGAAGGGAAAGTCGTGGAAATGGGACTCACAACCACAAGTTTTGATAACTGCTGAGAAATTTACCATCATTGTTCCAAACTCGCTATTCTATTCTCGAGTCAGGTGAACATAATTTTTTTATTTTTTTTGCTTGTTGCATTGTTGTTTGAAAATTTGAAGTTTTAAACAAAATATTAATTCAGTTGTTGCTACTTCAGTAGACTGAATATTTGATAGTTATAATACATCTGGTTATCACACTCTTTTAAGTTTTGACTGATAAAGAAATAGATATTTTAATATTGGAGCAGTAAGTTTGAGAAGAATGTGAAGAAGAACGGGCCCAGATAGAGCTAGAGATGCTGCATATATTGATAAAGTATAATGGACAATAAAAGTGGAGTCGGTAACATGATTGTTTGACAGTGGCAAGTGAAGGAGAATTGTTTGTGACCAGTGGATGTTGAGGTGAATAAGTAATGGAGTGTAGAAGTGTACATGCAGGTCGGAGGAAATGTACGATAGTAGTGGTAGTGTTGACTGGTGATGTAGTGGGTAGTGTTGATGAACTGGTGACTGGTTTGTGGAGTTTGTGTGGTTGCAAAAGTGGTCAGAAAGGAGGATGATGGATGTATGGACCAAGGATGTAGATGGAGTTTGAAGTATGCATTGGGAAGAAGTTTGTTATGGGGAGTTGTTGATGACTGTTGAACTGTTGTGGGCAGTGTAGTGCAGTGAAGATAGTGGCAAGGGAATTATGAGCAATAGTGGATGAATGCAAATGGTTTGGTGGTTATTATGGACAGTGAGTGTATGTGTTGATGGGTTGTTGATTCTTGCAGCAAAAGTATGTTGTAGCAGTAATGTATGGTAGGGGATGGCAGAGGTGTAAGGACTGGGTTTGTTTGTGAGAATGGTGGTGGGTTATGGTTATGTGGAGTATGTTCGTAGTGGCAATGTAATAGTGGTTGTGTGTAGCACTGTGGTATGTTTGTTGTTGATGGAGGACGTGGTTGGTATGTGCAGTTCGGTTGGTATGTTGCAGTAAGTTGAATTTTGTTGTTGTGGTTTATGTTGAGAAGGAAGTGACAGAGAGTAGTGAAGTGAAGGTTGCAGATGGCTTGGCGATGCTTAGTTGATGTAAGTGGACTTATGCTATTAAATCTAAAAGTACTGTATTTATTAAATCTAAGAGTGCTGTATTTTTTAAATCTGGTTATGTATTAACCCGTGCACTTATGCTATTTATTAAATTCGATAATGTATTTGCCATCAAATTTAATTTTGAATGATTGTAATATTGCATGCAATAATTGTTTGTTATAATCAATAATATATATATAGTCTATTTGAGTACTGTAATAATGGTTTCTGAGAATGGCTTTTTTGCATCTGGTATAAATAGCTGATGCAATAGAGGGATTAGTTTGCATCGGTTGTTATAAAAAACTGATGCAATAGAGGGATTAGTTTGCATCGGTTTTCAACAATAACCTATGCAACAAGTTCCTTTGTTGCATCGATTTTCATTACAACCGATGCAACATGGGGGCTGTGTTTAAGCAACCAACCAAGATATTTTGCATCTGTTGTTAATAACAACCGATGCAAAAAGGTCCTTTTTGCATCGGTTTCAGAACTGATGCAAAAGTGTTAAGCCTGTTGCATCGGTTGCATATGCATCGGTTGCTGAACTGATGCAAAAGGGGGGGGGTAAACAACCGATGCAAATGGTCTGTTTTGTAGTAGTGTTAATTATAAATTGATTTCATGCTTTACATATTATTAAATCTATCCAATTAAACTTTTATTAAACCATACGTTTGAAATCACATAAAATAGTTGTCACTTTATTAAATCAAAATCAGATGTTATTATTCAAAGTAAATTTTATTTAAAATCGTAAATTTTTAATTTCTTACTGTACTAAATCCTAAAATTTGACTTTTCTTCTTTTCGAAAAATACGGGTCGTTACACCTTGCACCGCCGATGTCGACCCCTAAAACCCCGACACTTCCTCCTGGAAACTCGCCTGGCTTCCCTTCTCCTTTCCCCTTTGCGCTGAACCCTCCGACGCCATCATGACACTGGGGTCACGCGAAAACCCCACCTCGACACAAAGGAAGACTAAACCCTATACTCACTCCAACCCACCACCATATCACTCAGGAAACTCCGCTAAAATTTTTCTCGAGCCCACCAGCCTCTCACCCTTCTCTGACCAAACCTTACCTTCAGTGACGCCCAAACACCGCTAATCAACAAAAAATCGAATTCCTAATCATCTCCATATATCCCATCAATTAACAAATTTAAATCACAGAGATATCATCAAAAATCATCATTCTTTTAAACGAATCTGATTATGTTAGAGAAATAAGAAATTATGATATTTGATTTTTATGATATGATAAAATTCTTTCTGTAAATCCCCTTTTTCCAGAAAATTACTTTCTAACTTCTCTTGAAATCATTTTTAAAAATAATACTTCATCATTACAAACAACTTACCCTTAGACATAATACCTCAAAAGTGATTAGGTGAAGTGAATTTGATTTAAAATGCTATCTGGGTTTGTAAAAGTCAAACAAAGACTTGCACCTGCATACTCACAGAAATTTCAACCTATATACCTAGGCAATACATCCTTTTCGTTCATGCACGCAATAATCGAGACATTTCTATTATCAAATTTTACATGCACATAGTTATAAAGTAACATTTGGTTTTCAAGAAGGTAGATTTACTCACCTGTTTTGATGATGAACAAAGAATAGGTTTTCAAAAGAAACTAGAAATGTTTGAGATGATCTAATCTAGTTATATCAGGAACTTTCTTGTTGTTTTAAGAATGATCTATTTGATTGTTGATGAATTTACAACTTTGAAACTGGAAATGATTTGGTAATTGCTTTGATCCAGTTTGAATTGAATCCATAATAGCTTTGCTTGTTGATTTGCTTGCTTCCAGGCTTTTAGATTTTAAAATTTGAAACTGATCTTTGCTTTGGTTTTTTTATTTTATTTTCTGGTTTGCTTTAGATTTTCACATGGCTTTGCTTTTGTTTTATGAAAGAAAAATATCAAGAATAGAAGTAGTAGATGTATATATATAACTTGTTTACATTTTATTTATTATATTTTGAAATGACGAAAATGATTAATGACACTTGTAAATGCATGAAAAAATTTAGGCTAACACTTGTATTTTGCATGGTAAAATGTTTACACTTGTTGATCTTTAGGTTATAATACTTGCACATGTTTTTTTCATGTTATTTAATATTTTTAATATGTTTTAAAATTTTATATTATATATTTTCTTTATGTTTAATTTCTATGCTCATGAATTTGAAAATATATATATATATATATATATATATATATATTAAAGCTTTTATTTAATCTTATTTTTATTTTATATTTTTAATTCAAAATATAACTTCCAAATCACAATATATATATATATATATATATATTTATATATATACATTTAAAATTTTTAACACTATAAAGTTTGCATATATCTATTTAAATATTTATTAATTTACTATAAGATTCATCATTCCAAATATTTAATTCAACATTTATTTTAGTTTTAAATCCACTTTTACACATTCAGATATTTTAGTCATCTAAATCTTATTTGTTAAACTCATAAATCTGAATTTAATAAATTAAACCCAGTTAATTACAAATTAACAGATGTCCAGAATTTCAGGTTATCACATTCCTCCCCCCTTTTAGAACTTTTCGTCTTCGAAAAGAACGAAGCAAGAATTTTAATTTCAGTGCTTATTATTAGTTAAATTACTTGTTGAACACTTTAAAATATAAAATCTTTTTATTTAAAAATTTAAAACATTTTGAAATCTACATAATATTGCCCAAAATATCTTTACAAAAGTACTTTTTATAACTCAATGTCTCAACAAGTCCATCCTTGTTCTTACAGAAATTCGGTCATACGTTGATCAGGCATAGGACTGAAATTCTATAAGTACTTAGCAGACCCGTATTTTCAACACCCAGTGAAAATACTTACAAAACATTTTTTGAAAATATAGTATACAATTTTTGAGAATATAGGAAACACTTTTTATGTGAATGCTTTAGAAATCATCATCACCTCCATGGTCGCAGTTAGCCCAATGGTTATGTCGCCATCCCTGCAAAACCATTGATAACTGTAGGCACTCCTCGCCTCTCGATTACGCCATGCAACCAGCCACAGATCGCAGCTACACCTAGAGTTACGTCGCCATCACGGCAAAAATCCATGTAACTGTAGGCATCAGCCCCCTCGAATTTCACTGCCAAATGAAACTTCACCGCTCCCAAATAGGTCGCACACTACATCTGTCGAGTCCCATTGTAGCTGTAGGCTCTCACTGCCTTATGGCTTTCTCTATGTCTTTATAGATCGCAGTCTACCGATGTGACACTGCCATTATGGAAAAATCAAACATAGACTGTTGGCTTTAACGGCCACATGACTTCCGCTAAAGTCCGTAGTAGATCGTAGTGACATCGAGTTACACTAGCGTCATAACATAAACCAAATGTCTCTGTAGGCATCAGCGCCCTCGACTTTCGCTACCCACAAAACAAAATCCTTAAGAACATCACTTTGTCCGGACTTCCTCCTAGGATCCAATTTAGAGCCTCCCCCTTAAGTCTCAACGCAGAACCACCCCGTGGATCTCCTATGAAGTTCATTCATGGGTGCGCCTTTTTCTCCAAAGCCAAACTCAAAACATTTTATACTATACATATATAGTATCTTTCTAATCATACTCTTTATGATTCACATAAAAATCTCCTTTACACAAAATCGATAACCCAAATCGATAGTTCCAACTTGGCTTTCCAAATTCCCAAAATTGATTTTTCTCAAAAATCAAAAGCCTATCCAAAATCCATTGGTTCCAAAACCTTTTCCAAAATCATTCTCATAAAATCATTTTTATATATAGATGTACATATACATACACACACACACACACACACACACACACACATATATATATAACTTATCCTTACCAACTTGAAAATAATCTTTGGATCACTTATATAGATTCCCCTTTTGTACTTCAAATATTTTTCAGAAACCTTTTCTCATAGTTTTAGATTCAATATAGGGGAGTTTATCATATATAACAAATATATATACAAATATATATACATATACATATATATATATATATATATATATACACACACTATGCCAAATCAATATTCAAATTTGATTTTCTTTTTTTAAAGTTACTTACGATATCACTTACTTTTCGTAAAGTGAATTTCAAAAGATATCCAACTTCCACTTTTATTCATATATATTTCTCAAAATATACTTTTCTTTTCAAAAATCATTTCTCATTTATTTCAAAATTTCAATATCAATTTCATTCAAGCACATACGATGTACATATATCATCCGTATGCAATATCAAATTCGATCGCTCACTTGATCATACAGTTTCGCATCCGAACTAGTATCATCCACCTGAATTCCTAGTGCGGACTCAGATTTGGTTTCTTGATCAGAAACCATCATTCTCCTTGCATGGCCCTAATTATGATAGAGAATTTTCATAATTAATCAAAAATCCATATCCAGAGTTCACAGTCGAAAATCGAGCGAAAAATACCAACTCGGATCGATATACTATGTCGAAATTCGGTATTCGAATCCGGATCGAATCACTATATGAATAGAATAATGTAGTACATCCTAAGTATTTGCCTTCGCTGATTTTTAGCTAAATAAATTTTCTTTCTATTCACCTTCAATTTTGATTCTATTCTCTTATCACAATTGCCTCCATTTCCATTTGGATTATCACTTCAATTATAAGCAATTTGCACTCTGATCAACTTGAATTTAGAAAATAGCTCGAAAAAGTTTATTAGATAAGTGGTTGAAAAATAATTATTAGTTGTAAAATAGCTAAAAATAGTTAAGTAATTATAAAATAGTTGTAAAGTAGTTAAATAGTTGTAGAATAGTTAGATAGTAGCAAAATAGTTGTAAAACAGTAATTAGTTTGTCAAACAGATGTAAAATAGTAATTAGTTTCAAAATTGTTGTAAAATAAGTATAAGATAGTTTGGGCTTTAAAAAGAAAGGTTGTATAGTAAATAGCTAGGAAAATAGGTTTAAAACAATTTATTTGAAAATAGTTTGAGAGTCAAACTGGTCCAATTTCTCATCTCCACTTCCAATTAATTTCCCAACCCTTTACATTGATTCAATTCCAATTCAATTTGAATTATCTTCAATTCCTATCCCAAATTCAAATCAATTTTCATTTTAATTTGAACTTATTCAACTTCAATTGTGCTTCCAATTAATTCAATTCATTAGAATTTATCTCAATTCTAATCTCAATTTTGAATCATCCTGAATTACATAAATTCGAGTTAAATTTTTAAATGTTGATTTAATTCTTCAAATCAAGTTAACCTATAACCTTTTATTTAAGTCTTCAAACAATTTAAATTTTGATTCAAAATTTTTAACGTTCATTCAAGTTACTTTTACTTAATTTATCTCAAGGTTCAAATAAGAGTTCAAAACTTTTTAGACATTTTGATCTTCAAAATCCAAATTATCACTCATCCTTATATTCAAACTTTGAAACCACCTCTTAAACAATTTTAGTTTGCAAGTTTAGTTTTTGACATTTAAATCTTAAGTTCGTAGTGATTTCATCACCATATGTTCATTCTTTATCTCTCAAATTCAAGATTATTTAAATAGTTTCTAATCAAAGTTTTTATTTCTAATTAATTTCGATAATGGATATATATTATCTCAATCTACTTCTTAATTTATTTAAATAATCCAATTCACAGTTCCATGGGTTATTAATAATAATAGGATGATATCAGGATAAGCCAAAGTAAATAAACATTCAATTTTTTTAAAGCATCCATCCATAACATCATTACCAATTTCTAGTTCCCAAATTTGCTTTGAGATCAATTTCATTTTGAAATTTCCAATTTCAAATCAACCCATATAACTTCCTAAGTTAAATCTCAATTTCATTTTGAAATTTCCAATTCAAGTTGTTCATTCCAAACTCATTTAACTTCCTAAGCTAAATTCAATTCTTTTAAACCCATCAACTTTACCCAGTTTTAATTCCCATTTCAAATTTTAAACCTAAAAATCTTCCCACTTTAAGTTCAAAAACTTATTTCACTTTGAGTTTTCACATCACATTCCATGGAAAACTTCAACACTTAGAGTTCCTTTCAAATCGTTTTTGATATTACGTATATCCCACATATATACCTATTTTATTTCCTTTACACACCAAGTCATACTTTAATTTTTAAACCATTCTGGTTTTTTTAATTTAAACAAATTTCTTTAAAACATCTCTTGTTTAAAATAAGATAACTATATTCAAAAATATTTATTATTCCTTTTAACATTTTGAAATAAATTTCAAAATTTTTGGATGTAGATTTTAAAACCTCACAATGTATCTAAATGTTACTTCCTTAAAACATTTCATTTTGCTTAATCATTAACAAACGTTCCATTATCAAGGCACATCAAATATTTTATGATAATAACCAAGGCTATCATAATTAGAAACCAATTCACTATATATTATCCCATAATTTATTGGATAATAAAATCAGGGTAACTTAATTCAGCATTCTAAAAACACTTCTACTAATTTCAGGATTTTAATTTCAGTTTGAATCCATTTTTGGCTTATCTTATTTGTATAATTAGATTATCCAATTCTTATTTGGATTTTTATTACCACTTAATACTTATTATTTTATTAAATTCCAATGATTCAACAACCAATTACCTTAATATTTATAATAATTAGAAAAATTATTTCTTTATATATCAAAATATAAACTTACATAAGAATCAACCATTTGTAAAATATTTATATAAGAAAATAACAAGTACGCTCTCATATATATAGACACACACACACACACACACACACATTTAACTCATTCTAGGATACTATTGACCCTATCTTTAATGAGAAAACCCACCAGAGCCAAGGTTCTCGCTTAACCTTCAGCTCTGCTACCAAAATGCAACGACCTAAAATTTTCGACCTCGAAAATTAGACACTAATACGTTCACGGTAGAAGTGCCGAGCAATTGAACGCCGAAAATTTCAGATTTTTAGAGAAAGAAGAAGAAGGTAGAAGAAGAACAGAAAATAACAGCATCTCACATTCGCAGCGGGTTAAATATAATATAAAATAATAGCATTTATACAAAGCAAGATGTTATTATCAATTTTATAACAATACATCAAAGTACAATCATTTATACATAAACTAGACAGTTGTAATTAACTTGTTCCATACTACAATCAAATCAAACTCAAATACACAGCGATATACTCCATACGTTCCTACCATCCAGCTCGCCTCCTAGGCTTCCGAACGTCCTAACCTGAAAATCTTGTAATACTCGGTCTTACCCGAGCATTACAATCAAGTAACACCCGGGTCAGGCTGGAAACCAGCGTGAGTAAACACATAAAATTTGAATTACTAAGTTATAAAACATAGTTGCAAACCAAGATAACTCGTACCTAACTACGAATTCTTATCTTGTTATAATCAATACCTATTTCATAAGATTATATCTAAGAATTGTTACGTAGTTTAAAAGGCCATGCTGCTTCTTTTATATCATTCCAGTCTGTTTGATTCTATAGTCAAATCTAAAAGAATTATTGTAGATTACAAATCAAAGTGGTTTCGGGCATTTGCTAATACTCGACTCCAGTCTATTCGAATCCAATTTATCTTTAATCTAAGTTGTTTAAGTGAATACGATTAAATTTTAAATATAGGATGTAAATACACAGCAAAACATCACCGATAAATATTCCACATTCTCACAATTCAACCCAAACATATCATATCACAGAATATCAAAATTTTATCAAACTAAAGACATTAATTCAAAACATTCAATACCGTTTAAATCATCAATAAGCAAGATTAATTTTTCACCCAATCTAATTAATCTAATTAACACAAAATACATTAATTACCTTTAAATCCTGCTTAATTAACATTAAGTAAACCATTTAATTAATTATTGAAATTAATTAACTATTCTTTAATTATTTAATTATTCATATTAATTAATTAACCTTTAATCACTTACATTAATTAATAATCTTTAATTACATTAGTTAATTAATTATTCTTTAATCATTTTCATTAAATAATTATCCTCTAATTTCTTAAGTTAATTAATTAACCCTTTATTTATTTTAAACAAAAAAAATTTTAAACATATAAATTTCAACATTTAAATCCTTGAATCTGTTTGAAAAACTCTTTGATAAATTTACTTTGGGAAACTCGGTTAACATCCTTTTGAAACATATTCTTTTTTTAAAAAAACTTTAAAACTTGACCATACTTTCATTTAAAAACCTAGATAAGAAAGTTGTTTAAAGTAAAACCTGTTTGCATTACAAACTAAAACTGATATTACAATAACACGCTACCCGAGCCAAAACTGTAGAAACCCCCGAGTCAAAACCGAGCAAAACTCACATCACTCCCTTCGAGTCAACACGCGATCGATTACGAGCCTGACCCGATCCCAAACTGCTCTTCCCCCCACTCCTTATCCTCTTCTTCCATTCCCGCAAAAACTTACCTGCCACTATATACACGCATCCCACGTGCACGTGCACGTGAGATCGGAGCTTAGGCGATCACCGTTGGCCATGTCGCCAAGTCGTCGTCATCACCTAAGTCCATTCCTACCTATCCGACCAACACGACACTGCTCGAAACCAAATCTAGCTGTTCACCCCTTCCAAAGAAAACCCAATTCCCATCAATCACCTCGCACCGCCGACGTCGACCCCTGAAACCCTGACACTTCCTCCTGGAAACTTGCCTGGCTTCCCTTCTCTTTTCCCCTTGCACCGAAACGCCCCAACGCCATCATGACACTAGGGGCACGTGAAAAACCCACCTCGACAAAATGCAAGACTAAACCCTATTCTCACTCCGACCCACCACCACATCACTCAGGAAACTCCGCCGACATTTTTCCCGAGTCCACCAGCCTCTCATCCTTCTCTGATCAAAACCATTACCTTCAGTAACCCCCGATGTCACGCTCCAAATTTCTGCGTTCGAAAATCGACACCCTTACTTCACTTGTACTCAAATGCTGCAGATTCAACTGTTAAAATTTGACTCATACCAGAGCTTATAACACATCAAGTACAACATAGCGGAAGAAAATGAATAATACATATACAACATTTGATACAATATTCAGATACAATGATACAATAGAATGATACAATAGTATCAATACTATCAGAGATACAAGGAATAACAGCGGAAAAGAATATCTTTACTAGAATACATCTCCAAAATGCAACTGCAACACCCTCTCTAAACTAAAGATAGCTCGAACAACCACACCAAGATAAGCAAGGTCAGCCGTGAAAGCTGAAATGTAGCAAATGCGATCCACAAGTCCAAAAGGCTTTGAAGGCTATCAAATCAATTCCAACTATTCAACTATCTGAAAAATCCAACTCTAGACTACCCATGTGGAAAATTGTGGGCACCAAGAGTTTAGGAAAGGAATAATAAACTCCAGATCAGTCATGGGACTGGTATGAGTAAAAAAAAATAGTTTTTATCATTAAAACAAACAACAAAACTTTTAAAGTTCAAATTCGCAATGCTTTTTTAGAAAATGAAACTTCCATAAGGCCTCCCGCCACACACACCATGCAAACGCAGAATTGGAGGATTTTTCTCCTTATGATAGTCAAATATGCTTAATACGCAAAAACCATTTTGATATTATTATTAGTGCATAGTGGAAAACCTTTCGAAAGTATAATAATAATCTAAGCCATCATAGGCATTTCGCACTTATGCCTACTATAGCTACCATGTTCAATAGCAGGTTACCGCCACATTCCATGGCAGGTTATACAACTAAAACCGTACAGGGCGCATATTGTTTCTTTGGATTTTCCAACAAATGGTCAGGCCAAGGAACTTCTTATTGCCACGTGGGAACGCCTTTGGACGGACGCCCCGAGAACCCACCCTCGGTTCTCAGCTAACACAAGTCCGGTTACCCCTTTCCAAGAAGTAAAACCTGAGATATGCCACCCCCGGTCGTTTGCCACCTTTATACGAGGATTCTCTACACCAACAACATCACATAGTTATAAATATACTACAATGCCCACATGAGTAAGTATCTGGGCTACATACCATGATACTACCCTTTTCCAGAAGGAATGGACATACCCTAGGGGAGCTACCCCTGAAACCTTGCCATGTCTTTCCTGTTTCGACCATTACCGGTCTGTGAGGCTCGATGAGGTCTCATCCACAAAGCTATACTTTTCACAAAGTCATGCTTTGATCACAAGTGATCATCAACACACAGCAGCATTTAGCATGCCACACTACCAAATTGGGAGTATATCGCTGATAACCTTCAACTACATAACCTCTGAGCTCATACGTCTCAAAGAAGGGTGTTAAGTTAAGAGAATAAATTCTCCGCCACCAACAAATATGTATTTGAAAGAAATCTGCTTTATATCTCAAACTGTAGTGTCAGATATACAACCATACAAGTCTGTTCTGGGTTCGAACAGAACCGAAGGCACTTCCGAAGAAGCCCTTGCAATTCGGGTATTCACAATCTCGACCGGACTTCCCATCACCTAGGGAATCTCTATACCGGCGCGACTCAGTGCAGAGACAATCGACGGGTTATCCTTTCGTTCTCGAAAATACCCGGTCATCACCACCGGTCTTCAAATGCTATCCATATCGACGTATCATTATTAGGAATGGGTTTTATGACACAAAGGTCCTCTCCCGGCTAAACCGAATAATGAGCGCAATATTTAAAAACATATGGATATGGAATCCGACTCCCCATCGCATCGAAATTTAACTGCCGTTATACGGGCAAAAGGTTTACACATCAATACAGAATAAAATCACCAATCATAATCCAGAACAGAGTAATTCACATCACACAGTATCACAACCACAACAAAAATATCAATCCAGTGCACAACAATAGTTAATCATTTTCAATCAAGGTGAATGTGTTTTAAATGAATTAACCATATAACTATTTTTTTATTGATTATTTTAGATGATGATAAATTAATTAAATCTTAATCTACTTTATTAATTAATCATTCTTTAATTACTCTTTATAAACAATTAATTAATAATGATTGTTTATCTTAATTAATATTTAAAATCTTCCTTAAACTTTGAAATCAAATTATTATTGACTTGAAAACTTTAGTGTTAATTACATTAAATACTTAACTTAGGTTAATTACTTAATCAAAATATTAATTAAGATTTTAGAAAACATTGTTTAGCATTTTCCTCAATTAATTAAACTTGTAATAAAATTTTAACCTCAATTTGTCATCATTACTTAAAATTTGTTTAAAACGTTTGCTTAATTTACTTTCATTATACTCCAGGTTTTGGGAAATCGACCCGGGAGAAATGCCGGTTTACTCAAGTAACAACTCGAGCTCCTCTGTGCTTTTTCCCGAGTTGTCCTTCTTCCCTCTCATTCATTTCTTCTTCATCCTTTTTTTCTAGCTAATTTTAAACTTACACCACTACTGAATCAACTCCACGAGAAACTCGAGCCAACCCATCTCTTACTCGAGCGCTCCTTCGAGTACCCCCCAAGCTCAAAACCTCCTGATACAGAATCGATGCCGTGCACGTGCACGGCACTTCGCCGTCACTCCGGCGAACCATGGCACCTCCCACAAGTTGCGAAACAACCCTACACTCGAAAGCAAATCCCAATTTGACGCGAAATACTTGAAATCAAATTATACCCATTTGTTCGAACCAGCAACTCGAACACCCCCAAAAGAAAATGCCTCGACCTACTAACGCCGACCACCAGTGGCGACGCAACTCCGCCCATACCTCGCCGATACCCCCCTCTACCAACCCCTAGAAGCGCGTGCAGCTCGATCAACCCATGGTGACGAGATCACCCCGTTTACAGACCACTAAAAACTCGAACAAAAAACCCTAAATTTGTTTCGCCCTAAAAATTCTTGCATTAGATAATTTTTCTAACATTTTTCCTGTATTTGTGATTCATCAAGCTAGCTTCACAACAAATTTCAACATCTAAGGTTTGTTGAATTATCAATAATTTACAAAAAAAGCATTTTTGGTTCATTTATGAACTGCACCTTGTATACTTATCTAAAATCATCATTTTTGTTTCAAAATCTTACTTTTGTATGTTTATTCAAGATATATAATCAAATCAACGAATTAAAATATTCAAATAAATCATAAAATTCCTTTTTACTGTAAAATTGAATGTCCAGAGTCCTTGATATACTGTCAAGCTTCAAAACAAAGTCCAAAACTATGATTTAAGATTAAACAACCTATTTTGTTTAAAATCCTAAGTTTAAAATGTTTTATATGAAGAAGTATTAAAAAATTTCTACTTATCTTTGCTCTGTAAGCAAAAATATAGAAGAACAGACCATATAAACATTTACAATGCACAGGAATTATACAAAACTACTTGTTTAAACTATACAACAAAGTACAGAGTTTTCATAAATCAAATACCCAGATTTAAAATTTTAAAAGTAGTATGTTTACTCACAGATTTGGGAAGGCAGAACAAAGCTTGCTATGTTGAAACAAAGTTCTTCCTTTTGGAACAGGCTTGAATTTTTGCTCGCTGAAGATCTTCTTTTAATCTCTGAGTTGTATTGATATGTATTGTAGTTTATGTTGAATTGAACTTAAGTTTTGTAAGAGAAATAGTGATGTTTATATTTTCTAGAATGCTAAGTTTTGCTGAACGAAATGAAACAATATGGATGTATATGTGGAGAGAAAGGTGTTTATAGAGGGAGGTATTATCTGGTTTAGCTTGTTTTTTTTTATTTAATCATATTTTCCTTTCCTTGCCTACATTTTTGACCAAAGATATTTTTATGAATGGAGGTTGAAATGATATTGTTTCGGTTGAAATGATTTTTGTTTTGGTGCTTATGTCTCCCTATATGTTTACATGCTATCCTATTCCTTTTATGTACTTAGATTTGTTTGTGTGTAGATATTTTTGTTTTCTTTGTTTTATTATCTTCATTTGCAAGCTTCATAGATATTTATATTTTCTTTTGTCTTATTTTACATTTGCATTCCTATATATATAGATATTTAACTTTTAAAGAAATTGTTTTTAAAGCTTAATTATACTTTAATAAAATAAACACACATATTTTTATTCGAATTTGGAGAAACACAATCAATTTACCAATTAATTTCACAATTTTTATTCGGAAATTAAATTAATTATCAATTTAAACTTAGTAAAAATTCGGGATCGTTACAGATTCCCCCCTCAAGAAATTTTGTCCTCGAAATTTGAAAGTAGGGAGACAACAAAAGAATAGATAAAAGGTAGAGAAATGTCTTTCCAAATCAAACTTGATATCAATTCTGCATTTGGCATACCCAATTAGAATATCAACAATATGAGAACAAACTCATTCAATTTTTCACAAGATACTCGGATCTCCAGATCTACGAATATGTAGGGGCACTGGTTAGTTCGAAGGGCAATTAACCATTCGTAATATATATCGAGACCCAAACAATAGATAAATCGATTCCTACTTAGGTCGGAACACCCCAAAGTATATACCAACTTGTCCCTCTTCGGACTTTGATACTCATAAGAAATTACAATAGAATTTCAAATTTGGTTTTAATCGGTATCGTTTTATCGATACAAATCTTCATATTCGATTTTATATTTAATTTACCAATTTATTTCAAATAGAATTTTAAATTCATTGAAGTTAAAAACGAAAAGCTGATAGAAATTTAACGAAGAGAATACGAAACAGAAACTTATCTACATGATTCGTAAGACCACCATCACACCAAAGCTTCTCCCTCGAGCTGCCACAAAGCCAATCAAAGAATTGAAATCGAATCAAAGAATGATAGAGAAAGATTGTTTCCGTTGTTGCAGGGTATTGACCATTTGTGCTGTTATTTCCCTGTCCCCTATCTCGTTCTCTTCTTGCACTCATACTCACTATCAGTGAATAGTAAGAGAATTTACTGAGGCATTTGAATGGATATCTTAGGAATACTCATTCTAGGGTATACTTCACCCTATCTCTAATGAGCTACTTAATGTGTTATACTCCTGAGCTAAAGTTTCAACCTTCGGCTCTGATACCAAGATGTCACGCTCCAAATTTCAGCATTCGAAAATCGACACCCGTACTTCACTTGTACTCGAATGCCGCAGATTCAACCGTTAAAATTTGACTCATGTCGGAGCTTATAACACATCAAGCATAACACATCGGAAGAAAATGAATAATACATATACAACATTTGATACAATATTCAGATACAATGATACAATAGAATGATACAATAGATATCAATACTATCAGAGATACAAGGAATAACAACGGAAAAGAATATCTTCACTAGAATACATCTCAAAAATGCAACTGCAACACCATCTCTAAACTAAAGATAGCTCGAACAACCACACCAAGATAAGCAAGGTCAGCCGTTAAAGCTGAAATGTAGCAAATGCGATCCGCAAATCCAAAAGGCTTTGAAGGCTATCAAATCAATTCCTACTATTCAACTATTTGAAAAATCCAACTCTAGAATGCCCGTGTGGAAAATTGTGGGTAGCTAGAGTTTAGGAAAGGAACAATAAACTCCAAGTCAGTCATGGGACTGGTATGAGTAAACAAAAACAGTTTTTATCTTTAAAACAAACAACAAAAGCTTTTAAAGTTCAAATTCACAATGCTTTTTTAGAAAATGAAACTGCCATAAGGCCTTTCGCCATACACACCATGCAGACGCAATATTAGAGGAGATTTCTCCTTATGATAGCCAAATATGCTTAATACGCAAAAACCATTTTGATATTATTATTAGTGAATAGTGGAAAAACTTTCAAAAGTATAATATTAATCTTAGCCAGCATAGGCATTTCACACTTATGCCTACTATAGCTACCATGTTCAATAGCAGGTTATCGCCACATTCCATGGTAGGTTATACAACTAAAACCGTACAGGGAGCGTATTGTTTCTTTGGATTTTCCAAAAAAATGGTCAGGCCAAGGAACTTCCTATTGCCACATGGAAACGCCTCTGGAGGGACGCCCCAAGAACCCACCCTCGGTTCTCTGCTAACAGAAGGCAGTTTACCCCCTTCCCGGGAAGTAAAACCTGAGATATGCCACCCCCGGTCGTTTGTGACCTTTATACGAGGATCCTCTACACCAACAACATCACACAGTAATAAAAATACTACAGTGCCCACATGAGTAAGTATCTAGGCTCCATACCATGATACTACCCTTTTTCAGAAGGAATGGACATACCCTAGGGGAGCTACCCCTGAAAACTTGCCGCATCTTTCCTGTTTCGACCATTACCGGTTTGTGAGGCTCGGTGAGGTCTCGTCCACAAAGCTACACTTTTCACAAAGTCATGCATTGATCACAAAATGATCAACAAATGATCATCAACACACAGCAGCACTTAGCATGCCACACTACCAAATTAGGAGTATATCGCTGATAACCTTCAACTATATAACCTTTGAGCTCGTACGTCTCAAAGAAGGGTGTTAAGCTAAGAGAATAAATTCTCCGCCACCAACAGATACGTATTTGAAAGAAATCTGCTTTATATCTCAAAGTGTATTGTCAGACATACAACCATACAAGTCTGTTCTGGGTTCGAACAGAACCGAAGGCACTTCCAAAGAAGCCCTTGCAATCCGGGCATTCACAATCCCGATCGGACTTCCCATCACTTAGGGAATCTCTATACCGATGCGACTCAATGCAGAGACAATCGACAGGTTATCGTTTCGCTCTCGAAAATACCCGGTCTTCACCACCGGTCTTCAAATGCTATCCATATCGACGTATCATTATTAGGAATGGGTTTATGACACAAAGGTCCTCTCCCGGCTAAACCGAATAATGAACGCAATATTAAAAAACATATGGATATGGGATTTCAGTTAAGTCACAACTTAATATCCAAAACTTTTCTTTCAAATGGTTTTAAAAAATTACCATTTTCAAATCTTTTTAAATAAAAAGATTTATTTCACAAAGTTACCAACATTTCACAAAGATTCATTCATGGCTTTTTAAAACAATTCCATTTCAAATTGGATTAACTATCCAATCTCTCAATTAAAGATTTAATTCATAACTTTCAAATCCTTTTCAATTCAAATCTTGTATATAAAGGATACACCATTTAAAATTCTCTTTGATTTCAAAACAAGATTTAATCGTCTTCACAAAGGTTAATTCAAAGTTTTACCCAAACTATTTACAATTTCATTTCAAACCTGAAATCTTTCGACACAAATTGGAAATCCTTTCTTTTTATGAAAGCTATTATTACTTGAAACAATTAGTTTTCGTTTTGGGAAAACTGATTACAATTAACATAAGTTAAAGCTATTCAAGCATAAAACTTTGGATTAAATTTAAATTTCCAGAACCATACTTTTTAAATGGTTAAAAACCATATAAACACCTTTATAACTTGTATAATATTTTTAGACCATAATTTCCAAATCATTGAATTCAATTTCAAATATTGAATTCAAATTTAAATCAAATTATTTAAATTTCAAGTTTTATTAAGTTATATAAAACAACTTTTATTTTGAAACTCATTTTCAGAAGCTTTCAATTCCAATTCCATAACTATTTTGGACTCAAGAATTCAATCTTGAAAATTGTTAAAAATATGCGACTTAGCCGATTTCCTCATGCAATCCATATTTGTGTGTGTATGGTGTAGTCTAGGGGTTTTACACAATAGCGCAACATCATAAATCATCACATCACATATTTAAGCACATCGATATTGATAAGAGGTATAATCTATAACGCTTATTTTCATTCACAGATAAAGTACATTTATCAATCACAAAGATTTATCATTACGATTCGATGTGGTTTTCGAATAACCAACTAGAATCCGACTCCCTGTCGCATCAAAATTTATATGTCGTTTTACGGGTAAAAGGTTTTCACACCAGTACAGAATAAAATCACCAATCATAATCCAGCACAGAGTAATTCACATCACACGGTATCACAACCACAACAAAAACATCAATCCAGTGCACAACAATAATTAATTATTTTTCAATCAAGGTGAATGTGTTTTAAATGAATTAACCATATAACTATTTTTTTATTGACTAATTTAGATGATGATAAATTAATTAAATCTTAATCTACTTTGTTAATTAGTCATTCCTTAATAACTCTTTATAAATAATTAATTAATAATTGTTTATCTTAATTAATATTTAAAATCTTCCTTAAACTTTGAAATCAAATTATTATTAACTTGAAAACTTTAGTGGTAATTACATTAAATACTAAACTTAGGTTAATTACTTAATCAAAGTATTAATTAAGATTTTAGAAAACAACTTTAAGCATTTTCCTCAATTAATTAAACTTGTAATAAAATTTTAACCTCAATTTGTCAAACATTAATTGTCATCATTACTTAAAATTTGTTAAAAAAGTTTGCTTAATTTACTTTTATTATGCTCCAGGTTTTGGGAAATCGACCCAAGTGAAATGCCAGTTTACTCGAGTAACAACTTGAGCTCCTCTGTGCTTTTTCCCAAGTTGTCCTTCTTCCCTCTCATTCATTTCTTCTTCTTCCTTTTTTTTCTGGCTAAGTTTAAACTTACACCACTACTGAATCAACTCCACGAGAAACTTGAGCCAACCCATCTCCTACTCGAGCGCTCCTACGAGTTCCCCCCAAGCTCAAAACCTCTTGATACAGAATCGACGTCGTGCACGTGCACGAAACTTCGCCGTCACTCCGACGAACCACGGTACCTCCCATAAGTTGCGAAACAACCCCACACTCGAAAGCAAATCCCAATTCGATGCAAAATACTCGAAATCAAATTATACCCATTTGTTTGAACCAGTAACTCGAACACCCCTAAAAGAAAATGCCTCGACCTACTAACGCCGACCACCAGTGGCAATGCAACTCCGCCCACACCTCGCCGATACCCCCCTCTACCAACCCCTACAAGCGCGTGCAGCTCGATCAACCCATGGTGACGAGATCACCTCGTTTACAGACCACTACAAACTCGAACCAAAAACCATAAATTTGTTTCGCCCCAAAATTTCTTGCATTAGATAATTTTTCTAACATTTTTCCTATATTCGTGAATCATCAAGCTAGCTTCACAACAAATTTCAACATCTAAGGTTTGTTGAATCATCGAAAATTTACAAAAAAGTATTTTCGGTTCATTTATGAACTGCACCTTGTATACTTGTCTAAAAATCATCGTTTTTGTTTCAAAAATCTTACTTTTGTATGTTTATTCAAGATATATAATCAAATCAACGAATTAAACTATTCGAATAAATCATAAAATTCCTTTTTACTGTAAAATTGAATGTCCAGAGTCCATGATTTCTTTCAAGCTTCAAAACAAAGTCCAAAACTATGATTTAAGATTAAACAACCTATTTTGTTTAAAATCCTAAGTTTAAAATGTTTTATATGAAGAAGTATTAAAAAAATTCTACTTATCTTTGCTCTGTAACTAAAATATAGAAGAACATACCATATAAACATTTACAGTGCACAGAAATTATACAAAACTACTTGTTTAAACTATACAACAAAGCACAGAGTTTTTATGAATCAAATATCCAGGTTTAAAATTTTAAAAGTAGTATGTTTACTCACAGATTTGTTAAGGCAGAACAAAGCTTGCTATGTTGAAACAAAGTTCTTCTTTTTGGAATAGGCTTGAATTTTTGCTAGCTGAAGATCTTCTTTTAATCTCTGAGGTGTATCGATATGTATTGTAGTTTATGTTGAATTGAACTTAAGTTTTGTAAGAGAAATAGTGATGTTTATATTTTCTGGAATGCTAAGTTTTGCTGAATGAAATGAAACAATATGGATGTATATATGTAGAGAAAGGTGTTTACAGAGGGGAGGTATTATCTGGTTTAGCTTGTTTCTTTTTTTTATTTAATGTGATTTTCTTTTCCTTGCCTACATTTTTTGACCAAAGATATTTTTTTGAATGGAGGCTGAAATTATATTGTTTCGGCTGAAATGATTTTTATTTTGGTGCTTATGTCTCCCTATATGTTTACATGCTATCCTATTCCTTGTATGTACTTATATTTGTTTGTGTGTAGATATTTTTGTTTGCTTTGTTTTATTATCTTCTTTTGCATGCTTCATAGATATTTATATTTTCTTTTGTCTTATTTTACATTTGCATTCCTATATATATATATATATATATATATATATTTAACTTTTAAAGAAATCGTTTTTAAAGCTTAATTATACTTTAATAAAATAAACACACATATTTTTTTTCGAATTTGGAGAAACTCAATCAATTTACCAATTAGTTTCACAATTTTTATTCAAAAATTAAATTATTTATCAATTTAAACTTAGTAAAAATCCGGGATTGATACACCCAAACACCGTGCATCGACAAAAAATCAAATTCCCAATCATCTCCATATATCCCATTAATTAACAAATTTAAAATCACAAAGATATCATCAAAAATCAGCATTCTTTTAAACGAATCTGATTATGTGAGAGAAATAAGAAATTATGATATTTGATTTTTATGATATGATAAAATTCTTTCTGCAAATCCCCTTTTTCCTGAAAGTTACTTTCTAACTTCTTTTAAAATCATTTTTAAAAATAATACTTCATCATTAAAAACAACTTACCCTTAGACATCATAACTCGAAAGTGATGAGGTGAAGAGAATTTGAATTAAAATGCTATTTGGGTCTGTAAAAATCAGACAAAGACTTGCACCTGCATACTCATGGAAATTTCAACTTATATACCCAGGCAATACATCCTTTTTATTCATGCAAGCAATAATCGAGACATTTCTATTATCAAATTTTACATGCAGATAGTTAGAAAGTAGAATTTGGTTTTAAGAAGGTAGATTTATTCACCTGTTTGATGATGAACAAAGAACATTTTTTGAAAGAAACTGGAAATGTTTGAGATGATCTGATCTAGTTGTATTAGGAACTTGCTTGTTGTTTTAAGAAAGATATGTTTGATTGTTGATGAATTTACAACTTTGAAACTGGAATGCTCTGCTAATTGCTTTGATCCACTTTGAATTAAATCCATACTAGCTTTGCTTGTTGATCTACTTGCTTCCAGGCTTTCAGGTTTTAAGATTTGAAATTGATCTTTGCTTTGGTTTTTTTAGTTTACTTTAGATTTTCACATGGCTTTGATTTTGTTTTATGAAAAAAATATCAAGAGTATAAATGTAACAACCCTGTATTTTCTGATTATTGTAATTGTATATTTTAATTATTTTAATTTAAATTCCTAATTTAAAAACTTTATTTTATTTATTAAAATTAATATATTTTGTTAATTGAAATATAAATGTTGACTTTGACGTGGATTAGAATTTCAAACATGCATAAATTGAATATTTCCAGAAAATGTTGATTTTGGTCAAAATAGTCAAACTTTGACTTTTAACTTAAAAATTTAAAAGCTTGA
This sequence comes from Allium cepa, assembly GCA_030765085.1. Classification (NCBI taxonomy): domain Eukaryota; kingdom Viridiplantae; phylum Streptophyta; class Magnoliopsida; order Asparagales; family Amaryllidaceae; genus Allium; species Allium cepa. The sequence goes on from CM060945.1 coordinate 84,000,676, forward strand.
AATTTTAAATTTTATCTTTTATTATGAAAATAGATTTAATAACTTGAACATTGCTTTTTGTTTCGTGGAAAACGGAGTTAAACTGCAAAAGATATGTACATTTCAATTTTGAGTATAAATTGTTTATTTTGCAATTTTGTTATTTTAAATTGTATAAATTATATTTTTATTTGTCATATTTTATTTTAATATGTTTTAATATGTTATATTGTGTATATTTTGACTTTTAAATATTTTTGAAATGATAATAGAATTTTTCTAAAATTTACTATGATGATTTCCTATTTTTAAAAGGCTGTTTTCCTTTTTCTACTATTTTCTTCATCTAAACTATATTTAAATTAAAATTTATTTATTTATTTTTGTGATTTCCTTTTTATTTTGTGTTCTTATCTTTATTTATAAATATTTTTAAGTACATAAAAATTTTCCCAAGTTCATTGCACTTATTTTTCATATTTTCAAGACTAGTTGCAAATTTTGCTGTTTTATTTAATTAAACTATATATAATTAATAATTAATTAATTTATTTTTGTTTATTTACTATATTTTCGTATTTTAACTGAATTTATATATGTTTTTCAGTTATATAAAAATTTAAAAAGAAATAATGAATATATGAAGAGTTTGAGATCTTTTGTATGCTTAGTCCTTTTGCATTCCGACCTTTCACTTTCCAAACTCCATTCATCAATGCTTTGGCCGTACCCTACTCCATCTTTTAGCCACATTCCTCACTCTTTCTCATGAAAATTTTATAATCTTTCTTGAGAAAAAAACTCATGGCCATTTGTTTTACAAAAATTTGGTAAATTCTATCATCTTTCTTCTTGTTTTTATGATTTTCCTATTGATTTTTGCATTGATCCTTCTTGTGTTTTGCTAGGCCTAGCCTCTACCACCACCACTACCATCCTCTCCACCATCATCTCCAGAAGCTCATAAGCCTCTCCTCTGACCAAGACAGTAGCCATGACCATCCGTTGATGTTGCACCACAAAATTTGCACAAAAGTTCCACCAAACTAGCCTAGCCAAACCCTTAAGGCCATAGCCTTCAGTTTTAACCTAAACCACCTCCATGGCCGCCACCACCAGTCCCTCCACCACCTCTGGCCACCACTCCATCCACCACCTGACCATCCCCTTGCATGACCAAGCCCAAGCCATTGTAGGCCGAACCTATAGTTGCACCAAAAATCCACTTAATTGCCTTGACTTTTGTATTTCTCATGTCACAACTTCCACTCCTTCATATCCAAGTTAGGCCGAGCCATATGAACCCATATTGACCCAAACCTAAGCCATGTTGGCATCTAGGCTGAGCCTAGTATGATGAGAGCAAGCCCATTTGACCATGTGACAAGCTTATGTTGTCGTGTGCAAGTCTTTTGCTTCTAAGGTTTGGTCATCTCTCTTGTTTTGCAACTGTTCTACAAACTAAAGTTGTTGATTACATTTGTATGTCGATATCTATATTTGTGCTTATGTATGTTATATTTTGTGTTGTTTACAAGGGTCTCCATCAATTCAAATCAAATTGTGCTTGTCGTGCCTTTGGAATCGCTCTTGTGTGTGTTGTTTGTCTCTAGCTTCGTAAAAGGTGAGTCTTTCTCACTCTGACATTTATACTTATGAAAAAGTGAATTGATGACAAGTGTTTAGTAATATAAAATGTTATGCAAGTTAATGATGATCATATGATATGCTATGCCATGTTATTACCATGTTAAAACTGTTAATTATCACCTGACATGTGATATATGACATTATATTGTGACACTGACATTGTTTATATTGTTTATGCATATATTCACACTGCAAGTTCCCTGTTAGAATAGAATCACTATGGGTTGAAATGATACATACCCAAACGGACTTTAGATTAGGGAAAAATCGTTATGGGTTGAAATGATAGGCCTGAGAGATTTTTATTGTATTTTATTTGACTTGGGATTGCGGGTTTGAAATGATAGAACCCGGGTTTTCTTTGTAAACTGCGGATTGAAATGATATATATCCGTATCACTTGACCTAGGTTAGAAAATTATATACAGACCCCGTGGTGTATTTTTAAATGATATTTATTAAAATATGTATTTTTAAAAGTATGAAATTTTGATTTAAAAATATATATTTTATGGTTTTAAGAAAATTAAATATTAAGTCTTGAAATTGTGAATTTGAGTACGTAAATGTGAAATAATTGAGATTTTAGACTTTAAATTTTATTTTAAAATGTAAATAAATAATGGAAATTAAATTCAAAGTTTTAAAATTATATTTGAAGTAAAATTTTATGTTTTATTTAATTTATATGTTAATAAACAGTGAATTTTGACTTAATAAATGAATGGAGTTTTTAAATTGAATATTTGATCTAAAAATTTTGTTGTGTTAAATCATATGTTAAAATGATTTTAAACGTGAAATTTTGAAGTCTAGAAATATGATTTTTAAGTTATAATAAAATTTGGAGTTTTATTATTTTTTTTGAAAAGCAAAAATGAAATCTGGAATTCATAGCATTTTCAAAATGTTGTAGTCTTTTGACAGCATTTTTAAATGCTATTGTTTTGAATCTGACAATGTTTGAAATAACTAAATATCTATTACGACATTTTATAAATGCCGTTATTCTTGAACTAAACCATTTTTGGAAGCTATAAGCTACGATAGCACTTTATAAATGCTGTCGTTGCTATAATTTGACCATGTTCGAAATGTTATAGTTTTAACACTGTTTGAGTTATATTTTAAAGTGTTAAATGATTTAAATTTTGGAAATTGATTAATTGTGAAATTTAAGAAGTTTTGAATATGTTTTAATATTTAATGTTGAATTTTTAAGGAATTTAAATTTGAATTTGAATTTAAGTAAGGTTTACTTGGTTATGTGTTAAATGGAATGAAATGTAATGAGATAAATGAATTTTGAATGGAATTTTTAATGTATTTTGTAATGATACTTGAAATAACAAATGAATGACTTATTTGATTTAAAAATGATATTTAAATTTGAGTATTTGAATTTGAATTCAAATAATGATTTGATAATAAGGTTTGGAAATGATTTGATCTTTATTTTGATAAAGAATATGAATTAGAATGATTTGTACTTTTGATAAATGAATATTTGAAGTTTATATTGGTATGAAAGGATATTTAGTTTAATTGTAAATTGAGTTTATTTAAATAGTATTGGATTTATGAAATGAATATTTCAAAACAAAGTAATAATGAAACTAGATTTGAGATATATGAAATTATAAAATTTAGTTTTGAAATGCGGGATATTAAAGCTTTGAAATTTATTAAAAATTGAATAGTTTAATTTGTGGATCAAATCTATATTTGAAAATGATATGATTTGAAATGGTTATTGGGAAATTTAATTGAAACTGATGGTATGAATTGAATTAAGTTGGAAATTGAAAATTTGGGATTAATTGAATGAATTGTAAAATGTAAAGAATTAAATGAATATCCGATGATTTCAAATGTATGATTTTGAAATGTTATGATTTTCAAAGTGTAACTGTTTCAAGTATTTTTGGTTTCGAAAGAGTTATACTTTGAAAACATTATGATTTTGAAATGAATATATGTTTGAAATGTTTTTGGTTTTGAAGTATAAACTATTTTGATTGAATAAATAGTTTTGAAATAAAAATTGTTTTGGTTTCGAAGTATAAACTATTTTGAAAGAAATATAGTTTGAAATGAAATGATTTGATCTTTTTAAAATATAAACTATTTTGAAATGACCACGGCGTTATAATAACGTTTGGTTGTTAAAGAGACCGGGATCGGAAGTTGTCATACTCTCTGCCAACTCCGAAAACCACTTTAACAACCGTGTACGCGGTGGAGATTCCAGAATGAAGTAGGATGGTGGAGACGTTCTTGAGGTATATTACATGGACCCAACTCCCGTGAGTTGGCATAAGGTAGCTAAAACAGGAGCGATCTCGGACCAAGTGAGGTCATTCCTCCTATCGGACACATTCCTTCGATACTATACTCTTACTGGTGATTGATTAGATGGCCATCCTCCGATTTTGATATGGGAGTGTGTTCCGAGGTGGGCGTATGTGGCTGCTGCGTTACCACCAGCCCGTGTGCGTAATTGGTATATCTACCCTGGCATTGCCTTGTGTGCCGTGTCACCTACCATACCGAGCCTTTACTACGAGTTTGTTTTTCTCCCGTAGCCCGTGTGGTATCCTCTGACAGTCACCCGGAGTGGAGATGGCATGATATTGGATGGACTACTGGGACTATTATGTGTGAAGGGTGATATGGGTAGCCCGGAATGCTATTTAAAAGTATGTTTATTTTATTGTAGACATTATTATAATAGCGCAATATTACTACATAGTAAATAGTTTAACGGATCCTTAAAGGATGGGCGATCCCAAGCATCCTTTAAGTTACTGATGCATTTTTGTTACTGTTCATTTGAGTTGATTTATAGTTCATAAGTATTTATGTCCTGACTCGAGTGTTTTGTGTTTTGCTTTACGCTCGAGTCAGATTGAGTGAGTTAGCATTCAAGATTCACCTTCGGAGTTGGAGCTTTCCTTGAAGATCCAGCCATCCATTTTTCTTTCTGTATCCAGTGATTTCAGTGATGTATTCTGATTTGTACCTGATGTATCTTCTTACTTTTTGTTGTATCTTGTTTAACTCTGATGTATCTTATATATATAGTAGCTTCATGAACTACTATCTCTTTTACTTCCGCTGCATTATTATTTACTCTTTGTCTGTGATCTGTGATTAATTATTTACTGTATATTCTGAGATTTGCCAAATTTTATTTACAACGCGATATTTTGAGCAATTCAAGTCCGACATGTGCGGATGCGAGTGGTTGAAAATATCGGGCTGTTACAATAAATAGTAGATGTATATATATAACTTGTTTACATTTTATTTATTATATTTTAAAATGAAGAAAATGATTAATGACACTTGTAAATGCATGAAAAAATTTAGGCTAACACTTGTATTTTGCATGATAGAGTGTTTACACTTGTTAATCTTTAGGTTATAATACTTACACATGTTTATTTTCATGTTATTTAATAATTTTAATATGTTCTAAAATTTTACATTATATATTTTCTTTATGTTTTATTTCTATGTTTATAAATTTTAGAAGATATATATTAAAACTTTTTATTTAATCTTATTTTTATTTTATATTTTTAATTCAAAATATAACTTCCAAATCACAATATATATACACTTAAAATTTTTAACACTATAAAATTTGCATATATCTATTTATATATTTATTAATTTACTATAAGATTCATCGTTCTAGATATTATTTATTTTGGTTTCAAATCCACTTATACACATCCAAATATTCTAGTCATCGGAATCTTATTTCTTCAACTCACAAATCTGAATTTAATAAATTAAATCCAGTTAATTACAAATTAACAAATGTCCAAATGTCCGGGTTATCACAGGCACTTTTTCGAAACACTGTTCACTTGTTCAAATAAGCAACTATCTTTCCCACTTCCCCATTCTCTTTTTTCAAAATGCAAGCAGGCCGACAACTTCCCCATTAGAACGAGTACCCTTTCCCCTTTTCTTTTTCAAACCATACCAGAGCGAAATCAAAAATGGCAGAATGAAAGAAATCAAAATCAAATCATCCGTCCCATTTTACTTTCTTCTGTAAATCAATGAATCAAAAGAAAAAAGAGAAAATGAATTTGGATTTCTCGTTCTCCTTCCTTCTTTAAAATGGATTTGAAACAAGGAAGGGGGCGGTCGATTTCGAATCAAATTTGAAGCTTTCGTTTGGAAAAAAAAGGGATCCCGACATTGTCGCATCGTTCTGCTCGAACTTGAGCACGTCTTCGTCATACGGCTCGAAGTAGTGAGGGATAGTGGCGGCATGTCGATCGTGGAGGGTACAAGGGCATGGAATTCGTAGGAGGTAGACGCGATGGGTTTGGAGCCCAGAGTTGCGATGCTTGCGATGCTCAAAAATAACATGCGCGTTGAGATAAAAGGGTTTCGCCATGACGTGGGTCGGCGATGGTGAATTGGTGACGCCATGAAAGGTTGGTCTGGGAAGTTTCAATGTTGCATCTAGTGGTTTTCGTACTCGACAGCTCGTTGGAGGAGGCTGAGCTAGGGTTTGGGGTCACGAGGAGCAGTAAGATATTAGATTATTATATTTATGTATGTATATATAGGTCAAAAAAATTATATAGTTAACAGTAAGGTATATAGAAGTTTTAATAATATATATATATATATATATAAGTATACAGTAAAGGGAAAAGTATAATACAAATACTAACATATATTACACGCATATTTTAATATATATAGGAAAATAGAAAATTATTATAGATTTTGGGACATATTGGAGTTTATATAAAAAATAGATTTTTAATCCTATATAGATTATTTTTATAAGTATATATGTAGTTTCAAAAGAAAATAAATACACATATACACATTTTAAATTTGCTAGTTTATTTTAAAAATATGTATTTAGGGAGATTAATTTGGTTAATTAACTTGTTTAATTACTTTAGTTACTAAAAGAGTTATTAAACGAAAATTAGTTTGAACTAAATCATAAGCTAATTAAATTATCAAATGGAAATAAATTGTCCGATTATTTAAAATGATTAATAAACCGTATAATGTTTATACAAGGTCAAAAATCATGGAGAAAACATGCCGGTTTGGATTCAGTTGCAAACAAAAATCAAAGGTGAATTAATCTCACTCAAATTGGATTGTTGGCTAATTTAAATAGTTAAATTTAAAATTTGATGATTAATTGAATTTGATAAATTATTATCAGTCTAGATGAGATATTATATATGGTAGTGTATATATATTGGATTGATTATTATTCCTGCATTATATAGCGGATGAGACCCAATGCGCCCAGCATAATAGCGGATGACACTATATACTATGATATCCTTATCGAAGTGGGATTGATATCTTCATATTGTGCTAACATATGTGGATGCAGGAAAACAAGTTGGAGGGATCCAACTGGATTCCTCAAAAGTACTGAAATTTATTTCAATGTTCTGTGGTATGATTATTTGATAATATGTAATAGACTATATTGAAATCGAAGTATTGAATGCTATGGTTTTGCTGAATATTTTGGTACTTTAAAATATGAAAAATATAAATACCGGATTTTTGAAAGAAAATAAAAACAAATGTGTAGGAAAATACTTTATAGCAATTTGGATCAATTAAAAAGTAAAGAATTGGGAAAAATAAATAGTTTGATTTTTAAATCGTATTTACTCATTTCCAAAATATGGGGAAATAAGGATTTTGGATAAAAGTGAATAAAAGGATTTTAAAAATAAGGACTTAAATAATATTTTTTGTAAGTACGAAGGGATAATATTTTTTAATGTAAGATTTAAGTGAGTTGGGAAAAAATAAAAGAAGAATTTTAGGATAGAGTATGAAATTTGATACTTCAGATTTAAATAAGGTTTTAAATCATAATAAAAGTGTAAAACCGGAATTAATGGATTTTGGAATAAATTTAAATAAATCGAGAAATAAACTTTAAAGGGGATTTAATGGAGAGAATCGGTTTTGAAAATTGATTAAGTGTTTTGAAAATAATGATTAAAAGGAGAATGAGATTATGCGAGTTATAAACTGGGTTTATAAATAAAGTGAATATTTATCAGTGGATAACTCGGACTTATAAATTCACGATGGAAACTTATAAGGAGATAGTAATTGTAACAACCCGCATATTTATCGAGTTTACATTTAAATATTTTTATTTAAATGTTAAATCGTTAATCGGATTTTGGTCCGAAAAACTACTTTTTGCAAACGGTCAAATTAGGACTCGAGACCACTTCCATTGAGTTCGAAATGTCGTTTACAACTTTTTAAGTATAAACATCGATAGGTTTGGAGTTAGTGAAATTTCACTAACTTTTCCCGCTTTGGACTTTGGGTTAGTTTAGCCTATTAAGCCCAAGTTCCAACCCTCTTCTCCTCACTCTTCATAAATTTCCTAACTAACTCAAGCTTTAGCATTAATGGTGAAGAGAATGGGAAATTAAAACTCCAAGCTCAAATTCAATTGCAACTCCATCATTCAACTCCAAATTCAAGTAGAAGATATTAGATTCAAGCTTTGGATTGCTTCTCCTTGCTTTCAAGCTTCATCTTCATAAATTTTAGTGCAAAGGTGAGATTTTTAACTCACATTCTTGTCTATAACTATCTTGGGTTGTTGGGAATGATTCCCTATCACTTTAGCATGAATATTTGCTTTTGGTTTGGATTGGATTGGCGAAAAAACTCCGATTTTTGGCGTTTTGGCGAAATTTCTGCATGTAGGTCGTTCTGGCCATTTTTAGGTCGTTCGGAGTTAGGTCGAGTGGGACTTAGGTCGTAGGTCGCATACGAGATAGCTCCTAGATCGTTCTGACCACTTTTCATGTGTTCGGAGTTAGGTCGTTCACGACCTAGTACTTAGGTCGCTCGTGAGTTCGTGGCGTAGGTCGTAGGTCGTTTAACTCTTAGGGCGTTAGGCCTTGTGAGTGGAGTTAGGTCGCCTGCTTTCCTTAGGTCGTAAGTCGCGTGTGTCTTAGGTCGCGCATCGCCTTAAGTCACTCGACCTGCTCTCACCATAGGTCGCGCCATCCTTTAGGTCGCATACCATACTTTAGGCCGTTGTCCCTTAGGTCGCTTGCACCTTAGGTCGGCCTCGTTAGCTCGCAGATCCTCTAGGTCGCGTGGCCTTTAGACCGTAGGTCGTTAGGTCGTAAGACCTTAGGTCGCCTGACCACCTAGGTCGCTTGGCCTCTTCATTGCTTAGGTCGTTAAACCCTTCCTCTTTTGGGTCGCCCCCTTTATTTCTTAGGTCGTTGTGGCCTTAGGTCGTGATATTTATAGGTCGCGGCAAAGTTAGGTCGCTCGACCCATGTTTCCGTTAGGTCGCTCGATTCTTGTTGCCGATAGGTCGCGTGCTTTCTTAGGTCGCGTACCTTTAGGTCGCGTGTCCCCTCTACCCCGTTAGGTCGCAAAGAACTTTAGGTCGCTCGACCTCCTTACCCACTAGGTCGCGCACTTAGTTAGGTCGCTCAGCCATTGTGTTAGATCGCGTGCACCCTTAGGTCGTTTGACCTCATTTTGCTTTAGGTTGTAGGCCTCTTGCCTTCACTTAGGTCGTACCGTTTTGTCGGGGCGCTGCCCCGCACCCCGCCGGGGGCGCTGCCCCCTGGACCCCCGCGACCTGACCGGGCAGGTCGAACCCCGTAAGCGGTGGCGTTGCCCCCGCACCCCCACCTTGGGGGGTTGCCACCCCCCTGGACCCCCCCTCCGTAGGGGATCTTATCTGGAAAAACATTGAGCTGATTTCCTTGGATTTTATTCGCATCTCCGTATGCGATCTTTGTGACTGATTGTTTCTACACTTGCTTATGTGTTTGTCACTTTATAATATAAAGGTTTCAATACTAGTAGTAAATATCAAAACTCTTTTAACAAACAATTTCAACTCTATTTTTAATAACAAAGCTCTTTCCCTTTTTATGATTTCTGGATTTCTCGTGTTGATTTCTGGAATTTATGTCATTGACTTGTTATGAGTACAAGTTTAGGGTATGATGCCCCCTTCGAATCTTTGAGAAGATTCTTGTGATATTGATTATCTCTTATTGATTGATCTTCTGTTGATCATTATTTACATACTTATAGTGGTATGTCGTTATGGATGTTTATGTTTATGCCATATCTTTTATGTTATATCATGTCATCTGATATTTATAGCTAGACTGATCCGTTTATTATTTTCTTAAATAATACTCGGATCAGACCGAGATGTTACAGGTGCTTCTGCTTGACTTCTTCCCAGGGATTCATCACTCTGACTTTTGGCTAACTGTTTAGATTAGCAGTTTTTGTTGTATACACTTGAGATATAGACTCATAGTTGTATTCTTTTGTATAGCACGTGTTGCTATTCTTTTGTATTATCGTGGATCTTATTGACCACTACTCTGATGTACACTTTCATGTGTTAGTTATATATTCATATCTTCTTCCGCCTTTGTGATATGGATATCTGTGACTGATTTGTGATATGATTATTTCTATGTTTGTTTCCGAAGATTATTTATAGCCACCGTGTGATAAGCAATTACATGGATGGTCGCTCCTCAACAGCCTTATTCTCCGTGCTAGTTGACAGCACTTCTCCGGAGTGTTCTTGGCTAGCGTGGGTATAGAGGTGGGGCGTCACAGCAATTTGTTTTAAAAATAAATAGTTGTTTTATATTTAAAGTATGGGAAAGGAAATTTACGGGATTGGGACAAAAATTAGGCTGGAAATAAATCGAGAAGGATTTATAAATGATTAGACGTGTTGACCGGAGTGGAACGCGTATTTCCTTGAAAAAGTAAAGTATGTTTTGAAAGAAAGATTTTAAGTATAAATTAGAAGTTTTAAAGATGCTTTAAAGGAATGTTTTTAGAGAAAATTATTATTATTTTAAATATTTTAAAAGTAAATATTAATTAAGTTAATTACAGTAGTTATTATTATTAAAGTTTGAATTAGTATTATGATTTAAAAGTTAACTATTAAATATTTATACCTCATATAACAGTTTTATTTTAGAAGTAGCTTTTGGCTAAAGTTTTACTTGGGGAAATTATTGTAGAATTTCATAACTATTATTTTGAATAAAGTGATTTTAAGTGGTTTTATTTTAATGTTTTAAGTGTATATTTTTGGATAAAGTGATTTAATCTATTTAATATCTAAATTTAATAAGACCGAAAGTTTTTAAGTGGAAATAAAATATTTAGCTTGTGAATGTATTTGATAGTCAAATAACCGACTATCAATATTGGCCATTGGGTTGATCGTTGCGAAGAGACCGAGGTCAGATTTAATTATCCGAAAATCACTTCGATCCAGTTTGAACGTAGCAAATAAAGACCATGAAGATGATGAAGATGGTGATTCTGTTTGTCCAGACCTAGGACAACTTGTATGGACGAATGCTATTAGACCATCATCATTGGAGGACGATAAGCATTCTAAGCGAATGTGTTCTGAAAAGGTAACGCAAAGCCTCAAGCCTCATCAACTGGGAATGGCTAAAATAGGGGAGGTGCAGCAAGGCTAAGTGGGTAGCACCTAATTAGGGTAAGGTCGTCCCTGTATAGATGTCCCTTTGATCTCGGTTCTATGGGTGGTTGCAGATCCCAACCGCGGGTTGTTCTTATTCGGACTATCTAGTAAGGGGTAGCTCCGGTCTTGTGTTGCAGGGGATCGGGAGTGGTCCTCGGTATGCTGGTCTAGGCCAGGTACTGTGATGGGCGGTACCCCAGTAGCTCTGCCATTGTATGGAATCCAATCTCCAATAAGCGCTTATACGTTTTTGATTGTGCTCAAATATTGCTGGAACATGAGATGCAAGCATTTTACCTAGATTCTATTTTACTTTCTATAGACATTATTATAATATCAGACGGATTTGATAAAAATGTTTTGGTTATCGTAAGGTAAAAACCCGATATGTTTATTTGTGGCGTGGTCTTACGAGATACCTTTGTTTTCAAAGGATTTTCAAAAATATAATTACCCAATTGAGTGTGGTTTTATCACGCTGGTTTTCCAGAATGACTCGGGTGTTGTTTTACTATGATAATCGGGTCAGACTGAGTTAAACAGATCCAGTTTAATATGCTATGGAGCTCAAGAGGCGAGCTGGATGGCAGAGAAGTATCTCCATACTTGAATTGTTATTTCCATTGTGTAAGGACTGATAATAAGCTGTCAAAGTGATGGATGATTTTTATACTCTGATAATGGCATGTATATATAACAATACAGATTTATATGTATTTAAAGTTGTTGTTATATATTATATTATATTTTGCTGCGATTGTGAGATTTTAAGGTTGTTTTCATCTTCTTCCTTTACCTCTTTTTCTTCTTTACCTTAGTTATTCGCTCTTTCGTACACTTAGGGTTGAATGAGGAAGAATTATTATCAACACAAGGGGTACGGAACTGTGGGTTACTATAGTTGGTATCAGAGCTGAAGGTTAAGAAGAACCTTGGCTCTAGTGGGGATTACTCATTAGAGATAGAGTCAGTAGGACTCTATAATGAGTTAAGTGTAATTATAGATAAGAGTGTGTATTTGTTAGTGAATATAAAATAGTTTTATATTGTGTTAACTTATTGGCTAAATGGTATATAAATTCTTGTCGAATAGTGGGATGCCACTAAACCGATAGGAGTTTCTAAACACTTGAACACGATAAACTAACACAATATTGTTTAAACCGGGTAAATGAAATAATTTTACCCAAATTGTATTTTCATATACAAGGAATAAATTTCTAAAATTACGTAACATCCCGCATTTTCGCACGCTTTAAATCGACACACGTGCCAATTCAAACCATACGGAAGGCGGATTGTTATGGGGTAAATAAGAAAAAGCATGGAAAGAAAAATACAAAATAGAATCTTACAGCGGAACGATAAAATATAATAATCAAATATACAGTTCATGAAGCTGTTTTACAAAAACATTTGATTATATTTATACAGTACATATCAGAGTTACACATACCATAGAATAATAATTATGCAGCGGAATAAAATGGTGTAAGGGAATAATATAGTAGATAATAGTACTACAAATCTTCGTCTTCGTCCTCCAGAATAAAATCTTCAAATCCTGCAAAACTAGGACTGACCCGAGCGAATTAAAAATACAAAACACTCGAGTCAGAACTAAAATATCTTATATGAGTTAAATCAACAGAAATAAATATGAGTGCAGTAACTTAAGAGATGCTCGGGATTCACATCTCCTAAGGATCCGTTAAACTGTTTACTATGTAGTAATATTTCGCTATTAATATAGTGTCTATTAGTTAAATAAACTTACTTTTAAATAGCGCTAAGGCTTTATATTTTCCACCTTAACACGTAATAATGCCAATAGTCTATACAGTACCGTAATACCTCCTGACCGGGAGGCTACCAGAGGATACTCCATAGGTACGACACAAATAGAAACTCGTACAAGGCACGCTAGGGTAGGTGACACGACACAACTAGGCAATGCCAGGGTAGATATATTAATTACGCATCCGAGGTGGTGGTAATGCATAGCCGCAGCTACCGCCCACCTCGAGCCACACCCCAAATAAAAAAAATAAAAAGTTGCCACCGAATCAATCCAAAAGTCAAGTATAATATCGAAGGGATGTGTCCGATCAAAGGTGCTACCTCATTGGCCCGAGAATCGCTCCTGTTTTAGCCACCTTATGCCAACTCACGGGAATTGGGTCCACGTATTTACCTCAAAGGAAACGCCGCCACCATCCTACTTCATTCTAGAATCTCCACCGCGTACACGGTTGTTAAAGTGGTTTTCGGAGTTGGTAGAGAGTATGACAACTTCCGATCCCGGTCTCTTTAACAACCAAACGTTATTATAACACCGCGGTCTTTTCAAAATTGTTATATACTTTAAAATCGGAATATAATATCCATTTCAAAAACTATAAATACAATATCATTTCTGTTTTAAAACCCAAAACCAATATGATATCATTTTCATTTCAAAATATATTCTTTTCCAAAATCATAGCCCTTTCAAATCTATATAACTTGAAACCCATAGCTTTGAAACATACTTATAATACTTAAATGGTATAGATATTAAATTACTTTATATAATAAAATAGCTTCTTCACCTTCACAAATCAAATTCCAATTTTAGATTTGAACCCCCAAATAACCATTTAATTCTATATATTTCGAAGCTTTATATATCTCACCATTTGCAAACTAATTTTTTTGAAAATACCACATATATCAAATTCAATTACTATTATTTAGTTTTGAAATGTTTACCTAATAAATCCAATAAAATTTAAGTAAAACTTTTAACTTCAAACAATTGGATATTCTTTCAATTTATTTCCTTGATATATTCATTTGCCTCAACTTTATATTCATTTAAATCACTCAAACCAAATCAAGTTATAGAATCATAACCTTTAAAATCTCCACTTTATTTATATTTCAAATTATCTACAATAATTTATTCAAGTACAATTCTTAAACAATTAAATTTAAACCAATTTCGTTTTAATTTTCCAACTTAAATTTCATTTAAGTCATTTAAAACTCTATATATATAATATATTAAATAGGTACTTACCCATAGAATGTAAACCATCAAACTCCATTTTTAAACTCATTTTTATTAAAAAAATTTAAACATAGCTTAAATTCAAGAATTTAAATATATATATATATATAAAATAAAATTTATATAACATCAAAATTAATATTTATTAAACCGTATATTCCTTTCCAAAACCATAGAAATCATTTCAAAATATTTTTATATATAGACCGCGGTGCCTGTATATAATTTTCTATCCTATGTCAAGTGATACAGATATTTATCATTCCAATCCATAATTTAAAATAAAATTACAGTTATATATCATTTAAAACCGCAATCCCGAATGCAATAAAATGCATAATAATTTGCAGTTTATGATGATATAAATAAACATCCATCATCCATCATAAAATCATAGATCCATTTATCACAATCATCATCCAAATTCAAACAATACATCAATACATAACAGGTGATAAATAACAGGTATCTACTATTAGTTTATATTCAAAAATAAATTATACTGTTTAACTGGCAGTTTATATGCAATGAATAATTAATTACCAATTTAACTGGCAGTTTAAATGCAATGAATAAATAAATAACAATTTAACTGGCGGTTCATATGCAATGAAAAATTACATAACAACTAAATTAAATAATTTAATTTTACTGGGATGATGATTAAAATATGCCAAACAACCATAAATAAATTTCAAATCACATCATATATCAATTTAATAAACATAAGAAATTTTAGAAGTTGTGAGTGGGTTAAAACACTCACCTTTTGAATTTAAATTGAATTTAAATTCAATTTAAACCCAAAATTCGAACAGCCTCAGATTCCGTCCAAAAGAGCGTCAAAGTGTCCGGAATTGCAATATGAACCTAGCGGAGAAAACCGCATGTGAAACGGATCACGTACATAAAAGTTATTCGAGTTAAAGCGTTTGAAATCAAAATTTAAATTAAAAATAGAATAATCAATGTTACTCACCTATACTGCCACGTCACGCCTCCCTAATCCATCCGCGTAACCCCTAACTAGTAAACTCGCGTACGAACTGCGCAAAAACGCCAACCGCCTTTATGTCAAATCGCCGCCACCACGATTCCATCCACTATGATTGAACCTCGACGACGACCCCACTGCTTCAGGCCGCCCACACTAGCACCTCGCGCGACCACCACGGCCTCCTATTTTGCAGCCGCCGCCGTGAACGTCCTTCCAATATTCTGGCCAACTTATAGCCTATTGCGACGAACGAGGACCATCACCCGGACCTACATGACGCCCTCTTTCCCATGCCACTTCCCGATCGTCAATCGGACGACGATCTGCCGTCGGATCGTCAAAACCCTAAAATGAACGGCCAAGGTTCATTCAGAAATTCTGGACAAACGATGCATCGAATCGAAAAACGAATTTCAGTTTTGAAATGCATATATCGAGAGCTTCAATATACAATTTTTCCAAATTTTTCCGAGGAGTTTGAATTTTTGAAGTTGATTTTTGAATTGAAATTTGAATTGGACAAATTAGGGTTTAGAGCCATTGAGGAAGAGGCGCACAGAAGTTTCTATACGTATAGAAATGGGGAATAGAGGCTGCTATGGTTTATAGTAGGATATATGTAGGCAAATTGAAATAGAATAGGTGGACCCGATAAATAAACTTGCTGAACGATCTATGCCTCGAAAAGCCCGTTTCGCTTACGAAACGAAATTTGGTCAACCCATATATTAAAATAGATGTTTTAAAATATTTAAAACGCAATGGAAAAGGTTTCAAGTTCAAATTCCATTGTATGGAGAAGTTATGCTAAAATCAATCAAATTGATTTCAATTAATCGATTTCAAGGCGTTTCAAGCCCATACGATCAAACGATAAGTTCGATCGATACGAAACATGAAATCCTACAATAATTCACCGTTACGGATCCGATGAAACTGGTTTCATTAAATTCCGAGTCAGTGGTCAAAATGGCTATTTTTACATTAATTAAATAAATTAATAAATTAATTAATTAAGTCCAGTTTTTAGTTTCAATTCTAAAATTGACAAATTTTTACCTCTTTTATATTTCTTCATCATTTATACCAAATTTAAACAAATTTAGATGTCCCTTAAATGCTGATTCAATTATCAATTCCAGCGTTAAATTACAATTTCATTAAATTAGCATTAATTTCATCTTATAAAATTAATCCTTTTCAATGACAAATCACATCTACCCTAAATGCACAAATTAAGTCAATCAGCTGTAATTGATTTCACATTAAATGTTATTAATTATAAATTGAAATCTCAATAAATTCGTTTATTGATTTAAAATCTTGCTATTCAATAAATTGACATTTTATGGGTATAATTAACATTGAATTATATTATATTTCATTAATGTATTTATTAATTTATTCCCAATTAACATGCTAATTAATTTCCTTTGATTGCAAATTGATTTCCAAATTTTATTTAATACACTAAATAAATATGTAACACGTAAATTTGATACCATTAGCTTTTTATTTCATTAAAAAGTTTATTAGTTGCAACAAATGCTACCCTTTGTATTAATAATTATTTCTGAATATATTGAAGTTGTCAACTATATACATTTGTTAAAATTAGAAACTCAATTAATTCATTCAGTAGGTCTCATTCTTTTATATTAACTTATGAAATAAATATGCATTTCCGTTGCTTATTACCTTTACACTTTTTTAATTACAGTTCTAACCCACATAAATGAGACAATTATTTTCATCTAAGTGAAATTATTTTCCAATATATTGATAAACATTATTTTCATTCCTTATAATACAACAAATTGTCCAATGTGAATAACCTTAACATTATTTAAAAATATTACCTTAATTAACATTTACGCAATATTAAATTATAATTATTGTAACCATTTAACTTTAATTCCCTTTTAGTTTATTTCCTTCAAACAAATATTATAATTACTTCCAGAACATTGATTTTATTCAATGACCATTTATTATAGTTTAAAATTCATTAATCTAATTCAATGCTTACATTTTGTTTTCATATATTCAATTTATTTTCAAATATTCTTATTTACAATCAATTATAACCTAAACAGTCGTTTCAATCAATTTGAATTGCATTAAATTGGTTATTAATCAACTACCATTAACATTAATACCTTAATTTACATACCGTTACTATTAATCAACGTATTATTCCATCGGTAAATTAAATGCCTACTTTTATTTATTATATTTTAATTTTATACCCAAATGAAACATATTTACACTTTCCATTATTATATAAATTTGAATTTCCTTCTAGTTAATATTTTTATTGGTAAATCACTAATTCAACATTTCCATTTGTTTCTTATATTAAACTTAAAACCAAGTATGCCAATTTACACTATTTCAATTAATTGCAATATAAATTTTAAATCGTTAATTTAAATTACAATTGATACATCGAATTTCGACATTCGCTCCCATACAAATTAATAAGATATTTATTTCTTTCTAAATTTAAATTAAAATCTTATTAATTTAATTCATTTCAAACATCGAATTTTCACGGGTCGTTACAAATTATTTTGGTATGATAGGAGTGTTTATATGATAATATTATAATCAAAAAAAGATTTTTAAATAATTTATATAACCAAATAGACATTGTATAAATATGGATTATACAATTGATTAAAAACTAGAGTTTGAGAAATCAAATCCTGGAAATTTTTGAATGTTTTCCAAAGTAATTGGGAATAAATAATAGAATTATAATTTAGGGATGTCTTGAATAGAAAATGGTTTTAAATGGATTTTGAAGATGTTATAGCGCTGAAATCGCTTCGATCGCTAGAAAATAATTCCGATGATGATCGCGACATCGTTGATGCTCATTTTCGGGTTTCTAAGGATGGATTGCTGCCATGGTAGTCGTTTTTAATTTTTTTGAGGGAAAACAAGTTTGTTTTTGGAAATTCCGGAGGGAGTTGGGTTTGGAAAACCAGTATTAGGCTATGATTAGAAAGTATGATTTGGGATGCTTGTGATTTTAGACTGATTTGAAATAAATACCGAGTGTTAAAAATTTCTGAAACATTTATATAAATATTTCATAAATCATCAAGAGACAAGTATAAATTTAAAAACGGTGAAAGATTTTAAAGAAAAATATGGGAGTGGATTCTGAAATTAAAATGAAAAATGAAAAAGTCGAAATGAAATTTAACTTAGATTAAGTTGGAGAAATTAAATTTTTGGAATTTACTTGATGGTGATTTGAATGAAATAAATTAGTGAAGTAGATTAGTTAAGTGGATTAAATTTTGGATGTGATTGAATTTGAAAATATAAAATAAGTGGATTTGAGAAATAAGAATTGGATTGAAATTAACTTAAACTAAATGAAGTTGAGTTGAAAATAGAATTGAATTGAAATAAAATTCGGTTGAGTTATAGATAATATTGAATGAATTAAATTCTTACCTAAATGAATTCAAGAGAATGGTATGAAGTGAATTTAGTGTAAGCTAGATAAAATTGAAATAGAAAACCCATAATAAAACTGTTTGATATTCTGGTGAATGAAAAGAAAATCAAAACTTGAATTATAAAACTAATTTGAACTCAAGAAAAGTTAAATGAAGGGATTTTGGAGATAAAAATCAAATATTGGATTATAAATGGAGTGAATTAATTAGGTAACGAATTAGTTAATGAAATATGAAAATGGAACTTAAATTGGTTGAATAAAAGTTGAATCGTGAGTTAACAACGGAGTTTGGAAATGAACCCGAGTTATAAATAAAATTTAACTTGGATTTTTAGAAATTAAATATGATTGAAATATGTCGAATGAAATGAAAATGGATTAAAAAGAAATGGTTCAAGTTGCAAAAAAAATCCAATTCAATTAAAAATAAATTAAATAAACTTGTTATCATTTAATAAATTCGAAAATGAATTAAGAATGTGAATTAAAAATTGAAATTGATTGAATAAATGAATTAATTGAATTAATTAGTAAATGGAAGAAATTTGATTAAATAAAAATTAAATCAAAGATTTAAATTGGAATTTGGTTATTAGAAAATTAAACTTGAGTTATGGGGTGAAATAACTTGAAGAAATAAATAACTTAATTAATTATTTGAGTGGAAGCTCAGAAGTGAATATGTGAAATGGCCATACCAAGGAATGTTTTCAAGCTTAATAAAATGGTTTTGGATGAAATGAATGCGAATATGGAATAAAAAGCCATGGAGGGACTGTGAATAAATTTGAAATGGAATGGAATTAAATACAAAATGAGTTGGAATTAATTTGAAATAGTTCCAAACTAAAATGGATATTATATTAAGTGCATATCGTCGAATTCGCATAGAAAAGTTGTCGTTGACGTAAACAAAAGTAAATGAGATTTTAGAAATTAATAGAAGTGAATAAAATTGATTTTCAAATCAATTAGAATGAATATAAGTTCGGTTGATTCAAAAACGAATTGAATGAAAGCAAGTGAGTGTAAACCATTCAAATTTAATGAAAATGATATGTGGTTGGGTTGAAAGCAATTAAAATTTATATTGGAGTCTTAAAATTGTTTATAGAGATTGTTTAGTATGTATTGGTTATAGAATCTGTGTGTTAGCTATTTTAAATAAGTGCAATGTTACGAATTCTATATATTTAGTACTTACGTGTTTAAATTGAGTAAGTACAAGTACTTGGAGGCCGTTAGGCTGGATTTTGATCACGCAGTTGCTAAATAAATAAGCCACTTGCTTAAAAATGCTAAATAGAGGTACGTATACACAATAAAAGGAATAAAAATATAAAATATTGTTGTATTTTTGTTTTTCCAACTGTGTGGGTCGATATATGTATATTTATCCCTCTTTTCAAACTACAAAAGCTCCTCCGTACAAAGGAGACTCCACCAAAAAAATTGGAAAATTTTGGGAGTTAGAAAATTTTTGAAAATTTTTGGAAAATTTTTGTTAACGAAAAGTTGATTTTTAAATTGTAATGAAGATGAAGGATTTGAACTAGAAAATGAAAACCAATTGTTTTGGGTGGAAGTTAAAGGATTAGAAAAAGTGAATATCGAGTTTTCACTAAGTGAGTTTTAGTAAGTTAATGGGTTTGGAGCATTCTTCTGCTTTCGCAATTTCGGGGACGAAATTCTTTTAAGGGGGAGGAATGTAACGACGCGGATTTTTCGACATTGGATTTGGAATATATAAATGGTTTTAAATATTTATTCTGAATTATAAATTTAATTGTGGATATGAAAAGTTTGATTTTCATTATAAAATAAATTCAGAATTTAGCAATTTATTGAATAATTTAATTTTTAAGTTTGTAACTGAATATTGGTTAAAATATCGAATCTGGAGTTTTAAGCTTGTTAAAAGTATTTTAAAGGCTTATAAAATTTATAGTAAAAATACTGAAGGCAATGCAACTTTTAAAATTGAATTTTGAAGTGATCTTTTCAATATTAAAAATATATCGTGTAAATCGATATTTAGAAATGCCTTTGAGGCATAGTCTCCGAAT
Organism: Allium cepa; assembly: GCA_030765085.1. Lineage (NCBI taxonomy): Eukaryota > Viridiplantae > Streptophyta > Magnoliopsida > Asparagales > Amaryllidaceae > Allium > Allium cepa. The sequence continues at coordinate 84,021,454 of CM060945.1, forward strand.
TCGGCGAAACCAGTTCCGTTGGATCCATAATATTATATTATCACCGGATTTCAAATTTCGTAGCTTTCAAAATTATCATGTGGTCGTACGGTTTGAAAACACGCTGAAATTTATATCGAAAATTCAATATAATAACTGGGTCCAAAAAGATATTTTCTCCATACAATCGAATTAGGACTTGAAACCTTTTCCATTGTGTTCGGAATTAGGACTCGGGACGATTTAAATTTTAAACACATACGCACACGCACACGCACACAAACACAAACACACACATAGATATGTGTGTGTGTGTGTGTATATCAACATTCAAATCTGTATTCCCATCAGCCTACTTTCTTTCTCATCAAATGTAATTCCTTCACATCAGCACTTTTTCAAAACACTGTTCACCCGTTCAAACACGCAACTATCTTTTCCTGTTCCCTATTCTCTTTTTTCAAAATACAAGAAGGCCGACAACTTCCCCAATAAAAGGCGTACCCTTCCCCCTTTTCTTTTTCAACACCATACCAGAGCGAAATCAAAAATGGCGGAATGAAAGAAATCAAAATCAAACCACCCGTCCCCTCTTACTTTCTTCTGTAAATCAGCGAATCAAATGAGAGAAAAAAGAGAAAAAAAATTTGGATTTCTTGTTCTCCTCCCTTCTTTAAAATGGATTCGAAGCAAGGAAGGAGGGCAGCCGATTTCGAATCAAAGTTGAAGCTTTTGTTGGAAAAAAAAGGGGGATCCAAACATTGTCACATCGTTCTGCTCAAACTCGAGCACGTCTTCTTTAAATGGCTCGAAGCAAAGAGGGATAATGACAGCACATCGATCGTGGAGGGGATAAGGGCGTGGAACTCGTAGGGATAGGCGCGATGGGTTTGGAGCCCGGAATTGCAATGCTCGAAAATAGCACGCGCTTTGAGATGAAAGGGTTTGGCCATAACATGGGTCGGCGATGCTGAATTGGTGACGCGATGGAAGGTTTGGTTTGGGAAGTTTCGAAGTCGTATATAGTGGTTTTCGTGCTCGAGAGCTCGCTGAAGGATGCTGAGCTAGAGCTTGGGGTCCCGAGGAGCAGAAGGTATTATATATATATATATATATATAGGTCATAAAAAAAATTATATAATTAACAGTAAGGTATATAGCAGTTCTAGTAATATATATATATATATATATATAAGTTTACAGTAAAGGGAAAAGTATAATACAAATACTAATATATATATATATATATATATATATATATATATAGGTACACACATATTTTAATATATATATAGGAAAACAGAAAATTATTGTAGATTTTGGAAAATATAGGAGTTTATATAAAAATTAGATTTTTAAACCTATCTAGATTATTTTTATAAGTATATATGTAGTTTCAAAAGAAAAAAATATATATATATATATATATGCACTTTTTAAATTTACTAGTTTATTTTAAAAATATGTATTTAAGGTGATTAATTTGGTTAATTAACTTGTTTGATTATTTTAGGTGCTAAAATTTATTAAAGGAAAATTAGTTTAAATTAAATTATTAGCTAATTAAATTATCAAATGGAAATAAATTGTCCGATTATTCAAAATGATTAAAAAACCGTATGATGTTTATACAAGGTAAAAAATCGTGGAGAAAACAAACCGGTTTGGATTCGGTTGCAAACAAAAATCGAAGGTGAGTTAATCTCACTCTAATTGGATTGCTGGTTAATTTAAAAAGTTAAATTTAAATTATTGGATGATTAATTGAATTTGATAAATTATTATCAGTCTGGATGTGATATTATATATAGTAGTGTATATATATTGGAGTAATTGATACTCCTGCATTATATAGCGGATGATACCCAATGCGCCTCGCATAATAGGGGATGACCCTTTATACCGCGATATCCCCCTCGAAGCGGAATTGGTAGTTTTATATTATGCTAACATCTGTGGATGCAGGAAAACAAGTTGGAGGGATCCAACTAGATTCCTCAAAAGTATTGAAATTTATTTCATATACTGTGATATGATTATTTGATAATCTGTGATAGACTATATTGAAATTGAAGTATTGAATGTTATGTTTTTGCTGAATGTTTTATTACTTTAAAATATCAAAAATATAAATACCGGATTTTTAAAAGAAAATAAAAATGAAATGTTTAAGTAAACTATTTATAGTAAGTTGGATCAGTTAAAAAGGAAAGAATTGGGAAAAAAATAGTTTGATTTTAAAATCTTATTTAATCAATTCCAGAATATGAGGAAATAGGGATTTTGGATAAAAGTGAATAAAAGGATTTTAAAAGTAAGGACATAAGCAATATTGTTTGTAAGTATGAAGGGACAATTTTTTTTAGTGTAAGATTTAAGTGAGTTGGGAAAAACTAAAAGAAGAATTTTGAAATAGAGTATGAAATTTGATATTTCAAATTTAAATAAGGTTTAAATCATAATAAAGGAGTAAAACTGGAATTTGTTGATTTTGGAATAAATTTAGATAAATCGAGAAATAAACTTTAATTTAATGGAGAAATCGGTTTTGAAAATCGATTAAGTGTTTTGAAAATAATGATTAAAAGGAGAATGAGATTATGGGAGTTATAAACTGGGTTTATAAATAAAGTGAATATTTATCAGTGGATAATTTGGATTTATAAATTCACGATAGGAATTTATAAGGAGACGGTAGTTTGTTTTAAAAATAAATAGTTGTTTATATTTAAAGTATGGGAAAGGAAACTTACGGGATTGGGACGTAAATTAAGCGGGGAATAAATCGAGAAGGATTTATAAATGATTAGGCATGCTGATTGGAGTGGAAGGTGTATTTTCCTGTAAAAGCTATGTATATTTTCAAAGAAAGATTTTTAAGTATAAATTAGAAGTTTTAAAGATGTTTTAAAGGAAAGTTTTTAGAGAAATTTATTATTGTTCTCGATCTTTTTTAAAGTAAATATTAATTAAGTTAATTATAGTAGTTAGTATTTTTAAAGTTTAAATTAGTATTATGATTTAAAGGATAACTATTAAATATTTATACCTTATACAACAGTTTTATTTTAAAAGTAGTTTTTGGCTAAAGTTTTACTTGGGGAAATTATTATAGAATTTTATAACTTTAATTTTGAATAAAGTGATTTAGTGGTTTTACTTTACTGTTTTAAGTGTATATTTTTGGATAAAGTGATTTAATCTATTTAAAATCTAAATTTAATAAGACTGGTAGTCTTCAGTGGAAATAAAATATTTGGCTTATGATGTATTTGATAGTTAAATAACCGATTACCAATATTGGCCAATGAGCTGATCGTTTCGAAGAGAGCATGATCGGATTTAATTATTCGAAAACCACTTCGATCCGGTTTGAAGCTAGCGAATGAAGACCGTGAAGATGATGAAGACGGTGATTCGGTTTGTCCAGACCTAGGACAATTTGTATGAACGAATGCTATTAGACCATCGTTATTGGAGGACCGTGAGCATTCTAACTGATTATGCTCTATAAAGGTAATGCATAGCCTTAAGCCTCATCAAACAGGAATGACTAAAACATGGGAGGTGCAGTAAGGTTAGGTAGGTAGCACACAATTAGGGTAATGTCATCCCTATCTAGATGTCCCTTTGATCTCCGCTGTGTGTGTGGTTGCTGATCCCAACCGCGGTGTGATCTTATTTAGACTATCCAGTAAGGGGTAGCTCCGGTCTTGTGTCGCAGGGGACAAGGAATGGTCCTTGGTACGTCGATCAAGGCAAGGTATTGTGATAGGCGGTACCCCAGTAGCCCTGCCATTATATGGAATCCAATCTCCAATAAGCGCCTGTACAATTTTGATTGTGCCCAACTACTGCTGAAACGTGAGATGCAAGCATTTCTGCTAGATTCCATTTTCATTTCTATAGACACTATTATAATATCAGACGGATTTGATAAAAATGTTTTGGTTATCATAAGGTAAAATTCCGACATGTTTATTTATGGTGTGGTCTTACGAGATATCTTTGTTTTCAAAGGATTTTCAAAAATATAATAATCCAATTGAGTGTGGTTTTCTCACGTTGGTTTTCCAAACTGACTCGGTATTGTTTTATTATGATACTCAGGTCAGAAAGAGTAAAATAGATCCAGGACAATATGCTATGGAGCTCAAGAGGCAAGTTGGATGGCAGAGACGTATCTTCGTATTTGAATTGTTATTTCCGCCGTGTAAGGACAGATAATAAGCTGTCCAAAGTGATGGATGATTTTGTACTCTGATAATGGTATGTATATATAACAGTACAGATTTCTTTGTATGTAAAGCTATTATTATATATTATATTTGTTTTGCTGCGATTGTGAGACTTTGATGTTGTTTTTATCTTCTTCTTCTACCTCTGTCTTCTTCTTTACCCTTGTTATTCGCTCTTTCGTACACTTTGGTTTGAATGAGGAAGAATTATTATCAACTCAAGAGGAATGGAACTACAGGTCGCTACATTTGGTATCAGGGGTGAAGGTTAAGCGAGAAACTTGGCTTTAGTGGGGATTGCTCATTAGAGATAGAGTCAGTAGTACTCAAGAATGAGTTGAGTTTAATAATAGATATGAGTGGGTATTTGTTAATGGATAAAAAATAGTTTCATATTGTGTTTACTTGTTGGTTGAGTGGTATATAAATTCTTATCTAATAGTGCAGCGCCACTAAACCGACAAGAGTTTCTAAACACTTGAATGCGATAAACTGACACAATATTGTTTGAAGTGAGTAAATGAATTTTTTTTACCCAAATTGTATTTTCATACACAAGGAATAAATTTCTATGTGATATCCCGAAATTTCTGGCAATATAAATTTAATAATATGTGTTAAAAAATTAAATTGATTTAGTAATTTTTTATAATAAAATTTGAATTTATTTAGTAATCTTCTTTAAATAAATATTTAAATTGGTAGATTTTATCTTTTTAAAGCTAATAAATATATAAGCTTTGGTTTGGGATTTAGTAAATGAATCAATTTTCTAGTTCTAATTTATTTTTGGTAAATTGGAAATTTGATTTAAATTTAACATTTAGCTTTCCAAAGAAATTTAATAAATAATTATATGGTTTATATTAAAGGTAAATCTATTTGTTTTAAATTTTTTTAATTAACTTAAATATGAATTTAAATCAGGATTAACATAAAAGCTTTGTTTTATTTTCTTTTTAAAATATTGCTTGAAATTATAGATAAGAATTTAAATTACAAATTACATATGATCTTAATTCATTGAGTAATAGAAGTTATTTATAATCTCTTTTATAAATCATTTAAAATTTGTTTAATTTGGTATTTTCAAATAATAATGATAATACTTAGTTCTTATGAACATAAATAAATTTTGTAAGAAATAGGATTTGTCTTTTTTTAAAATTTAATGGTAGTTATGTACGCATCTATATATAGCTTGATTTTTCTTAAATTCAATTTTATAATTTAATTTAAATTTGAATTTAATGTTGTGAAATTCAAAGGAATAAATACTTAAAAATATTTGAATAAGCTTATATTTATAATTTGTTTGTTTCATTTCTCTTTGATTAAAAAAAGGGAGAAATTTATTTATATACACATAAGAAATAATAAATTAAGACTTTAAAGTTTTCATAAACAATTTAAATTAAAATAAAAATACTTAAATTACAAGTGTAAGTTTCTTAAAACACCTTAATGACATGTGTAAGTCATAAAATAAACAAAGTGACAAATGTTAGAAATTAGAACAAGCGTCCTAATTAATTTTTCATTTTCTTTTATTTTATTTAAATCATTTTGTGTTTATATAAACATTGCCCCTCATTCTTATTTTCTTTTTCTATTCTTCTTTTCAAAACTAAAGAAATCTTCAGTCACCATTTAAAACAAGATCTGAAATCATCTTCTTCAAATAAAAAAACCAAGAATTTAGTTTCTTTGATCAATCGACATTCAAAACAGAAAATTTTTGTTCAAAAGAAATTTCTGTAAATTTCCCTTCAAAACCAAATCTAAAACAATTATTTCCTCTAACCAAATCAACATTCAAACCAACCTTCTTCAAAGCTATCTGAATTCATCTTCTAAATTGAAGTGCAAATCAAAGTATAATCTGAAGCTCTCTTCAATTTCCTTAACTTGAAACCAATTTGCAACATTCAAAGACCTGCATGCAACAACAATTTCAATCCATGCCTGCATTTTTTTCACCTGGAAGCATGCATGCAATCGTTAGCAGGAAGCAAAGCAGTTTAGTGAATCAGGATTAACGTTTACAAAAATAAAAGAAGCAACTTGAAGTTTTGAAATCAAAGTAATCCAGTTTCAAGCATTTTCATAAATAGTTTGCTCTGCTTATAAAATCTGGTGAGTAACATTTTATATTAAATAAACTTAAGTATAAATTTAGTTGCTTATTTTACTCTAGAAATAAGTGTGTGTGTGTGTGTGTGTGTATGCTCTTTATAAGTTCATTACTAAATGTATGTAGTTGTGCATGTTATTTTGAATTTATTTTTCTATACTTAAGTTCCAGGTTTAAGAATTGCTTAAAATATCCATTTCATTTGATTTAATATGTGTTAAGATTTAAGATTCAATCAAAATATGGTTGTGTAATATAAGTTAAGTTTAAATTTTACTTAATATAAGAAAATTCTATATTTTCACTGGAAACTCAATAATAACAAAACAAATTGAATATAAGTAAGAATTTGATCGTCTAGATTCTTTGATTTAAGATTATAAATCGATTACATAAACAAAGACTTGAATTTTAAAGCTAAAATTAGAATTTATAGTTTGAATATGATGAAGTATTTCTGGTTTAACCAGAAAACATGTTTTGGTTTGTAACTGTTGACCTAGATGGTCGGGGTGGCCAGCATCGTTTATGGTGATGGAAAGGTGATAGTAGAATCAAGGAAAAATAGATGGAGGTGGATCTGTGCATTGAGGCGATGGTGATTTGGGATTGAAATTTATAACCCTAGTTTTTTTGGTGATCAGAAAATTGATTGACGCGACTTATATAAGTGATCGAGTTGTCCCAGATTCTAGTAAGTGATTGATGGGGTATGGAAGAGTTCGTGGCTGGAGGTGAAGCCACTTTGGTGATCGGAGGCGAGATATTTTGGTGATTTCAAGGTTTCGACATTGATCCAGCTTTGAGCTCGAAAGCTCCTTTTTGATTTTGGGGTTCTGCAGTTCGTTTGAGGGTCGGAATTGAGATAGGAGGTGATCGCTGACTTGCACGTGTGGTCGCGAGTGGTCGGAGTTGATGGCGGGGTTGGTGCAGGTGCATGGAGTACTTGGTGTCAGCTGATGGTTTGGGGAAGAATGGGTTCTCGAGTGAGGTTCGGGCAGTTTCATGTTTTTGCCCGAAGCAGGGGTGTGTTGGACTCGAAGTAGCTATTGAGTGGGCTCGAGTGTAGGAGTGTTACAGGTTTATGTATTAAACCTGACAGTACTTTTAGTTTGAATGTTTTAAAATGAAAATGTTACTCGAGTTGCTCGAGTTATTTAAGTGTATTGCTCGAGTTAGGTTAGGTTTGGCTCGAGTGATTTAGGTGTAGCTCGAGTTAGTTTTGTTCAAGTTTGAAACTTTTCCTATTTTCGAAATTTAAAATGAATTTTTAAAATATTACGCAAGGACATAAAATATGTTATAAATCTAATTTTAAATTTTGGATTCAAGTTTAATTTAAATTTTAGCTGGAGATGAATAAAGTTTTTAAATTCAAATTTGTTTAAAATACTTTAAAAGGGTTAAGTATTTAAAAGTATTTTTTTAAAAGAAATTTAAATTTAAATTGGAATTTGAAATGCAAAGGAATGTTTTACACAAAGTTTAAATCTGATTCAAATCTAAATTTGAATCTTCGTTTTAAAATAAATTTAAGTTTTATAAATTTAAGTGTTTTAATAATTTTGAATGATAAAGTAGAATTTAAATGTTTTGAGTTAAAAAAAGAATTTGTTTTAAACTCTTGTAAAATTTCTTTTATAAGAGAAAGTATTCTTTATCATGTAAATTTAAAGTTTTTAAATTGATTTGAATTTTGTTAAAGATAAATTGGATCTCATTTTAAAACTTGAATTTAAATGAAATTTGAAATGAAATTTGAAATGAAATTTGGAAATGAATTTTTTCAAATATATTTGTGAATGATAATTTAACCATAGACAAGAAAAAGGGTTTTATCTTAAAGTTAAATTAGAATTTAATGATTTGTTATTCATTTAATTATTAAGGTAATTAAATGGATAATTAGTTTATTTAATAAATTAATTAATGGATAAATACTTAAAGTAATTAAGGGTTTAAACTTAAAAGTTAAAGATTAATTATTCTTAGAATAATTAATGTTAGCGCCAAAATTGGTCACTAACACCCTTAGAGAGTTTGTGTAGAGAGATTAATGAAGAAGATGAATTAAAATAGAGAAGATACTATAAATTAAAATGCGGGAGACGAGAACACAGAATTTATAGTGGTTCGGCGTTGTAGCCTACGACCACTTTGAAGTTGATCTTTTATTTCTTCTCTTTTAACTTGATTACAGATACAATCCGCTTTTAAGTATTCGAATACAATTGTGAAATAAAAGTTGAAGTCTGGGATGAGGTTTGGGTGAGGCAGAGTCTCCCCTGTATTCTCTGAAATCTGATCCCTTTTTCTGTGCCCCTGCCTCCCTATTTATAGACGATAGTGGGTTGGACTTCCCTGGTGGGCCAGGTGGTTGAATAGCTCGGTCCAAGTAGCGTAAGTACTATGCGCTGAACCAGAGAGGCCGAACGAGGCATGCCGAGCCTTCCTCTTTAAATCGAACGAGGTATGCCGAGCCTTCCTTTTCGTGCCGAACGAGGTATGTTGGGCCTTCCTCTTTGTGCCGAACAAGGTATGCCGTTGAGTGAGGGATGTAGGTTGAATGAGGCTGGGATGCCGAACAACTTGTTGGCCGAACGTTCGGGGATGCCGAACGTTCCTATGCCGAACGTACGTGGTTGGCCGAACAAACTTTGATGGCCGAACGATCTACTTTGGCTGAACGGCGTTCAATGCCGAACAACTTTCTTTGGCCGAACTGCACTCAGTGCCGAACGATCTCTTGATGCCGGACACTCCTAGATGCCGAACGCGTTCTGGTTGCCGAACGATATCTTTGTCCGAACTGATTTGGGATGTCGAACAATCTAGGTTCGCCGAGCGCTCTTCTGATGCCCAGCGTTCCTATGATGCCGAGTGTTCCAACGAATGCTGAACACACTTTACACCGAGTACTCCTTAGAGGTCGAACGTTCACTTTGGCCGAACGTTCTTGGGTAGCCGAGTACCCTTTTGATGCCGAACCTTCCTGGGAGGCCGAGCAGTGGTCAAGCCGAGTACTAAGTTGCCTGGTCAATCACTTGGGAAACACTTGCCCCCCAAAGTGTGTTATGTGACCGAACGTGATACGCTTTGATCAAGCCTTGGTGATCATCCTTGTTTTAAAGCCCTCTTGGCCGAACGCAGTAGGGAAGGCCGTGCGTAGTAGGAAAAAGCCGAATGATATACATTACCTGTGTGACTTTGTATGCCGACCAATCGAGCCGAACGAGACAAGTGTTGGAAGATCCAAGTTGGCCCAAGCCGAACGAACTGAGGTGGACGGTCGATATTGTTTTGACCGGTAGAGCCGGTCAGAACCTCTTCGACTTCCTCTTCCCCCTATAAAACCCGTCTCCTTCTTCTTCCTCCTCTTTTCTTTACTTTGCTTCCACCACTGCAATTTCGAAATACCCCTGCCATTTGACTCTTCGTACTTCTCAGCCCTTCTAACGTTCGATCCACGAATTAGGTAAAATCCCTTCACCTAACTTCTTTCCCAGATAAGTTTCGAACAATTGGCTTAGGCTAGGATGGAGGTTGTACGGGCTATGCGGGTGGATGATCCAAACCTTGATTTGGATATTCCCATGGCCGAGCAACTTGAGGCAGGGAGGAGTGGTGAGGGGTGATCACCTCATAGGGTTTGTGTTGTTTGGGAGAGATGTTGTAGTTCGGCATAATTTTCCTGTGCCGAACCAGGTGGAAGAAGGAATATGGGAGGAGTGGTGAGCATTGGATGATGTTGAATGTTGTTTCGGCCGTATGGGAGTTTGGCCGAACGATTGCTTTGCCGAACGTCAAATTGGTCGAACATACAGTACCGAACCATGGCAATGCCGGACAACCATAAATGCCGAACCAATCGTGCCGAGCGATATTAGCCGAACAATACATAAGTGCCGAACATACTCTACCGGCCAAACATGACTTAAGCCAAACAAACATAGATGCCAAACTGACCATGCCGAACCAAACATAACTGCCGAACATAACTTAGGCCGGACAAACATAGATGCCGAGCCAAAAATAACTGCCGGACATAGCTTAGGCCGGACAAACATAGATGCCGAACCAAACATAAATGCCGAATATGGCTTAGGCCGGACAAACCTAGATGCCGAACCAAACATAAATGCCGAATATACTCTCCTTTCCCAATTTCATAACTGGTCTTTACTTGGCATAATCAGACAATTGCCTCTAGTGTCTTACTGCAGTCGTTATCCAGAAGGCTTTCGGAGACGGTCAGCGATGACGGTTTTCGAAAGCGATGTTTTTAGGCTTGATGTTATATTAAATGCTTATGCACGAGTGATTGCACTAGTTCACACACCACACGGGGGGGTTATCTGCGTTGTTAATTCTAACGTCGATTATCTTTCGAGTATAGTTCACACAGGTGCTTGGTTGGGTCTGCTATTTATTCAAGATGTCCAAAAGATCCAGTTCTGCTACACTTTCCGACAAACCTGGGTCGTCTTCTAAGCGAACGGCCCCCGACACAACTGACCCATCAGTTTCTCCCGCTCATGACTGGGCTACCGATACTTTGGAATCGTCAATTTTACTGGATGACCCAGTTGACTCACAGGCTTCGAGAGTCACTGAGGCCGCTCTTAAGCGGATATGTTCTACTCAGGGCATTCCGTTTGCTGACGTGCTCGTTCCGTCGGGGCGTGACCGCCCACATCTGCCCCTAGTGGGATATACGGCGTGTAGCAAGTTCATGTGCTGGGTTGGTAGCGTGCCACCTTTCAATCTATTCCTTCGCGACGTGATGCAGTATCTGGACGTCGCCACATCTCAACTTCATCCAAATGGTCACGCTTTCATTTATGGCACGTACATGCTTTTCATGGCCGTCTTCTCCAGGCCTCCAACTTCCGGCGATATAAGGTACATCTATATGACCAAGAAACGGGGAGAAAGCCCCTCTTACATGTTTCTCGAGCCACATCGGAAGTGCCAACTTTTCACTAGCGCGTGGAGTAGCAAATTCACCCTGTACAAACAGGAGTGGTTTTACGTGCGCTGCCCCCAAGGCTTTGCGAGGCGGTGGGTTGAAGGAAGTAAGTCTTTTCTCTGAGTTGATGTCCATTCTCGATTGAGGTTGAACTTCTCCTAACTCATTAATCTATTTTTTCAGATCTCGTCCCCCGTCCCGAGGGCCGGGGGTACTCCGATGCTGTCGACGCAATTAGAGCTCTTCCTGCTGAAGAGCGAGATATCCGAGCCCTCATTTCCAATGAGTCACTAACAAAGTTCGGTTTGCTAGCCCCTGGCCGCCGGGTTAGTCTTCCAGAGGGCGCCTCGCTTCCCAAGCCTATACACGTCAGAGGAAAAAAACTGCCTGAATCATCCGTTCGCCCTTCTCTTGAAGCTCCGGAAGAAGGGGAAATTCCAGGCGAGTCACCTGAAAAGAAAGGTGAGGAATTAGGCTCTGCAGCCGAAGTTCATGATATTGAAACGTCATCTTCCCCTTCGAAGGGAAAAAAGAAGCTGGCGTGCAAGTCGAGGAAGGAGAAAGTTGGTGGGACTTCCAAAGTTACGCCTATTCAGCCAGAGAAAGAGGCTTCTTCACAGCGCGTTGACAGTTCTCTAAAGGGCTTATCGAACCTCTCCATTCCCGACGACTTGCTCAACTATGATTTTAATGACCCGGAGCTGTTTAAGTTTCGCTCGCCCGTCAGGGGCGATGCGGGTGTCCTGGCCCCGATCCAAGGGGAAAAGACTCCCGTTAGCAAAGCCACTGGTCCGTCGGGGGGTAGCACTAGGACACACACAGACACAAGCATTTCACTTTGTACCTACTTTTCTTTCACCATTCTGCTCTCTCGCTAATTCGCTATTGTTTGATTGCAGGTGACATGGGGCGCTCTCACGGATACGACCGCCTTCGCGGTTCATCGACTTTACGCCAGTCTAGTCAGGACTCGGGCCTCGAGAAGCGCCGAGATAGAGACAGCGACAGCGACCGAGATTATCATGCCCAGGACTCGTCATCCCGGAAGAAAACTTATTATCAGCCCGAACACCGCCAGGAGACCTCTTCTTATCAGGAGCGAAGCAAAGACAAACGTGGCCATAAGAGGTCGCATTCTGATGCTCCCCGGGACCAACACTCTGACTCTTCTTCTACCCGGCACTCCCGAGATTCTCATAGGAAGGGCGAACTTTCAAAGCCGTCTCCTCCCGCTCCCGTAACAGACCCAACAGTGTCGGAGAGATTGAACGAACTTAAGGCTAAGTTTTCGAAGATTTGTTTTGATGGGTTAAAGTTCCTCCTGGCGATTCATCCTATTCCCGGAGATGTCAAACAAAATGCTATCGCCTGTACCAATGACGTCTATGTGCAACATGACGCATTCGTCCATCTGGCTGAGAAACTTTCTGAACTCTCTATGGAGCGCCAGCACAAAATTGACCGCCTAAAGCTTGAAGCTATTCATGACAGGGATATCGTTAAGGCCCAGGACGAAGAGCTGGCTACTTACAAGTCCGAGCTTGATGCTGCTCGTCTGAATGCTAAAGATACCGCCGAGGCAGTCTCTCGGCTTGAATTGACTCATAAGAAAGAGCTCGATGAAGCGGTTCAACGGTGTGGGGCATTAGCTTTGGAGAAAGACTCCGTTCAGAAGGAGCGAGATGTGCTTAATAGGCGAGTTAAGGAGCTCGAGGAGGAACTCGATAAGGAGAAGGAAGAGAAAGTGGCCGCCCAGGTTGAGGCACAGCACTATTGTGATGAGATCGTTGCCACCCGGCTCTTAAAGGGGAAACTTGAAGACGATCTCTCCAAAATCGAGGCATTGAGGAATGAGGCCCATGAGGAAGGTAAAAGAGCAGCAACTGTCGACATCGACTCTCGCCTCGAGGCGGCCAAGGAAGAAGGCAGGGAGGTGATAAAGACCGAATTCGACCCGCTCATCACTGAGTTCAATGCCCGAGTTCTCATGCATCGAGATCTAACTTTTCTGGGCGACGGCTACCTTGAGTCATTGGCCGAGGCATGGGAGACCCTGATTCAAATCAGGAAGGTTGAGAGCGGCGCCGATGAGGTTGACGAAGAAGCATTGATAAAAGAATTCCTGAGGGGGAAGGAGCCTTCAGATTTATCAGTGGCTAAAGCCCTCTACAGCAAAGGCTCTCCCTCCAGGAAAGGGAAAGAGGTGGCTATCGACTCTTCCGGCGTCGTGCCCCCAGTTCGCATGCCTACTCAATCGGCCAGTCGGCCAATACTTGACCCCTTCGAGCAGCACGTTAGCTATGACCCGGAAGCCCCCGGGCTTGGCATTCATGCTTTATCTCCCATCCCGGAGGGTGAGACCCCCCTGATGACTGAGAACCCACCGGCGTCTGGTGAGTAACCTCTGTGCTTCACAAAGATCTTTCTCGTTCCCCCAGAAGTTGTTGTGTTCTAACACTTGTTCTTCTTTTTTCGTGATTTCTGCGCAGGCTGTTCTGACCCCGAGCCCACTCCGAGGAGCGATGCCGCCAAGGAGGTGGAGAAAAAGGCGAGTGATGCTACTCAAGCTGGCGGGGATCCTGGTCCAGATGCTCAAGTAATCGGGGCGCTTGATGAAGGCAAATCCGAATCTTCCTCGAAGAGTTTTGAAATAGAAATCACAGGCGCCTCTGAGCACACATCCGAGTTGAGCATGAAGAAACGGCTCGAGAAAGAGAAAAGAGATACTACCTCGGTCAAGGTCGAGCCGCGTGGAGTGGACCTGGACGATCCTCTGAACAAACCATTGAAGGTCATTCTTCTTGGCAAGTCCCAGCCCATGGATGTTCCCCTTATGTCTTCGGTCGTCACCCCTCCGTCAGGGAAGGATTCCAAGAGTAAGCGCTCTGGGAAGGAACCATCCGGGAAGAGGTCAAAGAAACACAAGAAATGACCGTCGCCCCCGTTCAACGAGAACTAGTTTAAGTCATGTACTAATTTATGTAGACTGTGTAAATGGGCTGCTGGCTCCGGACTTCGAAGCGTTTTTGTAACGGGAAGCTTTTTTGTGAATAAAATTTGATCTTCACTTTTGTCTTCTCAAAAGACTTTTATTACTCAGTTTCTTTTATGGTTGTGATTGAAATCCGAATTGTTATGGGTAACATAGACTTCTTGGTTCGTCTTTACATGGCTTGGGAGCTTCCCTGGATTTGATCAATCTCCACTTGGTGCTTCAAGCACTTAGAATATTTCATAGCCCGTATGTTGGGGACTTGACATATCCAAGTCATTTGCGTCGTAGTTCCTATTCAAGGAACTCGGAGGTCTGAACTGCCTGTAAGTAAGTCTATACACCGGACGCCGAGTACTCCAGTCCGTGCTACGGGGACTTGGAGATTTCGGGTCATTTGTATTCGAGTCCGCACTCTGGGGACTTAGAGTACTTCAGTCCGCGCTGTGGGGATTTGGAGTTTTCAAATCGTTTATACTCGAGTCCGCACTCTGGGGACTTAGAGTACTCCAGTCCGCGCTCCGGGGACTCGGAGATTTTTTGTCGTTTATACTAGAGTCCGCACTCCGGGGACTTAGAGTACTCCAGTCCGCACTCCGGGGACATGAAGATTTTAAATCGTTTATACCCGAGTCCGCACTCCGGGGACTTAGAGTACTCCAGTCCGCACTCCGGGGACTTGGAGATTTTGAATCGTTTATACTCGAGTCCGCACTCCGGGGACTTAGAGTACTCCAGTCCACACTCTGGGGACCTAGATGCTTTTTGTCGTTTATACTCGAGTCCGCACTCCGGGGACTTAGAGTACTCCAGTCCGCACTCCGGGGACTTGGAGATTTTTTGTCGTTTATACTCGAGTCTGCACCCCGGCGACTTTGAGTAATCCAGTCCGCACTCCGGGGACCTGGAGATTTTTGTTGTTTATACTCGAGTCCGCACTCCGGGGACTTGGAGTACTCCAGTCCGCACTCCGGGGACTTGGAGACTTTGAATCGTTTATACTCGAGTCCGCACTCCGGGGACTTAGAGTACTCCAGTCTGCACTCCGGGGACTTGGAGATTTTTAATCGTTTATACTCGAGTCCGCACTCCAGGGACTTAGAGTACTCCAGTCCGCACTCCGGGGACTTGGAGATTTTTTGTCATTTATTATAAGCGTTCGTACGCTAGCCAGGATATCATAATTTTTAATTGCGCGTCATAGGAATATCATACGAAGAGACATTGGTCATTCGTGGAAAAGATGGCTTCAAGCCTTTATTGATAAAAACAAGCTAGATTATCTTATTACATGCCAAGAATAAAGCACACTGGAAATAAATGCAACTACCGCATAAAGGAAATAGACTAAGTGTAATAACGCCGCAAATGCTCGCTGTTCCATGCTCGGGGGAGTGTCGCACCATCGACGGTCGTTAGCTTGAAAGTTCCTTCTCCAAGCCTCCGTTCGATGACGTATGGACCTTCCCATGCGGGATTCATGTGCGAAGGGGTTGGAAAGATTCGTTTCAAAACGAGATCTCCCACACTAAAGGTTCTTGGCTGGACTTTTCCATTATAATATTTAGCGACTCGGTGTCTGTATGAGGCCGCTCTCAAATCAGCTTCTTCGCGCTTCTCATCAATGAAGTCTAATGATTCCAATAAGAGATCCTGGTTTGACGTAGGATCGTAATAGGTTACCCGGTGTGACGGAACTTCAAGTTCTACGGGTATGACGGCTTCCGTGCCGTACGCCAGTGCAAATGGTGTGTGGCCAGTCACGGTCTTGTGGGTAGTTCTATAGGCCCAAAGCGCTGTTGGGAGTTCATCCACCCACTTGCCTCTAGCCTTTTCCAAACGCTTCTTCAATATGGACTTGATGATTTTATTGACGGCTTCTACCTGCCCATTCGCCTTCGGGTGGGCAACTGCTGCGAACCTTTTCTCAATGCCATACCTCTGAAAGAACTCTTTGAATTCCTTGCTTTCTAATTGAGTTCCGTTGTCCGTTATGATGGTCCGTGGGAGGCCAAAACGACATATGATATTTCGTACAACGAAATTTATGACTTTCTTGGTGGTGATTGTGGCCATTGGCTATGCTTTCGCCCACTTGGTGAAATAATCGACTGCCACTATTGCATATTTCGCGCCTCCTTTGGCTATAGGCAGAGATCCAATTAGGTCGATTCCCCACATTGCAAATGGCCAGGGACTAACCATTTGTGTGAGTTCCGTTGGCGGAGCTCTCGGTATCTTTGCATATATCTGGCATTTGTCGCATCTTCTCGCATAGTCTGCAGCATCCCGGTTTACAGTCGGCCAATAATATCCATAGCGGAGGATTTTCCTCGCCAAAGTTTGCCCTCCGGTATGATCACCACATTCTCCCTCATGGACTTCTTCCAACACTCGTTTTACCTCATCATGGGCCACGCACCGGAGTAGGGGGGCCGAGAATCCCCTCCGATACATTATCCCGTCTTGCATTACATAACGCGAAGCCTTACGAAGGACTTGGCGTCTTTCGCTTCTATTCTCAGGTAAGTCCCCGTATAGCAAGTATTGTTTGATCGGGGTCAGCCATGATCCCCTTTCGAGTTCGGTCTCTAAGACAAGATCTATCTCCATCATGTCTATGCTGGGAGCAAGCAGAGTCTCCACAGGGAACAATCCCATCTGTTGTGCATCGCCAGTACTCGCGAATTTAGCCAACGAGTCTGCCTCCCTGTTCTGTTCGCGCGGGACATGCGAAATGTCATAATATTCCAGGTTTACTAGTAGCTCCCGGACTCGAGCAAGGTAAGGAGCCAGTCTCTGTCCTTTCGCTTGGTAGTCTCCTCGTACCTGATATAACACCAGCTGTGAGTCGCAGAAGATTTCGATGGACTTTACCCTCAGTTCATTGGCAAGTCTTAAGCCAGCAATCAGTGCTTCGTATTCGGCTTCGTTATTTGTCGCTGTAAATTCGAGCTTCAAAGCGTAGCAAATCGATCGGTTTTCGGGAGTTACCAGAACGATCCCAGCTCCCGACCAACGGTCGTTAGATGCCCCGTCAGTGAACATCTTCCATCGGACAGGAGGGATTACTTTGTGATTTTCACTCGGTTCATCCGGAATGGTGAACTCGGCAACGAAGTCAGCTAATGCTTGCCCTTGGATGGTCCTTCGCGGTAGGTAGGTGATATCAAACTAGCTTAACTCGATGTTCCACTTTAGCATCCTACCGGAAGTTTCCGGTCGTTGGAGTACCTATCGCAAGGGTTGGTCAGTGTAAACACTGATTGAGTGTGCCTGAAAGTAGGGACGAAGCTTGCGTGATGCAATCACCAGGCAATAGGCAAGTTTCTCGATCTTTGGATAATTCTTTTCTGCCCCCGTCAGTCGTTTACTAACATAGTACACCGGCCTTTGAACCTTGTCTTCTTCGCGAACCAGGGCTGTACTGATAGCGTGTTGAGACACAGCCAAATATACGTACAACGTCTCGTGGTCTACCGGTTTTGACAACACTGGAGGACTTTCCAAGTGTCTTACCAGGGCTCGGAATGCTTCCTCGCAGTCAGTCGTCCATTCGAAGTTTCTCTTTCCTTTCTTTATGACATCGAAGAAAGGAACACACTTATCTGTGGCTCTGGATATGAATCGACTGAGCGCGGCTACTTTTCCGTTCAAGCTCTGTACCTGTTTTATGGTTCTAGGTGCCTGTATTTCTCGGATGGCCTGGATCTTTTCCGTGTTAGCTTCAATTCCTCGTGCATTCACAATGAATCCCAAGAACTTCCCTGATGCCATGCCAAATGAACACTTTGAAGGATTGATCTTCATCCCATAGTGCCTCAGTATATTGAACATTTTCGCCAAGTCTCGAATGTGGTGGTTTGACTGCCGTTACTTCACAAGCATGTCATCCACATAGACTTCCATTGATCTCCCAATCTGATCTTTGAACATTCGATTTACCAGACGCTGGTAAGTTGCTCCGGCGTTCTTCAGTCCGAAGGGCATCACTACATAGCAGTATAACCCAACATTTGTGACAAAGTTGGTGTGTTCTTGGTCTGGGATGTGCATCGGAATTTAGTTGTATCCAGAGTATGCATCCATAAATGACAATAACTCGTGCCCTGCCGTTGAATCGACCAGTTGATCAATTCGTGGTAGTGGGAAGCTATCCTTCGGGCATGCTTTGTTTAAATCAGAATAGTCAACGCAGGTTCTCCATTTCCCGTTTGCTTTCTTTACCAACACAGGGTTGGACACCCATTCCGGGTAGAGGGCGTCACGGACAAACCCATTGGCTTTGAGTTTATCCACCTCCTCTTTGAGAGCTGTAGACCTCTCCGGGTCCATGCCTCTCCTTTTTTGCTTCACAGGTACGTGTTTCGGGTCTATATTCAACATATGGCTCGCAATTGCAGGGGAAATCCCACGCATATCAGAGTGTGTCCAGGCGAAGACATCAAGATTCGCTCGGAGGAAATCAGATAAATTCTCTGCCATTAGGGGATCGAGCTGTGACCCAATTTTAAGAACTCGTGTCGGGTCGTTGTGGCTAACTAGAATATCAATTGCTAGTTCGACCGGTGCTGCGTCTGGTTCCCTGGGTTCCGCTTTGTCATCTCTCGGATCTATGTCTCCAACGATCCGAGAATGTTGCCCGAGCCAGGGCTCGGGCGCTAATTGTCAATCATCAGAATTCGGGATGCGGACGATGCTGTCCGCAATCTTCCCCTTTTCTCTACGCTGGGCCTCTCTCAGCTCAGCCACATAACATGCACCTCCGGTTGCTTGGTCGCCATGCACTACGCCAACTCCTTTGTCCGTCGGGAATTTCAGTGTGAGACACCACGGGGCCAAGGCTGCCCTGAAATCTACGAGGGCTGGTCGCCCCAAAAACACGTTGTATGGTGAATCAACATCCAGCACTATGAATGGTAGGATTCAAACTCTCCTGCGTTCACCTTGTCCCAGTTCAACTGGTAACTCCACATATCCTACTGCGTCTGTGGCTGCGCCGTTAAAGCAATGGATTCGGGCTTTGGATGGCTTCAAATCCTTAGTCTCCAGCTTTATTTGGTCATACGCTTTCTTGAAGATGATGTTAACGGAACTTCCGCAATCAATTAGGATTCTCCTTACGAATGCCGGTCTGATGGTTGCGGATATGACCAATGGATCAATGGTGGGAGCTTCCACCTTATCCGCGTCTCTATTCCTGAATACAATATTGTCGTGCATCGTGTGCTGCTGCTTTGCGGGAGTTCCATCCTCCACATTTGAACAGCACTCATGCTCCGTATGTCTCAAGGAATTAGCATATCACTCCATTTCCTGCCAATTTTTATCAGCAGGATGAGGTCCACCAGCAATTGTGTTAATAATCAACCTTCCCACAGTTTGAGTAGGTTGCTCTGGTTGGTGTAGAGCTGGGCCACGTCCGGGGTCTGAAGTCTCTTGTCATCCTTCTGGCGTATCTTTGACGAATTCCTGCTGCTTCTTCTGCCTAATCAATTTCTCAATAGCGTCATGGAGATGCCTGCATTCGTCTGTGTTGTGCCCATAAGACTCGTGAAAGCGGCAATACTTTCCAGTCCGCTTTTGCTCCTCTGTTGATTCATTAGGGCATGGTTTTCTATATTGAAAAGTGTTGCAGGTCGATAAGTAGTTGTTTTCAAGAGACGCATTCAGTGGAGTGTATTCGTTGTAGGTTGGGATCCTTGACTTCCACCTCCCCGTTTCCTTCTTCTTTCTAGGATTTCCACTTCCAGTTCCCTTAGACTGCCCGGGCTTATTTTGGATGCTGGCCCGAGTCTTTCCAGGGTTGTTGTCGGTTGCTTTCATGGCGGTGTTGCCCTTTACAGACTCCTGAACGGACCCTGGTGCCTTGTCTTTCCTTATCCACCGAGCCTCTTCCCTCCTTATGAACTGGTAGGCTTTCGAATAGAAACGTTCCAACGTAGCTGGTGGCTTTCCCGCCAACCAATCCCCAAATTCAGAGTCTGGATCCACTCCACGCACTACTGCCATCAAAATCGCGTGGTCGTTTGGATTGCTCACTTCAGTAGCAGCAACATGAAATCTCTACAAGTATGCGTTCAGTGATTCTCCAGGAGCTTGGGTCACGCTTGATAAGGACATCACATCCTTGGGTCGAGTGGCGTGTATCCTGAATTGTTCTATGAATTTCCTTGCTAATTCGTCGAAGTTTGAGATTGACCGTGGAGGAAGTCGAGTGAACCACATGGTTGCAATTCCGGACAGAGTTATTGGAAAGCACCTGCACTTAGTTGCGTCGTTGGCCCTTGCTGAATCCATCATCCATCCATACCTCATTACATGTTGTCTAGGGTCAATTTTTCCTTCATAGGCGGGTATGGTGGGCATGTTAAACTTCCTTGGGTACTCAGCCTGTAGAATGGTATCTGTGAAGGGAGTATGACTCTTAGACATTCCCCAATCTTCATTAGTCAAACCTTGATTCTCTCTTATCAACTGCCTGACCATAGCTGTCAAATCCGGGGTTTGTATGGTAGGGGGAAGGTTGGGTTTCGCTCCACGGGCTTGGTTTCTAGTAGAGTGATCAGTGGCACCTGCTTGGTTATCTTCATCCTTGCGGCGTCTACGCCTGGGAGGTTCATCCGCTGAAGTTGAGCTATCATCTTCAGAGTAGGGGACAGGGCTACCTCCATCATTCTGATGCTGCTGTTGAGCAAGTTGGGCCATGAGGTCAGCATTAACTTGCATTTGCTCAGCGAGTTGCCTTCTGCTTTTCGTAAGCTCTTTTATAAAGTCATTCAGTTCTGCTCGTGAAACAGCTTCCGCTTGGTTTTGGCTGGAGGGCCCCGTGCCTCGAATTGCTTGTTGATCGTTTGGTCCAAGTGTTTGAAAACTAGCGGTTTCGCGGGCATCTACATTTTGGGAGGTCGATCTCGTCGTGGCCTTCCCATTGTAGAGTCGTTGGTTGTAACTCTGAGTAGAATCAACAAATGCCTTATGGATAATTACGGATCTTCTTCGGGGGATTTATGCAATCCAGTAGCTACAAAGTAGATCCTCACAACTTGAGAATTCAATTCTCAGTGAAAGCTCCAAAATGTTAGCGCCAAAATTGGTCACTAACACCCTTAGAGAGTTTGTGTAGAGAGATTAATGAAGAAGATGAATTAAAATAGAGAAGATAATATAAATTAAAATGCGGGAGACGAGAACACAGAATTTATAGTGGTTCGGCGTTGTAGCCTACGTCCACTTTGAAGTTGATCTTTTATTTCTTCACTTTTAACTTGATTACAGGTACAATCCGCTTTTAAGTATTCGAATACAATTGTGAAATAAAAGTTGAAGTCTGGGATGAGGTTTGGATGAGGCAGAGTCTCCCCTGTATTCTCTGAAATCTGATCCCTTTTTCTGTGCCCTTGCCTCCCTATTTATAGTCGACAGTGGGTTGGACTTCCCTGGTGGGCCAGGTGGCTGAATAGCTCGGTCCAAGTAGCGTAAGTACTATGCGCCGAACCAGAGAGGCCGAACGAGGCATGCCGAGCCTTCCTCTTTAAATCGAACGAGGTATGCCGAGCCTTCCTTTTCGTGCCGAACGAGGTATGTTGAGCCTTCCTCTTTGTGCCGAACAAGGTATGCCGTTGAGTGAGGGATGTAGGTTGAATGAGGCTGGGATGCCGAACAACTTGTTGGCCGAACGTTCGGGGATGCCGAACGTTCCTATGCCGAACGTACGTGGGAGGCCGAACAAACTTTGATGGCCGAACGATCTTCTTTGGCTGAACGGCGTTCAATGCCGAACAACTTTCTTTGGCCGAACTGCACTCAGTGCCGAACGATCTCTTGATGCCGGACGCTCCTAGATGCCGAACGCGTTCTAGTTGCGGAACGATATCTTTGTCCGAACTAATTTGGGATGTCGAACAATCTAGGTTCGCCGAGCGCTCTTCTGATGCCGAGCGTTCCTATGATGCCGAGTGTTCCTACGAATGCTGAACACACTTTACACCGAGTACTCCTTAGAGTCAGAACGTTCACTTTGGCCGAACGTTCTTGGGTAGCCGAGTACCCTTTGGATGCCGAACCTTCCTGGGAGGCCGAGCAGTGGTCAAGCCGAGTACTAAGTTGCCTGGTCAATCCCTTGGGAAACAATTAACTTGTAACTTATGAATCATTAATTAAATAAGATTAGATTTTAATTAATGAATGGTAATGAATTAATCAAGTAATAAAGGATTAATTAAGTTATAGTTAACAGTTAATTAATTAAATAATTAGAGGTTAAATTAATGGGCTATTAATGGTTAATTAATTTGAAATCAATAGTGATTAAAATAAATAATTAATGAATGGTTAATAGTTAATAAAGGTTATTAACTAAGGATTATTTAATAATTAATTAATGTGATTAATTTTTAATAATTAATTAGATTAATTAATTTAAAGATAATCATTTGTGTAAATTGTTAATTATAATTACTTATGGAAGTAATTAAGGAATTAATTACTCATTGTAATTAACTGAGTTTAATTTGATTAGATTAAGTTAATTAATTCAGTTTAATTAATTTAGAATATTCATTTGATGGTTTGTGAAGTATAATTACTTAATGTAATTTAATGAAGAGAAATTACTTGGAAAGTAATTAATGGGTAATTACTGGATGTAATTAATTGAAGGTGATTTGATGATGGAAGTAATTTGAGTATAATTACTTTGTTAAATTAGTCAAGGGACTAATTAGAGATAATTAATTAAGGAGTAATTAATTTATCTGGTAGAGTAATTAAGGGTAGTTAATTACTGAACGGGGTTAATCAAGGGTGATTAACAATTATGGTTTAAATAAAGATTAATTACTTAATGTAATTAATGTAAATAAGGTAATTAATTAAAATGTAATTAGAGATCATTAATTAATATAATTAATGATGTAATTAAGAATTATTGATTAAGATTAATTAATCAATGATAAGTGATTAAAGGTAATTAATTAGTGTAATTAATTAAGGATTAATGTAATTAATTATAGTTAATTAATTTGTGAAGTAATTAAAGGTTAATTACTGTATTTGGTTAAGTATAATTAATTTGTGAAATTAACTAATGGATAATTACTTGAATGTAATTAAGGAATAATTAATCAAGGGTGATTTATTATGGTGATTGATTAGAGATTAATTAATTAGTTGATGGATAATTAATTAATCGTAATGTAAGCAAGATTTATATTGATGAAGTAATTAATTTAATTCACTTTAAATTAATTAGAAATGATGTAATTAATTTAATTCATTTAAATTAATTATATTTGGTGTGATTATTAATCATTGCTTATATGAATGGATGATATTGGTTGCCTTGAATGGGTTAAAATCTTAGAAATGAGATAAGTAATGTTGTGTGATATAGATGCATTGGTTGCATTGAGATGATAATATGGATTATCTATTGTGTTGATTACCTATTGTGAATCTGTGAATTATCTATCTGTGTGTATATAGATAATTGAATTGAATTGTTTTAAACTTTGAAACAACTTGGCCTTAAAAGACACACTTTGGATTTCGTTGAGACCGGGATTGGGTTTCCAGATTTGGATATCGGGAACCCACATCGATCCAAATTAACGATAGGTCGTGATTCTCAAGTGAAGAGTGAAGACTCGAGGTGTAAGGACTATTCATCAATATAACTCTAAGGGTGATTCCGAGATGAGTTTGACGGAGTAGTACTTTCAGATTCGAGATGAAGATTCAGAGTGCAAGGGTTATCGTCGTTAACTACGAGGGTGATTCCAAAATAAGTGTAGCGAGATAATGCCTTCGGTTTCGTTCGAACCCAGAACGAACTTGTATGGATTGAATGCTTTCAGGACATCGTCAGGTGGACGATGAGCATTCTAAGAAATGTGTTCTTAAAAGGTAATCGTAGCCTCAAGCCTCATCAACCGGGAATGGCTAAAACAGGGGAGGTGCAGCAAGGCTAAGTGGGTCATGCCCAAGTAGGACGAGATTTTCCGCTGTCTAGAAGTCCCTTTTTATTTCGGCGGTGTGGGCGGTTGGAACGTACGCCAATTGCGAGGTTGTCTTGTTCGGGACTGTCCAGTAAGGGATGGTTCTGGTCTTGTGTTGCAGGGGATCGGGAGTGGTCCTCGGTACGGTGATCTAGGCCCCGTACTGTGACGGGCGGTACCCAGTAGCCCTGCATTTGATGGAATCCAAAATCTAATAAGTGCCAACGGTTTTGATTGTATTACCCACTTTTGTGGCTAGTAGCTGGAATTTAATCATGTAACAATTTCGGCTATTTTCTATTTACTTGAAAACCCTAGACCTATTATAATATCACTGGATTTCCTATCAAATGTTTTGTTTAGCGTAAGGTAAAAACTTTTCCATGTTTACGTGTGGGAAGTCTTACGTGATACCTTTTCTTTTCAAAGGTTTTTCAAAAGTTAAGCAACCTTAACCTGTTACTCACACCAGACCCATGTCTGAACCGGAGTTTATCTTCTGTTTTTTAAACTCTTGAGTACTCAAATTTTTACGAGTAGCCAAGGGATTCAGGTTAGCTTTGACGAAATCTGGAGGAGCAATGGAGCAGGAGGCTTCGGCGTTAGATATATAGTTTCCGCTATGTGTTCTCTGTGTTGGTATTTCTTTGTTGAGTTGTATTGAGTTGTAATAACTAGACGGGTGTTTATAACTGTCTAGTATGTGATGAAAATTCTGTGTAACTCTGATTAGTGTTGTATACTATGTAATACTTATGTTATTAATATAATTTATTCGTTCCGCTGTTAAGATTCTGATGTTGTTTCTTCTTTCTTCTCTTTCTTTTCTCTTTTCTATCTCTTTATTTCTTCAAGATGATGCGATTTTCTGTGGTGGGAAAGTCGGGTCATCACATTCTAGAATTATTTTGGTATGATAGGAGTGTTTGGATGATAATATTATTTCCAAAATAAGATTTTTAAATAGTTTATATAACTAAATAGATAATTTATAAATATGGATTATACAATTGATTAAAACCAGAGTTTGAAAATTAAATCCTGGAAATTTTTGAATGTTTTCCAAAGTAATTGGGGATAAATAATAGAATTATAATTTGGGCATGTTTTGAATAGAAAATGGTTTTAAATGGATTTTGAAGATGTTATAGCGGTGAAATCGCTTTGTTCGTTGGAAAGTAATTCAGATGATGATCGTGACATCATCGGTGTTCATTTTGGAGTTTCTAAGTAATGGGTTACTGCCATGGCAGCTGTTTTGAGGAAAAATTAGTTTGCTTTTTGGAAATTCTGGAGGGAATTGGGTTTGAAAAAAAAAACAGTATTGGGTTAAGATTAAAAAGTACGATTTGGGATGCTTGTGATTTTGGAATGATTTGAAATAAATACCGGGTGTTTAAAAATCCTGAAACTCTTATATAAATAATTCACAAATCATTAAGAGATAAGTATAAACTTAAAAATGGTGAATGATTTTGAAGAAAAATATGGGGTGGATTTTGAAACTAAAATAAAAAGTGAAAAGGTTAAAATGAAATTTAACTTAGATTAAGTTGGAGAAATTAAATTTTTGGAATTTACTTGATGGTGATTTGAATAAAATAAATTAGTGAAGTAGATTAGTTAAGTGGATTAAATATGGGATGTGATTGAATTGAAAAATAAAAATTAAGTTGATTTGAGAAATAAGAATTGGATTGAAATTAACTTAAACTAAACGAAGTTGAGTTGAAAAGAGAATTGAACTGAAATAAAATTCAGTTGAGTTATAGATAATATTGAATGAATTAAATTCTTACCTAAATGAATTCAAGAGAATGGAATGAAGTGAATTTAGCGTAAGCTAAGATAAAATTTAAATAGAAAACACAAAATAAAACTGTTTGATATACTGGTAAATGAAAAGAAAATCCAAACTTTAATTATAAAATAAATTTGAACTCAAGAAAATTTAAATGACGGGATTTTTGAGATAAAAATCAAATATCGGATTATAAGTGGAGTGGACTAATTAGGTAACTAATTCGTTAATGAAATATGAAAATCGAATCTAAATTGGTTGAATAAAAGTTGAATTGTGAGTTAATAATGTAGTTTGGAAATGAACTTAGGTTATAAATAAAATTCAACTTGGATTGTTAGAAAATTAAATATGATTGAATTATTATCGAATGAACTGAAATAGGAATAAAATAGAAATGGTTTGAGTTGCAAACAAATCCATTTCAAGTATAAATAAATTAATTATGACCTTTTTATCATTTAATAAATTCAGAAATGAATTGAGAATGTGAATTAAAATTTGAAATGGATTGAATAAATGGATAGATTAAATTAATTAGTAAATGATTGAAATTTGATTAAATAAAAATCAAATAAAAGATTTAAATTGGAATTTGGTTATTAGAAAAATAAACTTGAGTTATGGGGTGAAATAACTTGAAAAAAATAAATAACTTAAGTAAATATTTGAAAGGAAGATCGGCTTAAGTGAATATGTGAAATGGCCATAGAATGGAACTTATTCAAGCGTAATAAAATGGTTTTGGATGAAATGAATGCGAATATGGAATAAAAACAATGAATGGATTATGAATAAATTTGAAAAGGAATGGAATTAAATATAAAATGAATTGGAATTAATTTGAAATAGTCACAAACTAAAATGGATATTATACTAAGTGGATATCGTCGAATTCGCATAAAAAAGTTTTCGTTGACGTAAACAAAAGTAAATGGATTCTAGAAATCAGTAGAAGTGAATAAAATTGATTTTGGAATCAATTGGAATGAATATGAGTTCGGTTGATTTAAAAACGAATTGAATGAAAGCAAGAGAGTGTAAACTATTCAAATTTAACGAAAATGATATGTGGTTAGGTTGAAAGCAATTAAAATTTATGTCGGAGTCTTAAAATTGTTTACGGAGATTGTTTAGTATGTATTGCTTATAGAATCCATGTGTTAGTTATTTAAAATAAGTGAAATGTTATGAATTCCATATATTTAGTACTTACGTGTATAAATTGAGTAAGTAAAGGTACCTGGAGGCCGTTTTGCTGGATTTTGATCATATCAATTGCTAAATAAATAATCTGCTTTCTTAAAAATGCTAAATAAAGGTACGCATACGTAATTAAAGGAATAAAAATATAAAATATTGTTGCATTTTTGTTTTTTCGACCATATGGGTCGATGTATATATATTTATCTCTCTTGTCAAACTGAAAAAGCTCCTCCGTATAAAGGAGACTTTGCCAAAAAATTCAGAAATTTTGGAAGTTAGAAAATTTTTAAATAAATTTGAAAAATTTTTGTTAACGAAAAGTTGATTTTCAAATTATAATGAAGATGTTGGATTTTAACTAGAAAATGAAAACCAATTGTTTTGGGTGGAAGTTAAAGGATTAGAAAAAGTGAATATCGAGTTTTTACTAAGTGAGCTTTAGTAAGTTAATGGGTTTGGGGCATTCTTCTGCTTTAGCAATTTTGGGGACGAAATTCTTTTACGGGGGAGGAATGTAACGACGCGGATTTTTCGACATTGAATTTCGAATATTTAAATGGTTTTAAATATTTATTTTGAATTCTAAATTGATTTCTGGATATGAAAATTTTGATTATCACTATAAAATAAATTCATAAATTAAAAACTGCAAAATGTTGAATAATTTAATTTTTAAGTTTATAACCGAATACTGGTTAAAATAGAAAATCTGGATTTTTAAGCTTGTTAAAAGTATTTTAAAGGATTATAAAATTTATAGTAATAATAATGAAGGCAAAACAACTTCTAAAACTGAATTTGGAAGTGATCTGTTCAATTTTAAAAATATATCGTTAAAAGTGATATTTAAAAATAGCCTTCCGAGGCACAATCTCAGAATTGGACGAAACCAGTTCCGTTATATCTATAATATTGTATTATCACTGGATTTCAAATTTCATAGCTTTCGGAGTTATCATGTGGCCGCACGGTTTGAAAACGCACTGAAATTTATATCAAAATTTTAATATAATAACTAGGTCCAAAAATCCATCTTCTCCATACGATCGAATTAGGACTCAAAACCTTTTCCATTGTGATCGGAATAGGGGTATAACATTACGAACGCCTAGAGGCACGCATCAATAGGAGATCAAGATTTTAAGTTGCGAAATCGAGACGATTTAAATTTTAAACACATACACACAACACACACATATATATTTCAACATTCAAATCTGTATTCCCATCAGCCTACTTTCTTTCCCATCAGCTATAATTCCTTCACATCGGCACTTTTTAAAAACATTGTTCACCTTTCCAAACACGCAACTATCTTTTCATGTTCCCCATTCTCTTTTTTCAAAATGCAAGCAGGCCGAAAACTTCCCCATTAAAACGCGTACCCTTCCCCCCTTTTCTTTTTCAAAACCAAACCAGAGCGAAATCAAAAATGGCAGAATAAAAGAAAACAAAATCAAATCACCCGTTCCGTTTTACTTTCTTCTTTAAATCACGAAACAAAAGGAAAAAAAGAGAAAAAAAATTTGGATTTCTCGTTCTCCTCCCTTCTTTAAAATGGATTCGAAGCAAGGAAGGGGGCAGCCGATTTCGAATAAAAGTTGAAGCTTTCATTGGAAAAAAGGGAATCCAACATTGTCGCATCGTTCTGCTCAAACTCGAGCATGTCTTTGTCATACGGCTTGAAGCAATGAGGGATAGTGGCAGCACGTGATTCGTGGAGGGGATAAGGGTGTAGAACTCGTAGGAGGTAGACACAATGTGTTTGGAGCCCAGAGTTGTGATGCTCGAAAATAGCACGCGCGTTGAGATGAAAGTGTTCGGCCACGATATGGGTCGGCGATGGTGAATTGGTGACGCGATGGAAGGTTTGGTCTGGGATGTTTCGAAGTCGTGTCTAGTAGTATTTGTGCTCGACAGCTCGCTGGGGGAAGCTGAGCTAGGGCTAGGGATCGCGAGGAGCAGTAAGGTCTTTGATTTATATATATATGTATATATATATATGTATGTATGTATGTATGTATGTATGTATGTATGTATGTATGGGTCAGAAAAAAATTATATAATTAACAGTAAGGTATATATCGGTTTTAGTAATATGTATGTATGTATGTATGTATGTATGTATAAGTTTACAGTAAAGGAAAAAGTATAATACAAATACTAATATATATATATATATATATATATATATATATATATATATATATATAGGTACACACATATTTTAATATAGAAAATATAGGAGTTTGTATAAAAGTTAGATTTTAAACCTATATAGATTATTTTTATTAGTATATATGTAGTTTCAAAAGAAAATAAATATACATATACGCATTTTAAATTTACTAGTTTATTTTAAAAATATGTATTTAGGGTGATTAATTTGGTTAATTAACTTGTTTAATTAATTTAGTTATAAAAGATTTATTAAAGGAAAATTAGTTTAAATTAAATTATTGGCTAATTAAATTATCAAACCGAAATAAACTGTCCGATTATTTAAAATGAATAATAAACTGTGTAATGTTTATATAAGGTCAAAAATCATGGAGAAAACAAGCCGGTTTGGATTCGGTTGCGAACAAAAATCAAAGATGAGTTAATCTCACTCAAATTGGATTGTTGGTTAATTTAAATTGTCAAATTTAAATTATTGGATGATTGATTGAATTTGATAAATTATTATCAATCTGGATGTGATATTATATATAGCAGTCTATATATATTGGAGTGATTGATATTCTCGCATTATATAGCAGATGAGACCCTATGCGCCCCGCATAATAGCAGAAGACCCTATATACTGTGATATCCCCCTTGAAGTGGGATTGGTATTTTTATATTGTGCTTACATCTCTGGATGTAGGAAAACAGGTTTGTAACAACCCGGTACTTCACAACAATTAATAATCGACATTTAAACGATTAATATTGTCACAAATTTCCATTTGAAGTTTTTAAATTTGAATTAAAATTCTTTTATAAATTGTTAAAAGGATTGATTGGCTTAGAAAATTTAAGTGGTGGTCCATTTTTATTTGGGCCGTGATAATCTCCTAAGCAAATAACCCGTTCGCTTTATTATTATTTTATTCGTTCGTTTGCAAACCTAAAATCACCGAAAGAAAAATAATGGCGGCCTCCTCTTCGTCATTCATAGATTAGGGCTTTTCAAAATTGAAGATGCCGACGTTGGTGGTTTCAAACGTCTGTCTATGGCTTCGTCTCCCCTCGGTTGCTCTGGCTTCGCTCGATTCTGGTGGGCTCGGCTTCTTCTAAATTCGTCGACAAAGGTGAGTAGTTTACATTACTTACATCTTATTCAAACTGTTCGAATTCGTTTGCTTGTTTGTTTTCATAGTCTTTGGCTTCAACTTGATTTTTATTGAAGTTGATTTGGTTCGATTTTGGCACTGACTTGTTTTGTATCGGCCTTGGCATTTTTGTGACAGTTTAGTTTGATTATGGCTTGACTTGTTCGACTCTTTGTTTGATCTCCACGGCATCGATTTGAACTGTGGCCACCACAGTGTTAAAATTTTTATTCAATTTCTGACTTGTTCGTTTAATTGTTGCTTTGAATTCTTTTGGCTATGAGATGAAAAATTTGACTTGGTCATTCTCGGCTTCGACTTGATTTTTGTATTACTGTAACCTGTATGTGTGCACTGGACATGAGTATATGATACCATTGGCGAGCTTAACTGTTGAAATATTCACATGCTTGGAATCTTTGTGTAATTGTCTGCAGTATGTGCATTGCCAGTGGTCTTGCCTCTGTTATACTTTGTATATACTTGCTGTTGTTGGGTAGTATTATACCACCTACTGTTTACTGGCATGCCTGCCACTGATCATTTGTTGAAGTCATTTATGTGCTCGACTTTGACCATTTATTACATTGAACTTGGTGGCCTTTGTTGCACTGCTTCATGTCATACTTGTTGATGTCTTAGTAGTCTGTTACCAGTCAGCACTTCACTGCCCTTATGTCATTCATGTTGCATTTTCTCCGTAGTACACTTGAACTTCACTTGTTCACTGCTGGTCTCCGTTAGTACCCGGAGCAGTTTGATTTGTTGTACTTGGAATCACTTGATGTTGTAGTCTGCAACTTGTACCATTTGAAGCATTTGACATTTGTGTTGTCTTGTTCTCACTTCTGGTCTGTCTTCACTGTGCACTAGACCTGAATTTGAAGTTACTTGACTTCGATGTCTTTGGACACATGATTTACTAGCTGTCTTGACTGGATTCACGTTGTTCATCTTGCATTGTCCACTTCGACCATTGTCCAGTTTTACAAGTGCATCTCATATAGTTGCATTTGTGTTGCCTTTGAGTTTCAGACCATAATTGTGTGTTCATGAATGTGTGCCTCGTTGTACATGCTTTTACCACTATTTCCTTGAGTCATGTTGAACTGTTTGTATACAGTTCGATTTGGTTTGACTGTTTTGAGTTATAGTCTCAGGCTTGTTTGTAATTTTGTGTGCGCTATGCTTCGAGCATTTGTACTCAGGTGTGACCAGTGCATCTTGATGCAGCCTGGTTGCTCGTGTTGACCTTCTCATGACTGTAATCTTGTTTCAGCCTCTGTTTTCTGTTAGTCAATTAGAACTATGGTCGAGACTTAGTTTTTATTTCTTGACCATTTTATTTGAACTGCAGTCGTGTTGAACCTGACTCTTTCTTGGGTTTGACCGTGTGTTTGATTGTGAATTTTCTACATCATCACTGTAGTGGCAAGGCAGTCCACACAAGCGTGAACTGCAGCCACACGGTATTCATTGGGTACATCATCACTGTAGTGGCAAGGCAGTGCACGCAAGCGTGAACTGCAGCCACATGGTATCGATTTTATTGGTATTTCTTTTGCTTTTGATGCGTTGATCTTTTGTGTAATGCATGTTGTAGTGGCGTGGTAGTACACGCTTGCGTATACTATAGCCCTACTCGAGTTGACGTTTTAATTGATGTTCCCAGTTACTAGATTGTTTCCTTTGTCCAATTCATCCTTATTAGTGATTGGATAGACGAGATTTATTGTGACTACCATCTATTCGTTATTTGATTATTATTGCTTCTGTGCATAATAACTAAGTTTGAATTATACTGACCCAGGTATTATTTTATTTTGAATGTAATACTCGGGTCAGACCGAGTAATTTCAGGTTGTAGATATTCTGCTTTGGGATGCTGCTTGAGCTATGAAGACTTTTCATATCTTTTGGAGTTGTCGTGTCATAGTATAGGTTGATATGTATTCACGTATATTAGTCGATAATGTACTTGTATATATAACTTCCTGAGTCGACTGTTGTAGTTGTATCATATGAACCGTGTCAAATGTATTGTATCTAACATCAGTTATTATATATATGAGACTTTCTGTTTGATCTGTGTTCCGCATTTATATTATCTGTGTTATTAGTTTATATTTTGTCCTAAACTATTATAGCCACTGTGTAGTAGCTTTGAGTTTGCATCGGTATGTCGGATTTCCTCCTGAAATAGAATGCATGTTTTTACTATCTGGCATATCGGTGCTCGCACAAAGCAATTACACGGATGGTCACTCCTCGACAGCCTTATTCTCCATGCTAGTCGACAGCACTACATCGTAGTGTTCTTGGCCAGCGTGGGTACAGAGGTGGGGCGTCACAGCTTGGTATCAGAGCCTGTGGCTTAGGAAGAATATAAAACATAACTAGATGGAACATGTGTTACAACTATTTGTCGATGTTTTATTTCACATCCTTGTCTAAGATCATCTTTGATTTTTAGGTATGAATTCCTAACGCTTACTCATGAGCATTGCTGCTATTCTCTGTCGCACTTGCTCATTTAAGTTTGCACTGCTAAGTATCATTGTGAATATGCTATACCAAGTTGCATATTGCTGCAACTCGTACCCACTTCAATTTGAACTCGCATTGTTTATTCGAACTGCTGTATATATGCATTCTTGTCTCTGATTCGTGTACTTAATGCAGTCTCCATACGATTGGGTTTTTTGGGTATCAATCTTTGAGACAAATTGCATTTCAATTGTCGACTCTGTCTGTTTATCCATGGTTTGTTGGCTTTCATGTGCCTCTCCCTGATAGTTTTAAAATTTCTTTGGTATAAAAGAAATTGTCGTGGACTTTGCCTTGTCGATATCGAAATTGACTTGACTTTTACTTTTGTTAAAGTCATTCATGCATTTATGCTCGTTTTTCTTCGTTTTTCCAATTGTTGATCGATTCTTCTTTTCCGATTAGTTGTTATCACTTTTGTCAACTTTGATAACTTCTATTTCAGGAATTCTTGGGTATTCCTACCTTGATGGATTTGAAATCGAATTCTTTGGATTTTATTCACGTCTTCGAATGTGAATTTTAGTGAATTGATGTGGTTTCCTAATTTAATCGATTCTTTATTATTTCCCGATTTGTTGCTATCATTTATTAGCAACTTTGATGACATTTTCTTCGGGATTTTTGTGAACATACCTTTCGATGAATTCGGTATCGATTTCTTTGGATTCTATTCACGTCTTCGTATGTGAATTCTTGTGATTGATTGTTTCTACAATCATTTTTGTGATTTGTCACTTTAAAAATATAAAGGTTTCAATACTAGTAGTAAATATCAAAACTCTTTTATCAAAATGTTTTCAACTCTATTTTCAATATCAAACTCTTTTCCTAAACCATCTTCCAATCTATTAGTATATACAAGCCTTTACCTCACTCGGATGAGAAATCTAATTAAACGGCTTAGTAAAACAAGCGGAATGAAACGCTTGCGTTTACTTCGTCGGTTAATTTTTGGACTTGTTCGATTGAACCACTTGTGACATTTTTTTTAGTGAAGATCTACAGTTGTTCGTAAATATTTAAGTTAAGCTAGTGGTTATGGGACATGAAGCTAAACTTTTATATTCACTTAGTGTAATTGACACTTCTCGTTGATCATGACGATCATCTTTGTGATTTAGACTAGCAAATGTGCGATGTCTCTTTTGTTGCACGGTTAGACTAGGCCTCATCGGTGTGATTTCGTCTCACACATATCTCTTGGGCTTTGAGGATTGTCTAGACACCATTTGTGTGATTTCGTCTCACACATATTTCTTTGTTGCACGGTTAGACTAGGCCTCATCGGTGTGATTTCGTCTCACACATATCTCTTGGGCTTTGAGGATTGTCTAGAAACCATTTGTGCGATTTCGTCTCACACATATTTCTTTGTTGCACGGTTAGACTAGGCCTCATCGGTGTGATTTCGTCTCACACATATCTCTTGGGCTTTGAGGATTGTTTAGACACCATTTGTGTAATTTCGTCTCACACATACTTTCCTTTGTTGTGTGATTCCGACTCACACATGTGGGGTAGCGCCCCACGGTCTTCGGGCCATTCGTGTGTCAAAATTAATGGCTTGCAACCATGAGATAGCGTCTCGTTATGCGTTACACGTGCTGATGAGATTTCATGCTTGCGTGTAGGTGAGTTTTCGTGCTCCCGTTCTCGCTTTGCGTTGCACGTGTTGGTGAGTTTTCATGCTCCCGTTCGAGTTTTCGTACTCCCGTTCGAGTTTTCATACTCGCATTCGAGTTTTCATACTCTCATTTGAGTTTTCATACTCCCGTTCGAGTTTTCACACTCCCGTTCGAGTTTTCATACTCCCGTTCGAGTTTTCATACTCCCGTTCGAGTTTTCATACTCCCATTCGAGTTTTCATAGTCCCATTCGAGTTTCCATACTCTCATTCGAGTTTCCATACTTCCATTTGAGTTTTTATGCTCTCATCTTGTGATTTCTGGAAATTGTGCTTCACCAATTTTCGTGATTTCTATTGATAAGTTTTATCAATTTTTGTGCATTGGGGAATTCGTGTGTCATTGACTTGTTATGAATACAAGTTTAGGGTATGATATCCCTTTATATCTTTGAGAAGATTCTTGTGACATTTTTGACGAATGAAAATTCATTGGTATTATATTTTGATGCCAATTGCTACTGATGTTGCTGTTTTAATCACATGTTTTAAAAATTTGTTTCTTTTAAAAATTGTTTCAAAATAAAAATTGTTTTCAAAAATTTTATAGTTTACGCTTTCAAAAGAATGAGGAAGCGATTTAAACGTTTCAGCAAAATTGAGGAGTATGACCCCTTTCTTTTACTGATTCGTTTAATTCCGGACATGTCCGTTTGAGATTGAAAATTTGTGAATTCCTTCTATGAAATTAAAAGAATATTTTGTGATTGTATTGGCCATTGAGTGCTTTAAGAATTATAGTCGATGCGCTTGATCAACGTTATCGATAGGAATCTCCTAGACGCTTTGATGAGACAATCAGACATAGTAAATTGAATTTTAAAACGTAAATTTTTCTGAAAAGATAATTACATAAAGTAAATTGTAAATTTTGAAAGTTTTAGCTTTTCGGGGAAGAATATTATTTAAAACAACTATTTTCTGATACTTCTATTCTTGCGATTCCCGAGAGGAATCAAGACTTTATCTTGTGTACCAATGCTAATCGTATTGGTTTGCATGCCATTCTCTTGCAAAAGAGAACGTGTTGTCTCTTGTGTTTCTAAATCATTAATGCCTATTGAGACTAGATATGCCACTCATGGTCTAGTGCTCTTGGCTATTGATTTCGCTCTTAAAAACTTGGGCATCATTATTTTTGGGCGACAAATTTGTTCTCTACCCTGATCTTGAATCTTGGGAATATTTATTTTCTCTTAAGGAACTTAATTTACGTCAATCACGTTGACTCGAGTTCCTTATATCTTATGATCTTGTTATTCTTTACACTCCCGGAAGGGAAAATCTTGTTACCGATGCACTTGCCTTAGGCAACAAGTGGTTGTTTCTTTGATGATGTCCGAATGGAATCATCTTTTTACCAAGTTCATCGGACGTTTTGATGTATTTCATTTTATTGAGCTTTGTCTCATTCCCTTTATGGACTTGCGTATGATGTTCTTTTGTGGTGATCGTTTCATCGGATGTACCGTTATTGTACTATATCGATGTCCCGACTTTTCGGTTCATTGGACGTACCGTTTTTGTACTATGTCGGCGTTCCAAATTAATGAAGCTTTGATTCATCTGGCGTATCGTTATTGTACTATGCTGTTGTTCCAAATTATTCGTGTCTCACCTATGAAAGGTGTTGTGCGTTTCGGTCGGTCGGGAAAGTTAGTGCCTCGATATATTGGGCCATTTCCTATCACTGAACATATTGGTTTCTTGGTTTATCGCCTCTTATTACCGGCTCAATTTTCTGTTATTCATGACGTGTTTCACGCGTCTTCCTTCTACGGAAATGCCTTAGGGATTCCGATTTTATTCTTGAGCCCGGTATTATTGAAGAGATTGAAGTTTCACCAGATTTGACTTTGGGCAACATTCTATTCACTTGATTGCTTCGGAGGTTGAGCACCTTCGAAATAAAGATGTTTCTCTTGAGGAGATTCTCAATGGTTCTCAAATTCTAGGGATTTCTCTTTGGAATCCAGAGAATTCATCGAGCAAGCACGTTCAGGCTTACTCCTTCATGCTTTTTATGGTGAACTTCCTATTTCGAATTTCTTCATCTTGTGATGATATGCTTTTATGGTTGTTACCTTTTGTCCAATTATTCCTTATGATTGCGAGGACACAATTTCTTTAAGGAGGGGAGTCTGTAACAACCCAGTACTTCGCAACAATTAATAATCGATATTTAAACGATTAATATTGTCCAAATTTCCATTTGAAGTTTTTAAATTTGAATTAAAATTCTTTTATAAATTGTTAAAAGGATTGATTGGCTTAGAAAATTTAAGTAGTGGTCCATTTTTATTTGGGTCGTGATAATCTCCTAAGAAAATAACCCGTTCCCTTTATTATTTTTTTATTCGTTCGTTTGCAAACCTAAAATCACCGAAAGAAAAATAATGGTGGCCTCCTCTTCGTCATTCATAGATTAGGGCTTTTCAAAATTGAAGATGCCGACGTTGGTGGTTTCGAACGTCTGTCCATGGTTTCGTCTCCCCTCGGTTGCTCTGGCTTTGCTCGATTCTGGTGGGCTCGGCTTCTTCTAAATTCGTCGACAAAGGTGAGTAATTTACATTACTCATATCTTATTCAAACTGTTCGAATTCGTTTGCTTGTTAGTTTTCGTAGTCTTTGGCTCCAACTTGATTTTTATTGAAGTTGATTTGGTTCGATTTTGGCACTGACTTGTTTTGTATCGGCCTTGGCATTTTTGTGACAGTTTAGTTTGATTATGGCTTGACTTGTTCGACTCTTTGTTTGATCTCCACGGCATCGATTTGAACTGTGGCTACCACAGTGTTAAATTTTTATTCAATTTCTGACTTGTTTGTTTAATTGTTGCTTTGAATTCTTTTGGCTGTGAGATGAAAATTTTGACTTGTTCATTCTTGGCTTTGACTTGATTTTTGTATTACTGTAACCTGTATGTGTGCACTGGACATGAGTATATGATACCATTGGCGAGCTTCACTGTTGAAATATTCACATGCTTGGAATCTTTGTGTAATTGTCTGCAGTATGTGCATTGCCAGTGATCTTACCTCTGTTATACTTTGTATATACTGGCTGTTGTTGGGTAGTATTATACCACCTACTGTTTACTGGCATGCCTGCCACTGATCATTTGTTGAAGTCATTTATGTGCTCGACTTTGACCATTTATTACATTGAACTTGGTGGCCTTTGTTGCACTGCTTCATGTCATACTTTTTGATGTCTTAGTAGTCTGTTACCAGTCAGCACTTCACTGCCCTTATGTCATTCATGTTGCATTTTCTCCGTAGTACACTTGAACTTCACTTGTTCACTACTGGTCAACGTTAGTACCCGGAGCAGTTTGATTTGTTGTACTTGGAATCACTTGATGTTGTAGTCTGCAACTTGTACCATTTGAAGCATTTGACATTTGTGCTGTCTTGTTCTCACTTCTGGTCTGTCTTCACTGTGCACTAGACCTGAATTTGAAGTTACTTGACTTCGACATCTTTGGACACATGATTTACTAGCTGTCTTGACTGGATTCACGATGTTCATCTTGCATTGTCCACTTCGACCATTGTCCAGTTTTACAAGTGCATCTCATATAGTTGCATTTGTGTTGTCTTTGAGTTTCAGACCATAATTGTGTGTTCATGAATGTGTGCCTCGTTGTACATGCTTTTACCACTGTTTCCTTGAGTCATGTTGAACTGTTTGTATACAGTTCGATTTGGTTTGACTGTTTTGAGTTATAGTCTCAGGCTTGTTTGTAATTTGGTGTGCGCTATGCTTCGAGCATTTGTACTCAGGTGTGACCAGTGCATCTTGATGCAGCCTGGTTGCTCGTGTTGAATTCTTATGACTGTAATCTTGTTTCAGCCTCTGTTTTCTGTTAGTCAATTAGAACTATGGTCGAGACATAGTTTTTATATCTTGACCATTTTATTTGAACTGCGGTCGTGTTGAACCTGACTCTTTCTTGGGTTTGACCGTGTGTTTGATTGTGAATTTTCATTGGGTACATCATCACTGTAGTGGCAAGGCAGTGCACGCAAGCGTGAACTGCAGCCACACGGTGTTCATTGGGTACATCATCACTGTAGTGGCAAGGCAGTGCACGCAAGCGTGAACTGCAGCCACACGGTATCGATTTTATTGGTATTTCTTTTGCTTTTGATGCGTTGATGTTTTGTGTAATGCATGTTGTAGTGGCGTGGCAGTACACGCTTGCGTATACTGCAGCCCTACTCGAG
Organism: Allium cepa; assembly: GCA_030765085.1. Lineage (NCBI taxonomy): Eukaryota > Viridiplantae > Streptophyta > Magnoliopsida > Asparagales > Amaryllidaceae > Allium > Allium cepa. The sequence continues at coordinate 84,060,551 of CM060945.1, forward strand.
TTGACGTTTTAGTTGATGTTCCCAGTTACTAGATTGTTTCCTTTGTCCAATTCATCCTTATTAGTTATTGGATAGACGAGATTTATTGTGACAGTCATCTATTCGTTATTTGATTATTATTGCTTCTGTGCATTAATAACTGAGTTTGAATTAGACTGACCCGGGTATTATTTTCTTTTGAATGTAATACTCGGGTCAGACCGAGTATTTTCAGGTTGTAGATATTCTTCTTTGGGATGCTGCTTGAGCTATGAAGACTTTTCATATCTTTTGGAGTTGTCGTGTCATAGTATAGGTTGATATGTATTCATGTATATTAGTCGATAATATACTTGTATATATAACTTCCTGAGTCGACTGTTGTAGTTGTATCATATGTACCATGTCAAATGTATTGTAACTGACATCAGTTATTATATATAGGAGACTTTCTGTTTTATCTGTGTTCCGCATTTATATTATCTGTGTTATTAGTTTATATTTTGTCCTAAACTATTATAGCCACTGTGTAGTAGTTTTGAGTTTGCATCGGTATGTCGGATTTCCTCCTGAAATAGAATGCATGTTTTTACTATCTGACATATCGGTGCTTGCACAAAGCAATTACACGGATGGTCGCTCCTCAACAGCCTTATTCTCCATGCTAGTCGACAGCACTACATCGTAGTGTTCTTGGCCAGCATGGGTACAGAGGTGGGGCGTCACAAGGTTGGAGGGATCCAACTGGATTCCTCAAAAGTATTGAAATATATTTCATATTCTATGATATGATTATTTGATAATCTGTGATAGATTATATTATAATTGAAATATTGAATGCTATGGTTTTGCTGAATATTTTGGTACTTTAAAATATAAAAAATATAAATACTGGATTTTCGAAAGTAAATAAAAAGGAAATGTTTAAGTAAAGTATTTATAGTAAGTTGGATCAATTAAAAATGAAAGAATTGGGTAAATTAAATAGTTTGATTTTTAAATCCTTTTCAATCAATTCCAGAATATGGGAAAATAAGGATTTTGGATAAAAGTGAATAAAAGAATTTTAAAAATTAGGACTTAATAAATATTGTTTGTAAGTATGAAGATATTGTTTTTTTAATGTAATATTTAAGCGAGTTGGGAAAAAATGGAGAATTTTGAAATAGAGTATGAAATTTGATATTTCATATTTAAATAGGATTTTAAATCATAATAAAGGAGTAAAACTAGAATTAATGGATTTTGGAATAAATTTAGATAAATCGAGAAATAAAATTTAAAAGGAATTTAATGTAGAGAATGAAAATCGATTAAGTGTTTTGAAAATAATGATTAAAAGGAGAATGGGATTATGGGAGTTATAAACTGGGTTTATAAATAAAGTATATTTATCAGTGGATAATTTGGATTTATAAATTCATGATGGGAATTTATAAGGAGATGGTAATTTATTTTAAAAATAAATAGTTGTTTTATTTTTAAAGTATGGGAAAGGAAATTGACGGGATTGGGACGTAAATTAAGCTGGGAATAAATCGAGAAGGATTTATAAACGATTCGACGTGCTGATTGGAGTGGAAAGTGTATTTCCCTGAAAAAGCTAAGTATATTTTCAATGAAAGGTTTTTAGGTATAAATTAGAAGTTTTATAGATGTTTTAAAGGAATTTTTTTAGAGAAATTTATTATTGTTTTAAAATTTTTTTAAAGTAAACATTAATTAAGTTAATTACAGTAGTTAGTATTTTTAAAGGTTAAATTAGTATTATGATTTAATGGATAACTATTAGATATTTATACCTTATATAACAGTTTTACTTTAAAACTAGCTTTTGGCCAATATTTTACTTGGGGAAATTATTGTAGAATTTCATAACTATTACTTTGAATAAAGTGGTTTAAGTTGTTTTATTTTAATGTTTTAAGTGTCTATTTTTGGATAAAGTAATTTAATCTATTTAAAAATCTAAATTTAATAAGGCGGGGAGTTTTTCAGTGGAAATAAAATATTTGGCTTGTGAATGTATTTGATAGTTAAATAACCGACTATCAATATTGGCCAATGCGATGATCGTTTCGAAGAGACCAGGATCGAATTTAATTATCCGAAAACCACTTCGATCCAGTTTGAACGTAGCGAATGAAGACCGTGAAGATGATGAAGATGGTGATTCCGTTTGTCCAGACCCAGGACAACTTGTATGGATGAATGCTATCAGACCATCGTCATTGGAAGACGATGAGCATTCTAAGCGAATCATTCTAAAAAGGTAACGCATAGCCTCAAGCCTAATCAACCGAGAATGGCTAAAATAGGGGAGGTGCAGCAAGGCTAAGTGGGTTGCACCTAATTAGGGTAAGGTCATCCCTATGTAGATGACCCTTTGATCTTATTAGGACTGTCCAGTAAGGGGTAGCTCCGGTCTTGTGTTGTAGGGGATCGAGAGTGGTCCTCGGTATGATGGTCTAGGCCAAGTACTGTAACGACCCAGAATTTCAGTCGTTTGAAATTCATATATTTAATTGATTTTAAACATGCATAAGTTAAATTTATAAGCCTAATAGATTTTATTTCGAATGTAGTGATTTAATTGGATAATTAAATTGTTAATTTAATATTTGAAAATGTGAAAATAATTGATAATTGGGTTTAATGTGAATGAAAATGATTTATAAAGTTGAATTAAATTATATTTGGATTAGAATAATGTTAGGGAACTTTTAAAATCGAATTAAAAGTTAATTTGTAGAAATTAAATATTTTAACATTTAATTGACGAGTAAAAATATCCATTTTTCACATAGTCTCGGATTTCGACGAAACCAGTTTCATTGGATCCGTAATGTTAAATTATTGTTAGATTTCAAATTTCGTGTCAATCGGATTTACGGTTTGTCAGGGGCAAGCTAAAACGCGTAGAAATCGGTTTAAGTGAATTTTAAATTTAAATAGTCGATTCGAAAACCTATCTTCCGAATTTGATTGAATTGGCTCTCGATATATATTCCATTGCATTCGGAATAGGGGTAAAACATTATAAACGTCAGGCGACACGCTTCGTTTCGAGTTTGGAAAAAATTCTGCTGAACAGTGTCGCGTAATTTTCTATATAAGGCCATCTTTTTCACCAAATTTCACTAAAACCTAATCAAACTAGAGCTAGCTGCCGCTTCTATTTTAATGGCTATAGATTCATCTCGTTCTTCCCTCAAAATCTCCAAATCTATAAACAATTAGCGAAAGTCTTCAACTACAAACTTCTAGAGGACGATGAGAGCTTCAAATCCAACGGCTGCGATCTAAAACGGCGCAACGATCAAGGAGCTAGGGGCTCGCGTTCTTCACCTGTTTGGGCGTGTTTGTCTATGCATGGAGGAGGCCGAGCTCCTTGATATTGTAGCTGAAGCAGGTTCTCGCATAGGGCTTCGATATGGCGGTGTTCGATCGTCTTCAAGTTGCACGTATAAGTCGCGTTAATCTAGGGTTTTGGGCGGCATATGGGTTTTAACGTGTGCATTTTACTGGAAGAGGGGAAGAAGCTATCCAACGGCCTGATGTAAAGCAAGCAAATGTGCGGCCCAGATTTTTAAGGGTTAGAAAATAAAATAAAAAAATTGAAAAAAAAAATTGTATAATAATTCGTATTAACTTCTAAATTGCATATCTTTTTTATACGAGGTCCGTTTCGCACGAAATGACTTGCGTTGGATTCGTATGGACGAATACTACGCAATGGAGTTGGATTGGGATTGATTGGAGCTAGTGTGAATTTTGGGTAAAATTAAACGCTCGTTTAATTTTATTCGGAATAAAACGCTTCAACTGCTATTGGACGCAATATGAGTACAACACACTCTTTCTGACTCACTGATATTTATATATAAGTGAGAATAAATTTATTATATGATGATTGATGATTGTTTGGATGATATAAGATATATTGATTGGTATTTGGATATATACCTGCCTATTGGAGCAGAAGAGACCATATACGTTCCCGTGTATGAGCAGATGACCCTTTGTACGCGCGTCTGCCTCGAAGTGGACATTGTACATATATTCTAATATGTATATTTGTTGCAGATGACAGGTCGGAGGGATCAAACTAGATTCCTCAACAGTATTGATTTATTTACAAATATTTGTGATATATTCTGTTATCATATTGATATATGATGTTTGGATGCCGTGATTAATGTATTTGGTGCTGTTGCAGCATTGGGCCTATTTTTGATAATTTAAAAATGTTAAAGTGATGATTTCCAAATTTAAAACGATTTTAAAGTGATTTTTGAAAGTATACGTTTTATTGAATTTTGGAGTTGATTCATTTTAAATATATAAACGTTATAATTTTTATGTTATAAAAATTATAATTTTTGTGAAATATATATTAAAACGTGATTTTTGGAATATAGAGTTAACTATTATATAAAATAGTTTAAATTGAGATTTTTGAATTTATTATAAAAGCTTTATAAATAAGATTTATAAATTTGGATTTTAATAAATCATAGTGATGAAATTATAAAGGAGTTTTGTAAATGTTTTAAAACGATGTTATAAATGGATTTTATAAAAGAATAGAATCTACGATTTGTGAAGTTATGAAATGAATGATTTATAAGCAATTAACTTATAAGTTGGATTTTGGAATATAAGTAAGGTATAAATGGAATTTGTTAAACAAAGGAATTTTGTATATTGAAGTTTTTATAAAATATATAAATGTGAATTTATAAACATTGGTTTATAAATCCGAAGTCGATTGATTTGATAGGTTAAATATAGAAGTTTATTAAAATAGATATATTCGCGATTTTGGATAAAGAATTATCCTTTAAATTAAATGTTGTAATAATAAAGAATTTGGTTGGGAATTATATCCACGATTTTGGACAGTGGATTATCCTTTAAATAAAACATGTCGAAGTGTTGAATTTGGTTAGAGATTTATATCCACGATTTTGGACAGTGGATAATTCTGAATTAAATGTGTAGAAGCTTTAATTTGGTAAACGAATTATATTCACGATTTGGGATAGTGAATAATATATCAAATAAATGTTTTGGGAAGTGATATCTAAATGGAGTTAAACGGTTTAAAGTTTTTTTAAAGTGTGTTAAATATCGAATACATAGATTTCAACATTCATTGTTGAAATAGACGTTTTCGAGAAGTAAGGAGATGATGGACTATAACACTGTTGTCATAGTAAATGATTTTCGAAAGAAAATGTTTTTGTATAGTATTAGGATTTATATATCTATCTAAATTTTGAACCCCTATACTTGTGATTTTGGGTTGTCGTGGCGATGTTTTACGCAACATTTGTTTTGACCCAAATAAAGATGTTTAAGAGAATGTTTTCCTTAAAGAATAAAATATATACTTAATCGTGTTTTAAGTATATTGAATATTTTCTAACTGTTGAAAATAAATTGATTTGTGAATTACTTATTGTTAAATAAGTATTTGGAAATGTTTTCCAATACGAAGTGTAATGTTTTGAGATTTTATCTTTTTCAAGATAATTTGAAGTAAATGTTTGGCAAATGATTTGATTAACAGAAGATTAATTAAAATGACCTAGTGATTGTATATAGTGCTGAATATTTGTTTGTTTGCTTTGATAGTTAAATAACCCACTATCAAATTGCCCAAATTTTTTAGTTCCTCGACTTGATGTGGGAACTATTTAGTCGTACACTTAGTCCGTAGCCTTCTGTGTAGGCTTGATTATCGTTTGTGTTGAGGATGTTGATTCGTATAGTGCGGAGTATTACTCCAATCTATCGAGCTTCCTTCTTGGCCCGAAAGATAGCAAGTTGAAAGTTGGAAACGTGATAAGTCTATGAGACTTAGTTGCTGTATGAGGTTGTGTAACGCTTTTGCGTTGTTGGTGCGAAGAGACTGGGATCAGATTTATCTGAAAACAACTTCGGACCAACGTATATGCGACGATTGTGCAGGTTGCTTGTGATGATATTGATTTTCGGAGTTTCATAGTGGGGGACTGCTTGTTGATTGTTTGGGGTTAAAATCCCAATATCATCCATTAGCAGTGGTCTCTTCATTATGAAATATCCAATGCGAGGACAATTCGCTACTAATCCTAGGGATTTCCCGACAGGATGTGGTAGGAAAGTACCTTCGTTTTGTCCTGTTCCAGGACAACTTATATGGATGTTTGTCTGACATTGCATTTCTATAGATTACATACATTGGTTTTTATAAACGTACATCAGTGGTGGCGGAGAAGGCAACTTCTCTTAGCTTAACACCTTCCTTGAGACGTATGTGCTCAAGGGTTGTATTTTTGTGGAAGGCAATTAGTAGTCAATGGAAATGACCGTGTGGCATTATAAGTGATGTGACATGTGATTGTGAAAGGTAATCGTTACCTCATCAGGCCACACCAATCGGAAATGACCAAAACAGGGTTAGATGCGGCAAGGCTGTGTGGGTCACTCCTATTAGGGTATAATCATCCTCTTCTAGATATATCTTTACATGCTATGACGTCGTGTATCTGATTATTGTGGTTTGTATGCTAAGAGGGCCCTCGATAAAGGTCGATAACGACCGGAGGATGACATATTCGGTACCATCTAGTTAAGAGGTGGGCCAGTCTTGTGTTGGTAGAGGGCAGATGTTCTGTGCCTCGGGACATCAATCTAGAGGTGTACCCCTTCGAAAGGTATTCCCTTCACCTAGTCATTTGTATGGAAATCCAAACTCCACTACGTACCTGCCAATTTAATTGTAGAGCCTAGTATGTTTGAATTTAATAATGGTAACAATTTCGGCTATTTTAAATATTATTTGTATACTATACACTAGTATAATATCACATGAGTTTGATATGAAATGTTTTAGTTATCGTAAGGTAAAAATATGTCCGTATTTATGTGTGGACTTGTCTTACGAGATACTTTTGTTTTGATAAAGGAAAAGTTTGGTAATTTAATAAATTCAGTTGAGTGTGTTTCTCACGCCGATTTACCAGACTGATCTGGGCGTTCTTCCTTTTCAATGCTCGGGTCAGACCGAGTATATCTATAGGTTATGCTTTGGTGCTTTTGGAGCTTCAGCTGGCGAGCTGAAGAACTTCATTTTCGTACACCTGTATTTGCTTGATTATCCGCTGTGCTTTGTTTGTTGTTGTATATTATCGGCATTTGTAAGGACAAGTTAGTATTACTTTTCAAGCTGATAACTCTGATTGATTGTTGAACTCTGATTGATATGTATATATATACAATTTCTGTTTTGTAAAGATCATTGATATGATATTATATATTTTCCGCTGCGATGTGAGATTCTGTATTGTTCTGTGTGGTTCTATCTTCTCTTTTTCTTCTCTTCTCTTCTTCTCCCTTCTTTTCTTTCTCTTGACTTTCCGTCCGTTTGCGCTTTTTGGGTCGGACATGCGTGGATTATTGTCGATTCAAAGGGTACGGATTTTCGTGTTGTCACGGCTGGTATCAGAGCTTAGATTTTGTATATTCCTAAGCTTTGATGTATACTCAGTATAGATAGGGACAGTAGCACCCTAGATTGAGTTTGAGTGTATTATATATATGAGCGCGTATTTGTTAGTGAATATAAAATGTTTTATATTGTGTTTGCTTATCCGTTGAGCTGTTTGTGAATTCTGGTCGATATGTGGGACGCCATATTATCGATAGGGATTTCCAAATTCTTAAACGAGGCAAGTCGACATAGTATCATTTTAAATTGGGTAAATGAAATAATTTTACCTCGATTATATTTTATATATAAGGAAACAGTTTTTCAGAATTATTAAAGTGTATATAAATGAATTGTTTGGTTGTTTGAAAATGTAAATATATATAAGTTAATAAAAAGATGTTTGGATAATCTAGATAAAAGCAACAATTGTAAAAGAATAAATTGTATAAGAAAATGAATTATAAGTATTGAATTATAATTAAACTGATTTACAATTGTGAAATTTGAATCCAATTTAGTTTGAAAGTTATTTTTCAAAAGTAAAAAGGTTAATAATATTATAAATCTAGATAAGATGAATAAATTTGGAATGAATCTTAGATAATTAAAGTATGATAGTAAAATAGTGAAATTATATAAGTGAAAGATTTATAAATATGATTTATAAATAAAAAGAAATTTTTGAAAGAATATAAAGCACTGAATTCACTACTGTTACTGGAAAATAATAAGGGTGATGACTACAGCATCATCAGTATCATTTTCGAGTTTCTATGTGATTGATTTGCTACCAATAATAATTGAAATTGATGTTTTGTTTTGTTAAACGAACTTGAATTTAAAATCCAAGTTGAAATTGATAAATATAAGTAAAATAAGTTTTGGACTTATAATATGAAATAATAAAGATTTTATCTTTGGTAAAGTTGAAATAAATTTGAGTTAGTAAGTGAATTATATGATTTGAAATTTAACTAAGGAAGGTTAAATTGAATTGAATTTTAACTGGATTTGGTAAGTTATTGAAATGGAAATTAAACTTAAGATGGATGCTAGTTGATTGAATAAAAATATGAAATTGAATCAATAAAATTGAAAGCTAAGATAACTGAAATTCAAATTGGAAGTGGAAGTAAATAGAATTGAATTTTATTTGATTTGAATTGGAAGTAAACAAACTTGAATATGAATTAGTGGATGTAAACTAATTGAAAATTAATGTATATTGATTTGATTATGGATTTGTTGGATAGAGATTGATTTGTTGGATGTTAGTTGGATGATAGTTGTGTGATGGTTGGATTTGTTGTGGTGATTGCATTTGCTATATTGGCATATATAGTTGTTGTAGTGGTATATGTGGTATATTCATAGTACTTTCATATATACATGTTCTCATTATTGTTGAGTGTTTAGTAGGTGCGGATGGCGCTTGCTTCGCTTTTGGAGCTCGTTTTCGTGCTATATTAGCCGTATATGCTCGCTAATAATATATAAGGTACATATCTCAGATTACATATCGTACTTTTACACTTTTTTCCCTGCGGGATGCCTTATCCTTGATGATGAGATATACATTTGTGATATATATATATATTGTTATTTTTTTGGGATCGAACCGCGCAAAGGAGACTCTGGCGAATTTTTTTGAAAATTTAAGGCGTTAGAATTTTTTTGGGAAAATTGGAAAAATTTGTGAAAACTAAAAGTTTGATTTTTGATTAAAAGTTAAACGATAGTAGTTGGTTTCAAAAAGATAACTAAGTTGGTTTTAAAACTTAGAAAAAATTTTGTAAGAAGTTTAACGAATTGTTTTGAAAAGTTAATGGATTTTGTGACTTTTTCTTACTTGCTAATTTCGAGGACGAATTTCTTTTAAGTAGGGGAGAATGTAAGGACCCAGAATTTCAGTCATTTGAAATTCATATATTTAATTGATTTTAAATATGCATAAGTTAAATTTATAAGCTTAATAGATTTTATTTCGAATATAGTGATTTAATTGGATAATTAAATTGTTAATTTAATATTTGAAATTGTGAAAATAATTGATAATCGGGTTTAATGTGAATGGAAATGATTTATAAAGTTGAATTAAATTATATTTGATTAGAATGATGTTAGGGAACTTTTAAAATCGAATTAAAAGTTAATTTGTAGAAATTGAATATTTTAATATTTAATTGACGAATAAAAATAGTCATTTTTCAAACAGTCTCGGATTTTGACGAAACCAGTTTCATTGGATCCGTAATTAAATTATTGTAAGATTACAAATTTCGTGTCAATCGGATTTACGGTTTGTCCGGGGCAAGCTAAAACGCGTAGAAATCGGTTTAAGTGAATTTTAAATTTTAATAGTCGATTCGAAAACCTATCTTCCGAATTTGATTGAATTGGCTCTCGATATATATTCCATTGCATTCAGAATATGGGTAAAACATTATAAACGTCAGGCGGCATGCTTCGTTTCGAGTTTGGAAAAAATTCTGCTGAACAGTTTCGCGTAATTTTCTATATAAGGCCATCTTTTTCACCAAATTTCACTAAAACCTAATCAAACTAGAGCTAGCCGCCGCTTCTATTTTAATGGCCATAGATTCATCTCGTTCTTCCCTCAAAATCTCCAAATCTATAAACAATTAGCGAAAGTCTTCAACTACAAACTTCTATAGGACGATGAGAGCTTCAAATGCAACGGCTGCGATCTAAAACGTCGCAACAATCGAGGAGCCAGGGGCTCGCTTTCTTCACCTAGTTTGGCACATTTATCTATGCATGGAGGAGGTAGAGCTCCTTGATATAGTAGCTGAAGGAGGTGCTCGCATAGGGCTTCGATATGGTGGTGTTCGATCGTCTTCAAGTTGCACGTATAAGTCGCGTTAATCTAGGGTTTTGGGCGGCATATGGGTTTTAACGTGAACATTTTACTAGAAGGGGGGAAGAAGCTATCCAACGGCCTGATGTAAAGCAAGCAAATGTGCGGCCTAGATTTTTAAGGGTAAGAAATAAAATAAAAAAATTGAAAATAAATTGTATAATAATTCGTATTAACTTCTAAATTACATATCTTCTTCATACGAGATCCGTTTCGCACGAAATTTTGGGTAAAATTAAACGCTCGTTTAATTTTATTCGGAATAAAACGCTAGAACTGCTATTGGACGCAATGTGAGTACAACTCACTCTTTCCGACTCCTTGATGTTTTTATATAAGTGAGAATAAATTTATTATATGATGATTGATGATTGTTTGGATGATGTATGATATATCGATTGGTATTTGGATATATACCTGCCTATTGGAGCAAATGAGACCCTATACGTTCCCGTGTATGAGCGGATGACCCTTTGTACGCGTGTCTGCCTTAAAGCGGACATTGTACACATATTCTAATATGTATATTTGTTGCAGATGACAGGTTAGAGGGATCCAACTGGATTCCTCAACAGTATTGATTTATTTACGGATATTTGCGATATATTCTATTATCATATTGATATATGATGTTTGGATGCCGTGATTGATGTATTTGGTGCTGTTGCAACACTGGGCCTATTTTGGATAATTTAAAAATGTTAAAGTGTTTATTTCCAAATTTAAAAGGATTTTAAAGTGATTTTTGAAAGTATATGTTTTATTGATTTTTGGAATTGATTCATTTTAAATAAACAAACGTTATAATTTTTATGTTATAAAAATTATGATTTTTGTGAAATATATATTAAAACATGATTTTTGGAATATAGAGCGAACTATTTTATAAAACAGTTTAAATTGATATTTTTGAATTTATTATAAAAGCTATATATATAAGATTTATAAAATTGGATTTTTATAAATCAAAGTGATGAAATTATAAAGGAGTTTTGTAAATGTTTTAAAATGATGTTATAAATGGATTTTATAAAAGAATAGAATCTACGATTTGTGAAGTTATGAAATGAATGATTTGTAAGCAATTAACTTATAAATTTGATTTTGGAATATAAGTAAGGTATAAATGGAATTTGTTAAACAAAGGAATTTTGTATATTGAAGTTTTTATAAAATATATAAATGTGAATTTATAAACATTGTTTTATAAATCTAAAATTGATTGATTTGATAAGTTAAGTTTAGAAGTTTGCTGAAGGAGATATATTCGTGATTTTGGACAGCGAATTATCCTTTAAATTAAATGTTGTAATAATAAAGAATTTGGTTGGGAATTATATCCACGATTTTGGATAGTGGATTATCCTTTAAATAAAACATGTAGAAGTGTTGAATTTGGTTAGAGATTTATATCCGCGATTTTGGATAGTGGATAATTTCGAATTAAATGTGTAGAAGCTTTAATTTGGTAAACGAATTATATTCACGATTTTGGATAGTGAATAATATATCAAATAAATGTTTTGGGAAGTGATATCTAAATGGAGTTAAATGGTTTAAAGTTGTTTTAAAGTGTGTTAAATATCGAATAAATAGATTTCAACATCCATTGTTGAAATAGACGTTTTTGAGAAGTAAGGAAATGATGGACTATAACACTATTGTTATAGTAAATGATTTTCGAAAGAAAATGTTTTTGTATAGTATTAGGATTTATATATCTATCTAAATTTCGAATCCCTATACTTGTGATGTTGGGTTGTTGTAACGATGTTTTACGCAACATCTGTTTTGACCCGAATAAAGATGTTTAAGAGAATGTTTTCCTTAAAGAATAAAATATATACTTAATCGTGTTTTAAGTATATTGAATATTTTCTAAGTGTTGAAAATAAATTGATTTGTGAATTACTTATTGTTAAATAAGTATTTGGAAATGTCTTCCAATATGAAGTGAAATGTTTTGAGATTTTATCTTTTTAAAGATAATTTGAAGTGAATATTTGGCAAATGATTTAATTAACAAAAGATTAATTAAAAGGGCCTAGTGATTGTATATAGTGCTGAATATTTGTTTGTTTGCTTTGATAGTTAAATAACCGACTATCAAATTGCCAAAAAAATTTAGTTCCTCGACTTGATGTGGGAACTATTTAGTCGTACACTTAGTACGTAGCTTTCTGTGTAGGCTTGATTATCATTTGTGTTGAGGATGTTGATTCGTATAGTGCGGAGTATTACTCCAATCTATCGAGCTTCCTTCTTGGCCCGAAGGATAGCAAGTTGAAAGTTGGAAACGTGATAAGTCTACGAGACTTAGTTGATGTGTGAGGTTGAGTAACGCTTCTGCGTTGTTGGTGCGAAGAGACCGGGATAAGATTTATCTGGAAACCACTTCGGACCAACGTATATGCGACGATTGTGCAGGTTGCTTGTGATGGTATTGATTTTCGGAGTTTCATAGTGGGGGACTTCTTGTTGATCGTTTAGGGTTAGAGTCCCAATATACATCCAGTAGCAGTGGTCTCTTCATTATGAAATATCTAATGCGAGGACTATTCGCTACTAATTCTAGGGATATCCCGACAGGATGTGGTAGGAAAGTACCTTCGGTTTGTCCTATTTCTGGACAACTTGTATCGATGTTTGTCTGACATTGCATTTCTATAGATTACGTACATTGGTTTTTACAAACGTACATCAGTGGTGGCAGAGAAGGCAACTTCTCTTAGCTTAACACCCTCCTTGAGACGTATGTGCTCAAGGGTTGTATTTTTGTGGAAGGCAATTAGTAGTCAATGGAAATGGCCGTGTGGCATTCTAAGTGATGTGATATGTGATTGTGAAAGGTAATCGTTGCCTCATCCGGCCTCATCAACCGGAAATGACAAAAATAGTGTTATATGCGGCTAGGCTATATGGGTCGCTCCCATTAGGGTATGATCATCCTCTTCTAGATATATCTTTACACGCTATGACGTCGTGAGATTCTATATTGTTCTGTTTGGTTCTATCTTCTCTTTTTCTTCTCTTCTCTTCTTCTCTCTTCTTTTCTTTCTCTTTACTTTCCGTCTGTTTACGCTTTTTGGGTCGGACATGTATGGATTATTGTCGATTCAAAGAGTATGGATTTTCGGGTTGTCCCCGGTACTATGACGGGCGGTTCCCCAGTAGCCCTGCCATTATATGGAATCCAATCTCCAATAAGCGCTTGTACGATTTTGATTGTGCCTAACTATTGCTGGAACGTAAGATGCAAGCATTTCAACTAGATTCTATTTTACTTTCTATAGACACTATAACAATATCAGACGGATTTGATAAAAATATTTTGGTTATCGTATGGTAAAAACCTGACATGTTTATTTGTGGCTTGGTCTTACAAGATACCATTGTTTTCAAAGGATTTTCAAAAATATAATAATCCAACCGAGTGTGGTGTTCTCAGGCTGGTTTTCCAGACTGACTTGGGTTTGTTTTAATATGATACTCTGGTCAGACCGAGTTAAACAGATCCAGGAAAATATGCTATAGAGCTCAAGAGGCGAGATGGATGGCAGAGACGTATCTCTGTACTTGAATTTTTATTTCCATTGTGTAAGGACCGATAATAAGCTATCCAAAGTGATGGATGATTTTTATACTCTGATAATGGTATGTACATATGACAGTACAGATTTCTTTGTATTTAAAGCTGTTATTATATATCATATTTTGTTTCGCTGCGATTGTGAGATTCTAATGTATTTTTCCTTCTTCTTCTACCTCTTTCTTCTTTTTTACCCGAGTTATTCGCTCTATCATACACTTTGGGTTGAACGAGGAAGAATTATTATCAACTCATGGCATACGGAACTGCGGATCGCTACAGTTGGTATCAAAGCTGAAGGTTAAGCGAGAACCTTGGCTCTGGTGCGGATTACTCATTAGAGATAGAGTCAGTAGTACTCTAGAATGAGCTAAGTGTAATAATAGATATGAATGCATATTTGTTAGTGAATATAAAACAGTTTTATATTGTGTTAACTTATTGGTTGAGTGGTATATAAATTCTTGTCGAATAGTGGGACGCCACTAAACCGATGGGAGTTTCTAAACACTTGAATGCGATAAATTGACACAATATTGTTTTAATTGGGTAAATGAAATAATTTTACCCAAATTGTATTTTCATATACCAGGAATAAATTTCTAAAATTATTTTGGGTTGAACGAAGAAGAATTATTATAACTCAAGGGGTATGGAACGGCGGGTCGCTACTCATAAGAATATCTAGTAGCTGTGAGTGGGTTAAAATACTCACTTTTCAAATAGATTTGAAATCCAAAATAGGGTCAAAAATCCAACAGTCTCAAAATTCATCCAAACCAGTTCCATGTCGTCCGAAATTTCGATACAACCGCAGCAGAAGAAACCTCGCGTGCATCAGACCTCGTTTACAAAAGTTAAGAATATTAAAACATTAAAAAAATTTAAATATAATAATAGATTAAATAAAGTAAAAACATAAACATGTCACCTTTACTCGATCAACCCTAGTGCCAATCACGTACACGCTCGACCAAAGGGACAGCCGCCACCCACGTCCAACTTTCTTCGATTTTTGTCGCGCCCTCATCAATCTCCACCACGATCAGGCACCACCGCCAATATCCTCTCCCAGAGCCGCCCACGAGCGTACCTCCTTCGCCTCTTGTGACTACGCCAGAAACGAATGACGCCACCGTAAATTGAAGCCAATTTCCGATGATCCACCGCCACCTGAGGACGAACGGCCACATGATCTAGGACCTGCATCGCGCCACCTTCCCAACACCACATCCAGATCGTCGATCGGACAACGATCCACCGTTGGATTGTCAAAACCTAAAATGGACGGCCGAGGTTCTGGACAAATGACGATTCGATGGTAAAAATGAATTCCACCAATGAATTGCGCTCGTCGATAACTTCAAAAGGATATAAAATTTAATCAGGTTTAGAGGGATTTGATTTTGAAGTTGAATTTTGAATTGAAATTGAAATGGGGAGTTTAGGATTTCCAGCCATTGAGAAGAAGAAGCAGATAGCTGAATTGTACGTACAAAAATGAGAAGTAATAAGGTTGCTAGGGTTTGAATAAAAGAATATATACTAATGAAGCCCGATAAGAAATGGATAAACCTTCGAATAGATTTGAATCGACGACAACGATCCGAAAAGCACGTTTTTTCTACGGAATGAAAATGGGTCATTTCATACATCAAGATAGATGTTAAACTCAATGGAACTGGTTTCAAGTCCCAATTCCATCGTATAAAGAAGTTAGCTTAAAATTGTAAGGATTGCGGATTAAGGATCTTAAAGCTAATTTAACACTAGAGGAGGGGTGAATAGTGTTTAATAGATTTTAAGACTTATGTGGACTAATTTAAAAATTATGATATAAAAAAATGCAGAACTTAATCACAGAACAAACATAGAATCAAATATAGATGTAGAAAGTAAATAAAAAGCAGTAAAAGGAAAGAACAAACCAGATTTTATACTGGTTAGAGGTTATCCTACATCCAGTCCTACACCAAGGCAAACACCTCGTACAGATATTTGTTATACCAATATCAAGATTACAATCCTCAATTTCTAAAGGCCTTCAGGGATCCTCCTGTCTTCGAGTACGGGGCAAACTCTCTTGATTTACGGGACACAAGATCACCTAACTGATTTCTAGGCACAACCACACCTTACAGAGAGACTCAATAAACTTTTGATTACAAATTGATCCTATAACTCTGAATAGCACTTTGATCTTCGAGAGAGGGAAGAGAATCAAACAAGAATAAGATTCTAATTTGACTCACTTAAGAATTCGGTAGAATTTCAGCACGATCTTAAAAATATGAAAATTTTAGTACATGGATTTATGGAGAAGGAGGGGTGAAGAAAATAAGAAAATAGTTAGTTAAAAAAATTCGTTTGTGACGGCTATTTATAGACCAGTAACGGTCATAACCATTCGTGAAGAGATTTAAACGAATAGACACTTCTTTTGAAAATTGAAACTTTTGAATTTAACAGCCACCATGTCGACATGGGGTATCCCGTGATGTTGACATTCTTAGTTAAAAAACAATGTAAAATTTGTTTTGAAAATGGTATTGAAAGGAAAACAAGACGAAATGATTATGGTGTAAAAATAAACTAATTTTCCTATGTTTTAAAATAAAGAAGAGTAGAAAAATATATTTTTAGAATATATATATATATATATATATATATATATTTGATTTTAAATCTCAGATATATATATATGTTATAAAAAATATTTAAAAATCAGAACATAGTTTTAAAAACAAACGAAGTTTAAAACAAGAGTTTATTTAAAAACAAAAACAAAGAATATTTTAAGGCTAAAACATCTTTTTTGAAAATCATTTGAAAAGATAATTTTTAAGGCTAAAACATTTTGAAAAGCAGTTTTGAAAATCATTTTGAAAAACCTTTTGAAGTAGTTTTGCAAGCTTCTTCCTGCAGAATATCTCATCACATCAAAACTCGAGAACTTGTACGAAATAGGATGTTCTGGGTTTGTAAGCCACTTGTCGCAGGTTTGTAAGCTACTTGTTGTGGGTTTGTAAGCCACTAAGAAGATAGAAATGGGTTTTATCCCAAATGAAATTTGGAATGAAGATTTCCATGCTATTATGAAGTTTTGACAAAAACTAGACACCTATCTTGAAATCTTGATCTTGGTACTGTAGTCTTTAATCTTGATATCTCCATTCTGAATCTTGAGTCTTGAGTCTTTATACTAATCAGTCTTCAGTAATCAACACTTGCATATATGTATATATATATATATATATATATATCCTGCATATACATATCTATTTAGGCAATAGTGTTAGTATATAATTTATAATAAGATAAGTTAAAAAGGTCGTTGTCATCAAAACCAACATCTCAGTTCCTAGCAATCTCCCCCTTTTTGAAGATGACAACCTGTATTTATAAAATATTTATAACTCCCCCTTACTCCAAGCCAACTACTATTTTACTTCTCCCCCTTTGTCATTAACAAAAACTTCTTACTAATAAATTCCTTGAACTTGATATAAGATAATCAACCATAATATAATAGAGTAATCCATATATAAGTGTAATAAGTGCTAAGTGTGATCATAAGTATGAAATGTGATCATAAATGTGAAATGTGATCATGAGTGTGATAATTAGTGTAATCAATAAGTAAATCAATCATCATCCAATTATATTTACAGTAATTATTCAATCCAATCATATATACAAACCATACCAAATGTTTTAAATAAGTCAAGTCAATCAAGTTTAAAACACACCAATCAAATCAAACAAATAACATATAGAATGATTAGACATTCCTTGGTACCTCCACCCATCCATCTTCTCCAAAGATAGGGTCTGCTTTGATGGCATCGCATTCTTTTTTATCTTTGTCGAGAGTGACTAGTGGATTTCCTTCAAGATCGTCCTGTAAGAGCTAAGATCATCCAACGAAGGGCATCGAAATGTCTCTCTTGCTCCTTGATCATTTGTATTTGACTTAATTCTAGGTGGCGTTGATTACGAAGTATGAATGTAAGGATATTCTTGAAGGAAGTGAGAGTATCCTCAAGAGTATCACTTAGATTCTCAATCGGAGAAGCCATAATTTAAAAATATATGAAGAAATAGAAAGGGAGTGATTAGAAATGAAGTTTGATAATTTATTCTGGAAGAATCATGTATGAATAGGGGTAGAAAGTCATTTAAAATGAATAGACACAAGTTAGTTACATGAAATTAAAATTTGAAAATGTAACTACTTTATGCCCGTTGTACGTCGACATGGGGGGATGGTGAATGTCGACATGCCTCTGCCTAAAGTGACAATTTGCTTTTTTTGAATATTATGAACAAATCTATGCAACTAAAATTTGTATAATATAAAAAAAAGCAATTACAGAGACAAGTGAAGTTGAATAACAGGAAACTAAAGATTTCATTAATGATTCTAGTCAACGTTACATAAAATAATATAATATTAACTAAAATAAAGAAAACACAAGGACAGAAATTGAAGTAAACAAGATAACATGAACTAAAACTAATTATATGAAGGCGAAGAAGATGATGATCAAAGTTTTCTACTAACTTTCCCGAAGAACTTGTCGATTTTAGTGGAAATCTTATCCATTTTCTTACTTTTTCTTACTCATTGATCTTTTGAGTGTCTTTCGATTTTTCGCTATAGTTCTTTGATTATTGTGAATGGTCTTATTGGATGGATTAGCGAGATTAGTAGAATATTCAATACTCTCTAAGGAAGTTTCTTGATCTTCCTCCTCTTCATTTTCCATTCTTTCCTCTTCCTCTTCTTCTTCTTCTTCCTCCTCCATTTCTTCCATCTCTTCATAAGCCAGCCTTTCTTCCTTTTCCGTAAGTGTTTCATATGGTTGAAGTACTAATGGAATTTGCATAAGGGAAATGTTTCCATGATTGAACACTTTTCTAGTTATAAATTCTTCCCTTTTGAAATCAACTCCAAAGTGATTAAAAATACGAGTGAGATAAATTCCATGATATAATGTGTTTTCACCGATAGTAAAATTCTTAAGCCTTAGCTCATCCAAAATAACTTGAGCCCAATTGATATCACAATTTCCAAAAATTGCAAAAAGAGCTTTGCAAACTTTCAAAGTTGGGTTGTTGTAGTTTCCCGATCTTGGTATAAGGGTGTGTTAAATGAGAAGGTTAACAATCTTGCTTTTGGACGAAAATAACGATTTTTGAATTCAAATTTTTCATCCCCATCAAAGATGTGGTGAAATGTCTCTCGATCATTTTCATTTATTTGAAATTCTAAGAGATTCATTCCGGTATACTTGCATCCCAAAATATTTCCTAAAATTTCACAATCCAAAACTATTTGTGTTCTTTTAACACTACTTCAAATTTGTCCGTCTTGCCAGTCAATAAAACCATGATTCAAATTTTCATAAAACATCTTAGCAAGATCTGGATAACATGCAAAATCATTTTGTTTGTTATCTAATACACTAATAATAGAACATTGTTGCAAAAGATTTTCAATTTCATAAGAAGGAAATCTTCAAAAATAGCAAATTTCCTCGTATGAATTTTACCAAAATTTACATAGTTGATGGAAGCTTTGATAGCTTCCGGGTCATTAAAAAAAAGTTTCTAATAGCTTTTGGTAGCCTAATGGTCTTAGGAGTGCTTGAAGAGGCCATTGAAGAAGTTTGAGAGGAGTTGAAGATAATGAAGATAAATTTGAAATTTTAAATAAATGTGAAAAGTGATGATAAGGAGAGTGAGTTAAATAGAGTCTATAGACATGTTCTATGGTCAAGAGGCATTTTTTCAGTGCATTGAAGTTGGTGAAAAGGTGGAGGATAATTCAAAAGTTTGAATTCAAATTTTGAAATCAAATTTCTGAGGGGCATGTCGACATGGGGCATCCGGGTATGTCGACAAGTACCTATCGAATCAAATGACAAGTGTATATTCCTAATTTCTAATAAATGTATCTATTATATCCTATATTCTACTTATATAATTCCTGTGATAACATTAAATATAATAATATTTAAATATTAATAAGTTAATATTTAAAATATTATTAAAATAATATTATTTTTGAATATAAAACTCAAATTTCAAGGGATAAATTTGAATTTAAAATTCAAGGAATTTAAAAAATCAAGCAAACAAACAAGCATCCATTCAAACAAGAAAAATTAAAAATAATGTAAAGGCATACATATTTTTAGATCCATACTCCCATCGTCGTCTGATTCATGAATAGTGGTGAAACGCCGATTTGAATTATCTGTCTTCTTTTCATCGTCACTGGATGATGAGTCTGAGTCATCAAGAGTTGCTATGTATGCTTTCTTTCTTTTCCTTGACGAATCATTGTTTGGAGGGAACAATTGTTTATCTAGATATGGACAATCTTTCCTATGATGCCCGACTTTATTGCAATTGTAGCATCTATTATTGTTGACGTTCTCCGTATTATTCTGGACTTCCTTTGATCATTTCTTTTGTAATTATTCATTTTTCTATATTTAAGGAATTTTTGAAAGTTTCTTGTCATGAAAGCAATCTCCTCATCACTGTCTATTTTCGAATCTTCAATTGCTGCATTGAATGCTAATGATTTCTTTTCTGTAGCCTTGTTTTCTCTCGTTCCTTGCAATTGAACTTCATAAGACATCAGATTCCCAAACAATTCTTCTATTTTCATTAGACTGATATCATTTGCTTCTTCGATTGCAAGTGTCTTTTGATCCCATTCCGGAGTTAGTGAATTTAGAATTTTTCTGACTTGGTCTTCCTCCGAAAAACTTTTTCCTAGTGCAATTAGTGAATGAACAATATCTTGAAATCAAAAATACATGTCGGAAATGGCCTCATTTTCATGCATTTTAAACAACTGAAATTGATTAGTTAATATGGAAATTTTAGTCTATTTAACTTTGCTTGTTCCTTCATGAGTAACTTGCAAAGTTATCCAGATTTCAAATGCTGATTTAAAAACAGACACTCTATTAAACTCATTCCTATCTAATGAACAAGATAATATATTCATGGCCTTTGAGTTATTTTATGCAACGCCCTTTTGCTCAGCAGTCCACTGGGAAAAATTGACAGTTGGTTCAACATACTCGGTTTGAATGATATTCCAAGTGTCTAATCCTACTGATGTAAATAAATTTTCATTCTACAAGCCCAATATGCATAATTACTGCCATTGAAAAATGGTGGTCTTACAGTAGACCGACCTTCTACAAATGAACTAGTGTTAGTGTTAACAGAACTAGTGCCAGAGTTGACATTACCAGTGTTGGTAGTGATTAAAACAATTTTCAAGTTTCAGATTATGAAAACTATGGAAATTAGTGCTCTGATACCAATTGTAAGGGAGTGCGGATTAAGGATCTTAAGGCTAATTTAACATTAGAGGTGGTGAATAGTGTTTAATGGATTCTAAGACTTATATGGACTAATTTAAAAATTATGATATAAAAAATGCAGAATTTAATCACAGAACAATCAAAGAATCAAACACAGAGGCAGAAAGTAAATAAAAAGCAGTAAAAGAAAAGAACACACCCGATTTTATACTGGTTCGAAGATACTCTATATCTAGTCCTACACTAAGGCAAACACCTCCTACAGATTTTTATTATACCAATGTCAAGACTACGATCCTCAATTTCTAAAGGCCTTGAGGTACCCTCTTGTCTTCGAGTCCGAGGAAAACTCTCTTGATTTATGGGACACAAGATCACCCAATTGATTTCTAGGCACAACCACCACTTATAGAGAGACTCGGTAAACTTTTGATTACAAATTTATCCTATAACTTGAATAGCACTTTGCTCTTCGAGAGTGGGCAGAGAATAAAATAAGAATAAGATTCTAATTTGATTCACCTGAGAATTCGGTAGAATTTCGGCACGATCTTAAAAATATGAAAATTTTAGAATATGGATTCATGGAGAAGAAGGAGTAAAGAAAATAAGAAAATAGTGGGTTAAAAAAATTCGTTTGTGAAGGCTATTTATAGACCAGCAATGCTCATAACCATTCGTGAAGAGATTTAAACGAATAGACGCTTCTTTTAAAAATTGAAACTTTTGAATTTAACAGCCACCAGGTCAACATGGGGTATCCCATAATGTCGACATTCTTAGTTAAGAAACAGTGTAAAATTTGTTTTGAAAATGATATTAAAAGGAAAACAGGATGAAATGATTCTGGAGTAAAAATAAACTAATTTTTCTATGTTTTAAAATAAAAAAGAGTAGCAAAATATATTTTTAGAATGTATATATAAATTTGATTATAAATCTTAAGTATATATTATAAAAATATTTAAAAATCAGAAGATAGTTTTAGAAACAAATGAACTTTAAAACAAGAGTTTATTAAAAACAAAAAACAAAGAATATTTTAAGGCTAAAACATCTTTCTTGAAAACCATTTGAAAAGATAATTTTTAAGGCCAAAACATTTTGAAAAGAAGTTTTGAAAATCATTTTGAAAAACCATTTTGAAGTAGTTTTGCAAGCTTCTTCCTGCAAAATGTCTCATCACATCAGGACTCGAGAACATGTACAAAACCAGGATGTTCATAGGTTTGTAAGCCACTTTTCATAGGTTTGTAAGCTACTTGTCGTGGATTTGTAAGCCACTAAGAAGATAGAAATGGGTTTCATCCCAAATGAAATTTGGAATGAAGATTTCCGTGCTATTATGAAGTTTTAACAAAAACTAGACTCTTAACTTGAAATCTTGATCTTGATACTCTAGAGTCGTCAATCTTGATATCTCCATTCTAAATCTTGAGTCTTTATGCTGATCGGTCTTCAGTAATCAATATCTGCATATACACACACACACACACATATATATATACATATATACATACATACATACATATACATACATACATACATATATATATATATACATATATCCTGCATATACAGATCTATCTTGACAATAGTGTTAGTATATATTTTATAATAAGATAAGTTAAAAAGGTTGTTGTCGTCAAAACCAACATCTCAGTTCCTAACGAAAATCATCTTATTTCAAATTGATTTCAATTAAATTTAATTAAATTGTATTTCTATGCTTTTCGAGTTCGTACGATCAAACGACAAGTCCAATCATTACGAAATTTGAAACCTTATAATAATTCACCGTTACAGATCCAATGAAACTAGTTTTGTTGAAATCCGAGGCCTTGGCCAAAATGGCTATTTTTACACTAATTAAATAAATTAATATTAAATTAATTGAATCACTTTTTAAATTTCAAATTTTATAACGAACAATTTTCTTCATTTTTGTTTACTTGGACATTTACAAATAACTAAAACAAGTTTACATATAATTTTAGTGTTGAATGATACAATATTTACAGTGTTCAATTTCAACTGTAATTAAATCCAATTAATTTTAATTAATTTCAATAAATTGATTCGATTTGATTCCAATCTTTCACTCATCCAATTATTACTCTAAGAATTTAAGGACCCAGAATTTTTGATATTTGAAATAGGAATATTTATTTAATTTTAAATATTTGAATAGTTAGTTTTGACTTGAATTTCAAATATCACTATTGATTTGGCAATTAAATTATTGGATTTAATAATTGGAAATTGAGTAAATTGCTGAATCAGGAATTCTAGGCTGGTTAAAAATAATATAAAGGCTTACGAATTTATGTTAATAATACTGAAGGTAGTAGGACTTTTAAAATTGAATTTATAAGTGGATTGTTCAGTTTTAAAAGTATACCATTTCAATCGGTATTTAAAAATAGCCTTCCCGGGGCACAATCTCGGAATTTGATGAAACCAGTTCCATTGGATCCTTCATAGTGTTTTATTATCAGATTTCAATTTTCATAGCATTTGGAGGTACGATATAAGAACGCGCTGAAATCTATATTGTAATTCAATATAATAACTGAATCCAGAAGCTATCTTCTTCATACGATCGAATTAGGACTCGAAACCTTTTCTATCTCATTCGGAATAGGGGTATAACATTATGAACGTCTAGCGGCACGCCTCGACAGGAGATGAAGATTTCAAGTTGCGATATCGAGACGATTTAAAATTTATACACACACACACACACACACACATATATATATATATATATATTGTTGATTGACATATATCAACATCAAAGCTTTTTGGCCCTCTCTTCAATCACTATAGCAAGCTTATTTGGGCACGCAAGCATCCCATCATGTTTTGTTTCCCCAATTCTCTTTTTATAAAGGCAAGTAGTTAAACGAAAAAAATAATAAAGCCGAGCCCCTTTCACTTTCCAAAACCGAATCA
Organism: Allium cepa; assembly: GCA_030765085.1. Taxonomy (NCBI): domain Eukaryota; kingdom Viridiplantae; phylum Streptophyta; class Magnoliopsida; order Asparagales; family Amaryllidaceae; genus Allium; species Allium cepa. The sequence continues at coordinate 84,084,784 of CM060945.1, forward strand.
CTAAATTAAAAAAAATCTTTCTTGTTCAAAATCATAGCCGAGAAAAAAAATGCTGCATCCTCCTCGGACTTAAGATCTCGTATTGCCTATTTCAATTCAAAATCAAAATCCTTTTCTCCTCCTCTTAATACGATCAGGGTAATGAAAGAAGAAGCCGCCTCTTTGTATCGAATTCGAATCTCTCGATTCAAGTGAGCTCGAAATCGGAGTTAATGGCGCTAGCACCTGGAAACTACAAGCGATCGAAATCGATTGAGATGATGGCATGCCAGGGATGTGCATGCGAACCAGGCGATGATTTGCGTGGAAAAGGGCTCGACGTTGGTGGATGGTGTTGGTGTTGAGGGCACAACGAGCGAGGCGGAGGTCGCGGCAGTGATGGAGTTCGTGGTTCGCGACGGTCTCGTGAGCGCAGGTAGAGATCGACGGCTTAGTCGAGATTTGCAATGAAGCAACAAGGGTTTGGGAGGTTCGTGCTCGATAGTTCGATGAGGTCGTGATATGGAGGTCGGCGACTAGGGTTCGTTCGAATTTGGTCAGTGTGGTATTAGCCTTTTTTTAATATTTATTACATGCATGTTCCAATTATAAACAGAAAATAAAATAAAAATTTATTCACAGTAAGGTATTAGATTTTTGTTTTGAACTCTATATTTGTAAGTATAGTATGGCAGAAAATTATTTTACAGTAAGGTGTAAAACAAATTAATATTTCAGTTTAAAGGTTTATATATATGTATATGTAGGTATATGTATATGTTTACAACAATGGAATTCACTGTTATGATTACTTATAGTAAATATATGTATGTATACATGATTTTGAAAATAGAATTTTAAATGTTGTAGAGGTTATTTAAAATTTAATTTTTGAAATCCATATAGACATTTTTGTAAATAGATATATATGTAGTCCTAAAGGAAATAATATACATTTACATATCTTAACATACTAGCTTATTTTAAATAATGGATTTGGTGGATAAATTGTTAAATTAACTTATTTGGTTATTTAGTTACTAAAGATAATTTATTAAAGGATTTAATTTTAAATTAAATGATTTGACAATTAAATCTATGGGAATTAATTGTTCGATTAGTTCGAATATTAATACACCATATTATGTTTGTTACAAAGTCTAAAAATCTTGAAGGAAACAAGTCGGAATGGAAATGGGTTGCAAAGAAACAAAAGTGAGTTAATCTCACTCATTTGGATTACATTAAATTTATATAGTTAAATTAAAATTATTGGTTGAATGGTTGAATTGACTGGATGTGATATCATATATATAATAGTATATATATTGGAGTGATTGATGTTCCTGCATTATATAGAGGATGAGACCCTATGTGCCCCGCATAATAGCGGATGACCCTTTGTACCGCGATATCCCCCTTGAAGTGGGATTGGTATTTTATATTGTGCTAACATCTGTGGATGCAGGGAAACAGGTTGGAGGAATCCAACTGGATTCCTCAAAATGTTGAATTTATTTTATATTCAACGATGTGATTTATTTGATGATCTGTGATAGATTATACTGATTATATTGGGGATTGAAATTATTGAATGCTATGGCTTAGCTGAATATATATATCGGTATTTTGAGAAATGGAAAAAAATATATATAAAGCTTGGATTTTTTTTAAAGGAAATGAAAAGAAAATTGTTAAGTAAATAATTATTTGGAATTGGACAAATCGAGTAATAAATTTTAAAAGGAATTTAAACCAGGAAATCTGTTTGAAATCGATTTAGTGTTTTGAAAACTGTGATTTAAAGGAAAATGAGAGATGGAAATTTGTAAAACGGTTTATAAATGAAGTGGAATATTTATCAGTGGATAAATTTTGAAAATATAGATTCTGGTGGAATATATAAGAAATGGTGAGATTCATTTTGAAATAAAAAGGTGATTTTTATTTAAAAGTCGGAAGTATATTTTTCCTGGAAAACTAAGTATAGTTTCAAATAAAATATTTCAAAGTATAAACTAGAAGTAAAAAAATGATTTTAGAATGTTTTAAAAAAATTATTATTTAAATTACTTTGAAGTGAAAAGTAAATATTAATTTAAGTTAATTATGGTAGTTAATTATTTTTAAAGGTAAATTAGTACTATGATTTTTAAAAAGGAATTTGAACATAAATATTTGATATAATAACTTTATTTTAAAAGGAAATTTTGGTTTAAATTTTACTCAGAAACTCGTATAAATTTCTTAAGTATAATTTTTATTTAAGTAATTTTAGTAGACTTAATGTAAATAATTTAAGCATATATTTTTGAAAGTGATTATAAGGAGATGGAAATGTGTTTTAAAAATAAAAAATGGATTTATTTTTAAAGTGTTGGAAGAAATTAATGGGATTGGGTCATAAATCAAATTGGGATAAATCGAGCAGGATTTATAAAGGATTTTACGGACCGAAATATAAATGTATTTTTCTGTAAAACCAAGTATATTTTCAAAGGAGATTTATATGTGTGTGTGTGTGTGTGTGTGTGTGTGTGTGTATATATATATATATAAGTTGGAAGCTTAAGGTTGTTTAAAAAGAATGTTTTAGGAAAATTTTATTTAATCATTTTAACATTTTAAGTAAATATTTGTTAAGTTAATTATAGAAGTATTTTAAAGGTTTAACTACTATTTGATTTAAAAGATGGTTATTAAATATTTATACTCTATCTAATAGTTTATTTTAAAATTAGTTTTGGCTTAAATTTTACATGAGAAATTATTGGAAAATTTCAATACTAGTATTTTAAATAAAGTGTTTTAAGTAATTTTTATTTTAAGTATTCTAAAGTGTATATTTTTGGATAAAGTGATTTGAATTATTTAAAAGCCTAAGTATTAAGACTTGGTGATTTTCAGTTGAAATAAAACAGTTGGGTGGAAATTTATTCCACGAGAGAAAAAGTGATTTGAAAACTATTTTCAAATGGTTGAAGTGCGGAAAAATATCTTGTGAAGATATTTTGAAATAACTAATTTGGGAAACTATTAAGGCCTAATGGTTTTTGGTGGATGTTATATGATAGTTAAATTACCGACTACCATAATTGGCCAATGTGCTGATCGTTTCAAAGAAACCAGGATCGGGATTAATTTCTCGAAAACCACTTCGATCCGGTTTGAGCGTTTTCATGAGGAAGATCAGAGGTTAGAGTTGAAAATGGAGCAGTGGAGTGCAAGGGCTAATCGCTACTAATCCTGAGGGTAATTCCAAAATGCATGTAGTAGGAGTAGTGCCTTAGGTTCCGTTCGGACCGAGAACGGACTTGTATGGACGAATCCTATCAGAACATCGTCAGGAGGACAATGAGCATTCTAAGTGTATGTGTGCTAAAAGTGTAACGTATAGCCTTAAGACTCATTAACCGGGAATGTAACAACAAGATATTTTCAACCATTCGCATCCGCACATGTCGCACTTGAATTGCTCAAAATACCGCATTGTAAATAAAATTTGGCAAATCTCAGAATATACAGTAAATAAAAACCATAGATCACAGACACAAAGTAATAATAGTGCAGCGGAAGTAAAAGAAATAGTAGTTCATGAAGCTACTATATAAATATATCAGAGTTACATAAGATACAACATAAGAAATAAAGTACAACAAAATTTTATACATGATAACCAAATACAAGATGAACACAACACTGGAATCAACGGGATGACTGGAAGTGAAATAGACAAACAAGACAACCAGCGATTCCGATCTCCAGAGAGTGGGAATCCAAATCTGTGAATAACTCAGGTTAACCCAAGCGTAAATAAAATACAAGCACTCGAGTCAGGACATATATACTTATACAATGTAAACCAACTCAAGTGAACTGTAGTAAAGGTACAAGTAACTTAAAGGATGCTTGGGACCGCCCATCCTCTAAGGATCCGTCAAACTATTTACTATGTAGTAATATTCGCTATTATAATAATGTCTGTAGTAAAATAAACTTACTTTAAAATAGCATCACGGGGTTACCTATATAGCCCCATACATGTAATAGTCCCAGTAGTCCATCCAATATCTGTATATCTCCTGATTGGGACACTACGAGAAGATACACATGGGCTACGGGAGAAAACCAAACTCGTAGTAAAGGCTCGATAGGGTAGGTGACACGGCACATAAGGTAATGCCAGGGTAGATATACCAATTACGACACTCGAGCTGGTGGTAACGCAGCAGCCACATACGCCCACCGCGGAACACATTCCCAAAATCGGAGGGGCGCCCAAACAATCACAAGTAACAGAATGGTGTCGAAGAAATGCGTCCGCTACGAGGTGCGACCTCACTGGTCTGAGACCGCTCCTATTTTAGCCACCTTATGCCAACTCACGGGAATTGGGTCCACGTAACATACCACAAGAACGTCGCCACCATCCTACTTCATTTTGGAATCTCCACCGCGTACACGGTTGTCAAAGTGGTTTTCGGTATTGTAACAACCCACATATTTGTCGATTTTATACTTAAATGTTTTATTTAAATATTTTATCGATATTCGGAATTTAGTCCGAAAAGCTACTTTTTGCATACGGTCGAATTAGAACTCGGGACCACTTCCATTGAGTTCAAAATGACGTTTGCAACCTTTTTGAGTATAAACTTTGATATATTTGGAGCTAGTCAAAAATTTGACCATTTTCACTTTGGGTTTGGGTTTGGGTTCAGCCCTATGTTTAACTTATATCCAAATCTGAACCACTCCTCCCCATTCACTCTCACTTTCTCCTCTTTTCAGTTCTTAAGCATCAATGGTGGGAGAGATGGGAAATTAAAACTCCAAAACCCTAGTTTTCTTTTGCAAATCAAGGTCTAGCTCCAAACTAATAGAAGAACCCATTGGTAAGCTTCTCTTCTTCTTCTCCAACTCATTCTCCTATCAATTTCAGAAATTCCTAAACCTAATTTAGGAAATGTTTCTCTTTTTAGCTTAGATTCAAGCTTGTTGAGTTGGAATTGAAGAGTGATTGTCATTGTCATTGTTCTATAGCTTCTTCCTCCTTGTTCTTGTGCATAAAGGTGAGATTTTTATCTCACATCTTTTTCTATATCTATCTTTGTGGTTAGGTATGAATTCCTAACATTTGTGCATATTCATTTGCTTTTGATTTGGAACGAATTGGTGAATATTCCAATTTTTTGTGAAAATCCTTTTATGGATGTTTGATCACGATATTTAGGGTGTATAGAAGAGCCTATAAGGCCGGGTTGTCATTTGACGTAAATCCTTAGTCGTCGTTGCTCGCTCGATCGCTCCCGATATCGTTTTGGCCATATGGCCTAGGCAAATTGTTGCCCTTACCAGGTTTTCAGACGTCTGGAGACCAATGCCAGACGTCTGGTTTTGCAACCTGGAGAAAAATAAAATACAGCAGAAAAATAAATAAGGCAGTGGCTAATTTCAGATGTCTGAATTATCGTTTCAGACGTCTGGAATAAGGTTAGACGTCTGATTTGTGTTTTCAGACGTCTGGTTGGTTTTCTGGAATATTTCAAGAAACCAAAACCGGACGTCCGGAGTTTCCTCCAAACATCTGAATGTTTTTCAAACGTTTCATTTTAGGTTTCAGACGTCTGGATGGTTTTCTGGAAAATTTTCGAAAACCAAATCCAGACGTCTGGACAATCCCTCAAACGTTTGGAAATCCCTAGTTTTGCCTATTTGCCTAATTTTGAGTAAAACTTCCAATATTAATCGATTTTTGTCGATCCGATTAGTTGTTATCACTATTATCGACTTTGATGACTTCTCTCTTTGGATTTTTGGGGATATCCATTTTGATGGATTTGGTATCGATTTCTTTGGATTTTATTCACGTCTTCGAATGTGAACTTTGGTGAACGATTGTTTCTACAATCATTTTTGTGATTTGTCACTTTAAAAATATAAAAGTTTTCTATACTATTAGTAAATATCAAAACTCTTTCATCAAAACGATTTCAACACTATTTTATTTGCAAAGCTCGTTTTTCTCAAACCGTTTTCCAATCTACTAGTATATACAAACATTTACCTCACTCGTATGAGAAATCTAATTAAATGACTTAGTAAAACAAGTGGTATGAAACGCTTGCGTTTACTTCGTTGGTTAATTCTTGGACTTGTTCGATTGAATCTCTTGTGACAATTTTCTAGTGGAGATCTACAATTTGTTCGCAAATATTTAAGTTAAGCTAGTGGTTATGAGACATGATGCTAAACTAATATATTTACTAGCTTATTGTAATTAACACTTCTTGATGATCAATGACAATCATTTTTGTGATTTAGACTAGCAATGTGCGATGTCTCTTTGTCTCCGAGGGAGACTAAACCCCGTTTTGTGGAGTTTCGACTCAAATTGTTGGGGTAGCAACCCATGGTCTTCGGGCCGTTTGTGGAGCTTCGGCTAAATTTGTGATGGTTAGCAACCATGGAATTAGCGTTCCGTTTGTGATACACGTGTTGGTGAGCTTTATGCTCCCGTTTGTGATAGGCCTCCCCCCTTTTTGTGATTTCTGGATTTCTATTGATGATTTCTAGAATTTGTGCTTCGCCAATTTTCGTGATTTTCATTGATAAGTTCTATCAATATTTGTGCATTGGTGAATTTGTGTGTTATTGACTTTTGTGATTGGCATTGATATAATTGTCAATATTTATGGCTTTTGTAAAGGAGATATAGAGTATGACATTCATTTTTATCTTTGAGAAGATTCTTGTGATATTGATTAATCTCTTATTGATTATCATTTACATGCTTGTTATTGTATGTCATTATGGTTATTATATGTGCATGTCATATCTTTTATTCTTTATCATGTCATCTGATATTTATAGCTAGACTGATCCGTTTATTATTCTCTTATTAAATAATACTCGGGTCAGACCGAGATATTACAGGTGCTTCTGCTTGACTTTACATCCGGGATTACCTCCTTGACTTTTGGTTAACTACTTAGATTAGTAGTTTTTGGTTGTATACAATTGAGATATAGACTCCATGATGTATACTTATTCTTTTGTGTAGTTCTTGTAACTATTCTTTTGTGATATTGTGGATCTTTTTAGACCGCTACTCTGATATACACTTCTAAGTGTAATATTCATATCTATTTCCGCCTTTGTGATATGAATTATCAGTGACTGATTTACGTTATGCTTATTTCTATATTTGTTTCCAAAGAATTTATATAGCCACTGTGTAGTAGCTTTGAGTTTGTATCGGTACGTCGGATTTCCTCTTGAGATGAAAAGCGAAATTTTTATCTGGCATATCAGTGCTCGCACAAAGCAATTACATGGATGGTCGCTCCTCAACAGCCTTATTCTCTGCGCTAGTTGACAGCACTACACCGTAGTGTTCTCGGCTATCGTGGTTATAGAGGTGGGGGCATCACAGCTTAGTATCAGAGCCAAACTTCGGAACAATGTAGAATAATTAAACAAGGATCATCGTCCTAAGTCCATCTTAGGAGTCGTGCTTTAGGATTTAATTCGAGTCTTCGTACCGATTCATCCTAAATTTCTTTACGATTCCTTGTTTTATCTATCAAGATTGCCTGATATTCATTTGGTGAATAACCTTTTTCTTCTTCTTCTTTCTTTCTTTCTAAAGGAAGAGAAATGTCTAGACCAGGCCGCCCCAGAGCCATGCCATCTAGCACTCCACCCCAGGATGGAGTTCTTATGACTGCTCAACAGCTTCTTGATTTAGTAACAAATGCTCAACAGCTGGAGCTAAACCGGAACCTACTCACCCAAAGTCGGGATTTGCAAGCTTGTGTAGCGATTATACCAACTTGGGTGGGAAGCCCTTTAAAGGTTCTGAAACTATTATCGAGGTCCAGGCTTGGTTAAGGACATGCGATCGAATCTTCCCTCGCATGAATCTTGTTGATCTTCACCGAGTTCAGGTGGCCTCCAGTATGCTCCAAGAGAGAGCATTGGACTGGTACGAACTTCTTATTTCTGAGATTAATGAAGCGGATCTCACCTGAGAGCAATTCTAGGAACGCTTCGAGTTGAAATTTGTACCAGAAGCAGAGAATGTGACATTGGCTCGACGATTTATAGACCTTGTTCAAGGTAAATCCTCCGTGACTGATTATGTCACCTCCTTCGAGGCGCTTTCTAAATATGGGTTGAATACATCAACACCCCATTGAAGAAGAATCAAAGATTCGTTTATGGCTTAAACAAAAATCTCAAGAAGCCATTACTTCTAAAATTAGAAGTTCCTTTCGACCAACTCATTGATACCGCTCTTCGTCTTGAAGAGGCTGATAGGGAAAGTGATGTTGAAGTGGTGGCTTCCAAACCAAACTTCAACAACAAGAAAAGGCCTAACAAATTCAAATGCCCTTATCCCAGCAAAAAGGGTGAGCAAGCATCTACGACAGCTAAGACTCCGACCTTTGGTCGTGGGGAATGCTATAATTGTGATTCAAAGGACCATTATTCAAATAAGTGTTCGAAGCCCCTCTCTTGCCGCCACTGCAAAAGTCCCGGCCATGTTATACCTTCATGCCCCAAGCTTCAAGGCAAGAAGGAGGGAAAGCTTAATGTTGCCCAAGCCCCTGGCAACACATCTCGTGGTCAAGGTATTCCTCATACTACTATCCTTGATGGCATTATTGTGTTTCGTGATCATCCTATTCGTGTTCTTTTTGATACGGGTGCATCCCATTCTTTTATTTCAAAAGAACTTGTTGATACTTTTTCTTTGGATGTTATGTGTTTAATGACTTCTTTGAGAATTGCGAATCCAGTTGGTGGATCCGCAACACTCAGTTTATTGTGTAAAGATGTCGAGATTATTTTGTGTGATTTTTCTTTCCTAGCCAATTTGCATGTAATGCGTTATTTAGGCTTTGGAATGATTTTGGGAATGGATTGGCTTAACCGTTATGAAGTTATATCCTATGTCCCAAGCGGACTATTTATCTCCGACACCCGCAATCTGTAAAGCAGATTTCTATTATTCTTAAAGATTCGGATTCCAGCGTGGCCGTATCTTTATATTCTTTAAATCCTCGTGATAATGATGATGATGATGAGGAAGACGTCATTTCTCGAATTCACGTTGTCCGTGAATTTTCTGACATATTCGAGCCCGTTTTAGGTTTACCACCTAAGCGAGCAATTGAGTTCAGAATTAATCTTACCTCCGGAGCTCAACCTATTACTCGTCCTCCTTATCGCATGTCCAATAAGGAAAATGACGAGATGCGCAAACAATTATCCGAATTGGAGACGAAGCAATTTATTCGCTCTAGTTCCTCGCCTTGGGGAGCTTCGGCAATTTTTGTGAAGAAATCCGATGGTACGCTTAGGCTTTGCGTTGACTACCGCAAGCTTAATGATCTTACAATCAAAAATAAATATCCTTTACCTCGGATTGATGATCTATTCGATCAACTTTGTGGTGCTAAAGTCTTTTCACAATTGGACTTGGCTACCGGTTTTCATCAGCTTCGTATTGCAGAGGATAGCATTCCTTTGACATCGTTCCGTACTCGGTATGGATCTTATGAATGGCTAGTTATGCCGTTTGGTTTAATGAATGCTCCGGCTTATTTTGTTGACCTCATGAATCGAGTTTTCGAAGATTTCCTCGATCGGTTTGTTCTCATCTTCATTGATGATATTCTTGTATATTCAAAAACCGAGGAGGAACATGAAAAACATCTTCGGATTGTATTGGAAACCCGTAGGAGTAATCAATTAAAGGCAAAATTTTCTAAATGTCACTTTTGGCGGTCTAGTGTAAAGTTTCTCGGTCATATTATTTTCGAATTCGGAATATCCATGGATCCTTCAAAGATTGAAGCAATTCAAGATTGGAAAAGACCCGAGAGTGTGACTGAAATCCGTAGCTTTCTCGGATTGGCGAGCTATTACCGTCGTTTTATAAAGGACTTTTCTAAAATTGTCGTGCCTCTTACTGGCTTAACCAAGAAAGGCGTTAAATACATTTGGTCGGACAAATGTGAAACTTCTTTTCAGGAATTAAAAGAACTCCTATCTAATGCTCCTATTCTTGTTATTCCCGAAGGGAATCAAGATTTTATTGTTTATGCTGATGCTAGTCGCATTGGTTTGGGTGCCGTTCTTATGCAAAAAGAACGTGTTATTGCTTACGCTTCTAGGCAATTGAAGCCAGCTGAGACTAGGTATGCCACACATGATTTAGAACTCGCGGCTATCGTTTTCGCCCTTCGTATTTGGCGTCATTATCTCTTGGGAGAAAAATTCATTCTTTATACCGATCATAAGTCTTTGAAGTATTCATTCTCTCAAAAGGAACTTAATTTGCGTCAACAGCGTTGGCTCGAATTTCTTGCTTCTTATGATCTTGATATTCTTTATACTCCCGGTAAGGGTAATCCTGTCGCCGATGCTCTTAGCCATAAGCAACAAGCAGTTGTTTCTATGATGATATCCGAATGGAAAGATCTCGAGAACATATCCACTTGTGAGATTCGAGAGCGCGTATCCGATTTATGCTCATCATTTGTTTTATGTAGCCCTGAGGCTCATCCTTCTCTCTTAGACCGCATTCTTGAAGCTCAAAAGCTGGATCCCGAATTGGCTCTTCTTAGCCAAAGATTTTGGGATAAAACTGATATTGAAGGTTTGAAAGACTTTGATATTGATTCTCGTGGAGACATTCGAAAATTTGGTAGACTTATCGTGCCAAATATTAGTGATCTTCGTAAAGATATTTTAGAAGATTCACGTCGTTCTAAATTTACCATTCATCCCGGTAGTAGAAAAATGACACAGCGGATATTACGAAAACAATGAAATCGATGAAGTGTAGCAATCGGTGGATTGATGAATACCAAAATGCCCAAATTCGTTGATTCGAAGATACCGAATTCTAGCTATCTCTAACACGTTGATCGCGCACGATACCATGAAAGAAGATCTTCAATTCTTCAAGCGTTGATCAAGCACACTTGATTCCGCGAATCGGCTTCAACAATCGTTTATTCGAGCGCACTCGAATAACCGAAAGTGGAGATAGGAGATTACACTCAACTACCAATTTAAGAAGAAAGCACACATCAATCAATAAGAATTTTATTCAAAAATCAACAACTTGAAATGTACAACTCACTCCCTATTTATAGTGTGTCTCAACCTGGCCCTTAAGTCGTATGCGACTTACGACTCAACATAAGTCGGCGGCGACTCAACGCATACGGTTTATCACTTACACACAATACCGACTCAATGAATCCACGACTCAACAGACTCACGCCTCACGACTTAGGAGCATTACAACACATACATGCATCAGAACATAGTACACGAAATACGACTCAAGACAATTACGACTTAACAGTTTACAACGACTCATGACTTAGTACAAACAGATTGACCTGCGACTTACGACTTAGCTTAAGTCGGGGGCGACTTAAGGAATGCCTTCAGAAACTCCATACGACTTATCATGAGTCATAGCTCGTGACATATCAATATCTTCCCACAACTTATCCCCGAACGACTCAACCCCAAACGACTTAACTAGGTCGTGCCCTTCCTCCGACTCAAGGCCTTTAATAGCTGGAACTTTCCCCTGCTTCATGTTAAGTAGTAGACGACTTATGGATGAGTCGTTGTGTCGTGTACGACTCATCAAACTCGAACACCTCAAACTCCTGTTAAGTCGTAACTCCTTCTCTTCATTCTTGTTAAGCCGTAGCTCTTTCCTCCAAGCTTTGTTAAGTCGTACACGACTTAAAACTTCCTCATTAACTCTGTTAAGTCGTAGACGACTTAAAACTTCCTCATTAACTCGCAGCTTCTCCTTAGGTCGTAGACGACTCACGCCACTAACTTGCAATTCGTTGACCCAGGTATGAGCTGCATCATCCTCCCCTAGTTGAGAAAAATTCGTCCTCGAATTTGTAAATTCTTCCCCATCAGATTGTCCATCTCCATAATATGGCACAAGATGCTTAACATTGAATACGTCAGAAGTGTATACATCCTCCGGCAACTTCAACTTATAAGCATTCTCATTGATCCGTTTCACAACTTCTACTGGACCAATTTTTCTAGCTTTCAACTTGTTATAAGCGCCTACTGGAAAACGATCTTTTGTTAACACTGCATACACCAAATCACCTTCATTAAATTCAACATTTCGTCGCTTCAAATCTGCAAATTTCTTATATTTCTCATTTGACTTTTCCAATCGTTCCTGAACGATTCTATGACATTCCGTCAAACTTTCAACAAAGTCAGCAGCCCGTTTAACCGTCCCCTTCGGTTGTGGTATTACCGCCAAATCCAACGGTCCCCTTGGCCAACTTGAATATACAATTTGAAATGGACTGAATCCCGTACTACGATTCACTGCTTGATTATGAGCAAACTCTGCCTGGCATAACTTCATGTCCCAACTCTTCAGATTATCCTGCACAAGACATCGCAACAAATTTCCCAATGATCTGTTAACAACTTCTGTCTGCCCATCAGTTTGCGGATGATAAGCACTACTAAATTTCAGCTTGGTTCCCACCATCTTCCACAAACTTAACCAAAAATGGCTCAAAAATCTGGTATCCCTGTCTGAAACAATAGACTCCGGCAACCCATGTAAACGATAGATTTCTTTAAAGAATAACTGAGCAACTCGAATAGCATCCGCCGTCTTCTTACAAGCAATAAAATGCGCCATTTTCGAAAACCGGTCCACCACAACAAATATAGAATCATTTCCCCTTTGAGTTCTAGGCAAACCCAAAACGAAATCCATGCTGATATCATCCCATGGTTTAGTTGGTACATGTAACGGCATATACAATCCTGCATTTGTCGCTGTTCCCTTCGAAACCTGACATATATGGCATCTCTCCACAAACCTTTCAACCTCTCTCCTCATTGACGGCCAAAAGTAAGATTGAGAAACTAAATGCAATGTACGATCACGGCCCACATGTCCTTCCTCGTGCAACTCTTTGATAATCTTCAATCTCAAACTGCTTTCTGGAATAAATAATCGATTCCCTTTAAACAAGAATCCATCAACCAACATAAATTCATCAGTATATCCATCCTTAACTTTCTCAACGAACTTTGCAAAGTAAGGATCCTCCTCAACCAATTCTAGCAATAAATCAAACCCTATCACCTCAACTTTCATTGTAGTCAACAAATGACTCCTCCTACTCAAAGCATCAGCTACACGATTTGTTACCCTCGATTTGTGCTTCACAACAAAAGTAAACTATTGCAAATAAGCAATCCATGGTGCATGTCTTGCTGAAATCTTATCCTGTCCTTGCAAATGCTTCAACGCCTCATGATCAGTGTAAAGAAAAAACTCTTTCTGAAATAGATAATGCCTCCAATGTTTAACAGCTTGCACAATGGCATAAAACTCAACATCGTATGTACTGTATCTCATCTTTGCCCCTGATAACTTCTCACTGAAATAAGCAACTAGCCTCCCATTCTAACTCAACACTCCTCCAATCCCAACCTTTGATGCATCAGTGTGTAGCTCAAACAACAACTGAAAATCTGGTAATACAAGAATTGGTGCTGTCATCAAAAGTTCTTTGATTCGTTCGAAAGAATCCCCCGTTTCCTCCGACCAAGAAAACTGCTTCCCTTTCATACAATCAGTAACCGGTGCCATCACGCTACTGAAGTGTGGAATGAATCTTCGGTAGAATGATGCCAATCCATGAAAACTTCTAACTTCAGTGATAGTTCTCGGCTGTGGCCAATTTCTAATAGCTTCAACTTTACTCTGGTCCACTTGGATTCCCTTCTCAGATACAATATATCCCAAAAATAAAACACTTCTCGTCATGAACACACATTTCTTCGTAGCTGCATAAAATTATTCCTCACAAAGAATAATTAACACTCTTCTCAAATGCTCTACATGCTCCTCTGTGCTCCTGCTATATATCAGAATATCATCGAAATAAACCAACACGAACTTCCCAATGAATGGTCTAAAGATTTGATTCATAACCCTCATGAACGTACTTGGTGCATTCGATAGACCAAACGGCATAACCAACCATTCATATAATCCTTCCCTCGTCTTGAATGCGGTCTTCCATTCGTCTCCCGGTCTAATTCGAATCTGATGATAACCACTCTTCAAATCAATCTTCAAAAAGATAGTAGCCCCACTCAACTGATCTAGTAAGTCATCCAACCTTGGCATAGGAAATCTTTAGCGAACAGTAATCTTGTTCAAAGCTCTACTATCGGTACACATATCCATGTTCCATCCTTCTTCGGTACCAACAAAGCTGGTACTGCACAAGGACTCAAGCTTTCCTGAACACGTCCCTGCTCTATCAACTCTTCCACTTGCCTTCGTAACTCCTCATGTTCCTTCGGACTCATTCGATAATGTGGTCGATGTGGTAAAACTGCTCCCAGAACAAGATCAATTTGATGTTGAATGTCCCTTAGTGGCGGTAACTCCTTTGGCAACTCTTCTGGAAATACATCTTCAAATTCTTTCAAAACTGGCTTTGCTTCTTCTGGAATTTCAACTTCTTCACTACACTCTCGTCCAATCAACAAATAGACTTTAGGCTCATCTTCAACCTCCTTGACAAACTCCTTCAAAGATAGCAAAGTTTTCAGTTCTTCAATCTCCTCTAACTTGCTTTCCTTCTGTTGTTGCTTCTTAGGAACTAAAGTGATTTTAGTACCTTCAAACATAAAACTGTAACTATTAGCACGACCATCATGTTGCACTACTCTATCAAACTGCCATGGTCTGCCCAACAACAGATGACACACATCCATGTCTACAACATCACACCAAATTTCGTCTTTGTATTTCTTCCCAATTGAAAAATTAACACAAGCCCTTCGACACACCTTCACTTCACCTCCCTTCCTTAACCATGCTAACTTGTACGGTTTAGGATGCTTCTCAGTTTTCAAGTTCAACTTCTTTACTGCTTCTGTAGAGATAATATTGTCACAACTCCCAGCATCAATAATGAACTTGCAAACTTTTCCCAAAATAGTGCATGTCGACTAGAAAATATTGCTTCTCAACCAACTAGAATCTTCCTCTTGCTTTGGTGTAAGACAAGATCTCCTCATCATCAAATTACAACCTTCATCCCCGGACAATAAGTCTTTCTCCTCGACATAAGGTGTATTTGAACATTCTGCCTCCTCACCATCATCCTCCTCAACTTCTGCAACCATGGTTCTCTTCTTTGGCTTCAGACATTCATTGCTTTTATGACCCAACTCCTGGCAATTGTAACATTTGAAACCACTGCTAACCTTTTCCTTCTCAGCCTCCTTCACCACTGGCTTACTGATAGGTTTAGGAACATTAGAACTCCCACTAACACCCTTCACTTGATTATTGGAATTAGTAAACACACCACCTCCACGCCTTCCCTGCTTCTCCCAAGCCAACGCTTTCTGATGTGCCTCTGCTACTGATCTCGGATCAAACATATTAACCATATCCTGGATCTGCATTCTCAATCCCCCAATGAATCTAGCAGTTAGCTGTTCTTCCGTTTCCATAATATCATTCCTGGCAATGAGTTGGTAAAATTCATCAGCATAATCACTAACAGACTTCGTCCCTTGCCTCAGATTCTGCAACCTCTGGTACATAAGTGATTGATAGTTGTAGGGTAAGAAAGTAGCTCTCATCAACTTCTTCATCTTCTCCCATGATTCAATCTTTGACTTCCCCATTCTCTCCCTCGTAAGTTTAGTTTGCTGCCACCATGCCAAAGCTCTCCCCCTCAACCTTGTAGCAACTAACTTCACCCTTCGATTCTCCGGAACCTCCTTGAAATCAAAGATTTCTTCTACATTAGACAACCAATCAAGAAATTCTTCGGCTACCATTCCACCTTTAAATTCAGGAATTTCCATCTTCATACCCGATTCCCATCGACGATCATCTTCAACATCTCGATATGAATTTCGAACTTGGTCTCGATCTCGATAATGAATGCTAGCTCTATCACCCTCTTCAACAAAATCAAAAGTACGCCTACATCGATCTCGACCATTACCATCCCTTCGTTCATGCATGCTTCTTCGACTATGTCTCTCTTCATCTCTATACGCCTCATTGTCAAATTCACGTTGACTTCTTCTCTCTTCATGTCCGTAGTCATGATGATCTCTCCGTGATGAAATTGATGTTTCTCTTCTATCTCTAAAAGAATGCGGTGATACCCTCCTCGCTTCCGTAACCGATGGAGAAACTCGGTTTCCTCCATGGTTCGAGTTTGGTGATCTCCTCCTTTGAGTTTGATTCAAGTCATTCATCAACTTCTCTAACTTTCCAATTCCTTCATCAAATTTCTCATTAATACGTTGTTCCATAAGCTCGACTTCTTCTCTTCTATACAACGCTTCAACATTTTGATGACGATTAGCTCTCCTTGGCGGCATGATTGGAAACTCTTCACAACACTTCAACAAATACTTCAAATTTAAAAATTGGCTCCAAGTCTCGGCTTAGCTATGATTGGCTAAGTCTCGCTCTGATACCAAAACTGGCGCAGCGGATATTACGAAAACAATGAAATCGATGAAATGTAGCAATCGGTGGATTGATGAATACCAAAATGCCCAAATTCGTTGATCCGAAGATACCGAATTCTAGCTATCTCTAACACGTTGATCGCGCACGATACCGTGAAAGAAGATCTTCAATTCTTCAAGCGTTGATCAAGCGCACTTGATTCCGCGAATCGGCTTCAACAATCGTTGATTTGAGCGCACTCGAATAACCGAAAGTGGAGATAGGAAATTACACTCAACTACCAATTTAAGAAGAAAGCACACAGCAATCAACAAGAATTTTATTCAAAAATCAACAACTTGAAATGTACAACTCACTCCCTATTTATAGTGTGTCTCAACCTGGCCCTTAATTCGTATGCGACTTACGACTAAACATAAGTCGACGGCGACTCAACGCATACGGTTTATCACTTACACACAATACCGACTCAATGAATCCACGACTCAACAGACTCACGCCTCACGACTTAGGAGCATTACAACACATACATGCATCAGAACATAGTACACGACATACGACTCAAGACAATTACGACTTAACAGTTTAAAACGACTCATGACTTAGTACAAACAGATTGACCTGCGACTTACGACTTAGCTTAAGTCGGCGGCGACTTAAGGAATGCCTTCAGAAACTCCATATGACTTATCATGAGTCGTAGCTCGTGACATATCAATATCTTCCCACAACTTATCCCCAAACGACTCAACCCCAAACGACTTAACTAGGTCGTGCCCTTCCTCCGACTCAAAGCCTTTAACAGCTGGAACTTTCCCCTGCTTCATGTTAAGTCGTAGATGACTTATGGATGAGTCGTTGTGTCGTGTACGACTCATCAAACTCGAACACCTCAAACTCCTGTTAAGTCGTAACTCCTTCTCTTCATTCTTGTTAAGCCGTAGCTCTTTCCTCCAAGCTTTGTTAAGTCGTAGACGACTTAAAACTTCCTCATTAACTCTGTTAAATCGTAGACGACTTAAAACTTCCTCATTAACTCACAGCTTCCCCTTAGATCGTAGACGACTCACGCCACTAACTTGCAATTCGTTGACCCAGGTCTGAGCTGCATCACAAAATGTACGCGGATATGAAGCGACTATATTATTAGGAGGGAATGAAATCTGATATTGCTAACTTCGTTAAGTGTTGCATGACTTGCGAGCTTGTTAAAGCCGAACATCAAAGGCCCGGTGGGTTATTGCAACCTTTAGAAATTCCAATTTGGAAGTGGGACCAAATTTCCATGGATTTTATAGACGGCCTTCCCCATTCTCGTTCGGGTCGTGATAGCTTATGGGTGATTGTTGATAGACTTACTAAATCTGCCCATTTTGTTCCCGTTCGATCTAACCGAACCGTTCCTCTTTTGGCCAAACTCTTTATCAAAGAAATTGTTAAATTTCATGGAGTTCGTACTTCTATTGTTAGTGATCGTGATCCATTGTTTACTAGTGGATTTTGGAAGAGTCTTCAAAAAGCTTTGGGAACGAAGCTTAATTTTAGTACCGCTTATCATCCCCAGTCCGATGGACAAACCTAGCGTGTGAATCAAACTCTTGATGATCTTCTTCGTGCTTGTGTGCTCGACTTCGGTGGAAGTTGGGAAGATCATATTTCTCTTGTTGAATTTTCGTATAATAATAGCTTCCAATCTAGTATTGGTATGGCACCTTTCGAGGCACTCTATGGAAGGCCATGCCGATCTCCTTCTTGTTGGCTTTGAGGCCGGTGAGAAGCTGGTTTTAGGTCCAGATTTTATTCGAGATTCCACAGAGAAAATTGACCTTATTCGGCATAGAATGAAAGAAGCCCAAAGTAGACAAAAATCCTATGCCGATAATCGAAGAAGGAAATTAGAATTTTCTGTTGGAGATCTTGTTTTTATTCGTGTTTCACCTATGAAAGGTGTTGTGCGTTTCAGTCGACCGGGAAAGTTAGCGCCTCGATATATTAGGCCATTTCCTATCACTGAACGTATTGGTTCTATGGCTTATCGCCTTGCATTATCGGCTCAGTTTTCTGCTATGCATGACGTGTTTCACGTTTCTCAATTACGGAAATGCCTTCGGGATTCCGATTCTATTCTTGAGCCGGGGTCGTGGAAGAGATTGAAGTTTCGCCTAATTTAACTTATGAGCAACATCCTATTCGAGTTATTGCTTCGGAGGTCAAATGCCTTCGAAATAAAGATGTCCCGCTTGTGAAAGTTCAATGGTCTTCAAATCCTAAGGATTATTTTTGGGAATCTAGAGAGCTCATCGAGCGAACACATCTGGACTTGCTTTCTCATGCTCTTTGAGGTGAACTTCTTATTTCAAATTACTTTTGTGTTAATATGCTTTTATGGTTGTTACTTTTTATTTCCATCTTATATATTGCAAGGACGCAATTTCTTTAAGGAGGGGAGTCTGTAACAACCCGCATATTTGTCGATTTTATATTTAAATATTTTATTTAAATATTTTATCGATACTCGGAATTTAGTCCAAAAAGATACATTTTGCATACGGTCGAATTAGGACTTGGGACCACTTCCATTGAGTTCAAAATGACGTTTGCAACCTTTTTGAGTATAAACTTTGATATATTTGGAGCTAGTCAAAATTTTGACCATTTTCACTTTGGGTTTGGGTTTGGGTTCAGCCCTATGTTTAACTTATACTCAAATCTGAACCACTCCTCCCCATTCACTCTCACTTTCTCCTCTTTTCAGTTCTTAAGCATCAATGGTGGGAGAGATGGGAAATTAAAACTCCAAAACCTTAGTTTTCTTTTGCAAATCAAGCTCTAGCTCCAAACTAATAGAAGAACCCATTGGTAAGCTTTTCTTCTTCTTCTCCAACTCATTCTCTTATCAATTTCAGAAATTCCTAAACCTAATTTAGGAAATGTTTCTCTTTTTAGCTTAGATTCAAGCTTGTTGAGTTGGAATTGAAGAGTGATTGTCATTGTCATTGTTCTATAGCTTCTTCCTCCTTGTTCTTGTGCATAAAGGTGAGATTTTTATCTCACATCTTTTTCTATATCTATCTTTGTGGTTAGGTATGAATTCCTAACAGTTGTGCATATTCATTTGCTTTTGATTTGGAACGAATTGGTGAATATTCCAATTTTTTTGAAAATCCTTTTATGGATGTTTGATCACGATATTTGGGGTGTATCGAAGAGCCTATAAGGCCGGGTTGTCATTTGCCGTAAATCCTTAGTCATCGTTGCTCGCTCGATCGCTCCCGACATCGTTTTGGCCATATAGCCTAGGCAAATTGTTGCCCTTACCAGGTTATCATACATCTGGAGACCAATGCCAGACGTCTGGTTTTGCAACCTGGAGAAAAATAAAATACGGTAGAAAAATAAATAAGGCAGTGGCTAATTTCGGACGTCTGAATTATCGTTTCAGACGTCTGGAATAAGGTTAGACGTTTGATTTCTGTTTTCAGACGTCTAGTTGGTTTTCTGGAATATTTCCAGAAACCAAAACCAAACGTCTGGACTTTCCACAAAACGTCTGAATGTTTTTCATATGTCTGATTTTAGGTTTCAGACGTCTGGATGGTTTTCTGGGAAATTTCCAGAAACCAAATCCAGACGTCTGGACAACCCTCAGACGTCTGGAAATCCCTAGTTTTGCCTATTTGCCTAATTTTGAGTAAAACTTCCAATATTAATCGATTTTTGTCGATCCGATTAGTTGTTATCACTATTATCGACTTTGATGACTTCTCTCTTTGGATTTTTGGGGATATCCATTTTGATGGATTTGGTATCGATTTCTTTGGATTTTATTCACGTCTTCGACTGTGAATTTTGGTGATCGATTGTTTCTACAATCATTTTTGTGATTTGTCACTTTAAAAATATAAAGGTTTTCTATACTAGTAGTAAATATCAAAACTCTTTCATCAAAATGATTTCAACACTATTTTATTTACAAAGCTCGTTTTTCTCAAACCGTTTTCCAATCTGCTAGTATATACAAACCTTTACCTCACTCGTATAAGAAATCTAATTAAACGACTTAGTAAAACAAGTGGTATGAAATGCTTGCGTTTACTTCGTTGGTTAATTCTTGGACTTGTTCGATTGAATCTCTTGTGACAATTTTCTAGTGGAGATCTACAATTTGTTCGCAAATATTTAAGTTAAGCTAGTGGTTATGGGACATGATGCTAAACTCATATATTTACTAGCTTATTGTAATTGACACTTCTTGATGATCAATGACGATCATTTTTGTGATTTAGACTAGCAATGTGCGAAGTCTCTTTGTCTGCGAGGGAGACTAAACCCCATTTTGTGGAGTTTCGACTCAAATTGGTGGGGTAGCAACCCATGGTCTTCAGGCAGTTTATGGAGCTTCGGCTCAATTTGTGATGATTAGCAACCATGGAATTAGCGTTCCGTTTGTGATACACGTGTTGGTGAGCTTTATGCTCCCGTTTGTGATAGGCCTCCCCCCTTTTTGTGATATCTGGATTTCTATTGATGATTTCTAGAATTTGTGCTTCGCCAATTTTCGTGATTTTCATTGATAAGTTCTATCAATATTTGTGCATTGGTGAATTTGTGTGTCATTGACTTTTGTGATTGGCATTGATATAATTGTCAATATTTATGGCTTTTGTGAAGGAGATATAGAGTATGACATTCCTTTTTATCTTTGAGAAGATTATTGTGATATTGATTAATCTCTTATTGATTATCATTTATGTAACGATCCCGATTTTTAATTAAATTTAAATTGATAATGTAAATAAATTTTTGAATAAAATTGTAAATTAACTTGAAATTTTCAAATTAAATAGGATATTTGTTTATTTGAGTATTTAATTCAAAATCTAAACAAATAAAAAAAAAAAAAAAAAAAAAAAAAAATTGAATACATATTTAAATTGAATACAAATATATATGTGTATATTACAAATATGAGTAAATTGAATACATATTTAAAATTAATTTAAATTTGTTCAAAATAAAGTGTGAATGTATAAATGGATATGAAAGTTTATATTTCAAGTTTGAAATGGAAAATTGAATTTAAATTTAAAATAAATATTCTAAAAAATTAAGTAGTATTAAAAATCATTTCTTTCTTTAAAATTAATAAAACAAAATGTGTATAAAATGAGCAATAAAAGTTTAAAATAATATATATAGATAAGTTGTTTATTTTAAAAAATATAATGGTCTTAATTCAAAAATATATATATATGTATATATATACAATGAAGTAAGCTTAAATATATTGGTTAAATACTTTCAACATTGAACATGTATGTATATGTATAAAAAGGGATAAAGATATACATTTGTTTTAAAGTATATAAGTTATAAATATAAACTTAACAAGGGTTTAAACCATAATTTCCAAATTTAATTAAAGTGAGGACTTAAACACAATTTAGGTTGCAAGAGACATTTGTAAGAAAATCAAAACATGTTTTAACAAATGTAAACATTAAGACAAGTGGCATTTGAATTGTCTTTTGAATTTAATTTTCTTTTTAACTTATATGAAAAGAAAATATACTCAGTCTATTTCCTGTTTTCTCAAACCTGAGACAAAACTGTAAAATAAAGCTTCAAACAAGTAAATTAAAACAAACTTGAATTCATTTCAAACAAAATAAGATCAACCGGAATTGAGGCATGCAGTAAAATTCAGGGCAAGAAAAAAAAAACATCAAAACAGAAACTGGGAATTCAAGATCAAAAAAAACCTGGGAAACCAATTTAATCTTCAACCTGTAACAAAACAAAAATGGCAAATTGGATTCAAAGTTTAAACTGAAATGCAAATCAGAAGCAAAGCAAATCAAATCTGGAGATAGTGAGCAAGCAAAAGAAAACAAGTTTCTCTGGAAAGAAGAAAATGAAGGCAAGTTCTTTTCTTTAAAATTTGAATTTGATATTCAGTAATAATAAAAAAAAAAACAAAAGATTTAAGCAATATTATCAGTCAGTTACAGATGGGAATTCAAAGCAAGAGAAAAAGAAAAACTACAATCAAGAAAATTCAACAACTAAAGTCTAGGCCTTGTTCTTCTGTTCTTCCCAAACACTCATGATCTAGTGCTTCTCTGTTACAAGCAACAAGTGAGCAAACCTTCTACTTTGAATCTGTTCTTGTTGTTGTGAACAAACCTCCTTTATTTAAAACTTTAAATCTTGTTGTGCTTGCATGATTGTGTTATGAATGCTTGTCTATGATGATGTATGTGGTTCAGACATACATGCATATGTCCCTGTAGAGTTACAGGTGTGGCCAAATTCATACCCAATGAAAAGAAAAAAACATAACAGGGCTTGAAAAAAAAAAAAAAAAAAAAAAATTGTTGTTAATTGCTTCTCTGTTTGCATGACTGTGAGCAACTTTAAATTTTTAAAACCATTTCTTTGAATCTGCACTTTGAATAGAGGTGAGTAACAAATTATCTTTAAAAACTAATTTAAATTAGGATTGTTGCTTAAATTATTGCTTGATGAGTATGATGGATTTGTCTGTGCATGTGTATGGGATTTGAATGCCTGTGTTACTGTGATGCATTTCTTCTTGTTCTAGAATTCCAGGCTTATATTTCATTCAAAATTTCATAAACTCAAGGTATAATCTATGTTTAGATGCAAAGTAAGATTTATTGGATTCATCTGTTCATGTTTTAAAAGTCAAGAAGTTAAAAAATTTGAGTTAACACTGGAAACTGATTTTTTTAAATTTAGTATTAGTATTTTGGTGTATGTTCTATTTACAGTTTGTTTTTGAATAGAAAATTTGATTTTTGGCAGATTTTTGCAATCTGGTATTTGTGGGAACTCAAACTCTTCTGAGTTATTAAGAAAAGATATTAGATTCCTAGAAAACTGTAATGAGAATAATGAATTGCTTGATTGGTTGCTGGGGGAAAATTTTTGGTTTGAACACTGAGTTTTGAATAAGGATTAAAGTATGGGACAGTGAGGAGGTGAAGAGTGGATCAAGTGTTTTGATTTTTGGGTGTGTGGGTAGTTGATGTGTGAGGGAGTTCATGGCCGGAGGAGTGGATTGCCAGATGGTCGGAATGGCAAAAGATGGCCATTGACAGGTGGAACAGAAACCTGTAATATGTTTTCAGGTTGAATTTGGGTGTTGCAGGGAGGCTGTGGAAAAAAGGGAGATTGACTCGAAGCAGGTGGGTAAGTGACTCGGAGTAGGGAGATATAAAACTCGAAGTAAAATTAGGGGGTCTCGGGTTGAACTCTGCATTTTTCCAGGTTTAAGATAAAAAACTGTTTTGTTGTAAATCTGGGTTTTAAAAAAAATTGTAAACTCTGTAGTTTTTAGGTTTTAAGAAAGTTTAAGTTTAAATCAAATTCAAGTTTGTATTTTAGATTCAAATTCAAGTTTGAATTTTTTGAATTGAATTCAATTCCAGGTTTTTAAAACTGTTTCCTGTTTTTTTTAAAAAAATAATCTGGGTTGAACTGTTTAAAATCTGCAGTTTGGGTTTTGATTAAAATTTAAGTGTAAATCCAAATACAGGTTTGAATTTCAGATTCAAAATTTAATCCCAGTTTTAAAAAAATAAAATCAAAGTTTAAAATTTATCTTAATTAACCATTTCATTTGGTAAATAAGTTTGAAACTTTAAATATTAAGATTTAAGTGTGAATAGAATTTACAGATAAATTTTAAAATCTGGAATTCAAGATTTGAGAATGAGTTCAGTTTAAATTTAAATAGAAGATTTAAATTTGAAAGTTGGAACTAAGAATGAATGGAATTTCTAAAAATTTAAAAATGAATTTAACATCAAATTCTTATGATTTCATTTTAAGTCAAACTTTTGTTTGAGTTGTAGTTTAAAATAAGTTTCAAATTATTTAAAATTTGATAAGTTTAATATTATTCTATTTTAACTTGAATTTAAATTGGAATTTAAAGGGAAATTTCTTAAGTATTTTGTTTTGGATAATATTGTTTTAAACATAATTAAGATTGATTAATTTGAAAGGAAATTTCTTAAGTTATGTTTATTTTGAAAATTGATTAAGAATTATGTTTTAGGATTTATTAATAAGGTAATTAAGATTAATTAATTAATTTAATTAATTAATTGTATTTGGGATTTATAATTGATTAATGATTAATCAATTGGAATTAAGATCATTAATTAAGTTATTAATTAATGATAAATGAATATTAATTATGTAATTAAGATTTAAATTGAGGTTAATTTATTTAATAATTAACTTTAATTAATAAATGATTAAAGATAATTTAAACGGTAATTAATTTAAGTTAATTACTTTTTAAAATAATTAGAGGATGGTTAATGAGGTCATTAACCATGATTATTTAATGATTATTTAATATAGTTAATTTTTTATAATTAATTAGATTAATTAATTTAATAATAATCAATTGTAAATGGTTTGAGCAAATTACTTGATAAAGTAATTAAGGAATTAATTACTTAATGTAATTAATTTAATTTAATGAGATTGTTTAATTTAATTAATTAAGTTTAATTAGTTTTAAACACCTGGGTTAAGAATAATTACTTTATGTAATTAATGTTTTGGAAATTAATTAGTTAAGTAATTGTTTAATAATTACATGATTATAATTAAGTGGAGATGTTTAAGAATGAGTAATTTGGATAAATTATTTAATAATTAATCAAGGTATTAATTAAGAAATTAATTTAAGGATAAATAATTTGGTTTAATATAGTAATTAAGTTGTTAATTACTTTGAGTAATTAATTTAAGAAATAATTTAGATCATTAATTATTTAATTAGTGATGTAATTAAGGATGATTAATTTGGATTAATTAATCAATAATAGGTAATAAATTAATGTAATTAATTTAGAAGTAATTAAAGAAGCAATTAAGGGTAGTTCATTACTAATGAAAGTGATTATGTGAGGAATAGATTTAAAACCACATAGATTTATTCATCTTAATTGTAGATGTTTGATTGCCAATTAAATGCTTCATGATGGATTGATATGTTTTGTGATGCTATGGAATGCTTTGTGCTGGGCTATTTTATTTGTGACGTATATATTGTTATATGTATATGCAACCCCTTGACCCATAGAACGACATTTGAATTTCGATGCGACAGGGAGTCGGATTCCAGTCGGTTATTCGAAACCCACATCGAATCATATTAGTTAATCTTTGTGATTGATATTTTACTTTATCTATAAATCTGTGAATATAGATAAGCGTTATGGGTTATACCGCTTATCGATATGATTGAATCTGTGTTGATGTTGTGCACTATTGTGTTGAAACCCTGGACCACACTTATACACACACAAATATGGATTGCACGTGGAAATGGGTTAAGTCACAGATTTTGAAATTGTTTTAAAATTGAATTTTTAAATCCAAAATAGTTTTTGAACTAGAATTGAAGCTTTTGAAAATAGTTATTTTTAAATAACTTGATTAAGTTTTGAAAATTTAGGTAATTGGATTTAAATTTGAATTCAATATTTGAAATTGAATTCTAAAATTTGGAAACTAAGGTTTAAAAGGGTATTCAACTTATAAATGGGTTTATATGGGTTTTTAAACCATTTTAAAGGTGGTGTTTTGGAATTTAAATTCAAGCCAAGATTCAACTTGTATAAATTGGATTTTTCTAAAACGAAAACTATTTGTTTTCAAATAATAAAGCTTTCACATAAGAAATGAATTTCCAATTGGTGTTAAAAGGACTTCAAGTCTAAAATGAAATGGTTTCCAAATTATAGATAAATCTTTGGAAATGGGTTTGAAAACTATAAATCTTTAATTTTAAAGATTATAAATTGGGTTAATCCAAATTGAATGGGAATTGTTTTTGAAATCTATGGATAGATCTTTGTGAAACTGGGTGAAACTTTGTGAAATAAATCTTTTTGTTTAAAGATTTAAAAATGGTAATTTGTTTAACCATTTGAAAGAAAAGTTTTGGATTTTTATAAGTTGTGACTTAACTAAAATCCCATATCCATATGTTTTAAAATATGGCGCTTACTATTCGGTTTAGCCGGGAGAGGACCTTGTGTCATATAACCCATTCCGAATAGTGATACGACGTTATGGATAGCAATTGAAGACCGGTGGTGAAGACCGGGTATTTGTGAGAACGATAGGATAACCTATTGATTGTCTCTGCACCGAGTAGCTACGGTATAGAGATTCCCTTAGTGATGGGAAGTCCGATCGGGATTGTGGATACCCGGATTTGCAAGGGCTTCTTCGGAAGTGCCTTCGGTTCTGTTCGAACCCGGAACAGACTTGTATGGTTGTATGTCCGACATTACACTTTGAGATGTTAACTGATTTCTATCAAATACATTTCTGCTTGGTGGCGGAGAATTTATTCTCTTAGCTTAACACCCTTCTCTGAGACGTACGAGCTCAGAGGTTATGTAGTTGATATTTATCAGTGATATTCCCAATTTGGTAATGTGGCATGCTGAGTGCTGCTGTGTGATGATCATTGGTTGATCATTTGTGATATGATCATTTGTTTGATCATTTATCTTTGTGATCATTGCTTTGGTCATCTGTTGACCCAAAGCATGGCTTTGTTGCACAAAGCGTAGCTTTGTGGACGAGACTGCATCAGGACCTCACACCCCGGAAATGGTCGAAACAGGAAAGATGCGGCAAGGTTATGAGGGTCGCGCCCTTTAGGGTATGTCATTCCCTTCTGGTAAAGGGTGGTATCATGGTATGGAGCCCAGATACTTACTCATGTGGATACTGCAGATCTATTACTTTGTGATACTTTGTGGTTGTTGCGCGCGCTCGGATAAAGGTCCCAAAGGACCGGGGGATGACATATTCGTGTAGTAGTTACCTAGTTACAGAGGTAACCCGGCCTTGTGTTGGCAGAGATCTAACCGTAACGTTAGTTCTCGGGACGTCCCGCCAGAGGCGATCCCATAGACAGTAGGAAGTTCCTTAGCCTGACCATTGTTGGAAATCCATTCATCCAATACGTGCCTTGTACGGTTTTAGTTGTATTACCTGCCATTCACTTATGGTGGTCACCACTGTTTGGATGGTAGCTATAGTAGGCATAGTTCGGAATGTCTATGTTGGCTAGGATTTATATTCTACTTTCGAAATTGTTTTCTACACTATGCACTAATAATAATATCAAAAATGATTTGATTTTTGCGTAGTAAGCATATTTGACTATCATAAGGAGAAATCTCCTCCAAGTCTGCGTTTGCATTGTGTGTGTGGCGGGAGGCCTTATGGTAGTTTCATTTTCTAAAAAGCATTGCGGATTTCAAATTTAAATTTCTCTATCTGTTTTAAAAGACCAAATGTTTTTGTTTGCTCATACCAGTCCCATGACTGACCTGGAGTTTATTGTTCCTTTCCTAAACTCTGGGTGCCCACTATTTCCCACACGGGCAGTCTAGAGTTGGGGTTTTCAGAAATCAATGGTAGGTGTAGATTCGACAGCTTTCAGCCTTAGGATTTGGCAATCGCATTTGGATTGAGTTGCTTCTCTTCATCTTGATTTGGAGTTTGAGCTATTTTTGGATTGGTGCTTTGGAGATGGAGATTACTGATACTGGAGTTCTTTCTTGAAGACCATATTTGAGCTTTGTTCCGCTGCTAGTGTTATCTTTTCTTTCCGCTGCTATTATCTTGTATCATATCTCTGATGTATGTTGATATCTATTGTATCATTCTGTTGTATCATTCATGTTGTATATTGATATATGTTATTCATTTCTTCCGCTGTGTTATTTACTTAATGTGTTATAAGCTCCGGCGAACCAGGTTCGACGTTTGGATCTGCGGCATTTGAATACGAGTGTCGTATTCGGTGCCGATTTTCGAAGGTCGAGTCAGGGTCGTTATAAGTGGTATCAGAGCTGATGGTTAAAACCTTAGCTCAGGAGTATAACACATTAAGTAACTCGTTAGAGATAGGGTGAAGTATACCCTAGAATGAGTATATCTCCAAGATATCCGTTCGAATGCCTCAGTAAATCCTTTTACTATCCAATGATAGTAAGTATGAGTGCGAGAAGAGAACGAGATAGGGGACAGGGGAATACGACTACCAATGGTCAATACCCTGCAAAAGTGGAAACAACTTTTCTCTATCAATCTCCTTTGATTCGATTTCAAATTCTTTGATTGCTTCGTAGCTGCTCCAGAAAGAAGTTTCGGTGTGATGATGACCTTACGACTCGTTGTAGAAAATCCTTACTTCGTATCTTCATCCGTTTCTTATCAGCTTTTCGATCTAAACTCTAATGAATTTGAAATTTGAAAATTTTAAATAAATGGAAAAATTTTAAATTGAATAAATTGGTTAACTAATATGAAGATTTGATCCATCTATCTATTCTCTGGGATCCGATATATTCTACGGACGATTAGTTATCTCTTCGAACTAATCAATGTCATTGCATATTCGTAGACCGGTGGACCCGAATATTTTGTGTAATATTGTATGAGTTTGTTCTCATATTGTTGATATTCTGATTTGGGAAACCAAATGCAGAATAAATATTCGATTCTGATCTGATCAATCATTTCTTTATCTATCATCTTTTCTTTCTCGTCTTCTTTGCAATTTCGAGGACGAAATTCTTTTAAGGGGGGAAATCTGTAACGATCCCGATTTTTAATTAAATTTAAATTGATAATGTAAATAAATTTTTGAATAAAATTGTAAATTAACTTGAAATTTTCAAATTAAATAGGATATTTGTTTATTTGAGTATTTAATTCAAAATCTAAACAAATAAAAAAAAAAAAAAAAAAAAAATTGAATACATATTTAAATTGAATACAAATATATATGTGTATATTACAAATATGAGTAAATTGAATACATATTTAAAATTAATTTAAATTTGTTCAAAATAAAGTGTGAATGTATAAATGGATATGAAAGTTTATATTTCAAGTTTGAAATGGAAAATTGAATTTAAATTTAAAATAAATATTCTAAAAAATTAAGTAGTATTAAAAATCATTTCTTTCTTTAAAATTAATAAAACAAAATGTGTATAAAATGAGCAATAAAAGTTTAAAATAATATATATAGATAAGTTGTTTATTTTAAAAAATATAATGGTCTTAATTCAAAAATATATATATATGTATATATATACAATGAAGTAAGCTTAAATATATTGGTTAAATACTTTCAACATTGAACATGTATGTATATGTATAAAAAGGGATAAAGATATACATTTGTTTTAAAGTATATAAGTTATAAATATAAACTTAACAAGGGTTTAAACCATAATTTCCAAATTTAATTAAAGTGAGGACTTAAACACAATTTAGGTTGCAAGAGACATTTGTAAGAAAATCAAAACATGTTTTAACAAATGTAAACATTAAGACAAGTGGCATTTGAATTGTCTTTTGAATTTAATTTTCTTTTTAACTTATATGAAAAGAAAATATACTCAGTCTATTTCCTGTTTTCTCAAACCTGAGACAAAACTGTAAAATAAAGCTTCAAACAAGTAAATTAAAACAAACTTGAATTCATTTCAAACAAAATAAGATCAACCGGAATTGAGGCATGCAGTAAAATTCAGGGCAAGAAAAAAAAAACATCAAAACAGAAACTGGGAATTCAAGATCAAAAAAAACCTGGGAAACCAATTTAATCTTCAACCTGTAACAAAACAAAAATGGCAAATTGGATTCAAAGTTTAAACTGAAATGCAAATCAGAAGCAAAGCAAATCAAATCTGGAGATAGTGAGCAAGCAAAAGAAAACAAGTTTCTCTGGAAAGAAGAAAATGAAGGCAAGTTCTTTTCTTTAAAATTTGAATTTGATATTCAGTAATAATAAAAAAAAAAAAACAAAAGATTTAAGCAATATTATCAGTCAGTTACAGATGGGAATTCAAAGCAAGAGAAAAAGAAAAACTACAATCAAGAAAATTCAACAACTAAAGTCTAGGCCTTGTTCTTCTGTTCTTCCCAAACACTCATGATCTAGTGCTTCTCTGTTACAAGCAACAAGTGAGCAAACCTTCTACTTTGAATCTGTTCTTGTTGTTGTGAACAAACCTCCTTTATTTAAAACTTTAAATCTTGTTGTGCTTGCATGATTGTGTTATGAATGCTTGTCTATGATGATGTATGTGGTTCAGACATACATGCATATGTCCCTGTAGAGTTACAGGTGTGGCCAAATTCATACCCAATGAAAAGAAAAAAACATAACAGGGCTTGAAAAAAAAAAAAAAAAAAAAAAATTGTTGTTAATTGCTTCTCTGTTTGCATGACTGTGAGCAACTTTAAATTTTTAAAACCATTTCTTTGAATCTGCACTTTGAATAGAGGTGAGTAACAAATTATCTTTAAAAACTAATTTAAATTAGGATTGTTGCTTAAATTATTGCTTGATGAGTATGATGGATTTGTCTGTGCATGTGTATGGGATTTGAATGCCTGTGTTACTGTGATGCATTTCTTCTTGTTCTAGAATTCCAGGCTTATATTTCATTCAAAATTTCATAAACTCAAGGTATAATCTATGTTTAGATGCAAAGTAAGATTTATTGGATTCATCTGTTCATGTTTTAAAAGTCAAGAAGTTAAAAAATTTGAGTTAACACTGGAAACTGATTTTTTTAAATTTAGTATTAGTATTTTGGTGTATGTTCTATTTACAGTTTGTTTTTGAATAGAAAATTTGATTTTTGGCAGATTTTTGCAATCTGGTATTTGTGGGAACTCAAACTCTTCTGAGTTATTAAGAAAAGATATTAGATTCCTAGAAAACTGTAATGAGAATAATGAATTGCTTGATTGGTTGCTGGGGGAAAATTTTTGGTTTGAACACTGAGTTTTGAATAAGGATTAAAGTATGGGACAGTGAGGAGGTGAAGAGTGGATCAAGTGTTTTGATTTTTGGGTGTGTGGGTAGTTGATGTGTGAGGGAGTTCATGGCCGGAGGAGTGGATTGCCAGATGGTCGGAATGGCAAAAGATGGCCATTGACAGGTGGAACAGAAACCTGTAATATGTTTTCAGGTTGAATTTGGGTGTTGCAGGGAGGCTGTGGAAAAAAGGGAGATTGACTCGAAGCAGGTGGGTAAGTGACTCGGAGTAGGGAGATATAAAACTCGAAGTAAAATTAGGGGGTCTCGGGTTGAACTCTGCATTTTTCCAGGTTTAAGATAAAAAACTGTTTTGTTGTAAATCTGGGTTTTAAAAAAAATTGTAAACTCTGTAGTTTTTAGGTTTTAAGAAAGTTTAAGTTTAAATCAAATTCAAGTTTGTATTTTAGATTCAAATTCAAGTTTGAATTTTTTGAATTGAATTCAATTCCAGGTTTTTAAAACTGTTTCCTGTTTTTTTTAAAAAAATAATCTGGGTTGAACTGTTTAAAATCTGCAGTTTGGGTTTTGATTAAAATTTAAGTGTAAATCCAAATACAGGTTTGAATTTCAGATTCAAAATTTAATCCCAGTTTTAAAAAAATAAAATCAAAGTTTAAAATTTATCTTAATTAACCATTTCATTTGGTAAATAAGTTTGAAACTTTAAATATTAAGATTTAAGTGTGAATAGAATTTACAGATAAATTTTAAAATCTGGAATTCAAGATTTGAGAATGAGTTCAGTTTAAATTTAAATAGAAGATTTAAATTTGAAAGTTGGAACTAAGAATGAATGGAATTTCTAAAAATTTAAAAATGAATTTAACATCAAATTCTTATGATTTCATTTTAAGTCAAACTTTTGTTTGAGTTGTAGTTTAAAATAAGTTTCAAATTATTTAAAATTTGATAAGTTTAATATTATTCTATTTTAACTTGAATTTAAATTGGAATTTAAAGGGAAATTTCTTAAGTATTTTGTTTTGGATAATATTGTTTTAAACATAATTAAGATTGATTAATTTGAAAGGAAATTTCTTAAGTTATGTTTATTTTGAAAATTGATTAAGAATTATGTTTTAGGATTTATTAATAAGGTAATTAAGATTAATTAATTAATTTAATTAATTAATTGTATTTGGGATTTATAATTGATTAATGATTAATCAATTGGAATTAAGATCATTAATTAAGTTATTAATTAATGATAAATGAATATTAATTATGTAATTAAGATTTAAATTGAGGTTAATTTATTTAATAATTAACTTTAATTAATAAATGATTAAAGATAATTTAAACGGTAATTAATTTAAGTTAATTACTTTTTAAAATAATTAGAGGATGGTTAATGAGGTCATTAACCATGATTATTTAATGATTATTTAATATAGTTAATTTTTTATAATTAATTAGATTAATTAATTTAATAATAATCAATTGTAAATGGTTTGAGCAAATTACTTGATAAAGTAATTAAGGAATTAATTACTTAATGTAATTAATTTAATTTAATGAGATTGTTTAATTTAATTAATTAAGTTTAATTAGTTTTAAACACCTGGGTTAAGAATAATTACTTTATGTAATTAATGTTTTGGAAATTAATTAGTTAAGTAATTGTTTAATAATTACATGATTATAATTAAGTGGAGATGTTTAAGAATGAGTAATTTGGATAAATTATTTAATAATTAATCAAGGTATTAATTAAGAAATTAATTTAAGGATAAATAATTTGGTTTAATATAGTAATTAAGTTGTTAATTACTTTGAGTAATTAATTTAAGAAATAATTTAGATCATTAATTATTTAATTAGTGATGTAATTAAGGATGATTAATTTGGATTAATTAATCAATAATAGGTAATAAATTAATGTAATTAATTTAGAAGTAATTAAAGAAGCAATTAAGGGTAGTTCATTACTAATGAAAGTGATTATGTGAGGAATAGATTTAAAACCACATAGATTTATTCATCTTAATTGTAGATGTTTGATTGCCAATTAAATGCTTCATGATGGATTGATATGTTTTGTGATGCTATGGAATGCTTTATGCTGGGCTATTTTATTTGTGACGTATATATTGTTATATGTATATGCAACCCCTTGACCCATAGAACGACATTTGAATTTCGATGCGACAGGGAGTCGGATTCCAGTCGGTTATTCGAAACCCACATCGAATCATATTAGTTAATCTTTGTGATTGATATTTTACTTTATCTATAAATCTGTGAATATAGATAAGCGTTATGGGTTATACCGCTTATCGATATGATTGAATCTGTGTTGATGTTGTGCACTATTGTGTTGAAACCCTGGACCACACTTATACACACACAAATATGGATTGCACGTGGAAATGGGTTAAGTCACAGATTTTGAAATTGTTTTAAAATTGAATTTTTAAATCCAAAATAGTTTTTGAACTAGAATTGAAGCTTTTGAAAATAGTTATTTTTAAATAACTTGATTAAGTTTTGAAAATTTAGGTAATTGGATTTAAATTTGAATTCAATATTTGAAATTGAATTCTAAAATTTGGAAACTAAGGTTTAAAAGGGTATTCAACTTATAAATGGGTTTATATGGGTTTTTAAACCATTTTAAAGGTGGTGTTTTGGAATTTAAATTCAAGCCAAGATTCAACTTGTATAAATTGGATTTTTCTAAAACGAAAACTATTTGTTTTCAAATAATAAAGCTTTCACATAAGAAATGAATTTCCAATTGGTGTTAAAAGGACTTCAAGTCTAAAATGAAATGGTTTCCAAATTATAGATAAATCTTTGGAAATGGGTTTGAAAACTATAAATCTTTAATTTTAAAGATTATAAATTGGGTTAATCCAAATTGAATGGGAATTGTTTTTGAAATCTATGGATAGATCTTTGTGAAACTGGGTGAAACTTTGTGAAATAAATCTTTTTGTTTAAAGATTTAAAAATGGTAATTTGTTTAACCATTTGAAAGAAAAGTTTTGGATTTTTATAAGTTGTGACTTAACTAAAATCCCATATCCATATGTTTTAAAATATGGCGCTTACTATTCGGTTTAGCCGGGAGAGGACCTTGTGTCATATAACCCATTCCGAATAGTGATACGACGTTATGGATAGCAATTGAAGACCGGTGGTGAAGACCGGGTATTTGTGAGAACGATAGGATAACCTATTGATTGTCTCTGCACCGAGTAGCTACGGTATAGAGATTCCCTTAGTGATGGGAAGTCCGATCGGGATTGTGGATACCCGGATTTGCAAGGGCTTCTTCGGAAGTGCCTTCGGTTCTGTTCGAACCCGGAACAGACTTGTATGGTTGTATGTCCGACATTACACTTTGAGATGTTAACTGATTTCTATCAAATACATTTCTGCTTGGTGGCGGAGAATTTATTCTCTTAGCTTAACACCCTTCTCTGAGACGTACGAGCTCAGAGGTTATGTAGTTGATATTTATCAGTGATATTCCCAATTTGGTAATGTGGCATGCTGAGTGCTGCTGTGTGATGATCATTGGTTGATCATTTGTGATATGATCATTTGTTTGATCATTTATCTTTGTGATCATTGCTTTGGTCATCTGTTGACCCAAAGCATGGCTTTGTTGCACAAAGCGTAGCTTTGTGGACGAGACTGCATCAGGACCTCACACCCCGGAAATGGTCGAAACAGGAAAGATGCGGCAAGGTTATGAGGGTCGCGCCCTTTAGGGTATGTCATTCCCTTCTGGTAAAGGGTGGTATCATGGTATGGAGCCCAGATACTTACTCATGTGGATACTGCAGATCTATTACTTTGTGATACTTTGTGGTTGTTGCGCGCGCTCGGATAAAGGTCCCAAAGGACCGGGGGATGACATATTCGTGTAGTAGTTACCTAGTTACAGAGGTAACCCGGCCTTGTGTTGGCAGAGATCTAACCGTAACGTTAGTTCTCGGGACGTCCCGCCAGAGGCGATCCCATAGACAGTAGGAAGTTCCTTAGCCTGACCATTGTTGGAAATCCATTCATCCAATACGTGCCTTGTACGGTTTTAGTTGTATTACCTGCCATTCACTTATGGTGGTCACCACTGTTTGGATGGTAGCTATAGTAGGCATAGTTCGGAATGTCTATGTTGGCTAGGATTTATATTCTACTTTCGAAATTGTTTTCTACACTATGCACTAATAATAATATCAAAAATGATTTGATTTTTGCGTAGTAAGCATATTTGACTATCATAAGGAGAAATCTCCTCCAAGTCTGCGTTTGCATTGTGTGTGTGGCGGGAGGCCTTATGGTAGTTTCATTTTCTAAAAAGCATTGCGGATTTCAAATTTAAATTTCTCTATCTGTTTTAAAAGACCAAATGTTTTTGTTTGCTCATACCAGTCCCATGACTGACCTGGAGTTTATTGTTCCTTTCCTAAACTCTGGGTGCCCACTATTTCCCACACGGGCAGTCTAGAGTTGGGGTTTTCAGAAATCAATGGTAGGTGTAGATTCGACAGCTTTCAGCCTTAGGATTTGGCAATCGCATTTGGATTGAGTTGCTTCTCTTCATCTTGATTTGGAGTTTGAGCCATTTTTGGATTGGTGCTTTGGAGATGGAGATTACTGATACTGGAGTTCTTTCTTGAAGACCATATTTGAGCTTTGTTCCGCTGCTAGTGTTATCTTTTCTTTCCGCTGCTATTATCTTGTATCATATCTCTGATGTATGTTGATATCTATTGTATCATTCTGTTGTATCATTCATGTTGTATATTGATATATGTTATTCATTTCTTCCGCTGTGTTATTTACTTAATGTGTTATAAGCTCCGGCGAACCAGGTTCGACGTTTGGATCTACGGCATTTGAATACGAGTGTCGTATTCGGTGCCGATTTTCGAAGGTCGAGTCAGGGTCGTTATAATTTACATGCTTGTTATAGTATGTCATTATGGTTATTATATGTGCATGTCATATCTTTTATTCTTTATCATGTCATCTGATATTTATAGCTAGACTGATCCGTTTATTATTTTCTTATTAAATAATACTCGGGTCAGACCGAGATGTTACAGGTGCTTCTGCTTGACTTTACATCCGGGATTACCTCTTTGACTTTTGGTTAACTACTTAGATTAGTAGTTTTTGGTTGTATACAATTGAGATATAGACTCCATGATGTATACTTATTCTTTTGTGTAGTTCTTGTAACTATTCTATTGTGATATTGTGGATCTTTTTAGACCACTACCCTGATATACACTTCTAAGTGTAATATTCATATCTATTTCCGCCTTTGTGATATGAATTATCTATGACTGATTTATGTTATGCTTATTTCTATATTTGTTTCCGAAGAATTTATATAGCCACTGTGTAGTAGCTTTGAGTTTGTATCGGTATGTCGGATTTCCTCTTGAGATGAAAAACGAAATTTTTATCTAGCATATCGGTGCTCGCACAAAGAAATTACATGGATGGTCGCTCCTCAACAGCCTTATTCTCCGTGCTAGTTGACGGCACTACACCATAGTGTTCTTGGCTATCGTGGGTATAGAGGTGGGGCGTCACAGGTATCGACAAAGAATATGCCCATATCCGATCCCGATCTCTTTGTCTACCAATCGTTATTATAACCCGTGGTTATAACATTAAAATAATATTTATACTTCAAAATAAAATATCATTTCAATCCAAATCTTTATCAAAATAACGATTAAATCATTTCCAAACCATTTCAATATATCAACATACCATATCTTTCAAATTCAAATATTTATCAAAATAAATATCAAGTCATTTCCAATCATTTCAATATATTAAATTATCATATCCTTTCAAACTTCCTTTCAAATCATTTTTATACATTAAAATATCATATCTTTTCAAAGCTTCATTTCCAAATCATTTTAATATCAAAAATATCATATCTTTCAAAACTTTATTTTCAAATCATTTTAATATCAAAATATCGTATCTTTCAAAACTTTATTTTCAAATCATTTTAATATCAAAATATCATATCTTTCATAACTTTATTTTCAATCATTTTAATATCGAAATATCATATCTTTCAAAACTTTATTATATAAGTTCAAATCCAAATATTCAACTTTGAATACCTTCTAAATTCAAGATAACATTCATTTATTATCCTTTCACATCACCTTTTAAAATGATTTATATTCCATCAAATTAATTCATTTAAACCATTTAAAAGTGGAGTTATTATACTTTCAAATTAAGTATTCAATTTCCAAAAATAATAAACTTCAATTCAAACCATTTAAACATTATAAAATCATATTTTAACATTCAAAAATGTTTATTAACATACCTTTAACATATGATTTTTATAAAATAAATTTCTTAGAAATAAATCAAATTTTCAATAAATTTACTTAACAAATTCAAATGTGCAATTTTCTTTCCTTCACATATGCAATTTATTAACACTTACATTTTTAAATTTCCATTTCACACATTAAACTAAATTTCCAATTGATTTCATTAACTAAACCTTTAATTAAACCAAATTTCACATTTCCAAGCCAAGTTGTATTTTAAAATCACACATTTAAGCATTCATTTATTTAACCACTTAAATTCACAGAAAAATCAATAATACTTTAATAAATCACTTAAATTCAAATTTAAATCAAAAATTTCCATTTTATTTACAAACTTAAATATCATTTTTAAATAAAACTCCAAATTTCTAAACTTAAGTTATATTTCCAAAATTCAACTTAACCGTTTATTTATTTAACATTTCCACTTATAGAAAATCATAAATCCTTTATTTAAAACACTTTAAAATCTATTTAAATCACATTATCATAAATTTACATTTTAAATCACCTAAAATTTTATTTATATAACTTAAATGTTATTTTAAAAGTCAAAGTCCAAATTTCCAGATTTAAGTTATATTTCAAAAATTCAATTTTATCATTTAATTATTCAACATTTTTAGCTTATAGAAAAATCAAAATTTCTTATTAAACATTAAAAATCTAATTTAATCAATTTTTTTTTTTAAATTTACACTTTTAAGAATAATTAAAAATATTCAAAATACTTTATAAAATACCCACGGGCCTGCATATAGTTTTCTAACCTAGGTCAAGTGATACGGATATATATCATTTCAATCCGCAGTTTAAAAAGAAAAATCCGAGTTCTATCATTTCAAACCCGCAATCCCAAGTTAAAACAAAATTAATAAAAATCGTTCAGGCCTATCATTTCTGCCCATAACGATTTTTCTCTATTCTAAAGTCCGTTCGGGTATGTATCATTTCAACCCATTGTGAACCTAATCTACAGGGAACTTGCAGTGTGATAAACAGATATAGATGAACAGTTAACAACATATAACATCAACAGATGAGATGACATGTAAATTAACAGGTTTAACATCAGATATAAATAATCATGGGCAGTTATAACATAATATATCATTCTACGCATTCAATTGTTGTCACTTCACATTTGCATAAGTATAAATGTCAGGTGAGATTTACTCACCTCTTTGTGCTGGAGATATGAATTCAAACGACACAAACGGATACCAAAAAGCACGATGACACAACGACGGATTCAAGTGGATGAGAACCATGCTTATTGATCTTGTACACAACCCATGAACATGACAAATAAAATTATAAATCAATACAACATTCAATTTGAAACAACTTTGAAATAAGAAGCAATAATGGAATGAATGTTTTTGCCTTTATTTCTACAATTACTTGCTCAGCCTAAGAGATGTTTTGGCTCTTGCACATGCTTTGGCTCAGGTTTGGACATAGGAATGCATGGCATAAAGGCTAGAACAAGTGGAGGAAGTGTAAAGGAGTTACAAGTGAGGAATACAAGTGTTCAAGGCAAATATATGAGTTTTGGTCCAACTTTTGGCTCGGTCTATGTCCCATCTAGGTTCGCCCATTCCATGTACAGGTCTGGATAGAGGCTAAGGTGAAGTGTAGTAGTGGTAGCAAGGTGGTGGCGGAGGCTAGAGGTGGTGGCCAAGGTGATGGGTGAAGGTGTGTTGCAACTAGTGGTGAATATGCATGTTTAAAGGCATTTAGCAACTGTTTTATGGAGTTTGATCATATGGTGGTGCATGGCCTGGTAAAATCAGAGGTGTAGATGGTTGGTGGTGAAGAGGAGGAGGTGGTGGAGGTGATGGACAAGGTTAGCCAGTGGTGGCCGAGCAAACAAGCTAGAGAAATCATGGCAAAACATAAGAAAACAATGGAAAAAGAAGAGAAAAAGAAGAG
Source organism: Allium cepa (assembly GCA_030765085.1). Classification (NCBI taxonomy): domain Eukaryota; kingdom Viridiplantae; phylum Streptophyta; class Magnoliopsida; order Asparagales; family Amaryllidaceae; genus Allium; species Allium cepa. Next base: position 84,124,508 of record CM060945.1, read on the forward strand.
GAAAAGAGGAGCCATTACCCAAACCTTTCTAGCTGTGAAAAATGACGTGGAGAGGAAATGTTTCACGTGAAATGAATTGAGAAACTCACGGCTAAGCATAAGGTAGTGTACGGCCAAGCAAAGCAAGTGAAAAGACAAGAAAGTGAAAGCACTAGCAAATGAAAGGGCTTAAGTTAAAAGCTTTTTTAAACTCTTCACAATTCCTTTTATTTAATTCAATTAAATCAAAAATAAAATCAGAAATTAACTTTTAAAACCGAAACAAAGTAATATAAAATAAAAGTAAAAAATAAACTTTAAAGAAAATGGAAAAAGAATAAAAGAAATTGCTTAAAAATTCAAAACAGGGTTCAAAAATTACAATTAAAACATCACCGGCTTTGAAAAAAATATCTACTTCATTTAAAAAAAATCATAAAGAAAAATTTTGAAATAAAATAATTTTTTAAACATGTTAAAAGTGAAATAAATAATTAAATTTAGAGAAAATAGAAAAATAATTAAAGAAATTGTTTAAAGATTGGAAACAAGACATGAAAATTACAAATAAAATACCACTAGCCATAGAAAATTTCTATTTCACTTTAAAACAAATAAAAAGTCAAATAAAAAAATAAATGAGAAACAAAATAAAGTGGGAATGAGAATAAAATAAGTTCTTTCGAAAATAGAAAAATAAATAAAGAATTTCTTTAATTAATTGAAACTGGAAATTAGAAATTTTAAACAAAAATACAACTGACACTGGAAAATGTCAATTACACTTTCAAAAATGTTTTAAAACCGAAATATATACATAACATGTTATTTTACCCATATAAATATAAATTAGAACATTACATGACCAAATAAAATATTAAATATATAATTTAAAATAAACAATTTTGTAAAATACAGCAAATTACACACAATAGTTAAAAAGGCATAACTTTCACATTATAAATCGGATTTCAACGAAACGAAAAGCAGTATTCTTAAAATTTTATTTACTTTCATAATAAAAGATAAATTCAAATTTTCAAACTTTCAAATTTCAAATTTAAAAGTCAAAGTTGACCATATTGACAAAAAAACACTTTTTTTGTAAAATATTCTATTTAGTCATGTTTGGAATTCTAATTCACATCAAAATCAAAGTTTATATTTTAAATAAAAAATTATCTAAATTAAATAAATAAAATAAAGTTGAATCAAAATTCAATTAAAAATAATTACAAAATACAGGGTCGTTACACTCTCCCCACTCAAAACTTTTCGTCCCCGAAAAGGAATGAGGTACGGGAAAGCATAGAAAAGATAGAAATGAAATAAGATTAAGACAAGGTGACAAAAAGATTGAGATTATACCTGATTAATGTTGTTATAGGTAAGTTTAACAAGGTGGAGATGATCTTTCCAAGATCCTTCAGAATCAAGAACACAAGCATGAAAAAGGTGGATTCAAAATGAGTACTAAAGATTATCAAAGATTATAGAAAGACTTCTAAACAAAAAGATTACACAAAGATGCCTATACCAGTCTGTAGCAAGATAAGGATAGTAAGGACAACCAAAAGATAGTTTGAAAACAAAATAAGGAAATAAATCTGAAACCATGGAAATTTCAACTTAAATAGAAAATAAATTTTTACACAAGTTAAATAAATCTTTAATATCTCAAATTTCACTATCTTATTATCAAATCTTCTTAAATTAACAATTTTAAGACCATGGGTTTTGAAAAATAATCATTTATTATACTCATAACATACTTAATAAATTTAATTCTTCTTTATTCCTAATAAAAATTAAATTTATTTCTCTCAATATATTTATCACTTGTGTTAAATATACATACACTTATTATAACTGCTTTATTTTATTCTTAGTTCTTTTAACATTATTTTATTATAAGTTATTCAATTACCCTTTATTATATGTACCTCTGTTAATCATTTTATAACTAAAATTTAAGTATAACATTTATTATAACCACTCAAATTTTATTTATAAAATCTTTTTATATTGTATATTATCCAATTACATTGTTAACTTCTGAAATTAAGGTAAGTTGTATTTTTCATGCTTGAATATTCATCCAAAATTTTGATTTTCTTTTTATAATTGAAATTATTCTTTAAAATAAAATTTAAGAATTAAAATTTTGATTTCTTCAAACCATTTAGAGATAAATAAATGTATGTACTTAATTTATCAAATCAAATTTAAATCATACATCTATATATTATAAATCAAGTCATATTTTAAAAATTCAAATCAATTTGGTTTACCAAAACAAAGCTGTAGCAAGACTACAGAGCGGTCTCTTCACTTTGAAACTCGAAAATGAATGTCGATGATGCTGCAGTCATCATCAAAATTATTTTCCAGCAACAAAGAGAAGAGCATTGATTTTTAAACTTTAAAATTCTTTGGAAACATATTCTTTTTAAAAAATACTTCGATTAATATACTTCAAAACTTATACACAAGGTTTGAAACCATCGGAAATTAAATTCTCAAATTTCTTGTTTTAAATTCATTTCAGTTCCCAAATCAATTTATAAACAACTATTTATAAATTCATTTATAGAACAATAAATGAAAATCAAGTATGATCATTTCAAATAATCAATTTAAATCAATTTATTAAAATTTACTTATATATCAAAATTTATTTCATTAACCAATTTTAAAATAATATTGTGTCTCTTTGTTTTGTCAAAGTGTTTTAGAAATCCTATCGATAGCGTTGATCAGACGAATCGATTGAAAATCCAAATCAACATAAACAACTCAAACAACACAATATATAAAACAAAATATAAATTTACAAGTACGATTCAAAATGTTTGGAAGAATAGATTGGAAAAAAAAAAGACAAGATGATTAAATAACAGAGTAGGGAGAAGGGTAAGCTTAAGTAAATCACGGGCAACCTTAACCAGGTCATCCGTGACTAAAAGAATAAGATCAATGTGGATTTTTCTGGGGTAAGTCTAAATTCGATCTCATGAGATAGAGCTCAGAATAAAAAAAGATATTAGCATCTAAACCAAAGATAGATATAAATCCCTGGTGAATCGATGCAAATTGTAAAGGAGTTTCCCCCGTTTTCAATTCAATTTGAAATTGGCGAGACCGCCGACTCACTAAAAAGATCATTCGAAGCGGAGTTATGGGATACTCCAGAATCAAAAGAAGATGAACAGTGAGGGACACGAATGGATTTTTGAAACTGTAGGGAACGTTCCAAAATTCAAAGGAAATTTGAACCAAAGAGGAAAGATTCAAACTCGAATAAAAGTGATTCTGTAAATAATTTACCTTATACTCAAGTTTTGCCTCAAAGCCAAAGCTCTAATACCAAATGTAACACCTGGACATTTTCAACCATTCGCATCCGCACATGTCGGACTTGAATTGCTCAAAATACCACGTTGTAAATAAAATTTGGCAAATCTCAGAATATACAGTAAATAAAAATCATAGATCACGGACACAGAGTAATAATAGTGCAGCGGAAGTAAAAGAAATAGTAGTTCATGAAGCTACTACATAAATATATCAGAGTTACATAAGATACAACATAGAAAATAAAGTACAACAGAAGTGTAAATATGATAACCGAATACAAGCTGAATACAGCACTGGAATCAAAGGGATGACTGGAAGTGAAATAGACAAACAAGACAAGCAGATAATCTCCAGCGATTCCAATCTCCAGAGAGTGGGAATCCAAATCTGTGAATAACTCAGGCTGACCTGAGCATAATAAAATACAAACACTCGAGTCAGGACATACATACTTATACAATGTAAACCAACTCAAGTGAACTGTAGTAAAGGTACAAGTAACTTAAAGGATGCTTGGGACCGCCCATCCTCTAAGGATCCATCAAACTATTTACTATGTAGTAATATTCAATATTATAACAATTTCTATAGTAAAATAAACTTACTTTAAAATAGCATCACGGGGTTACCCATATAACCCCATACACGTGATAGTCCTAGTAGTCCATCCACTATCTGCATATCTCCTGATCGGGAGACCACAAGAAGATACGCATGGGCTATGGGAGAAAACCAAACTCGTAGTAAAGGCTCGATAGGGTAGATGACACGGCACACAAGGCAATGCCAGGGTAGATATACCAAATACGACACTCGGGCTAGTGGTAACGCAGCAGCCACATACGCCCATCGCGGAATACATTCCCAAAATCGGAGGGGCACCCAAACAATCACAAGTAATAGAATGGTATCGAAGAAATGTGTCCGCTACGAGATGCGACCTCACTAGCCCGAGACCGCTCCTGTTTTAGCCACCTTGTGCCAACTCACGGGAGTTGGGTCCACGTAACATACCACGAGAACGTCGCCACCATCCTACTTCATTCCGTAATCTCCATCATGTACAGGTTGTCAAAGTGGTTTTCGGTATCGATAGAGAGTATGCCCATATTTGATCCCGGTCTCTCTGTCAACCAATCGTTATTATAACCCATGGTTATAACCTTAAAATAATATTTATACTTCAAAATATAATGTCATTTCAATCCAAATCTTTATCAAAATAAAGATTAAATCATTTCCAAACCATTTCAATATATCAACATACCATATCTTTCATATTCATATATTTATCAAAATAAATATCAAGTCATTTCCAGCCATTTCAATATAGTAAATTATAATATCCTTTCAAACTTCCTTTCAAATCATTTTAATACATTAAAATATCATATCTTTTCAAAGATTCATTCCCAAATCATTTTAATATCAAAAATATCATATCTTTCAAAACTTTATTTTTAAATCATTTTAATATCAAAATGTCATATCTTTCAAAACTTTATTTTCAAATCATTTTAATATCAAAATATCATATCTTTCACAACTTTATTTTCAAATCATTTTAATATCAAAATATCATATCTTTCAAAACTTTATTATATAAGTTCAAATCCAAATATTCAACTTTGAATACCTTCTAAATTCAAGATAACATTCATTTATTATCCTTTCACATCACCTTTTAAAATGATTTATATTCCATCAAATTAATTTACTTAAACCATTTAAAAGTGGAGTTATTATTCTTTCAAATTAAGTATTCAATTTCAAAAAATAATAAACTTCAATTTAAACCATTTAAACATTATAAAATCATATTTTAAAATTCAAAAATGTTATTTAACATACCTTTAACATATGATTTTTACAAAATAAATTTCTTATAAATAAATCAAATTTTTAATAAATTTACTTAACAAATTCAAGTGTGCAATTTCCTTTCCTTCACATATGCAATTTATTAACACTTACATTTTTAAATTTCCACTTCACAAAGTAAACTAAATTTCCAATTGATTTCATTTAACTAAACTTTTAGTTAAACCAAATTTCACATTTCCAAGTCAAGTTGTACTTTAAAATTACACATTTAAGCATTCATTTATTTAACCATTTAAATTCATAGAAAAATCAATAATACTTTAATAAATCACTTAAATTCAAATTTAAATCAAATTATCATGTTTACCATTTCCAAATTAAATTAAATTTCCATTTTATTTAAAAACTTAAATATCATTTTTGACCAAAACTCCAAATTTCTAAACTTAAGTTATATTTCCAAAATTCAACTTAACCGTTTATTTGTTTAACATTTCCACTTATAGAAAAACCATAAATCCTTTATTTGAAACACTTTAAAATCTGTTTAAATTGAAGTATCATAAATTTACATTTTAAATCACTTAAAATTTTATTCATATACCTTAAATGTCATTTTAAAAGTCAAGGTCCAAATTTCCAGATTTAAGTTATATTTCAAAAATACAGTTTAATAATTTAATTATTCAACATTTTTAACTTATAGAAAAATCAAAATTTCTTACTTAAACATTAAAATTACAATTTAAATCAATTTTTCATAAATTTACACTTTTAAGAATAATTAAAAATATCAAAATACTTTATAAAACATCCATGGACCCGTATATAGTTTTCTAACCTAGGTCAAGTGATACGGATATATATCATTTCAATCCGCAGTTTAAAAGGAAAAATCTGGGTTCTATCATTTCAAACCCGCAATCCCAAGTTAAAATAAAATTAATAAAAACCGTTCATACCTATCATTTCAGCCCACGACTATTTTTCCCTATTCTAAAGTCCGCTCTAGTATCTATCATTTCAACCCATAGTGAACCTAATCTACAGGGAACTTGCAGTGTGATAAACAGATATAGATGAACAGTTAACAACATATAACATCAACAGATGAGATGACATGTAAATTAATAGGTTTAACATCATATATAAATAATCATGGGCAGTTATAACATAATATATCATTCTATGCATTCAATTGTTGTCACTTCACATTTGCATAAGTATAAATGTCAGGTGAGATTTACTCACCTCTTTGTGCTGGAGATATGAATTCAAACGACACAAACAGATACCAAAAAGCAAGATGACACAACGATGGATTCAAGTGGATGAGAACCATGCTTATTGATCTTGTACACAACCCATGAACATGACAAATAAGATTATAAACCAGTACAACATTCAATCTGAAACAACTTTGAAATAAGAAGCAATAATGAAATGAATGTTTTTTCCTTGCTTTCTACAATTGCTTGCTCAGCCTAAGAGATGTTTTGGCTCAGATTTGGACATGCTTTGGTCATAGGAATGCATGGCATATAAGCTAGAACAAGTGGAGGAAGTGTAAAGGAGTTACAAGTGAGGAATACAAGTGGTCAAGGCAAATATATAAGTTTTGGTTCAACATTTGGCTCGGTTTATGTCCCATCTAGGTTCATCCATTGTATATATAGGTCTGGAAAGAGGCTAAGGTGAAGTGTAGTGGTGGTAGCAAGGTGGTGGTGGTGGCTAGAGGTGGTGGCCAAGGTGATGGGTGAAGGTATGTTGCAACTAGTGGTGGCTATGCATGTTTAAAGGCATTTAGCAATTGTTTTGTGGAGTTTCATCATATGGTGGTGCACGGCCTGGTCAAATCAGAGGTGTAGATGGATGGTGGCGAAGAGGAGGAGGTGGTGGAGGTGATGACTAAGGCTAGCTAGTGGTGGCGGAGCAAACAAGCTAGAGAAATCGTGGCAAAACATATGAAAACAATGGAAAAAGAAGAGAAAAAGAAGAGGAAAAGACGAGCCATTACCCCAACCTTACTAGCCCTGAAAAATGAAGTGGAGAGTAAATGTTTCACGCGAAATGAAGTGAGAAACTCACGGCTAAGCATAAGGTAGTGTACGGCCAAGCAAAGCAAGTGAAAAGACAAGAAAATGAAAGGACTAGCAAATGAAAGGTCTTGAGTGAAAAGCTTTTTTAAACTCTTCACATTTCCTTTTCTTTAATTCATTTAAAAAAAAACAGAAATTAATTTTAAAAACTAAAACAAAGTAATATAAAATAAAAATAAATTTTAAAGAAAATGGAAAAAGAATTAAAGAAATTGCTTAAAAATTCAAAACAGGGCTCAAAAATTATAATTAAAACATCACTGGCTTTGGAAAAATATCTACTTCATTTTAAAAATATTCTACAGTAAAATTTTGAAATAAAATAATTTTATAAACATATTCAAAGTGAAATAAATAAATAAATTTAGAGAAAATAGAAAAATTACTAAAGAAATTGTTTAAAAATTGGAAACAGGACATGAAAATTATAAATAAAATACTACTAGCCTTAGAAAATTTCTATTTCACTTTAAGACAAATAAAAAGTAAAATAAATAAATAAATGAGGAATAAAATAAAGTGGGAATGAGAATAAAATAAGTTCTTAAGAAAATAGAAAAATAAATAAAGAATTTCTTTAATTAATTGGAACTTGAAATTAGAAATTTTAAACAAAAATACAACTGACACGGGAAAATGTCAATTACACTTTCAAAAATGTTTTAAAACCAAAATATATACAAAACATGTTATTTTACCCATAGAAACATAAATTAGAACATTACATGACCAAATAAAATACTATTTATATAATTTGAGATAAACAATTTTGTTAAATACAACAAATTACAAGCAATAGTTAAAAAGGCATAACTTTCACATTATAAATCAGATTTCAACGAAACAAAAAGCAGTGTTCTTAAATTTTTTTTACTTTCATAATAAAAGATAAAATTAAAATTTTCAAACTTTTAAATTTTAAATTTAAAAGTCAAAGTTCACCATATTGACAAAAAAACACTTTTTTGTAAAATATTCTATTTAGTCATGTTTAGAATTCTAATTCACATCAAAATCATAGTTTACATTTGACATAAAAAAATTATCTAAATTAAATAAATATAACAAATAAAATAAAATTAAATCAAAATTCAATTAAAAATAATTACACAATACAGGGTTGTTACAAGGAATGGCTAAAACAGGTGAGGCGCAACAAGGCTAAGTGGTTAGCAACCAATTAGGGTAAGGTCATCCCTGTATAGATGTCCCTTTATTCAGCTGTGTGGGTGATTTTTGATCCTAACCGCTAGGTAATCTTATTCCGACTATCTTGTAAGGAGTAGCACCGGTCTTGTGTTGTAGGGGATTAAGGGGTTCCTCAGTACGCTGATCTAGACCAGGTACTATGACGAGCGGTACCCCAGTAGCCCTACCATTGTATGGAATCCAATCTCCAATAAGCACCTGTACGGTTTTGATTGTGCCCAACTATTGTTGAAACGTGAGTTGCAAGCATTTCAGTAGATTCTATTTTTTACTTTCTGTAGAAAGTATTATAATATCAGATGGATTTAATAAAAAAAATTGGTTATCGTATCGTACAAACCCGGCAAGTTTATTTATGGTGTGGTCTTACGAGATACTTTTGATTTCAAAGGATTTTGGAAATTTTAATAATCCAATTGAGTGTGTTTTCTTGTGGCTGTATTCTAGACTTACTCGAGTATTATTTTACTATAATGCTCGGGTCAAACCGAGTATTATAGATTACAGATTCTGGATGGACTGCTATAGAGCTCAGGGGATACGCTGGATGGCAAGACGTATCACACGTATCTGACTTATTTCCACTGTGTATGGTAGCTGTATAGTCAGCTTTCGTGAGGACAAGTTATTATAACTATCTGATATTTTGCTATTGATTCTATTGTATTCTGAAGATGTAATGTATAAAACATATATAGTTCTTTCTATATAAAGATCAGTGATTTATCTATTATATATTGTTCCGCTGCGTTTGTGAGATTCTGATGTTGTTTTCTGTTTCTTCTTCTACCTCCTTCTTCTTTAACCCTAATTGTTCGTATTTCCGTCCACTTTGGGTTGAACTGTTGAAAAATATTATCGGCTCAAAGGGGTATGGATTTGTGGGTCGTTACAGTGGTATCAGAGCAAGGTTAAGCGAGAACCTTGGCTCTGGTGGGGATTACTCATTAGAAATAGAGTTCGTAGTATTCTAGAATGAGTTTGAGTGTACTAATAGATATGAGCATGTATTTTCTAGTGAATATATAATTTCTTTTATATTGTGTCGACTTATCGGTTGAGTGTTTATAAATTCTGGTCGGTTCAGTTTGGACAACTGTGTCGACAGGAATTTCTAAACCCTTAAACTAGGCAAACCGACACGGTTTTACTTTTAAAAGTGGGTAAATGAAATAATTTTGCCCAAATTATTTTAGTATATAAAGGAAACAATTTCTGTAAATTATTACAGTTATATATGGTTGCTTAATTGTTAGGAAATGGTTATATTAAATTATTATCATTGCTCTTAGGAAAATTGAATAAATGTTGAAATTATAACCAAAGTTAAGGAAATAAATTTATATAATAGCATGGAATTTATAAATGTTATTTATAATTCAAAATAAAATTTCAGAGTAATGTTGAATATAGATTTAAAGGTTTTGAAATTGAAATTTGAGAAAATTAAATTTTCCCTTGGATTTGAAAATGATTTTTCAAGGATTTTGGAGGAATAATGGTGATATTATTTGGGGAATATTTTTGAATTGAATATGAAACCTGGTGAGATTTGGAATTAGAAATATTTCGAAATGTTTTTAAAAAGAGGTTAAAGCACTAAACTCTTTTCGGTCGATGGAAAGTAATTCCGATGATGATCGCGGCATCATCCGTGCTCATTTTCGAGTTTTCGAGAGAGGAATTGCTACCAAAATGTTTTAAATTGAAGTTGTTGTAAAACTGGGTTTGGTTTTAAAATTCAAAGGATAATTCGATATACAATTGAATGATGTATATAATTGATTTCAAAAATGATTTTTGAAATGTTGAGTAACTGATTAAAAGACTTCAGAATCTTATTAAAAATGTTTATGGAAATTCAAATGGGTTTGATAACTTATAAAATTTGAAATCTAAGGGATAAAATCTAACTTAAAGAATAATTAAATTAAAACAAGTGCGATAACGAAATAAGTTTATTAAAGTGTAAACAAATGTATAGAGGAACAAATAAATTTACATTTGTAAGTAAACGAAATTGAAACTGAATATGGGAATTTAATTTGAATTGTGTGAAATGGGAAATTAGTCAAGTTGGACTAAATAAAACAAAGTATTGAAATTAAAATTAGTATGTAAACTGATTGAAGCAAATGAAATGAAACTGAATATTGGGATGATACTTAATTTAAATGGTGTAAAGTGAAGTTATAGAATTAGTTCGAAGTGGACCAAGAATAAAAAAGGTTTGGAAATAAGAAGTGTTTGAGGTATAAATAAATTTGTGAATGGAACTAATAAAAGAAATGGTTAATTAAATATGGTTTGGGATAAGACGTATAAGAATGAAAAGTAAATTGAATTCAAATGGAATTGAAAATTTAAGTTCAGGTGAAAATGGATATAAGCCTCAGTGGTGAAGTGAAAATAAATATTAAAGTGTATAGAATATTTATAATAAACTTAAGAAAAGTAAAGCTTAAATTTTTTAAGTAAATTTGGTATTGGAAATATACTAAATTAGTTAATGAATGAAGATTTAATAAGGGTGTGTGAAATGGTGATTGTGAATAAGTGAATGGAAATAAAAATAAGTGTAAATAAAAAGAGAATTGGTATAGCTAATAATCAATTGATATAAATATATAAGATATACGTATATTATTTTATTCGCATAGCAACTTGATCCAGATTCTAGCACAGAATTTCGAGATAGTTATATCGATCCGAGTTGGGATTTTTTATTCGATTTTCGATGGCGAACTCTGGATATAGATTTTTTATTAATTCTGGAAATTCTCTATCATAGTTATGGCTATGCAACGAGAATGACGGTTTCTGATCAAGAAACCAGATCTGAGTCCAAAACAGGAAGTCTTGTGGACGATACAAGTTCGGAAGTGAAATTGTGGGATCGAATGAGCGATCGAATTTGGTATTGTGTACGGATGATAGGTACATCATACGGGCTTGAATGAAATAGATATTGAAAAGAAATGAATAAAATGATTTTGAGTGTTGTGATTGGATATTATTGCTAAGTAGGATATACAGGTGTTTTGAAAGGAAATTGGTGTCGTTGATTTCAGAAGATAAATATGAATTGCCCGACTAAAAGATATCTATTTAAATTAGTGTATAAAATTTGATGATTTTCTGATCTAGCCACTTGGCGTTTTGTTTTCTTTTGGAATTTCGGGGCCCATAGAGGCATTTTATAGTTGTACCAATCTAGCCGCGCAAAGGAGAAGCTGGCGAAAAATTTGAAAAATATAGAGAGTTAGAAAAATTTTGAGAAAATTTTTATAATTTTAAATTTTATTTTAAGTTATAATGATTGAGTCGATAATATTATTGGGAACCTATGGATGGGTTTAGGAAGTTAGTAAGAGTGATAGTGTGTCTTTTATAAAAAGATTGTTTTAAGGAATTGTTAAAAACTGTTTGATTTTAGGAAAATAGTAAACGGGTATTCAACCATTCTTCCTAGCTGGTAATTTTGAGGACGAAATCCTTTAAAGAGGAGGAATGTAACGACCCAGAATTTTTGATATTTGAAATGGGAATATTTAATTGATTTTAAATATTTGAATAGTTAGTTTTGACTTGAATTTCAAATATCACTATTTATTTGGCAGTTAAATTATTGGATTTAATAATTGGAAATTGGGTAAATTGCTGAATTGAGAATTCTGGGCTGGTTAAAAATAATTAAAGGCTTATGAAATTTATGTTGATAATACTGATGGTAATAGGACTTTTAAAATTGAATTTATAAGTGGTTTTTCAGTTTTAAAAATATATAGTTTAAATCGGTATTTAAAAATAGTGTTCCGAGACACTGTGACGACCCAAAAATTTTAAAATTTGAAATTAGAATATTTAGTTGATTTTAAATATTTGATAGTTAGTTTAATATGAATTTCAAATATCACCGTTTATTTCACAACTAAATTGCTGAATTTAATAAAATTGGAAATTGGGAAAATTGTTGAATCTTCAGTTTTAAGCCTGCTAAAAATAATTTGAAGGCTTATAAAATTTATATTGGCAATGCTGGTAATAAAAGAAGTGATAAAATTGAATTTAGAAGTGTTTTGTTCATTTTTAAAATATATCGGTTAAATTGACATTTAAAAATAGCCTTCCTAGGCACGGTCTCGGAATTAGATGAAGCCAATTCGATTGGATCCGTAATAATGTATTATTATCAGATTTTAAATTTCGTAATAATTGGAGTTGTTGTGTGAGCGTATGATATATAAATGCGTTGAAATCTATATCGACAATTTAATATTATAATTGAGTCCAAAAAGCTATCTTCTCCATACGATCGAATTAGGACTCGAAACCTTTTCCATTGCGATGGGAATAGGGGTTTAACATTATAAATGCTTGGCGGCACACCACGGTAGGAGGTCAAGATTTGGAGTTATGCAATTCGAGATAATTTACAATTTAAATAATATTTAGATATATTTGATTGACTATTTTCAACATCAGCCTACATTCTTTCCCCATCATAACTTTTCCCTTTCAACTTCGAAGTACTGTAGCCCTTCTCTAGCACGCAAATGTTTGTTCAACATCACATCTTTCCCCTTTTCTCGTTTATATCACGACCTTCTGTTTCTTTGTTTCCTCGGTTCAAAGGTAAATCGAGCCAGGAAAAATAAATGGTGAATGAACAATAAAAAAAGTACCGCTGCCTTCAAAATTTTAGCCGCAAATTCTTTTCCCCCTCTCCTCCTTTCAATTGAAAAGAAATGGAACATCTTGCTTTTCTCCAAATCGAATCTCATATTCTCTTTTCCCTTTTCTTCATTTCAAATCGTTCGAAGAAAGGTTATGGCAGAAATTTAATTGGCATTCGAGTTCGAGCTTCGATCGCAAGTTGCTCGCGTGGTCGCAAGCCAGTGAGGTCCATGCCTTCGTTCGAACGAAATCAGCGGCGATCGATTTTGTATAGGGAACAGGATCGTGAGGCGACTTAGGGAGGGATGTCGCGGCGTCAGATAAGGGTATTCGTCGGGGGCGGCGGCGGAGTTAAAGGCCAGACGTGGCTTCACAGTTGTGTCTCGAGTCAATCTTGCAAGCTCGGTGATGGGTTCGAGTCAGTGACGACTCGATTTTGGCTTGGAAGCTTGATTTCCGAGTGGCACATTCTAGTTGGATTGGTCGCGTCGTCCGAAGAGTTTGGTTTTGCTGGCGATAGCCTCGGTTGTGAGTGATGATGTCTGCTTAGGTTTGGGTATGATTTTTGCTTCCTCTTTTTCTTTGCGAATTGCTTTAAATTATATGAAATAATGATTTTGTAATTTCATTAAAGTTATATACTGTTTTTATATATTCGTGGTATAATGGAAATTATATGTAAAAAAAGGGTTCTAATTATATTGGAAATTTTAGACGTTGAAGAGTTTAAGAGAACAAGAAAAGAAAAGAAAAAAGATAACTATACAAATATGCATTTTTAAATTTACTAATTTAATTTAAAGTAATGGGTTTGGTGATTAGTTTGTCCAATTAACTTATTTAACTATTTTAGTTACTAAAAGACTTTTAAAAGAAAGAATATTAATTAAATTAAATTATTAGTTAATTAAATGGTAATTAATTGTTCGATCAGTTCAAATATTAATAAACCGTATAAATGTTTGTTCAAGGTCTAAAATCGTGGAGTGACAAGCCGGTTTGGGTTGGACTGCAAAACTAAATCAAAGGTGAGTTAATCTTACTCTTCTGGATTGCTATTTAAATTTAAATGGTTAAATTTAAATAATTGGTTGAATGATTGAAATGATTTTATGTGCTATATTATATATAGTAGTATATAGTATATATTGGAGTGATTGATTTCCCGCATTACATAGCGGATGAGACCCGATGCGCCGCATAATAGCAGATGATATTATATTAATTCCATATACTGCGATATTCCACCTCGAAGTGGAATTGGTATTGTGCTAATATCTGTGGATGCAGGGAAACAGGTTGGAGGGATCCAACTGGATTCCTCAAAACATTTAGATTTGTTTTAATACTCTGTGATTGGATTTATTTGATAAGCTAAGATGGATCATATTGGTGACTGAAAATATTGAATGCTATGTTCGGTTTAATAAAATTGGGAATGCTGAATTATTAAAATATGTAGATTGGATTTTGAAAGGATAATAAAAGAGAGAATTTTAAGTAAGATAATTATAGAGAATTTGGATAAATTAAAGAATGAATTGGGAAAGAATAAAAGTTGATTTTGAATTCTAATTCCAAGTATGGAGAAATGAGATTTTTGATAAATGGGAATAAGTGACTTTCTTAGAAACTTAAGTGATATTATGAAAAGGAATGAAGGATTTATTTTAAAAAAAATTAAAGGTTTAAATTTATTTGGAAGGATAAAGAAGAAATTTGGAAAATCTGAAATTGGTGTTTTCAGTTGAAAGATTTTAAATCATAATTAAGAAATAAAATCTAAAGTTAATGGATTTTGAAATAAATTGAGCAAGTAAGGAAATTTATTTCAAAATGGAGTAAATTGGGAATCAATTTGGAAATTGATATTAGTGTTTGGAATCGGAATTTTAAAAGGAATTTGAGTCCATGAAACTTATAAACTTGGTTTATAAAAGTAAAGCAATATATCAGTGGATATTTGGAAGAATAAATTCACGGTGGGAATTTATTAAAGGAATGGGTAAATTTGTTTAAAAATAAATAGTGATTTATTTTTAAAGGATATGAAAGAGCAGCGTATTTCCCTGGATAACCAAGTACGTTTTCAAAGAAATTTTTTAAGTATAAGTAAAAAGTTTTAAGTTGTTAGAAAGTATGTTTTATAAAACTTACTATTTCTAAATGTTTAAATTTTAAAGTAAGTTTTTCTTAAATTTATTATAGCAGTAATTATTTAAAGGTGGCTTGGTATTATGTTTTAAAAGTTAGAAATTTAGTTTTATATTGCACAAAGTAGTTTTATTTTAAATATTCTTAAATTATATATTTTGAATAAGTATTAACGTAATTTTTAATTTAAATGTTTTAAAGGATATTTTATAATAAAATGTTTTAAATTATTTTAAAAAAATCTGAAGTTTTTGTACTTGGTGTTTTCAGTGGAAATAAATATTTGGGGAATTTATTCGGTGAGAGGAAGATGGCTCGAAAACTGTTTTCAAAAGGGTTGGAAATGGAAATATATCTTGTGAAGATATTTTGAGATTATTAAATAATTTAGGAAAATTATTTATTGTATGATGGTTGTTTGCGAATGTTAATTGATAGTTAAATAACCGACTATCAATATTGGCCAGTGTGCTGATCGTTACGAAGAAACCGGGATCGGGATTATTTCCTGAAAACCACTTCGATCTGGTTTGAATGTTTTCGTGTGGAAAACAAGAGTTTGGATTCGAAGGTGGAGCGATGAAGTGTAAGGTCTAGTTGCTACTAAACGTGAGAATGATTCCAAAATGGATGTAGTAGGAGTAGTGCCTTCGGTTCCGTTCGAACCCAGGACGGACTTGTATGGATGAATGCTTTCAGAACATCATCAGGTGGGCGATAAGAATTCTAAGAGATGTGTTCTAAAAAGGTAACTCTTAGCCTCGAGCCTCACCAACCGGGAATGACTGAAAATCAAGGGATACGCAGCAAGGCTAAGTGGGTAGCACCCATTAGGGTAAGGTCATCCCTGTGTAGATGTCCCTTTTTTTATTCGGCATAGTGGGCGGTTGCTGATCCTAACCGTGGGGTGATCTTACTCGGAATTATCCAGTAATGGGTAGTCCCGGTCTTTTATTCTAGGGGATTGGGAGTAATCCTCGGCACGGTGATCTAGGCCACGTACTGTGACAGGTGGTACCCAGTGCGTAGTCATTAGTTGGAAATCCATTCTCCCAATGTGCCTTTAATATTTTTGTTTGTAGAACCCACTTTGTGGCTAGTATGCTGGAATTTAATAAATGTAACAATTTCGGCTATTTGAACAAGTATTTGTGTATAGACCGTATTATAATATCAAAGGATTTTGATAAGAAATGTTTTAGCTATCATAAGGTAAAAACCCGACATGTTTATTTGTGGCGTGGTCTTATGAGATGCTTTTGTTTTTCAAAGGATTTTGAAAACTTTAATAATCAATTTGAGTGCGATTTCTCACGCTAGTTTTCCATGCTGATTCGGGTATTATTTAACTATAATGCTCGGGTCAGACCGGGTATTATAGAGTATAGATTCTGGATGGACTGCTATGGAGCTCAGAAGAAGAGCTGGATGGCGATACGTACTTCCATACTTGTTTTAAATATTCCGCTATGTTGATTAGCTGTGTATTCGATTTCGTGAGGACATGTTATGATTACTGTCCAGTTGAGTGTTATGTGTACTCTGATGATGTAATGTATAAATAGATTTGCTTTTGTGTAAAGATCAGCTATTATCTATTACATTTTATTCCGCTGCGTTGGTGAGATTCTGATGTTGTTTCTATTTTCTTCTTCTACCTCTTTCTTCTTTAGACCCTAATGGTCCGGTTTTTCGGGCATTGAAAAATTGGGTTGTTACAGGCACAGTATCCGAATTTGACGAAACTAGTTCCATTGGATCCGTAATAGTGTTCTATTATCGGATTTCAATTTTCATAGCGTTTGGAGTTGTCATGTGATCGTATGGTATAAAAACGCGCTGAAATTTATATCGTAAATTCAATATAATTACTAGATCCGAGAGCTATCTTCTCCATACAATCGAATTAGGACTCGAAATCTTTTCCATTTCATTCGAAATAGGGGTATAACATTATGAATGTCTAGCGGCACACCTCGACAGGAGGTCGAGATTTTAAGTTGCGATTCCGTGATGATTTAAAATTTAAATATATATATATATATATATATATATATATATATATATATTGCCGATTAACATATATCAACATTAGAGCTTTTTGGCCCTCTCTCCAATCACTGTAGCAAGCTAATTTGGGCATGCGAGCATTCATGTTTTTTCCCCGTTCTCTTTTTATAAAGGCAAGCAGTTGAACGAAAAATTAATAAAGCCGAGCCCCTTTCCCTTTCGAAAATCGAATCAGTAAATTAAAAAACAAACTTTCTCATGCAAAACCATAGCCGATAAAAAAATGCCACATCCTCCTCGGTCTTAAGACATCGTATTCCCTTCTTTCAATTCAAAATTGAAATCCTTTCCTCATCTTAGTACGATCAGGGTGATGAAAGAAGAAGCTGCCTCTTTTATCGAATTCGTATCTCTCGATTCAAGCAAGCTCGAAATCGAAGTTAATGGCGCGAGCGCCTGGCAACTACAAGCGATCGGAATCGATTAGGATGGCTGCATGCTAGGGACACGCAAGTGAAGCAGGTGACAATCTGCATGGAGAAGGGCTCGACGTTGGGATGGTGGCGGTGGTGAGGGCACAGCGAGTGAGGCGGAGATCGCGGTAGTGATGGAGTTCATGGTTTGCAACGTTCTCGTGAGGGCGGGTAGAGTTCGACAGCTTAGTCGAGATTTGCGAGGGTGCAATAAGGGTTTGGGAGGCTCAGCTCGATAGTTCGACGAGGTCGTGATATGGAGGTCGGCTAGGGTTCGTTTGAATCTGGTTAGCGAGGTATTAGCCGTTTTTTAAATTTTTATTACATGCATGTTCTAATTATAAATAGAAAATAAAATAAAATTTTGTCACGGTAAGGTATTAGATTTTTAGTTTGAGCTCTACATATGTATGTATAGTATAGCAGAAAATTATTTTACAGTAAGGTATAAAAAAAAAATTCAGCTTAAAGGTTTATATATATGTATGTATGTATGTATGTATATGTCTACAATAAAGGAATTCACTATTATGATTACGTATAGTAAATATATATATATATATATATATGTATATGTATACATGATTTTGAAAATAGAATTTTAAATGTTGTAGAGGTTATTTAAAATTTGATTTTTGAAATCCATATTGACATTTTTGTAAATAAATAAATATATATATATATATAGTCCTAAAGGAAATAAATATATATTTACATATCTTAATATACTAGCTTATTTTAAATAATGGATTTGGTGGATAAATTGTTAAATTAACTTATTTGGTTATTTAGTTGCTAAAGATAATTTATTAAAGGAATTTAATTTTAATTTTAATGATTTGATAATTAAATCTATGGGAATTAATTGTCCGATTAGTTCAAATATTAATATACCATATAATGTTTGTTACAAGGTCTAAAAATCGTGAAGGAAACAAGCCGGAATGGAAATGGGTTGTAAAGAAAATGAAAGGTGAGCTAATCTCACTCATTATTAAATTTATATAGTTAAATTTAAATTATTGGTTGAATGATTGAATCGAACGGATGTGATATTATGTATAATAATGTATGTGTGTGTGTATATATATATTGGAGTGATAGATATTCCTGCATTATATAGCGGATAAGACCATACGCGCCCCGCGTAATAGCAGTTGACCCTTTATACCGCGATATCCCCCTCGAAGTGGGATTGGTATTTTATATTGTGCTAACATCTGTGGATGCAGGGAAATAGGTTGGAGGGATCCAACTGGATCCTAAAAACATTAAATTTATTTTAAAAGCAACGATGATTTATTTTGATGATCAGTGATAGATTATATTGATTATATTGGGGATTGAAATTATTGAATGCTATGGCTTAGCTGAATATATATCGGTATTTTAAGAAATGGAAAATATGTATGTATATAAAGATTGGATTTTTTAAAAGGAAATGAAAAGAAAAATCTTAAGTAAATAATTATTTGGAATTGGATAAATCGAATAATAAATTTTAAGAGGAATTCAAACATGGAAATCGATTTAGTGTTTTGGAAACTGTGATTTAAAGGAAAATGAGAAATGGAAATTTGTAGACTTGTTTATAAATTAAGTGGAATATTTATCAGTGGATAAATTTGAAAGCATAGATTCCGGTGGAATTTACAAGAAAAAGTGCAATTCATTTTAAAAATAAAAAGGCGATTTTATTTTTGAAAGTTGGAAGTATATTTTTCCTAGGAAGCTAAGTATATTTTCAAAGAAAAGTTTTCAAAGTATAAACTAGAAGTAAAAAAATGTTTTAGAATGTTTTAGAAAATTTATTATTTTAATTATTTTTAAGAGAAAAGTAAATATTTATTTAAGTTAATTATGGTAGTAAATTATTTTTAAAGGTAGGTTAGTACTATGATTTTTAAAAAGGAATTTTATAATAAATATTTGGTATAATAACTCTATTTTAAAAGGAAATTTTGGTTTAAGTTTTACTCAGAAACTCTTATAAATTTCTTAAGTATTATTTTTATTTAAGTAATTTTAGTAGCCTTAATGTAAATAATTTAAGTATATATTTTTTATAGTGATTATAAGGAGATGGAAATGTGTTTTAAAAATAAAAAGTGGTTTTCTTTTTAAAGTGTTGGAAAAATTTATGGGATTGGGTCGTAAATTAAATTGGGATAAATGCAGCGGGATTTATAAAGGATTTTATGGGTTATATCAAAATGGAAGTGTATTTACCCGTAAAACCAAGTATATTTTCAAAGGAGATTTATATATATATATATAAGTTGGAAGTTTAAAATTATTTAAAAAGAATGTTTCAAGAAAATTTTTATTTAATCATTTTAACATTTTAAGTAAATATTTATTAAGTTAATTATAGAAATATTTTAAAGGTTTAACTAGCATTTGATTTAAAAGATGGTTATTAAATATTTATACTCTGTCTAGTAGATTATTTTAAAATTAGTTTTGGCTTAAGTTTTACATGAAAAATTATTAGAAAATTTCATAACTAGTATTTTTAATAAAGTGTTTTAAGTAGTTTTTATTTTTAAGTGTTTTAAAGTATATTTTTTTGGATAAAGTTATTTAAATTATTTAAAAGCCTAAGTATTAAGACTTGGTGATTTTCAGTGGAAGTAAAACAAGTGGGTGGAAATTTATTCCGCGATAGAAAAAGTGATTTGAAAACTATTTTCAAAGGGTTGAAGTGTGGAAAATATCTTGCTAAGATATTTTGAAATAAATAATTTGCGAAATTATTAAGGCCTAATATTTGTTTGTGGATGTTATATGAAAGTTAAATAACCGACTATCAATATTGGCCAATGCGCTGACCGTTTCGAAGAGACCGGGATCGGGATTAATTTCACATAAACCACTTCGATTCAGTTTGAACGTTTTCGTGAGGAAGACAAGAGCTTAGATTCGAAGATGGAGCAGTGAAGTGCAAGGGCTAATCGCTACTAATCCGGAGGGTGATTCCAAAATGGATGCATTAGGAGTAGTGCCTTCGGTTCCGTTCGGACCGGGAACAGATGTAACATACGGGATTTTCGACTTTCGAAAATCGACATTAATACGTCCACTGTATCAACTTCCGAGCAAACAAATGCCGGAAAAACCGAATTGTTAGGGTTAAAGAAGAAGAGGTAGAAGAAGAAAGAAAGAAGAAGCAACAGAAACAATAACAGAATCTCACATATCGCAGCGGAACAACATATAATATATCAATGAATAATCTTTAAAATAAAGAATCTTATCTGTTATTACATTGCATCACATTACATTACATTATCAGAATTTACAACAACAAACAGCGGAAAAGAAATACTATATACTACTTGATACGCCACGCCATCCAGCTCGCCTCCTGAGCTACACAGCACCTCCTGAATTCCAGAATATCCTGATAACCTAACGCTAGACTGCCCGTGTGGAAATTTGTGGGCACCCAGAGTTTAGGAAGGGAACAATAAACTCTAGGCCAGTCATCGGACTGGTGTGAGAACTAAAACAGTTATTTATCTTTAAAACAACAACATTCCATGGCATTATGCAAAATAAATCATTTTTGATATTATTATTAGTGCATAGTGTAGAAAACATTTCAAAAATATAATAGTAACCCTAGTCAGCATGGGCATTACGCACTTATGCCAACTATAGCTACCAAGATCAATAGCAGGTTACTGCAACATTCTATGGCAGGATATACAACTAAAACCGTACAGGGTACGTATTGTTTCTTTGGAATTTCCAACAAATGATCGGCTAAGGAACTTCCCATACCGAAATGGAACGCCTTTGGAAGGACGCCCCCGAGAACCTAACCGGATCTCTGCTAAACAAGGCCGACGCTACCTCACGCTATACAGCTATGAACTAGGTAACTAACACACTGACGCTACCTCACGCTATACAGCTGTGACTAGGTAACTAACACACTGACGCTACCTCACGCTATACAGCTATGACTAGGTAACTAACACACTGACGCTACCTCACGTTGTACAGCTGTGATTGGGTAACTAACACACTGACGCTACCTCACGCTATACAGTTGTGACTAAGTAACTAACACACAAGCTATGACATCACCCGGTCGTTACCGACCTTTATTCGAGGATCCTCAACCACAAAGCAACAACCACAAAGTAGTAAATATGCAGTAACCACATAGGTTCGATATTTGGGCTCTATACCATGATATCACCTTCTATCCAGAAGGAAATGGACATACCCTAAGGAGCTACCCCTAACAAAAACCTTGTCGCAACATTTATGTTTCGACCATTACAGGGTTGTGAGGCCCGATGAAGTCTCGTCCACAAAGCTACACTTTTTCACAAAGCCATGCTTCGATCAACAAATGATCAACCACACTTCGTATGCCACATTACCAAATTGGGAATGTATCACTAGTAACCATCAACTACATAACCTCTGAGCTCGTACGTCTCAGAGAAGGATGTTAAGCTAAGAGAATAAATTCTCCGCCATCAACAGAAACGAATTTGATAAAAGACAGCCTTACATCTCAAAGTGTAACGTCAGACACACATCCATACAAGTCTGTTCCGGGTTCGAACAGAACCGAAGGCACTTCTGAAGAAGCCCTTGGAATCCGGGTATTCACAAGACCGATCGGACTTCCCATCACTTAGGGAATCTCTATACCGGAGCCATGATGCAGAGAAAATCGACAGGTCATCCTATCATTCTCGCAAATACCCGGTTTTCACCACCGGTCTTCAATGCTATCCATGTACGTCGTATCACTATTCAGAATGGGTTATATGACACAAAGGTCCTCCCCCGGCTAAACCGAATAACGAGCACAATATTTTAAAAATAAGTGTAGCATTCAAATTCAAGCAAATCACAACAATTTTCCACTTCGGTCTTTTAAATAAAAGATTCATCACAATCACAAAGGTTCTATATGGTTTTCGGATATCCTCTTTGAATCCGACCCCCGGTCACATCGAAATTCAAACGCCATTTAAAGACAAATATTGATAGTCGGTTATTTAACTATCAACCAATATTCACAACAAATTTCAGGTTTAAATAATTTTCCCAATTATTTATTTTCAAAATATCTTCGCAAGAAATATTTTCACACTTTAACCCTTTGAAAACAAATTTCAAATCACTTTTCAATCCTTTGAAAACAAATTTCAAATCATTTCCCTACACGGGATATATTAACAAATATTTCTTCATTTTCATTTCAAAATGAAACATTTAAATCAATCAAATAAATCCTTACCGATTTATTTTAATTTTACGTTCTGAATCCGTAAATTTATTTCCACACTTCAAAAATAAATCAATGTTTATTTTTAAACAAATTTCCCTTTCCTTTATAAATTCCATGATGAATTTAAATTTTCAAATATCCACTGATATACGATTTTCAAATCGATTTCAAATATGCATTTTCAATTTATCTCTAAAAGATATAATCTCAAAACATTCACTTTATATTGGAAAACATTCCCATACTTATTTAATAATAAGTAATTTACCAATCTATTTATTTTCAACATTTGGAAAATATTCAATATACTTAAATCACAATTAAGTATATATTTTATTCTTTAAGGAAAACATCCTCTTAACACATTTATTTGAGTCAAAACGAATGTTGCGTAAAACATCGTTACGACAACCCAAAATCACTAGTATAGGGATTCGAAATTAAGATAGATGTATAAATCCCAATACCATATAAAACAATTTCTTTCGAAAATCATTTACTATAACAACAGTGTTATAGTCCACCATTTTCTTCTATTTCTCGAAAACGTCTATTTCAACAATGAATGTTGAAATCTATGTTTTCGATACTTAATACATTTTTAAACACCTTTAAATCTTTTTAATTCTATTTAAAACATCACTTCCCCAAAACATTTCTTTAATATATTATTCACTGTCCAAAATCGTGAATATACTTCGTTAACCAAATTCAACATTTCTACACATTTTATTTAAAGGATTATCCAATGTCCAAAATCGTGGAAATATCTCCTTCAATAAGCTATAAAAATTTACTTATCAAAATAAGTCGATTTCGGATTTATAAAACAATGTTTATAAATTCCATTTATATTTTATAACAACTTCAACTTATAAAGTCACTTTATTAACAAATTCTATCCATATTCCATTTACACGCCAAAATCCAAATTATAAGCAGATTACTTAAAATTCTCTATTTACAAATTCATTCATTTTATAACTTCACAAATCGTAGATTCTATTCTTTTATAAAATCTATTTATAACATCATTTTAAAACGTCTTTAAAACTCCTTTATAATTCAATCACATTGATTTATAAAAATCCAATTTTATAAATCTCATATATAAAGCTTTTATAATAAATTCAAAAATCTCAATTTAAACTATTTTTATAAAATCATTAACTCCATATTTCAAAAATCACATTTCAACTATATTTCTCAAAAATCATAATTTTTATAACATAAAATGTAATCGTTTATTTATTTAAAATGAATCAATTCCAAAATTCGAATAAAACGTATATTTTCAAATATCACCTAAAAATCCTTTTAAATTCGAAATCATTACTTTAACATTTTTTTAAAACTCCAAAAATAGTCCAATGCTGCAACAGTAACAATATATCAACCACGACATCCAAACATCATATATCAATATGATAACAGAATATATCACAAATATCTGTAAATAAATTAATACTGTTGAGGAATCCAGTTGGATCCCTCCAACCTGTTTTTCTGCATCCACAGATGTTAGCACAATACCAATCCTGTTTCAAGACGAGATATCGCGGTACATGGGATTTATAAAATATTATCCGCTATTATGCGGCGCAATAGGGTCTCATCCGCTATATAATGCTAGAAAATCAACTCCAAGTACATATATAATACCAATTCCGCTTCAAGGTGGAATATCGCGGTATATGTGTTTAATAAATAACCTCCGCTTAATATACGGCGTATAGGGTCTATTTCAAAGCAATAGATAACAATTTATCATCCAAGCATGCAAATCAGCACAATCTAACAATTTTAAATCTAACTATTTAAAATTTAAATCGAAATTAATTCGATTGAGTGAGAAGTTCTCACCTTGAGTTTCCGATAATAGTTGCCGTATTTTATTTTGAATAAAATTAAACGCGCATTCAATTTTAACCAAAAATTTCACTAGCTCCAATCGATCCCAATCTAGTTCCATTGTGTAGTGCCCGACAAAACGAAGCCAACGCAATTTATTTCGTCCATTTCCGACCTCGTATGACAAAGATACAATATTTTAAAGTTTACACGATTTAAATTATAATTTTATTTACAAATTCTTTTTCTTTTTAAACCTTGAACTCATCCAGGCCACACGTTTCTACATCTGGACATCAGGGCCGTATGTTTTGCCTTCTTCCACTTACGTTCGTTCCCAGGTAAAGCACGTACACTTTTGAACCCATAGCCGCCCAAAACCCTAGCTAGCCGCGACCAACTCGAGCACCTTCACAACGATCAGCTAGCACCATTCAACAGCACGAAGCAAGCTCCACCTTCGGCCCAGACATGGACGAACTCGGCCCTCCCTAGCTTGTGAAAAACGTGCACGAACGCTTCCTCTTTGAACGCAAATTGCCGACGATCCACTTCGTTTTAAACGATCATAACCGTTGGATTCGTAGAGCTTGAGATGCTCTACAATGTTCGTGTTGGAAGTTTTCGCAATAGAATATTGGATTTGAAGAAATCAAAGAGGAAAGGAACGAAAATATCGGCCATTAAATGTTTTACCGGTGGTTGCGTTAGAGAGATTAGGGTTTGATTTTTTTAGTTTGCAAATTGGAGGTAACAAGTCCTTTTATAGAAAATTGCCCAAAAACACTATTCATCCGATTTTTCCGAACTCAAAATCTCATGCGGTGACCGGCATTTCTAGGGTTTAACCCGCGTTCTAGACACAATGTAACGTGTTTCGGAATCCAATTCGATCATATGTGCGAGTTACGGGAATAAACGATAAATTTTAAATTAAATCGGTTAACCAAATTTCTATGCGTTTTCGCTCGCCCCGGACAAACTGTAAATCCGATTGATACGAAATTTTAAACGTTACAATAATATAGCATTACATATCCGATGAAAATGGTTTCGTCGAAATCTGAGGCTGTTTGAAAAATGGCTATTTTTACACGTTAATTAAATATTAAAATATTCAATTGTCACAAATTAATTTTTAATTCAATTTTAAAAGTTCTATAACATCATTCTAACTCCAATATGATTTATCATTACTTTATAAATCATTTTTAATCACATTAAACCCAAATTCCAATTATTTCTGTAATTTCAAATATTAATTTATCGATTTAATTATCCAATTAAATCTAGATATTCCAAATAAAAATTTATTTGACTTAAAATTTTTACTTGTTAATATTTAAAATTAATTAAATATACGAATTTCAATCGGCAGAAATTTTGGGTCTGTCACGACCCGAACTCGATGTCCGATAACAACATCAAATTTGTATCGTGGGAGCTTGCAACACCCATTAGATGATAAATAACACAGCGGAAAAAAAACAAGATGATATCACTGATACAACATGAATACAATATCCAATACATCAATTCGATACAATGATAATCATCAACATCAGAGAATATACAACAGAATACAGCGGAACATGACATAATATGAAATAAGTCTTCAACAGAATCCAATACTGCAATTCTAATCCAACAGCTCCAACGACAAAGCTCCGAAACTTCTAGCTCGATCCACCATCAAGATTTCACCAAGATAAGCAAGCCTTGTCTGAATCCAAAGACTGAACTAGCTCCAGATAATTTACTAAACCTAACTATCTGAAAAACCAAACTCTAGACTGCCCGTGTGGAAAATTATGGGCACCCAGAGTTTAGAAAAGGAACAATAAACTCTGGGTCAGTCATGGGACTGGAATGAGCAAACGAAAACAGTTTGGTCTTTAAAAATAATCAAGGATTTAAATTTCAAAATCGCAATGCTTTTGGAAAATGAAACTACCATAAGGCTTCCCGCCACACACACAATGCAAACGCAGAATCGGAGGAGATTTCTCCTTATGATAGTCAAACATGCTTGATACGTAGAAAAATTTCTTTGATATTATTACAATAAGTGCAAAATGCAGAAAACATTTCGAAAGTAGAATATTAATCTTAGCCAGCATAGACATTTCGAACTATGCCTACTATAGCTACCATGTTCAATGGCAGGTTACCGCCACATTCCATGGCAGGTTATACAACTAAAACCGTACAAGGCTCGTATTGTTTTGAATGGATTTTCCAACAAATGGTCAGGCTAAGGAACTTCCTATTGCCACATGGGAACGCCTCTGGCGGGACGCCCCGAGAACCTAACCGGATCTCTGCCAAACAAGGCCGGCTACCCCCCTTCCCGGGGAATATACAGAACCTCAGATATGCCACACCCCGGTCCTTTGGGACCATTATACGAGAGCTCTCTATCCAACAACATCACACAGTAATAAATAAAGTGTGTCCACATGAGTAAGTATCTGCGCTCCATACCATGATACTACCCTTTTCCAGAAGGAATGGTCATATCGTAGGGGAGCAACCCTTGAAACCTAGCCGCACAATTCCTGTTTCGACTATTACCGGGTTGTGAGGCTCGACGAAGTCTCGTCCACAAAGCTACGCTTTTCACAAAGCCATGCTTCGATCAACAAATGATCAGCCGCACTCAGCATACCACATTACCAAATTGGAAATATATCGCTGATAACCTTCAACTACATAACCTCTGAGCTCGTACGTCTCAGAGAAGGGTGTAAAGCTAAGAGAATAAATTCTCCGCCACCAACAGATATGTATTTGAAAGAAATCTGCTTTATATCTCAAAATGTAATGTCAGACATACAATCCATACAAGTCTGTTCCGGGTTCGAACAGAACCTATGGCACTTCCAAAGAAGCCCTTGCAAATTCGGGTATTCACAATCCCGATCGGACTTCCCACCACTTAGGGAATCTCTATACCGGAGCAACTCAGTGCAGAGACAATCGATAGGTCATCAGATCGTTCTCGCAAATACCCGGTCTTCACCACCGGTCTTCAAATGCTATCCATAACGACGAATCACATATTCGGAATGGGTTATACGACACAAAGTTCCTCTCCCAGCTAAACCGAATAGTGAGCGTAATATTTAAAACATATGGATATGGGATATCAATTAAGTCACAACTTAATGATTCAAAACTTTCTTTCAAATGGTTTAAACCAATTACCATGTCAAATCTTTTAAACAAAAAGATTTACCTCACACAGTTCACTCAGTTTCATAAAGATTCTTTCCCGGATTTCAAAACAATTCCATTTCAATTGGGATTAATTCATTAAATCTTTAAATTAAAAATTTATCTCACAGCTTTCAAAACTGTTTCCAAAGATTCATTCCTAACTTGGAAAATTATTTCAATTCAAACTTGAAATCCTTTCTAATACAAATTGGAAATTCATTTCTCATAAGAAAGCTTTTACTATTTGAAAACAACAGTTTTCGTTTCAGAAATGCCCGATATAATTTATACAAGTTAAAAACCTTGGTTTAATTCAAATTCCCAAAACACACATTAAAAAATGGTTTGAACCCGTATAACTTGTAAAGTTCTTTTTAAAACATAAGTATTGAATATAGAATTCAATTTCAGATTTTTGAATTTCAATTTAAATCCGATTATTCAGTTTTCAAATCTTTAGTAGTTATTCGAAAATAACTTTTATTCTTAAAACAACTTTTCATATTAGACTTAATTTATTTCCAAAACTATTTGAATTTAAAAATTCAAATTCAAAACTTATTTAAAAATCTGTGACTTAACCGATTTCCACGTGAAATCCATATTTGTGTGTTATGAGTGTGGTCCAGGGGTTTTACACAATAGTGCACAACATAAATCATCACAGATTCAATCAATGTCGATAAGCGGTATAATTCATAACGCTTATCTTCATTCACAGATTCCTAGGTAAAGTAAATTTATCAATCATAGAGATTCATCATTATGGTTCGATGTGGGTTTCGGATAACCAACCGGAATCCGAATCCCTGTCGCATCGAAATTTAAATGCTGTTTTACAAGCTAAGGGGTTTTCACATAGACATACAGATTAAAATCACCAATCAAAATCCAACACATAGTAATTCACATCTCATGGCATCACAATGTCAAACAGAAATATCAATTCATTATACAACAAATCAGATATCCTACTTACACAATCCATAAGTAATCGTCTTTAATTTTTATTGTAATTAATTCAAATTAAAATTTATTACTTGAAAATTAACTCCTTAACACTGTTTAATTTATCAGTAATTATCAGTTGATTACCTATTTCATTTCAAATTAGTTAATTAACAAATCAATCTTTAATCAATTATTAAGGCTTAATTACTTAATTACTTTATTCACACTATTTTATTAATTACTTCTTTAATCAACTTATTTAACTTTAATTACTTAATTGATTACCCTCGATCATTAATTAATACCTTAATAAAACTTAATTATCCATTCATTTATGACTTAATTTCTTAGTTAATCAATTATAAATTAGATTACTTAATTAATTAACTATTAATTCATTCATAACTTAACTACTTAATTCATTACTGATTACAATTCAAGGGTAATTATTCTTAATTATTTTCAGAAAACAATCAATTAATATTAATTATTCACTAATTTATATTTTCAAAGAAATCTCCTTTAAACTTTGAAATCAATTTATTACAAATTTGAGAATTTTGATGTTAATTAAATTCCAACACTTGTTTTATATTAATTACTTGATTAAAATATTAATTAGATCCCAAAACTTTGTTAAGTGTTTACTTAATTCATTAATTGGTAATAAAGCTTGATTTGAAAATTTGTTTATTTACAAAGAGCTTTGAAAACTTTGTTAACTATATTGCTTTCCTTTTCCATTGTTTTAAAGGCTTGTTAACTATTTTCTTTGGGACTTGGTCTAACCAAAACTGCATTACACTTGCATTTGCTTCTAAAAACTGTACAAAAATTTACCCTGCAACTTTAAAGACCTGTCTTTATATATATATATATATATATATATATATATATAAAGCCTGTTGTTTATCAAAACAACTTGAACAAATTTCAATCCTTCCTCAACACCGAGCCACAACCCAAAAATGTCAGAACCACGTGCACGTGCACATGAACCCCCGCCACCTCCGGTTGAGTCGCCACCCACCGCCAAGTCCATGACCATCTGTCCAAGCTTCCAGTGCAACCAAATTGTTAAATTCATGAGCCAAACACGATTAAGCATTCTAACCCAAACTTTAGCAAAACGTGATCACTAGAAATCGCCTCGCTGCGCGGCCACCTAGTGCCAAAGCCCACGCAACTTCGTCCATAACCGCGCCACGTCATGCTGCGATGATTCCCCCCGGTGCGATGCGTTCCGGAGCGACGTCGACGACACAGTTAATCAAATCCCATCCCTCTCTAAAACTTAGGGTTAAACCATAAAACCGAGTCGCGCCGTTGCCACCGCCACCTGTAAACCCTTCCACCAATTTTCCAATGATCTACGACACATCAACCAGCTACAGGCCCAAACTCGACAACCCTTGTCACGCTGATCATCGTAATTTGCCCAAAACAAGTTTTCTGTTCAACTCGCGAATGCTAGAAATTTCGCAACTTAAAAATCGTGAATTTATTATCAAAAATCATGAGTTTGAAATACGAATCCATTTATGAAATTAGAATTTGAAATCTAGATGCATGATTTTGAACAAAGTTTAGATTATCACTGCAACTTTAAATTTTTTTTGAAATGATTTCTTAATAAAAAATCTCGAAACCATTTTTATAATTAATACTATACTGTAGCAATCATCTTTCATTCAAATATCATGGCTTAATTCTGATTGTAAGAGGAGATATGAATTTATATTAAATGATCAAGCCTACTTTTAAAACAGAGGAACAACAAAATCACACACAGTAATTCCCATATCTATATATACATGCATACTTATCAACTGAAAAAACAGAAATCATGGCATATTTTAAGTATCAAGCCCAGACAATCAAGATATGCAAGTGTAAGATCTTAAAAGAAGGGTTTTGCTCACCTAAATAAGAAGAATAGAGGGTTGCCTCTTTGTTTGAACTGCAGATATTGATTTTTTTTTTTTTTTGATTTCTTGAAACATATAAAACCTCATATGCTTTAACGACTTTGAGGACTGAGATTTCTCCTCTAGGGATTAACAAGGATCGTGTACATGAGCTGTCAAGCTATGTTATAACTGGTTTTGGAAATTTAGATTTTGATATTTTAAAGTCTGCTATTTGTAAATATGTATGCATAGTTTGCTTGTTTAAATTATGTAGGTAGTTAGTTTGTGGATATTTTGTTTTGTTTATGTTTGCATTTGATTCCAACTTGATTGTGTTGAGCTGAGTGGTTGCTTTTAGCATTTTGTTTACATACTTCATACAAAATTGGTATAGTATATATTTCACTTGTTATGTTATGTACATGATAATGTTTGATTACTAAACATTATATTTATAACTTATATTTTATTTTATACTCTTTATTACTATTTGAAAGAAAAATCATTTTGAACTTCCAAATCAAACTTTTGTTTATAAATCTATTCAATTGAAAATATTTAACTTTATATTTTACTCTATACACATATTCAATATTGATATGTAGTTTTATTTTATTTTAAACACTTTATTCATAATTCAATTCAATTTATTCGCTTTTGAGTTTTCAAATCAAATTCAAAAGCCAATAAGTATACATTTCTTATAAAATTTGAAAATTTCAAACAAATCCATAATTTAATCCAAAAATTTAAATTAAATTATAAATTTAAATTCGTCTTTAAAATCGAGTCATTACAGATTCCCCTCCTTAAGAAATTTCGTCCTCGAAATTTGCCAAGGAGATAACAAAGATAAATGAAAGATAGAGAAATATCTTTCCAAATCAAAGTGGATATTTATTCTTCATTTGGCTCACCAAATCAGAATATCAACAATAGATATGAGAACAAACTCAATCAACTACGAAACAACTGGGTTATCTGATCAACGAAGTATACATGGGTATTGGTTAGTTCGAAGAGATAAACTAACCGTTCGTAGATAATATCGAAAACTAATGAAATAGGTAGAAATTGATTCGATTATGATCTCAGATTCAAGGTTAAATTCATTTACGATTTGCCAAAAAATAAAACTATGTGTAGTTCTCGTGTCGAACATAATTCAAACAATTTAATTGTAAACGAGAAAGTTACCTTATAAAATTCATTTCCTTAATCAGCTTTTGAAGTTGAAGAATCGTCTCTGATTGCATACATTTTTTTCCTAGAGTTGCTTATAAGCTGGACAGTTGTTGATCCTATGTCCCGGCTTGCGGCATTTATAGCGTCCCGTAGATTCCTGATCTGGCCTCATAAATGGCTCTCTCATTCTTGGCTTCCAAGAATTCTTGCATTTATCCGAGTAGTGACCTTTCTCCAAACAACTGAGACAAGTAACATTCTTCTTTTTCTTCTTTACATCCTTCTTTCCTTTATTTTTCTTTGGTTTCTTACTGCCAAACTTCCTTTTTCTCCAATTCAGATTGTTTGCATTTCCATTCTCCTCCGGATCTTCTTGCTTTTCCAGAGTATCGTATCGATAGCCCATATCAATTAATTCAGAAAACGATTCCTTGACGTGAGTAGTCATCCGTTCCTGAAACTCCTTGTTCATTCCCCGAATAAACTTTTCATTCTTCTTTAATGGTGTATTCACCAATTCTGGACCAAATCGAGATAATTCAATAAATTTGTTCAAGTATTCCTCAAATGATAAACTCCCTTGCTTTAAATCCACAAACTCCTGGTACACTCTAGAGATACCTGCAGACGAAATATATCGCTGCTCAAACACCTCCTTGAAACGACTCCAAGTAAATTCATCTGCCGACTCATCTACGGTAACAGTTTCCCACCAAATTAAAGCATCTTCCTGGAGTTGCCAAGAAGCTATCAATCGCATCTGATCATCTTCTAATTCTAGTCCTTTGAAAATCTTTTCACACGATCGAATCCAGGCTTGTGCTTCGATAACAGTTTCTTTGCAGTGAATGACTTTCCACCAAGTCTAGAAAAACTTCGATGTAGATCAGTCAAATTTGATTGAGACTGAATGGGAATATCTGTCGTTGCAGCACTTTGACCAGCTGAAGTGGTACTTTCCTGTCTCCTATTTCGTCCTATTCTTCCACTCATTCTTACTATTAATAGATAGTAAGAAAATTGATTTAGGCATTCGGACGAAATATCTTAGAGAATAACAACAGATAAAGAAAATAGATTAGGAAATTTGGATTTGGTTCCACTGGTTGTACTCATTCTAGGGTATACGTCACCCTATCTCTAATGAGCCATCTAATGCGTTACACTCCATAGCTAAAGTTCTTAATCAACCTTCAGCTCTGATACCAATCTGTCATGACCCGAACTCGATGTCCGATAACAACATCAAATTCGTATCGCGGGAGCTTGCAACACCCATTAGATGATAAATAACACAGCGGAAAAAAAACAAGATGATATCACTGATACAACATGAATATAATATCCAATACATCAATTCGATACAATGATAATCATCAACATCAGAGAATATACAACAGAATACACCGGAACATGACATAATATGAAATAAGTCTTCAACAGAATCCAATACTGCAATTCTAATCCAAAAGCTCCAACGACAAAGCTCCAAAACTTCTAGCTCGATCCACCATCAAGATTTCACCAAGATAAGCAAGTCTTGTCTGAATCCAAAGACTGAACTAGCTCCAGATAATTTACTAAACCTAACTATCTGAAAAACCAAACTCTAGACTGCCCGTGTGGAAAATTATGGGCACCTAGAGTTTAGAAAAGGAACAATAAACTCTGGGTCAGTCATGGGACTGGTATGAGCAAACGAAAACAGTTTGGTCTTTAAAAATAATCAAGGATTTAAATTTCAAAATCGCAATGCTTTTGGAAAATGAAACTACCATATGGCCTCCCGCCACACACACAATGCAAACGCAGAATCGGACGAGATTTCTCCTTATGATAGTCAAACATGCTTGATACGTAGAAAAATTTCTTTGATATTATTACAATAAGTGCAAAGTGCAGAAAACATTTCGAAAGTAGAATATTAATCTTAGCCAGCATAGACATTTCGAACTATGCCTACTATAGCTACCATGTTCAATGGCAGGTTACCGCCACATTCCATGGCAGGTTATACAACTAAAACCGTACAAGGCTCGTATTGTTTTGAATGGATTTTCCAACAAATGGTCAGGCTAAGGAACTTCCTATTGCCACATGGGAATGCCTCTGGCGGGACGCCCCAAGAACCTAACCGGATCTCTGCCAAACAAGGCCGGCTACCCCCCTTCCCGGGGAATATACAGAACCTCAGATATGCCACCCCTCGGTCCTTTGGGACCTTTATACGAGAGCTCTCTATCCAACAACATCACACAGTAATAAATAAAGTGTGTCCACATGAGTAAGTATCTGGGCTCCATACCATGATACTACCCTTTTCCAGAAGGAATGGTCATACCCTAGGGGAGCTACCCCTGAAACCTTGCCGCACAATTCCTGTTTCGACCATTACCGGGTTGTGAGGCTCGACGAAGTCTCATCCACAAAGCTACGCTTTTCACAAAGCCATGCTTCGATCAACAAATGATCAGCAGCACTCAGCATGCCACATTACCAAATTGGGAATATATCGCTGATAACCTTCAACTACATAACCTCTGAGCTCGTACGTCTTAGAGAAGGGTGTAAAGCTAAGAGAATAAATTCTCCGCCACCAACAGATATGTATTTGAAATAAATTTGCTTTATATCTCAAAATGTAATGTCAGACATACAATCCATACAAGTCTGTTCCGGGTTCGAACAGAACCGAAGGCACTTCCAAAGAAGCCCTTGCAAATCCGGGTATTCACAATCCCGATCGGACTTTCCACCACTTAGGGAATCTCTATACCGGAGCAACTCAGTGCAGAGACAATCGATAGGTCATCCTATCGTTCTCGCAAATACCCGGTCTTCACCATCGGTCTTCAAATGCTATCCATAACGACGAACCACATATTCGGAATGGGTTATACGACACAAAGGTCCTCTCCCGGCTAAACCGAATAGTGAGCGCAATATTTAAAACATATGGATATGGGATATCAATTAAGTCACAACTTAATGATTAAAAACTTTCTTTCAAATGGTTTAAACCAATTACCCTGTCAAATCTTTTAAACAAAAAGATTTACCTCACACAGTTCACTCAGTTTCACAAAGATACATTCCCGGATTTCAAAACAATTCCATTTCAATTGGGATTAATTCATTAAATCTTTAAATTAAAAATTTATCTCATAGCTTTCAAAACTGTTTCCAAAGATTCATTCCTAACTTGGAAAATTATTTCAATTCAAACTTGAAATCCTTTCTAATACAAATTGGAAATTATAAGAAAGCTTTTACTATTTGAAAACAACAGTTTTCGTTTCAGAAATGCCCGATATCATTTATACAAGTTAAAAACCTTGGTTTAATTCAAATTCCCAAAACACACATTAAAAAATGGTTTGAACCCGTATAACTTGTAAAGTTCTTTTTAAAACATAAGTATTGAATATAGAATTCAATTTTAGATTTTTGAATTTCAATTTAAATCCGATTATTCAGTTTTCAAATCTTTAGTAGTTATTCAAAAATAACTTTTATTCTTAAAACAACTTTTCATATTAAACTTAATTTATTTCCAAAACTATTTGAATTTAAAAATTCAAATTCAAAACTTATTTAAAAATCTGTGACTTAACCGATTTCCACGTGAAATCCATATTTGTGTGTTATGAGTGTGGTCCAGGGGTTTTACACAATAGTGAACAACATAAATCATCACAGATTCAATCAATGTCGATAAGCGGTATAATTCATAACGCTTATCTTCATTCACAGATTCCTAGGTAAAGTAAATTTATCAATCATAGAGATTCATCATTATGGTTCGATGTGGGTTTCGGTTAACCAACCGGAATCCGAATCCCTGTCGCATCGAAATTTAAATGCTGTTTTAGAGGCTAAGGGGTTTTCACATAGACATACAGAATAAAATCACCAATCAAAATCCAACACATAGTAATTCACATCTCATGGCATCACAATGTCAAACAGAAATATCAATTCATTATACAACAAATCGGATATCCTACTTACACAATCCATAAGTAATCGTCTTTAATTTTTATTGTAATTAATTCAAATTAAAATTTATTACTTGAAAATTAATTCCTTAACACTGTTTAATTTATCAGTAATTATCAGTTGATTACCTATTTCATTTCAAATTAGTTAATTAACAAATCAATCTTTAATCAATTATTAAGGCTTAATTACTTA
Source organism: Allium cepa (assembly GCA_030765085.1). Classification (NCBI taxonomy): domain Eukaryota; kingdom Viridiplantae; phylum Streptophyta; class Magnoliopsida; order Asparagales; family Amaryllidaceae; genus Allium; species Allium cepa. Next base: position 84,160,860 of record CM060945.1, read on the forward strand.
ATTACTTTATTCACACTATTTTATTAATTACTTCTTTAATCAACTTATTTAACTTTAATTACTTAATTGATTACCCTTGATCATTAATTAATACCTTAATAAAACTTAATTATCCATTCATTTATGACTTAATTTCTTAGTTAATCAATTATAAATTAGATTACTTAATTAATTAACTACTAATTCATTCATAACTTAACTACTTAATTCATTACTGATTACAATTCAAGGGTAATTATTCTTAATTATTTTCAGAAAACAGTCAATTAATATTAATTATTCACAAATTTATATTTTCAAAGAAATCTCCTTTAAACTTTGAAATCAATTTATTACAAATTTGAGAATTTTGATGTTAGTTAAATTCCAACACTTGTTTTATATTAATTACTTGATTAAAATATTAATTAGATCCCAAAACTTTGTTAAGTGTTTACTTAATTCATTAATTGGTAATAAAGCTTGATTTGAAAACTTGTTTATTTACAAAGAGCATTGAAAACTTTGCTAACTATATTGCTTTCCTTTTCCATTGTTTTAAAGGCTTGTTAACTATTTTCTTTGGGACTTGGTCTAACCAAAAATGCATTACACTTGCATTTGCTTCTAAAAACTGTACAAAAATTTACCCTGCAACTTTAAAGACCTGTCTTTTTATATATATATATATATAAATCTTGTTGTTTATCAAAACAACTTGAACAAATTTCAATCCTTCCTCAACACCGAGCCACAACCCAAAAATGTCAGAACCACGTGCACGTGCACATGAACCCCCGCCACCTCCGGTTGAGTCGCCACCCACCGCCAAGTCCATGACCATCTGCCCAAGCTTCCAGTGCAACCAAATTGTCAAATTCATGAACCAAACACGATTAAGCATTCTAACCCAAACTGCAGCAAAACGTGATCACCAGAAATCGCCTCGCTGCGCGGCCACCTAGTGCCAAAGCCCACGCAACTTCGTCCATAACCGCGCCACGTCATGCTGCGATGATTCCCCCCGGTGCGATGCGTTCCGGAGCGACGTCGACGACACAGTTAATCAAATCCCATCCCTCTCTAAAACTTAGGGTTAAACCCTAAAACCGAGTCGCGCCGTCGCCACCGCCACCTGTAAACCCTTCTACCAATTTTCCAATGATCTACGACACATCAACCAGCTACAGGCCCAAACTCGACAACCCTTGTCACGCTAATCATCGTAATTTGCCCAAAACAAGTTTTCTGTTCAACTCGCGAATGCTAGAAATTTCGCAACTTAAAAATCGTGAATTTATTATCAAAAATCATGAGTTTGAAATACGAATCCATTTATGAAATTAGAATTTGAAATCTAGATGCATGATTTTGAACAAAGTTTAGATTATCACTGCAACTTTAAATTTTTTTTGAAATGATTTCATAATAAAAAATCTCGAAACCATTTTTATAATTAATACTATACTGTAGCAATCATCTTTCATTCAAATATCATGGCTTAATTCTGATTGTAAGAGGAGATATGAATTTATATTGAATGATCAAGCCTACTTTTAAAACAGAGGAACAACAAAATCACACACAGTAATTCCCATGTCTATATATACATGCATACTTATCAACTAAACAAACAGAAATCATGGCATATTTTAAGTATCAAGCCCAGACAATCAAGATATGCAAGTGTAAGATCTTAAAAGAAGGGGTTTGCTCACCTAAATAAGAAGAACAGAGGGCTGCCTCTTTGTTTGAACTGCAGATATTGATTTTTTTTTTTTTTTGATTTCTTGAAACATATAAAACCTCAGATGCTTTAACGACTTTGAGGACCGAGATTTCTCCTCTAGGGATTAACAAGGATCGTGTACATGAGCTGTCAAGCTATGTTATAACTGGTTTTGGAAATTTAGATTTTGATATTTTAAAGTCTGCTATTTGTAAATATGTATGCGTAGTTTGCTTGTTTAAATTATGTAGGTAGTTAGTTTGTGGATATTTTGTTTTGTTTATGTTTGCTTTTGATTCCAACTTGATTGTGTTGAGCTGAGTGGTTGCTTTTAGCATTTTGTTTACATACTTCATACAAAATTGGTATAGTATATATTTCACTTGTTATGTTATGTACATGATAATGTTTGATTACTAAACATTATATTTATAACTTATATTTTATTTTATACTCTTTATTACTATTTGAAAGAAAATTCATTTTGAACTTCCAAATCAAACTTTTGTTTATAAATCTATTCAATTGAAAATATTTAACTTTATATTTTACTCTATACACATATTCAATATTGATATGTAGTTTTATTTTATTTTAAACACTTTATTCATAATTCAATTCAATTTATTCGCTTTTGAGTTTTCAAATCAAATTCAAAAGCCAATAAGTATACATTTCTTATAAAATTTGAAAATTTCAAACAAATCCATAATTTAATCCAAAAATTTAAATTAAATTATAAATTTAAATTCGTCTTTAAAATGGGGATCGTTACAGGGTCGTTACAAACTTCCCCCCTTTAAAGAATTTCGTCCTCGAAATTTCCAAGTAAGAAAAAGTTACAGAATCCATTAACTCTTCAAAACCATTTGTTCAAATTAGATTTCAAATTCACTTAAGTGTTTAACTTTTCCAAAATCCGAGGGTTAAACTTCTTACCATAACTTTACTATGTTTTCAAACCATACTTAGTTATCTTTTCAAAATTTTCCAAAATTCCCAAAAAAATTCCAACGCCTTAAATTTTCGAAAAATTTCGCCAGCGTCTCCTTTGCGCGACTAGCTCGGTATGACTGCAAAAATGGCACCATGGCCCCCAGATTTCAAAAAGAAAAGAAAAAAGCCAAGTGGCTAGACAAGAATATCATCAAATTTCATATTGAAATTGAAATACATACCTTTTTGTCGAGCAATTCAATTTTTTTTAATCTTCGAAATCAAAATCCCAATTTCCTTAATTCCACCTGTAAATCTTGCGAACTATAATAGCCAACTTCATTCAATCTCACATCATTAATTTCATTTGAATTCAATTTACGATTTCAATTCTATTTGGATTCAATTTACCTTCTGAATATTGAATTTTGATCAATTATTTTTCATTCACAACTGATTCATCTTGCTATTTTAAATTAGTTTCTTTTACTAATTCATTGCAAGTTCTAACTCATATCATCTTGCACAATTCAAATTAGTTTTCAATATTCAGTTTTCCATTTCAGTTTATTATTCTTTTGTTCGTTCCCAAACACAATTCAATTTACTATTTTGGTTTATAACCACTTATATTTAAACTGGATTTCAAATTCCATATGAATTTAATTTACCCTTTATTTATTTATAAATGTTGAATTCAATTCATTTCAACCCATATTAAATTTTTTATTTCTTCAATTAGTTTTACTTACTAATTTTATTTTAATACTTAACTTCATTCGATCCAATTTGACAAAATTTTTATTTACTTGCAATTTCAAGATGAATTTCAACATTTTAGTTTCCAATTTCATTTACTCGCAATTGTAAATTCATTCATTCATAAATTTTATTTCCATAATTCAAACTCAATTTCAATTCATTTGTTTTGACCCCAAATTTATTTTCAACTTAATAAATTTTTATGCCATAACTATTTGTATCTGATTCTAGAGTCTTTCCAGCATTTCAAAACCATTTTTGAAACCAATTCAAATTATCCTTTGAATTTCAAAACCCAAACCCAATTTCCCAAACAACTTCCATTTAAAACAACTTGGCAGCAATCCCGCTTTTGGAAACCCGAAAATGAACATCGATGAAGCTGCAGTCATCACCGAAGTTATTTTCCAACAACCGAAAAGAGTTTAGAGCTTTTATCTCTCCAAAAACATTTTTTTCCAAACCCTTGAAAACTATTTTCAAACTCAAAAAGGAATTTATTCTTTTCCAAATTACAAACCCTTTCAAAACATTTCCAAATATTTCTTTGGAATTTTACTTCAAATTACAATTCACGTTTACAATTTATTATTTACAAATCCCATTTGTATATGGATTTTATTTCATAGCTTTTGGTTATGCTTTCAATTTCTTATTCAATAACAATGATAATAGTTTAATATTATCACTTCCTAACAACCAAGCAACCATATTAATTTTCAAAAAATCAGTCCTTCTATATACGAAAATAGTTTGGGTAAAATTATTTCATTTACCCTATTTTAAAATGATATCGTGTCGAATTTGTTCTGTATAAGTGTTTAGAGATTCCTATCAATAAAGTTAATTACTCGTATTGACCAAAATCCATATACTACTCAACAAACCAATCAACAAAATATAAAACAATCTTTTTTTATATATTCACTAACAAATACGCACTCATGTCTATTATTACACTCACACTCATTCTAGAGTACCCTGACTCCATCTCTAATGAGTAACTCCCAACAGAGCCAAGGTTGTCTCTTAACCATATGCCCTGATACCACATTGTAACGTACGGGATTTTCGACTTTCCAAAATTGACATTAATACGTCCACTATATCAACTGCCGAGCAATCGAATCCCGGAAAAGCCAAATTGTTAGGGTTAAAGAAGAAGAGGTAGAAGAAGAAAGAAAGAAGAAGCAACAGAAACAATAACAGAATCTTGTTGAATATGCGCTTTTCGATTATTTGACCTTTGCTTGATTCTATTTGACAAAATCTTAACTTTTCTCTCCCCCTTTTGTTATCAGCAAAAGAATAATAGTGTTAGAGAAAAATAGAGATAAAGTGATCAATATTAATCCAACATTAAAACTCAAATTGAATATAAATATTAAACTCCAATAAGAATCAAACAAAAATCATAACGACCCTTGTTAGGCGCATATTTCACTTGTAGAAAAGATGGAAATGATATTCTCATATAAAATCATACATTTGTATCTACTTGTGGTGCATTTATATCAGGAATTTTTATATCTACTAATCATGCATAACCGTTAGGACTTTTAAATGAGATTAGTGGTATTTGAATTTAATTTTAATAATGAAATCAAGTATCTTCTAACCACGCATGACCATGAGGACTTTTAAATGGGATTAGAATCAACTTGTCTATTTAATCAATCAATTTTATATGCGTTCCATACATACATAATTGTGAGGACTTTTAAATGAGCATGGAAGCACATAATCAAAAATCCAAGTAATTCACCCATGCATAACCATGAGGACTTTTAAATTAGAGTGAATACTTTGGATATTTATTTATTTTTTACAAAAAAAATGTGAAATGAAAAGTAAATGATCCCAGATTATAGTACCACATATCGACAAACTATATTTAAGATTTGATAAACAATGGTCGATAGAAATATGATAGATATAGAGATGGTCATGGAATCTTTACCCAACAAAAAGTTTTATAACTCTTGTTTGAATTCCTAAAGAAATTTTCCAAATATACCGTCTTGAGTAATGTATGTTAAATATCAACACTTATCACCTTTTTCAATCACTATTTATCTTTTCGATAATTTGCAGGGAGTCGGATTAGTCAAAATTTATCATTTAAAATCAAATAAAAATGACTAATCTGAAAATATGGTCAACAATGATTTTCTCGAAGGGGTTACATGAGAAAAATTTCTGCTATCTGAAAATTATTTTAAGTGAAAAATATGCAGATATTTTCTTTGAAAAACGATGCAGTTACTAAATGTCTCACCATAAATCACGTTCAACTATAAGTTTTCTGTCAACTAGATTACCAGTATGATCTGCATTTGAATTTCTCTTTCACTCTAAAAATATCACTAACTAAATTTGATAGACCAGACATGAAGTGTGCATAAAAACTCAAACTCAATTTTTAACAGCCTTTCAAATGACCTTCTCTTGAATTTGGATTGAAGCCATGTAAATAATAAGAAAACAGTGAATATAGAGCTAGCATGTTGAACAAGTCAGAATCAAAAATCATATTTTATTTTATATTGCTGAAATATTTCCTTTTCAATTTTACTGCGTTAGTGAATATTTTTGTAGATTGCTTAGATGTTGGATTCAAACTGAAATGCAGTTGAAGACAAAATACGAGTGTGAGTGATATGTAGTGAGGTTATTAATGTACATTTAAATGTGATGTATTCAAAAATGTTTATGTATAGTGAGAGCTTGAAATTGTACTATTCAAGATTGTAATAAATATTTGTTTGAATAAAATTTCTATTTGAATTCAAATTCCATTCAAATTCTGTGTAGTTTATTTTATTCAACAAATATTTATTTAATCTATGAGAAACAAAATAGTACATTACCAAATACATTTAAATGAATGTATATATGTTTATTATTATCAAACAAATATCATATAAGCGAAACAAATTTCCATTTATATATTTTCCATTTGCATCTAGGCTCATTTACATATTTCTATTTGTATGCACATATGTAGGGGGAGCATCATGTAGAGAGGAAGCATTTAAATAGGGGGAACAATTAGAGTATATCATTGATTAAATACATTTAACGTGTCAAAATCTTAAATATATGTTTGTTATCATCAAAAGGGGGAGAATGTTGAATATGCGCTTTTCGCTTATATGATTTTTGTTTGATGATAATAAACATATATAAATTCATTTAATTGTATTTGGTAATGTACTATTTTGTTTCTCATAGATTAAATAAATATTTGTTGAATAAAATAAACTACACAGAATTTGAATGGAATTTGAATTCAAACAGAAATTTTATTCAAACAAATATTTATTTCAATCTTGAATAGTACGATTTCAAGCTCTCACTATACATATACATTTTTGAATACGTCACATTTCAATGTACATTAATAACCTCACTATATATCACTCACACTCGTATTTTGTCTTCAATTGCATTTCAGTTTGAATCCAGCATCTAAGCAATCTGCAAAAATATTCACTAACGCAGTAAAATTGAAAAGGAAATATTTTTGCAATATAAAATAAAATATGATTTTTGAAAATATTATTTGCCTCAGTTATTTGGGTCGTTCGTCATCATTTACATTTGAATTCATACACACGAATAGTGTGACATGCACAGCGTACCACTGTACATGCCACAAGGCCGTGCACATCGATATACACTTGATAATGCTACAGGGACAGATGAGCACAGGTCAAACCCAAATGAAAAGCCGGGTTCAACTCACGTGCAGAATATTTAAAATCATGACACAAGCACAAGGTCAAACCCGAGTTTTGAAACTAGATTCAACTCAAGTAAAATTTCAAAAATCAACATGAAATGATCAAGAATCAGATCAGAGACCAAGTACAAGGCACAGTGCACCACTGACCAGAATACAAAGTCAGACCAACAGCAACATGGACTGCAACAATCAAACCAACAGCTACATGATACCACAATATCAAGTTCAAGTGACATCACAACACATGCACATCAACTAAACAGTGGCAAATGAAGTACAGTATGCAACAACAATCCCAAATGTCCAGACCACAACATGTATGCAAACATGAAGGGAATACAACTACAAATGAAAACTGGCAACAACAAGTTCAAGTGAGTCAAGTTTAAGTCATCAAGTTCAAGTTAGACCACTGTAATAAAGCAAACATGACAGGAAACAGATCAATATGAACTGATGAAGCAGTGCAAATGAACAAGTGCAGTTGAAATGGCCGGGCAAGTGCACAACCAACACAACAAACACAGTCAAGCCAAATGAAACAAACTACTGAATCAAGTGACCAACCAGAAGTTCAAGGCAGTAGTGTACATGTATACAACTACAGGTACAAAGAAAGAAAATTCATGAATGCAGCATGATGAACCAGACAGCTCAAGCAACAAGACAGACCACAAAGAAATGCATGCCACCAAGTAAACAAACTCAGGCAAATTGTACAACAACAAGTTCAGCTACTCAATGCAACACAGTGGAAACAATCACAAACAATATCAAGTTGTTGTATTCAAGTGGCCAAAAATGCAGATCAACCAGAATGAAGAACCAGAAGTACAACATGACCAAAAGTGTACAGTAATGCAACAGTAAGTGGCAATGCACCATCCAGAAACTCAGTGAAGCTCAAGTATAACACTACTGAAGTTCAATCCACCAGTATGCAGTGATACAAATGCAATAACCAAATGGATGGAAGAAAACACCGAGTACAACAGCAAATACATCATACAACAATGCACAAGTGACACAACGACCATGAAGCAGTAATAAGAAAGTGCGTATCTATACCCACATGAGTGCGGCAATGCAACAAACAAGTCAGTGGCAAGCTACAAACTCGAGTGCAACAGTGAAGTCGAAATCATGGAAGGATGCTAAAGTCAAGTGATGAAATTCGTGTTTAAAAAAATTCAGATGAGTATCTTTGAAAATAGGAAAGTCAAGCAAATTAAAAAGAGGAAAGTTTCTGCCTTTTTATTCAAGAAAAATCGAACGCGTGAAAATCAAAGCCATGAGCAACAAGACAAAAATTATATCAGGAAAGCCGTGAGCATCAGGCAATTGAAGTTTTGGAAAGTATCGAATTGAAACGAAGAAAATACAAGTGTCACGAATTCATATAAATACCAAACAACAAAGTCATCATCGGCATCGAGTTCAACAGAGAAGCAAACAATTAAACCAGCAACGAAAGAGAATACATATCAATCTATCGAACTCGATCAAAGGAGCAGCTGCAAATAATTCGCAATCTCGCATGTCAACCAGTGAATTGATCATCAGAGAACGAGCGAGCAAAAGCAACACAAACCAGTGAACTGATCATCAGAGAACGAGCGCGAGCAAGAACATCACAAACCAATCAAAGCCCCAATTTGGATCGCAAGGGAACGAAGCCCTAATTCAGATCGAACGAAAAACAACAGAGCCGCCATTTTTCACAAAGCCAAGAAGTGGATCGGGTGAAAGAAAACAAGGGGCCGTCCTTGTTTATTTTTAAAGGGGATTTAGTTTTTAGGGTCTAATTTTATAAAGGGGTTTTTTATTTTTTATTTGAGTAAAAATTATGCATTCAAGTTTGTATTTTAATTTTTTCTCCTGCTTTTATTTGTGAAGTCTGTTTTTCTTTTTCGAGTCAAAGAATTGGTAAATCACCACCTAGGTTGTAGGTAGTGTCAGATTGTCTAGTTAGAATTAGTTCAGTGAGCAGGGTGTGCGAGTTTGCAAAACTCTATAGGCGGGAGCAGAGTTTGCGAGTTTGCAAAACTCTACAGGCGGAGCAGGGGGTGCGAGTCTAGTAGAGTGTTTGTGAGCGGGAGCAAGGGTTTGCGAGTCTAGTAGAGTGTCTGTAAGCGGGATACTGTTTAATTCTAATAGAAATCTGGGAATCCAGCAGTAGGCAGGGGTTGCCGAAGATGGGTAAATTTTGTGTGTGATTTACTTTTCAGCATATTTATTTCTGTAGTTTTTTTCTGTGTTTAAATTCGAGAAAATTTGCTATAACCCTATTCACCCCCCCCCCCCTCTAGGGTTAATCTAGATCCTACAAATCTCACATATCGCAGCGGAACAACATATAATATATCAATGAATAATCTTTAAAACAAAGAATCTTATCTGTTATTACATTGCATCACATTACATTACATTATCAGAATTTACAACAACAAACAGTGGAAAAGAAATACTATATACTAGTTGATACACCACGCCATCCAGCTCACCTCCTAATCTCCACATCACCTCTTGAATTCCAGAATATCTTGATAACCTAACTCTAGACTGCCCGTGTGGAAATTTGTGGGCACCCAGAGTTTAGGAGGGGAACAATAAACTCCAGGTCAGTCATGGGACTGGTGTGAGAATTAAAACAGTTATTTATCTTTAAACAACAACATTCCATGGCATTACGCAAAATAAATCAATTTTGATATTATTATTAGTGCATAGTGTAGAAAACATTTCAAAAATATAATAGTAACCCTAGTCAGCATGGGCATTACGCACTTATGCCAACTATAGCTACCAAGATCAATAGCAGGTTACCGCCACATTCTATGGCAGGTTATACAACTAAAACCGTACAGGGTACGTATTGTTTCTTTGGATTTTCCAACAAATGATCGGCTAAGGAACTTCCCATACCAAAATGGAACGCCTCTGGAAGGACGCCCCCGAGAACCTAACCGGATCTCTGCTAAACAAGGCCGACGCTACCTCACGCTATACAGCTATGACTAGGTAACTAACACACTGATGCTACCTCACGCTATACAGCTGTGACTAGGTAACTAACACAATGACGCTACCTCACGCTATACAGCTGTGACTAGGTAACTAACACACTGACGCTACCTTACGCTATACAGCTGTTACTAGGTAACTAACACGCTGACGCTACCTCACACTATACAGCTGTGACTAGGTAACAAACACAAAAGCTATGACATCCCTCGGTCGTTACCGACATTTATCTGAGGATCCTCAACCATAAAGCAACAACCACAAAGTAGTAAATATGCAGTAACCACATAGGTTCGATATTTGGGCTCTATACCATGACATCACCTTCTATCTAAAAGGAAATGGACATACCCTAAGGCGCTACCCCTAACAAAAACATTGTCGCAACATTTCTGTTTTGACCGTAACTGGGTTGTGAGGTCCGACGAAGTCTCGTCCACAAAGCTACGCTTTTTCACAAAGCCATGCTTCGATCAACAAATGATCAGCAACACTTCGTATGCCACATTACCAAATTGGGAATGTATCACAAGTAACCATCAACTACATAACCTCTGAGCTCGTACTTCTCAGAGAAGGGTGTTAAGCTAAGAGAATAAATTCTCCGCCATCAACAGAAACGAATTTGATAGAAGACAGCCTTACATTTCAAAGTGTAATGTCAGACACACATCCATACAAGTCTGTTCCGGGTTCGAACAGAACCGAAAGCACTTCTGAAGTAGCCCTTGCAATCCGGGTATTCACAATACCGATCGGACTTCCCATCACTTAGGGAATCTCTATACCGGAGCCATGATGCATAGAAAATCGACAGGTCATCCTATCATTCTCGCAAATACCCGGTTTTCACCACTGGTCTTCAATGCTATCCATATACGTCGTATCACTATTCGGAATGGGTTATATGACACAAAGGTCCTCCCCTGGCTAAACCGAATAACGAGCGCAAAATTTTAAAAATAAGTGTAGCATTCAAATTCAAGAAAAGCACAATAATTTTCCACTTCGGTCTTTTAAGTAAAAGATTCATCACAATCACAAAGGTTCGATGTGGTTTTCGGATATCCACTTGGAATCCGACCCCCGGTCGCATCGAAATTCAAACGCCATTTAAAGACAAATATTGATAGTCGGTTATTTAACTATCAAAAAATATTCACAACAAATTTCAGGTTTAAATAATTTTCCCAATTATTTATTTTCAAAATATCTTCGCAAGATATATTTTCACACTTCATCTCTTTGAAAACAAATTTCAAATCACTTTTCAATCCTTTGAAAACAAATTTCAAATCATTTCCCTACACGGGATATATTCACAAATATTTCTTCATTTTCATTTCAAAATGAATCATTTAAATCAATCAAATAAATCCTTACCGATTTATTTTAATTTTTTGTTCCAAATCCGTAAATTTATTTCCACACTTCAAAATAAATCAATGTTTATTTTTAAACAAATTTCCCTTTCCTTTATAAATTCCATGATGAATTTAAAATTCCAAATATCCACTGATATACGATTTTCAAATCGATTTCAAATATGCATTTTCAATTTACCTCTAAAAGATATAATCTCAAAACATTCACTACATATTGGAAAACATTCCCATACTTATTTAGTAATAAGTAATTCACCAATCTATTTATTTTCAACATTTGGAAAATATTCAATATACTTAAATCACAATTAAGTATATATTTTATTCTTTAAGGAAAACATCCTCTTAACACATTTATTTGAGTCAAAACAAATGTTGCGTAAAACATCGTTACGACAACCCAAAATCACTAGTATAGGGATTCGAAATTAAGATAGATGTATAAATCCCAATACCATATAAAACAATTTCTTTCGAAAATCATTTACTATAACAACAGTGTTATAGTCCACCATTTCTTTCTATTTCTCGAAAACGTCTGTTTCAACAATGAATGTTGAAATCTATGGTTTCGATACTTAATACAATTTTAAACACCTTTAAATCGTTTTAATTCTATTTAAAACATCACTTCCCCAAAACATTTCTTTAATATATTATTCACTGTCCAAAATCGTGAATATACTTCGTTAACCAAGTTCAACATTTCTACACATTTTATTAAAGGATTATCCACTGTCCAAAATCGTGGAAATATCTCCTTTAATAAGCTATCAAAATCAACTTATCAAAATAAGTCGATTTCGAATTTATAAAACAATGTTTATAAATTCCATTTATATTTTATAACAACTTCAACTTATAAAGTCACTTTATTAACAAATTCTATCCATATTCCATTTATACGCCAAAATCCAAATTATAAATAGATTACTTATAATTCTCTATTTACAAATTCATTCATTTTATAACTTCACAAATCGTATATTCTATTTGTAACAACCCGCATATTTATCGATTTTTTATTTAAATATTTTATTTAAATATTTCACCGTGCATCGGATTTTGGTCCGAAAAGCTACTTTGTGCAAACAGTCGAATTGGGACTCGAGACCACCCCCATTGAGTTCAAAATGACGTTCGCGACCTTTTTGAGTATAAGCTTCGATATGTTTTGAGCTAGTGAAATTTTGACCTTTTTCACTTAGGGCTTTTGTTTGGGCTGAGCCCATTTACCCCACTTATACTATAGCTCAGTCCACCTCTCCTCTTCACTTCATTCTTATTTTCCTAACACTCAAGCTTAAGCAAAAATGGTGGAAGAGAATGGGAATTAGAAACTCCAAGCCCTAGTTCCTCTTGCTAGCTCAAGTTCTTGCTCCAAAATCAAAGAGAACCCATTGGTAAGCTTCTCTTCTTCTTCTCCAACTCTTTCTCTCTTTGATTTCAGAAAATTCCTAAACCTAATTTGGGAAATGTTTCTCTTTTAAGCTTAGAATCAAGCATCTTGAGTTGGATTTGAAGAGTGGTTGATTCCCCTTTTGCTTTCAAGCTTCTTCTTCAATCGTTTGGGTTCAAAGGTGAGATTTTTATCTCACATCTATGCCTATATTTATCTTTGATTGTTAGGTATGAATTCCTAACACTTATTCATGTGCATTTGATTTTGATTTGGATTCTTTTTATGAATATTCCAATTTTTAGTGTTTTGGGTTCAAATCTTTAAAAATCCTAACTTTGATGTTTGAATGTGTTTTGGTGATGCATCGAAGAGCTTATAGGGCCGGGTAGTCGATTGGCATAAACCCTTAGCGTCGTTGCTCGAGCGAGTGCAATTTGGTCGAGATTGGATCTCATTTGGATGGGCTGGGAAGAGACTGGCAACAGGTCCGGTCGACCGAGCTCTGCTGCCGGCCGACCGACCTGCTGCCAAGTGCATAAGCACTTCCCTGTTTATGGTCCGGTCGACCGACTACAGAGCTCAGTCGACCGACCTGCTTCCCGAACTATTTTCTGAACAGGGTCCGGTCGACCAAGCCCTGAGGCCGGCCGACCGACTTGCTGCTGTTTTGCCTATTTCGCCTATTGTGTTTGATTTCCAACTTTAATCGATTCGTGTTGTTTCCTATGTGTTGTTATCATTTATTATGACTTTGATGACTCCTTTTTAGGGATTTTTGAATATCCATTTCGATTGATTCTTCATCAATTTATTTGGATTTTATTCACGTCTTCGAATGTGAATTTTTATGATTGATTATTTCTGCAATCACTTCTATGATTTGTCACTTTAAAAATCTAATGGTTTTCTATACTAGTAGTAAATATCAAAACTCTTTCTTCAAATGATTTCAACACTATTATATTTACAAAGCTCGTTTTCTCAAACCGATTTCTAATCTATTATTATATACAAACCTTTACCTCACTCGTATGAGAAATCTAATTAAACGACTTAGTAAAACAAGTGGTATGAAACGCTTGCGTTTACTTTGTTGGTTAATTCTTGGACTTGTTCGATTGAATCTATTGTGACAATTTTCTAGTGGAGATCTACAATTTGTTCGCAAATATTTAAGTTAAGCTAGTGGTTATGGGACATGATGCTAAACTCATATATTTACTAGCTTATTGTAATTGACACTTCTTGATGATCGTTGATGATCATTTTTGTGATTTAGACTAGCAATGTGCGATATCTCTTTGTCCGTATGGAGGACTGTACCTCATTTTATTGAGCTTCGTCTCATTTATCGCATGAGTCGTACCTATTTAGGCAAGTCGATATTTCATTACTTTGTGGGGCTTCGGCTCGTTTGGAGGAGCTTCGGCTCGTTTGGAAGAGCTTCGGCTCGTTTTGCGACACACGTGTTGGGAGTTTTCATGCTTCCGTTCTAGTGACAGGCCTCTTTCCCTTTTTCGTGATTTCTGGATTTCTTGTGATGATTCCTGGAATTTGTGCTTCACCAATTTTAGTGATTTTCATTGATGTGATTTAACAATATTTGTGCATTGGTGAATTCTTGTGTTATTGACTTGTTATGAATACAAGTTTTGGGTATGATACCCTTTTTCTATCTTTGAGAAGATTCTTGTGATATTGATTAATCTCTTGTTGATTTTCAATTACATACTTATTATAGTATGTATTTATGGTTATTATACGTTTATGCCATATCTCTTATCCTATATCATATTAACTGATAATTATAGCTAGACTGATCCGTTTATTATTTTCTTCTTAAATAATACTCGGGTCAGACTAAGAATTTACAGGTGCTTCCTCATGTCTTCTTATCTGGGACCATCATCTGATCTTTTGGCTAACTACTTTAGTTTAGTAGTTTTTGTTGTATACAATTGAGATATAGACTCCTTGATGTATACTTATTTTTGTCTTTCACTTGCATTTATTCTTTTGTGATATTGTGGATCTTATTTGACCACTACTCTGATGTACACTTTTATGTGTAATATTCATATCTTATTCCGCCTTTGTGATATGAATTGTCTGTGACTGATTTATGTTATGTTGAATTCTATATTTGTCTCCGAAGATATTATAGCCACTGTGTAGTAGCTTTGAGTTTGTGTCGGCATGTCGGATTTCCACTTGAAAAGAATTACATGTTATACTATCTGACATATCGATGCTCGCACAAAGCAATTACACAGATGGTCGCTCCTCAACAGCCTTATTCTCCATGCTAGTTGACGACAATACACCGTATTGTTCTCGGCTATCGTGGGTATAGAGGTGGGGCGTCACACTATTCTTTTATAAAATCCATTTATAACACCATTTTAAAACGTCTTTAAAACTCCTTTATAATTCAATCACTTTGATTTATAAAAATCCAATTTTATAAATCTCATATATAAAGCTTTTATAATAAATTCTAAAATCTCAATTTAAACTATTTTATAAAATCATTAACTCCATATTTCAAAAATCACATTTCAACTATATTTCTCAAAAATCGTAATTTTTATAACATAAAAATTATATCGTTTATTTATTTAAAATGAATCAATTCCAAAATTCAAATAAAACGTATATTTTTAAATATCACTTAAAAATCCTTTTAAACTCGAAATCATTACTTTAACATTTTTTTAAAACTCCAAAAATTGGCCAATTTTGCAACAGTAACAATATATCAACCACGGCATCCAAACATCATATATCAATATGATAACAGAATATACCACAAATATCTGTAAATAAATCAATACTGTTGAGGAATCCAGTTGGATCCCTCCAACCTGTTTCCCTGCATCCACAGATGTTAGCACAATACCAATCCCGTTTCAAGACGGGATATCGCGGTACATGGGATTTGTAAAATATTATCCGCTATTATGCGGCGCAATAGGGTCTCATCCGCTATATAATGCGGGAAAATCAACTCCAAGTACATATATAATACCAACTCCACTTCAAGGTGGAATATCGCGGTATATGTGTTTAATAAATAACCTCCGCTTAATATACGGCGTACAAGGTCTATTTCAAAACAATACATAGCAATTTATCATCCAAGCATGCAAATCAGCACAATCAAACAATTTTAAATCTAACTATTTAAAATTTAAATCGAAACTAATTCGATTGAGTGAGAAGTTCTCACCTTGAGTTTCCGATAACAGTTGCAGTGTTTTATTTCGAATAAAATTAAACCCGCGTTTAATTTTACCTAAAAATTTCATTAGCTCTAGTCGATCCCAATCCAGTTCCATTGCGTAATGCTCGACAAAACGAAGCCAACTCAGTTTGTTTCGTTCATTTCCGACCTCGTATGGCAAAGATACAATATTTTAAAGTTTACACGATTTAAATTATAATTTTATTTTCAAATTCTTTTTCTTTTTAAACCTTAAACTCATCCAGGCCACACGTTTCTACATCTGGACATCAGGGCCGCATGTTTTGCCTTCTTCCACTTACGTTCGGTCCCAGGTAAAACATGTAAACTTTTGAACCCATAGCCGCCCAAAACCCTAGCTAGCCGCGACCAACTCGAGCACCTTCACAACGATCAACTAGCACTATTCAATAGCACGAAGCAAGTTCCACCTTCGGCCCGGACGTGGACGAACTCGGCCCTCCCTAGCTTGTGAAAAACATGCACGAACGGTTCCTCTTTGAACGCAAATTGCCGACGATCCACTTCGTTTTAAAAGATCATAACCGTTGGATTCGTAGAGCTTGAGATGCTCTACGATGTTCATGTTGGAAGTTTTCGCAATAGAATGATGGATTTGAAGAAATAAAAGAGGAAAGGAACGAAAATATGGGCCATTAAATGTTTTACTGGCGGCTGCGTTAGAGAGATTAGGGTTTGATTTTTTTAGTTTGCAAATTGGAGGTAACAAGTCCTTTTATAGAAAATTGCCCAAAAACACTATTCATCCGACTTTTCTGAACTCCAAATCTCACATGGTGATCGGCATTTCTAGGGTTTAACCCGCGTTCCGGACACAATGGAACGTGTTTCGGAAGCCAATTCGATCATATGTGCGAGTTACGAGAATAAACGATAAATTTTAAATTAAATCGGTTAACCAAATTTCTATGCGTTTTGGCTCGCCCCAGACAAATGGTAAATCCGATTGATATGAAATTTGAAACCTTACAGTAATATAACATTACAGATCCGATGAAATTGGTTTCGTCGCAATCCGAGACTGTTTGAAAAATGGCTATTTTTACACGTTAATTAAATATTAAAATATTCAATTTTCACAAATTAATTTTTAATTCAATTTCAAAAGTTCTATAACATCATTCTAACTCCAATATGATATATGATTACTTTATAAATCATTTTTAATCACATTAAACCCAAATTCCCATTATTTCTGTAATTTCAAATAAAAATTTATTCGACTTAAAATTTTTACTTGTTAATATTTAAAATTAATTAAATATACGAATTTCAATCGGCAGAAATTCTGGGTCGTTACAACAGACTTGTATGGACGAATGCTATCTGAACATTGTCAGGAGGACGATGAGCATTCTAACTGTATTTGTGCCAAAAAGGTAACGTATAGCCTCAAGCCTCACCAATCGGGAATGGCTAGAATAGGAGAGGTCCAGCAAGGCTAAGTGGTTAGCAACCAATTAGGGTAAGGTCATCCTTGTCTAGATGTCCCTTTATTCGGCTATGTGGGCGGTTGCTGATCCCAACCGTGGGATGATCATATTCGGACTATCCAGTAAGGGGTAGCTTCAGTCTTGTATTGTAGGAGATCAGGGGGGATCCTCGGTACGCTGATCAAGACCAGGTACTGTGACGGACGGTACCCCAGTAGCCCTGCCATTGTATGGAATCCAATCTCCTATAAGCGCTGTACGGTTTTGATTGTGCCCTACTATTGCTGAAACGTGAGATGCAAGCATTTCAGTTAGATTCTATTTTTACTTTCTATAGACACTATTATAATATCAGACGGATTTAATAAAAAATGTTTTGGTTATAGTAAGTAAAACCCGGCATGTTTATTTGTGGCGTGGTCATACGAGATACCTTTGATTTCAAAGGATTTTGGAAAGTTTAATAATCCGACTGAGCGTGTTTTCTCACGCTAGTATTTCAGACTGGCTTGGGTATTATTTCACTATAATGCTCGGGTCAGACCGAATATTATAGAGTACAGATTCTGGATGGACTGGCATGGAGCTCAGGGGATGTGCTGTATGGCGAGACGTATCACACGTATCTGACTTATTTCAGCTGTGTATGGTAGTTGTATAGTCAGCTTTTGGGAGGGCAAGTTATTATAACTGTCCAGTATTTTGCTATTGATTGTGTTGTACTTTGATGATGTAATGTATAAAACAGATATAGTTCTTTCTGTATAAAGATCAGTCATTTATCTATTATATATTGTTCCGCTGCGTTTGTGAGATTCTGATGTTGTTTTCTATTTCTTCTTCCACCTCCTTCTTCTTTAACCCTAATGGTTTGTATTTCCGTCCACTTTGAGTTGAACTGTTGAAGAATATTGTCGGCTAAAAGAGGTACGGATTTGCGGGCCATTACAATGAACATAGTTAAGATTTGTTTATATCTTATTACACAAATATTCTATAATGTATCACCTTTACCATATTAGTTGCAATATTCCAATAATGTTGAATCTTTGTTGAATTTTGGCATTATTTAAAATTTAAAATCCAATAATCTTTGTTTATCTTGGTTTCATTGATGTTATTAAATCAATTTATTGTCTTATGGGTGTAATTGACATTTCTGTACCATTTATTACATTCCCAATTTGCAGTTATTATATTTACTTACATTAATGTAACGTTTATTTACATTTATTTGTAATTAATTAATTAAATTGGCAACAAATAACAATTGTACCATTTTTTACATTTAATAACATTTGTAAGTTTTTTTTTAGCAAAGGCTAGCGGGGTTAACAGGGCCCCTACCTGATTTTATTGCAACAAAATAATAAAATACATAGCTTGTTCACAGTAAATAAACAAGCAAGAACAATAACACACAGTGAAGTACTAGAGGAAAACATGCACACGGAGCAAACAAGATAAGATATATCGGAGAAACTGCCATTAACAAGAAGCTGACCACCAGCTACCTCCAAGCATCACGCAAAACAGCAATAAAAGTAGGCTGCATCATCATAGCTAAATAAATATCATGCTTTAAGATATTCCATAACACCTCCCCATCTCTCCTCCTTTTTTCAAAACAGGTCATATTTCGTTAAATCCACACTATAGTCATATATTTCTTCAGGAAAATAGTAAGACATCTTGCTTTCATAGTTCACCACCTCGTTGCTTTGTAGATCATGTCAAGATTAATAGGCCTAATATTGGACAGCAATTTACTACCAGCAAGCTGCATCATATTGCCAAATAGTATCAGATTACAGGAACATTCTAAAAACAAGTGGTGCGTGGTCTCAAGCACGTTAGAACAGAAAGAATAGGACACACCAATGTTTAGACCCATTTCCATCATCCTGCTTTTAGTTAACGATGCATTTTGAACAACCTTCCAAAGCATAAAATTATCCTTGGGAGAAGAATCAGTAGACCATATGACCTTACTCCATTTAAAAGCTTGGATACTGGAACGATTTAGTAGATTGTACACATGAGAGACAGAGTGTGGTTTGTTACTCCAATGAACAACATCTATTTCAATAGGGGGGTAGATTTTACTTTGAATTTCATTCCAAACAGACCTGATAAATTGATTAGAGGAGTAAGGTAGCAGTAATTTACCACTGCTAATATATTCAACTGCCTTTACTGTTTTGGCAATTCCAGATTGATTTGCTTGATGATTGCTGAAAAGTTTATGCAATATCAGACCATTTTCGACCCACAGATCAAACCAAAAATTAAATTCAGATGAGATAGCCATCCTATGTACGATCAGGGGAAGTAAGGTGTCACGCAAGCCAAGCAACTTTCTCCAAGTCCAACTACAAGTTTGAGGAATAGGCAAACTCCAGAAGCTAGACCCACCAATTCTATGAGCCCAAACCCATTTTACCCACCCAGAGTTCTTCCTGGCAATTATAGAATTTAGATGTGTACTGAAAGCAGCAACATTCCATTTGATAATGTTAATAACTCCCAACCCTCCAGAATTTCTATCTTTTTCAAAGAGACTGAAGGAGCAAGGCAATGGCTTCCTATTATTAATGGAACCAGTCCAAAAAAATCTTAGCATTGCACCTCTAATCAGATATAAAAGTTTAGCAGGCAGTATAAAAGCTTTAGACTAATAAACAACCATCGAAAAAGCAACTGATTTGATAAGAACTATCCTACCTGCCTGAGATAAGTATCTGTTTGACCACCTATCAAGTAAAGAAACAATTTTGGAATACAGGGGAAGGCAATCAGCTAGCTTTAATCTGGAAAATTGTACAAATTGTACACATTTGTGAGTTTATTAATTACAAGAAAATGTTATAACAACTCTCATTACACAAATTTTATTAAATTTTCATTTATTACACATTATTTTATTAATTAATCAACATTTCTAATTATTACTTGCTTTTTAATCCAATTATTCATTAATACATACATTACTATAATTTATTTACAATCTATATCAATTATCACTCTTCAATCTTTTTAATTAATTGGAATTATATTCCAAGCTATTATCAATTATCCTAAATTAATACAATTTCATTTCATTCCAGTTATATTCATATTATTAAATCATAAATCTTTGTTTCTTTTAGCATTAAATCACAAAAAATTATTTAAATTAACAATTTTTTAATTATTGAAAATTAAGGGTCGTTGCATAAATTGATTGAATCACATTTTAATTTCAATTTTAATTACTAATAATTTTCATCATTTTTGATTACTTAAACATTTACAATAATCTAAAAAAATTATATATCAATCCAGTGTTAAATATTACACTAATTAGAGTGTTCAGTTTCAACTGTAAATGGAATCCAATTAATTATATTTAATTTCCAATAAATTGATTTAATTTGATTTCATTCTTTTTATTTAATCAATCATTACTCTAAGGGCGTAGTTAACATTGGCTTATGTCATATTACACTAATACTCTACAATTATCATCTTAATTTACATTGATGTAATATTTAATTACATTTAATTGCAATTGATTTCCAATTTAGTTCAACAGATTAAATAAATAGGTAACAGATAACAATTGTCACCTTTTACTTAATTTAATCACATTTATAAGTTTACTATCTACAACCAATGTTCTAACTATTTACACAATACTAATTTCAATTTCAATATTAACAGATTCTAATTTATTACATGTAGTTTCAACATTGACTTCAATATTAAATTTTATTTCTTTACTTACAATCTATAACCTATTATGACTTTACAATTATTTTAATTAATTGGACTTACATTAGAATGGTTATCAGTATCTTACCTTAACATTATTACATTCGTTCTAGTTATTTCTCTTACTAATAAATCACAAATTTTTATTCTTCCAATATTAAATTTAAAAATCTTATTAAATTTAGTAATTTAATTATTGGAAAAATGCAGGTCTCCCCCACTCAAGACTTTTCGTCCTCGAAAAGGAAAACGAAGGAACTAATAAATTGACATATCTTATTCAAAGCATTCAGTTTATAAACAATTAATTTACATAATTTAATTATTCAAATAAAATATATCAATCTTTAAAACAATTAAATCCTTTCTTATTCAAGTTCAATAAAAGTTTAAAAAACATTTTCATAAGAAAAAATTCTAAATCCAAAATTCACAGAAAATTTCCATACAGTCTCGTTTGCACAGAGAGATCCACGAGATAATAATATCAATAATAAACATATATACATCATATTTCAAAATAATATATCCCAAACTATGGGAAAATAATATAATATCACTATAAAACCGTAATCCGAGAACGTGCCTAATTGTCGGGCGAACAACGCTTATTTATGAAACCAAAGCAGTAACTATTGCCTCCATAAACCTGTATTTCACTTATATAATCCAAAAGAGGTTAATAATATATAAAAGGGAAATATTTAAGTTGTTTAAATTAATAACAAAACCAATCAAGACAACATAACAATAGTTACTTGCAAACAAACCATACAATCATCACATGAAATCAAAGTAATTAGCCATCCATCCGTAACAACCCATCGGGTTTAGAAACATTTAATCGTATAAAATGGTAAATAAACTACTAAATATATCATACACTCAACATTCTTAGATAAAACTCGACAGATTATTTATACATCTTAAACAATTTAAAGTATCACTTCCCAAACATCGCATAAGCTAAACTGTAACAACCCTGGTTTTGGCGATTACCTGTAAATATTAAACTATAACTGAATATTTACAGGTAATCGTCAAAACCAGGGTTGTTACACAAACGATCAAGAATTCCAACTACTATTTAAGTTTATTCTCATTAATCTCGTTTCACATCATTTACTGTTCATTGTTTTCATTCATACAATGATTATTTTCTTTAACTTACATTTATTTCTTAAAATATTAAATTCCCATTCACTCGTATAATACATACTTTCAGTTATTTCCATTCATTACGTACAAAATTCATTTCTCATTTATTCATACATTGCCAGTTTTCATTAATATATATTCATTTACTTACATATGTTCTTTCCATTCAATTGTTTAAAATAATAAATGAATTCATTATTTAAGTATTACATGCTTTTCATTGTACTTTCTTTCACATTTATTATTTAATGTTATACTTGATTTCCAACAAATAAATCATTTTCATAATTAAGTATTTCTATCTTTTATTCACATTTACTCATTCCTTTTATAATGTTAATTGAATATTAAGTGTGACGACCCGCTAATCTGCACCCTATGAGTCGAAAATAATCCACACATGTCCCCCAAAAAGCATGAAATGATGGAAAGTCAAGAGAAAGAAAAGAAGAGTGAGGGGAAGAAAGAGAGAACCAAATAGAACAATACAGAATCTCACATCTCATCAGAAAACATATAATATCATATAAATGATCTTTACAAAACAGAAACTGTACATACAAACATAAATCAGAGTTCAACAATCAATCAATAATCATCAGCCTGGACAATTATAATAACCTGTCTTCATAATTGCTGATAATATACAACAACTAAGCACAGCGGATAATCAAAACAGATACATGTATATGAAAATGAAGATTGCCAGCTCTCCTGCTGAAACTCCAAAAGCACCAAAACTGAACCTGCAAATATACTCGGTCTGACCTGAGCATTGAAAGGAAGAACACCTGGATCATTCTAGTAAACCAGCGTGAGAAACACACTCAAATCAATTTATTAAATTACCAAACTTTTCCTTTATCAAAACAAAAGTATCTCGTAAGACACGCCCACACATAAACACATATATGTTTTTACCTTACGATAATTAAAACATTTCATATCAAACCATCTAATATTATATTAGTGTCTATTATACAAATAATATTAAACATAACCAAATGTTTACCCATATAGCATTTCGGGGCAATTCATTATGCCTTTACAAACAAAACCGTAAGATCGTAGTGGGTTTGGATTTCCATACAAATAACCAGGTGAAGGCACTACCTTTCGATGGGTACACCTCTAGATGGATGTCCCGAGGCACAGAACATCTACCCTCTATCAACACAAGACGGACCTACCTCTATAACTAGATAGTACCGTATATGTCATCCTTCGGTCTTTATCGACTTTTTCGAGGCCCTCGTAGCATACAAACCACAATAATTAGATACATGACGTCATAGTGTGTAAAGATATATGTAGAAGAGGATGGTCATACCCTAATGGAGCGACCCACTTAGCCTTGTCGCATTTAACCCTGTTTTGGTCATTTTCGATTGAGGAAGCCTGAGGTCACGATTACCTTTCACAGATCACAATCGCATCACCTTGAATGCCACATGGTCATTTCCATTGACTACTAATTGCCTTCCACAAAAATACAGCCCTTAAGCTCATATGTCTCAAGGAGGGTGTTAAGCTAAGAGAAGTTGCCTTCTTCGCCACCACTGATGTACGTTTGTAAAAACCAATGTACGTAATCTTTAGAAATGCAATGTTAGACAAACATCCTGTGACGCCCCACCTCTATAACCACGCTAGCCAAGGACACTATGGGGTAATGCCATCAACTAGTGCGGAGAATAAGGCTGTTGAGGAGCGACCATCTATATAATTTCTTTGTGCGAGTACTGATATGCCAGATAAAAATATAACAAGAGGAAATCCGACATACCGACACTGTGACGACCCGGAATTTTTGAGCATTCAAAATTTGAATATTTGATTGAGTTTAAATATTTAAAAGTTAATTTTAACTTGAATTACGAATATCACAATTTATTTGATAATTGAATCATTGAAGTAAAACAAGTTGAAGTTGATTAAAATATTGAATCTGGAATTTTAAGCCTGTTATAAATAATCTGTAGGCTTGTAAAATTTGTATTGATAGTATAGAGAATAATAGAAGTTGTAAAATTTGAAATAAACAGTGATTTGTTCAGTTTCGAAAATCGTTTAAACTGAATTTGAAAATAGCCTTCCGAGGCGCAGTCTCGGAATCTGACGAAACCAGTTCCATTGGATCCGTGATGTTGATTTATTATCGGATTCCAAATTTCGTTTTGATCGGAATTAGCGTGTGAGTATACGAAATATTAACGTGCTAGGGATTTAATTGATAATAACCTAATAAAATTTAATTTAATTAATTAGGCTTCCTCTATACGCCATCCTTTAGTCGTTTAAACACGCTACCTATTCCTTTGTTCATATCAGGCTGTTTCTTTTCGTTCCTTCAAGAAGCAAACAGAAAAAAAGAAAAAAATCAGATAATGGCCGATGCTTCCATTTGAAGTTCAATTCAATTTTTGGCCGAGCAATTTACTTTCCTTCTTCCCAAATCAAATTCGTTCACGAAATTGTATAAAATAAAGTAAAATAAAAAGAGGGATGGGGGACGCGAGCGACGCGTGAGGTGGCTTCATTTCTAAACCGGATCGAAATTGATTCGTTCCAATTCGAGATCCACCGAATGTCTTCCTCCTTCTGCCCATCGAAATCGGCGACTCATGTTGTACAATTCGAGTCGATTGCACTCGAGATTTCCCTGTGTCTTCGAAAGCAGAGAGAGAGAGAGGGACGAGGTCAACGACGCACACGAGCGATTGCTTGGATGAACTGCGTGCGGCGATGGGATTTAGGGCGTGGCGACGACATCGCGTGGACGATGCTCGTGTGGATGTGGGGCGGCAACACGGTCGAGGGTCTAGGTGCAGATTGAGTAGCGTTGTCGAGTCAAACTCGTGGTTGTGTGGTCGATTTGGGCGAGGCAGTGGAGTTGGTAGTCGCGAGTTCATCGTTAAGTGATCGTGAGAGCTGAGGTGAGTCTCGACTTCGATGGCTTTGTTGGGTTGACTTTGATGTTGTAGAGCAGCTCGTCGAGGTGGTTGGTGATGTTAGGGTTTCAACCGCGTGGGCATTTTAAGGTTTGCGAGGCCGGAAACGAGGCAGCAGCGACTTCGATCTGAGGAGGCGACGAAGCAATGGAAAGATCGGCTCATGCGGGGTTTCGAGAGAGCTAGGGCTGGGTCGAGATCAGTAAGGTATCGTCATCATTTACTTTCAATTTAAAATATATATACATTTCAATTTCAGTTAAATTCACAGTAACTAAATTTTAGTTTAAAATATGTATGTATATGTAGGGTAGAAATTTATATTGTAAGAGTGATTCTTAGAACAAGAAATACATATATAACTTAGAGTAAGTTATTTTGATTTAAATAATTTACATTGAGATAGTATAGTTAATAGAAAATCATTTTTTCGGTAAGGTTTAAGATATCGATTTTAAATAGATAAACAATAAACATATAATATAAATATATATAAAAGATTTTGACAAATAAAAGGGGTTTTTAAATATTGAAAATTTATATAAGTTATATTTTTATCAATTCTATATAAGTATATATATATGTAGTTTCAAAAGAAAATAAATATACCTATATACGTTTTAAAGTTATTATTTCAAAACCAAATGGTTAGTCTAAATTAAATTGATTGTTAATTTAATCAGTGGTTAATTATTTGCAGATTATCTTCGATATTGATAAATCATACCGTAAAGAGTTCAAACTAAATCATTAGCTGATTGGCTTTTATTGAAAAGAAAATGATTAGTTGGATAAATTTTTAGTCAATTAAATAATCTAATAAATTTTATAATTATTCTCACAAGGTCCGAAATCATGGAAAATCAAGTCGGATTGGATGAATTGCAAATTAAATCAAAGGT
Source organism: Allium cepa (assembly GCA_030765085.1). Lineage (NCBI taxonomy): Eukaryota > Viridiplantae > Streptophyta > Magnoliopsida > Asparagales > Amaryllidaceae > Allium > Allium cepa. The sequence continues at coordinate 84,187,287 of CM060945.1, forward strand.
GAGTTAATCTCACTCAGTTTAAATTCAAATATTAAATGATTAAATTTGAATAATTGTTTGAATGGTTGAAATTGATTGATTGATGTGCTATAGTATGATATATTCTGGAATTGGTATATTATGTTGTGCTAACATCTGTGGATGCAGGGAAACAGGTTGGAGGGGTCCAACTGGATCCCTCAACATTTATTTAAATTATTTAATTTTCTCTGCTGTGAATATTGACATTCTATAATGAATTATATTGGAATATTGAATGTTATGGTTGATTGGATATATTTGTGGTATAATGAATTACCAAAATTATATGGATTGGGTTTTGGAAAGAAAATAAAAGAAATGAATTTGTAAGTAGAGTAATTATAGGAAATTTGAATAAATTAAGAGTGAATTGAGAAAAATAGAAGTAATAAAATAATAATAAATGACTTCGAGAATGAAGTGAATTTTTTTTGAACAAAATGAAATTGATGAATTGTAAACTTAAGATATATCCATAAAAGAATAGAGAATTATTTTAAAACTTAAAGTTTAAATGTATTTAAAGAATAAAGAAGTAACTTGAGAAATCTATGAATTGGTATTTTCAGTTAAAAGTAATTTAACTCATATTTAAGGAATAAAATCTAAAATTAATAGATTTTGAAATAGAAAGGAAGATAATTGGAATTCAATTTGGAAATTGATTCAAGTGATATAAATTAGAATTTCAAGAAGAATGTGAAGGGAAGTATATTTCCCTGGATAGCCAAGTACATTTTTTTTTAAAAAAGAAAATTTAAATATAAGATAAAAGTTTAATGTGGTTTTAAAAAGCATATTTTAGGAATTTTATTATTTCTGAATGTTTAAAATTCATAAGTAAATATGTTTCAAATCTATTATTGTAAGAACTATTTAAATGTGACTTGGTATTTTATTTTTAAGAGTGAAAACCTAGTTTTATATTTTATAAAGTAACTTTATTTTCAAAAATCATATAGTATGTGTTTTTAGTAAATTATTGAAGTAGTTTTTAAAATAAATGTTTTTAAAGTATATATTTCAAAGTAAAGTGTTTTAAATTATTTTTAAATCTAGTTTTGTGCTTGGTGATTTCAGAGAAGATAGAAAATATTTGGGAAAGTTGATTCTGAAAAGAATGAGGGATTTGAAACTGTTTTCAAAGGATTGAAAATAGAAATATATCTTTGAGGATATTTTGAGATACATAAATAATTTGGGAAATTATTTATTGGTTGATGGTTGTTTGTGAATATTAATTGATAGTTAAATAACCGACTATCAATATTGGACAATGCGTTGATCGTTTCGAAGAGACCGGGATCGAGATTTATTTCTCGAAAACCACTTCGATTCGGATTGTACGTTTCGTGCGAAAAACGTGTTCGGATTCGAAGATGGAGCAGTGAAGTGCAAGGGCTAGTCACTACTAATCCTGAGGATATTTTCAAAATGGATGTAGTAGGAATAGTGCCTTCGGTTCCGTTCGAACCCGGGACGGACTTGTATGGATGAATGCTTGCGAAACATCGTCAGGAGGGCGATGGGCATTCTAAGTAAATACGTTCTAAAAAGGTAACGCTTAGCCTCAAGCCTCATCAAATGGGAATGACTGAAAATCAGGGGATATGCAGCAAGGTTAGGTGGGTCATGCCCAAGCAGGACAAGATAATTCCCCTGTCTAGATGTCCCTTATATATATTTCGGCTTAATGGGTGGTTGGTCGCGCCAACCACGGGGTTTATCTTGTTCGGGACTGTTCAGTAAGGAATGGTTCCGGCCTTGTGTTGCAGGGGATGAAGGGAGTAGTCCTCGGTACGGTGATCTAGGCCCCGTACTGTGACAGGTGGTACCCCAGTGCCTAGTCATTGTTGGAAATCCATTCTCCCTACGAGCCTTGTACGAGTTTTGTTTGTATTACCCACTTTTGTGGCTAGTAGCTGGAATTTAATGAATGTAACAATTTCGGCTATTTTATAAGTATTTGTATATAGACCCTATTATAATATCAGAGGATTTCTATAAAAATTGGTTTAGCTATCGTAAGGTAAAAACCCGACATGTTTATTTGTGGCGTGGTCTTACGAGATGCTTTTGGTTTTCAAAGGATTTTTGAAACTTTAATAATCAATTGGGTGTGATTTTCTCACTCTGGTATTCCAGACTGACTCGGGTATTATTTAACTGTAATGCTCGGGTCAGACCGAGTATTATAGGATACAGGATATGATGCTGTGGAGCTCAGGAGACGAGCTGGATGACGATACGTATAGTCGTACTTGTTATATATATATATATTCCGCTGTTTGAGTTGTTGTGTACTTTGAGTTGATGTGTATCCATTGTATTGTATTGATGTGAGCTGTGACTGATGTACTCTGATGATGAAATGTATGTAAACAGATATATTTGATTTTGAGTAAAGATTATTTATTATCTATTATATTTTATTCCGCTGCGATGGTTAGATTCTGATGTTGATTTTGTTTTCTCTTCTTCTACCTCTTCTTCTTAAACCCAAATGGTTCGTATTTCTGTGCAACTTGAGTTGATTGTTGTAGAATAGTGTTGACTCAAGGGGTACGGATTTGCGGGCTGTTACAGTTGGTATCAGAGCTTAGGTTGGTGATAACCTTGGCTCTGGTGGGAATTATTCATTTAAATTAGAGTCCGTAGTACTCTATAATGAGTTTGAGCGTATTAATAGATATGAGCGCGTATTTGTTAGTGAATATAAAATGGTTTTATATTGTGTTGATTGGTTTATGGAGTGGTATATGAACCTTCGTCGGCACAGCCTCGAAAACTGTATCGAAGGGGTTTCTAAACACTTAAATAGAACAATCGACACGGTATTGTTTTCAATATGGGTAAATGAAATAATTTTACCCAAAAATATATTTTTGATATGAAGAAAGTTTTTGGTAAACTATATAGCTATTATATGGTTGCTTGGATGTTAGAAATGATAATATTAAAGTATTATCATTGTTAAATGAAAATTTAACTAGAAATTGAAAATAAAAAAAGTTTACGGAAATAAATTCATGATAAAATGAAATTTGTAAATATGAATTATAAATGTAATTTATGAATTGAAATACAATCAAATAGAAATTTGTATAAGCATAAATTATACAAATGAATCATAGTTAAAATGTATTTAAGCAGGATTTGGAAATTCAAAATTTCAGAGATTTTGGGAATGTTATCGAAGTGTTTTGAAAATAAATGATAACATTATTAGTTTGGAAGTATTTCTGGATGGAAATTTATTTTAAATGGATTTTGAAAGTAATATAGCATTGAAATCACTTGGATTATTTGAAAATAATTCTGATGATGACGGCCGCATCATCAGTATTCGTTTTCGAATTTCTAAGTGAAGTAGTGCTACCAAATTGATTTTGTTTAGAAAAGCAAGTTGTTTTTGAAATTCCAAAGGAAATTTGTTGGAAATAAAACCAAGATTGGTTTAAAAATTTGAGAAGTGTGATTTGGGATATTGGAGATTTCAAAATGATTTGAAAGCAAAAGCCGGGTGTATAAAATTCTGATGAGATAAGTTGTAAGCTTATAAATTGAGATGATTTTTAAAATCAGAAATGGAATATAAGCTTTGAATGTTGGAACTTAAATTTAAAAGAAAAGTTAAAGATGGAATTAACTTGGATTTGGAAATAAAGATTTGATTGGATTGAGACTGATTGAATAAGTTGAAATCGAATTGGTTTAAATAAATCTGAGTTAAAATTAAATTGAAAATGGAATACAATGCCCAAAATCAATATTTTGATAAATTGAAAAATGAAATGAGGATCCAAACTTGAAGTATAAAATAAATATTGAACTTAAGAAAATTAAATGGAGTGATATTTTGAATAAAAATTTCAAGTGTTGGATTATGAATAATGGGAGAACTAATTGGATAATAAATTAGTTAATGAAATTGAATTGTGAGTTTATGATGAGGTTTGAAAATAAAACTCAAGTTATAATTAAATTCGACTTACATTGTCGATGAAGAAAATATAATGGAAAGTGGCCTTGCAATTAATTAATTGATTTGTGAACCAAATTGCAATGTAAGTTAATAAATTGGATGGTAAGTTAAAATGTAAATGGTGAAATCAGAACTTGAGTTATTAATTAAAATTTAACTTGAAGTGTTGACAAATTAAAAATAATTGGGAATGTATCGAAAAAAGAAAAAAAATGGATCTGGATTTAAAATAGTAATGGTATGAATTGCAAATAAAATCCAAATATGTGGAAATAAATTGGATATGGCTCTGTAATAAATTGAGTCAAGCTGAGTATAAAAGAGAAAATATACTTGTAAGATGGAAATGAACTTAAGTATAAAATTCGAATAAATTGAAGTAAATTGACTTAAGCTAAATGAATGGAGGAGAGTTGAATTGAATTCAACTTGAACTGAGTTTTATGATATTGGGTTGGATTTAAATTAAGTGAAAATAAATTGTTAATCGAAATAAAATTCGATGAGTATTAACTAATATTAATGGAATGAAATTCCAGAATAAATAATTGTAAACCATTTAAAAAAATTATTAAGGAATTGAAATAACTGGAGACAATAGGGTGAATAGGATGTTTCAAGTTTATTAGAATGGTTTAAGTGAATGTGGATAAATTAATATTATTGAATAAATATAAATGGATGGAATAAATAAGTATCAAATGAAATGTGATTTAAATAAGTTGAGAAATGGTTCTTAAATGAAATAGATTGGATTATTTTTGAGCTAAATAAAGTAGTTCGGAATAAACAAATATGGAATGAAATGTAAATAAATGAATTGTAAATAAAATTTAAATGGAATGTGTCGAGCTAAATAAATGATTGTGAATGGATTAAAATAAAGGGGAAGCTTAATTGGTAATGGAGATGAAGCCTAGATTGTTAATGGTTTTGAATGGACTAGTTTAGTCAATAAAATTTAAATGCAATAAAACTGAGAATATGTGGATTGTGAATAAATCCGAAATGGAACTGAACTAAGTGTAAGCTGAGTTGGAGTTAATTTAAATTGATTATAGAACCCAAGTGCTTATTTATTCACATAAATCTCGTCGAATTTCATAGAATAAATTGTTATTGGATATAAATGGAAGTAATTAAATTCTATAAATGGATAGAAGTAAAATAAATTGATTTTGTAAGCAATTGAATTAAATGTGAGTTCAATTTGCTTAAGAATAAATTAAAAGTAAGCAATTGAATTCTAAACCATTCAAATTGATGGAATTGTATACGAATGAATCGAAAACCATCCGAATTGAGTGAAAATGGTTATAAATAAATTGGAACAGTTGAATTAGCATGGAAACTATATAAATTGCTTACAGAAAAATGTTTGGTATGAGTTTCTTTTAGAATTCATATGTTTTAACTATTACAAATGTTGTTAAACTTCATATATTTGGCACTTACATGTTTAAATTGAGTAAGTACAGGTACCTGGAAGCCGTGAGGCTGGATTTGGTAGTGCTACTTGCTAAAATATAATAAGCTGCTTGCTTAAAATGCTAAATAAGGTACGCCTACGCAATTAAAAATAAGAAATATGAACTGTTTTTGGTTTTTCCGACCGTGTGGGTCGATGTATATATATTTATCTCTTTTGTCAAATTGCAAAAGCTCCTCCGTACAAAGGGGACTCTGCCAAAATTTTTCAGAAATTTTGGGAGTTAGAAAATTTTTGAAAATTTGGAAAATTTTGTTAACGACAAAACTATTTAGAATTGGAAACTAAAATAAGTTAGCAAATGAAACTAATTAAAGTAATGACTTAAATTAGTTATAAATGGAGGATAAAAGTTAAAAATTAAAAATTCAAAGTTGAAAATAAATGAAATACATATGTAATGTGAAAATCGATTTGAATAGAAGTAAGTATAAACTAAAAGAGGTAAAGAGAAATAAAGATAAGAAACATATAAAATGTTTATATTAATTTAAGAAGGGAATGGTGAATTCTTGATTGGAAATCGATGCTACAAATGTATCCTAAGATAATATTAGAATGAATAGATATTGGCGTTTTGTGAGAAAATCGATAAATTGTTTTGGAATATTGTGATTGGATATTAGTGCTAAGCAGGATATGCAGGTATGATAAAAGGGGAAAAGAAAATTGGATTTGATTTCAAGAGATAAATTTGAATTGCCCGACAAAAGGTATGTATTTAAATTTGGTATGAAAATTGATTGGGATTGAGCCACTTGGCTTTTTGTTTTCTTTTTGGATTTGGGAGGCCGTAGAGCCCTTTTGTAGTTGTACCGAGCTAGCCGCGCAAAGGAGACGCTGGCGAAATTTTTCGGGAATTTAGGGAGTTAGAAAAATTTTGAGAAATTTTTTGATAATTCAAAATTTGGTTTTAAATCGAACTTGAATGGTTAAACAAATGATATGGTTTGGAACTAGAGAAAGGTTTGGAAGTTAGTAAGAAAGATAATGAGTCTTTTATATAAAAGATAATTGGTAAGATGTTGAATTGTTAGAAAACTGTTTGGTTTAGGGAAATAATAAACGGGTATTGAACCATTCTTCCTAATTAGTAATTTCGGGGACGAAATTCTTTTAAGGGGGAGGAATGTGACGACCCAGAATTTTTGAGCATTCAAAATTTGAATATTTGATTGAGTTTAAATATTTAAAAGTTAATTTTAACTTGAATTACGAATATCACAATTTATTTGATAATTGAATCATTGAAGTAAAACAAGTTGAAGTTGATTAAAATATTGAATCTGGAATTTTAAGCCTGTTATAAATAATCTGTAGGCTTGTAAAATTTGTATTGATAGTATAGAGAATAATAGAAGTTGTAAAATTTGAAATAAACAGTGATTTGTTCAGTTTCGAAAATCGTTTAAACTGAATTTGAAAATAGCCTTCCGAGGCGCAGTCTCGGAATCCGACGAAACCAGTTCCATTGGATCCGTGATGTTGATTTATTATCGGATTCCAAATTTCGTTTTGATCGGAATTAGCGTGTGAGTATACGAAATATTAACGTGCTAGGGATTTAATTGATAATAACCTAATAAAATTTAATTTAATTAATTAGGCTTCCTCTATACGCCATCCTTTAGTCGTTTAAACACGCTACCTATTCCTTTGTTCATATCAGGCTGTTTCTTTTCGTTCCTTCAAGAAGCAAACAGAAAAAAAGAAAAAAATCAGATAATGGCCGATGCTTCCATTTGAAGTTCAATTCGATTTTTGGCCGAGCAATTTACTTTCCTTCTTCCCAAATCAAATTCGTTCACGAAATTGTATAAAATAAAGTAAAATAAAAAGAGGGATGGGGGACGCGAGCGACGCGTGAGGTGGCTTCATTTCTAAACCGGATCGAAATTGATTCGTTCCAATTCGAGATCCACCGAATGTCTTCCTCCTTCTGCCCATCGAAATCAGCGACTCATGTTGTACAATTCGAGTCGATTGCACTCGAGATTTCCCTGTGTCTTCGAAAGCAGAGAGAGAGAGAGGGACGAGGTCAACGACGCACACGAGCGATTGCTTGGATGAACTGCGTGCGGCGATGGGATTTAGGGCGTGGCGACGACATCGCGTGGACGATGCTCGTGTGGATGTGGGGCGGCAACACGGTCGAGGGTCTAGGTGCAGATTGAGTAGCGTTGTCGAGTCAAACTCGTGGTTGTGTGGTCGATTTGGGCGAGGCAGTGGAGTTGGTAGTCGCGAGTTCATCGTTAAGTGATCGTGAGAGCTGAGGTGAGTCTCGACTTCGATGGCTTTGTTGGGTTGACTTTGATGTTGTAGAGCAGCTCGTCGAGGTGGTTGGTGATGTTAGGGTTTCAACCGCGTGGGCATTTTAAGGTTTGCGAGGCCGGAAACGAGGCAGCAGCGACTTCGATCTGAGGAGGCGACGAAGCAATGGAAAGATCGGCTCATGCGGGGTTTCGAGAGAGCTAGGGCTGGGTCGAGATCAGTAAGGTATTCGTCATCATTTACTTTCAATTTAAAATATATATACATTTCAATTTCAGTTAAATTCACAGTAACTAAATTTTAGTTTAAAATATGTATGTATATGTAGGGTAGAAATTTATATTGTAAGAGTGATTCTTAGAACAAGAAATACATATATAACTTACAGTAAGTTATTTTGATTTAAATAATTTACATTGAGATAGTATAGTTAATAGAAAATCATTTTTTCGGTAAGGTTTAAGATATCGATTTTAAATAGATAAACAATAAACATATAATATAAATATATATAAAAGATTTTGACAAATAAAAGGGGTTTTTAAATATTGAAAATTTATATAAGTTATATTTTTATCAATTCTATATAAGTATATATATATATATATATGTAGTTTCAAAAGAAAATAAATATACCTATATACGTTTTAAAGTTATTATTTTAAAACCAAATGGTTAGTCTAAATTAAATTGATGGTTAATTTAATCAGTGGTTAATTATTTGTAGATTATCTTCGATATTGATAAATCATATCGTAAAGAGTTCAAACTAAATCATTAGCTGATTGGCTTTTATTGAAAAGAAAATGATTAGTTGGATAAATTTTTAGTCAATTAAATAATCTAATAAATTTTATAATTATTCTCACAAGGTCCGAAATCATGGAAAATCAAGTCGGATTGGATGAATTGCAAATTAAATCAAAGGTGAGTTAATCTCACTCAGTTTAAATTCAAATATTAAATGATTAAATTTGAATAATTGTTTGAATGGTTGAAATTGATTGATTGATGTGCTATAGTATGATATATTCTGGAATTGGTATATTATGTTGTGCTAACATCTGTGGATGCAGGGAAACAGGTTGGAGGGGTCCAACTGGATCCCTCAACATTTATTTAAATTATTTAATTTTCTCTGCTGTGAATATTGACATTCTATAATGAATTATATTGGAATATTTAATGTTATGGTTGATTGGATATATTTGTGGTATAATGAATTACCAAAATTATATGGATTGGGTTTTGGAAAGAAAATAAAAGAAATGAATTTGTAAGTAAAGTAATTATAGGAAATTTGAATAAATTAAGAGTGAATTGAGAAAAATAGAAGTAATAAAATAATAATAAATGACTTCGAGAATGAAGTGAAAGAATTTTGAACAAAATGAAATTGATGAATTGTAAACTTAAGATATATCCATAAAAGAATAGAGAATTATTTTAAAATTTAAAGTTTAAATGTATTTAAAGAATAAAGAAGTAACTTGAGAAATCTAAGAATTGGTATTTTCAGTTAAAAGTAATTTAACTCATATTTAAGGAAATAAAATCTAAAATTAATAGGTTTTGAAATAGAAAGGAAGATAATTGGAATTCAATTTGGAAATTGATTCAAGTGATATAAATTAGAATTTCAAGAAGAATGTGAAGGGAAGTATATTTCCCTGGATAGCCAAGTACGTTTTTTTTTAAAAAAGAAAATTTAAATATAAGATAAAAGTTTAATGTGGTTTTAAAAAGCATATTTTAGGAATTTTATTATTTCTGAATGTTTAAAATTCATAAGTAAATATGTTTCAAATCTATTATTGTAAGAACTATTTAAATGTGACTTGGTATTTTATTTTTAAGAGTGAAAACCTAGTTTTATATTTTATAAAGTAACTTTATTTTCAAAAATCATATAGTATGTGTTTTTAGTAAATTATTGAAGTAGTTTTTAAAATAAATGTTTTTAAAGTATATATTTCAAAGTAAAGTTTTTTAAATTATTTTTAAATCTAGTTTTGTGCTTGGTGATTTCAGAGAAGATAGAAAATATTTGGGAAAGTTGATTCTGAAAAGAATGAGGGATTTGAAACTGTTTTCAAAGGATTGAAAATAGAAATATATCTTTGAGGATATTTTGAGATACATAAATAATTTGGGAAATTATTTATTGGTTGATGGTTGTTTGTGAATATTAATTGATAGTTAAATAACCGACTATCAATATTGGACAATGCGTTGATCGTTTCGAAGAGACCGGGATCGAGATTTATTTCTCGAAAACCACTTCGATTCGGATTGTACGTTTCGTGCGAAAAACGTGTTCGGATTCGAAGATGGAGCAGTGAAGTGCAAGGGCTAGTCGCTACTAATCCTGAGGATATTTCCAAAATGGATGTAGTAGGAATAGTGCCTTCGGTTCCGTTCGAACCCGGGACGGACTTGTATGGATGAATGCTTGCGAAACATCGTCAGGAGGGCGATGGGCATTCTAAGTAAATACGTTCTAAAAAGGTAACGCTTAGCCTCAAGCCTCATCAAATGGGAATGACTGAAAATCAGGGGATATGCAGCAAGGTTAGGTGGGTCATGCCCAAGCAGGACAAGATAATTCCCCTGTCTAGATGTCCCTTATATATATTTTGGCTTAGTGGGTGGTTGGTCGCGCCAACCACGGGGTTTATCTTGTTCGGGACTGTTCAGTAAGGAATGGTTCCGGCCTTGTGTTGCAGGGGATGAAGGGAGTAGTCCTCGGTACGGTGATCTAGGCCCCGTACTGTGACAGGTGGTACCCCAGTGCCTAGTCATTGTTGGAAATCCATTCTCCCTACGAGCCTTGTACGAGTTTTGTTTGTATTACCCACTTTTGTGGCTAGTAGCTGGAATTTAATGAATGTAACAATTTCGGCTATTTTATAAGTATTTGTATATAGACCCTATTATAATATCAGAGGATTTCTATAAAAATTGGTTTAGCTATCGTAAGGTAAAAACCCGACATGTTTATTTGTGGCGTGGTCTTACGAGATGCTTTTGGTTTTCAAAGGATTTTTGAAACTTTAATAATCAACTGGGTGTGATTTTCTCACTCTGGTATTCCAGACTGACTCGGGTATTATTTAACTGTAATGCTCGGGTCAGACCGAGTATTATAGGATACAGGATATGATGCTGTGGAGCTCAGGAGACGAGCTGGATGACGATACGTATAGTCGTACTTGTTATATATATATATATATTCCGCTGTTTGAGTTGTTGTGTACTTTGAGTTGATGTGCATCCATTGTATTGTATTGATGTGAGCTGTGACTGATGTACTCTGATGATGAAATGTATGTAAACAGATATATTTGATTTTGAGTAAAGATTATTTATTATCTATTATATTTTATTCCGCTGCGATGGTTAGATTCTGATGTTGATTTTGTTTTCTCTTCTTCTACCTCTTCTTCTTAAACCCAAATGGTTCGTATTTCTGTGCAACTTGAGTTGATTGTTGTAGAATAGTGTTGACTCAAGGGGTACGGATTTGCGGGCTGCTACAGACACAAACTCAAAGCTACTACACAGTGGCTATATGATTTTCGGAAACAAATACAAAAATAAGCTTAACACAAATCAGTCAACGATATCCATATCACAAGGGCGGAAATAGATATGAATATATAACACTTAAAAATGTTCATCAGAGTAGATGTCATTCAAGACCCACAATATCACAAAAGAATAGATACAAGTGCTAGACAAAAGAATAAGTATACATCAATGAGTCTATATCTCAAATGTATACAACCAAAAACTACTAATCTAAGTAGTTAGCCAAAAGTCAGAATAATAATCCCAGACGAGGAGTCAAGCAGAAGCACCTATGACATCCCGGTCTGACCCAAGTATTATTAAAATAATAAAATAATAAACGGATCGGTCTAACTATAAATATCAGATATAATGAGATAGAATATGAGATGGGACAAAAAGTATGGTAACAATAATGCCATTAAATGACAAATATACATTAGATAACATGAAAACCATACAACATCTCACGAAATCTCAAAACACAGAAAAGAATGTCATATTCTTTATTTTTGTTCACCAAACCATAAATATTGACAATTTTATCAATGCCAATCACAAAAGATAATGACATACAAATTCACCGATGCACAAATATTGATAAAACTTATCGATGTAAATCATGAAAATTGGTTGAACACAAATTCTAGAAATCATCAAATAGAAATCCAGAAATCACAAAAGGGGGGAGGAGGCCTATCACAAAACGGGAGCATGAAAACTCACCAACATGTGTATCACAAAACAGAACGCTATTCTATGGTTGCTAACCATTAATTTTGAGTCGAAGCTTCCACAAAACGGCCCGAAGACCATGGGTTGCTACCCCACCAATTTTGAGCCGAAGCTCCATAGAAACGGGATTTAGTTTAGCTCGTAGACAAAGAGACATCGCACATTGCTAGTCTAAATCATAAAACGATCATCATCGATCATCAAGAAGTGTCAATTACAATACGCTAGTAAATAGATGAGTTTAGCTTCATGTCCCATAACCACTGGCTTAACTTAAATATTTACGAACAAATTATAGATCTCCACTCGGAAGTTGCACAAGAGTTTCAATCGAACAAGTCCAAGAATTAACCGACGGAGTAAACGCAAGCGTTTCATACCACTTGTTTTACTAAGCCGTTTAATTAGATTTCTCATACGAGTGAGTTAAAGGTTTGCATATACTAATAGGTAGGAAAACGGTTTTAAATAACAAGCTATGAAATAAAATAGTGTTGAAATCGTTTTCATGAAAAAGTTTTGATATTTACTACTAGCATAGAAAACCTTTAATTTCTAAAGTGACAAATCACAGAAATGATTGCAGAAACAATCAATCACGAAAATTCACATTCGAAGCCATGAATCAAATCCAAAGAAATCGATACCAAATCCATCAAAATGGATATTTTCAAAAATCCCAAAAATGAAGTCATCAAAGTCGGTAATAAATGATAATCAACAAATCGGATTATCATGAATCGATGAAATTGGAATTCTCAAGCAAATAGGCAAATAGTGCCTTGACAACAGATTCAGACGTCTAAAATCAAAGATTCAAATGTCTGAATCTGAAAAAATAAAAATTTCCCAGAACATAATTCAGACGTTTGAACCCTATATTTCAGACGTCCGAAATAGGCAATTTTGGCCTATTTCCTTTCTGGTTGCTCACGAGCAAATTCAGAAGTCCGGAATTTTGATTCAGACGTCTGAATACTGGGGAATAAAAATTCCTAGTATAATATTCAGACATCCGAATCCTATGTTTCAGACGTCTGAAACTGAAGTTCAGGGCACTTCCTGAACCTAGGCCAATGATGGCCAAAACGATTATCGGAAGCGATCGGACGAGCAACAACGACTAAGGATTTTTGCCAAGCGACAACCCAGCCTTAAAGGCTCTTCGACACGCCGTGAATATCAATGTCCAAATATCCATATAAGAGTTTTCATAATTTTTTGCTTTCAAAACCCCAAAAATTGGAATAATCACCAATGCAATCCAAATCAAAAAGCAAATGCACATAAATAAGTGTTAGGAATTCATACCTAACAACAAGGATAGATATAGACATAGATGTGAGATAAAAATCTCACCTTTAAACCTAAAACAAATGAAGAAGAAGCTATAGAGCAATGGCAAGGACAATCACTCTTCAATTCCAACCCAACATGCTTGAACCTAAGCTTAAAAGAGAAGCATTTCCTAAGTTAAGTTTAGGAATTTCTGAGATTGGAAGGAGAAAGAGTTGGAGAAGAAGAAGAGAAGGCTTACCAAAGCTTCTTCTATGAATTTGGAGCTAGAACTTGAATTTGCAAATGGAAACTAGGGCTTAGGATTTCCAAATTCTTTTTCTCTTCCCCCATTTTTGATGAAGCGTGAATGTATTAGGAAATTATGAAGGAATGAAGAGAAGAGGGTTGGGGCTTGGTTAATAAGTGGGGTTAATGGGCTAAAACCCAACCCAAAGCCCTAAATGAAAAGTAGCAAAATTTTACTAACTCCAAACCTATCGAACTTTATACTCAAAAAGGTCGCAAACGTCATTTTGAACTCAATGGGGGTAGTCTCGAGTTCTAATTTGATCGTTTGCAAAATGTAGCTTTTCGGACAATAATTCGACTAACTATGAAATATTTAAATATTCAATCGTAAAATGTGTGGGTTGTTACAGACTCCTCTCCTTAAGGAAATTGCGTCCTCGCAATCTTGAGAAATAAATGAACAAAAAGTAACAACCATAAAAGCATATCAACACAAAAGAAATTTGAAATAAGAAGTTCATCTCCAAGGAGCACGAGAGAGTAAGTCCGGATGCGTTCGCTAGATGAATTCTCTAGAATCTCAAGAACAATCCACAGGATTTGAGGACCACTGGACTTTCACAAGAGGAACATCTTTATTTCGAAGGCGTTTAACCTCCAAAGCAATGATACGAATAGGATGTTGCTCATAAGTCAAATTAGGCGAAACTTCTATTTCTTCCACAACACCGGGCTCAAGTATAGAATCATAATCTCGAAGACATTTCCGTAATTGAGAAACGTGAAACACGTTATGAATAGCAGAAAATTGAGCCGGCAATAAAAGGTGATAAGCCATAGAACCAATACGTTCGGTGATGGGAAATGGACCAATATATCGACGTGCTAATTTTCCTGATCGACTGAAACGCACAACACCCTTCATAGGTGAAACACGAATAAACATGAAATCTCCTATAGAAAATTATAATTTCCTTCTTCGGTTATCGTCATAGGATTTTTTCCTACTTTTAGCTTCTTTCATCCTATGATGAATAAGGTCAATCTTTTCTATGGAATCATGAATAAAATCTAGAACTAAAACCAGCTTCTCACCGACCTCAAGCCAACAAGAAGGAGATCGGCATGGCCTTCCATAGAGTGCCTCAAAAGGTTCCATGCCAGTACTAGATTGGAAGCTATTATTATAGGAAAACTCAACAAGAGAAATATGATCCTTCCAACTTCCACCAAAACCAAGAACACATGCACGAAGAAGATCTTCAAGAGTTTGATTCACATGCTCGGTTTGTCCATCGGACTGAGGATGTTAAGCGGTGGTAAAATTAAGCTTTGTTCCCAAAGCTTTTTGAAGACTCTTCCAAAATCCACTAGTAAAAAATGGATCACAATCACTAACAATAGAAGTAGGAACTCCATGCAATTTAACAATTTCTTTGATAAAGAGTTTAGCCAAAAGAGGAATGGTTCGATTAGACCGAACGGGAATAAAATGAGCGGATTTAGTAAGTCTATCCACTATCACCCATAATCTATCATGAGCCGAACGAGAACGGGGAAGGCCGTCAATAAAATCCATGGAAATTTGGTCCCACTTCCAAATTGGAATGTCCAAAGGTTGCAATAACCTAACGGGCCTTTGATGCTCTGCTGTAACGAGTTGGCAAGTCATGCAACACTTAACAAAGTTAGCAATATCAGATTTCATCCCATCCCAATAATAAAGTCGCTTCATATCCGCATACATTTTACTATTACCGGGATGAGTGGTAAATTTAGAACGATGAGAATCTACTAAAATATCTTTACGAAGATCACTAATATTTGGCACGATAAGTCTACCAAATTTTCGAATACCGCCATGAGAATCAATATCAAAGTCTTTCAAACCTTCAATATCAATTTTATCCCTACAACTTTGGCTAAGAAGAGCCAATTCAGGATCTAGCTTTTGAGCATCCAGAATGCAGTCTAGAAGAGAAGAATGAGCCTCAAGGCTACACAAAACAAGAGATGAACATAAATCGGATACACGATCTCGAATCTCATAAGTGGATAAAGTCTCGAGATCATGCCATTCGGATATCATCATGGAAACAACCGCTTATTGCTTTCGGCTAAGGGCATTGGCAACACGATTTCCCTTTCCGAGAGTATAAAGAATATCAAGATCATAAGACGCAAGGAACTCGAGCCAACGCTGTTGATGCAAATTAAGTTCTTTTTTGAGAAAATAAATACTTCATAGATTTATGGTCGTTGTAAAGAACAAATTTTTCTCCCAAAAGATAATGACGTCAAATTTTAAGGGCGAAAACAATAGCCGCGAGCTCTAAATCATGAGTGGCATATCTAGTCTCGGCTGGCTTCAATTGCCTAGAAGCATAAGCAATAACACATTCTCTTTGCATGAGAACGGCTCCCAAACCAACACGACTAGCATCGGTATAAACAATAAAATCTTGATTCCCCTCAAGAAAAATAAGAATAGGAGCATCGGAAAGGAGTTCTTTTAATTTTTGAAAAGAAGCTTCACATTTGTCCGACTAAATGTATTTAACTCCTTTCTTTGTCAAGCTAGAAAGAGGCATGACAATTTTAGAAAAGTCCTTTATGAACCGGCGGTAATAACCTGCCAATCCAAGAAAGCTACGAATCTCCTTCACACTCTCCGGTCTCTTCCAATCTTGAATCGCTTAAATCTTTAAAGGATCCACGAAAATTCCAAATTCAAAAATAATATGACCGAGAAACTTCACACGATTTTGCCAAAAGTGGCATTTAGAAAAAATTTCTTTCAATTGATTGCTCCTAAGAGTTTCCAACACAATCTGAAGATGCTTTTCATGCTCCTCCTCGGTTTTAGAATACACAAGAATATCATTAATAAAGACGAGAACAAATCGATCGAGGAAGTCTTTGAAAACTCGATTGATAAGGTCAATGAAATAAGCTGGAGCATTCGTTAAACCAAATGGCATAACAACCCATTCATAAAATCCATAACGAGTACGGAACGATGTCAAAGGAATGCTATCCTCTGCTGTACGAAGCTGATGAAAACTGGTTGCTAAGTATAACTGTGAAAAGACTCTAGCACCACTAAGTTGGTCGAATAAATCATCAATCTGAGGTAAAGGATATTTATTCTTGATAGTAAGATCATTAAGCTTGTGGTAGTTAACGCAAAGCCTAAGTGTACCATCGGATTTCTTCACAAAAATAGCTGAAGCTCCCAAGGAGAGGAACTAGAGCGAATAAATTGCTTCGTCTCCAATTCGGATGATTATTTGTGCATCTCCTCATTTTCTTTATTGGACATACGATAAGGAGGACGAGTGATAGGTAGAGCTCCAGGGATTAGATTAATTCTGAACTCAATTGCTCGCTTAGGTGGTAATGTTAAAACGGGCTCAAATATGTCGGAAAATTCGCGTACAACGTGAATAAGAGAAATGACATCCTCCTCATCATCATTATCGTCATCATTAGGATTTAAAGAATATAAAGATGCTACCAAGTTGGAATCTGAGTCTTTAAGAACAATAGAAATCTGCTTAACAGATTGAGGATGTCGAAGATGAATAGTCCGTTCAGGACATAGGATATGGGCTTCATAATGGTTAAGTCAATCCATTCCCAAAATCATTCCGAAGCCTAAGTAGCGCATGACATGCAAATCGGCTCGGAAAGAAAAATCACAGAAAATTATCTCGACATCTTTACAAAGCAAACCGAGTGTTGCGGATCCACCATCTGGATTCGCAATTCTTAAAGAAGTCATTAAAGCCATAACACTCAAAGAAAAAGTATCAACAAGCTCTTTTGATATAAAAGAATAGGATGCACCTGTATCAAAAAGAATTCGAAGAGGTTGATCATGAAACATAATAATGCCATCAAGGATAGAATGAGAAATACCTTGACCACGAGAAGTGTTACTAGAGGCTTGCACAACATTTATCTTTCCCTTCTTTTTTCCCTGAAGTTGGGACTTGCAGATATAAAATGGCCTGAACTTTTGCAATAGCGACAAGCAAGGGGCTTTGAACACTTATTTGCATAATGGTCCGTAGAACCACAATTGTAGCATTGCCCACCACTAGAGGAAGAAGTCTTTACTACAGGAGTTGCTTGCTTCCTATTCTTATTGGGATAAGGACCTTTGAATTTATTAGGCCTTTTCTTGTTGTTGCTGGAGTTTGGTCTGGCTCCTACAACTTCAACATCACTCTCTTTATCTGCCTCTTCAAGTCGAAGAGCGATATAAACAAATTGGTCAAAAGCAACTTCCAATTTCAGAAGTAATGGCTTCCTAAGATTCTTATTTAAGCCACAGACAAATCTCTGATTTTTCTTCAATGGGGTATTTATATACTCGACCCTATAATTAGAGAGAGATTCAAAAGATGCGACATATTCTGCCACAGAAGATTCACCTTAAACAAGTTCTATAAAATGACGGGCTAAAGTCACTTTCTCAGCTTCTGGCACAAACTTCGATTGAAATCTTTCCCTGAACTGCTCCTAAGTAAGATTCGCCTCAATAATTTCAGAAATCAGAAGCTCGTACCAATCTAATGCTCTCTCTTGGAGCATACTAAAAGCCACTTGAACTCGATGACGATCAATAAGATTCATCCGAGTAAAGATGCGATCGCGTGTTCTAAGCCAAGCTTGGACTTCAATGATGTTTTCAGTACCCTTGAATGGCTTTCCACCCAAATTTGTATAGTCACTGCACAAGCGTGCAAACCCAAATTTAGGGTGAGTAGGCTCTGGAATGGGTCCGGCAGCTTGAGCATTCTTTACCAGATCAAGAAGTTGTTGGGCAGACATAAATACTCCATCCTGGGGAGTAGCACTAGATTGACCGGCGCTGGGACGGCCAGGTCTAACCATTTCTCTTCTTTAAGAAAGAAAGAAGAATAAAAAGTTTATTCACAAAATGAATATCAAACAATAATGATTGATAAAACAAGGCATCACAAAAGAAAAAAGGATAAGACGGTACGAAGACTAGAATTAAATCCTAAGGCACGACTCCTAAGATGGACTTAGTATGATGATCCTTGTTAAATTATTCTACATTGTTCCGAAGTTTGGCTCTGATACCAAGCTATGATGCCCCACCTCTATACCCACGCTAGCCAAGGACACTACGGGGCAATGCCGTGAACTAGCACGGAGAATAAGGCTGTTGAGGAGCGACCATCTGTATAATTGCTTTGTGCGAGTATCGATATGCCAGATAAAAATATAATAAGAGAAAATCCGACATACCGACACAAACTCAAAGCTACTACACAGTGGCTATATAATCTTCGGAAACAAATATAGAAATAATAAAAACACAAATCAGTCACAGATATCCATATCACAATGGCAGAAATAGATATGAATATATAACACCTAAAAGTGTTCATCAGAATAGAGGTCATTCAAGGCCCACAATATCACAAAAGAATAGATACAAGTGCTAAACAAAAGAATAAGTATACATCAATGAGTCTATATCTTAAATGTTGTAACAACCCGCATATTTATCGATTGTAGTTTCAAATAATTTATTTAAATATTTCATCGTTCGTCGGATTTTAGTCCGACAACCTACTTTTTGTAAACAGTCAAATTGGGACTCAAGACCCCTTCCATTGAGTTCAAAATGCCGTTTGCAACCTTTTTAAGTATAAACTTCGATATGTTTGGAGCTAGCTAAAAATTTGACCTTTTTCACTTAGGGTTTGGGTTCAGCCCACTAGCCAACTTATCAACCCCACTCCACTCCACTTCTCTTCATTCATTCCTCATTTCCTAACACTCTCAAGCTCAAGAGAATAATGGGGGAAAAGATTGGAAATGGAAATTCCTAAGCCCTAGCTATCTTTGCAAATCCAACTTCTAACTCCAAATTCAAGAAGAAGCTTTGGTAAGCCTTCTCTCCTTCTTCCCCAACTCATTCTCTTATCAATTTTCAGAAATTCCTAAACCTAATTTGGAAAATGTTTCTCTTTTAAGCTTAGATTCAAGCTTCTTGTGTTGAGGTTGAAGTGTGGTTGATTCTTCCTTTGCTTTCAAGCTTCTCCTTTATTGATTTTGTGAAAAGGTGAGATTTTTATCTCACATCTATGCTTGTAATCATGTTTGATTGTTGGGTATGAATTCCTAACACTTATTCATGTGCATTTGCTTTTGGTTTGGATTAAATTGGTGAATATCTCAATTTTTAGTGTTTTTGGTTCAAACCTTTAAAAATCCTAACTTTTATGTTTTGATCATGTTTTTGATAATGAATCGATGAGCTTAAAGGACCTGGTAGCCGATAAGCTTAAACCCCTAGCGTCCGTGCTTGTCCTTTTGCAAATAGAAGGAGTTTGCACCTCATTTGAAATGGGTTTCAAATTGCAGAACATCAGGTTTGGCCGACCGGACCCCTAGGCCGGCCGACCGACCTGTAGCCCGAGACATTTCTGGGCTGTTTTTCGGTCAACCGACCGAGAAAGTCCGGTTGACCGACCTGCTCCTATTTGCCAATTATGCCTATATTGTCTGTTTGTTTGAATTTCCAACTTTAATTGATTCGTGTTGTTTCCCTTTTGTTGTTATCATTTATTATCGACTTTGATGACATTTTCTTCAGGAATTATTGGAGATATCCATTTTGATGGATTTGTTATCGATTTCTTTGGATTTTATTCACGTCTTCGAATGTGAATTTCAGTGATTGATCGTTTCTACAATCATTTTTGTGATTTGTCACTTTAAAAATATAAAGTTTTTCTATACTAGTAGCAAATATCAAAACTCTTCCATCAAAACAATTTCAACATTATTTATTACAAAGCTCGTTTCATAAACCATTTTTCCAATCTATTAGTATATACAAACCTTTACCTAACTCGTATGAGAAGTCTAATTAAACGACTTAGTAAAACGAGTGGTATGAAATGCTTGCGTTTACTTCGCCGGTTAATTCTTGGACTTATTCGATTGAATCTCTTGTGACAATTTTCTAGTGGAGATTTACAATTTGTTCGCAAATATTTAAGTTAAGCTAGTGGTTATGGGACATGATGCTAAACTCATATATTTACTAGCTTTTTGTAATTGACACTTCTTGATGATCGATGATGATCATTTTATAGTTTAGACTAGCAATGTGCGATGTCACTTTGTCCACGTGGAGGACTGTACCTCATTTTATTGAGCTTCGTCTCATTTCTTCGTGGGCTAGCTACCCATGTACTTTTAATGTGTTTCGATTCATTGGACGTACCGTGTGTACTGCGTCGATGTTCCGAATTGTTTTGTGTTTCGATTCATTGGATGTACCGTTTGTACTACATCGATGTCTCGACTTTTCGATTCATTGGACATACTGTGTGTACTGCGTCGATGTTCCGAACTGTTTTGTGTTTCGATTCATTGGGTGTACCGTTTGTACTACATCGATGTCTCGGCTTTTCGATTCATTGGATGTACCGTGTGTACTACGTCGATGTTTGGAATTGTTTTGTGTTTCGATTCATTGGATGTATCGTTTGTACTACATCGATGTCTCGACTTTTCGATTCACTGGACGTACCGTGTGTACTGCGTCGATGTTTCGAATTGTTTTGTGATACACGTGTTGGTGGGTTTTCATACTCCCGTTTTGTAATAGGCCTCCCCCTTTCTTGTGATTTCTTGATTTCTAATTGATGATTTCTGCAATTTATGTTTCACCAACTTTTACAATTGGCATTGATATGTATGTCATTTTATTGTGGCTTTGTGAATGAAATAAAGAATATGACATTCTTTTGATGTTATGAGATTCTTGAGATATTGTATGACTTTTATGAATTTTCTAATGTATACTTGTCGTAGTATGACATTTTTGGTTATCATACGACTTTTTATTATATCTCTTCTTATATCTCATTTTATCTGATAATTATAACTAGATCGATCCGTTTATTATTTTCTTATTAAATAATACTCGGGTCAGACTGAGATATTACAGGTGCTTCCTCATGACCTCCTATCTGGAACCATCTTCTGACTTTTGCTTAACTACTTTAGTCTAGTAATTTTTTGTTGTATACATTTGAGATATAGACTCCTTGATGTATACATATTCTTTTGTCTAGCACTTGTATCTATTCTTTTGTGAGATGGTGGATCTTGTTTGACCACTACTCTGATGTACACTTTCATGTGTTATATTCATACCTATTTCCGCCTTTGTGATATGAATTATCTATGACTGATTTGTGATATGTTTATTTCTATATTTGTTTCCGAAGATATTATAGCCACTGTGTAGTAGCTTTGAGTTTGTATCGGCATGTCGAATTTCCTCTTGAAATGAAATGCACCTTAAACTATCTGATATATCGGTGCTCGCACAAAGAAATTACACGGATGGTCGCTCCTCAACAGCCTTATTCTCCGCGCTAATTGATGGCACTACACCGTAGAGTCCTTGCCTAGTGTGGGTATTGAGGTGGGGCGTCACAGCTTGGTATCAGAGCCAAACTTCGGAACAATGTAGAATAATTTAACAAGGATCATCGTCCTAAGTCCATCTTAGGAGTCGTGCTTTAGGATTTAATTCGAGTCTTCGTACCGATTCATCCTAATTTCTTTATGATTCCATGTTTTATCTATCAAGATTTCTTGATATTTATTTTGAGAATAACTTTTCTTCTTCTTTCTTTCTTAAATAATAGAAATGTTTAGACCTGGTCGTCCCAGCGCCGGTCAATCTAGTGCTACTCCCTAGGATGGAGTATTTATGTCTGCCCAGCAGCTTCTTGATCTAGTAAAGAATGCTCAAGCTGCCGGACCCATTCCAGAGCTTACTCATCCTAGATCCGGTTTTGCACGCTTGTGCAGAGACTACACCGATTTGGGTGGAAGGCCATTCAAGGGATCCGAGAGTGTTATAGAAATTCAAGCTTGGCTCAAATCATGCGATCGTATCTTTTCTCGCATGAACCTTATTGACCTTCATCGAGTCCAAGTGGCTTCTAGCATGCTCCAAGAAAGAGTGTTAGACTGGTATGAGCTTTAAATTTCTGAAATCATTGAAGCGGATCTCACTTGGGAGCAATTCCGGGAAAGATTCGAATTGAAATTTTTGCCGAAGGCTGAAAAAGTAACTTTGGCCCGGCGTTTTATTGACCTTGTTCAAGGTGAATCTTCTGTGACGGACTATCTCGCATCTTTCGAATCTCTTTCCAAATACGTGGTTGAATACATTAATAACCCATTGAAGAAAAATCATAGATTTGTCCATGGCTTGAATAAGAATCTTAAGAAGCCATTACTCCTGAAACTTGAAGTTTCATTTGATCCGCTTATAGATATCACTCTACGTCTTGAAGAGGCCGATAGAGAGAGTAATGTTGAAGTTGTGATTGCCAAACAGAAATTCAACGACAACATGAAGAGGCCTATCAAATTCAAAGGCCCCACTCCCAACAAGAAAGGGAAGCAATAAATTCCTGTAGCAAAGACTCCTACCTCTAGTCGTGGTCAATGCTACAATTGTGGTTCCACGGACCATTATGCAAGGGAGTGTCTGAAACCCCTCTTTTGTCGTTATTGCAAAAGTTCAGGTCATCTTTTATCTTCGTGTCCTAGGCTTCCAAGCAAGAGAGATGGAAAGATGCAAGCCCCTAACAACTCTTCTCTTGGTCAAGGTATTTTTCACTCAATCCTTGATGGCATTGTTTTCTTTCGTGATCTTCTTATTTGAGTTCTTTTTGATATGGGTTCCATCTCACTAATTTATATCAAAAGAACTTTTTGATTCTTTTCAAACATTTTTGGGCTTGAAGACTTCTTTGAGGATTGTGAATCCGGATGGGTCCGCAGCACTCAATTTGCTTTCTATTGATTTCGAAATTATTTTATGTGATTTTTCTTTCCGAGCCGATATTTTTACTTAGGCTTTAGAATTGACTTTTTTTGAAAGGATTGGCTTAATCGTTGTGAAGCCCATATCCTATTTTTCGAGTGGACTATTCATCTTCGACATTTTCTATCTGTTAAGAAGATTTCCATTTTTCTTTGTGATTCCGATTTCGAATTTTTGGGTTGCGTCGTTTTTATTCCTTAAGCCCACTTATAAGGAAAGTGTTATTCTCTCATTCATGTGGTTTGAGAATTTTCTGATATTTATGAGTTTGTCTTAGGATTATCACCAAACAAATCTTTTGTGTGGTGTTAAGGTCTTTCTAGTTCGACCTTGCCACCGATTTTCATTTGGCTACAAGTTGCGGGAGTTAGCATTCCACTTACCGCATTCCACACTCGTTACTATTCTTATGAATGACTTATTATCTCATTCAGTTTGTCCAGCTTATTTCATCCATTTTATAAGTCGAGTATTCTGTGAGTATTTCGATGAGACCATTCTTGTATTTATTGATTTTGGATGAAAATAGCAATTTAAGAAAATTTATAAATCTTTTTCTTAAAGATTTATTTATAAGTATAATTGGATTTTGTTCTTAAAACGAACAAAGAATATTCTTAAAAGTTTTTAAGAGACATTTTGTCATATAAAAGATGATTTTGTGATTGTATTGCCCATTTAGTGTTTTAAGAATTCTGATCGATGCGCTTGATCAACGTAATCGATAGGAATCTCCTAAACGCTTTGATGAGATAGACAGACACGATATATTGACTTGTAAAAATGTAAATTTTTCTAGAAAGATCATTACATAAAGATAAATGTAATTTTGAAAGTTTTAGCTTTTCGGGAAAGAAGATTATTTAAAAGAACTCTTCCTTTCGATACTCTTATTCTTGTGTTGCTGAAGGGGAACCAAGACTTTGCTATTTGTACCGATACTAGTCATATTGGTTTGGATGCCGTTCTCTTGCAAAAGAGAATGTGCTATCACTTGTGCTTCTAAATCATTATAGTTTATCGAGACTAGATATGCCACTCATGATCTAGTGCTCGCAGCTATTGTTTTTACTTTTAGAATTTGGCATCATCATTTTTTGGATGAGAAATTTGTTCTCTACCCCGATCATAAATCTTTGGAATATTTATTTTCTCATAAGGAACTTAATGTTAGCTAGAGTTCCTTGCATCTTATGATCTTAATATTCTTTGTATACTCCCGGAAGGGAAATCATGTTGCCAGTTCCCTTAGTCGTAAGCAACAAGTGGTTGTCTTTTTGATGATGTCCGAATGGAATGATCTTTTACCAAGTTCATTGGACGTTTCGATGTACCTTGTTTTATTGAGCTTCGTTTCATTTCTTTTATGGGCTTGCGTCCGATGTTCTTTTATGGTGTTTGGTTCATTGGACGTATCGTTTTTGTACCGCGACGGTGTTCCGAATTATTTGAGCTTAGGTTCATTGGACTTACCATTTTTGTACTACGTCGGTGTTTCGAAATTATTCGAGCTTTGGTTCCTTGGGCGTACTGTTATTATACTACGTCGTTGCACCGGTTCAATTTTATGTTATTCATGACGTTTTCTCACGTCTTTCTACTACGGAAATGCCTTAGGGATTCCGATTTTTATTCTTGAGCCCAGTGTTATTAAGGAAATTGAAGTTTCACCAGATTTGACTCATGAGCAACATTCCATTCGCATCATTACTTCGGAGGTTGAGCGCCTTTGGAATAAAGATGTTCTTCTTGTGAGAGTTCAATGGTTGTCAAATCCTAAGGACTGCTCTTGGGAATCCAGAGAATTCACCGTGCGAACCCGTTCGGGCTTACTCTTTCGTGCTCTTTATGGTGGACTTCTTGATTCAAATTTTCTTTTGTGTTGATATGCTTTAATGGTTGTTATTTTTTATTTTCTTCTTAAGTATTGCGAGGACGCAATTTCTTTAAGGAGGGGAGTCTGAAACAACCCGCATATTTATCGATTGTATATTCAAATATTTTATTTAAATATTTCATCGTTCGTCGGATTTTAGTCCGACAACCTACTTTTTGCAAACAGTCAAACTGGGACTCAAGACCCCTTCCATTGAGTTCAAAATGCCGTTTGCAACCTTTTTAAGTATAAACTTCAATATGTTTGGAGCTAGGTAAAAATTTGACCTTTTTCACTTAGGGTTTGGGTTTGGGTTCAGCCCACTAGCCAACTTATCAACCCCACTCCACTCCACTTCTCTTCATTCATTCCTCATTTCCTAACCCTCTCAAGCTTAAGAGAATAATGGGGGAAGAGATTGGAAATGGAAATTCCTAAGCCCTAGCTTTCTTTGCAAATCCAACTTCTAGCTCCAAATTCAAGAAGAAGCTTTGGTAAGCCTTCTCTCCTTCTTCCCCAACTCATTCTCTTATCAATTTTAAGAAATTCCTAAACCTAATTTGGAAAGTGTTTCTCTTTTAAGCTTAGATTCAAGCATCTTGTGTTGAGGTTGAAGTGTGGTTGATTCTTCCTTTGCTTTCAAGCTTCTCCTTCACTGATTTTGTGAAAAGGTGGGATTTTTATCTCACATCTATGCTTATAATCATCATTGATTGTTGGGCATGAATTCCTAACACTTATTCATGTGCATTTGCTTTTGGTTTGGATTGAATTGGTGAATATCTCAATTTTTAGTGTTTTGAGTTCAAACCGTTAAAAATCCTAACTTTGATGTTTTGATCATGTTTTTGGTAATGAATAGATGAGCTTAAAGGACCGGGAAGCCGATAAGCGTAAACCCCTGGCGCCCGTGCTTGTCCGTTTGCAAATTGAAGGAGTATGCACCTCATTTGAAATGGGTTTCAAATTGCAGAACATCAGGTTTGGCCGACCGGACCCCTGGGCCGGCCGACCAACCTATAGCCCGAGACATTTCTGGGCTGTTTTTTGGTCAACCGACCCGGAAAGTCCGGTTGACCGACCTGCTCCTATTTGCCAATTATTCCTATATTGTCTATTTGTTCGAATTTCCAACTTTAATCGATTCATATTGTTTCCCTTTTTTTGTTATCATTTATTATCGACTTTGATGACATTTTCTTCAGGAATTATTCGAAATATCCATTTTGCTGGATTTGTTATCGATTTCTTTGGATTTTATTCACGTCTTCGAATATGAATTTTAGTGATTGATTGTTTCTACAATCATTTTTGTGATTTGTCACTTTAAAAATATAAAGGTTTTCTATTCTAGTAGAAAATATCAAAGCTCTTCCATCAAAATGATTTCAACACTATTTTATTACAAAGCTCGTTTCATAAACCGTTTTTCCAGTCTATTAGTATATACAAACCTTTACCTCACTCGTATGAGAAATCTAATTAAACGACTTAGTAAAATGAGTGGTATGAAACGCTTGCGTTCACTTCGCCGGTTAATTCTTGGACTTATTCGATTGAATCTCTTTTGATAATTTTCTAGTGGAGATTTGGAATTTGTTCGCAAATATTTAAGTTAAGCTAGTGGTTATGGGACATGATGCTAAAGTCATATATTTACCAGCTTATTGTAATTGACACTTCTTGATGATCGATGATGATCATTTTATAGTTTAGACTAGCAATGTGCGATGTCTCTTTGTCCACGTGGAGGACTGTACCTCATTTTCTTGAGCTTCGTCTCATTTCTTCGTGGGCTAGCGACCCATGTACTTTTAATGTGTTTCGATTCATTGGACGTACCGTGTGTACTGCGTCGATGTTCCAAACTGTTTTGTGTTTCGATTCATTGGATGTACCATTTGTACTACATCGATGTCTCGGCTTTTCGATTCATTGGACGTACCGTGTGTACTGCGTCGATGTTCCCAATTGTTTTGTGTTTCGATTCATTGGATGTACCGTTTGTACTACATCGATGTCTCGGCTTTTCGATTCATTGGACGTACCGTGTGTACTGCATCGATGTTCTGAATTCTTTTGTGTTTCGATTCATTGGATGTACCGTTTGTACTACATCGATGTCTCGGCTTTTCGATTCATTGGACGTACCGTGTGTACTGCATCGATGTTCCGAATTGTATTGTGATACACGTGTTGGTGAGTTTTCATACTCCCGTTTTGTAATAGGCCTCCCCCTTTCTTGTGATTTTTGGATTTCTAATTGATGATTTCTGGAATTTATGTTTCACCAACTTTTACAATTGGCATTGATATGTATGTCATTTTATTGTGGCTTGGTGAATGAAATAAAGAATATGACATTCTTTTGATGCTATGAGATTCTTGAGACATTGTATGACTTTTATGGATTTTTCTAATGTATACTTGTCGTAGTATGACATTTTTGGTTATCATACGTCTTTTTATTATATCTCTTCTTATATCTCATTTTATCTTATAACTAGACCGATCCATTTATTATTTTCTTATTAAATAATACTCGGGTCAGACTGAGATATTACAGGTGCTTCCTCATGACTTCCTATGCGGAACAATCTTCTGACTTTTGCTTAACTACTTTAGTCTAGTAGTTTTTTGTTGTATACATTTGACATATAGACTCCTTGATGTATACATATTCTTTTGTCTAGCACTTGTATCTATTCTTTTATGAGATTATGGATCTTGTTTGACCACTACTCTGATGTTCACTTTCATGTGTTATATTCATATCTATTTCCGCCTTTGTGATATGAATTATCTGTGACTGATTTGTGATATGTTTATTTCTATATTTGTTTCCGAAGATATTATAGCCACTGTGTAGTAGCTTTGAGTTTGTATTGGCATGTCAGATTTCCTCTTGAAATGAAATGCACCTTAAACTATCTGACATATCGGTGCTCGCACAAAGCAATTACACGGATGGTCGCTCCACAACAGCCTTATTCTCCGCGCTAATTGATGGCACTACACTGTAGAGTCCTTGGCTTGCGTGGGTATTGAGGTGGGGCGTCACAAATGTATACAACCAAAAACTACTAATCTAAGTAGTTAGCCAAAAGTCAGAATAATAATCCCAGATGAGGAGTCAAGTAGAAGCACCTGTAACATCTCGGTCTGACCCGAGTATTATTTAATAAGAAAATAATAAATGGATCTGTCTAACTATAAATATCAGATAAAATGAGATAGAATATGAGATGGGACAAAAACGTATCGTAACAATAATGCCATTAAATGACAAATATACCTTAGATAACACGAAAACCATACAACATCTCACGAAATCTCAAAACACAGAAAAGAATGTAATATTCTTTATTTTTGTTCACCAAACATAAATATTAACAATTTTATCAATGCCAATTACAAAAGATAATGACACACAAATTCACCAATGCACAAATATTGATAAAACTTATCAATGTAAATCTCGAAAATTGGTGAAACACAAATTATAGAAATCATCAACTAGAAATCCGGAAATCACAAAAGGGGGGAGTAGGCCTATCACAAAACGGGAGCATGAAAACTCACCAACACGTGTATCACAAAACGGCTATTCCATGGTTGCTAACCATTAATTTTGAGATGAAGCTTCCACAAAACGGCCCGAAGACCATGGGTCGCTACCCCACCAATTTTGAGCCGACGCTCCACAGAAACGGGGTTTAGTCTTCCTTGCTGACAAAGAGACATCACACATTGCTAGTCTAAATCACAAAATGATCATCATCGATCATCAAGAAGTGTCAATTGCAATAAGCTAGTAAATAGATGAGTTTAGCTTTATGTCCCATAACCACTGGCTTAACTTAAATATTTACGAACAAATTATAGATCTCCACTCGGAAGTTGTCACAAGAGTTTCAATCGAACAAGTCCAAGAATTAACCGATGGAGTAAACGCAAGCGTTTCATACCACTTGTTTTACTAAGCCGTTTAATTAGATTTCTCATACGAGTGAGGTAAAGGTTTGTATATACTAATAGGTAGGAAAACAGTTTTAAATAACGAGCTTTGAAATAAAATAGTGTTGAAATCCTTTTGATGAAAAAGTTTTGATATTTACTACTAGTATAGAAAACCTTCATTTTTTTAATGTGACAAATCACAGAAATGATTGTAGAAACAATCAATCACCAAAATTCACATTCGAAGCCGTGAATGAAATCCAAAGAAATCGATACCAAATCCATCAAAATGGATATTTCCAAAAATCCGAAAATGAAGTCATCAAAGTCGTTAATAAATGATAATCAACAAATCGGATAATCATGAATCGATGAAATTGGAATTCTCAAGCAAATAGGAAAATAGAGCCTAGACAACAGATTCAGACATCTGAAATCAAGGATTCAGACGTTTGAATCTGGAAAATAAAAATTTCCTAGAACACAATTCAGACGTCTGAACCCTATATTTCAGACGTCTGAAATAGGCAATTTTGGCCTATTTCCTTTCTGGTTGCTCAAGAGCAAATTCAGATGTTTGGAATTTTTATTCAGACGTCTGAATACTGGGGAATGAAAATTCCCAGTATAATATTCAGACGTCTGAATCCTACGTTTCAGACGTCTGAAACTGAAGTTTAGGGCATTCTCTGAATCTAGGCCAATGATAACCAAAACGATTATCGGAAGCGATCAAACGAGCAACAACGACTAAGGATTTATGCCAAGCGACAACCCAGCCTTAAAGGCTCTTCGATACGCCTCGAATATCAATGTCCAAATATCCATATAAGGATTTTTATAATTTTTTGCTTTCAAAACAACAAAAATTGGAATAATCACCAAAGCAATCCAAATCAAAAAGCAAATGCACATGAATAAGTGTTAGGAATTCATACCTAACAACAAGGATAGATATAGACATAGATGTGAGATAAAAATCTCAACTTTAACCCAAAACAAATGAAGAAGAAGATATAGAGCAATGGCAAGAACAATCACTCTTCAATTCCAACCCAACAAGCTTGAATCTAAGCTTAAAAGAGAAACATTTCCTAAGTTAGGTTTAGAAATTTCTGAGATTGGAAGGAGAAAGAGTTGGAGAAGAAGAAGAGAAGGCTTTCCAAAGCTTCTTCTATGAATTTGGAGCTAGAACTTGAATCGACAAATGGAAACTAGGGCTTAGGATTTCCTAATTATTTTTCTCCTCCCCCATTTTTGATGAAGCTTGAATGTACTAGGAAATTACGAAGGAATGAAGAGAAGAGGGTTGGAGCTAGGTTAATAAGTGGGATTAATGGGCTAAAACCCTACCCAAAGCCCTAAGTGAAAAGTAGCAAAATTCTACTAACTTCAAACATATCGAAGTTTAAAGTCAAAAAGGTCGCAAACGTCATTTTGAACTCAATGCGGGTGGTCTCGAGTCCTAATTCGATCGTTTGTAAAAACAAGCTTTTCGGACAATAATCCGACTAACAATGAAATATTTAAATATTCAATCGTAAAATATGCGGGTTGTTACACATCCATACAAGTTGTCCGGAAACAGGACAAACCGAAGGTACTTTCCTACCACATCGTGTCCGTAGATCCCTAGGATTAGTAGCAAATAGTCCTTGCATTGGATATTTCATAACAAAGAGACTACTACAACCGGATGTATATTAGGATTTTAACCCCAAACGATCAACAAGCAGTCCTCCACTATGAAAATCCTAAATATCAAGATCATCAATAACCTGCAAAATCGAAGAATATACGTTGGTCCGAAGTGGTTTTCAGATAAATCTGATCCCGGTCTCTTTGCACCAACAATGCAAAATCGTTTCTCAACCTCACACACAAACTAAGTCTCATAGACTTGTCACGTCTTCAACTTTCAACTTGCTATCCTTCGGGCCAAGAAGGAAGCTCGATAGATTGGAGTAACACTCCACACTACGCGAATTAATATCCTCAACACAAACGATTGTCAAGCCTACACAAAAGGCTATGTACTAAGTGTACGACTAAATGGTTCCCACATCAAGTCGTGGAACTAAAATGGCCAAATTTGATAGTCGATTATTTAACTATCAAAGAAAACAAACAAATATTTAGCACCATAAGCAATCACTAGGCTCTTTTAATTAATCTTTTACTAATTAAATCATTTTCCAGATATTCACCTCAAATTATCTTTAAAAGGATATATTCTCAAAACCATTTCAACTTCTATATTGGAAAACATTTCCATATATTTATTTAATAATAATTGATTCTCAAATCAATTTATTTTCAACACCTAGAAAATATTACATATAATTAAATCACAACAAAGTATATATTTTTTTCTTTAAGGAAAACATTCTTTTAAACATATTTATTTGGGTCAAAATGAATGTTGCGTAAAACATCGTTATGACAACCCAGAAGCATTAGCACAGGGATTCAAAAATAAGATAGATATATAAATCTCATATCTATACAAAACATCTCCTTTCGAAAATCATTTACTATAATAACAGTGTTATAGTCCATCATTTCCTAACATCTCGAAAGTCTATTTCAACAATGAATGTTGAAATCTATGTATTCGATACTTAACACATTTTAAAACATCTTTAAATCATTTAACTTCATTTAAAATAGTTCAAAAACCTGTAACTAAATTTAAAAATCACTTTCCAAAACTTACCCATTTTATTTAATATACTATTCACTGTCCAACATCGTGAACATAGTTCATTTACCTACTCCAATGTTTCTACACATTTATTAAAGGATTATCCAATGTGCAAAATCACTTTAACATTTTTAAAATTACCAAAAACAGGCCCAATGCTGCAACAGCACTAAATACATCAATCATGGCATCCAAAACATCATATATCACATGATAACAGCATATATCACAATATTTGTAAATAAAACCAATAATGGTGAGGAATCTCGTTGGATCCCTCCAACCTGTCACCTGTAATAAATATACATATTAGAAAATATGTACAATGTCCGCTTCAAGGCAGACGCGCGTACAAAGGGTCATCCGTTTATACATGGGAACATATACGGTCTCATCTGCTCCAATGGGCAGGAATATATCAAATACCAATCAATATATATACAATATTTCATATATCATCCAACAAACATCAATCAGCATAAAATAAATTTATTCTCACTTATATAAAAGTATCAATGAGACAAAAAGAGTAAGTTGTACTCACATTGATTCCAATAGCAGTTGTAGTGTTTTATTCCAAATAAAATTAAACAGCCATTTAATTTTACCCAAAATTTGCACTAGCTCTAAAATGTAGTGCTCATCAATACGAACCCAATGCAATTTGTTTCATCAAAAACGGACCTCGTATGACAAAGTTATGGCATTTAAAAATTTGTATGAATTATATATATATATATAAATTTCTATTTCCATTTTGTTTTTTTAACCTAGAATATTCATGGCCATTAGATTCAACATGATGAGATCACGGCTCTACTTCCTTTCTACTCCCCCGAGGCTTGTTCGAACGCAACTGACCCATATAGCCGCCGCATCCATCGAATAATCGCGCCTTCTCCAATCATCTTCACGTTGATCAACAACCACCAATTGAAAGGCCACCACGAGCTCCACCCTTTCCCTTGAACACATCGAACTCGGTCACCTATGCTTCTCAAAAAATGCAAGCCAATGCCGGCCGTTTAATGAAGTTTGTCGTTGATCCATCACCTCGTTTTCGATCATAGCCGTATGGATTGAAAGATCTCATCACTCTCTAC
Organism: Allium cepa; assembly: GCA_030765085.1. Lineage (NCBI taxonomy): Eukaryota > Viridiplantae > Streptophyta > Magnoliopsida > Asparagales > Amaryllidaceae > Allium > Allium cepa. The sequence goes on from CM060945.1 coordinate 84,220,435, forward strand.
AAATTTCATTTAGGAATCGAAGGCTAAAAGTGTTTGGATCGAGAGAGATTAAGAGAAGAATTTTGGAAAACGTCGGCCATTGAAAATCAAGGTGGTGGCCTGCCCTAGCTATTTTTGGGTTTTGCAAAATAGAAATAAACGTGGCCTTTTATAGAAAATTCGCAACACTATTCACCCAAAAAAATTCTGAACTCCAATAGAAGCGTTCCACCTGCCGTTTATAATGTTTTATCCCTATTCTGAACACAATGGAATATATATCGGAAGCTAATTCGATCGTCTTTGGAAGATAGATTTTCGAGTCGACTATTTAAATTTAAAATTCACTTAAACAAATTTCTACACATTTTAGCTTCATACGGACAAAACATAAATCCGATTGACACAAAATTTGAAATCCTACAATAATATAACATTACGGATCCAATGAAACTAGTTTCGTCGAAATCTGAGACTGTTCGAAAAATGACTATTTTTACACGTTAATTAAATATTAAAATATTCAATTTCTATAAATTAACTTTTAATTTAATTTTTTCTAACATCATTCTAATTCAAATAGAATTTAATTCAAATTTACAAATCATTTTTATTCACATTAAATTCAAATTTTAATTATTTCTGTAATTTCAAATATTAAATTAACAATTTAAATTATCCAGTTAAATCCAGATATTCGAAATATAAGTTATTCAATTAATAAAATTTACTCTTGAATATTTAAAATCAATTAAATATATGAATTTCAAATGACTAAAATTCTGGGTCATTACATTAAGTCTTTTTCAATATTTCAAAAGTTATAATCATTTACTTAATATAGGATTCACCTTTACTATTCAATCTGATTATAAAAAAATTAAAATGTTAACTTAAGTTCATAACCATTTACTTATAGTATTCATGTTTAATTAAATTACTTAGCATTCAAATTATTAACTTAAGTTTATAACATTCTTATACATCTTAATTCTTCATTTATAAACATAATTCCATTGAACACTTTATTACTTAAGTTTTACTTGTATAATATTCCATACATATTTCTATTAACATTTTAACATTTTAACATTTTGGTGAGTTATATATATATATATATATATATATATATATATATATATGTATGTATGTCTTTTAGAATGTAATAGAATGCTACACAAGTTTACCTTATTCTTTTTTGTTAACAAAATGTTCAATGAGTACATCTTCTAAAATTTAATTACTCTTCAATTTATAAGAGACGACCTTTAATTTCTTTATATTTTATTCATATCTTAACATCTAATTTCTTATTTTCCATTTTAGCAGCTTTCAATTATTAAAATTGTTAAGATTTCATTTTATTTTAATAACTAAAAACTAATAATTATCAGAAGGTTTAAGAACTAACTACGAGTTATATTTCTAAATCATTTTAAAATAATATATTTATTCATATGTTTTACAGATCAAATCATATATAGAAATCAAAATTAAGATTTGTTTATCAAAACAAAGATGTAGTAAAACTACTACAGCATCTTTCCACTTTGAAATTCGAAAATGACTGTCGATGATGCGCACACTCATCACCGAAATTATTTTCTAGCGACAGAGAGGGGAGTACATAAGTTATTTCCTTTAAAAATTCCTTTATACATTTTTTTTAAATCATATTGAAAATATTTATATCAAAAAAATGCTTTTAAATGCTACTATTATTATAGTCCAAAATCTTAAAAAGAAAATTTTCAAAATCATGGAACTTAAGTCTTCAAGTTTTCAATTTATATTCGTTTTATTTGTAAACCCTATTTTACAATTCAATATTTATAAAATTTCATTACCTAACAAACAAACATATCAAACGTAACTATATCCCTTTATAAAATCTATTCTTTTATATACAAAATATGATACAAGGCAAAATTATTTCATTTACCTATATTTGAAAACAAAATTGTGTTGGTCTACCCTATTAAGTGTTTAGAAACCCCTATCGATGTCATAGCATCCTATGTACCGAACAGAATTTATAAATACTAAACAGAACAAATTAACATAATATAAAACCATTTTATAACGCTAACAAGTTTGCATTCTCATATATATACACTCAACGACTCATTATAGGGTATTACTACCCTATTTCTAATGAGTTAGACCCCATAAAGCTAAGATTATCGCTAAATCAAAGCTCTGATACCAAATGTAACGACGACTTTTTAGGACGGTTTAAATCGACGATAAACCATACATGTCAGACTCAAACCATTCAAAAAGGAGGATTGTTATGGGGTAAATAAGAAAAAGCAGAGAAAGAAAGAAAAAACACAGAATCTCACAGCAGAATGGCAAAATATAGTAATCGAATAAACAGTTCATGCAGCTATTTTACAAATAACATTTGATTAAACTTTTACAATACAGAATCAGTGTTACATACAATGGAAATAAATAATAATGTAGTGAAATAACATGATGCAGCCGTATGAATATAATAAGTTGTAATAGTACTAAATCTTCATCTCCGTCTTCCAAAAAAGCAGTCTTCGATACACTGAAAAGCTTAGATTGACTCGAGCGAATTGAAAAGACAAAACACTCGAGTCAGAACTAAAAGATCTTATGTAAGTTAAATCAACATAAATAAATATAAGTGTAACGGCGTTAGAGATGTTTATGGGTTTTGACATCTCCTATGTAGTATCTACATGTGTGCAATAACTTAAGGGATGTTCAGCATTCTCATCTCCTAAGGATCCATTAAACTATCTACATATATAGTACAATACGCTATTATAATAGTGTATACAATAAAGTAAAGTACTAAAATAGCGTTAAGGCGTTACCCATAACACCCTTAACACATTATATATAATGCCATAGTCTATACAGTACTGTAAACTCCACTATAAACTGGTGGCTATCAAAGAGAACTCCATAAGTACGAAATAAACCTTGTAGAAGACATGATAAGGCATGTGACATAGCACGCGAGGAAATGCCAGGGTAGGATTCTATCGTTTTGCGGATCTGAACTGGTGGTAATGCATAGCAGCTACGAGCGCCCATCTCGGAACACACTCCCACCGTCAATACCGAGGGGTGTCCACTAAATCAATCACAAGTCATAATATGGTATCGATGAAGCATGTACGATCGGAGATGCAACCTTACTTGGCCCGGCGTGGCTCCTGTTTTAGTCACGTCAAGCTGACTCGCGAGAGTCAAGGCTACGTAAATACCTCATACAGAATTGTTCTCCAACCATCCTACTTCATTCCGAAATCACCCCCACGTACATAGTTGTTAAAGTGGTTTTGGAATTGATGGAGAGTATGACAATATCTGATCCCAATCTCTTTAACAACCAAACGCTTATTTCATACAGGATTGTTCTTTTAAATTTCCAAAACTGTTTCATAATTGATGTCAAAATATCATATTCAATTCAAACCATATCACCTTTGAAATCATATTCACTTTCAAAATCATATCTATAAGGTTGGCTAATTAAAATCTCTTTTCAAGATCATCGTATTTACTCAAATATGTCATTTCACTAGTAAATATCATTTCAAATCCCAACTTAAGTTATAACATCATTTACCATATTCGCTTTTAAATCAAGGATTTAAATATAAACAATTTAGCCTTGCACAGTTTGAATTTTTGTTTTGGAAATAGTTTAGATAGTCATAAATAGTTTCAAAACAATTTAAAAATATTTTTAAAATAGTTTAAAGTACATTAAAATAGTTTAAATGGTTTAGAATAGATTAAAAATAGATTAAAATAGATAAAAATAGTTTAAAAATAGTTCAAAGCAGTTAAAAAAGTTAAAATAGTTTATAATAGATTGTAATAGCTTAAAGGTTTAAGTAGTTTAAAATAGACTAAATAGTTTAAAATAGATTAAAATGGGTTAAATATAGTTTAATAGTTTATTGTAAAATGGTTTGAAACTCTAAGTAAATCTGAATAAAATAATATATTATTAAACGATTTATACTAAAATAATTAATCTGCAAGCAATATCAAATTAAACTATTTCTTCCATTTCAACAAATCTGGACCATATCCATCTTTCAAATTGACAAACTCAACTTTTACCTTTGAATTCTGGTTCTTAATAAAACCATTTAAATCTATAGCGATTTCAAATCCATGTTTGAACTACAACTTTAAGCTACTCCAAATTCAATAGATTTCGAAGTTAAATATTTAAACGTTCATAATAACTCAATTTCAATAAATTTCATTTCTTCAAATTCAACCTTAAAATTTCACTTTATATTCATTAACCAATTTATTTAAACCGATTCCAATTTCAATATCTAAAGCTTGGATTTTCAAAAGTAATTCTTTTTATATAAATCAAGTTTTATTTCAAAATATCATTTATCTGAATTCAAAATCTTAGGATTTAAAATCATTTAATTTAACCAATCCGTTGTCTGTATATAATTTTCTACCCTATGGTCAAGTGATATGGATATATATCATTTCAACCCACAATAATTTAAAATTTACTGACACACACACACACACACAAATATATATATATATATATATCATTTAACTCACAATCCCGAATTAAAATTCAAAATCCATAAAATCGCTCGAGTTTATCATTTCAACCCATAGCGATTTTCCCTAATCCATAGATTGTTCGGGTATGTATCATTTCAACCCCCGCGATTTTCCTAGCAAACACTAAGGGAACTTGCAGTGTGAATCAATATATAAAATATAACGTCCAGTCATCCAATATCAACAATCAACATCCATCACAATCACCGTTCGAACCAACCAATAAACAAGAACAAGTGCTTGAATATCAATAACAAGAATTAACTGGCAATCTAGAATTTAATATTAAATTAAATGGCGATTGGATTCAATAAACTTAGATTTAACTGGAACAACGATTTAAATATACCAAACAACAGTCAATCAACTTCTAATCAAAATATAAATTTAATTTAACTAACATAAGGTAATTTAGTAGTCGTGAGTGGGTTAAAACACTCACATTTGATTTCAAATCAACTTGAAATCCAAAATAAGGCCCAAATTTCAATAGTCTCAGAATTCGTCCAAACTAGTTCCATAATGTCTGGAATTTTGAGATGATCCCAACGAAACAAACTGCGCTTAAATCCAAGCTCGTAAGGAAAAGATATACAAGTTAGAATTTTCAAAGTTAAAATTTAAATTAAATAAGATAAACTCGTACCAACCATTTACTTCCTGCCATATCAACGTAACTCACGCATATTCATCCCTGATACTCGTTCACGTAACGACCGAAACCCTATCAGCGTCGAGCTTTGACCACCAAATACGAGCATCTCCAGCCACCTGGCCACCTAGGACCATCTCTATCCTCTCTCCCATCATGAGCCGCACCCATCCATGGCCACGACATCCCCTCCAGCCGCCCTAAATGACACGCACCACCACCCTAGTATTCGGGATTTCGAACCTTAAAACCCCAGTTACGACTGCCTCCAACCATAATACCATATGCGACCACCCGCGGTCTGCTCCATGAAGCGAGCTCCACAAAACCCCTCAAACGATTTCAGAAACTGTCGCAGTCGATCAACCTCCAATTAAACAGTCGAGATTGAACCATCAAATTCTAGAAATATGGAGACCCAAATTGGAAATCAAACTGCAGATCTAGCTTTCGCTCGGCGAGATCTTCGAATTGGTATATAATATGTCATGGTTTGGAGGATATGGAATTTTGAAATTGATTTTTGATTTGAAATTGAATTTGGGGATTTAGGTTTTCAGCCATTGTGAAGAAAGAAGAAGACAAATGGAATTGTACGTACCAAGATAAGAAAAAAATAGCTGCTAGGGTTTAGAAAGATCTATTTATATGAATAAAGACTGATAAGAAAATGAACATGTATCGAATTGGTACGAACGACAATAACGACCCAAAAAAGCCTGTTTCGCTTCCGAAACGAAAGTGGGTCATCCCATATATCAAAGTAGATGTTTTTTTTAATTCTAAACTTAATGGAATAGGTTTCAAATCCTAATTCCATTGTATAAATAAGTTAGCTTTCAAAATTAGCTTATTTCGATTGAATTCAATTAAATTGAATTTCCACGCGTTTCGTGTCTGTATGATCAAACGACAAGTCCGATTGCCATGAAACTAAAACCTTATATAATTCACGGTGTGGATCCAATGAAATTGGTTTCGTCCAAATCCGAGATAATTTCCAAAATGGCTATTTTCATGTTATATAAATAAATTATTATCAAATTGATTAATTCACTTTTTAATTTCAAATTTAATAACTAACAATTTTCATCATTTTTGATTACGTGGACATTTAAAATAATCTAAAACAAATTTACATATCAATTCAGTGTTAAATATTACACCAATTATAGTGTTTAATTTCAACTATAAATAGAATGCAAAAATTATATTTTAATTCCAATAAATTGATTTAACTTAATTTTGATCTTTTTATGTAATCAATCGTTACTATAAGAGGATAGTTAACATTGGTTTATATCTTATTACACTAATACTCTACAATTATCATCTTAATTTACATTAATGTAATATTTAATTATATTTAATTGCAATTGATTTTCAATTTAATTCAATGGATTAAATAAATATATAGAAATAACAATTGTCACCTTTCACTTAATTTAATCACATTTATAAGTTTACTATCTACAACCTATTGTGACGACCCGCCTTTCTCTCCATAGAAAGATGAATTATTATTAAGAAAGAAAGTGATAAAAAGGAGAAAAGATAGAGAAGAAAGAACGAAACAACATCAGAATCTCACAGAGGAACGAATAAATTATATTAATCACATAAGTATTACATAATATACAACATCTATTAGAGTTACACAGCTCATACATCATAACTAGATAGTTATAAACACCCGTCTAGTCATTACAACCCAAATACAACTCATAGATACCAACACAGCGGAAAACTATATATCTACAAACGCCGAAGCCTCCTGCTCCATATCTCCTTCAGAATACATCAAAGTTAACCTGAATCCCTTGGCTACTCGTAAAAATTTGAGTACCCAAGATTTTAAGAAAAACAGAAAATAAACTTCAGATTAGACATGGATGTGGTGTGAGTAACAGGTTAAAGTTGCTTAACTTTGAAAAGCCTTTGAAAACAAAAGGTATCTCATAAGACTTCTCGCACATAAACACGGAAAAGTTTTTAGCTTACGATAACCAAAATATTTGATAGGAAATCTGGTGATATTATAATAGTGTCTAGGATTTTCAAGTAAAAGATAGAAATAACTGGAATGCTTACATCTCACGTTCCAACATAGTTGGGCACAATCAAAACGTACGGCACTTATTGGAGATTAGGTTCCATACAATGGCAGGGCTACTGGGGTACCGCCCGTCACAGTACGTGGTCTAGATCACCGTACCTAGGATCCACTCTAAATTCCCTGCAACACAAGGCCGGAGCCATCCCTTACTGGATAGTCCCGAGCAAGACAACCCCGGCAGTTTTTGCAATCTATTGCCTACACGGTCGAATAAAAAGGGACCTCTAGACAGGGGAAAATCTTGTCCTACTTGAACGCGACTCACTTACCCTTGCTGCACCTCCGCTGTTTTAGCCATTCCCAGTTAATGAGGCTTAAGGCTACGATTACCTTTATAGAACACATCTATCTTAGAATGTTTATCGTCCACCTGACGATGTTCTGAAAGCATTCAGTCCATACAAGTTCGTTTCGGTTCGAATGAAACCGAAGGCATTATCTCGTTACACTCATTGTGGAATCACCCTAAGAGTTAACGACAATAACCTATGCACTATGAATCTTCATCATCACTTGAGATTCACGACCTATCATTTAATTTGGATTGATGTGGTTTTCGGATATCCAAATCTGGAAACCCGATCCCGGTCTCATCGAAAACCAAAATGCCCTCTTTTAAGGTCAAGTTGTTTTAAAGTTAAACAATTCAATTGATTATCTATATTCACACAGATAGATAATTCACAATCTCACAAACAGATAATCTATATCATCATAATTTAACCAAAGCATCCAATATCACAGATCATCACATATCTCATATAAGAGATACCAAAACAATCCAAGGCATTCAATATTATTCAGCCATCCATAAGCAATAATCTATTAATCACACCATCTCTAATTAATTTAAAATAAATTAAATTAATTACTTCCATCATTATAAATCCTGCTTACTTAATCATTAATTAATTACAAACCAATTAATTAATCACCCTCTAATTATCCATCTTAATTAATCATCCTTGATTAATTATTCCTTAATTACATTAACTAGTCAGTACTTAATTAATTACACAAATTAATTATCCTTAACCATATATAGTAATTAACCTTTAATTACTCCCATTAATTAATTAACTATAATTAATTACATTAATCCTTAATTAATTACATTAATTAATTATTCTATAATCACTTTACTGATTAATTATCCTTAATTAATCAACCCTTAATTACTTCATTAATTACATTAATTAATGATCCTCTAATTACTTCTTTGATTAAGTATTCTTCTAATTAATCACATTTAGTAACTAACTATCCTTAATTACTTACATTACTCAATTAACTTCAAAATAAATTTTATTAATTAAGTCTTTAATTAATTACACTAAGTAGTTAATTAAGTAATTATTCTTCTTATTTATTACACAAATTAGTTGAACCCAAAACTACTTCCATTAATTACTAATCCTTCCACTAATTACATCCAGTAATAACCCATTAATTACCACTTTAAGTAATTACACTTTATTAATTACATTAAGTAATTATACTTAATCAATTCCACAAATGATTATCCTTAATTAATTAATATAATTAATTATCTTAAATTAATCACATTAATTAATCATTTCAAAATCCCTAATCAATGATGTTTACATTAACTATTAGCAATTCTTTAATTACTTTCCTTAAGTGATTAAACTTTAATTAACCATTATTAATTACGAATTAATTGATTCTTAATTTCCAGTTAATCCATCTCTAATCACTTAATTAATTAAGTGATTAACTGTAACTTAATTAATCTTTAATTACTTGATTAATTAGTTTCTAGTTATTGAGTAATAATCTTTAATTATCTAAGTAATGATCCTTAATTACAATTAATTAACCTCTAATTAATTATCTTGCAACCTTAATTACTAATTTATTTATCCTTAATCATTAATTAATTAAATTAAATTAATTAATTTTTAATTAACTTATAAATTTAATCAATCCTAAATCATTAAATCTTAATTAACTTTAAGATAAAATACTATCCTTATCAATGACTTAATTATCATTTACAAATGCCTTTGAAACCTTTTACTTTTAAATTTACTTTTAAAATTTCATTTCAAATTAAAGATTTAAAATGATTACAAATTTAACTTTAACAAAATTTAAAACAATTTAAAAACCTTTTAAATCAAATGTTAAAGAAACACTTATCTTGTAAAAGAAATTTATAACAGTTTTTATGACGCCCCACCTCTATACCCACATTAGCAAAGAGTATTATTAGATAATACCGTCCGCTAATACGGAGAATAAGGCTAGATAGGAGCGACCATCTATAGCCTTGCTTTAACTATTTATTAAATACGTCGACAATAATCACACCAAACAGATCGACATATCTAATGAATACTTAAAACAAAACCATAGGTGGCTGTAGGATCTATCAGAACAGAATATAACAACTCAAATGTAATATACATCACAGAACAGTAGACATCATATACACATATACAAATACATAGCAGAGTATACAAAAAAAAACATGTTAAGTGGTATAGCAAACCACAATACACAGACAAGTTCACAAGAATACATGTCAGAGTTACAACGGATAGGGACTACACAAAAAGCTATGACAAAAAGGAGATAGCGGAGTAGTCCATGCGGAAGCAAAATAGGGTAAGTCCAAAAGCACCTAACCTGAAACATCTCGGTCTGACCCGAGTATAAAATACACGGGTCAGTCTAGCTAAACAAATCAGTTAGATAAACTGAACAACAATAAACCTGCAAGGTTACAAAGTATAACAAATATCTCTAAAAGAGATAACACAATCATCTAACAAAAGATGAACATATCAAGACAAGCCTCATATCATCGGCAACATAGATAAACAAAGGATACAAATATCCCAAATCAAGCCAAAAAGGCAAATAACAAATACCAATGAAGGTAACACAAGTTCCATAAGGTAATCGCTATACTTCATGCGGCTCAAAAAGACCAACACCGAAGGGCGATACCAAGGGAATATACATATCAATGAAACATCAGAAAATTGCTCGAGCTCAGTACTGTATAAACAAGGATCCATGAGCCCGAAGACTCCAAACCCAATATCACCCATGCGGCTCATAAAGACCAACATCGGAAGCGATACTATAGGGCAACAAACCCGAAGGCACAAACCCAATATCACCCATGCGGCTCATAAAGACCAACATCGTAAGCGATACTATAGGGCGACAAACCGTAGTGGTGAAGGTCCGAAGGCCCAGTACTGGACACCACTAACTGGCGGAATGTGTCACAACTCTCGACAAGGAATCCGAAAAGTATTAACGTGTGTCCCATAACCACTCGTTCGCACTAAACGGTTTACTATCCGTCAGTCACTTTCACACTCAAAGTAGTACAAAGTTTACCTCATATCATCGATAAACCAAACCCAAAGGTCAAAACGATCAATTGAATAGGTCGGGGATTAATCAGAAGGATAAACGCATAGATTCACGGTCCGTGTTTTACCCAACCATTTAATCACCCTTCCACTTCGCTCGAAGTCCGAAAGTGTGTGTGCGCACTATAAATAGAATTTATAATTTGGAGAAAGGAGCTTTTAATACGATTTAGAGAGATTATTTATAAAACTCGTGAATGAAGTCAAAAACAAGTCATCAAAGTCAATCGTGAATGATAATCACAAACCAAGTCGACAAACATCGATAACCAATGAAATATAAACCAAGAATAGGCAAATTAGGCAAAACAGGGGATTCCAGACGTCTGAAGGGTGCATTCAGACGTCTGGTTTCGTCTTCTGAAAAATCCCAGCAAAACAGACCAGACATCTGATTTTGAGAACCAAACATCTAAAACCTTTCAGACGTCTGAAATTGAGGGTCAGACGTCTAAGAGTGGTTTCTGACTTTATTCCAACTACCGTATGTTTATTTTTTTCACTCCAGGTTCAAACCAGACGTCTGAGCTTGGTTACCAGACGTCTGAAACCTAGTCTGGGCAACAATTTGCCTAGGCCAAAGTGGCCAAAACATATCGAAACCAATCTATCCAATTCCAACGCAATAGACATAAATAGAAATTCATACACAACCTCAGCAAAAGAAATAGCTTAGATGTGAGTTCCAAAAACTCACCTTTCTACTCAAAAACAAAGGATGAGAAGACCAAATGCAAGGAAACAACCAACCACTCTCCACTTCAACTCTACAAGCTTCAATCTAAGATTATAACAAACATTTCCTAAATTAGAGCTTAGGAATTTCTGAAATTGAAGAAGAAAGAGTTGGAGAAGATGAAGAGGAGGCTTACCAATAGCTTCCCAGAGATTTTGGAGCAAGAATTCAAGTTTGCAAGAGGAAACTAGGGCTAGGAATTTCTAATTCTTCTTCCTTTCCCCCATTTTCAGTTTTCTTAAGCTAAAGGAATGAAATAAGGATGAATGGATGAAGAGAGGGACTGAGCTAGGTATTAGTTAGCTAGTGGGCTGAACCCAAACCCAAAACCCAATAGAAAAATTAGCAAAATTCGACTTACTCCAAACATATCAAAGATTATACTCAAAAAGGTCGCAAACGCCATTTTGGACTCAATGGAAATGGTTTCGAGTCCCAATTCGACCGTTTGCAAAAAGTAACTTTTCGGACCTAAATCCGACTAACGACGCTATATTTAAATTAAACATTTAAATATAAAATCGTTAAATATGCGGGTTGTTACAGTTTTAAACCAAATTTATTTAAATTCAAAACTTTGTTTTTATTTTAAAAACTTTTCAAATCTGTTTTGAAATGTGCTTCGGGTTCAACCCGCAAGCTACTCGAGCATTTACCCTAGAAAATCCCTTATTTTCTTCTTTTCAAAATTTTGCTTAAGTATTAAAGTTTAAATCTAGAAACCAATTTACTCATGAATCACCCGAGAACTCACTCGAGACATCACTCCACTAACCCAGGACCTACTTTGAGACGAACCCACAAACAAAACCTCTTACACAAAAACCCCTGCCGTGCACATGCACCGGAGATGCAGCACTTCCGACCATCTACGATGCCTTCCACATGTCGACGATCCTCCCCGTACCACATTACGACCATCCAAACTTCGATCCTCACTCAAAATCGAATTCAATCATTCAAGCACAAACCTGAAACAAAACAAAACATGGGGAAAACTCTCGAGCTCGCTCCTCCGACCACCGAAGCGTCTGAACTTTCGACCACGCCTCCGCCAACATCCTCGCTCCCTTTTCCCAAAGTCTGGTGGAACTTGATCCACCAGAGGTGCCGAGATGATCAAAAACTCCGGAACTTGCCAAAACTAGGGTTACAACCTAAATCGATCACCCTACTTTGACTTACAAACCCTTCTGCCATTTTTCCTAAACTCTCCGATCATCCTTCCACCATCAGTGAAGACCACGACTTCCCCGAGCAACTAGATCATCAGAAACCACTCAAAATACCAATTCTGATCAACCCTGCAATGCACACTCAAATCTAATCTAAAAATTATGATTTCACATCTAAAAATCATGTTTCTAGATAAGGTTTCAGATTATAAGCCTGAATCAATGAATTAAGAAGTTTGAATTTTTAACATCACTCAAGCTTTCCTATTCTTTTTGGTTTCCAGAGCAATTTCAAATTTATTTTATCTTAAATATAATTTTAAGCTTTAATCTATTATGAAACAAAAAATTTTGTTTATAGCCTAAGTCCTAACAGAAATTAGATCAAGAGAAAATGAATTTTGTTTAAAATCTTTGTTTGAAAACTAAGAACAGTAAAGTCACAGAGATAACAGTCATGCACACATCGATTCATCCATATATACACAGAAAAATGCATTTGTATAAATACACACAATACATACTTATCCTAGAAATTAACATGCGACCAGATTTCATAATCAAGCTTTTAAAAAAAATTGTTACTCACTTGGAAAAGACAATGAACATAGCCATTTTATTTTGAAATAGCTTTTGAAACAAATTTTGATTTTCTAAAACTTGAATGCCTTTTGCTTTTGAAAACTGCATGCACAGATCTGGAAAAATATTTGAATTGCTCTAGATTTTGAAACTGAAATGCTTTGTTATTGAAACTTGCAGTGGGGATGACTTAAGCTTGGAACTGAGATGAACTGCTTTGATTCCTTCTTGAGCTTGCTCTGATTAATATCAGGTTGAAGAAAAAGTGTTCAGGCTTTTGGTTTTCATCTTGCAAATGATTTGCAGTTTGTTACTTTTGATTTCAGGTTTGAGAAAGTTTTGATTACAGACTGTTTGATAGTTGTACAGGCTGAAGTTTCTAAGTTACAGGGTTTTAATTTTCTTAGCTTTGAATAGAGAAAGGTAGAAAAAGAATTGAAGATAAGAAGCATATGTTTGTATAGGTTGAATTTGTGGTTTAATAAATATGAAAGAAAATCAAAATGAAAAATGACAATTGTTCCAAAAACAAACATTTGTCATTACTATAGTTTATTAGTTTACACATGTTACTAATATAACTTAATGTATTAACACTTGTCAAAATCAAGTCTTATATATTTACATTTGTCATTTAAGTGATTAATATTTATTTAAATGTAAAGCTTTGTACTTAATTTATTATTTTATAAATGCTTATCTAAATATATATATATATATATATATTACTTTAAAGAAATATTATAAAACAAATTATATGCAAATAAAATCTTATACGTATATTTTTGAAAATTCAAAATAATTTAAAATATCTATCTTTTGAATTTCAATATTAAATCCAAATTCAAATTCAAATTAAATTCAGAAATCCAATTTAAAATCAACTTATATATATAACAACACATTCAATTTGAAAATAACAATTCTATTTTCTTTAAAATCTATTTATATCTATATATAAAAACAACACATTATTATTATTGTTTAAAAATAACAATTTTTGCCATTTTAAACAATTTTAAAAAGGAAATTATCACATTATTTATAAATTTCTTATTTCACTAAATGAATTAATGTATCATTTGTAAATTGTATTTTAAACTTTTATATATTTTTTCAAATCATATTTATCAAGCAATATTTAAAAAGAAAATAAAAAAAACCTTTTCGTTGATCTTATTTAAATCTAAACTTAAGCTAATATATTTTAAACAATTAAACATTTTCTTTAAGTATTTTAAAACTGTATGGTTAACTATTTAAATAACCTTTGAAAAGTTTTATATTAAATTTAATCATAATTCCCAAATTACCAAAATATATTAGAATTTTAAAACATGATTTTATTTGTTTAAACCCAAACCAAAGCTTTTCTATTTACAATATATACAAATATATATATATATGTGTGTGTGTGTGTGTATTATAAATAGAAAACATTTTATTAACTTTAAAAGATAAAATTTACCAATTAAATATTTATTTGCTTTTTAAAAGAATAAACTTTTCTAATTTAAATTACAATTATAAAAGAAAATTATCAAATCAATTTAATTATTAATACAGATTATTAAATTGATATTGTCCAAAATTCGGAGTCATCACATTCCTCCCCTCTTAAAAGAATTTCGTCCCTGAAATTTAAAAGCAAAGGTATTTTAATAACCCATCAAATATTTTAGTTTTAAACCACAAGTATATATTATCAACCATATGCTAACAACCAAAGCAACCAATTCACTCAATCAAACAAATCTAATGATCCTGACACAAATCAGGATAGATCTTCCTTACAATATCTAGAGTTTCCTAGGTATAAACACTAGGATACTCGCTCTACTGAATCCAAACAATCTACACTACTAAGCTACAGTGCTCTTACTCATCTAGATCTACAAAACTGAACAGGATATCAGACCATAGACAAGTCCTGCTCAACTACCAAATCCTTACGAACTGTATATTTTAAAACCAGTGATGGATCGCACACGTATTCCCTCAGATATATGTGAAACACATTGAATCCTAGTCTTCCAAACTGGCAATTCAATCCCGAAGACCAAAGCACTTATCCTCACAAGAATACAAAAAGATCCAATACCTTGGAGCTTGCTTCTCAGACTTACCAAATCTTATAGCTCCTTTGATCGGAGAAAAATTATCCAAAATCAAATCTCCAACTTCGAAATCCAAATTCCTCCGTCTCTTATACACAAAGCACTTTTGACGATTCTGGGCTGCTTTCCTCCTTCTTGATCAGCTCAACCTTCGTTGATGCTTCTTGAAACAAACTGGACCGAAAACAACCCAACAAAATGATCCTCTCAAGATCAACTAAAATCAAGAACACAAATTCTACGCCACAATCATCAGTAGACTACAAACTTCTCCTATCCAGAAAAGACAAAACAGGAGAACTCGCCAATCTTGCATTCTGATCCTGAAAACTTCCTGAAGAAATCCTCTAGTCCATGAAAACTGCAAATTTCCAAGGAGTCTAGGGTTGCTTCCACTCTAAAACAGCTGCTACCTTGCTTCCTCTATGCAACTCTGAACTGGAGTAGATGAGAATGCTGATGATGAACAGGAGCACAAACTTATCCAATACATCCTGGAAAATACGGTTCAACGGATCCATAAAGTGTAAACTCAGAAGTTCCACCAAAACCTGAGCTGCTTCACCCAAATCCTCTTTCTAAGAGCCATCCTGCTACTTAGCTGAACCACTGGTATCACTCGTGGAATCCTAGTCGATACGAAAACTCATCCTCCAGATGCTATGGCAAACCTTGACTTCTACGAAGACATCCGGAAAAACCTCTGACAACTCTGATAATTCCTATATTTCTAGATATGCCTCGATTACAAGAAAAATATTACTCAAGAGAACACTCAACTATCGCAAGTCACCTTTGCGACCAATCCATCCTAATTTCCAAAGAAACTGTTCTCTCCTTACCAATCAGAACAGCTTATGCTTAACTAACCATTCCATCAAAGAAATGGTTCCACTCTACTACTTCTGAACTCCACCTCAAGAACACTGCTTAGCCCGATGACGTTCCTATGGACATACGGGACACCTCCGAGCTGCAACACTGCCATAGATGCCAAAGACTTCCTATTCATAGCTCTTCGAACATCAAAGCCCTATCATCCAGTTCCACACAGAGCCTGGAGATGGGCAGACGTATCCTCAAGAAACTCGGCCTCAAACCAAACATAAACACCCTGATGATCCTAGACTCATCTCTGATGCAGACACACTTCCTTAAACTTGCTCCAAAAGAAACATCTTCGGAAACATCCATAGTCACTGTGTCTCACCACACAGCTGCTTCTTCCTAAAGTTGACAAGATACCATCACTTGCTTCTGCTCAATTGACAAATCCACACTCTACTCATCCAAACTTTGCACTTCAAAGATGGACTCTGAACCTTAAAAAGGTTTCATTTTGAGATTGGTGAAATCCTTACACCACAGCAAAGCTTGCTCGAGGCGGTATTGGGTCTACAGCCTCGGCGGATACACTTCCGACCTCAACACTTGGACTTCTTCCATTGGTAGTCATGCTACACACACCACTCCAAAGCCTAGGTATACACTCAACCTAGCGCTCTGATACCAAATGTGACGGTCTAGGCTTTTCAACCATCGAAAACGGCCACTCTCCATCGTGGCATACAGTGGTACCTTGAATTTGCTTTTACATCCAGACTCTCGACTTGCAACCAACCCACCACGGGACATGTAGGGGTAAGTGTCTCCTGTTCACCACCAAATGTAAAGCGAGAACCCACTATCATGCTGCATTGAAGCAAATTCAATCCCGGTATCATCATAATCCAAAACGCGATCTTTTAAGGTCAAGTTGTTTTAAAGTTAAAACAATTCAATTCATTATCTATATTCACACAGATAGATAAATCACAATCTCATAAATAGATAATCTATATCATCACAGTTTAACAAAAGCATCCAATATCACAAATCAGCACATATCTCATATCAAAGATACCAAAACATTCTAAGGCATTCAATATCATTCAGCCATCCATAAGAAATGATCTATTAATCACACCATCTCTAATTAATTTAAAATAAATTAAATTAAAAACTTCCATCATTATAAATCCTGCTTACTTAATCATTAATTAATTACAAACCAACTAATTAATCACCCTCTAATTATCCATCTTAATTAATCATCCTTGATTAATTATTCCTTAATTACATTAAGTAATTAGCCTTTAATTAATTAAACAAATTAATTATCCTTAACCATTTACAGTAATTAACCTTTAATTACTCCCATTAATTAATTAACTATAATTTATTACATTAATCCTTAATTAATTACATTAATTAGTTATTCTATAATCACTTTATTGATTAATTATCCTAAATTAATCGACCCTTACTTCATTAATTACATTAATTAATGTCCTCTAATTACTTCTTTAATTAATTATTCTTCTAATTAATCACATTTAATAATAATCTTTAATTAATCACATTCATTAATCAACCTTGATTAATCATATTTAGTAACTAACTATCCTTAATTACTTAATTAATTCAAAATAAATTTTATTAATTAAGTCTTTAATTAATTACACTAAGTATTAACCCTTAATTACTTTCACCAAGTAATTATTCTTCTTATTAATTACACAAAGTAATTGAACCCAAAACTACTTCCATTATTTACTAATCCTTCAATTAATTACATCCAGTAATTACCTATTAATTACTTCTTTAAGTAATTACACTTTATTAATTACATTAAGTAATTATACTTAACCAGTTACACAAATGATTATCCTTAATTAATTAATCTAATTAATTCTCTTAAATTAGTTACATTAATTAATCATTTCAAAATCCCTAGTTAATGATCTTTATATTAACAATTAGCAATTCTTTAATTACTTTCCTTAAGTAATTAAACTTTAATTAAACATTATTAATTAAAAATTAATTAATTCTTAATTTCAGTTAATCCATCTCTAATCACTTAACAATTAAGTGCTTAACTGTAACTTAATTAATCTTTAATTACTTGATTAATTAGTTTCTAATTATTAATTAATAATCTTTAATTATCTAATTAATGATCCTTAATTACAATTAATTAACCTCTAATTAATTATCTTACAACCTTAATTACTAATTTATTTATCCTTAATTATTAATTAATTAAATTAATTAATTACTCTTTAATTAACTTATTAATTTAATTAATCCTAAATCATTAAATTTTAAATAACTTTAAGATAAAATACTATCCTTATCAATGACTTAATTATCATTTATAAATGCCTTTGAAACCTTTTACTTTTAAATTTACTTTTAAAATTTCATTTCAAATTAAAGATTTAAAATGAGTACAAATTTAACTTTAACAAAATTTAAAAACCTTTTAAATCAAATGTTAAAGAAACAATTATCTTATGAAAGAAATTTATAAGAGTTTTAAACCAAATTTATTTAAATTCAAAACTTTGTTTTTATTTTAAAAACTTTTAAAATCTGTTTTAAAATGTGCTTCGGGTTCAACCCGCAAGCTACTCTAGCATTTACATGAGAAAATACCTTCTTTTCTTCTTTTCAAAATTTTCCTTAAGTATTAAAGTTTAAATTTGGAAACCAATTTACTCACGAATCACCTGAGAACTCACTCGAGACATCACTCCACTAACCTGGGACCTACTTCGAGATGAACCAACAAACCAAACCTTTGACACAAAACCCCCTATCATGCATATGCACCAGAGATGCTGCCACTTCCAACCATCCACGATGCCTTCCTCATGTCGACGATCCTCCCCGTACCAGACTACGACTATCCAAACTTCGATCCTCGCTCAAAATCGAATTCGAGCATTGAAGTACAAACCTGGAACAAAACAAAACCTGGAGAAAACTCTCAAGCTCGCTCCTCCAAACACCGAAGTGTTTGAACTTCCGGCCACGCCTTCGCCAACATCCCTTCTTTCATTTCCCAGAGTCTGGTGGAACTCAATCCACCAGAGGTGCCTAGATGATCAAAAACTCCCGACCTTGCCAAAACTAGGGTTACAACCTAAATCGATCACCCCTACGGTGACTTACAAACCCTTCTGCCATTTTTCCCAAACTCTCGGATCATCCTTCCATCTCCAGTGAAGACCACGACTTCCTCGAGCAACTAGATCATCAGAAAACACTCAAAACACCAATTCTGATCAACCCCGCAATTCACACTCAAATCTAATCTAAAAATTATGATTTCACTTCTAAAAATCATGTTTCTAGATAAGGTTTTAGATTATAAGCCTGAATCAATGAATTAAGAAGTTTGAATTTTTCACATCACTCAAGCTTTCCTGTACTTTTTGGTTTCCAGAGCAATATTAAATTTATTTTATCTTAAATATAATTTTAAGCTTTAATCTATGATGAAACAAACAAATTTTGTTTATAGCCTAAGTCCTAACAGAAATTAGATCAAGAGAAAATGAATTTTGTTTAAAATCTTAGTTTGGAAACTAAGAACAGTAAAGTCACAGAGGCAACAGTCATGCACACAACCATACATCCATATATACACTAAAAAATGCACTTATACAAATACACACAATACTTACTTATCCCAGAAATTAACATGCAACCTGATTTCATACTTAAGCTTTTTTTTAAAAAAATGTTACTTACCTGCAAAAGATGACGAACATAGCCCTTTTATTTTGAAATAGCTTTTGAAACAAATTTTGATTTTGAAAACTTGAATGCCTTTTGCTTTTGAAAACTGCATGCACAGATCTGGAAAAATACTTGAATTGCTCTAGATTTTGAAACTGAAATGCTTTGTTATTGAAACTTGCAGTAGAGATGACTTAAATTTGGAACTGAGATGAACTGCTTTGATTTCTTCTGGAGCCAGCTCTGATTAATCACAGGTTGAAGAAAAAGTGTTTAGGCTTTTTGTTTTCATCTTGCAAATGATTTGCAGTTTGTTAATTTTGATTAGTTTTTAAGTTTTAGAAAGTACTGATTACAGATTATTTGAGAATTGTACAGGCTGAAGTTTCTAAGTTATAGGGTTTTAATTTTCTTAGCTTTGAATAGAGAAAGATAGAAAATAATTGAAGGTAAGAAGCATATGTTTATATAGGCAGAATTTGTGATTTAATAAAAATAAAATAAAATCAAAATTAAAAATGACACTTGTTCCAAAAACTAACATTTGTCATTACTATAGTTTATTAGTTTGCACATGTTACTAATATCACTTAATGTATTAACACTTGTCAAAATCAAGCCTTATATATTTACATTTGTCATTTAAGTAATTAATATTTATTTAAATGTAAAGCTTTATACTTAATTTATTATTTTATAAATGCTTATCTAAATACATACATATATATATATATATAAATTACTTGAAAGAAATATTATAAAACAAATTATATACAAATAAAATCTTATACCTATTTTTTGTTAAATCCATAATATTTTAAAAAATTTATCTTTTCAATTTCAAAATTAAATCCAAATTCAAATTCAAATTAAACTTAAAAATCCAATTTAAAATACTTATATATATAACAACACATTCAATTTGAAAAATACAATTCTATTTTCTTTAAAATCTATTTATATCTATATATAAAAACAACACATTATTATTATTGTTTAAAAATAACAACTTTTGCCATTTTAAATAATTTTAAAAAGGAAATTATCACATTACTTATAAATCTTTTATTTTACTAAATGAATTAATGTATCATATGTAAATTTCATTTTAAACGTTTATATATATATTTTCAAATCACATTTATCAAGCAATATTTAAAAAGAAAATAAAACAAACCTTTTTGTTAATCTTATTTAAATCTAAACTCAAGCTAATATATTTTAAACAATTAAACATTTACCTTAAGTATTTTAAAACTATATGGTTAACTATTTAAATAACCTTTGAAAAGTTTTATATTAAATTTAATCATAATTCCCAAATTACCAAAATATGTTAGAATTTGAAAACATGATTTTATTTGTTTAAACCCAAACCAAAGCTTTTCTATTTACAATATATACAAATATATATTATTATAAATAGAATACATTTTATTAACTTTAAAAGATAAAATTTAACAATTAAATATGTACTTTCTTTTTGAAAGAATAAACTTTGCCAATTTAAATTACAATTATAAAAGAAAATTATCAAATCAATTTAATTATTAATATAGATTATTGAATCGATATTGCCCAAAATTCCGGGTCATCACACCTATGGTCTAACTATTTACACAACACTAATTTTACTTTCAATATTAGCCAATTCTAATTTATTACATATAATTTCAACATTGACTCCAATATTAAATTTTATTTCTTTATTTACAATCCATAACCTATTATGACTTTACAATAATTTCAATTAATTGGACTTACATTAGAATGGTTATCAATTACCTTACCGTAAAATTATTACATTCGTTCTAGTTATTTCTCTTATTAATAAATCACAAATTTTTATTTCTTCCAATATTAAATTACAAAATCTTATTAAATTCAATAATTTATTTATCGGAAAAATATGGGTTGTTACATTTTTTATACAATCATACTTATTCAAAATAAAAGTTTTATTTTATACGTCTCAAAACATACATTTATTTTAGTTAAAATATTCGTCCCATTTTAACATAAAAATGCAAGTTCCTATTTTAACTCATTTATTAGGATTTCATTCTCGTTTCCTTTTAATTAAAACATTTCAATTAATCTAATTCCAAGTAATTTCATTACTAATTTCAAACAAATTCTAACTATAAAACACCATGTTATTTCCGTTCATACTAATTCAAACATGTTTAATAAATTCATAAACAATAAAATACATACACTATTTACAAAGTAAATATTTTATCCTATTGAAAATCAAATTCTCCAAAATACCTTTCAAATAACAACATATATTAACCTTTCATCAAAACATTCACTCAATACTTTATTTAAATTCAACGTTAGTTATTCCAATTAGAGATAAACATTCAATTTATTCTTGTCAAGTCAAAGCTCTAACTTTAAAATTTTCATTTTAATTTAATTTGAAATGTAAGTTCTTATGTTGAACTTATTAATTAGAATGCACTTGTCTTTTCTTTTCAATTAAAGGATTCCAACAACTCTTATAGCAGTTTATATTCAATATTATATTTCAAACGAATTCTTATTATACCATAACTGTTTTATATTCATTTCATATATTCTAACATTTACTTCTTAAATTATATCATTATTATATTAACACCTATTATTACAATCAATGGAACTTACATTCAAACAATTATTAAATAAATCATATTCAAATCAATATCATTAAATTATATTCTAATATGCATTATAATCTTTTTTCTTTTAAAACTCAACCTAGAGCCCTGATGAAATCGAAGGGATAGGAGGAGCTCCCTCGTGCCTGGTCCGACCACAGACACTTGAGATTTAGACCAGCCCAACACAGAGACTTTATGCCCTCCACCATTATTTGTGGGTTTAGCGGGGACCCATCTTCGTGCCTTGAGTGGGAGTAGGGCAGACGGGGATCGAACTCGCGACCTCTTTAACATGAGGCAAGTATCTTACCACTGCGCCACTACTTGCGGACGCCCGAAAATGAGTTGTTTTAGCATTTATTTAAGATCATGTTTTATATCCTTACAAATTTTACATCAAAAAATCATTAATTTTTAATTTCTGTAAAATTTGAATTTCAAGCTGTCACAACCCGATTTTTCGACGCTCGAAAATCGACATCAATACGTCCACTTTATTAAATGCCGAACAATCGAATGTCGGAAAACTAGAACGTAAGGGAAAGAAGAAGGAGGTAGAAGAAGAAATAGAAACCAATATTAGAATCTCACAATCGCAGCGGAATAATATATAATAGATAACAACAAATTTTAGACGAAAGAACTGTAACTTTCTTATATAATACATCATCAGAGTAGAACATCAAACAAATACATCACTGGACTATTATGACAACTTGTCCATACAAAGCTGAATATACAGCACACCATATACATTGGAAATAAGTCACAGACATATGATACGTCTCGCCATCCAGCGCATCCCTTGAGCTCCGTAGCAGTCTATCCAGAATCAGTACTCTGTAATACTCGGTCTGACCCGAGCATTATAGAAAAATAACACCCGAGTCAGTCTGGAATACTAGCGTGAGAAAACACACTCAATTGGATTATTAAAGTTTTCAAAATCATTTGAAATCAAAGGTATCTCATAAGAACACGCCATATATAAACATGCCAGGTTTTTATCTTATGATAACCAAAACACTTTTTATCAAATCCGTCTTATATTATAATAATGTCTATAAAAAGTAAAATAGAATCTAGCTGAAATGCTTGCATCTCACATTTCAGCAATAATTAGGCACAATCAAAACCGTACAGACGCTTATTGGAGATTGGATTCCATACAATGGCAGGGTATTGGGGTACCGCCAGTCATAGTATGTGGTCTAGATCATCGTACCAAGCATCCATCTTGATCCTCTACAACACAAGACCGGAGCTACCCCTTACTGGATAGTCCGAATAAGATCACCCCACGGATGGGATCAGCAACCGCCCATACAGCCGAATAAAAGGGACATCTAGACAGGGATGACCTTACCCTAATTAGTTGCTAGCCACTTTGCCATGTGTGCACCTCCCTTGTTTTAGCCATTCCTGGTAGATAAGGCTCGAGGCTATGCGTTACCTTTTAAGCACACATTCACTTAGAATGCTCACCGTCCTTCTGACGATGGTCTGACAGCATTAATCCATACAAGTCTGTTCCGGGTTCGAACGGAACCGATGTCACTACTCCTACTACATCCATTTTAGAATCACCCTCAGGATTAGTAGCGATTAGCTCTTGCATTTCACTACTCCATCTTCAACTCCAAGCTCTTGTCTTCCTCTTGAAAACGTTCAAACCGGATCAAAGTAATTTTCGTGAAATTAATCTCGATCCCCGTCTCTTCGAAATGATCAGCGTATTGGCCAATATTGATAGTAGGTTATCTAAGAATCATATAGTATCCACGAACAACCATCAGGCCTTAATAATTTTCCAAATTATTTATTTCAAAATATCTTCGCATGATATTTATCTACATTTCAACCCTTTGAAAATTGTTTTCAGATCACTTTCCTCTCGTGGAATACATTTCCAAATATTGTTTATCTCCACTGAAATTCACCAAGTCTTAATACTTAGATTTTAAAATAATTTAAATCACTTTATCCAAAATATATACTTTAAAACATTTAATATAAAAATTACTTAAAACACTTTATTTAAAATACTAATTCTGAAAATTTATAATAACTTCTCATGAAAAATTTAAGCCAAAACTAATTTTAAAATAAAATTTATTTTGTAAGGTATAAATAATTAATAATTATTTTTAATTAATAATACTAGTCAAAACTTTTAAAATAATTTACTTATAAAATTAACTTAATATAGATTTATTTTTAAATTTTTAAAACAAATAAATAATAATTTCTTTAAAAACATTCACAACTTTAAACCTCTAACTTATATTTGAAATTCTTACTTTGAAAATATACTAGGATTTTCAAGAAAATACACTTTCCTTTCCACACCTTTAAAAATAAACCACTATTCATTTTTAAACAAATCACCCTTTCCTTATAAATTCCCATCCTGAATTTATACTTTCAAATTATCCTCTGATAAATATTTCACTTTATTCATAACCCTGCTTATAAATTTCACAATCTCATTCTCCTTTATTCACAGTTTCAACACTTAGTCGGTTTTCAAATCGATTTCCAAAATCAAATCCATTTTAAAATAAATTCCTTTACTTATCCAAATTTATTTCAAACCCATTTATCCCTTATTCACACCTTATTTATGATTTAATTTCTTATTTAAATTGAAAATACCAATTTCATACTTTACGTCAAAATTCTCTTTTTATTTTCCCAAACTCATTCAAACTTCAAAATTTAAAAAATATATTTCTTCATACTTTACAAAACAATATTGCTTAAGTCCTTATTTTAAATAAAAATATTTTTCCCATCCTTAAATTTATTATATAGTATTTAAAATCAAATCTTTATCCCTTTTCCAAATTCATTCCTTTAAATTATTTAGATTCACTATAATTATTTTACTTAGAAATTTCCCTTTTTATTTCCTTTAAAAATCCAAACTTTATATACATATTTCGTTTTTCTCAAATACCAATATATGTTCAACCAAGCCATAGCTGTCAATAATTTCAATTTCCAATATAATCCATCACAGATTATAACATAAATCACATTACTAAATATAAAATAAATTCAACTTTTTGAGGAATCCAATTGGATCCCTCCAACATGTTTCCCTGTACTGTTAGCACAATATTTAAATACCAATCCCGCTTCAAGGCGGGATATTATGGTATGTAGAGTCATCCGCTATTATGCAGGGCGCATAAGGTCTCATCCGCTATATAATGGGGGAAATCAATCACTCCAATATATGTATATATACTATTATATATAATACCACATCTAGTCAATTCAATCATTCAACCAATAATTTAAATTTAGCTATTTAAAAGTTAAAAGGTAATCCAAATGAGTGAGATTAACTCACCTTTTATTTTTGATTTGCAATCTGGTCCAACCCGACTTGTTTTTCTTCATATTTTTAGACTTTGTATAAACAACATACGGTTTATTAATATTTGAATTAACCACGCAATTTATTACCATTTAACAAATTTAATTTACTAATAATTTAGTTTAATTTAAACTAACAATTCCCTTTTAAAAAATCTTTTAGTAACTATAATAAATCAAATAAGTTAATTTAACAAATTAATCACCAAATCCATTGTTTAAAATAAACTAGTAAATTAAAAAGGTGTATAAGTATATTTATTTCCCTTTGAAAATACCTATATGTACATACTTATAAAAATCATTTATAGATCTCAAAAATTCTAATTTATATATACTTTCAACATTCTAAAAATTCCTGTTTTCTTCAAAATCTTAGCCTAATATACTTATATATATATATATATATATATATATATATTGTTAACTCTTGCATAAATAAATAATCTAAATTTAAATTAAACCTTTCTGACCCAGACATTTTAAAATTCGTGTTTTATTTTTATTTTTATTTTTTTAAAATATTGTTTACTCCCTTATCATTTTCTTTTAAAGGTAAAAACTTTTCCGTTAATTAATAATTTATCAAACTTGCATGCATATACTTTCTCTATACATATTCAAATTTAAAGTGAAATAAATAAATTGTATATATACCTTACTGCCTTAACCCTCGCGACCCAATAAGCTCGCGTACCTCCAGCAAATCGCCGCGCTATCTTGGCCTCGTCCTCCACCTCCTTCCAATCGAGCAAGTCGACATCCCAATCTCCTACTGTCGTACACGACTACCCCACGAATGAAATCGAACTTTGAGTCTTCCCTTCTCGTGTTGCCAATTCCAAACGTGACCATCGTGGTCTCTTCATCATCCACTTTCCTGTAGCGTAACGTTCGTGCCTCTCTACATCCATCGAGATGATTCGAACTGAACTCAATTCTCCCCTTTCTCCTGAATCGAACCGGCGAAGGAAATTCCCTTTGACAGCAATCATTCTCTCTATTTTTATTTTTATTTTTTTAAGCTGCCGTCGATTATGATTTTTTTTCCTAATTGAAATCGCGGCTTCCATTTTTAGAAGGAACGTGAAATGAACTGATTTTCCCTTCGGCTTCTTCTTCTTCTTTTTTCTCGATTGTTTTACGTTTTAAAAAGTACAAAGGAAACAAGAAAATAAATTGCACGTGTTAGACAATGCAGGGGACGTGTCCTAAGGGTGGATAAATATTGGATGTGTCCATAGTGAAAAGAAGGGAATGCATATATATTATATTTAAATTTAAATCGTTTCGATTTTCACAATGCAAAATCTCAATCTCCTATCGATGCATGCCGCTAGGCGTTTATAATGTTATACCCCTCTTACAAACACAATGGAAAAGGTTTCGAGTCCTAATTCGGTCGTATGGAGAAGATAGCTTTTCGGACTCAGCTGTTATATTGGATTTTGGAGATAGATTTCAGTGCGTTTATCTACCGTACGATCACACGACAACTCCAAATGCTACGAAAATTGAAATCCGATAATAATACACTATTATAGTTCCAGTGGAACTGGTTTTGCCAAATTCCGAGACTGTGCCTCGGAAGGCTATTTTTAAATATCGATTTGAACGATATATTTTCAAAACTTATCAAAACACTTCCAAATTCAATTTTAAAGCTTTCATTATCTTCGGTACTATTAATATAAATTTTATAAGTCTTTGAAATATTTTTTACAAGCATAAACTGAAGATTCAAATATTTTACTCAATTTCTAATAATTAAATTCAATATTTTAATTATCCAGATAAATTATGATATTTGAAATTCAAATTAAAAATTAACTTTACATATTTAAAATGAATTAAATATTCCAATTTCAAATATCCAAAAATTCCAGGTTGTCACACAAGCCTTATTTAATTTAATATTTTTTAATTGTCAAAAATACGGGTCATTGCAATCTCCCCTGCTCAGCTTCTCATCACCAAAAAGGAACATAAAGGAATCAATATATAAAATAATTTAAAATTACTTAGTTAGTTTTAATATAAATTTGATAATAAATCAATTTTCATGAAAATTTCCTAAGTCCTAATGTGATAACCTGGATTATTGGGCATCGGGTAATTGGATAATTATCTGATTTTAACTATTGAAAAACACATATTGTTAAGTTGAACAAATAAATCTCAAAACAAAATGTGATATCCCGGAATTTTAGGCAGATAAATATGTAATAATATTCTTTTATAAATCATTTAAATAGTCTAAAGATTTATTCTTTTCCTAAGTAAATAAAATAAGTATTATTTTGAATGTATATAGGTAGATTTTAAAGAGAATTTGGGTTTGAAATTCAAATATAAACAATCTTAAAAATAAATTGGAGTTAAAAATAATATGTACATATGATTTTTATTAGTATAAGATTAGTTTTATATCATTGTCTTTAAAGGGTTTTATAAAGGATATATTAAACTTGTATAATTATTTTTAAGTGTATAATTGGGATATTATATCATTTTCTTTTAAAATTAGATAAGGAGAAGTTTAAATATCAATACACTTAATACATTAATAAATATAAAACTAAATTTAAAATATAATATAAATATGTAAATACAAGTGTAAATTAATTATAGTAGGCTAATGACAAATGTGAGTTGATTTAACAAGTGTCCCTATTTTCTTTTTTTTAAAATGATTAATAAAAGATAAAAAACTAAGTATATAAACCTCTCTACTCTCTATCTCATTCTTTTTTTCGATCTTCATTCAAAAACAAAGAAAAACTCAAAGCCTACAAAACATTTTAAACCAAATCAAGAACAAAAGCCTGTAAAACAAATGCTCAAACCAAAAATTAATCAAGCAATCAAAGCCTGGATCATCTCAAGAAGTAAATTAAGCTAAATCATCTCTGTCTTAAACAAGTTTCCAGTTAACAAGTTTTCAAGGATCAAGAATTTTTCTTCCAGCGGTTCAAGTTTTCAAAATCTCAAACTATTTCTTAAAGCTCTCTGTACATCAATTAATAGGTGAGTAAACAACTAACATTTGTTTTTAAATGGTTGTTTGTGATGTTTTTAGTAAGTAGGTGATGTGATAATTGTTTGCATGTGTGTAATTTTGGTTTGCATGTTATAAACATGTAGATCTATAAGTGTGCATGCCTGTAACCCTATGCATATCTCTATTTTAGAACTGACAGGCTAAAATCTTGATCACAGATCAAGTTCTCTTCAAACATTCCCTTATAGGTTGTGAAAATTAGACAAAATATGTTTTTTTTACATAAACTAAGTATTCAAATTATATTTAAGCATGATAAGTTGAAACTATCTGGAAATTTAGAATGACAGTGGAAATTGTAAACATATCAAATCCTCGACTTGAATAATTCATGATTCCAGGTTTATAATATGTGTTGTTATCTAAAATCGTAAATTTTAAAGGTAAAATCACAATTTTTAGTGTGGTATCGAGTGTGTAATTGGGTGTTGACTAGAAAGTAGACTTTGAGCAATTTCTGGAGGCTGGAGGTCTCGGGGTGGTCGGGGTCTTGATTAGAGGTAGGAGGAAGTTAGGCGAGCTAGAGAAAAATATTAGGTGGTTTTCTTAGCCACTGTGGTGGCAGAGATAGGTCGGAGTAGGGTTTGAAACCCAAAATGGGTCGAGGTCATAAAACTAGTTGCTGCGACGTCTCTGGTGAATCGGAGTTCACCGGACTTGGGGTGATGGGAGCGTGTATGGTTGGCAAAGCTAAGGTCTTGGTGGTGTGGATGATGGTGGTTGGAGTGGTCGTCGGCAAGGCGAGTTTGTCGAAGAAGTTGGTTCCAGGTTGGGTTCATTTAGCTCGAATTTGATTTCGAGTTCGTACCTTCAATCTTGTGGTCAGGATTGAAGGAGCTGGTCGTCGGTGACTCATCAGCAATGTTAGTGGTGGCCGGAGCACTAGCGACGACCTGTGCATGTGCACATGGATCTATGGTTTATGTCTTGTTTTGGAAAGAAGGAAGACTTGGAGAAAACTCAGGAAATATTGAGGATAGGCTCGAGTTGTCCTCGGGAATGTGAGTGTAACATGTTTCCAGGTTTAAAACTTTAAAACTAAACTAAGTTTTGAAAAAAAAGGGAAGGAAAGTGTTTTTCTCGGGTCAAGGCTCGAGTACTATACGGGTTGGTCCTGAATTTGAATTATAACAGTTTTTAAATTTAAAATGAATTTAATTTAAACTATTATATGATAAATGTTTTAAATTATTTGATTAAGGAAACTATATAATTTGTTTAACTTAAATTTTGTTAAGTTAAATGCTTAAGTTATTTTAAAATTAAATTAAATTATTTAATTAAGTAAGTTAATTATAAAGATAAATGTCTCAAGTATGATTATGAAAATTGAGAAATTAAATAAAGATAAATAGTTTATCTCAAGGTTAATTAAGACCTTGGAAGATTAACGATTAATTAAATTAATAAAGTGATTAAAGAATAACTAATTTATTTAATTAATGATTTTAAGTGTAGTTAACTAATTTAATTAATTATGAGTTACTTAATTAGAGATTACTTAATTCGTAATTAAGAATAAATTGATTAAATAACTAGAGGTTAATTACTTAAATGATAATTACTTAATGTAAGTAATTAAAGGATGAATTTGTTAAGGATTGATTAATTTAATTAGTAATTTAAGGTTAAATAAATTTAAAATTAAAGGTTAATTAATTGTGGATAATTAACCAATGGGATAATTACTTAATAGAAGTAATTATGGATAATTAATGGGTAATTAAGGGATGATTAATTAATGGTTTGTAATTAATCAATGACTAGGTAAGGAAGATTTAAAAGGTGATTGAAGTAATTGATTTTAAGTTATTTAAATTAATTAGAAATGATATGACTAATTAATCTTACTTATGAATGATTGAATGATATTGTATGCCTTGGATTATTTGATATTTATGATATGTGATTTGTGATGCTATGTGATATGTTATGTTTGGGTTGAACTGTGATAATAGGGTTTGTCTATCTGTGATGAATGGCTATGTAAATATGTAATTGGGATATAAATGGAATTTTTTAAAACTTAAACAACTTTGTTTTTAAGATGGTATTGTATTCGAAGAGACCAGGGTCGGCTATTAGAAAATACCTGAAACCACTTCGATTTGAAAACTACAATATATCTTTATAGATTTGATATGTGCACTCAATAGGCTGGAATGGAATAATTTAAGTAAACTGGACCATTGAAACTAAGTAAGGGTACTTAGTGATTGATTGTGAAATAAGTGATTGGCTTTAACAAGGAAGAATTCGTAGTAAGGTACGAGTTACCTCGGGTTTTAAATAAGTTAATGCATTAGTTTTTCATGTTAGATGCGTTTACTCAGGCTGGTTTTCAGCCTGACCCGGGTGTTACTTTGATGTAACGCTCGGGTTAGACTGAGTATTACAGATTTTCAGGTTAGGATGTTCTGGAGCTCAAGAGGTGAGCTGAATGGCAGGAACGTATAGAGTTTACCACTGTGTTTGAGAGTTGTTATGATATTAGTCTGGGACAGGTTGATATAACTGTTTAGTCTATTTGTAATGGTTGTAACTCTGATGAATTATATGTAATCTGACATATTACAATTTTCTTTGTAAATGCTATTATTTGATATTATATTTTGATCCGCTGCGAAATGTGAGATTTTGTGTTTTGTTTTCTGTTCTTCTTCTTCCTTCTTTCTTCTTTCTTTAACAATCTGAAATTTTTGATGTTCGATGGCTCGGCACTTCTACAGTGAATGTATGAATGTCGAATTTTCAAGGTCGAAAATTTCTGGTTGTTGCATTTGGTATCAGAGCTGAAGGTTAAGTGAGAACCTTGGCTCTGATGGGAATACTCATTGAGGATATGGTCAATGACACCCTAGAATGAGTTGAGTGTAGTATATATGAGGGCGGATTTGTTATTTTCTTATAAAAAGATTTTAAAACGGTTTTAAAATTAGTTTTTATATAAGTTTATATCTTGATATAAAGCAATTGTTTTTCTAATTATAAAGGTAATTGGTTGTTGATTATTGGAAATAAAAAATAATAAGAATTTAGTGGTAATAGGAATACAACTTAAATTGAATTGAATGAAGATAAATTTGAAATGAATCCAAACTGAAATTAAAATCCTAAAATTGTAGAAGTGTTTTCAGAATAAGATAATAATGAATTGGTATTCAGATATGATAACCTTGGTTATTATCCTAAAATGGTCGTTGTATTTAATAATGAAATATTTGTTAATGATTAAGCAAAATGAAATGTCTTAGGGAAGTAAACATTTAGGTGAGTATGGCTTATAAATTAGAATTGAAGATAATTTAAAATTATGACGTTTTAAATCTAAGTCCAGAAAATTTGGAATTTGTTTCGAAGTGATAAAAGAAATAATGCTAGTATTGCTTACAATGTAATTGAATGAGAAGGGCATGTTTCAACCAAGAATTGTTTGGAAATTTTAAAGAAATTTGTTTTGAATCAAAACCAAAGGTGGTTTAAATTTAAAGTACAACTTGGTGTGCAAAGGAAATAAATATGTATATATGAGGGATATACATAATATCAAAGATGGTTTGAAATAAACTCTAAGTGTTTAGTTTTAAATTTTTCCTTGGAATGTAATATCAAAACCCAAAGTGATAAGTTTTTGAACTTACAAGTGGGAAGATTATTAATATGAAGTTTAAAATTTGAAATGGAAATTCAAATTGGGTAAAGTTAACTGGATTAAATTGAACTGAACTTAACTTAGGGGAAGTAAATAAGTTTAGAATGAACAACCTGAATTGGAAATTTCAAGATGAAATTGAGATTTAACTTGGGAAGTTAAATGGTTTATTTGAATTGGGAGTATGTGTGATCTCAAAATAGGTTTGAGATCTGAAAATTTGAATTGGATGCTATGGATGGATGTTTTAAATAATTTGGATGTTTATTTATATTGACGTATCCTGATATCATCCTATTGTTATTATAATCTATGAAACTGAGAATTGGATTATTTTAAATGAATTAAGAAGTGGACTGAGCTAATATACGTCCATTACTAAGATAAAATGGAAATAAAACTTTAATTTAGGACTATTTTGATCTTGAAGAAAAATTGCAGTTATGAAAAGGAAATCACTTTGAACTTAAGGTTTAAAAGATTAAAAGGGAACTTGTAAACTAAAATTGTTGAGAAATGGTTTCAAGGTTAAAATAATTGGGTAATAAATTGGATTCTGAAAATTAAATTGTTTAAAGAGTTTTCGAACTCTTACTTGAACTTGTAATAAGTTTAGTAAAGGTAATTTAAAATGGAATTTTGAAATTTGGACTCAAAATTAAACGGTTTAAAATTTTAAGTTGTTAATTTAAAAATAATGGTTGGTTTGATTTAAAGGATTAAATCAACATTTAAAATTTTAACTCGAATTTATGAAATTTGAAATGGTTTTTAAGTTAAGATTTGAATAAAATTAGTCCAAATTGAATTTGATTTGAATTAATTGGAATTGTGATTGAAGATCGATAAGCATAAAATTCAAATGGAAAATTTGTATTGAATTAATTTGAAGTGAAGTTGAAGTTGAATAAGTTTGAATTTCGAATGAGAATTAATTTGAATTTGGGATAGAAATTAAAGTTAATTTAATTGAGTTGAAATTGAATCAATTTAATGGAAGTGGGAATTGGAATTGGAAATGGAGATTGGGAATTGAACATTTAGGCTCTGAACTATTTTTTAAATAAATTGTTTTAATATAAACTATTTTAAATCTATTTTCCTAGTTATTTACTATACAACCTTTCTTTTTAAACCCCAAACTCTCTTATACTTATTTTACAATTATTTTGGAAACTAATTTCTACTGTTCATCTGTTTTACAAACTAATCACTATTTTACAACTACTTACAGACTAATTACTATTTTACAACTATTTTGTAACTATCCAACTATTTTACGATTATTCAACTATTTTACAACTATTTTATAATTACTTAACTATTCTACTGCTATTTTGCAACTAATATCTATTTTAAAACTACTTATCTATTTTAAAAAAATTCTAGTTATTTTCTTAATACAAGTTGGTCAGAATGCAAACTATCTATAAATGAATACCAATTGAGATAAGAATTGAAATGTTAACCCAAATGGAAATTGGGAGCAATTGTGGATGATTGAATAGAATCAAAATGAAGGTAAATAGAAAAGAGATATGATTTAGCTAATAATAAAAAAAATACGTAGGATGTACGTATATTATTCTGTTCATATAATGATTCGATCCATATTCGAGCATAGAATTTCGAGATAGTATATCAATTCGAGTTAGGATTTTTCACTCAATTTTTGACGGCGAACCCTGGATATAGATTTTTTGGTTGATTTTGGGAATTCTCTATCATAGTTATGACTATGCAAGGAGAATGATGGTTTCTGATCAAGAAACCAAATCTGAGTCTGCATTAGGAAGTCAAGTGGGCGATACTAGTTCGAAAGTGAGATTGTGTGATCAAGTGAGCGATCAGATTTGATATTGCGTACGGATGGTATATGTGCATCGTAAGTGCTTAAATGAAACTGGTATTGAAGTTTTGAAAGAAATGTAGAAATGATTTTGAAAGAAAAGTATATTGTGAGGAAATATATATGAATAAAGGTGGAAGTTGGATATCTTTTGGAATTCACTTTGTGAAAAGTAAGTGATATGGTAAGTAAATTTATAAAAGAAAATCAAATTTGAATGTTGATTAGCATAGTAAACTTATATATATTAGTTATATATGTTAAGTTTCCCCTATGTTGAATCTAGAACCAGAAGAAAGGGTTTTGAAAATATTTGAAGTACAAAAGGGGAATCTATATAAGTGATCCAAATATTATTTTCAAGTTGCAAAGGATAAGTTGTGTGTGTGTGTGTGTGTGTGTGTATGAAGAATTTTATGAGAATGATTTTGGAAAAGGTATTAAAACCTATGGATTTGGAGAAGGCTTTTGATTTTTGGGAAAAATCAATTTTGGAAATTTGGAAAGCCAAGTTTGGAACTATCGATTTTAGATATCGATTTTGTATAAAGGAGATATTGATGTAAACCATAAAGGGTATGATTTGGAAGATATTATAAGTGTATAGTATAAAGTGTTTTGAGATTGGCTCTAGGGTAAAAGGCGCTCACATTGGATAAACTTCGTTAGGAGATCCACGGGGTGGGTCTGCCTTGAGCCCTAAGGGGGAGGCTCTAAATTGAATCCTGGAAGGAAGTTCGAAAAAACTAAAGTTCCTAGGCATTATGTGTAGTGGGTAGCGAAAGTCGAGGGCGTCGATGCCTACAGAGACATTTGGGTTATGCTGTGGAGACAATGTAACCCTATGTCACTGCGATCTACTGTGGACCATACCAGAAGTCGTGTGCTGTGAGAGCCAACAGTCTATGTTCGATTTTGCCGTGATGGCAACGTAACATCGGTAGACTGCGACCTATGGAGACATAGAAAAAGTCGAGAGGCCGTGAGAGCCTAAGGTTACATTGGGACTTGACTGATGTAGTCTGCGACCTATGTGGGAGTGGTGAAGTTTCGTTTGGCAGTGAAAATTGAAGGCGCTGATGCCTATAGTTACATGGACTTTTACTGTGATGGCAACGTAACCTGGGATGCAACAGCAATATGTGGTGGGTTCCACGATGTAATCGCGGCATGCAGAGTTCCTACAATTATCTATGGGTTTTCGCCGGGATAGCAACGTAACCATCGGGTTAACTACGACCATGGAGGGGGTGATGATTTCCATAGTATTCTCACAAAAGATGTTTCCTCTATTTTCAAAAGTTTTTTCTATATTTTGATTAAAATATTTTCCAAGTATTTTTACTGGGTGTTGAAAACGGGTCTGCTAAGTACTTATAGATTTTCGGTCCTATGCCTGATCAACATATGACCGAATTTCTATAAGAGTAAGAATGGACTAGTTGAGACATCGAGTTATAAAAAGTATTTTTATAAAGCTATTTTGATAGTATTTTATAGATTTAAAATTATTTTTAAGTTTTGAATAAAATGGAGTTTATAGTTAGAAATGTTTAAAGGATAATTTTAAATTCTATTTTCGTTCCTTTTCGAGGACGAAAAGATTTAAAGGGGGAAGGTATGTGACAACCCATATTTTTGGGCATCAGGTAATTGGATAATTATCTGATTTTAACTATTGAAAACATTGATTATTAAGTTGGACAAATAAATCTGATATAAAATGTGATATCCCGGAATTTTAAGCAGATAAATATGTGATAATCTTCTTTTATAAATCATTTACAATAGTCTACATATTTATTCTTTTCCTAGGTAAATAAAATAAGTATTAATTTGAATATAAATATAGGTAGATTTTAAAGAAAATTTGGATTTGAAATTCGAATGTAAAAAATCTTAAAAATAAATTGAATTTAAAAATAATATGTATATATGATTTTTATTAGTATAAGATTAGTTTTATATCACTGTCTTTAAAGGGTTTTATAAGGGATATATTAAACTTGTATAATTATTTTTAAGTGTATAATTGGGATGTTATATCATTTTCTTTTAAAATTAAATAAGGAGAATTTTAAATATTAATACACTTAAGACATTAATAAATATAAAACTAAATTTAAAGTATAATATAAATATAAATATATATATATATATATTACAGCATAAATGAAAAATGTGAGCTAAAGATGATATGTAAAAACAAGTGTAAATTAATTATAATAGGCTAATGACAAATGTGAGTTGATTTAACAAGTGTCTCTATTTTCTTTTTTTTAAATGATTACTAAAAGATAAAAACTAAGTATATAAACCTCTCTACTCTCTATCTCACTCTTTTTTCTATCTTCATTCAAAAACAAAGAAAAACTCAAAGTCAGTAAAACATTTTAAAACAAATCAAGAATATAAGCCTGCAGCACAAATACTTAAACCGGAAATTAATCAAGCAATCAAAGCCTGGATCATCTCAGCAAGTAAATTATGCTAAATCATCTCAGTCTTAAAACAAGTTTCCAGTTTTCAAGCTAGAAAATTTCCAGTTAACAAGTTTTCAAGGATCAAGCATTTTTCTTCCAGCAATTCAAGTTTTCAAAATCTAAAACTATTTCAAAAAGCTCTCTGTACATCATTAACAGGTGAGTAAACAACTAACATTTGTTTTTAAATGGTTGTTTGTGATGTATTTAGTAAGTGGGTTATGTGATAATTGTTTGCATGTGTGTAATTTTGGTTTGCATGTTATAAATATGCAGATTTATAAGTGTCCATGTCTATAACCCTATGCATATCTCTGTTTATAACTGACAGGCTAAAATCTTGATCAAAGATCAAGTTCTCTTCAAACATTCCTTTATAGGTTGTTAAATTTAAACAAAATATGTTTGTTTTTACATAAACTAAGTACAAAAAAATATATTTAAGCATGATAAGTTGAAAAATATCTGGAAATTAAGAATGACAGTGGAAATTGTAAACATATCAAATCCTCGATTTGAATAATTCATGATTCCTGGTTTATAATCTGTGTCATTATCTAAATCATAAATTTTAAAGGTAAAATCACAATTTTTAGTGTGGTATCGAGTGTGTAATTGGGTGTTGACTAGAAAGTAGACTTTGAGCAATTTCTAGTGGTCGGAAGTCTCGGGGTGGTCGGGGTCTCGACTGGAGGTAGGAGGAAGTTAGGCGAGCTCGAGAAAAATATCGGGTGGTTTTCTTAGCCACCGTGGCGGCGGAGATAGGTCGAAGTAGGGTCTGAAACCCAAAATGGGTCGAGGTCGTAAAATTAGTTGTTGCGACGTCTCTGTTGAATCGGTGTTCACCGGACTTATGGCGATGGGAGCGTGTATGGCTAGCGAAGCTAAGGTCTTGGTGGCTTGGATAATGGTGGTTGGAGCGGTCGTCGGCAAGGCGAGTTTGTCGAAGAAGTTGGTTCCGGGTTGGGTTCATTTAGCTCGAATTTGATTTCGAGTTCGAACCTTCAATGTTGTGGTCGAGATTGAAGGAGTTGGTCATCGGTGACTCATCAACGATGGTAGTGGTGGTCGGAGTACCAGCGACGGCCTGTGCATGTGCACATGGATCTGTGGTTTTTGCCTTGTTTTGAGAAGAAGGAGGACTCGGGGAAAACTAGGGAAATATTGAGGATGAGCTCGGGTTGTCTTCGGGAACATGAGTGTAACATGTTTCCAAGGTTAAAACTTTAAAACTAAACTATGTTTTAAAAAA
This sequence comes from Allium cepa, assembly GCA_030765085.1. NCBI lineage: Eukaryota > Viridiplantae > Streptophyta > Magnoliopsida > Asparagales > Amaryllidaceae > Allium > Allium cepa. The sequence continues at coordinate 84,258,699 of CM060945.1, forward strand.
AAAGAAGGAAAGTGTTTTTCTCGGGTCTAGGATCGAGTACTATACGGGTTGGACCCTAAGTTGAATTTTAACAGTTTTTAAATTTAAAATGAATTTAGTTTAAACTGTTATATAATAAATGTTTTAAATTATTTGATTAAGGAAATTATATAATTTGTTTAGCTTAAATTTTGTTAAGTTAAATGCTTAAGTTATTTTAAACTTAAATTAAATGATTTAATTAAGTTAATTATAAAGATAAATGTTTTAAGTGTGATTATGAAAATTAAGAAATTAAATAAAGATAAATGGTCTATCTTAAGGTTAATTAAGACCTAGGATGATTAAGGATTAATTAAATTAATAAAGTGATTAAAGAGTAATTAATTTTTTTAATTAATTAATGATTTTAGGGGTAGGTGATTAATTTAATTAATTATGAGTTAATTAATTAGAGATTAATTAATTCGTAATTAAGGATAAATTGATTAAGTAATTAGAAGTTAATTACTTAAATGATAATTACTTAATGTAAGTAATTAAAGGATAAATATGTTAAGGATTGATTAATTTAATTAGTAATTTAAGGTTAAATAAATTAAAAATTAAAGGTTAATTAATTGAGGATAATTAACCAATGGGATAATTACTTGATGGAAGTAATTATGGATAATTAATGGGTAATTAAGGGATGATTAATTAATGGTTTTTAATTAATCAATGATTAGGTAAGCAGGATTTAAAAGGTGGTTGAAGTAATTGATTTAATTTATTTAAATTAATCAGAAATGGTGTGACTAATTAATCTGGCTTATGAATGATTGAATGATATTATATGCCTTAGATTATTTGATATTTCTGATAAGTGATTTGTGATGCTATGTGATACGTTATGTTTGGGTTGAACTGTGATAATAGGGTTTGTCTATCTCTGATGAATGGTTATGTAAATATGTAATTCTGGATATAAATGGAATTGTTTAAAACTTAAACAGCTTTGTTTTTAAGATGATATTGTATTCGAAGAGACCGGGGCCTGGTATCAGAAAATACCCGAAGCCACTTTGATTTGAAATCTACAATAATTCTTTATAGATTTGATATGTGCAATCAATAGGCTGGAATGGACTAATCTAAGTAAACTGGACCATTGAAACTAAGTAAGGGTACTTAGTGATTGACTGTGAAATTAGTGATTGGCTTTAACAAGGAAGAATTCGTAGTAAGGTACGAGTTACCCCGGGTTTTAAATAAGTTAATGCATTAGTTTTTCATGTTAGATGGGTTTACTCACGCTGGTTTCAAGCCTGACCCGGGTGTTTCTTTGATGTAGTGCTCGGGTAAGACCGAGTATTACAGATTTTCAGGTTAGGACGTTCGGGATCTCAGGAGGCGTGGATGGTAGGAACGTATGGAATTTACCGCTGTGTTTGAGAGTTGTTGTGATATTAGTCTGGGATAGGTTGATATAACTATCTAGTCTATTTGTAATGGTTGTAGCTCTGACAAATTGTATGTAATCTGATAATTACATTTTTCTTTGTAAATGCTATTATTTGATATTATATTTTAATCCGCTGCAAATGTGAGATTTTGTATTTTGTTTTCTGTTCTTCTTCTTCCTTCTTTCTTCTTTCTTTACCAATCTGAAATTTCCGACGTTCGATGGCTCAATACTTCTACAGCGAATGTATGAATGTTAAATTTTCGAGGTCGAAAATTGTGACGACCCAGAATTTTTGAATGTTAGAAATCGGAATATTTAATTGACTTTAAATATTTGAAAAGTTAATTTTTAACTTGAATTCAAATATCACCATTTATTCGGTAATTTAATTATTAAATTAAACAAGTTGAAGTTGGGTAGAATGTTGAATCTGGAGTTCTAAGCCTGCTAAAAATAATTTTAAGGCTTCTAAAAGTTATATTAACAGTACCAAAGATAGTAAAGGTGTTAAAATTGAATTTGGAAGTGTTTTGTTAAGTTTTGAAATTATATCATTTAAACCGATATTTAAAAACAGCCTTCCGATGCACAGTCTTGGAATTTGACGAAACCAGTTCCTTGGAGTCCGTAATAGTGTAATATTACCGGATTTCAATTTTCATCATGATTGGAGTTGTTGTGCGTGCGTACGAGATATAAACGTGCTGAAATTTGAAACGAAAATTAAATATAATAACGGAGTCCAAAACGTTATCTTCTCATAACGATCGAGTTCGGCCTTGAAACCTTTTCCATCATGTTCGTAATGGGATATAACATTATAAACGCCTAGCGACATGCCTTGATAGGAGGTCAAGATTTTAAGTTGCAATTATTGAGACAATTTGAATTTAAAATTTGTATTTATATTTATATTTGGTCAACCATTCAGCTGTATTTCTTTTGCATCAAAACTTTCTCAATAACTCATATCACTGTTCGCCCACTGTTTCAAGCAACATTCCCTTTCTTTTACTCAATCAATCCAACAGTTTATTCAAATATCTCGACCTTGTTTCCTTCTTCATTTCTAAAGCCAGAAAAAAAAGATGGCTTCGTTCGTAAGCAAATAAACGAAAAGAAATAAGCATGCTTCTCGTCCTTCTGTTACTAACCATCTTGATTTACAAAAAGAAAAAAATGGCCGAGCCCCCTTTCATTTTGAAAATCGATCTCGTTCATTTTTAAAAAAAAATTATTATTTCTAAATGTTTAAACTCTGAAGTAAGTATTTTTCAAATCTATTATAGTAGTAATTATTTGAAGGTGACTTGATATTTTGTTTTAAAAGAGAAAATTTAGTTTTATATTTTATAAAGTAACCACAATTCAAATATTCCTAAATATATATTTGTAATAAAGTATTAAAGTAGTTTTTAATTTAAATATTTTATATTATATTTTATAATAAAGTGTTTTTAAATTGTTCTAAAATCTAAGTGTTTGTACTTGGTGATTTCAGTGGAAATAGAAATATCTGTGAAATTTATTCTGAAAAAGGAAGGTAGTTTGAATACTGTTTTCAAAAGGATTGAAAATGAAAATATATCTTGCGAAGATATTTTGAGGTTAATAAATAATTTGGAGAAATTATTTATGTTTGATGGATGTTAATTGATAGTTAAATAACCGACTATCAATATTGGCCAAATGCGCTGATTGTTTCGAAGAGACCGCTATCGGGATTAATTTCTCAAAAACCAGTTCGATCCGGTTTGTACGTTTTCGTGGGAAAAAACAAGTTCGGAGTCGAAGATGGAACACTGAGGTGCAAGGGCTAGTCGCTACTAATCCTGAGGATATTTCCAAAATGGATGTAGTAGGAATAGTGCCTTCGGTTCCGTTTGAACCCAGGACGGACTTGTATGGATGAATGCTTTCGGAACATCGTCAGGTGGATGGATGGGCATTCTAAGTGAAACATTCTAAAAAGGTAATGCTTAGCCTCAAGCCTCATTAACCGGGAATGACTGAAAATCAGGGGTTATGCAGCAAGGCTAGGTGGATAGCACCCATTCAGAGTGAGGTCATCCTTGTCTAGATGTCCCTTTTATTTTGGCTTATTGGCGTGGTTGCTGATCCCAACCGTGGGGTGATCTTACTTGGGGTTATCCAGTAAGGGGTAGTCCCGGTCATGTGTTGTAGGGGGTCGGGAGTGATCCTCGGTATGCTGATCTAGGCAAGGTACCGTGACAGGTGGTACCCCATTGCCTAGTCATTAGTTGGAAATATATTCTCCCTACGTGCCCGTACGGTTTTGATTGTGCCCAACTATTGCTGAAACGTGAGATGCAAGCATTTCAGCAAGATTCTATTTTACTTTCTTTAGACACTATTATAATATCAGAGAATTGTAATAAAAACTGTTTTAGCTATCGTAAGGTAAAAACCCGACATGTTTATTTATGGCGTGGTCTTACGAGATGCTTTTGTTTTCAAAAGATTTTTGAAACTTTAATAATCAATTTGGGTGTGGTTTTCTCACGCTGGTATTCCAGAATGACTCGGGTGTTATTTAACTGTAATGCTCGGGTCAGACCGAGTATTATAGAATACATGAGATGATGCTGGGAGCTCAGGAGACGAGCTGGATGGCGATACGTACTTCCGTGCTTGATTTATATTCCGATGTGTATTCAGTTGTGTGAAGATAGGTTATGATTACTGTCCAATTGTGTGTTATGTGATTGATGTACTCTGATGATGTAATATATAAACAGATATATTTGATTTTGTGTAAAGATCATTTATTATCTATTATATTTTATTCCGCTGCGATGGTTAGATTCTGATGTTGTTTTCTATTTTCTTCTTCTACCTCTTCTTCTTTAACCCAAATGGTTTGTGTTTCCGTTCATCTTGAGTTGGTTGATGTCAAATAGTGTTGACTCAAGGGGTACGGATTTTCGAGTCATTTCAGTTGGTATCAGAGCTTAGGTTGGTGATAACCTTGGCTCTGGAGGGAAGTACTCATTGAAAATAGAGTCTGTAGTACTCTAGAAAGAGTTTGAGCGTATTAATAGATATGAGCGTGTATTTGTTAGTGAATATAAATTATTTTAATATTGTGTTGACTTATTGGTTGAGTGGAATATGAATTCTGATCAAGTAAGTTGGCCTCTATTCGAGAAGAGTTTATAAGCACCTGACACGATAAATTGACACAACATTGTTTTAAAGGTGGGCGAACGAAATAATTTTATCCAAAATATATTTTGATATAAAAGAAAAGTTTTTGTAAACTATTTTAGCTAATATATGGTTGCTTGGATGTTAGGAATGATAATATTAAATTATTATCATTGTTGTGTGAAGATTTAACTAGAAATTGAAAATATAACCAAAGGTTAAGGAAATAAATTCAATTATAAATTGAAATTTATAAATATGAATTATAAATGTGATTTATAAATTGAAATATAATCAAATGTGAATTTGTATGAGCATAAACTATGCAAATGAATTATATCTAAAATTTGATTTAAGCTAGAATTTGAAAATTTAAAATCCCGGAGATTTTGGAAGTGTTTTTCGAAGTGTTTTGAAGATAAATAATATAATTATTTTTTTAAAAAGTATTTCTGAAAGGAAATTGTTTCAAATAAATTTTGGGAAGGGATGTAGCATTGGACTCACTTCAGTCGCTGGAAAATAAATTCGGTGATGACTACATCATCACCGATGTTCATTTTCGTGTTTCTAAGTGATGGATTGCTGCCAAATTGATTTATTCAGAAGAACCAGTTGTTTTTTAAATTTCAAAGGAAACTTGTTGGGAATAAAATCCAGGATTGGTTTAAAATTTTTGAGAAGTGTGATTTTGAGATGTTGGAGATTTCAAAATGATTTGAAACCAAAAGATGGGTTTTTAAAAATCCTGATGAGATAGGTTATAAGCTTATAAATTGAGATGATTTTTAAATCAGGAAGGAAATATGAGCTTTGAATGTTGGAATTTAAATTTAAAGTGAAACGTTAAACATGAAATTAACTTAGATTGAGGAAGAAAATTGAATCGAATTGAATTAAATAAATCTGAATTAAAATAGAATTGGATTGGAATAAAATTCAGTTGAGTTATGGGTGATACTGAATGGAATTAGATCCTTACTTAAATAAATGGAAGTAAGTTGGATAAGAAGTAAGTTGGATAAGAATTGGATTGGAATAAATGAATTAGAATAACTTATAAAAGAATTAAAAATTCATGGAATAAAAATATTCTTGGATTATAGATAAGCGTAAAACTCGAGTTAAAAATAAAAGATGAATATATTCAAGCCTAGGATGAATGGAAATGTGTAAAATAATAAGTTGTGACATATATAATTGAAAAGTGGAATAGAAAACCCAAAAAAAATATTGTTTGATGATTTGGAAAATAAAACAAAAATCCAACCTTGAATTATAATAGGGGAGAACTAAGTAGATAATAAATTAGTTAATGAAATATGTAAATGGAACCAAATGTAGTTAATTAGAAGACGAATTGTGAGTTAATAATGAAGTTTGGAAATAAAATTCGAGTTACAAATCAAATTTGACTTGAATCGTTAGTGAGGTAAGTATAATTGAAAATGTTGCCAAATAAAAAGAAATTGGATTAAAGTAGGGATGGTTTTAGTTGTATATAAAACCCAGATGAATTTGGGAATAAATTGAAAATGGCCTTGTAATTAGTTAAATGAATTGAGAATGAATTGAATCTGAAAATTTAAAATTTATAATAACAAATCAAATAAATTTGTAGATTGAAATGAGACTTGATTGAAATAGAATCAAGTTAAAATGAAAAGAAAAATTTATTTGCAAAATGGAAATGAGCTTAAGTATGAAATTTGAATAATTTGAAATAAATTAATTTAAGTTTTAAATTAGTGGAAGCTTGGCTTCGAGTAAGTGTAAAAGTCCATTAAATAAAAGCTTAGTTAAATTTTAATTGGGAAATAGTTATCAATACATAAGCATGGAATGGTTCAAGCTTAATAAAATGGTCTCAAATGAAATGAAGGCGAATATGGAATGAAACGTAAATGAATGGATCGTGAATAAAATTGAAAAGGAATAAAATTGAAATAGAATGTGTCGAGCTAAATAAAATGGTCGTGAATAAATTAAAATAGAAGGAATTAAATAATAAATTGAGTTGGAATCAATTTAAAATGGTTATAAGCTTAAGTAATTTTTATTTGCATGAATAACATCAAATTTGCACAGAAAATTAGTCATTTTATCGTAAACTAAAGTAAAGGTATTAATAGAGGTGGATAGAATTGATTTTTTTTAAATCAATTGGAATATTATGGGTTTGTTAAAAATTAAAAATGAATTGAATGTAAGCAAGTGGGTTGTAAACCATTCAAATTGAATGAAAATGGTATATGAATTAATTGAAAACAGTGGAATTAGTATTAAAACTATATAAATTGCTTACGGAAGGTGTTTAGTGTGCATTGCTTTTAGAATTCATGTGTTTAACTATTGCAAATAAGTGAAATGTTGTTAAACTTCATATATATGACACTTACATGTTTTAGTTGAGTATGTACAGGTTCAGAGAAGTCGTTTGGCTGGATTTTGGGCATGCTAACTGCTAAATAAATAAGCCGCTTGCTTAAAAATGCTAAATAAAGGTATGCCCACGCAATAAAATAGAAAATATGAACTGTTTTTTTTCCGACGGTGTGGGTCGATGTATATATATTTATATCTCTTGTCAAATTGCAAAAGCTCCTCCGTAAAAAGAAGACCTGCCAAAAAATTTCGAAAATTTTGGGAGTTAGAAAATTTTTGAAATTTTCTTTTGGGAAATTTTTTGTTAGCGACAAACGATTTCAAATTGGAAATTGAAATAAATTAGTGAATGAAACTAATTTAAATAATGATATGAATCAGTTATAAATGGAAGATAAAATTCAATATTCAGAGTTGAAGATAAATTGAATTCATATGGAAATGGGAAGACTAATTTGAATAGAAGTAGATATGAAAACTTCTGTAAGGAAATGTATAAAATGATTTTAAAAGCTATGATTGGATATTATTGCTAAGTAGGATATGCAGGTATTGTAAAGGGAAAGGAAAATTGGTTTTGGCTTCAGAAGATAAATTTGAATTGCTCGACAAAAGGTATGTGTTTAAATTTCTGCATGAAACTTGATTTGATTTTTGATCTAGCCACTTGGCCTTTTTGTTTTCTTTCGGAATTTGGGAGCCCGTAGAGGCATTTTGTAGTTGTACCGAGCTAGCCGCGCAAAAGAGACGCTGGCGAATTTTTTCGAAAACTTAGGGAGTTAGAAAATTTTGATAACTCAAAATTTGGTTTTAAATTAAGATTTGAATGATTATGCAAATAGTATTGTTTGAAACTATGGGAGAGTTTAGAAAATTAGTAAGAATGATAATGGGTCTTTTATAAAAAGATAGTTGGTAGGATGTTGAATTGTTGGTTTTGGGAAAGGCAAACGGGTATTGGACCATTCTTCCTAACTAGTAATTTCGGGGACGAAATTCCTTTAAGGGGGGAGGAATGTGATGACCCGGAATTTTTGAATGTTTGAAATCGGAATATTTAATTGACTTCAAATATTTGAAAAGTTAATTTTTAACTTGAATTCAAATATCACCATTTATTCGGTAGTTTAATTATTAAATTAAATAAGTTGAAGTTGGGTAAAATATTGAATCTGGAGTTGTAAGCCTGTTAAAAATAATTTGAAGGCTTGTAAAAGTTATATTGATAGTACCAAAGATAGTAAAGGTGTTAGAATTGAATTTGGAAGTGTTTTGTTAAGTTTTGAAATTATATCGTTAAAACCGATATTTAAAAATAGCCTTCCAAGGCATAGTCTCGGAATTTGACGAAACCAGTTCCATGGAGTCCGTAATAGTGTAATATTATCGGACTTTAATTTTCATCATGATTGGAGTTGTTGTGTGAGCATACGAGATATAAACGTGCTGAAATTTGAATCGAAAATTAAATATAATAACAGAGTCCAAAAAGCTATCTTCTCCATACGATTGAGTTAGGCCTCGAAACCTTTTCCATCATGTTCGTAATAGGGATATAACATTATAAACGCCTAGCGGCATGCCTTGATAGGAGGCCAAGATTTTGAGTTGCAATTATTGAGACAATTTGAATTTAAAATTTAAATTTATATTTATATTTGGTCAACCATTCAGTTGTATTTCTTTTGCATCAAAACTTTCTCAATAACTCAGATCACTGTTCGCCCACTGTTTCATGCAACAATCCCTTTCTTTCACTCAATCAATCCAACAGTTTATTCAAATATCTCGACCTTGTTTCCTTCTTCATTTCTAAAGCCAGAAAAAAAAAGATGGCTTCGTTCGTAAGATAACGAACGAAAAGAAATAAGTGTGCTTCTCGTCCTTCTGTTACTAACCCTCTCGATTTACAAAAAGAAAAAATTGTCGGGCCCCCTTTCGTTTTCAAAATCGATCTCGTTCATTTTTTTTAAAAAAATTATTATTTCTAAATGTTTAAACTCTGTAGTAAGTATTTTTCAAATCTATTATAGTAGTAATTATTTGAAGGCGGCTTGATATTTTGTTTTAAAAGACAAAATTTAGTTTTATATTTTATAAAGTAACCACATTTTAAATATTCCTAAATATATATTTGTAATAAAGTATTAAAGTAGTTTTTAATTTAAATATTTTAAAGTATATTTTATAATAAAGTGTTTTTAAATTGTTCTAAAATCTAATTATTTGTACTTAGTGATTTCAGTGGAAATAGAAATATTTGGGAAATTTATTCTGAAAAAGGAAGGTAGTTTGAATACTGTTTTCAAAAGGATTGAAAATGGAAATATATCTTGCGAAGATATTTTGAGGTTAATAAATAATTTGGAGAAATTATTTATGTTTGATGGATGTTGTGAATGTTAATTGATAGTTAAATAACCGACTATCAATATTGGCCAAATGTGCAGATCGTTTCGAAGAGACCGAGATCGGGATTAATTTCTCGAAAACCACTTCGATTCGGTTTGTACATTTTCGTAGGAAAAAACGAGTTCGGAGTTGAAGATGGAGCAGTGAAGTGCAAGGGCTAGTCGCTACTAATCCTGAGGATATTTCCAAAGTGGATGTAGTAGAAATAGTGCCTTCGGTTCCGTTCAAACCTGGGATGGACTCGTATGGATGAATGCTTTCGGAACACCGTCAGGTATACGATGGGCATTCTAAGTGAAACGTTCTAAAAAGATAAGGCTTAGCTTCAAGCCTTATCAACTAGGAATGACTGAAAATCAGGGGTTATGCAGCAAGGCTGGGTGGGTAGCACCCATTCAGGGTGAGGTCATCCTTGTCTAGATGTGCCTTTTATTTCGGCTTAGTGGTGCGGTTGCTGATCCTAACCGTGGGGTGATCTTACTCGGGATTGTCCAGTAAGGGGTAGTCCCGGTCTAGTGTTGCAGGGGGTCGGGAGTGATCCTCGGTATGTTGATCTAGACCAGGTACCGTGACAGGTGGTACCCCAGTGCCTAGTCATTAGTTGGAAATCCATTCTCCCTACGCGCCCTTACGGTTTTGATTGTGCCCAACTATTGCTGAAACGTGAGATGCAAGCATTTCAGCTAGATTCTATTTTACTTTCTTTAGACACTATTATAATATCAGAGAATTTTAATAAAAACTGTTTAAGCCATCGTAAGGTAAAAACCCGGCATGTTTATTTGTGGCGTGGTCTTACAAGATGCTTTTGTTTTCAAAGGATTTTTGGAACTTTAGTAATCAATTTGGGTGTGGTTTTCTCACGCTGGTATTCCAGACTGACTCGAGTGTTATTTAACTATAATGCTCGGGTCAGACTGAGTATTATAGAATATAGGAGATGATGTTGTTGAGCTCAGGAGACGAGCAGAATGGCGATACGTACTTCCATACTTGATTAATATTCCGCTGTGTATTCAGTTGTGTGAGGACAAGTTATGATTACTGTCCAATTGTGTGTTATGTGATTGATATACTCTGATGATGTAATATATAAACATATATATTTGATTTTATGTAAAGATCATTTATTATCTATTATATTTTATTCCACTGCGATGGTTAGATTCCGATGTTGTTTTCTATTTTCTTCTTCTACCTTTTCTTCTTTAACCCAAATGGTTCGTATTTCCGTTCATCTTGAGTTGGTTGATGTAGAATAGCGTTGACTCATGTGGTACGGATTTGCAGGTCATTTTAGAAATTTCGGGTTGTTAAGCTAAATTTTCGAAAAATTTCGACAGCGTCTCCTTTGTGCGGCTATGTCCGGAAAAAAAGTATTAATAATTACAATTTATACATCTTATTTAAATAATAAAGCATCCCAAAACATGGAAAAAACAATAAAATATGGTTACAAAAACCATAATCTCAAAATGTAACTCGTTATTATTAATATAAGCATGTTCGCTCATTCTAAAGCGAGCAAAAGTGAGCCAAAAAGCATATACACCCGAATGGGCTCCAAATGTACCTATCTCAACTCAATTTGAATAATAGTTGCTTATAGAAAGATAAAGAAAGCATGCATGAGTTTTACAGAACTATATAGCATGAATTCTTAATCTAAACCATAAGCACAAACACTAATACACAACTTAACAATCTTATGCAACCAAAAGTAGCTATAATAATGATTTGCAACAAAGGAAACCATTCAGCAAATAATATTCATCCAACTATTTCATAACTATTTTATAACTATTCGGGTCATTAAAAAATAATGTCCAATTAAGTATAAATACTTAATTTTTGAAGATTTGTAAAATTTCAAGCTAATTATGAACCAATTTCATATTCGTAACAAATTTTGATTATAAGCAAAGTATTTAAGTTTTTGGTATTTGTCTTTGAAGACGAATAAAATATTCAAATATATCTTAAAAGATTAAGCTTATAAGAACTTCAAACTTGTTTAAATAAGATATAAATAAGTATTCTCATAGTATTATACAAGGATTTTCTGAAAGTTTTACATATATCAAACATCCTGAACGAACTTTAAAATAACATTTCTTTAAATCCAATCATTTATTAATTTCATAATTTAGAAAAAGTATAAGCTCAAAAATCATTTGTTTAAACTAATAATATATTCAAATCTTATATTATATTTTCTGTTTCAAATCAAGTGTAAAGATTTCATATTTTTCATAATCAATCTAGAAAATACTTACTTCCAAAATAATTATTCAAATCATGAAAAACATTTACTTAGATTTATATAAAAAATCTAAGTAGCGCAAAACATAAATCTCATATATTTTCAAATCAAGAGTATATGAAATTTAATACCTTTCTTTCAAAATAAATATTCAACTCATTTGTTTGTTTTTTGTCAAACGTGTTAAACTATAAATAAAATTTCCCAAATCATTTGTTCCGTAAAATTTTAAAACATAAAATTTTATGTATATAGTTTATTTAAATAATATCTCTAAATTGAAATTTTTTAAGGAAATCTATATAAATCTCATTTAAAAATATTTCATTTAGAAATCCATTAGCAAAATCACTAACTTCGATATATCAATACTTTTACAAAAATTCAATGTAAAATCTCTTACTTTATATGAACTAACTTCATTCAAAAAAATTCAAAATAAACAACCTTATAAAATGTGTAAACTATTTGAAAATAATCATCAACTTTATTACTTATATTTAGAAAGAAGCTATTTAAATTCTTAAATCCATTATTTAAAATTTTCTAGTTTTAATATCGAAATACCTTTTAAGCATTATTTATAAATATTAATAATCGATCTCTAAACATTATTATAATCATAGTAATTTACTTCTAAATAAATGACAATAATTAATTACAAAACATTATAATAATTGTTGACTTTAAATACTTGGGATATAAATTAGATAACATAGAACATTACTAATGATAGTTATTATGTAAAATTTTGCTAAATAATATTTATAAACATATAAGTTGAGCATAAAACATTAAATTATATACACAACCCTTTTTAAAACATTTTCAAACAATTTTGGAACAAATGATTTAGCAAATGTAATAAGTTTTATATCAAAATACCATTTGTAACTACATGTGTTAACAGATTTATCCTCATTCTTACAGATTTTAGCCATACGTTGATCAGGCATAGGACTAAAAGTCCTAATTATTTAGTAGATCAATTTCAACATCCAAGGAAAATGCTTGGAAAACCTTTAAAATAGAAATGAAAAATACCGCTCAACAATCCAATGTCAAATAATGATAATCAATTAGCAGTGCCCTACTGCTCATTCCATTGTTTACGTAATGGAAACAAAACCTTCCAAAAGATCCATCCACCTTTCGAATTCCAAAAGAATATCGTAGCCATTTCGTAAACAAGGGACCATCGACCCCTGCCGCAGTGATAAGCTGCTTCAATGATTTATGCAATAGTTGCACTACCTTCATAGAAGATAGTGCAACAACAGATCCCAGGATTGAAAGCATATCCTTTGGGTAAACTAAAGAACCATCTACCCTAAAAAAATCGAGGAATTAATAAGTTTAAGTCCAGACAGCCTATATCGGTTAAAATCCATTTTTGGATCCACTCAATTTGATTCGCATTATCGGTCGAATCCATTCCTAGATTCCCCCAAGTCCATTAGGGTTCAAAGCATATCATAATATTCTTCTTCGCGGAGTGTACTTCCCATACCTTCAATTTCAAGATGTATCATAATATACATAGTACCCTTTTAAAAATCATAACTTCAAATATCACGCTTATATAAATTCCATTATATATAAGATTTCATTTCCAAATTGGGTACTTTCCAAAATCAATAGTCTTAAATATATCATATCATTCTTAAATAAATTCCGTTATATATAAGATTATCTCTTCAGATTGAATAACTTCCAAAATCAATAATAGATTTAGAAATAACTTCATACTTATACAAACCATTTTCATATAAGAATCGAAAACTTTCAAATCAAAAATTTATATAGAGTCAAAGGTATTCGAAATCAATCCATTTTCAAATATCGGTTCAGTTTCAAATCCATGTACGATCTCAACGGTCAATTTTTTTCAATCACATATCATTCAAATTCAAAATTTTCCAAGTTTCAAATCAACAGTTTTCCATAATTTTAGTTTTATATTTATATCAAATTCGGATAAAATCAAATTTTTTTCCAAATAAAATACTTTTCAAAATCATTTATTATAAAACATTTACTAGGTTCAAAATGTTTCTTAAAACAAATTCCACTATAAACCTTTCAAAATTATTATCCATAATTATACATAGTCAAAACTGCTTAAAAATCAATTGGCTAATAATAAGTTTTTGTAAATATTTACTATGTTCAAAACATTTCTTAAAACTCTATTCATTTAAAGCATCTCATAACTAAATTTCGTACTTGTATAATTCAAAGCAATCTTACATAATTTACTTACTGAACTATTTAACGTTTTAAAACTTATTCAACTTCAATTAGTCTTGTAACGACCCGTAATTTTCGATGATTAAAAATTGTTAATTGAATAAAGCTTTGCGACTTAATGTTGGAAGAAATAAAAAATGCGATTTAATAATAAGAATGTAATTGGATTAAATAGTAATAGTATTAGTATTAATTTAAGATAATTTACAGCTGCTTCGAATGTAATTCTAATTAACTGAAATGATTAAAAAGTTATAATTAGTTATAGATAGTAAAATGATTGTATTAATGATGTGTGTATAATTTATAATTGGACTTAAAGAGCAATTGATAATTTAAATGTCTATTGATTAATAAAATGATGTGTAATAAATGGATTGGATAGAATTTGTATAGTATAAGTTATTATAACAATTGGTGGTAAGTAATGAACTTACAAGTATTATTAAATGTAAAAATGGTGACAATTGTAATTTGTTACCAATTTAATTAATCAATTACAAATAAGTGTAAATAAATGTTACATTAATGTGAGTTAAGATAATAACTAGAGTGAAAGGTAATAACGTAAATTTAAGTAAATTATTAAATATTTTAACGATAGTCCAATCAATTGAAATAATTTAAATGTTATACTTGGTTATAATTTGATATAAATAAATAAATGTAAATGTTGTATAAATTAATGAACTAGTATATAACAAACGGTAATTGAATAAAATCAGTATTATGTAAGAAATTATAACATTTGTTTGTAAATAATGAACTTAAAAGTGATAAAAAGTTAATGGTAATCCTATTTATTTGGTCTATTAAATTAAATTGGAAACCAACTGGAATTAAATGAAATTAAATATTACGTTAATGGGAATTAAGAGGAAATTGGGAAGTATTATTATACTAAGATATAAACCAATGTTAACTATACCCATAAGATGATAATTGGATGAATGACAAGATTGACAACCAAATAAATGGGTTTATTGAAATTTTAATTTAAAATTACTGAATTATTTCAAATTGAAATTAAATAATGTAATTGGGCAATATTAAATATTAAATTGATATAGAAATTTGTTTTAAAGGATTATAAATACTAAGTAATCTAAAATGATAGAAATTGTAAACTTGTAAATTTGAATTGAAAAAGTGATTTAATTAATTTAATATTAATTTACTTAATTAATGTGAAATAGCCATTTTTGGCCACTATCTCGGATTTTGACGAAACCAGTTTCATCGGATTGGTAATGGTGAATTATTATAAGGTTTCAAGTTTTATAGTGGCCGGACTTGTCGTTTGATCGTATAGACTCGAAAGCCTAGAAATCAGTTCAGTTGAAAACAATTTGAAATAAGGGGAGTCCATCTGAGTCGTTGGTTGGGAGAATCGTTGGCTAGATTGTCGGTGATAAGGGGCGTAGGTTTTTTGATGGTTGCGGCGGTTGGGTAATTTGGTGATGTTGATCACCGACATAGGGTCGTCGCGAGAGGGGGGCGAGGTCGCAAGGGTGTAGGCGGCGGCGTCGAGATCAGAGATGGGGCCGGCTGTTCAATGTCGAGCAATCTTAGAAAGTTAGAGTTTTGTTTTGTAGAGGCAACGTGACGTGGCCGTTTGGTATTGGTTTATTTTATTTTATTTTATTTTATATAAATATCAAAATTTAAATGTTCTAATTTATATAACTTTTGCATACGAGGTCTGACTCATGCGCTGTTTGTTCCGTTGGGATCATATCAAAATTTCGGACATTTTGACGTTGGTTTGGATGAATTCTGTTTCTGTTTGAATTTAGGCCCTAAATTGGATTTTAATTCGATTTAAAACAGAGATGAGTGTTTTAACCCACTCACAACTATTAAAATTTCTTATGTTATTTAAATTTAATTTATGATGTGATTAGAAATTAACTGATGGATGTTTGGTATGTTTAAATGGCCATTCTAGTTAAATTTGACTTTTATTGCTTTTAATCATAGTTTAATTAAATATTGAGTTTAAATAGTCGATCTAATACATGTTATTGATTTACAGTTATTTTGTTGATATTTATTGATTTAATTGGATGATGATTGTGATGGATATTTGATTGTTGATATTGTCTGACTGGATGTTGTATTTTATATTTGTTATAACACCGCAAGTACCCTATGGGTTGAAATGATACATACCCGAACGAATTATAGATAGGAAAAAATTGTTATTGGTTGAAATGATAGACTCGAGCGATTTTATGGATTTTTAATTAATTCGAGATTGCAGTTTGAAATGATATATAACCATAAAATCGTAAATTGCGGATTGAAATGCTAAATATCCGTGTCACTTGACCTTAGGGAAGAGAATTATATACGGACACCGGATTAGTTAAATTAAATGATTTTTGAACCTTTAAAATTCTGAATTCAGTTAACTAGTATTTGAAAAAAAAGTTGATTTATATAAACTGAAGTATTTTCGACAATCCATATGTTAACGCTAAAGAAGAATTGATGTAATAGATTGTTCAAAGGATTTAAATTTGAATTTCAAGTTGAAGTTTCAAATATAAATGAATTTATTGGAATTGAGTTACTGAAAAAGATTTGGATATGACTTTGAAATCTAATTAAAAAATTTAAACTATTTTAATTAAATTACATGTTTTAATCAATTTAAAACTATTTTTAATTTATATTAATCTATTACAACATATTTAATCCAATTTAACCTATTTCACTTATTTTAAACTAATTAAATTTATTTAATCCATTTTAAATCCATTTATTATAATTTAAATCTATTTAATCTATTTTACAATATATTTAATCTATTTTAATCATTTTAAGCTAATTAAATAAAATTTAAATCTGTAAACCATTTTTACTAAATTAACTATTTTAAATGTAATTAAACTATTTTAAAATTATATAAATTATTTATAATTACCTAAACTACTTTCTAAATTTCAAACTATGTAAGTTGAAGTATTATTATTGAAATCCTTGATGATGACACAGCCTAAGTTTGAAATTGGAATTGATATCTTTTTGAAATTTTGACATATTGAGCAATATGATGATTTTGGAATGAGGATTTAATTAATCTCTCTTATCGATGATTTTAAAAGTGAATATGATTCGAAGGTGAATATGATTTTGAACATGGATATAGTTTGAAAGTGAATATGATTTCGAAAGAGATGTGACTTGAAAATAAAATATGATATTTTGATATAAATTGTGAATCGACTTTTGAAATGTAAAAGAAACATCCGGTGTGAAATAAGCGTTGGGTTGTTAAAGGGACCGGGGTCAGATATTGTTATACTCTCTGCCAATACCGAAAACCACTTTAACAACTGTGTACATGGTGGAGATTTCAGAAATGAAGTAGGATGGTTTGATGAACGAGTTCTGTATGTGGTATGACATGACCCTGACTCCCATGAGTCAGCTTAGATGTGACGAAAGCATGAACCACGCCGTGCCAAGTGAGGTCGCACATCCGATTGGGCATATTTCTTCGATACCATTCTATTACTTTATGATTGATATGTTGGCCACCTGTAACAGCTCGCAAATCCGTACCCCTTAAGTCAACACTATTTTCCAACACATCAACTCAAGGTGAACGGGAATATGAACCATTTGGGTTAAAGAAGAAGAGGTAGAAGAAGAAAGTAGAAAACAACATCAGAATCTAACCATCGCAGCGGAATAAAATATAATAGATAATAACAGATCTTTACACGAAGGAAAACTATATCTATTTTATATATATACATCATCAGAATACATCATCAGAGTTCAACAACATCAATAACATACAACTGGACAGTCATATAAACTTATCCTCAAAATTGAATACACGGCGGGACAATAATCAAATACGGAAGTACGTATCGCCATCCAGCTTGTCTCCTGAGCTCCATCATCCTTTCCTGTATTCTATAATAATCGGTCTGACCCGAGCATTGTAGTTAAATAACATCCGAGTCAATCTGGAATACCAGCGTGATAAAACCACACTCAACTTGATTATTAAAGTTTCAAAATCCTTTTGAAAAAAAAAGCATCTCATAAGACCACGCCACAAATAAACATGTCGGATTTTTACCTTACGATAGCTAAAACACTTTTTATCAAAATCCTCTGATATTATAATAGGGTCTATTTACAAATACTTATTAAAATAGCCGAAATTGTTACATCTATTAAATTCCAGCTACTAGCCACAAAGTGGGTTATACAAACAAAAACCGTAAAAGACGCGTAGGGAGAATGGATTTCCAACTAATGACTAGGCACTGGGGTACCACCTGTCACAATATGTGGCCTAGATCACCGTACCGCGGATTACTCCCAATCCCCTGCAACACAAGACCGGGACTACCCCTTACTGGATAATCCCGAGAAAGATCACCCCATGGTTGGGATCAGCAACCGCACCACTAAGCCAAAATAAAAGGGACATCTAGACAGGGATGACCTCACACTAATGGGAGCTACCCACCTAGCCTTGCTGCATAACCCCTGATTTTTAGTCATTCTCGGTTGATGAAGCTTGAGGCTAAGCATTGCCTTTTAGAACGTTTCACTTAGAATGCCCATCGTCCACATGACGATGTTTCGAAAGCATTCATCCATACAAGTCCGTCACGGGTTCGAACGGAACCGAAGGCACTACTCTTACTACATCCATTTTGGAATCATCCTCAGAAGCGACTAGCCCTTGCACTTAATTGCTCCATCTTCGAATCCAAACTCGTCTTACTCACGAATATGTACAAACTGGATCGAAGTGGTTTTCGAGAAATTAATCCTGATCCCGGTCACTTCGAAACGATCAACGTATTAGCCAATATTGATAGTCAGTTATTTAACTATCAATTAACATTCACAAACAACCATCAAATCATAAATAATTTTCCAAATTATTTATTAATCTCAAAATATCTTTACAAGATATATTTCCACTTTTCAACCCTTCTGAAAATAGTTTTTAAACCATCTTCCTCTCACGGAATACATTTCCCAAATATTTTCTACTTCCACTGAAAACACCAAGTGCAAATACTTTAGATTTTTAAAGTAATTTAAAACTCTTTATTATAAATTATACTTTAAAATATTAAAATAAAAACTACTTTAATAATTTATTGAAAAGTATATACTTTAAGAATATTTAAAATAAAGCTACTTTATAAAACATAAAACTAGATTTTCTCTTTTATTAAGAAACATACTAAGTCACCTTTAAATAATTACTATTATAATAGATTTGAAAAATACTTGCTTTAGAATTTAAACATTTAGAAATAATAAATTTTCTAAAACATGTTTTTAAAACAACATTAAAGCTTTTAACTTATATTTAAAAAATTTCTTTGAAAATGTACTTGGCTATCCAGGGAAATATACTTCCATTCACATCCTTTAAAAATAAATCACTATTTATTTTTAAACAAATTTTCCCATTTCTTTAATAAATTCCCATCGTGAATTTATTCTTCAAATATCCACTGATATATTACTTTACTTGTATATACCCAGTTTATAAATTTCAAAGTCTCGTCTTCTTTAAAAACATAATTTCAAATTCTAAATCAATTTCCAAATCGATTTCAGATTTTATTCCAATTTGAAATACATTCCTTTACTTTCTCAATTTAATTCCAAAACCCATCAACTTCACTTTTACCTTTCAAATATGGTTTAAAATCTTATTTAACTGAAATATTACTTTCATACTTTTTTAAATTCCTTCTTTATCCTTTAAAATAAATTTAATCCTTGAATTTTAAAATAAATTTTTTTATTACTATAAATAATATCACTTTAAGTTTAAAATTCATTCTCTCTCTGTTTATTCAAAATCTTTATTTCCATACTCGGAATTTATTAATTAAGATTTAAATCACTTTTATTCTTTTCCAATTCATTCTTAAATTTATTCAAATGCTCTATAATTATTTTACTTAAAATTCACTCTTTTACTACTTTCCAAAAATCCAATTCTATATATTTTGATAACTCAGTGAATTGAAATATATTCAAGCAAACCATAGCATTCAATATTCCAATTATCATTATTATTCATCATAAAATATAAAATATTCATAACACGGAATATTAAACAATCTAAATAATTTTGAGGAATCCAGTTGGATCCCTCCAACCTGTTTCCCTACATCCACAGACGTTAGCACAATAAAATACCAATTCCACTTCGAGGTGGAATATCGTGGTATATGGGTTTTAAATATTATATCATCTGCTATTATGTAGTGCATAAGGTCTCATTCGCTATATAATGCGGGAAATCAATCACTCCAATATATACTATATATTACTATAAATAATATAGCACATCAAATTAACTCAATCATTCAACTAGGTATTTAAATTTGACCATTTAAATTTAAATAGCAATCCAGAAGAGTGAGATTAACTCACCTTTTCTTTTATTTGCAATCCAATCCAAACGGGCTTGTTTCCTTCACGATTTTAGACCTTGTATAAATATTAGATTATTTTATTAATATTCGAACAAATCGCGAAATCAATTACCGTTTAATAAAGTTAACTTTGCACAAGAATTAAATTATGAGTAATGATTTAATTTTGAACTAATCTTCCTATACTAACCCACATCTTAGTTACTAAGTACTTTAATAAGTCAAACAAATTAGTCTTTCTAATATATTATTTAGAAGTGTGACTATGTATTTCCCTTTTTTTTTGAACTACCGATATATTATAAAATAGTTACCTAAAATGCTTCAAAAATTCTTATTGTCATATATATTTTTCAAAACCCTTAATCTGTTTTCTGTTTCTGTTTACATATGTTAAAACTTAAAAAGCAAGGCAAACATGAATTTCATCTCCTTCTTAAATTAAACAAAGCATGAAATGCTATGTGTATGAACTAAAATAGATCTGTCCAATATTAAAAATCCTATGCCTTACTGGAAGATGCAAACCAGGCCTCGAGCCTTCCCCGTCGAACTGCCCAGCCTTCAATCGCGCCCACGATAATCCCACTTCCACTGCCGAAAGCAACCACATCACCATCCATACTAATTGACTTCTCCTCACCACCATAGGCCCTTCATCGAATCGTGAGCCTTCGACCTGAGGCAGCGCCATCCCAAATCGAAGCCCTAAATTAATCGAACGAGCCCTACGCTTGACCTGCCTAGCTCAGATCTTCCCTCGCCAGTCTCGCCTCGGTGCCTCCATCGCGCGCGCTAACCCATTGGTCGCGATCGAATTCGCTTGCGCGATAATAATTTTTGTTTTTTTATAAACAAAATCGCGACCCTTTGCTAGATTAAGTCTGAATACGAATTTGAAAGGGAAAGAAGGGGTCGGTGATTTGAAAGGAAAAAGGAAGAGAAGCATTCATTCGACCATTTATTATTTTTCTTTCGAGAAAGGCAGGCATGATTTTTAATTTGGGCGTGAAGCTGTCTTCTTCGAATGGAAGGATAAGGGTTCGAGATGTTAAAAGAAAGAGGAGGAGACAAGATGAGACGTTAACGTGAAGGAAGAAAGAAGCGTGTGTTACACGGTAGGGGACAATGATTTGAGAAGAGCTGAAAAGCTCTGATGGTGAATAATAATGTCAATCAGTTATAAAAATATATATATACATATATATTTTAAAATTTTAAAATCGTATCGATATTGGAACTAAAAGTCTCAACCTCCCATCGAAGCGTTCCGCTAGGAATTTATGATGTTATATCCCTATTCTGATCGTAATGGAAAAGGTTTCAATTCCTAATTCGATCGTATAAGAGAAGATAGCGTTTTTGGACCCAGTTATTATATTGAATTTTCGATCTTGATTTAAGCGCATTTATATATCGTACGCTCACAACAACTTCAAACACTACGAAAATTGAAATCCGATAATAATTTGATATTACAGATCCAATGGAACTAGTTTCATCGAAATCCGAAAGTGTCCCTTGGAAGGCTATTTTTTAAATTCAATTTAAGCGATAAAATTCCAAACTTAACGAAACAATTCCAATTTTAATTTAAGAGCTTTTTTTATCCCTAGAACTATCAATATAAATTTTCCAAGCCTTCAAATTATTTTTGACAAGCAAAAAAAATCCTGATTCAACATTTTACCCAACTTCGGTTTGTTGAATCCAATAACTTAATTGCTAAATAATAAAAATATTTGAATTCAAGTTAAAAATTAACTTTTAAATATTTAAAATCAATTAAATATTCTGATTTCAAACATCCAAAAATTCCGCGACGTCACATTCCTCCGCTCTTAAAAGAATTTCGTCCCCGAAATTGCTATTTAAGAAAAATGGTCCAATACCCATTTACTTTTTCTCAAAACCAAACAATTCCAAACAATTCTCAAAACAGTCTTTTTATTAAAGACACACTAACCCCTTTTCTAGCTTTCCAAACTTATCCATAAGCCCCTATAATATTATTTATTTAACATTTCAAATTTGAATTTAAAACCCAATTTGAATTATCAAAATTTTCTCAAAATTTTTTAACCCCCTAAATTTCCAAAAATTTTTGCCAGCGTCTCCTTTGCGCCGCTAGCTCGGTACAACTACAAAATGCCACTACGGGCTCCCAAATTCCAAAAGAAAACAAAAAGCCAAGTGGCTAGATCAAAACCCAATCAACTTTCATACAGAAATTTAAAAACATACATTTTTAGTCGGGCAATTCAAATTTTATCTTCTGAAATCAAAACCAATTTTCCTTTCCCTTTATAATACGTGTATATCCTACATAGCAATAATATCCAACTATAGCTTTTAAAATCATTTTATACATTTCCTTACAGAAGTTTTCATATCTATTTCATTCATGTCTGTACGATGCACATATACCATCCGTATGCAATATCAAATTTTATCGCTCGCTCAATCACACAATTTCACTTTCGAACTAGTATCGTCCACCCGAATTCCTAGTGCGGACTCAGATCTGGTTTCCTAATTTGAAACCGTCATTCTCCTTGCATAGTCATAATTATGATAGAGAATTTCCAGAATCAATCAAAATCCATATCCAGGGTTCGCCGTCGAAAATCGAGTGAAAAATCCTAACTCGGATCGATATAACTATCTCAAAATTCTATGCCCGAATCTGGATCAAATTGGCATGCGAATAAAATAATATACGTAAATCCTACGTATTTATCTCAATTGATTATCAACTATATCAATTTTCTTTTCATTCACATTCATTTTGATTTCTATTCACTTATTCACAATTATCACTTTTATTAAATCTTCATTCAAATATTAACTTAGAATATATTTCTAATACCAAATTTTACTTAATAATTCACCATTCCTTTCTTAAGTTTAATATAAGCATTTTATTTGCTTCTTTATTTATTTTCACTTCACCACTTGAGTTTATATCTACTTCTATTCAAATTGCTTCTCCCATTTCCATATGAATTCAATTTATCTTCAACGCTGAATATTGAATTTTATCTTCCATTTATAACTGATTCATATCATTATTTTTAATTAGTTTCATCCACTATTTATTTCAATTTTCAATTTGAAATCGTTTTGTTGCTAATGAAATTTTTTTTCAAAAATTTTCTAACTCCCAAAATTTTCGAAGAATTTTGGCAGAGTCTCCTTTGTACGGAGGAGCTTTTGCAATTTGACAAGAGATATAAATATATATACATCGACCCACATGGTCGTAAAAACAAAAACAATTCATATTTCTTATTTTTATTGCGTAGGCATACCTTTATTTAGCATTTTTAAGCAAGCAGCTTATTGTTTTAGCATTTTGTGCAATCAAATCCAGCCAAAAGGCTTTCCAGTAAGTATACTTACTCAATTTAAATATGTAAGTGCCAAAATCATGTAACTTAACAGCATTTTGCATATTTAACTAGTAAACATACGAGTTTCTATAAGCAATGCAGGTTAAACAATATTTATAAGAAACTTATAGGGTTCCGACATCAATTTTAATTGTTTACAACCAATTCATATACAACTTCATTCAATTTAAATGGTTTAAAACTCAATTGCTTACATTCAATTCATTTTCATGCAAAACAAACTCATATTCACTTCAATTGATCTCAAAATCAATTTATTTAATCTCTATCAACTTATAGAATTTTAATTACCTTCGTTTACGTCAAATGATAATTCATTCTATGCAATTTGATGATATCCATGTGAATAAATAATTACTTAAACTCATAACCATTTCAAATTGATTCTAACTCAATTTATATTTAATTCTTCCATTTTAATTTAATTCACCTTCTCAATTTATCAAAATAATATCCAAGCACATATTTAACTCATTCATACTCGAATTAGATTTTATTTGTAACTCAAATCATTTCTATTATAATCCAATTCCATTTTATTTTTACAACATCTCCACTTATTTTAATTCATTATCAATCCAAGTCGAATTCTATTTATAATTCTAGTTTTATTTCCAAACTTCATTATTAACTTACAATCCATTTTATTTAACCGAGTTAAATTTCATTAACATACTTTATCAAATAATTTATTTAGCTAATTAGCTTACTTCCAACCTTTAAATCAATATTCGATTTTATTACAAAAATCGCTTCATTAAATTTTCCTAAGTTCATTTTTTTAATTCCATTTTGGATTTTCATTCATTCCGAAATACCAAACAAATTTATTTTGGTCCTTATTTCACTATTCAAATTCTCATAGATCACTCGCTTATATTATCATACCCCATTCATTTATAATTAAGCACATTCCCATTTCATTTTAATCTCGAGATCCTTACTTAACCCAAGCAGATATTTATTTCAATGCTTTTCGATTCTTTTATAAGCTTCCGAAGCTTATTTATTCCAATTCAATACTTACTTAGTTTACACTTATTTATTTAAATAAGGATCTAATTCCATTCAATATCACCCATAACTCAACTGAATTTTATTCCAATTCAATTCTATTTTAACTCAGATTTATTTAATTCAATTCGATTCAATTTTCTTCCTCAATCCAACTTAATTTCATTTTTAACGTTTCACTTTAAATTTAAATTCCAACATTCAAAGCTCGTATTTCCTTCCTGATTTAAAAATCATCTCAATTTATAAGCTTATAACCTATCTCATCAGGATTTTTAAACACCCGGCTTTTGGTTTCAAATCATTTGAAATCACCATTATCTCAAAATCACACTTCTTAAAATTTTAAACCAATCCTGGTTTTTATTCCCAACAAATTTCCTTTGAAATTTCAAAAACAAACTGGTTCTTCTGAACAAATCAATTTGGCAGCAACCCGTCACTTAGAAACTCGAAAATGAACATCGATGATGCTGCAGTCATCATCGAAGTTATTTTCTAGCGACTGAAGTGAGTTCAATGCTATATCCCTTCCCAAAATTTATTTGAAACAATTTCCTTTCAGAAATACTTCTAAAATGATAATTCTATTATTTATCTTCACAACACTTCAAAAACACTTCCAAAATCTCTAGGGTTATAAATTTTCAAATTTTGACTTAAATCAAGTTTTAACCATAATTCAGTTGTATAATTTATGCTCATACAAATTCCCATTTGATTATCCAAGTCATTCCAATTTTTTTAATAATCTTATTTGTCTAAAATATTATCATCCAAACATCCAAGTTATATATCAATTTAAGAAAATATTTTTTTTATATCAAAATATAATTTTGGGCAAAATTATTTCATTCACCCACCTTTAAAACAATACTGTGTCAATTTATCGTGCCAGGTGTTTATAAACTCTTCTCAAATAGCAGCCAACTTACTCGATCAGAATTCGTATTCCACTCAAACAATAAGTCAACACAATATTAAAACAATTTATATTCACTAAGAAATACGCGCTTATATCTATTAATACGCTCAAACTCATTCTAGAGTACTACTAACTCCATCTCTAATGAGTAATCTCCACCAGAGCCAAGGTTATCGCTAACCTTCAGCTCTGATACCTACTTAAACATCTCGCAAATCCGTACCCCTTAAGTCATCAATATTTTCCAACACATCAACTAAAGGTGAATGGGAATACGAACCATTTTGGTTAAAGAAGAAGAGGTAGAAGAAGAAAGTAGAAAACAACATCAGAATCTAACCATCGTAGCGGAATAAAATATAATAGATAATAATAGATCTTTACACAAAGGAAAACTGTAACGATCTCGAATTTTGAATCAAATTTAAAACTAAGAATGAATGCAAATTTTGGAATAAATTTCGAACTAATTTAAATTTGACCTTAGAATATGAATTTAAATGACTTACAAAATGATCATAGTTAAAAAAACTTTGAAACAAAATAACGTCATACAAAATAAATTTTATTAACAATTTTTCTCTTAAAATAATATGTATAGGATAATAATAAGAAAAATAAATTTAACAACACATTAAAATAGGAGTTTATTTATAGTAACACATTAGAGTAAAATAGAAAGTAATACATTAAAAATAAACTATAACAACATAATAGAATAGAGATTTATTTATATTATAAAGTAACAAGACACAATGTAAAAATATGAAACAAAAGAAAAGTATGATAATATGAAAACAGTATAAAAATCTTTAAGATTATAAAACAAAGCAAAGGTAATCAATGCAATATCTTTAGCACCCTAGCATGTCATCTCAGCCATAAACAAGATCTGCCAAACCAAACTTGTATGCAAGCAAGAATATACAACAAAGTAAAATAAATATCTATCAAACATAAACAAAGATAAAACAAAGCAAATGTAATTTATGCAGACTTGAGCAAAAAACAAATAACTTTTAAGTACTTATGTACACTTAAACAAACATAAAGTAAAGACTGCTGTAGATACATGGAGATATTACCTAACATGCTTTCATTTAATGCAATTACTCCTCTACAGGAAACAAGATCCCATCAGTAAAATTTAAAACATAGTTTAGTCAAAAAGGAAAAAATATAAACTGCTGAGAAAAGGAAACCAGTACTTGCCTATGCCTTCACCTGTACAAAATATTTTATATATACATGAACATCTCTCTGCTTTAATTCGTTCAAACAACTTAGCAAAGATCAGAAATTAAAAAGAAAACATCACCACATAATCAAGCTTGAAACAAATTACTGAAGGAAAAAAAAGAAAGAAAGAGAAGTTCAACTTGCAATCTTCACAACTTGTTTCAAGAAAAGTGGAAGCTCTGTTCTTTCTCTTTTCGATTTTTGTTTCCATGTGAGTAACTTCTAAACCTCTATATTTGATTTTGGTTTGCATGATTGGATCTATGTGTTAAATATGTGGAATGGATAAAATCTGTCTACATGAATATATATGGATGTGACTGTGTATATGTATCTCTGTTTAAGTTCCATGCTTAACTACTCATCAAAAAAAAAATCATTTGTTCTGGATCCAAGCTTTAACAGGACTTAAGTTTTGATCACAAAATGATTGTTATAACATAGGATTGAGTTTAAAAAAAATTTGCTAAAGGAAAAACAGCTTGTATTGTTATGGAAAAGCAAACAACTGAGCAAATTCAACTTTTATTGAAAAATTCAATCATCTTGTTTTCTAAATTCATGAATATAAGTTGAATAATAAAATAAAAATATGATTTTTAAAAATAAAATCACAAATTTTAGAATTGGAATCAGAGAGAAATTTGGGTTTGTCTGATTTGAACATTTTAAGTTGTCTCGGGTGATCTAAAGGGTTGGAGGGGTCGGGATTGCTAGTGGTGACAAACGAGCCGACGTAGGTGATGGGAAAAATAATTGGAGCCGCTCCAGTTCATCGTAGTGGTAGCGGCGATGGTTTGAAATTTCTAACCCTAATTTTTGTGAGGTCGAGAGTTTTGTTTCGTTCGTCTTCCCCTGTTAATCGAGTGCAACGAAACTTGAGCGGATGGACGTAGGGAGGTAGACAAGGTGGTGGCCGGAGTTGCATGAACTCTGGTGGTCGAGGCAACAAGAACGTCGCGTTGACAGGTTCAGGGAATGTTCGGTTCGAGCGTTTCCAGGTTTCAAGTTTTAGGTCGAATTCGTTTTTCGAAGGACAACGATGTTCAGGTGGATGGCAATTGAATGTAGGGGTGGTGCGCGATTTGCTGGCGATAAGGGAGTTCATCGGAGTTGCCCCGATGGCGAGTGCACGTGCACAGTCGATCGTGTGCACGTTTGAGTGTTTTGGGTTCGGGTTCTTGAGAGCGTGCTTGGGAGAAGAAGTAACTATTTCGAGTTAGTTTTTGGGATGGCTCGAGTTCTCGTTGGTATTGACTGGGAATGTTTTAACTAAAAGGAAAAAAAAATTTAAGTTTAAACTTAAGTAGGAAGAAGAAGAAAACCTGCTTGGGTTGTTGTTCTAAGTTTTATGGCATTTGACTCAAAGCAAATTTTGTTGCCTTGGGTCAGTTGTTGTTTCAGGTTTCTTTTGTAAAACCTGACAGCGATTTGGGATTTAAAACAAATTTAAACAAAATTTAAATTTATATACTAAATTTAAATTCAAAGTTAAGTTTAGTTTTCAAATAAACTTTTGAATCTTAAGGTTTTAAAATGAAATTGGATTTTTAAATCAAGTTTTAAATTCAAGGTTTTAAAAGCAAATTAAATCAAAGTTGTGAATCAAAAGCTTTCTCTTATATAAGCAATAGATGTTATTTACATTTATTTTTAAAGATTATAAATTGAGTTTTAAATTGAATTTATGTTTAAAAGAATAATCATTTTGAAACTTAAATTCGAAATGTAATTTAAATTTAAATTCAAAAGTGAAATGTTTTACACTTAAATATTAGTGAAGTCATTAATAAAGAAATGAATTGCCTTAGAGATAATTAAGTTGATTAAGTGATTTAACTAATATGATAATTAAGGGATGATTTATTCAGTTTACAAATTAATGATTTAGATTTATTTATAATTAGAGATTAATTAAAAATGAATTAAGAAATGTTATTAGTTAATAAAGATAATTAACTAAAGATTATTAAGTATTAATTAAGGTGATTAATTTTAAACAATTAATTAGATTAATTAATTTAGATAATCAATTATAAATTGTTTAAATGAAATTACTTAATGAAAGTAATTAAGGATTAATCACTTATTGTAATTAATTATGGATATTTTGATTAATTTAGTTTAATTAATTTAAGAAAATCATTAGATAAATTGGTAACAAATGATTTGTAATTAATAAATCAGAATTGGATAATTAATTCATAAGTAATTAATTTAATTGGAAATAAATTGAATTAATCAGGACTAAACGATTAATTAATCATGCTTATAAATGTTTATTGAATGCTTGACCTTACTTGTGAATGATTGTATCGTATGAAATGCCTTGCATTGATTGTCCTATCTCATCTGTGATACTTTGTTTTGTGGATTGTGCTATGAATAATTTATTCATTTATTGATGATACATCTGTATATTATCTGTTAATCTGTGATGATTGAATGATGTTGCACTATTGTGTTAAACACCCGGACCACACTTATACACACACAAATGTGGATTTCACAGGGAAATCAATTAAGTCACAGATTTTTGAAGTGATTTTTAAATAGACAATTTGAATTCAAATGTTTTGGAAATGGATTGGGTTTAAAGTGAAAAGCTTTTGAAATGGAATTTCAAAAATGAAATTTATTTTGAATAACTTGATTGAGCTTTGAAATTTAAATATTCTGATTTAAATTTGAATTCAATATTCGAAATTGAATTCTATGATCTGGAGACTAGGGACTAAAGATGTTATACCAGTTTATATGGGTTAAACTATATTAAAGGTATTGATTTGGAAATTTGAATTTAAATTCAAAGGCTTTATCTCGTGTAAATATAATTGGATCTTTCTGAAATGAAACTATTTGTTTTCAAATAATTAAAGCTTTCACATAAGAAATGAACTTCCAATTTGTGTGGAAATGATTTCTAGTTTGAAATGAAAATAATTTCCAAGTTATGAAAATGATTTGAAAGCTATAAGTTAAATCTTTAATTTAAAGATTTTAAACGAGTTAATCCAATTGAAATGGAAATTGATTTGGAAAACCTATGAATGGATCTTTGTGAACTGGGTGAACTTTGTGAAATAAATCTTTTTGTTTAAAGATTTGAAATGGTAATTTGTTTAAACCATTTGAAAGAAAGTTTGAATAATTAAGTTGTGACTTAATTGACATCCCATATCCATATGTTTTAAATGTTGCGCTCACTATTCGGTTCAGCCGGGAGAGGACCTTTGTGTCGTATAACCAATTCCGAATATGTGATTCGACGTTATGGATAGCATTTGAAGACCGACGGTGAAGACCGGGTATTTGTAACAACGATAGGATAACCTATCGATTGTCTCTGCACTGGCTGATCCCCGGTATAGAGATTCCCTAAGTGATGGGAAGTCCGATCGGGATTGTGAATACCCGGATTGCAAGGGCTTCTACGGCAGTTCCTTCGGTTCTGTTCGAACCCGGAACAGACTTGTATGGTTGTATGTCTGACACTAAACTTTGAGATATAAAGCAGATTTCTTTCAAATACATATCTGTTGGTGGCGGAGAATTTATTCTCTTAGCATTAACACCCTTCTCTGAGACGTACAAGCTCAGAGGTTATGTAGTTGAAGGTTATCAGTGATATATTCCCAATTTGGTAGTGTGGCATGCTGAGTGCTGCTGTGTGTTGATGATCATTTGTTGATCATTTGTGATCAGAGCATGGATTTTGTATAAATCGTAGCTTTATGGACGAGACTGCATCAGGACCTCACACCTCAGAAATGGTCGAAACAGGAAAGATGTGGCAAGGTTATGAGGTCGCGCCCTTTAGGGTGTGTCATTCCCTTCTGGTAAAGGGTGGTATTAGGTATGGAGCCCTGATATTTAACCTATGTGGTTGCTCCAATCTCATTTACTGTGTGGTTGTTGCTTAGAGGCACCTCGGATAAAGGTCCCAAAGGACTGGGGAGTGGCATGCTCGAGTAGTAGTTACCTAGTTACAGAGGTAACCTGGCCTTGTGTTGGCAGAGATCCGGATAGGTTCTCGAGACGTCCCGCCAGAGGCAATCCCATGTGGCAGTAGGAAGTTCTTTAGCCTGACCATTTGTTGGAAATCCAAAGAAACAATACGAGCCTTTTACGGTATTAGTTGTACAACCTGTCATGGAATGTGGCGGTAACCTGCTATTGAACATGGTAGCTATAGTAGGCATAAGTGCAAAATGTCTATGCTGGCTAAGATTTATATTCTACTTTCGAAATGCTTTTCTGCACTTTGCACTTATAGTAATAATATCAAAGAAATTCTCTCGTATCAAGCACGTTTGACTATCATAAGAAGAAATCTCCTCTAATTCTGCGTTTGCATTGTGTGTGTGGCGGGAGGTCTTATGGTAGTTTCATTTTCTAAAAGCATTGCGAATTGACTTTAAAATTCTCTCCTTGTTGTTTTTAAAGATAAACTATTTTTGTTACTAACACCAGTCCCATGACTGGTCCGGAGTTTATTGTTCCTTTCCTAAACTCTAGGTGCTCACTATTTTCCACAGAGCAGTCTAGAGTTGGGTTTTCCAGATAGTTAGGGTTGATAGATTGTCGGGAGCAAGTTCAGTCCTTGGATATGGACGAGACTTGTCCTAGTGTATCGTGATGATGGTTCGAGCTGCTGCTGGAGTTCTCTTTTGAAGACTATCTTGAGTTATTAGTTCCGCTGCTGGTGTTAGCTATTTTATTTTCTGCTGCTATTTTATTGTATCATATCTCTGATGTATATCGATGTCTATTGTATCATCTGTTGTATCAGGATGTTGTATCAGATGTCGTATATTGTTATTCATTATTTCTTCCGCTATGTTGTTTACTTAATTGTGTTATAAGCTCCGACGCACCAGGTTCGACGTTTGGATCTGCGGCATTAGAATATGAGTGTCGTATTCGGTGCCGATTTTCGAAGGTCGAGTCAGGATCATTACAAAAACTATATCTGTTTTATATATATACATCATCAGAATACATCATTAGAGTTCAACAACATCAATAACATACAACTGGACAGTCATATAAACTTATCCTCAAAATTGAATACACAGCGGAACAATAATCAAATACGGAAGTACATATCGCCATCCAGCTCAT
Source organism: Allium cepa (assembly GCA_030765085.1). Classification (NCBI taxonomy): domain Eukaryota; kingdom Viridiplantae; phylum Streptophyta; class Magnoliopsida; order Asparagales; family Amaryllidaceae; genus Allium; species Allium cepa. The sequence goes on from CM060945.1 coordinate 84,290,758, forward strand.
CTCCTGAGCTCCACATCATCCTTTCCATTATTCTATAATACTCGGTCTGACCCAAGCATTATAGTTAAATAACACCCGAGTCAGTTAGGAATACCAGCGTGAGAAAACCACACTCAGCTTGATTATTAAAGTTTCAAAAGCCTTTTGAAAACAAAAGCATCTCGTAAGACCACGCCACAAATTTAAAAAACAAAAACACTCAACTAGTATTTTGAAAAAAAAAGTTGATTTGTATAAACTGAAGTATTTTGACAATCCAAGTGTTAATGCTGAAAAGGGAATTAATGTAATAGATTGTTCAAAGGATTTAAATTTGAATTTCAAGTTGAAGTATCAAATATAAATGAATTTATTGGAATTGAGTTACTGAAAAAGGTTTGGATATAACTTTGAAATCTAATTAAACAAATTTACATTACTTTAATTAAATTAACTATTTTAATATTTAAAACTATTTTTAATTTATATTAATCTATTACAACCTATTTAATCCAAGTTAAACTATTTCGCTAATTTTAAGCCAACTAAATTTATTCATTCTATTTTAAATCCATTTACTATAATTTAAATATATTTAATCTATTTTAAAATTTATTTAATCTATCTAAAAATCTACTTAATATAATTTGAATCTACTAAATGCATATTTAATTTATTTAAATCATTTTAAACTAATTAAATCAAATTTAAATATGTTTAAACTATTTTTACCAAATTAACTATTTTAAATCTAGTTAAACTGCTTTAAAATTATATAAATTATTTATAATTTTCTAAACTACTTTCTAAATTTTAAACTATGTAAAGTTGAAGTATTATTATTGAAATCCTTGATGATGACACAACCTAAGTTTGAAATTTGGAATTGATACCTTTTTGAAATTTTAACTTATTGAGTAATATGATGATTTTGGAACGACGATTTAATTAACCTTTCTTATTGATAATTTCAAAAGTGAATATGATTTGAAGGTGAAAATGATTTTGAAAGTGGATACAGTTTGAAAGTGAATGTGATTTCGAAAGAGATGTGATTTGAAAATCAAATATGATATTTTTGATATAAATTGTGAATCGACTTTTGAAATATAAAAGAACCATATGGTGTTAAATAAGCGTTTGGTTGTTAAAGAGACCGGTATCATATATTGTCTTCCAATACCGAAAACCAGTTTAACAACTATGTACGTGGTGGAGATTCCAGAAATGCAGTAGGATGGTCTGGAGAACGAGTTCTGTATGAGGTATGACATGACTCTGACTCCCTTGAGTCAGCTTAGATGTGACTAAAACAGGAGCCACACTGTGCCAAGTGAGGTCGCACCTCCAATCGGGCACATTTCTTTGATACCATTCTATTACTTTGTGATTAATTTGGTGGCCATCCTTGATTTGATACGGGAGCGTGTCTAAGGTGGGCGGTAGTAACTGCTATGCGTTACCACTAGTTTGGATCCGCAATTGGTATATCTACCCTAGCATTGCCTCGAGTGCCGTGTTCACATGCCCTAGAGCGTCTTCTATAAGTTTGTTTTGTACCATACCTATGGAGTGCCCTCTGATAGCCCTCCAGATTACGGAAAAATTATGTTACTGTATAGACTATGGGAATATAAAAAAATGTATTAAGGGGGATATGGGTAACGTCTTAACGCTATTTTAATACTTTATTTTACCATAGACATATTATAATTGCGTATTGTACTACATATTAGATAGCTTAACGGATCATTAAGAGATGGAAATCTCGAGCATCTGTCAAGTTATTGCACTCACGTTAGACACTGGATAGGAGATGTCAAACCCCGTAAAAATTTCTGACGTCGTTCCACTCATATTTACCGTTACTTTAACTCACATAAGATCTTTTAGTTCTGACTCGAGTGTTTTGTCTTTTCAATTCGCTCGGGTCAGCCTGAGCATTTCAAGGTTGAAGACCTTATTTCTAGAGGACGAAGACGAAGATTTGTACTTGTATTATTTATTATGTTCCGCTGCATTTATTATTTATTTCTTCCTGTTTCTATAACTTTGATTTTGTGTTGTAAATGAATAATCAAATGTATTTATAAAACAGCTTCATGAACTGTTATTTGATTATTACATTTTGTCATTCCGCTGTGAGATTCTGTATTTGTTTTTTTCTTTCTTGTTTTTTTTCTTATTTACCCCAATAACAATCTTCCCTTCTATATGGTTTGAATCTAACGTGCGTGGTTCATCGTCGATGTAAACTGTCCAAAAAGACTGGTCATTACAAGTCTTTACTTTAAAATTTTCGAAACTAAACTTTGGATACTTTCTAAAATACTTAGCACTGAAAATTAATTCTCAATTTTGAAGTTTTCAACCATTCAGAATAGTCGGATAAATCAAACTCCAACTCAAAATTGGAAATCGAAAATCAATCATCTCAACAAGATGCACAATCAATCGATCAATCAATCCTAATGCATAGGAGACATGTGTCCATAATATTATTCAATAAAAACTTGAGAACAGAACACCGAGTTTTATTTCAAATCATTTATTATGCATATATGTGTGTGTGTGTGTGTGTATGTATGTATATATATGTATGTATGTATGTATGTATACGTGTGTGTGTATATATCTTTATAATATCAAATCATACTTCAGGGATTTGAATCAAATCACTTTCATTAAACAATCAAAGCCATTATTGTGGCCTCCCCCATTTTAAAACCCGAAAATGAACATCAATGATGCTACGGTCACCACCAAAATTTATTTTCCAACGACATAGGTGAGTTTCGGATTTTCCTTTCTTTTAGATCCTTTGAAATCCCCTTTTTAAAACATTTTGAAATCATTTATAACATTTTTATTAGGAAAATACTTTCAAATTATGCTATTATATTTTTCAGAATCTTAAACCTAATTTCAAAACTCCTGGAATTCAAACTCTCAAATTTCCAATTTGAATTTATTTTTTTGTCATAAATCATATTCATATGAGTCATTATCTTATAGTATTTATTTCAAAAATATTAATTCTCTATTTGGATTAAAATAAAGGGGAATTTTACCGTAAGGGCCTTGTTTAATCAAACAATAAGTTTGTAGGACATAGCTTTAAAATAATAACTTTGCAGGACAAAATTACTTCATACCCTTCTTTCGTTCCATTTTCCCTTTCGCTTTATATCATTTTTCACAGTTGCTAACCAAAACCGAAAATAGGTTTTAGAAAACAAACGATTGATTTACGTTCTCAATATTTCTGCTAAAGCGATTACGAATCATTTATCAGAGCCGCATTTAGATTACAATTACTTCAGCTTCATCAATTTCAGCTTCATCGATTTCAGCTTAAACTAAAATACTTTCATCGAGCAATCTCTACAATCACCTCAAACTTAAATGTCGAACAAGTAAGCTGTATTTTATTTTGATGTAAATGTTTTAGTTAGATGATAAATCGTAGTTAAGTATTCTTTCTTACTGATGCTGATGATAGATTTTGTAATGGATTTAAGGTATTTTAGTTCTTGTTATGATGTAACATAATCGACATATGTTTAATTAAGCGTACCTAAATATTCAATGGCAGATGCTACTAAACCCTAGGTGTTAAACTGAACAAGTTATTTTTATTTTTTGCTATATATCGATTGTTTTTGTCAGCTGAAGTAGTCATTCACTGTTAGATTTTCTTTGCTATTTATAGGTTGTTTTTGCTTGTGTTTGAGCAAGTAAGAAATAAGGCTATTGATTTGTTTATACATAACAGTTTTTGTAATGCATGTAAGATGTTTGTTGTTTTTGTACTGATTTAATGTGATGTAAAGAGTTCATATTCAACATCTTAAAAAGATAAATCTGTTAATCTTTTAATCTAGATGATATAATACAAGAATGTAATGGATTTAACATGTTTGTGTATCTTTGAGTTGCTTTAACATAATTAACTTCAGTACTTGAAAAATCGTATGTATTGTGTAAATATAGTTATGTTGTAATGTTCCTATGTTCAAAAGTTACGAAAGATAAACATATTTCTCTCTTACTATAATTGGTTCAAATCAACTTAACTCTTATTTATCTTAAATAGTGACTAGTATATGTTATACATGTTTGCCCTTTTTATTATTATTTAAAAGTTATTACAAAAAATATACAGCAAATTTACACCCTACTTAATAAAGATAAAAGCATTTATGATTTTATATGCAGAACAATTTAATTAGATAATGAACTATATATTATTTCTGCCTCATCGGTTTTAGCTTAAACTAAAATACTTCCATCGAGCTATTTCTACAATCACCTTAAAACTTAAAAGCGGAACAACTAAGCTATATTTTATTTTGATGTAAATGTTTTAGTTAGATGATAAATCGTAGTTAAATATTCATTCTTACTGATGCTGATAATAGCTCTTATTATATACTTTAGGTATTTTACTTCTTTTTATAATTACCATAATCGACATTGTTTAATTAAGCATACCTAAATATTCAATGGCAGATGATACTAAACCCTAGGTGTTAAACTGAAGAAGTTATTGTTTAGCTGTTAAAAAAGATACATGTATCATCTATTAATGTAAAATATTTAGACTACATGCTAAACCCTAGTTGTGTTTGATAATTACAATTACTTATATTAGATAGGATTTTGTTTTATCATGATTTAAAGTTATTAGAAAAAATATACAACTAATTTAAATTAAACCCTAGTTGGAAAAGATAAAAGCATTTATGTTTTTATTTAAAACATTAAAATACAGAATAAATCGTAGATAAATTTTTATATCAGCTAATACATCTAACATAAATAGTTCTTCACTATTTCTAACATTTCATTATATATGACAATTTTTATGCAGCGTAAAGATGCATATAAGGTCTTCTAAATCAAAGATATTCATTCGAAAAACTACTTGCATATTCATAAATGAAGGTGGAACTCAATGCATAAACATAAGACCTATATCCAATCCTTTCTACAATGAACAAAGCCAGAGACTATCATTATCTTCAACTCCATTGGTAACTGTTTTCCTACTTATGTTTCCCATAATATTTAGTTCTACTCTTCAATTTGTATATACATATTAAATTGGAATCTACATATTTTAAATATAAAAATAGCTAAATTTTTTGAGCTTACATTGCTTACCTTGGTTAATCTGCTATTCTGCCACTACGTGTATGTATACATGTGTGCGTGTGTGTATATGTTTGTACACTCACTTCACGTAGTTTTTGTTGGGTTGATGTGCATTGACTTGAGTTGTTGCTTTACATGCAGTCAGTTATCATGTAGCTTGTCTGCACTTGCATTCTCGTCTTGTCGACTTGTCTGCGTTGGACTCTGGTTTCAATGTGTATGATGTTGCAAATTCACTTGATGTTTCACACATGTATATATGTAATGTCCGAACACTTCAGTTAAGTTTGCTTACTTCATTTGCATTAATCTTGAGTTGTTTTCATATTGCATTTGTTTATGTGTATGATGTGCACTTGTTTGCACTGTCACTTTTGAATCTGACTATTCATTGATGTTGTAGCTTTCATGTTGCATTCATACATGTACATGTTATTACTTCAAGGCTATTGTGACGATGAAATTCTAATAACTGATCAACAATTTGTGATGGCTAATTGTTTTCTAATGCTCTGTTACAAAAGATAAAAGCATTTATCTTTTTTATACAATATTCTGATGGCTATTTTGTGTTTCATTCTCTTTAAGTTTTCAGATTTCTAATTGACCATTACTTAAACAACTAAAAAAGATAAAGCAGATTATCTTTCTACACTTTGAAACTTTATAATTGTAAATTTTCATTTCATCAAATAATTCTTGTTGATTTTCAGTTGTGAACATTCATTTATTTTTTTGTTGGTCTAAAATAGAAATTTGAAAATGTGAAAATTTGAAACTGTGAAAACTGAAATAAGTCTAAAAAAAATTCAAACATTTGTTCTTTACAAAAAACCTGTTGGATTTAACTTGTACTTTTTAAAAAAAAAGAGGTACTTTATATACTAAAAAAGTGCTTTATCTTTTATTTTTTTATATAGAGGTACTTTATATACTAAAAATATCTTAATCTCAAAAAAAAAATAACTTAAAAGATAAAACATATTATCTTTTTATTCAAACATATAATTGACCATTACTTAAACAACTAAAAAAGATAAAGCAGATTATCTTTCTATACTTTGAAACTTTCTAATTGTAAATTTTCATTTCATCAAATAATTCTTATTGATTTTCAGTTGTGAATGTTCATTTATCTTTTATTGGTCTAAAATAGAAATTTGAAAATGTGAAAATTTGAAACCGTGAAAACTGAAATAGGTCTAAAAAATTTCAAACATTTGTTCTTTACAAAAAAAAATTTGGATTTAATTTGTACTTTTTTTTTAAAAAAAGAGGTACTTTATATACTAAAAAAGTGCTTTATCTTTTATTTTTTTAAATAGAGGTACTTTATATACTAAAAAATATCTTAATCTCAAAAAAATACAAAATAATTTAAAAGATAAAACATATTATCTTTTTATTCAAACATATAATTGACCATTACTTAAACAACTAAAAAAGATAAAGCATATTATCTTTATATACTTTGAAACTTTCTAATTATAAATTTTCATTTCATCAAATAATTCTTGTTGTTTTTCAGTTGTGAATGTTCATTTATCTTTTATTGGTCTAAAATATAAATTTAAAATGCGAAATTTTAAAATTGTGAAGATTGAAATAGGTCTAAAAAAAATTCAAACATTTGTTCTTTACAACAAAACCTTTTGGATTTAATTTTTACTTTTTTTTAAAAAAAAAGAGGTACTTTATATATTAAAAAAGTGCTTTATCTTTTATTTTTTTAAATAGAGGTACTTTATATACTAAAAAATATCTTAATCTCAAAAATACACAAAATAATTTAAAAGATATAACATATTATCTTTTATTCAAATTTTTACGTAGTAAGATATTTTTTTGATAAACTTGTTATTTTTACCTCCTAATTGGTTTTTTGATTTTCCTAAATATAGAATCAGAGTGGACCAACTGAAGAATTACCTAATGTGAATGAAAAAGAAGACTTCATATCTGATGATGAAAAAACGATTTCACAACAACTGGCTGAAGAAAGTACTGATTTGGATGAGGTTGATCTGTATGACATTAAAAAATAGCCAAAAAGCGAAAAAGGCAACAGTACATAGGTACTTAAAATTTAATTTGGATGCAATCTATGAAGTGATGTCAATTATAAAGGAGAAACACATTCTTTCACCTGAAGCAAAAGATTTTTTTAGAAAAAACACCATTCAAAAACTTCTTCAATGTTTTTCTTAGAGATTCAATAGCATGACAAGATTTAAGGAAAAGTGCTTCGAATTTAGATGATATCATTACTTCTTTTGATGAAAAAGAAAATGCTTTCACTCAAAATTACTCCTAAAGAAGTCAGTCTAATTGCAGCGACCCGACTTCCTATCTCCAGGAAATCGCATCACTAATAAAGAAAGAAAGGGATAGAAGAAGAAAAGAAACAGAAAGAAGAACACAACAACAACAGATAACTCACAGCGGAACGAATGAAATATAATATATCACATAAAATTTACATAGTATCATATTACATCAGAGTACACAACTTATATAACACATATTAGACAGTTATAAACATCTGTCTAATTCACACATCTCTGATACACAAGATACATATACAACATACACAGCGGAAACATAACATATCTACACGTGGAAGCCTCCTGCTCCATATCTCCTCCAGAATTCGTCAAGCTAACCTGAATCACTTGACTACTCATACATAATATGAGTACCCAAGAGTTTAATAAAACAGAAAATAAACACTCGGGTCAGACAGGGGTCTGGTGTGAGTAAACGGTGTAAAATTGCTTAATTTTAGAAAAACCTTTGAAAAGAAAAGGTATCACGTAAGACTTCCCACACATAAACATGGAAAAAAATTTACCTTACGCTAACCAAAACAATTGATTGGAAATCCAGTGATATTATAATAGTGTCTAGGGTTTTCAAGTAAATAAGAAATAGCCGAAATTGTTACATGATTAAATTCCATCTACTAGGCACAAAAGTGGGTAATACAAACAAAACCGTAGGGTCTCGTAGGGAAAATGGGTTTCCATCAATGGCAGGGCTACTGGGGTACCGCCCATCACAGTACGTGGCCTAGATCACCGTACCGAGGAGCCACCCTAACTCCCCTACAACACAAGGCCGGAACCATCCCTTACTGGACAGTTCCGAACAAGACAACCCCGGCGGTTGTCCGGAATTCAACCGCCCCACACAGCCGAATAAAAAGGGACTTCTAGACAGGAGTAAATCTTGCTCTCAAGTGGGGGCTACCCACGAAGCCTTGCTGCACCTCCCCTGTTTCAGCCATTCCCGGTTGATGAGGCTTGAGGCTGCGATTACCTTTATAAAACATATCTCTTAGAATGCTCATCGCCCGCCTGACGATGTGCTGAAAGCATTCAATCCATACAAGTTCGTTCCGGGTTCGAACGAAACCGAAGGCACTATCTCGTTGCACTCATTTTGGAATCACCCTCAGAGTCAACGACTATAGCCCTTGCACTCTAAATCTCCATCTCGAACCTATAAGTACTATTCCGTCAAACTCATTACGAAATCACCCACAGAGTTATACTGACATATAGCCCTTACACCTCGAGTCTTCACTTGCTCCACTTGGATTAACGACCTAACGTTTAATTGGAATCGATGTGGTTTTCGGATATCCAAATATGGAAACCCGATCCCGATCTCATCGAAACCAAACGCCATTTTAATGTCCAAGTTGTACTTAAGGGTTTAAACAGTTTAACTTATATTCAGGATGGTATATAAACAGATAGATGAATCACATTATCACTATAGATAATTCATATAAACCATTCATCTCACAAAGCAGCATATCACAACATAGTTATCCAAATCATCCAGTATTAACCAATCACCCAATACCAATCATTCAACATCCAATATCAATCATCCAATATCAACCATTCAATATTAACCAATCACCCAAAGCAGAATTGATTAACTCTAAATCAATTTAATTAACCTCTAATTAAATTAATTACTATCCTTTAATCACTTGGATTTTCTTAATCCTGCTTCATTGATTTATTACTAATCAAATTCATTAATCATTTCTTAATTATCTTCCTTAATTAATCTTCCTTGATTAATCATCTTTAATTACGTTCAAGTAATTATCCTTAACCGTATTCAGTAATTAACCTTTAAATATTATCATTAATTACAATAATTAATGATCCTTCATTTATTAATTAACTATAATTAATTACATTAAACCTTAATTAATTACAATTAATTAATCTCACTTAAATTAATTACTTTTATTAATCACCTTGATTAAATTCATTAATTACATTAACTAATGATCCTTATTAATTAATTATTCTTTTAATTAATTAAATAATTAACTTGAAATTAATCATCTTATTAATCATAAACAGTAATTAACAACTTATAATTACTTATCTTAATTAATTAACTTCTTAACTAATTATATTAATCCTTTGATTAATTACTTTAATTAATTAATCTTTAATCACTTCATTAAGTAATTATTAAACCATTTAATTAATGATTAAATCCTTAATTAGTTACTTTATTAATTAATTACATTTTAGTTAACTACACTTAGTAATTAATCTTAAATTAATCTCATTCGTTAATTAATTCATCACATTAATTAATTAACTAAAATAATTAAGTAGTTAACTCTTAATTACTTACATAAATAATTATCTCTAATTACTTCTTTAATAAATCTTAATTACTTTCTTAATTAATTACTTAATAAATAATTAATTCCATTATTAAATAATCCTTAATTCTTTAATTAATTAATTATTCCATAATTAATTAACTTCAAAAACAATTATATTAATCAATTCTTAATTGATAACATTAAGTGATTAACCTTTAATCACTTCCACTTTAATTACTTCCATAAGTAATTACTTCCTTAATTACATTCAAAAATTAACCATTGATTACTTCATTAAACAATTTAATTAATCCATAATTAAGTGATTATTTAAAATTTAATAAATAATTAACTAATTATTTAAAATTAATTAAACAATTAATTAATTAACAACTAATATTTAAAAATCTTTAATTAATTAAGAAAACATTTATCTTAATAAATCTCTTTACTTATTATCAAATCATATTTATTAAGTATGCATAAGTTTATACAAAGATAAATTAACCCTATTTATCTTCATAATTAAATTATTTGAGTTAATTAAATTTTTAATAACATAAAAACGAATCATTCTATTTGGATTCAAATTCTTAACATTAACCTTATTGGGAAATAATGCATTTTGAAATCAATTTCAAATTTAATACGTTATAAATTATCTAATTTAAACTTATTAATTTTCAATAAAAATTTGAAAACTTGTTATTAAAACATTACTTAACACTTTACTTAAATTTTGATTTAATATTTAAATTCAAACATTTCCTTTTTAAACTAACATTCAAAATTAAATGAAGTTAATTACTTTAAAAAGAAATCATCTTAAATAAATTTAAATTTAAAATAGATTAAATCAACATCTTATTTAAAAGTTTAGTTACTACATTTCAAAACAACAAACCTTTAACTTATAAATTTATTTCCTTTTTATAAAACTTGCTTAAAATTTTAAGCTTAGTTTTATTTATCAACATCAAGTTCTAAGCTGCAACTTCGTCACTTAATTAAATTTTTTTACAGTACTTACACTATACAGAACTAACAAAAACAAAACAACCTATGATACTCGAGTATGAACACTAAACTACTCGACCAAACCTCGTGACAAACCCCAAAGCCAAGGGCTTCAAAGCGACACCATGAAATCGCATGCTCCACTCCGAGTCACCACCCTGAAAACACGAGAGTTCCTTCAGTACGAACTCTTCTTCCCCAAATCAAAACTCCCTGTTTCAATGTCGTGCACGGTGCACGTGCACCGTTCGTCCCGGCCGACGTCGATCACCACGACGATCCCTATCAACCCCAAATTCTCATGCGAACACAAATCCAACCCAATTCGAACAAACAATCACTCGAGTCGAATTCGAGCATCAAGCTCGAACAACTGCAGCTGCCTCAATCCGAAAATCACCCATGGACGTTGCCAACGACGCCGTACAACCTTTGCCATCCCCATCATCGATTCGCCACATCCCAAGCATCGTCCCCTCAAGAAGCGATCACCTCCGATCATTAGTTCGTGAAGCAATTTATCTCGATAGTAGGCCAAAGAATAAGCAAGCTTAAACCCTAGTTCGCTAAATTCCTAATTCCTCAGTCATTAGAAAAATTTTAAGGTATTTTTCCCATGATCCTAGATTCATAAAAAAGCTTCGATCCAAATTACAGCTACAATCATCATGTTTTACTTCGGCAATTCACCAAAACAACTAAAAAGTTCAGACTTCAAATTCTCACTAATTACACAACTAAAAACCACAAATTTCATATCAAAATTCATGATTTACTAGCTACATGCATGTACTTCAATTTGAAATTTAAGGTAGTTGATTTATTGACTAAAATTTGTTTCACTATTAATTCTTTCTTTTTATAAATATTTGTTGCATTTTAAATTATGAACCTATTTTTAAATTTATCAACAAACCATGATAAACAACTTTTATTCAGATTTCCAGATCTAATATAGTTTAGATTAAAGATTTTTTTTTTTTTTCTTTTGAAATTTCCTTAGGAGAACAGTTTTCCGTCAAAGAACAGAGATGATCCACAACTGTTTCCTATTCTCTAGCATTTCCTTTCAACAACATACACATTTAACAGTACCAATATTCATTAACAAGCCAAATCCAACTCTTGCAGCAATAAATTCAATTATATTATGATAAAAACTGTTTTTAAAATAGTTTACTCACTTGTTTATTATGCAGAGCACGGCAGAGTAGGCTTTTTACTACTTCCAGGCTTGAACATTTAATTTGAAAAACTGTTTGATTTTGCATGTTGTTGAAATCCTACTGCTTACTGCATGCCTTCAATTAGTTGTTTAAAAGTTGAGATGGATCTTGAAGTTGCAGGTTGAAATTGCAGAACTTATTTTGCAGATTTCCACTTTGCAGTTTGAAAATGCTGATTTAAATTGTTGTGAAGAACTTTGGGTCTTCAATTCCAGGTTTGATTTTCTTTTGTGATTATGAATTTAAGGTAATATTTGTTTTTAGTTTTGGTTTTAGTTTCCAGTTTCAGGTTTCTGAAAGTACATTCTGGTTTTAGTTAAGAAAGAACAAAGGAAAAGAGTTTTGAGAAAACTAATTTCTTCTTAAAATTTTTATTTAAAATTAAAATAAGTATTTTGCCACTTGTTTGGTACGCTTACATTTGTCATATGCTTGCTTAATTTACTTACATGTGTTATTAATGTAACTTAAGATGATAACACATACTCATTTGTATTTTAATAATCCTTTATTTAGTTTAAATGTAGATATAAACTTACATAATTAAGTTACTTTGTTAATAAATGCTTACTTATGTATTTATATGTATTTATGAAATGTTTATACACATTAGTGAAATGTTTTTATGAAAATAAGGTTTGAATTTTAAAGAAATATACAAGTATGAGATCTTTGTACATGTATTTTATTAGCATTTTAAAAGAAAGCAAAATAAAATGTTTAAATCTTTTTAAACCATCATATTTAAAATAAATAACAAATCCCATACTTTGAAAACAAATGAATTAATTTTTATATTAAGTTTTGAAAAATATTAAATTTTAAAACAAAGCTTTAAATTATAATATTCATACAAATATAGATTATTAATAGATTAAATTTCAAACAAATCCAAATTATAACATATACATACATATATATATTACAATTTGAAAATTCAATCTTTATATAAAACAAATGATATTTCTATTCACAATATATATCCATTATATATATTTTAAACAGAATAAAATTTCATTAGCTTTTGAAAAACAATTCATAACAAATTTTTAAATTGTTAAAAGATATTGATCACACTTACCAGATTAAATATTTGTTATCCATGAAAAGATTAATTTCACCAATTTAAACTAAAATTATAAAGAAAATTTATCAAACCAATATAATTATTATTACAGGTTATTAAATCGATATTGCCTCAAATTCCGGTTCGTTACACTAATTTTTGGAATGCCATTAGCTGGAGAAGACTTATTTCCTATACCAGCTTCTAACGAAGCCTAAGCCATGGAAAGTTTCTCCAATTTTTTAACTGCCACTTTTGAAGAAGAAGACATAATCAGCCAAAAAACAGTAACAAAAAGATTGAATACATTGTTAGAAGAGGAAAAAGGAAATGAAGATATAGTGAAATTATTATTATTGTTGCTGGTTATAACTTTCCTTTTTCCAAACAACCAAAGCTATATGCAATGGGGTTTCTTCCCGAAGTTGCTGAATTTAAAAAAATTCAATTCAATTTCTTAGCCGCGAGCAATATGTGAAAATGTTTTGAAAAATGTTATAAAGTATCATGCTGACCATAGAAGTATACCAGACTGTACTATGGTGTTACTGGTATGCTTTCATAACTTTAACTAAATATAGATATATTCAAATTTATATTTAATACAAAAATATAAATGCTTTTATCTTTTTCTTGCAGTACTGGATTTGTGAATGAACACAAATAATTGATGAGGATGAAAATCTGCAATCCAAAATCCCAAGAATGAGCAAATAGGATTTATCGAAACTGAAAGATTTGGACCTCACTGAAGTTGACAATGACAAAGTATGCTATTTCTTTTAACTGTACATTTTTTTGATTTCTTGGAATGCAATTTTTTGGAATGTTAGTAGCCTAAAAAATAGAAAACCAAATGAGTATAGAAAGTATATTTGCAAGCTTAACTTGTCTAGTACTTCAACGACAATATATGAGCAAGCTTAACTTTAAATTTATTTATTGTAGATTTTAAAAAAAAATTGCAGCTGCAACAAAAGAAGAGAAAGAATTTCCTTCCAATAAAATAAAAGCTATTGAGGTGGAAGAAGACCGAAACAACAAAACAAAATTGGATAAGTGCCAGGAAGACACAAGTGTGAAAAAAAATTCCAAAGAATGTGCTAATAACATAATGGAGCTACAGTCAAAAGTCAATTTTTTTGTTCTGAGATGAAAAATGATGAAGAACAATTAAATGAGGAAAGACATTTAAGAGAAGTGGCTGAAAAAAGAATCTAGATTCTTGAAGTGAAGCTCCAGAAGTTGGAAAATTTAGAAAAGCACGATGTGAAGGAAAAAGATAATTCGAACAAAAAACCCGAAGCTGAAAAAGGTAAAAAAATTGATGGTATGATTCACATAAATAGTTCTGCTAATTTTCCAACTTTTGATATTATGCAAACTCAAGATTTCATACTAGAAAAGCAGACACAAGATAGTTTAAAATCTGACAATCTGAAAGAGCCTGCTCAAGTAAATGCTTCTGAAAATCCTATTGTTGTTGAAGATATTGTCCTAAAAGAACCAAAAAAGAAGAAGAAGCCAAGGAATGTTGACAAATGTCCACTACTTAAATATCTTACCGAAGAAAAAAAAGAAATTGTCAAAAAAAATTCAAAATTCTTGGAGGAAACAAGTAAGTAACTAAACTACTTTTCACTCAATTGACTTCAATATATATTTATTCCAATAAGATATGCACATAAATTATAGCAGAACTTTTGTCGTGTTGATATGCATATAAATATTCTCCATGTTTTTTTGTCATATAGAGATCAAATCTGTGTTTTATATTATAAGTGCCATAAAACCAGGACTAATTTAATACCCATGTTTTTTTGTCATATAGACATCAAAAAAACCAAACTAAACTAAAAAGATAAATTAATTTATCTTTACTTTTCATACAAACTTCTACAACTATTGTTATTTTCTTTTATTAACAAATATTTCATTACATACTAATCTTAATTTTTCAATATACTAATCTTAATTAATTTTCTTTTATACTGTAAGTGCCATACAACACAGAGCATACTAATCTTAATTTTTTAGTGATGAAGCATTTACTTGTGATGATGGAAACTTCATCACCATCACAAAAAGTATGATAGAATAACTTCTCTATGGAGAATATATTTTTGGTCAAGTAAGTACAAAAAACTATACTTTGCGTCATTATAAATTCTATTCTTTGCTTCATTATAAAATCTATACTTTATCCATATTTTTTTGGAAATGTAGGTTATTGATTGGTTTTGGTTCAGAAAAACAAAATTATTAGAACAAAGTTCTAGCATTATATATGTCAACACAACAATGACATTAAGTGAACTATAATGTAAAATTTATTTTGTTTCTAAGATAAATTTTCTGAAATTGTTTTTTAACAAAAAAGCGCAACAGATGGAAACTAGAAAATATCAAAAGAAATATGTTTAATCCGTTTATTAAACAAACACTTCTAAATCCATTATGTTGCAATATATTATTTTCTATACATGGCAACGAACATTGGAGCTTGCTAGAGCTAGTAATGGAATCATGTACATGGAACCATTATGATTCTCTACACTTGACCACAAGATCTAAGACATTAAGAAGCGGACATTCAAAGTTTGCTATTAATGTGGTAAGTAAAAATACACAGAAAGTAAAAAAGATAAATACATTTATCATTATTATAAAAAAGTTATATATATATATATATATATATATATATATATATATATATATTTGGCAGAAAGCAGCGGTAAACAAAATCAATAAAGACTTACGAAACGCAAGCGAGAAAACAATTCTGGGAAAGTCTACATTGATTAAAAATGTTAACTGTGCTCAACAAAGCAACGGGTAATTTTCTGGATACTGGAGATTTTTATGCAACAATGAATGTTACACAATAACTAAAATTTTAACAAATGCAGGTTTGACTTTGGAATTTTCGTAATGATGTTTATCCAAAAGATAGCACAAGGAATGGACACAACATCGAAAATCAGTCTAGAACAAGTAAACGCATTTAGAGCACAGATAACTGCACAAATTCTATGTGATGAACCATACTACTGGACAATTGAAAATTTCTGCTGTTCAGCTTCAGTAACAAAAAAATTTGAACTGACAATGATAGCAACAAATTCTTTGATGTCTAACAGTCTTTTCATCATACATTTGTTAAAATTTTATTTGATTATAGATTTTAGGCAGTATATCTAAATTTATTGATGAATTTGTAATGGTTGACTTAGGCCATATGATTAGAATTGTAAAACCTACTTGCAGATGTTGTAGACTTGAGTTTGTTTATGTGTATGCTGTGCACTTGTTTGCACTGTCACTTTTGAATCTGACTATTCATTCATGTTATGTCCTAGAAAAAAATTGGGCCGTATAGTACGGAGTGTCTTTTCAAATCTGCCAAGCCAATTAATGCATTTGTTGTTAATAATTTGTTGTTAGTCCATCCAAACTCTGCATATTTGAATAATATTACATGTTCAAGCTCAAAAATTATTAATATAGAACTACACTCAAGTGGACAACCGAAGAATGTAGACACAGATGTTCTCTTTAGCGACTTCAGTAAAGAGTGCATAGACCAATCTAATAAGGATAGAATGTCTGATTCCACAGAACAAAACACCACTTCCTTTCGAGCTTCCAAGTCCAGTAACACACGAAAAGTTAGGACAGTTGAAACCCCTTTTGAATTCAAAGCCTCAGCAAATTCAGATGTGGTCGACAATCCTGCATGGCATACCATGGTGAATCAATTAAAAGGAAAGAACAAAAATTTGAAAAAAGCAAAGTTACTGGGGAATGCTACTCCCCTAGAAAACATTAGCAATTCTGAAGACAAGTTATAGATGGAGTTCCTCTTTTGGAACATCAGGGGTATGAATGCCTCATCCAAACAATTGGAAATTATGAGATTATTGAATAGCAACGGGTTTTCTTTTATTAGCATTCTTGAAAATAAACTCTCATTAAATAATATTGATAGCTTCATGAATAAAGTCCAAACTAAACGGAAATTCTCACATAATATTTTAGACGACCAGAAATGTCGTATTCTTATAATTTGGGATTCTACTCAGTGGTCTAATATTATACTTCACACGAATGATCAATACATTACTGGTATCCTGCATAATTCTAGTAGTCTAAGTGTGATATGTACTCCTGTTCATGGCCACAACGATGAAATAAGGGGAAAGGACCTATGGAACTATATCATTGAACAATCTTTGAGTGTTAACCTGCGTTGGTTAGTGGCAGGTGATTTTAACTCAATTTTATCACCCACAGAAAGACTAAATAATGGTATTTGTACTAATATGGGTGATCAAGAATTTATGAACTATATAAAAAAATCAAATCTAATTGAACCAGATTTCTCAGGTAATTTCTATACATGGAGAGAAGGCCTTCATTTCTCTATACATAGCAAAATTGATAGAGTGTTTGTAAACTATTTATGGTTTGAAAAGTTCAAACAATACGGTATAAATTTTGGAAATCATTTCATTAGCGACCACACTCCTATCATGATTAAACTATCTAATCAGAATATGAAAAGAAGGTGCATACCATTCAAGTATAATAACTCGTGGCATCGACAAAGAGGATACCAGAACGTCATACAGCCAGTTTTGGAGCAGGAACTCCCAGGTAATGCTCTCTACAATCTCCTCTGTAAATTGAAAACTGTGAAGTCTAAACTAAAATTTTTGATATCAAGTAAAAGCAATATATACTCAGTATTAGACAAGTTAAAGGAGGAAACAAATGATATCTTTAAGCAGTTAGTTCGAGAACCTCTAAACAATTATCTAGTTGAAGAATACTGCATGAAAAATGACCAGATACATGATATAATGAGGAATATTGCGATAGATAATGAACAAAGAATGAAAATAAACTGGTTGACTAAAGGAGATAAACCCACAGAGTTTTTCTTCTCGAAAATCAATAATATTAAACCATCAAGAGGGAATAATCTCATTCTACAAGACAATGGATCTTGGTATTCAGCATCAGAAAAAATTATTTCAGCAGCCATAACATATTTTTCATATCTCTTTTCATCGGCTATAGACAAATTACAATTTCCAGACATAATTTGCAAGAAAATCCTATCGGAAAATGCAAAAGTAAGTCTCTGTAAACGTTTTCTTCTTGAAGAAGTTAAAAATGCAGTTTTCCAGATTAATGACAATAGTTCCCCTGATCCGGATGGAATAAATTCTAAATTCTACAAAATTCATTGGGTGCAAATCAGATATGACATATGGAATTCTATGAACAGTGTTCTAAAGTCAAGGAAAATTATTAAAGAAATCAATCATACGTTTATTTGTCTCTTTCCAAAAAACCAAATGCAGTGGATGTGATTGATTCAGACCAATCTCTTTGTGTAACGTATCTTATAAAATTCTTGCAAATCTTTTATGCAACAGAATGAAGTTACTCATGAATGATCTTATCTCCTATAACCAGAATGCATTCATCCCTGGAAGAGTTATTACAGATAATTCCCTTCTAGCCTACGAAATGATTAGAGGTTTCAACAGGAAAAAAATTAACAATTTGTGTCTGAAAATTGATCTGCATAAGGCGTATGACAACATTAATAGAGATTATATTCAACATATGCTGATCTCAATGAATTTCCCCCTCAGATTTGTGGATCTCATATATGAATGTATTACTACCCCCACTTTTTCGGTGTTAGCAGAAGGATCACCATATGGTTTCATAAATAGTTCAAGAGGCTTAAGACAAGGTGACCCCCTCTCACCATATCTGTTCGCCATAGCTATGGAATATTTGACTATTAACTTGGACATGGGACTTCACAAAGGTAATTTAAACCCCATTTACCAAGTAGAACCATTGATCATGCACTTGATTTACGTAGATGATATTCTGATTTTAACCAAAGCTACAGTTCAAAATGCCATCTTTGTCAAGCATGTTTTTCAAAATCTGAATAACAAAACAGGGCCGGAGTTAAACCCCAAAAAATCTACTCTATTTCTTAGCAAAGAGGCCACAAATAAAAATCAAATAGCCAGCATCTTTAATGTTCACATTGGTAATCTGCCAATGTGATATCTAGGCATACCATTATCGAATAACAAATTAAGAGCAAGGGATTTTGGAGGGTTGATAGACCAAATAAAAAAAAGTTTAATCATTGGCAAAACAAGATGTTAAACATCAATGGCAGAGCTGAATTAATAAAAACTGTAATTCACCCTATATTGCAGTTCTGGCTTCAATTCACATAATTCCCACTGACAGTTACACAACGAATTAATACTTTGTGTGCAAATTTTTTATGGAAATCTAAAGCTTACCAAATGAAATGGGAAGAGGTGTGTAGAACTAAAACTGAAGGTGGGTTTGGTATAAGGAAAATTGAAGATATCTCTAAAGCAGTGGCTACAAATCTTTTGTGGAAATTTATCAATTGTGATACTCTATGGGCTAAATGGATTCAAAATAAATGCTGTAAAAATGCAAACTTATGGAATGCTACCATAGACCCTACTACATCATATACTTGGAAAACCTTACTTCGAGCAAGACAGTGGTGCAAAGGTCTCATTACTAAAACCATTGTCAATGGGGATACCACATGCTTATGGTTTGATCCTTGGATTAATGGATCCTCATTAGTAGATAAAATAGGCTGAAATGTCATGTCAATGGTTAGAGGATATGACAAAAAAGTATCTGTTTTGATCTCTAACAATAAATGGAAACAAAACATTAATTATGTTCCAACTCAGTACCATCAAACTATACACAATATTAACATTCAGCCTCAGTTGGAAAAAGACTACTGGAACTGGATCCGCAGTAACAATGGACAATTTACATTGAAGTCGGCATAGAATCACCTAAGAGATAAGCACTCGGAACATTCCTGGACAAAGATCATATGGGGTAAGGGATGCGCTCCTAAAATGTCAACATGTGCTCTACTAGCCATTCAAAACAAATTGAAAACTAAGGTGGAACACAAATATTGACCAACAGTGCAATTTATGCTCAAGTCAATTAGAAGACAGCGACCATCTTTTTTTCAATTGCCAAAACTTAAGTAGATTATTGGAAAATATCATGCAAAAACTAAACTTAGATTTCAATCTCAACTTCAATATTAACCAAATTCTGGAATGCATAAGTAAAGGAAACAAGACTCAAACTTTAATTAGACAAATCACCAACATTGCTTTCACTTCCCTGATTTAGAACATTTGGTGTGAGAGAAACAACAGAATCTTCAGAGGAATTGAAATGCCAACATCTATCAGAAGCATCCCAATAAATCAAGATGTTAAAATTCTTATGAAATATATAATCAAGAATCAAGAAGTAAGCAGAGATACAAGACTTATCTTCGATAACTGGAACTTCGTCATGAGGCCTTGGGAACCTCAGCATCCCCCCTGATTTTATCCATCTTCCCTCTGGATGCTGTTGGCTTCCCTTTTTCGAAGCTTTTAATGTATCCTTATTGATTCAGCTCTCTTAGATCTACCTTCTCGAGATCTGTGCCACTGCTTTTTCTCCCCATGATTTTGTTTTCCACTCGAGAAAGAAGTTTCATCGCGTTTTTTATGAAAATTCTGTCCTTTTCCTCGTGAAGGTTGACCTTTTGCATTTTTTATTTTGCTTGTAGTCTTGTTATCTTTGTCAACTGACCAAGTTGTTACTACGGATGGTTTTGAGTGCATTTTATACTTTGTTCAACGCCTCCATCTGTTCAACAACTTGGATCCGTCTTTATAGTGTATTAATGTTAATATATGGAAGTGATATGTACTCTTTTTCCTTGTAAGGCACATGTTTAGGTTAGGGGGATTGCAAGGTTTTAATGAGGCATATCATGGAAATATATTCCCTTTCTTATTAATAGAGTACCTATTTCTAAAAAAAATTGTTGTTTATTCGGTACAGTGTGGAAAGAAACTTATCCGACAAATTAGCTAAGTCTGATTACTGATATTGTTTTTCCACTAGAGCACCACTGAATCTCATTACGATTATTATATATGTTGTTTCTAATGCAGTCTCTTTCTCATATACATTGCATTCATAGCCATTAAAAAGGCCAAAAATAATACCATTTCTGCTGAAATATATATTTGCACTACTTGATTTGTAAATACATGCATAGATAGTTTAACAGTCATATGTCAGTGATTTTACTTGTGTTTCTCGGCTAACAGCCTGACTTCTTTAGATTTGGAAAAGAAGCAGAGAGATTTCAAACGCTTTAATGGACCAGTTTGTGAACCAAAGGCAGTTACCATCAGAAGTATTTCCTGCAGCTTTAGGAGCATCAACCGACCGTAATTGCACACAAGTTGAATATTGCTTTCTTGAAAAAAGAACTTATTAGGAAGAGATAAATAACTATTGGAGATAGATTGGTATTCCACCGTTATTAAAAATCAACAAATATTTCTACATAAACAAGATTGAAATCAATGACCGCAAAATAAAACATACATGTTTATGCTAGCAATATACTTAAGTCCTAAGCTTGTTCGAGGTCAATTATATATCAATTTATCTTTTTTAACAGAACTAACAACATTGTATTTGAAATAACAGTTAAACATAAACAGTTGCATACAACCAAAAGTAATCAAAATCAGATTATATCCAATTCAACACATGCAATAATCCAAATATTCAGCTCAAAGTATTCATAGAACAACCAAGTATTCGTAGAACAACCAATCAAATACATTGGACTAAAACAATCAACTCAATTATTCAACTTAAAGTATTCATAGAACAACCAATCAAATACATTGGACTAAAACAATCAACTCAATTATTCAAAGAACACCCCCTTCTATTATGTTCTAGTTTTTTACACTTTCCACATCTGTTTTGCTTAGCATGAAAATCAACCACTTCAATCCTATTCATCCTAGGCCTACCAGCTACAGGAACAGGCTTAGGAGAAAGAACAATAGATGATTCTTCAGCTTCAATTGCTTCCTTATGAAAAGTTGGAATAGGATTGATCAAAGTGAATACGAAGCTCGATAATACTCGACAGTAAAGTAATTCTCAATATATTCATAAACAGAATTTCGGATTAAAGAAATACACTTCAAAGCATGCGCACAAGGAAAACCTATCACTTTCCATCGATTACAACTGCAAATGCGATTTTTAAGATAAACCTTTTGAGATGTTGGAGAATGAACTTCAAAAATATACCTACAAAATGTAAAATTAAAAATAGTTAAAATATATAACCAGATTGCATTTCCAAAAAGGGATTATTATCACTATATATATTCTCTCTAATATATCTAATAAATAAGACTCAATTCATGTGCATATTCTTAAAGATTACATAATCTATGCTATAAGGGAAGAAAAAAAAAGATAATGTATGTTTGCTCATGAATTCTGCATGTAAGCATTGCTCAATATTTCCATTATATATTTACTGTTAATCTTTAGATTTACAAACTTGAAAATATCTTGTCACAGCTTTCAGTTAGACCAAAAATCATAAACACCAACAAAATGAAATCATAACACAGGCTGCATAGCAAGTTGGAAAAAGATAAATGCATTTATCATTTTTCAGAAACTGTGAACATCATGTAAAAAATAGAAATACATACCTAGATGATTTAGAAACACTCCACCCAAATCCTTCTTCCTTCAATTTTAACAAACGAGCTTCCATTTTTGGACATAGCACACTAGTCCACTTTGATGCCTCTTCTCTACGATTGGACATTTGCATCATCAGTTTTATCCTACTTCCATCAAGACAAGCAGTAACAGGCAAACTTCTTTCATCCAAAATCCAAGAATTAAAACTCTCAGCTACATTGGACTTATCTTCACCATATCGCTTCCCCGGAAAAAACAAATCGGCCCAATGATCATATGGTTCATCATTCAAGTACTCTATAGCTTTGGCACCTCCAATTTCTTTGTACTTGGACATGGCTTTTTCAAACTCATGATGATTAGAAGCTATAGCACAACGCTCAAGTAAATGAGCTACCCAAACACCCCTTCCACTTTTCACAATGCTAGCAATATTATTTTGCATATGATGCAAACAATAAGAATGATGACTATTTGGAAAAAAAATTGGAATACTTAACAACAAACCCCAGTGTCTATCACTTAAAAAAGTTAATATTCTATCACAACTGAGAGCATTCTTTAGGTGTTTTAAAAACCAACTCCAACACTCTTCATTTTCTTTGGGAACAAGAGCCATTGCTAATGGGAAAAAACCTGGAAAAAAACAAAAAATAATAATTCACTGTTTATGTACTACATTTGAAACAACAAAATGCATTATATTTGAAACAGTATTATCTAATAGTAGACAATCACATGAACACTATACCCTCGGCCAGAATAAAAAAGGAAAAATCAATTTCCTAGAGGCAATTCATCCTTTTTGAAAAAAAAATTGCTACTTGAATGTGTAATCTACGCAGAAAGGGAAGAAAATGCAAAGATATGGTACATAATTCCTGCATACAATACAAAGAATTATATTCGAACTTCTAAAACATATATACTTTTATCTTTTCTATATGCTGTTTAAATCATTTGTATACCTTATGTAAGAACTTTAAATAAAGAGAAAAATGATAAATATGTTTAATATGTAGTAGTATCTATGATATATAACTACGGCTAAATATGTTATTCAATTCTTTATCTTAAAAGATAAATGCATTTATCCTTTTTAACTCCTATATACACTAACATTTTGTACATCAAATTAAAGAACATTAAATCTTTTACAGTATTTGTTTTGGATCAAATTTACAATAAGAAGGAGCATGGCTGTACATTGAACAATTGTACCTATTTTGTAACTAGTGCAACTAGATTGAAGATGTTAGAGATAAAAACATATATGCATTTATTGTTTGAAATATAACAAATTCTGGTAAATTCAGAATAAGCAGTAGGTATCATGACATTTGGTGGATAAACTGAAAAAATAAAAAATTTACATTATGCATCTATCAAAAAAATTGTGAGTTTGAATTCATTTCTGCAATAGTTTCACATGCTAATCCCTAACGCAGAAGAAACTATAATGAATTGAATAGGATATTACTACATTTGAAACAACCAAATGCACTATATTTGAAATAGTACTATATAACAGTAGACTAATCACTTGAACAAAACGCATTATGTACACAACAAAATTCACTAGAATAATAACTTAAAGAAACAGTACTATGTTACATAAATTTATAACAAGGACTAATGCAAACAGTATAAAATAAATACAACAGCAAAAAAAAAGAAAAATCAATATCAGTACCTTGATTCCCATTTTTTGCACTGGCAGCCATCAAAATACAACTTTGCCCTTTCAAAAAGGTAGCATCTAAAAACACTATAGGACGACAATAGTTAAATCCAAATATACATGCCTCATAACATACAAAATATAACGATCCTGACTCGACCTTTGAAAATCGGCACCGGATACGACACTCATATTCAAATGCCGCGGATCTAAACGCCGAATCTGGTTCACCGGAGCTTATAACACATTAAGTACAACACCGTGGAAGAAATGAAATAAAACATTTGATATATATACAACACTCATACAATATCCAGATACAACGATGATACAATAGAATGATACAATACATATCAATACTATCATAGATACAAGACACAGCGGAAAGAATATCTTTAATAGAATGTATCTCCAAATCAAATGCTCCAATCCAAAGCTAGCTCAAACTTCAGATCAAGTTGCAGAAAGCTAAGCAAGGTCAGTCGTCCAAGACTGAAGAAGACCCCAAAGACTAAAAGCTACCAATCCAAATGCTTCGAAGGCTATCGAGTCTACACCTATTACTTGATTATCTGAAAACCTAACTCTAGACTGCCCGTGTGGAAAATAGTGGGCATCCAGAGTTTAGGAACGGAACAATAAACTCCAGGTCAGTTGGGGGACTTGTGTGAGCAACCAAAACAGTTTTATCTTTAAACAAACAAAGAATTTAGATTGAAATCCGCAATGCTTTTTGGAAAATGAAACTACCATAAGGCCTCCCGGCACACACACAATGCAATCGCACACATGGGGGAGATTTCTCCTCATGATAGTTAAACATGTCTTACTATGCAAAAAAAAATATCCTTTTTTGATATTATTATTAGTGCATAGTGGAAACATTTCGAAAGTATAATATAAATCCTAGCCACCATAGGTACCATTATACTATGCCTACTATAGCTGGCACCTGAGGTGGCAGGTAATACAACTGCAATCGTAAAAGGCTCGTATTGGATGAATGGATTTTCAACAAATGGTCAGGCTAAGGATCTTCCTATTGCCACATGGGAACGCCCCTGGCGGGACGCCTCGAGAACCTACCCGGCTCTTTGCTAACACAAGGCCGACTACCCCCTTCCCAGGGAATAAAACCTAAGATATGTCACCCCGGTCATTTGGGACCTTTATCCGAGGTCCCTCAACACCAACAACATCACACGGTAATAAATATACTACAATGTCCACATGAGTAAGTATCTGGGCTCCATACCATGATACCACCCTTTTCCAGAAGGAATGGTCGTACCCTAGGGGAGCTACCCTTAAAACCTTGCCGCATCTTTCCTGTTTCGACCATTACCTGTTTGTGAGGCTTGATGAGGTCTCGTCCACAAAGCTACGCTTTTTCACAAAGCCATGCTTTGATCAAAAATGATCATCAACATACAGCAGCACTTAGCGTGCCACACTACCAAATTGGGAGCATATCGCTGATAACCTTCAATTACATAACCTCTGAGGTCGTACGTCTCAGAGAAGGGTGTTAAGCTAAGAGAATAAATTCTCCGCCACCAACAGATATGTAATTGAAAGAAATCGGCTTTACATCTCAAAGTGTAATGTCAGACACATAACCATACAAGTTTATTCCGGGTTCGAACAGAACCGAAGGCACTTTCGAAGAAGCCCTTGCAAATCCAAGTATTCATAATCCCGATCGGACTTCCCATCACTAAGGGAATCTCTATACCGTAGCTACTCAGTGCAGAGACAATCGATAGGTCGTCCTATCGTTCTCGCAAATACCCGGTCTTCACCACCGGTCTTCAAATGCTATCCATAACGACGTATCATTGTTCGGAATGGGTTATATGACACTAAGTCCTATCCCGGCTAAACCGAATAATGAGCGTAGTATTTAAAAATATATGGATATGGGATTTCAATTAAGTCACAACTTATTATCCAAAACTTTTCTTTAAATGTTTTAAACCAAATTACCACTTCAAATCTTTAGCTAAAAGATTTATTTCACAAAATTCACCCAGATTCACAAAGATCTATTTACTGATTTCAAAAAATTTCCATTCTAATTGGATAAATTCATTTAATCTTACCGTTCCCAAAGATACATTCATAACTTGGAAAATCATTTCAATTCAAACTTGAAATTTCTTTTATACAAATTGGAAATTCATTTCTTATATGAATGCTTTTATCATTTGAAAACAAACCGTTTTCATTTTGGAAAAATTCGATTTCAGTTATACAAGTTAATATAATTGGGTTAAATTCAAATTTCCAAAACAACACTTCCAAAATGATTTAAAAACCATATAAGCTTGTATAACCGTTTTACATCTTAAATTCTCAAAATAGAATTCAATTTCAAATATTAAATTCAAATTTAAATCAAATTCCAAAACTAAATTAAGCTATTCAAAAATAATTTATCTGTGAAATCCCTTTTCAAAAACTTTTCCACTTTAAATCCGATCCATTTCCCAAAACAATTTTGATTTAAAAATTAAATCTTAAAATTATTTCAAAAATCTGTGACTTAACCGATTTCCACGTGCAATCCATATTGGTGTGTGTATAAGTGTAGTCCAGGGGGTTTTACATAATAGTGCACAACATCGATCATCATAGATTCAATCATATCAATATTGATAAGCGGTTAACCCATAGCGCTTATCTTCGTTTACAGATTCATAGATAAAGTAAATTTATCAATCACAAAGATTCATCATTACGATTCGATGTGGGTTTCGGATAACCAACTGAAATCCGACTCCCTGTCGCATCGAAGTTTAAATGTCATTTTACGGGCAAAAAGAGTTTCACATACATATAGGAACAGATCACAAATCACAGTTCATCACAAAGCAATCACAGTATCACAACAGGAATGTCAATCCAGTACAGAATATTTGATGGTGGTCAATCATCTTTGATTAAGGTGATTGTGATTAATGTGAATTAACCATACGATTATCGTTATTAATTATTTTAAACCAATGTTTAATTTTTACTTAATTATTCTTTAATTTAATTGGCTTAATTAATTAATTATTCTTTAATTTATTATTTTAATTTATTAATTCTTAGTTGGTAACTAATTAAGTTTAATTACTTTTATTCATTAACAATTCTTTAATTAATAAATTATTAATTATAAAATCATTACAAAACATTAATTGTTAATTACTATTTAATTATTATAAATAAATTTGGTTTTTAGATTAAAACTTAACCTTTGATTTATCTTTTAAATTTTTATTAAGTTTAAATTTTAAAACAACTTTTATAAATTTTAAAATATTCTTGAACTTCATAAATTTTAAATAATTGACTCAATATCATTTACCTGAAATTCCATCTACGATTATCACTAACTTATTCAGAAAAATAATTTAACTTGTGTTTCAAAAAAAAATTAGTTAAAAATTGGGTTTGCTGTTTTATTTGACCCACCCGAGTTTTCCTCGAGTCATACCCGAGGAAAATCCTCCCTCGCTTCGAGTTTTATCCAAAATTGACCCGAGTGATAAATTTTCAAAAAAAAATTTGTTTATGTTTTAAATCTACCCGATACAACCCTTAATTTATACGAGTCAGACTTCGAGTCCTCACCCAAGTCCCCCGCATTATGCTTCGAGCTACCACCTTTCTTCCCCAACCCATCACAACTGACAACAACTCCTCCACATGCACGTGCACGGCCAATTTCGCCAACGTTGGTCGGTGCTGCGGCTACCAACGAGTCGACCACCATCCCCTAAGACACCACGAACACCCAGAATTTGAAAACGATTCGAAAACAAGCATCGAGACATTTCGACCCAACTACACATCAGGAACATCACCAGACAACTGCCTCGTGTCGCCTCCCCTAACCATCAGCGGTCGCCACATTTGGACCGAACCTCCATAAGCGTGCTTTGCCGCGCTTAGCGCCGTTGACGCACAGTCCGATTCTCTATGGATGGTGCAGCACCATCATTCCTAACATGAATCGAAATGGGTTCTTAAACCCTAGTTTTCTCTCGAATCAAAGATTTAAGGATTTAAAATTTATGCTCGTATTATTCTGATGAACTCGAACCTTCAATCTTGCTGCCACAACGAACTCGAGGGCTAAAATTTATTAGATCGCCAGATTTTGATAAAACTTCATTTTCCAGATTATCCCAAATATCCCAGTGAAAATTCAATTAAAATTTTAAATTTTAGTTTCAAAAACCATCATTTTTAGAGGGAATTCAAATCATATTACTGAAAAAGGAATCTATGAAATTCGAATTTTTTGCTTGTTTGGATAGTGACAGAGTTTTCATATTTTCCAGAAAGAAAACTATATAAAACTTGCTTTAAACTCATTACTGAAATAAAATACAAGTTTAAACAATATTTTGAACTTGTTTACACTCTTTTTCAGAAGTAAAGAGGGAGGGAGAGATGTAAAATTTTGATGTGGTTCGCTTTGCATACCTGATACTCAATTGTAACTCAGTTTCCAGTAAAAAAGAAAATCAAAAAAGCTTACTTTGGGTTGTTACTGGCACATATTACAAGTCCAAAAACAAAACATCAACTTGTTTCAATTTATTTCAGAAGGAATAAGGGGAAGAGAAAGATTTGAATTGGACCTTGATATAGTTTACTGTAAAGGCCCGTTTTCCCGTACTTTTTGAATCGACAATAAACCACACATGTCTAATTCAAATTGCACGAAAAGACGGATCATTAAGGGTGATTAAAGAAAAGTAGACAGAACAGAATCTCACACGAATGGAATAACATATAATATTGAACAAATATTTTTACAGCGGAAAATTTTAAATACATATATCAGAGTCTAACCTAAATTCAGCTTG
Organism: Allium cepa; assembly: GCA_030765085.1. Classification (NCBI taxonomy): domain Eukaryota; kingdom Viridiplantae; phylum Streptophyta; class Magnoliopsida; order Asparagales; family Amaryllidaceae; genus Allium; species Allium cepa. The sequence goes on from CM060945.1 coordinate 84,320,042, forward strand.
GACAGTTATAAAACCTGGCCTTACAATTGCTGACAAACATCAAACAAAATACACTAAGCAAAGCCGATAAAGAAATATCTCCATATGTTGATGAATATCTCCAGCTCTCCTCTGGAAACTCCAACTGTCTTCGATATCCTGAAATTACTCGGATCCGACCCGAGTATTGCAAATACCCGGATCAGGCTTGATAAACCAGCGTGATAAAAACTCAATAATTAATGACAGAGTCATATATCAGCCTTTGGATAAAATCCTTTGAAAACAAAGAGTATCTCATAAGACCACGCCTACACATAAACACAGATGGGTTTTTACCTTATGATAACTAAAACACTTTTATATCAAAACATTTGATAATATTTCTAATGACATCTCTTTGAAAACATTTGCAATAAACTTATTAATCTTATCCGAAATGGTTACCCATATAGCATTTCGAGGCTATTCATTACGCCAATATAAACAAAACTGTAGGTTCTTTTTGGAGAATGGATTTCCATACAAATGACCAGGCACAGGATCTACCTTCCAAAATGGATACACCTCTAGATGGATGTCCCGAGAAACCATCACAAAGCTCCTCTACCAACACAAGACCGACCCACCTCTTAACTATATGGTATCGAATATGGCATCCCCCTGTCGTTACCGACCTTTAACCGAGCGCTCGTTTTCCATACACCACACTAATTAACATCTCGAACGTTATAGCGGGAAGAAATATATCTAGAAGGTGATGATCATACCCCAATTGGGAATGACCCACTTAGCCTTGCTGCATCTAATCCTATTTCGGTCATTTCAGGTTTGATGAGGCTTGAGGTTACGATTACCTTTTCACATAGCACATATCACATCTTTGAATGCCACATTGCCATTTTCGTTTAACTTCTAATTGCCTTCCACAAAAATACAACCCTCGAGCTCGTATGTCTCAAGGAGGGTGTTAAGCTAAGAGAAGTTGCCTTCTCCGCCACCACTGATGTACGTTTGTAAAAACCAATGTACTTAATTGTTAGAAATGCAATGTCAGACAAACGTCCATACAAGTTGTCCAGGAACAGGACAAACCGAAGGCACTTTCCTTGGCCATTACTAGGTGAGAAGCCCTTGCAATCCGCAAAATCTCCATCACGAGGAGACCACTGCTATATATAACTCTATAATGGGTGCGACCCCGAGCAAATCAACAAGCAGTCCTCACGCTATGAAGATCCACGGTCTTCAATCATCACCTTCAACATGTCTTCACGTTCGAACGTATACATTGGTTCAAAGTGGTTTTCGAATAGGAATTAACCAAATCCGACTCAGGTTCCTTCGAAATCCAATCATTGATTAAAGTGAATACGAGTATATAGGATTTATTAAGTCTATTTTCACTTTAATTCTTTTCGGATGATTTCGAATTCTCTTTCTTTTGACTTAGAGTAATTTCTAAGAAATTCATTCTTTTGCTTTGGAAAATATCTCAGATTTCCTTACTTAATTCTTGATCCAAATTTCTTAACTTTTAGGCGGGTCAAAAACAATGTTATTTAAGACATCGTTTACGATAAACCCTAAATCAATCTTAACAAACATTTTCGAGTAAATAGGATCGTAGAAATCATTCATTTTGGAGATTACTTAACTTTTGGATAATACCAATCTTCTTTTAATTTGGAAAACTTAACACAAAATCTTTTTTTTAATTTAAGAGCATCCGGGCTTTCCTTTCGATCTGTTCCACCCCTCGTCTAAGAAAAGAAAACATAGGCCAGGTAAGTTCAGAGCACTGGTTGCTCCATCCCTAACCTTAATTAGACACCTTGTTTTATCTTCCCAGATCTCACAGGCGAGACAAATGTACTAGTCGTTTCCGCATACTTAGATTTTCATCTTTGTTTTGGAATTGCTTATAAGTATTCAAAATTATCTTTCAAAATGCTTAATTATCCTTTTTAAACATTCACAATTTTTCATGCGAAACGTCGTTACACTTAAACTCATATTCCAAAAGTTTTGCAATTCGCAGCAGAAAAGTGCTGCGGAAGTGCTAAATAAGCTTATTTTGAATTAAACAACTTTTAAACATTCGATAATTCATATTTTCCAATCCAAATCTCTTTTAAATCATTTAAGTAGATTTATCAAATTTATTCCATATTTTTCCATAATTAAAAACATCCATTTAAACAAATTTCCTGTTATGGTCACTAAACTGCAATAGCGTGATTTTCCTAGAAAATTGATTTGGACTCATTTCAAAATCTACTTATCGGAACTTTGATTTTCTTTCTTCGTTTAGAAGATATGGATATAATAGTCCGAAATTTTCTTATCTCGAAGAATTCCGAGCTATATTTCATTCTTTACACTTATTTGAACTTTTCGGCGCGAAATCGCGAACTACCTTTGCGCGACGCGTCTAGTTTTAACTTATTTTTTAATACTTGAATAATTTATTCAAACTGGATTTCAATTTCACTATTCATCTAAATTTCAATTTCTAACTAACTATCCTTTTCAAATCCGTTTCACATCAAATTTCAAAATCTCTTTCATTTTAACTTTAATTTCGCTTCTAAATGAAAAGAGACTTATTTTTCCACAATTTCTCATGTTCTTAAAATATGGTCTTACTAAACAAAGTGATTACTTAACTAATAGGAATTTGATATCCAAATTATCATCACAACCATACAACTTCCAAATAACATCAATATTTTCCATACGGTAAATGTCATAACATTACTACGGATTATCCAACATATTCAAACAATCAACCAAACATCCATATGAACAATCAATTTGGTATAAACATTCATATGTCATAAGGGTGTAAATATGATTTATAACATAATCAAAATATAAATTCAAAAGCAATGAAAATTTCTCACCATAAACCAAAGCGATTAACTTCCTACCAACATTTTAATCAACCAACACTTCACTAATCAATTCCTACTCCATTAAACACTAGCAAACAGCACCCTCTCCCATCTAATAGCTTGGCCGAGGCTTGAGATGGAGGTTGGCCGAAAATATACAGAAGAAGCGGTGGAGCTTTGAACTTGAATTCCCAAGACTTAGATCCGAAAAATAGGTCATCTTCTCTATTATTTTTTACTCTCTTACTCACAAAATATGAAGAACTTATTAACTGAAAAGTTGTTGCAAATTCTTTTCTATTGAATTCGAAAAAAGGGAACATTTGAATACAAGTTGTTTTGAGGGAGATATGTTCAAAATAAAAGAGCTATTATCGGATTCACAAAAATAAAGCCCGAAAATACACTTCAAAGAATTAAATTTCAGGTACTTCAAACCTCAAAACAAGAAAAAGTAATCAACACAGAAATTGTAGCGACTGAAATTTCATATGGTTTAAGTAAAAGAATTTCTAAATTTGGATCTGCTATGACCAAGTTATGATCAAAACAATACGACCTATTTTCTGGCTTAAAAACTGGGCCAGAAATGCATTGTAAAAAGTGGATTTTTGACATAGTAAACTTTGGAATGAGACAAAGTGATAAACATGAAAGTTGTAGCCACTGGAAAAATACATGATTTAAAAAAAATTGGATTTTGGTTCTGTATTGAAGAACTTATGGCCGAAAGAAGAAGAGGTAAAATATAGAGAAAAAAGGAGTTTGTTTTGAAGAAAATAAACACTGATTTCTTTTGAAAATTTTGTAAATATTTTGACATTATTTCTTTATAATATTTTTCTATGGCATGGAAGACATTAGAGAGGAGAGGAAGAAGATGAAGAAGCTTGAGAAAAGAAGAAGAAGAAATGTGAATGAAAGTGAAGAAGAGGTGGATATTTATAGAAAAAGAAAGAAAGTGGTAATTTACCAAAATAACCTCTTACCAAATTACCAAACTAACATTACTTCAACCTAAAGCAATCTCCACTTTTTCAAAACTTAACATCACCTTTCACATCCTTACTTTATGTCTTAATCTCTTAAGAACTAAGCTAAGTAAAATAATAATTATGTTGGTTTTTGATGTGATATTGATTTGATGTTTACTTTTGACTTTTCTTACTTACTTTTGTTAATTCTTACTTACTTTTCTTAACGACTTCTAGAAGTTTTCTAACCCTGTTTAGTAAAAGTAAACTTGATTAGTGAATTAATTAATACTTACACTATTAGAATATAAGTTCCTATATAATAAAATAAAGGTGCGACGACGTTGCGACAACTTTTAATCAACAAAACGTCGTTTTTCGACAAAATGTTTTACGGTCACATTTTGACTTTTTAGTTAAACTATTTATTTATGTAAACCAAATTTAAAAATGAACTTTTTGCTTCTTTAAATAAATTAAAACAAGTCTCTTTATATTTTAAAATCATATTTAATTAATAACAAAATCTCTAATTTTACAGTGTTTGTAAAACTGACAAAATGCGACAAATTTTTATTATTTTTATAAAACAATTATTAACAAACTTCTAAATCTTTTAACATACTTTTATTATCTTTATTAGATGTTTTAAATAAGATTTACCTTTTTAGACAAATATTAAAATCCATTTATTTAAGCCTTTATTCATCTTTAACAAAACTGAACTTTCGTCGATTTGTTCTAAAATCCAAATTTATGCTTTAATACATTAACTATTAGAATAGATAATTATTTATATATATAACATATTTATTTAAGATTTAAAATCCTTTTAAATTTAAATTGGACGAAATCTCTTATTTTCGAAGTAGCCAAATTACGGGTCGTTACATTTACTGTAAATCAGAGAGTTAAGAAAACAGGGAAGAAAAATAACATTCCCAGGCATGTTTTTGGTTTTGGTTCATACACATATTTTTAAAATTCAATTTAGGTGCATTTGAACCATTTTAACTTTAACACTTTAATCTATCCACAACTTGAAACAAAGAATTTGGGGTTGACAGGGTTTTTTTATACCCTGAAGTTAAACAGGGATTTGTATCCCTGTACAAATCAATAGGCACAGGCCAGAAATTCAATCATATATCAAGATTTTTGAATGCAAACCAAAAATTAACTTTACTACATCATCCAAGCATTCACACAGCAACCAAAAGATTGAAAAAGACAAGGGTTTACTCACCTATTTTCAGAAGTCGTAACGGATTTTTCAAAAGGAAGATGAATGCCTACAACTCTCTTTTCTTCTTGTTCTTTAATTCTTTTAAGTTTAGATCTGCAAATCATAGTTACAGATCTCTGTTTTTTCCTTATTGAATTTATTTACTTAATCATTAATAACAACAATCTTTAGATTACTTACAGTTTGAATAATCAGAGAAGCTTCCTTTTTTTCTGAAACTTAAAAACAGAAATAGCTTAAATCTTGGACTTGATTTTTTTTCCATTACATGGTTAATGTTGTTATTTAGTTCTTTCTTCATTATAGATTATAATCTCAAATTCAAAATAAATAAAAAAGTTACTTGCCTTTAAAGTTCGTTCCAGAAATACTTTGCACTGGACAGAAACTTGAAACACTTGTTTTAAAGCAAATCTGCAGTTTTTGGTTTGAATTTGTTGTTAAAATACAATCTAAAAATCATAATTTTATAAACTATAAAGTTTAAAACAAAACTTACCTGAGAGATGAATGTATTACTTTAGTTATGAAGCTTAAGAAAAACACTTCGGATTTAGCTTTGGAATTGAATTGAAGTAGGCAGTTTTCTCTCTTTCTTTTTTTCTGAATTTTTTCTTTCTTGAGAGTTGGGGTTAAAGATTGCAAAAATCTTTTTGATTACAGAACTCCAGAGATTTGAAGGTTTAAAAATTTGAATTGGGAAGGTGAAAAGTTTTCTAAATTTTTTTTATTTGATTATTTTGTTTGAGTAAGATGGTTTGTGCCATTTGTTAAAAGAAAATCATAAGCTTTAGATTTTATTGATTACTCTACTCCATCCTCACATGTGCATGTATGTTTACATGTGTGATTTTTTTTTCCAAGACAAAATAAATTTATAAACTTTATTTTTTTATATCATATACACTTTATAAATAAATGTACAATGTTAAAAGAATTTAACCAATATTACACTACATATATTATATCTTAATAATTTTTAAATGCTACTTATTTTTAAAAAATTTAGTTTAAATTTAAATTCAATTTTCAATTTCAAACTTGAAATATAAATTTCATGTCCATTTGTTATATTCACACACACCCTAAAAATAAATTAAATTAAATTTCAATATGTATTCAATTTTACTCATATATATAATATACATATATATAAGATTTTTAAATTAAAATGGCTTTTATAAACATTCTTTATTTCAATATTTTAAACTCGAAATAAAATTGAAATTTATCTATATATTATTATCACTTATTTTTATTTGTTTAAGATTTTTTTCCATTTAGTTTTGAATTAAATTCCAAAAGTTTTAAATATGTCATTAATTTAAATTGATAAATTTTTGGTATGTTACATTTTATTTATAAGATATTAAATATCCAATTTCAAAGCCAAAATTAAATTTTAAAATCAATGTCCAAATAAACAAATATCCTATTTAATTTGAAAAATTCAAATTAATTTACAATTTTACCCAAAAATTTGTTTTAATTATCAATTTAATTTTAATTAAAAATTGGGATCGTTACAGATTCCCCCTAAAAAAAATTCGTCCTCGAAATTTGCAAGGAAGAGGACAAAGAATAGATGATAGATAGAGAAATATCTTTCCAAATCAAACTGGAAATCAATTCTGTATTTGGCTTACCAAATCAGAATATCAACCATATGAGAACAAACTCATACTATTATTTCACAAGATACTCGGGTTCACCGGTCTACGAATATGCAAGGGCATTGATTAGTTCGAGGGATAACTAATCGTTCGTAGAATATACCTAATCCCAGAGAACAGATAAATAGATTCAATCTTCTACAATTTCTCAAACACTAGATACGGATTCCAACTTAGGTCGGAATATCCCAAAGTATACATCAACTTGTCCCTCTTCGGACTTCAATCAACACAAGGAATTACAATAGAATTTCAAATTTGGTTTTAATCGAAATTGTTTTATCGATACAAATTATTTAACTTTATATTTTAGTTAACCAATTTATCAAATTTCAATTTCGCTAAGGTTAAGAACGAAAAGCTGATAGAAATTTGACCAAGAGAATACGAAATAGAGACTTATCTACGATTCGTAGGGCCACCATCACACCGAAGCTTCTTCCTTGAGCTGCTACGAGGCAATCAAAGAAATTGGAAAGACGAATCAAAGGAGATTGATAGAGAAAGATATTTCCGTTGTTGTAGGGCATTGACCACTTGTACTGGTATCTCCCTGTCCCCCGTCTCATTCTCTTCTTGCAATCATACTTACTATCAGTGAATAGTAAGAGAATTTACTGAGGCATTCGAACGGATGTCTTAAGGATTACTCATTCTAGGGTATACACCACCCTATCTCTAATGAGTTACTTAAATGTGTTATACTACTGAGTCAAAGTTTTAACCTTCAGCTCTGATACCAATTATAATGATCCTGACTCGAAAATCGAAAGTCGGCACCAAATACGACATTCGTATTCAAATGTCGCGGATCCAAACGCCGAATCTGGTTCGTCGAAGCTTATAACACATTAAGTACAATACAGCGGAGAAAGAAAACGTTTGATATATATACAACACTGATACAATATCCAGATACAATGATGATACAATAGAATGATACAATACATATCAATACTATCAAAGATACAAGATGTTCGTCGACGGAAATTCTATCGGTTTAGAAAACCGTCGAACGAATTTAAATTAAAAATAACCGCAAGCGCACGGTGTACGAATGTAGCACGTGGCGAATACGGGTCGATCCGCAGGGAATTGATGATTTTAAAATTCTATTCAATCAAATTAACCAAACTTGAAAGTGTGATTAGCTAGAAAATGAGAAAATGAACTAACTAACAAAAACTAGCAAAAGAAAAATAGATAAAAATATGAAAGTGTTGAGACAATTTAGAGGCAATTTTCACTCTCTAGATCACATAAATCAACAAAATGAAGTTATGATCTCTCTTTTCTTGTCATTAGTGAATTAGTTGATGTGCTTATCATAAGTATGGTATATTTGTGCTATTAATTAGCTCAACATAAACCATCAAACTTTAACACAACCACTAATACACTTTTAAATCTCATAAAATATGACAACAAAGTTGAAAGCAAAATCTATTTTAAGCATGGCCTATTAACTATTAATTAGAAATATAAGCCATCAAATTTCAATTTCAACAATCACTTCTTTGCCATAATCATATGTAGATGAAGAGGCAATTTGTGTTTTGTTTGTTTAAGCATAGCTTATTTGTTATGAACAACATAGACTATCAAATTCAAAGCCAAACAACATCATTAAACCACTTCAATCTTTCTCATTAAGCACAAAAAGAGAGCATAAACATCAAATTAAGTTGAAGCTACATGATTAGAGAGCTTCATTACCCTTAAATTGAAGGGGTTTAGCCTCTCATATTTGTTATCATGTGAACAAATATAGCTTGCAACATGAATGAAAAAGAAGAGGAAAAAGAGAGTAAAGCAAAGAAACAAAACTATTCTACTTGCATGAATGTAAATCTACACTACAACATAAGAAAGAGAGCATGTAAATGTAAAGAGCATATATTGAATTGCATAAAAAGAAAAGAAAATTACATAAAATAAAAATTGGCTAAGTAGCCATTAAAAAAGAAAGAGAGCTTTCTTTTATTTGATCTAAACTAACTAAAGAGAAGGAGGCCTAAGAGAAGAGATTAAGAGAAGAGGCTATGTTACATGAAACATATGGGTATTTATACATGTATGAAACCCTAATTCATATTTTTGGGGAGTACCCAAAATGCCCCTTAGGAAGTGTGGAGGCCAAGTAACCATTAAAATGTCTTAATCCCCCATTAAGTGTACATGAAACCATTAAGTCCAAAAGCATGTGCATTAGCCTTTAATTTGTACATTAAGGTAGGTGGGTAGGTGGGGTCCTCCATGTTCTTCACTTTGAATTATTTCCATCTTCATTCCTTTGTATTAATTTTGTGCATGCATATCTTCATGAAACCACTTCTATTTGAGATCAATTTCCTACAAAAATATATACAAATTTTCAATTAATTTTTCTCAAAGAAATATATGCACTTAAATGACCGTTTTGCCCCTATATGAAGATGAATATATGAAAATTTGGAAATAATTGAATTTTGGTTTTAAACATGTTAAAATGCCCAATATGATCCTTTATTTAATTTAAATAGAATAAATATGGTGGTAAAAATATGCACATTTACGTGCACATCAAATACCCCCACACTTATCTTTTTATTCGTCCTCGAATAAAGAAAAACTAAGATAAATCTGTTTTCGTAGGGAACACGATTGCATTGAGCGTATGCAACAAGCCGTTAAACCTCTGGGTGTCCCCAGTAGGACGAGTGTTGTCTCGTGAGGGTTTTCAGCGGATACAACCCACAAAATCCAAATGCAGGATGAAAATATTTACAAAATGCAAGATATATTTACAAAGAGATGAATGCAAAATTTTGAAAATATTTACAAATGAAGGATTTATTTTTAAATTGACACGAATAAGTTAAATATAGGTTTTGGTTATTATCTTGAAAATTTATGTCATTTACTCGTCAAAATTTCCAACAAAAATCAAGTTATCATAACAAATAGACAATAGTTTAACTTGTTGTTTCGGTTGATAACAAAGTGTAATTATAAAATGGATCCTTAGTTGATTATCAAAGTTTATCAAAGTGGTATTTTCATTTCTTTTCAATAACAAATCAAATCAAATAAGTAAAAATAGTGCTAGGATTTCAATTGCTTGCTCCCTCATTATTTTCAAGAAAAATTACACACCTAGCTCAGGTAAACTGAGGCCAGATATACCACCCATGCACTGCCTTTCGGACTTATGTGAAGGGAGTACAGAGCATGGCGAGTGCACACACTTTCGTGCATACACCTATTGACCGTAGGTGGTTTTTATTATGTTTTTTTTTACATGTGTTCCATACATGCATAACCGTGAGGACTTTTAAATGAGTATGGAAGCACATAATCAAAGATTCCAAGTAATTCACCCATGCATAACCGTGAGGACTTTTAAATGAGAGTGAATACTTGGATGTTATTATTTTTTTATTATTTTTATTATTATTTTTTTAAGAGAGAGAGAGAGAGAGTTTTGCAAAATCATCTTAGCACCATTTAACTTAGAAGACAAAAAAAATGTTATATCCTTTAATACCCCCACACTTATCTTTTTATTCGTCCTCGAATAAACTAAAACTAAGATAAATCCGTTTTCGTAGGGAGCACGATTGCATTGAGCGTATGCAATAAGCCGTTAAACCTCTGGGTGTCCCCAGTAGGACGAGTGTTGTCTCGTGAGGGTTTTCAGCGGATACTTCCCACAAAATCCAAATGCATGATGAAAATATTTACAAATGCAAGATTTATTTACAAAGAGATGAATGCAAGTTTTCGAAAATATTTACAATGAAGGATTTATTTTTAAATTGACACGAATAAGTTAAATATAGGTTTTGGTTATTATCTTGAAAATTTATGTCATTTACTCGTCAAAATTTCCAACAAAAATCAAGTTATCATAACAAATAGACAATAGTTTAACTTGTTGTTTCGGTTGATAACAAAGTGTAATTATAAAATGGATCCTTAGTTGATTATCAAAGTTTATCAAAGTGGTATTTTCATTTCTTTTCAATAACAAATCAAATCAAATAAGTAAAAATAGTGCTAGGATTTCAATTTCTTGCTCCCTCATTATTTTCAAGAAAAATTACACACCTAGCTCAGGTAAACTGAGGCCAGATGTACCACCCATGCACTGCCTTTCGGGCTTATGTGAGGGGAGTACAGATCATGGCGAATGCACACACTTTCGTGCATACACTTATCGACCGTAGGTGGTTTTTATTAAGCCTTTTTTTTTTACATGTGTTCCATACATCATAACCGTGAGGACTTTTAAATGAGTATGAAATCACATAATCAAAAATTCCAATTAATCACCCATGCATAACCGTGAGGACTTTTAAATGAGAGTGAATACTTGGATGTTATTATTTTTTTATTTTTTTATTTTTTTTTTCAGAGGGAGTTTCGCAAAATCATCTTAGCACCATTTAACTTAGAAGACAAAAAAAATGTTATATCATTTACTTTAAATCAACCACTTTTTAAAACAAAGATTTTCAATTAGGATGTACTTCATAATTAACACATATGAATCTTCCTATATACTAGTTAAACCATTATTATTTGTAATCAAACTTCATTTTTATTTTTGTTGAGACCAATAAATTTTCAAAAATTTCAATTTAATAAACCAAAGCCGTATATTTATCTTATAGTGTTTCTTTTAAAAATAAATCAAAAGAAAATTTGTTTTTGGGATTTTTTTTTTTTTCAAAGCAAAAATAAACCATGAAAAAAAAATGAAGATGAGTCTCCCCGCACACTTAATTTTGACTGTGTCCCCATAGTCAACCCAAGTGGAAGAAGAAAAATAAAATAAAAATCCAATATTTACATGAAAGATTATTATTTACAAGAGAAGAGAAAGTATACAGTCAGAAAGTAAATGAAACGGTCTTCTAAAGACCGATTCATTTGTCTCATCAAATGTGCGAGACACAACTTAAGCATGAAAAACCAAACCGTAAAAGATTTTGAACATGAAAGTTGATTTGGAAAAAC